>OY282515.1:60519899-61810732 GCA_958296145.1 Hydrotaea cyrtoneurina
CGCTGTCCGGATAATCTTCTAAGACTTTTGAAATAGAATCGGAAAGAGCATCGAAGCCCTTTAGGGTAGCCTCCCTTTCCAAGTTTGGACTTCTATAAAGAAACCCGAAGTGTAATATGTTCGATCCAATCCGGAACTTAACCCAAAGGGAGTTGAATTCTGGATCTTGTGAGTCCAAATGTTGTTGACTCTGAAACACAACACTATTACGTATAAATACCACAAGGCGTCTGTGTGAAGAGAAAGAGAATAGAGTGTGATAACCAGGAATGTGAAAATCCTGTGGATCAGAATCCTCACATACGTGGGTCTCACATAGAGCGAGGACATCCGGCCTATGGAAACGAATGTGCGAGTATACCGCAAAAAATTCGACCTCAACCCGCGAATATTCGCGAAATGAATTTGAAACCTACCTACTAGAGGTCTGCAACGAATAACTTTTCGCTGCACATATGAAGTTCTAATTCGAAACGAGTAAGTACATACTCGCTCTGTCAGAGCGCAAGCAATGAAGTGAAGAGAACGGTTGTATATCAAATACAGAAGAGTATGTAGCCGCAGCACAATGTGTTCCGAAAAAAGCATATAAAAAGCAAATATACAAATGAGAACAACACAGAAAAAGTACTGCGAATATGATGGTCACTTCACGTGGTACCTCGAGTATTAACAATTCGTTGATGATGGTTTTGACATTCGAATTACAATTTAACTGGTATTTTGTGCATGGATTTTCAGTTATTTCAAACATTTGTTGTTTTAGTGATATACAGTAGGTAACATTGACACGTTGACTGTTGTGCAACTAAACTTTATTTTGAATTTAAATAAAATATAATACCACCTATTTTGCTGTATGGCAATATAAGAGTTATGTGTTGACCTTTAAAAATAAAACAAAAAAAAAGTAAAAACTTAAAATTGAAATATATACATACGTATATTTAAAATCAGTCAATTATTCCACCAAAATCATTAAAACAAAATTTTTTTAAAAATAATTAATTACATAATTAATTACATAATTTTTAAGTAGTCTTTAATCGATATTATTTTATTTTGTTATAATTTTAAATAAACTTACTTCAAGAGTATTCATTTTTATTAGACACTGAAAGGCGATAAGAAATCATAGACAACTGTTCCTTCTATTTGTTATACTGAACGTTGTACATAGAGTACCGCAATCACTTTCGCTGTCGCGACGTACTCGACAAGATCGCTGTCGGTATGTTCGAATAAAAGAGAAAGAGGAACATGTATTCGCTGGCAGAGACCATAGCCGAGTAACAACTAGTAGTTATTCGAAGATTTTGTTGTTCCTACAAATGTGAACATTTGTTTTTTCGTCACTTGGAGTAAGTGTTTATGCTTCGTCGGTACATGTGTACACTGCAAATACAAATGGAATTGTGCAGACCTCTACTACCTACCATAACACTACCAAATAACAAGACAACGTCAAAGCAAGATCACAAATAATGCTGCACCCCTCCCGCCGCTGTTATTTCTGTTAGTTGTTCAGTGTTATACATACAACAACTAATAGAACAGCGACAACAAGAATGCAGAATTATTTGTGATATGCGAAAGGGAAGAAGGAGGGGGGAACACAAGTGCTGGACAACGAGGGGGGCATAAAAAAGCCCTTAGTGTTGTCTTTTTTGTGCAATGCGTGTGTGGAGCTGGTTGTTGTTATTGTTCTTGTGTGTGTGCGATGGTTGTTGGTTGTTATTTTCGTTTGAAACCGGTTTATTATTTTTGTTATTGTTGTGTTTATTTCTTCGTTTTTCTATTTTCTATTTTATTTTTTTGTTTTCATTTAATTATTTTGGAGACACTGGTTTTTAATTTTAGTTTCTTTTTTAGTACAACACAAGACACATGAAAACACACAAGACGCGACGGACGGTCAAAATGTGCATGTGCAACAAACGACAGATAGCCTTCGACTATAAACGACTATAAAGCCTTCAACACACTATGAGATCCCATCAAAACTTGTACGCCTCTGTAGAATGACTCTAAGTGACACTAGATCCTCAGTAAAAATAGGAAGCGACCTCTCCGAACCATTCACTCCAAAAAAAAGCTCTTCGACTAGGTGACAGCTTATCGTGCAACATCTTTAACATGGAGAAAATATTGGAAAAAGCAGAAGTTAACAAAACAGGCACAGTGAACTCCAAAGGAGACATCCTACTCGCATATGCGGACACCGGTGAGATAGAGCGAGATATAACTGGTGCTTTTTCCAGAATCGAGAAGGAACCGGCGAAGATGAGTTTAACGGTGAACGAGGATAAAACAAAATGTATGCTTGTAGGCTGATAGTGTGTACTTTTATTAAAAATAACTTCTTAATATATATTATTTATAAAATTACTATTTTTGCATGTGTAGTGAGATCCTTTTTTAAGGGGAAAAAAATTAAATTCTATTGACTGTTTTGGGAAATCTAAAAGGAATATTTTGTCTAGTTTTATAAACCGTTAGCAGCTGACTTCGCACGACATTTTTTCTATTCCATTTTAAAAACGCCTCTTAGGTTAGGTTAGGTTAGGTTGAATGACATACACCTAGGCCAGCAATTCGGCCTGTTGTGCGCTCCTGGTTTCTTCTTCAAATTCCCTTCCCCTTTTTTCCTACGTTAGGAATTCGGTCCCCTCTATAAAGTTCCTTAAATTCCTTACATCTATTGCTTTGACGGCCGATAGGTCATCTAAAGTGTCCTCTCCTAATTGGACTTTCCTGACCTGCGAGAAAGCAGGGCAATGGCACAGGAAGTGTTCCGGCGTCTCGGCGTCCTCTCCGCATGTCCTGCATTCGTCGCTCTGGGAACATCGTATTCTACATAGGTGTGCCCTTAGACTAGTATGCCCTGTGATGACCCCAACTAGCTTACTTAGTTCACTTTTGTTAAACCCGAGTATTCTCTTTGTTTTATTGTAATCGAGGTTTCCCCAGGTTTCTTTTGTGGTTCTTCCCACCTGTTCCTCTAGCCACCTTAAGGCATGGGTCGTCTTCATCCATTCCCTCAACTCCTTTTTTATCTCAAGAAAAGGTTTGGACAGTTGCAGAGTATTTTGGTCGGATTCCCTTCCTATTTTAGCCAGTTCGTCAGCCTTGACATTGCCTGGAAACCCTTGGTGGCCTGGTATCCAGTTTATAACTATATCGTTATTTCTCGATACGTCATTTTTTGTTTCCTTACAGTACATGAATGTCCTTGATTTGACATTATCATCTCTGAGGGATCTAATAGCGTTTTGACTGTCTGTGAAAATACAGATAGTTTTTCCAGTGATTCTGTTTCGCAGCCATTCTAGGCATTCTGTGATGGCCTTGATCTCTGCTTGTAGAATCGTTGAGTAATTTGGTAATTGGTATGCAAGTTCAGTCCTCGGATTGTGGATGTAGATCCCTATGCCTACTCCTAACTCGGATTTGGATGCGTCTGTGTAGCACTCCACTATTCCCCCATCTTGGGTGTATGTGTCGTGATCTTGTCCGCGTCTATCTTCTATTCTTGTCGTGCAGTTCGCAACCACGTGTGTTTCTGAGATGCGGTCTGTCTGACAGTTTGTTGTCAGGAACCCTCCTAGGTGTTCCGATATTCTCTGATGTTGTGTTTGAGGTGCATCCTCAATCCACTCATTCAATGCCCTTAGTCTCCTTTCTGAGATCGCTGCCTCGGATTTGATTTGGATATCTATTGGGTGGATGTATAGCAGAATTTCGAGGGCGCTCGTCGGCGCGGTCCTCATTGCTCCGCATATTCCTACGCAGCAAATTCTTTTAATCCCTTGTAGTTTCTTCACGTTACATTTCTTTGTCATTGCCGTCCACCATACTATTGACGAATAAGTTATAATCGGCCTTATTACGCTTTTGTATAGCCAGTGCGACATGCTTGGGCGGATGCCCCATGTGGAGCCAATTGCTCTACGGCATATTGACCAGCATCTGAGGGCTTTTTCGGCTCTGCTATTGATGTGATCTTTCCAGTTTAGTTTCCTGTCCAGAATTACTCCCAGATATTTAACGTTCGTGTTTATTTCTATGTTCTTGTTCCTGAAGCAAGGTTTGACGTATTGTGCAATTTTTGTCTTCCTTGTGAACAGACATAGTTCTGTTTTGTCCGGGTTGACGTTCAGTCCCCTGGGCTTCGCCCAGTTGTATGCCAGAGTTAGCACCTTTTCGGCATCTCTGCATAATTTGTTTGGATCTTTCCCCTTCAGAAGTATCGCGACGTCGTCTGCATAGCAGACTGGCTTGAATCCTTCATCAGTCAGCATCCTTAGGAGATTGTTTATTGTAGTCACCCACAGGAGTGGTGACAATATACCTCCCTGTGGTGTCCCTCTGTGTACTCTCTCCCTTATATTTATGCCGTGGGATTCGCAATTAATCCATCTATGCCTTAGCATATAGCTGACCCAGTCGATTATCGACCTGTTCACTCCAAACTGGTCTAAGGAGTGGATTAACGTCTGTGTGCTCACGTTGTTGAAGGCCCCCTCTATGTCGATAAAAACACCAAGTGTATATATTTTATCGTCGAAAGAGCTTTCTATGAGATGCACTACCTCATGCAGGGCTGTCTCTACTGATCTTCCCTTGACATAGGCGTGTTGTCGAAATTTTAGTTGATCGCTCGGGATCTATCTTTTAATCATAGAGTCTATCAGTCTCTCATTAGTTTTTAATAAGAAGGATGTGAGGCTTATGGGTCTATAAGCCTTACACATCGAGTAGCTTTCATTCCCCGGTTTTGGTATGAAAACAACTCGTGCTTCTTGCCACTTCCTGGGGATATAGGCTAGTCTGAGGCAGGATGCAAATATGCCTGCCAGGTGTTTTTCCACTATATCTATGCTCCTTTGCTCCCAGCCGCTTTAAACGGAGAGAAGCTTTTAACTGCTTCCCTGACCATTTCTGGCGTGATGGTTTCGGGTGTATGCTGTACTTCCCTGGTCGGACTGAGTTCCTCTATTGGGTCCTCTGTACCTGTGGGGAAATGTGTGTTTATTAACAATTTTATTGATTGTTCTAACGTTTCTGTTTTATTCCTGGTGGTTTCATTTAACTAAAAATTATGTATCGGTGATCTGAAAAGGAGTGCTTGTCGGAGACATGCCATCCTTGGATCTCTTCTACTATCTCTTCAGAACCGAAAGTGATATCTAATACCTCCTCTCTGATTCGATTTATAAAGGTGGCTTTGTTGCCCGTATTTATTGTAATAAGATCATGCTTATTAAGGAATTCTAATAAGGCTATTCCTCTTTTGTTGCAATTCGAACTACCCCAGGTGATGTGGTGTGCGTTCGCGTCGCAGCCGACTAGTAATTTCTTACCTTTTGTCTTGGCTTCTCTCACCAGATGTTGTAGTTAAGCCGTTGGTGGAAGTGTCGCGAGTCGAATGGAAGGTACATCGACGCAAGGTACAGGCTACCATCCCCAAGTCTAAGTACCGTCGCATCCGCAGTTGACAACTCTGGGAAGAAAAAGAAGCTTAAGTTTTTATGTGTGAGTATGCAAGTTCTGGGTCGTCCCCCTGATCTTGCGTAGAATAGTTGGTAAAGCGGGTTGTTTAAACCAATAACCTTGTTCTTGTGGGTCCATGGTTCTTGGATTAAAGCTATATGAACCTTACCTTTGATTATGTTGTCCATCAGCGCGGTAGTTTCGCTCCAATGGAGGTTGATCTGGATGACCTTGATACCGGTCATGCCAGAAGTCGATCTTCTTGGGAGCTGTTATATGGTCCCCAGCCTCCTCTCCTGCTCTTTGCGGTGCACCACTGCTCTCTTTTTCCGGTTCCTCGTTGGCAGCGTCGTGCTTATCTGCCGTCCTGCCAATGGGTACCTTGCCGATTTTAATATACACGGCTGTTGAGACGAAGAAGGACCTCCCCTTCATCTCCTTTAGTCGTTGGAGGGACCCGTGGTCGATTCCCACAACGAAGAGGGTGCCGTCTTGGCTCTCTTCCCTGTGGAAGATCTCCCATTTGCCCGTCTCCAGACCCTTATTCTGCTTGCCCAGGACGTCGAGGACTTTCCCGGGTGGGAGTTTGCTGCCCCAACCCTTCAGGAAGAAGGACGCCTTTGTAAGTTCCGGAATGTCCCTTTTCCTAATGAGGTCGAGCTTGCCGCCCTCCCAAGGGGTAGGAACATCCTTCACTAGGCGTGCCAAGGTGTTTACGCATTTATTTGATGCAAGTTGCATCATCAAGATGCCCTTGGCGTAGGAGCAGCTCAGGATCTCAATCTCGTCGCAATCGTCTCCCTTCCCGAGGACGTGCTCCAAGATTTTCGTGTTTATCAGCTCTTCTATTGCTGACCTATGCTCTTCCGGGATTTTTCCCGTGGCACTTTTTGTGTCAATCACGTCAAAACATAGATCGTCCCATTTTTGACGTTTTGCCACTTTGGCGTAAGATGGCGGCTACTTACCAGCTACAACATTTGCCTTCCTCTTAAGTGACGGGCGTTCTTTTGGTAGGTCGCCTTTCCTTGAGGTGGAAGGCAAGTTGTCCGACGTCGTGGTAGGATTTCGACCTTCCTTCTTACTATCGCCAGAATTCTGCGTAGAGACTTCTTTTGATTTCGGATTGGAAGATTTAGTCCTACCTAATGTCAGGAAGCTCTTTCTCTTCTTCGTTGCAGCTTCGGCAGATTCCTCCTGTGGAGAGCGGATTCTTTTACCTGCTGGTGCAGGTGTAGGCTCCGATGAGTCTTTGGGAGTCTGCTGCAGAGTTGCTTCTTCGTTAGTCAGTCGCATTCTTCGGAGCTTTTTCCTCTGAGCTCCTGACAACTTTTTCTTTTTAGCGAGGCTCTTGCCTGCTTCATCCTTCCGGTCTTTGCTAGCCGCTAATGGACCTGCAAGGATTGTGACGTTTCCGTCCCCGGAGGAGTCAGATTCCTCGGCTCCTGAAGTTAGTCTATGACTCCCTTCGCTTGCCAATTCATATGGTGTTTGTATTCTTGCTGCGTCTTCGAACAAGGCAGCCAAGTCTCCCACTGCTTTGTTCGTCGTATTCGTATTTGTGTTCGTATCCGTGTTAGTTTTAGTCGTTGTAGGGGCTGATGAGTTTGGGGCCTGCAGATATTCTGCCCCGGCCGAAGAATCCCCCGAGGGAGATTGCCTTTTATACCTACGGCCAGGTGTGGTAAATACTGCCGCTCCTATGGAGACAGACGCAGACCATCCAGCCGCCCAATATGGGAAGAAACAGACGCTGGATGGATTTGTTGACATGAGAGTCGGGGATGGGGAACTCTTAGTTGTGTCGAGCGCCCTTCTGACATGGTTGGACCTGAGGGAGTTTCCGTAAAGGATTATCCATTTCTGGAAGAGGACTCCCGTCAGCATGGCCAGCTCGTCTGACACGTAGGCCCTCGCATCGCGTCCAGATGGTTACCCCTTCTTACTTGCTAATGTTTTTTTATACTGTAAACCTACGGGTAGGATGGTATGTTTCATTTGGTACGACCCAAAAGTATCACACATAGAAGAAGTTACAGTATACCCTAGGTGTTAATATATTTGGTACTATGTATATGCCTGAAGTGTTTGATTATCGAATTCTCGTTAAACGTCCACAGTGGATACGAATAGAGATTTGCTGAATATGCTACTGATATCTTCAGAAGCTCTTATAAGTTCATATACGGGGTGGCGCAAAAGTAATCCTCCTATCAGAAAATGCTATAAATTTTGCGATTGGCTCCTAATGCCAGTGGCAACTCTGGCGACGGCCATTTACATGATGTAAAAAAAAATTAAAAGACAAAATAAAAATAATCCACAAGAAGAATCAAAGTTTTTCATTTTTTTTATTACAGCCAAAAAACATCGGAAGTTTACTTTTGCGCCACCTTTTATAAAAAAATCGATAAATCTATGTGGATATTTTAAAATAGCATGTCCACCCTAATATCATCAAAAATGGGTAGATGTTCGCTTTTCTAATGCTGATCGAAGACGAAGGATATTCTTCTAGCAGCGCATATAACGATACATTATAATATTACATGTATATTGTATGTGTTACTAGTTGTATATTGTGCCCTTGTCGTCCCCAAACATGATCATAGCGAAATAAAAATATGTACATACCATATTTTATATCTTATTTAACGTTTTAGTTTTATTGTACTGCTCTTGGATATATATTATTTCCCAATTATTTTTTTTGTATAAGTTTAGACGTGTGCGGGTGGGGGCACGTCCGTTTATTAGAAATAGCCAGATTCCTGGGCCGACTATAACATATAAACATACTGTGAAAATTTCAGGACAATCCGACTATTATCAAAGCTGTTTAACGGTTTCTTTAAAAAAATCGTGACACCGCCCACTTTTCCAACAAAATGTTGTGCATCACATTAGTTTCATATGTACCATACCTTGCTTTCGTGCAGCGAATAGTGTGCGAGATATTGGAATTTAATGTTTTGATTATTGCGGGCGGAGCCAAACCCTTACAAAAAAGTTTTTGACATTTTTCAAAGCAACAATTTAAACTAAATAATATATTTTTTTGTCTGGTTTATATGAAACGATCCACTGTGCGGCGGTCCCTTCCATCTTATTTCCTGGATGACGGTGATGTCAGCTTTGTACTTTTGGAGGACATCCGCCAGTTGGATAGAGGCACCTGGTCTCAGGAGTGGTTTTACATTCCAAGTGCATATCTGTAAATCGTAGTCCTTTAAACGTTTGCGGTGGTCGTCAACATTAGAGGAAGTCCGTTTTTTTTTATCTTTTATATCAGCTTTCATTGATTGCTTACATGGCCCACGCCCCAACCGGCTGATCGTCCAAAATACTACTAGGCGGAGTTGGATCCATGTTTTTGTTATTTATTTTTATTTAGGTGATGTAAAAAATTCTTATTAGGAAAAGTAAGTTCAATTTGACAACTATCGTTCAGTGGGAGACAACTGGCAGCGGATAAAAATGTACTCTCTTTAAACCAATTTCGATTCGTTTCGGCTATGGACAATGGAGAAAATAAGGCCTAATTCAAGTACGGATTACTCAATTTTTGTTATCAACGGAACTCAAAAGTGAATACGTATCCAAAACCCTAGTAATTGCAACTCGTAAAGGTCAATGTAATTGGTTTTTTTATTAATATAATCGACTTTTCCACTTAGATGGAAAATAAGGTTAGGTACGAAGGATGTTGAGAAATTTAAGGGCCGTCAAAATTTCTACCCCGTTTCATATTAGAATGCTGCTTGCGAAATCCTACCCAATCCCAACTCTATTACATGGATCTGAAATCTTTGCAAATTGTGACTCTGAAGTTAAATGTGGCTTCCAATGATATAGCAAGATATGTGTTTAATCGAAAGCGACATGATCACATCTCCCAATTTGTCCACCGTATATTTAATAAATCTTTCGATAAACTGCTTAAAATTAACTGCCTTAAACTGCTCCAATAAAGCACCTGAATATCTATATAATCGCCTACAATTTGCACCTTCTAAAAGAGCAATGAAACTTAACAATCCAAGATTTAGCACTTTCTGAACTACAATTCTTCATATGTAGTATCCGTCTCTGGAATACTACTAATCTAATAATCATCTGGCTGAACTGTGTGCCTACAATTCGTCGTTGCCTGAAAGCCGTCTAATAATTCTCAGCAAAGAGTATATACACTCTTTGATTCTCAGATAAATTTTTGATCACGCGGAGTTAGAATGATTCTTGAAGATGGCAACGTAAATAAAACTATGGGCCCTGTTGGTATTTCCGCACTTGTCATATGTAAGTTCTCTTGACGCTAGCTCGTCAATTGCGTAATCTTTTCAATATGTCGTACAGTGCTGGTATTTACACTTCACTTTGGTAATGTTCAGCCGATCCCCAAGAATGATGCTCTCTCGAAAGTTATGGAGTGCATGATCGACAGTATGGATTTCGAAGAAATCGATCTACTGGTGTTCTGTCTACTGGAAGCAAGATTGTTGCTCTGGATATTTTCAAGGGTATCCAGTCATATCGAAAATTATTGCATTTGGTGTCGGTAATACCTTCTCTCGATTTTATTCGAGTCTTTTGTGTGTTAACAAACGCCAAGCCTCCAAGAGCTTGTCAAGTTTTATAAATCTGTTATAATTTGTAATTACAAACAAAACAAAAAATATATTTTTTTTTAAATACAATGGATGCCAAATATTTGAATTTAAATCATAGTAGGCTAATCTAAGTAATAACTTTCTTCCGTTTCTTTTAGAAATTACGAAGAAGTCATGCGACATAAGGAAAAGCCTATTTTTGACGAATCTCATATACAACGATTTTCACCAGCATCAAGTCCTCCAAACGGAATGCTTGAACAGAAAAAGAAATGCCAACAAACTATAATGAAAAGTAAAACAAAAGTTAACGTATATTGGTCATTGGATGACATTAGTAAAGCCGCTAGACTTTTGAAGAAGCCACCCGAAAATGTAAAGTTTTCTAATGAACACGAAATGAGGAAGGTGTACTCATTAATATATGATGTCTTCAGATGTAAGTATAAACATCGAATCAAATTTAAGTAGTTTAGTTCGTAATACCCGTAATGGCTACTTTTTCCTCTCTAAGGCAGTTTGACTAAATAGTTTAATTTTAATTTGACTAAAAATTTTAGAATTTTTGGGAGAATAACTCGCAAGGAAAATCTGTAGTCAATTTCTTTTAAAAAATCGACAAACAATTGGAGTCATAATACTCATATAACATTCTAATTGAAGGAAATCTCCTGATATATACCCAGCAGGAAAAGGGAATTGACAAGGTAATACATAGCTTGTACAATATTTTGATATGAAAGGAATAATTATTTTCATGTGTCCAAAGAATTCATTATATAATGCATTATTTGACAAAGTTTTAAGAATTAATTGTATTACTCTTTTTGGCATATAAGTTGTATAAATTCGCGCAAGGTGTACCGCCTTAAAATTAAAATTGGTAATTTTTAAGATGACATCTAAAATATTTTGGCTCCAGCTTAAACCTCTCGTGTGCTGGACCATTTTGAAAAAGAGCAATGCACTGTGTTAGCGGAAGAAAATTAGGGTATCGGAAGGAGGAAAGATGATGTAATGGTTGTTGACATTTGTTTTGAATTTCTGAATGTCACAACTGGCAGAAAACACATTTGCTGGAAGAATATTCCACATACGAACGGTTCGGCTAAAGAACGAATTTTCTCTATAGTGCGTCGTCCGATCAACCGGCCACTTTACAACGAACGGATGAGAGTCTCTGGAAAGCCGCGTATTCCGGCTAGATGTTCTAACATCAGGGACAAGACGACGGGTATCTAAGGAGCAGATACCGTTAAAATATCTATAGAATAGCGATATACTTCCCACATTTCGGCGATGCTGAAGGGATACAATAGAGTTGGATACCCTACTACACCCAATCATCACCACCGCTCTCCTCAGTACACGGTCCAAAGGCTGCAAAGATGTTTTTGGAGCTCCTGCCCACATATGGGAGTTATATTCCATTTTAGGCCGGATGTAGGTGGTGTAAATATTTACGAGGTCAGCTGGGGTGAAGTATTTCTTGCGCCGCTTTAAAAAGCCTAAACACTTGAATGCTTCTTTCGACATATGGCTAGCCCAGCGAGCATCACCCTGTATCTTCATGCCCAGAACATCGACAGTATCTGATTCGTCGATATCCACACCACCCATAGGGATTGACTGCGATGATGGACCAGTGCAACGTTTGTGTGAAAACAAACAGTCTGGCAACTCCCAAGTTTTTGTCCGAAAGTTTCTCCAGTTATAGCTTTATTAAGTACAGAATTTGGACAAGATCGCCTTGGTCATATTGATAATATTACACGATTTCTAAGGGGCGGGATGATACATTTATATGGGAGGTGCCAGAAGGGAAGTTGCCAGACTTCCAAGTTCTTGTCTGAAACTTTGCACATTTATAGGTTTACTAAATACAGAATTTAGGCAAGATCGCGTTGGGCATATTGATATTTCTACGGGGGAGATGGTAAATTTGTGTATGGGGGGTACCCGAGGGGTGTGGCCATATAGCCCATAAGAAGTTTTGGGAAAATATTAAGCCATGTCAAATTTCAGAGTGATTGTTTAACTGTTTCGAAAGTTATCGTGCGCACCAGCAGAACAGACAGACGAACTTACGTACATGCGGACATGGCTCAAAGGACTTAAAAAGTCATGAATAGAATTTGTTTCGAAGACACCTAGGGTCTAATGTGAATATTTCTATGTGTTACACTTTTGAGCCGTATCGATTGATATATAACCTCCTACCCGTAGGGTGAGGGTATAAAAAATAGGTGGTGTCTTTCCATGTGGTATGTAATGTAATTGATGTGTGTTGCCTTCTTATCAAGTTTGGCTACCGTTGTCGCTAATATACCGTTATCCAATTCAAAACCCTTTCAAATTGAATACCGTTACCGCTAAAAGAAATTAAGAATTACTTTATCCATTATTCATAACGATTCTCTTTTTTACCGGTATTATTCTATTATTTTAATATTTGTATTTCTTATTAATTTGTAAATTCGTATTCTAATTTTGAGTCCAAGGGTAAACCGGGTGACACAGATCATATGCAGGCCACACTTTCCATTAGGCTGAAGTCTAGGACCCCACTTGACTGGGTCCGCTTTTTCTCCCTTATTGTCTTGCACGTTGCACAAAAATTGTTTCAATTATTTCAATCTAAAAAGTTTTTCATGTTTAGTACTAATTGAATTTATGTTAACCTCTTATTTTATATCTACAATTTGAATAAATGCAATATTATTATTTAATAATAAATAAATAAATCATACCGTTATCCATAACGTTATTCGTTTCGGTTTCCAACCTTGCTTCTTATTACGTGCGATTTCCTCATTACTAATCGACGAAATTGTCGCTGTGCACCGAGCCAAAAGTACAACGATTTTTTTAACCATGTGTCTGGTTAATTTTTTCATGGTAAATATTTGATTACAAAGTCAAAATAACGTTATATAAGGTCAAATTTACATGAAAAATAGTTGAGTTAACATTATATAAGGTTGATTTTTTCGAGAGAGAGGCTGAAAAATGGGCGAAATATACAACAATTCAAAGATCATTCGGCTCTGTTGTGTCGAAGTTCTTGAACTGCTTTGTGTTAGACGAAGTTCAGCATTATGTTACACGAAGTTGCAACAAATGCGATTATCTCCCCCACTCTTTTTCCACTCTTCCTTTTCTCTCAAAATGTGAGCACTTAATCTCGCTCTTTCAAAAAAACCACCACCAAATGCTATCTTCACTGCTTGTTGAGCTGTTGCTTTGTAATGCACGTGTTTGCTTTACTGCTTGATTTTTTGGGGATATGCGCTACTAAACAGTAGTTCTCGTTCACTCGCATAGAGTTAGGACACTTATTATACCAAAAATTGCTGCAGAAATCATTGCAAATGCGTAACGATGAAGAACTATAACAGCTTCCGAAACCTTGCCTGCAATCAAAGCAATCACAATTCATGAAGCTTTTTTGGAAAATGTATATTTATGCAAAGAAATATAAAATTGTTAAATTGAGCATGCATTGTTTCAATAAATTAACAATGAAATTTTTATATTAACAATTTTCATGGTTAAAAAATTCAACAATGCATTGTTAAAACAACAATAATTATTTTTATATCAACCAGTTTCATGGTTAAAAAATTCAACCAGGGAGTAGTTAAATTAACTATTGTTATTGTTAAATACTAGTCAACAAGAAGATGTTTAAATGAACCATATATAACGTAGACTCCAAATCATGTTTATTTATGGTTAAGTTAACCTTATATAAGGTTGTTTTTTCTCTCTGTGTGGGTTCAATTCCTTGATTAAGCATTAATAAACGAGGCTTAAGCCTAGTTACTTAATTTAAATACGTATACTTATTTTCTAATCACTTTAGAAGTTTTTATTTATTTTTCCACAAAACAAATTCAACAACTTTTAAATTTAGATTAACTAACCACGTTGGTTGTTATGTGACACGTCGATTTTTCGAATGTTATTCATTCCCAACGATAGCAGAGCTATTTTTAAAGTTTTATTACATCGATAGTTTACCTTAATTTGACGAGTTGAATATAAACGATTCCTCATAATGCATGTTCGTGACTCGGTGGAAAGAGCACAAAAACTCGTTTAGAAAAAGTAAAAAATACAAATAAAAAAATTGTAGAAAATTAAAAATTCACAGGTAATAAAGTAAAAGTTAGACTTGAAATTTTTTTTAAAAAAAATAGAGCTTTGTTAAAATACTACCACGCCAACAATAAGTTCGTACGCCTGTCCTATGTCTATGTTTTTGAGACAAAGTTTTTTGTCTCCTTAAAGCTAAAATTGTTATTTCTTAGAACTAATAGCAGAAAAAAAATACAAAAACGGCAACTTAAATTACATATTAAAAACTGTTCAGGGGTACGAACTAAATGTGGGCAGAACAGTATATACACGCTGAAAAAAATGGCCATCAAACATATATATATTTTTCCGTACCACAAACATTAATTTGTTTGTAGGTAATAAATATCAAATATATATGTATGCACTTTTGTGTCACTTTTTATTTTTTTTCAATTTGTGAATTTCTATATAACAATCCATCTCATTCTCTCAATTATTGCTCTGGTTTTAAAGAGCGTAAAAAAAATACGAAAACAGCTGCAAATACACACTTATTCGCATTCAAATGCTGTACTTTGGTGAATTTAACAAGTTCGATGTCTGTTTTTTCCAAACACGCTATTGCTTATACAAAAATATGTAATACTAATATCAAACGACTTATATTTACATCCAAATAAGCTTTGTGTAGAAGGAAATAAGCTTTACTTGCTACAAACACGCATTTTACTTGTGTGTGAACATTAAAAAAGACGTATTTTTCAGCGTGTATGACAACCAATTATAACAGATATTATGGTTCTAAAACGATTTTTATGGAAGAAAACAAATTAACAAAACACAGCAAACAGTGGTCGAATTTCATCGGCCAAATTATCGTGTTTAGATGTTTTTTTACAAAATGTTAACTTAGACATTCATATTGCGCTTTAAAAAATTGTTTATTTCATATTACAACATTTTCAGATTTTTATGCCATATTAAAAGAAATTTAATTTGATTTCTCCACTTTGTCGAACTGTAACATATATATTTTAAGAGCTATAACGTCAACATTTCATGTGGACCAAATGTAGTTTGGTTGTAGCAAATATTTAAAAAATCGATTTGAGCGTGCGAGAGATTTTTGTTGGTGAAATATTCTTAGAATTTCCCGTATTTGTTATACGCCTCGTTGATTTACAACAGCCATTGTATTCAATGGATGTTTAGCCTTTTACATTGTTAACTTAACCAGAAATAAACATGATTTGGCGTCTACGTTATATAAAATTTAAAATTTTCTTGTTGTCTGGCATTTAAAAATAATAATTGTTAATTAAACTATTCCATGGTTGAATTTTTAACCATGAATATTTTTAATTAAATTAACAAAAGTAAAATTTGTTGTTTTGACAGTGCGTCGTTGCATTACGGCAAACTTATAGAAGAGAGGAGATGGAATAGATATACAAATCAAGAATTGGGCAAGTTAAAGCATGTTTGTTTTGAAGGAAGTGCATTGAATTCTAAAGGGGTTTCCAACAAGAGATGTTATCACCCGGTATTTCGGTAGCTGTCACTTTTGAAGCTTTCATTCTTTGACATTTGACAAGTACGCCATTACTAAAAATGGAACGACACACGCTTCAGCAACGCATTGAAATTATTAAAATTCACTACCAAAATGGTGAATAAAGAAATTCGAGCTGTTAGGAAAAGTTAGGGATATGAAGAATAAAACCCGTGAACGTCGCTCAAGAACAACTGAGAATATTGCTGCTGTAGCCAAAGTGATGAAGAAAACCAGGTTTGTCCATTCCTCGTCGTTCTTTGGATTTGGGCACAAACGTCATTACACCGTATTTTGCATAAAGACTTGGGACTTAAGGCTTATAAAGTTCAGTTAACACAACGTCGGAAATCCGTCGAAAAATCTTCACTTCACTGATGAGGCCCATTTCCAACTCGGTAGCCACGTCAAAAAGCAAAATTGTCGCATATGGGGCTTCGAAAACCCTAGAGTTATTGTCAACGTTTGACTGTTTGGTGCGGTTTATGGTCCGGCGGGGTCATTGGAACTTACTTTTTTCAAAATGAGGTTGGATCAACAGCTACAGTGAATGGATGGCGCTACCGAGAGATGATGAAATTCATTGGGCTTGGAATTTCGTGTGTGTTGTCTATGGCGACTTCTGGAAATAAAACGATACACTTAAAAAATACACTTAAGTTATTAAAATTGTTTTTGTCTGTGGCACAAAGTCTCGTGCATTGCATACTGATGAACATGAATGGTCACACAATGGTCACTGTGTCCTACAAACGGAGAGAATATGTGATGACAGTAATCATTGGCGAATGCTTAACCCTCTAACCGGTAACCGTTCCTGTAGGAACGGTTGACAACATTCAAATTTCCCAAACACGTTGCAATACGTGCCGGTTAGAGGGTTAACGTGTGCATACAAATGAAAATCTCGATGTAGACGTTGGGCTTCAAATCTGTAAATACAAAATGTTCAACATGTCCGTATTGATCATTGCACGAATTACTTACGAATGTCCAAGGAACTGCATACAAATTCACTGCCAACCAATTGTATCTGCCCAAAACGTCACTACTGCTTCGTATTTGAACACATTATTTTATTTGGCACTCATTTATAATTACTGACTGTTTTTCTTTAACATGATTTTACATTTTATTCAAAAATAATTTAACACTTTTCGCACATTCAGGACTATGCATCACAACTACTGATTGACGACTGAACGTTAGAAAACAAAACTCAATAACTCAAAAGAAGGAGAATATGTACTTCAGGGATGAAAAATCAGTCCCGATGGTACGAAAATCAAAAAATATATTTTATTTTCAGAATTAATTTTATTAAAGTAAAGTAAAAACGTATGTACATAAAAATTACATTTAAAGTTTTGGTATTCTGCAGTAAGTGCTTTCGTCTATTGCCAGTGAATAATAATTTCTTTGGCAAAAGTTGGAAAATTGTTTGCAGTTTTCACACTATTTATTAGCCACGAGAGATCTCACGACATTGGCTAAAAAGTTGTTTTTTATTTTTTACCTGAGATTCTCACATAGCACGTCTCTTAATGTGACATTAACGACATATTATTGGAACATCCTTGTTACACTCCATTTCAAAATAAATAAACCTTCACTTTGCATAGATTTTCTTCAAATTACTTACAAAAAACATAAAACGAACATTTGTAAATACAGTCGAGTCTGGTTATAACGAACTTTCGTCTATAACGAACACTTTTTTAACTCCCAAGAGTTTTGCTTCCACCCTATCTTACCCTGGATATAACGAACTTCGCTTATAACGAACCAATTTGTCGAGTCCCTAGAAGTTCGTTATAACCGGACTCGACTGTAGTATTAAATTAGGACCAAAAGAGCTGCAGCACGGAACTTTCGATCACGAATATGTACCACAAAAATACAATTGTATCACCTTTTGCATCCCTGATGTACACGCATATACAAAACTTCACACATTCTCATGTGTATGCATGTGTAATACACATTGTGTGTATAAAATGGGGCGTTACTCCTTTTTTGTGTTCTCTCTCTCTCTCTCTCTGTGAATTTATCTTATTCTCTTGGTACTTAAATATTTGAACGCAAGGCTTGTACTTTGTAGAATTTAACACATTCATTGCGTGGTTTTTGTCAAACACGCTATTGCGTACATCCGAATACGTAATATTAATAGCAAATGAGTTATATTTACATTCAAATAAGCTTTGTGTACAAGGAAATAAGCTTTACTTGCTACATGTTCCAAACACGCGTTTTACTTCTGTACAAACATTTTAAAATGACGGATTTTTCAGCGTGTAGCAGTGCATGCGTGTGTCCTCCGATTTATTTAATTTCTGTGTGTTCATTGGTTATTATTTACGTTCTCAATGATTTGTAATTTTTCAACAATGCCGAGACGAAAGGGTTCACAAATCGGCCGACGATCGCATTACGAGTCGTAAAATTTTTTAAAATTTGTCAATTTAGAAGAAGGACAAAATACCACTGCAACACCATCAACTTCTGCAGACAGTACTATTAAAAACCCCTACAAAAAAATTAAAATTAGTATGGATGAAAAAACATTAATCCGTGGTTGTGTAGAATTGATAATAATCAGTAATGTCCCATTTAAAGTGTTTGATTCAATGGGATTTAAAACAATTGTTGATCCAATGTGCAATGCACTTGGAATTCATATTAATTCGTCTAACATTGTTGAAAAAATTGATAAAGCTGCGAAAGATGTAAGGGACTTAATTGCACAAGATGTCAAACTGAAAATGTTATCTATAAAAGTAGACAGCGCAACAAGATTTGGAAAGAGCTTTTTGGGAATTAACGCACAATATTGCGAGAATGGTATATCAATTGGAATTTTCGTTAGAAATGTTAAATTAAACTTTATTATGTATATACTTATCAGGAAAAATTATCATACGAACACTAGGTATGCTAGGAGTTCTCAAGAAACATACTGCTGAGAATTTAAAGGAAGAAATATTAACAACTCTTCGAAAATACTCCATTCCAATTGACCACATATACTCCTGTACAGTGGATAATGGAGCAAATATGATAAAGGCTTCCAAACTGTTGGAGGAAGAGCAGGAAATTTCTTTTGAAAACAGTTTTGAAAACCAATTTTCATCAGAAGAAATTGAATTACCAGAAAATGAATTCAATAACTCTGCTTCTGAAGTAGATCGTGATGAGAATGACAATTTTACTGACGATGTAAGAATTTTTGATCTTACTGAGAGTGCCTGCAGTAAAATATTTTCTACAGTAAGATGCGCGGCCCATACCACACAACTTGTTGTCCATGACGTGTTGAAAATAAATGAATATTTTATGCAACATAAAAAAAATATATATATATATTATAGCAACGCAACTAAACCTCCACTTGACGTACCAACTAGGTGGAATTCGACTTATGTCATGTTAGCCAGCCTAAAGAAAAACAAAGAGTTTTACATAAACCTTGCTGAGTCCCATGTAGAAA
The DNA here is from genome assembly GCA_958296145.1 of Hydrotaea cyrtoneurina. Taxonomy (NCBI): domain Eukaryota; kingdom Metazoa; phylum Arthropoda; class Insecta; order Diptera; family Muscidae; genus Hydrotaea; species Hydrotaea cyrtoneurina. Next base: position 60,539,128 of record OY282515.1, read on the forward strand.
TGAATATTGAAGAAAATGGATGGGAATTCATTGACCAATTTATTGAATGATTTAATACGCTCTTCATTTTAACAAAAAAATTGCAAGAGGAACAACTAATAATAGGTAAGAGTACAAGCACCTGAACTTTATTTTTCATATAAATCGCTTAATAAACAAACTTTCTAGGTGATTTTTTTTGAAGTTGGTTGGAAGCGAAAATGAATTTGAATAAATTGGAGAATAACCAATACTCGAATGATATTATACATTATATGGACAAGCGTAAACAGAAGTTACTTGACAATGATGCATTTCGTTCTGCAGTGTACGTTGATCCAAGATTTAACTTTGTTGGATCAGCTTACTTTACGGCTGAACAGCGCAAGAGCGCAGAGATACACATTGTTAAGTTATGGAATATCATTAAAACCATTGGCCCATCCTACTCCGTAGTAGAAAATTCTCCATCACCTCTTCGACCGACATCAGAATTAGACAAGTTTATTCAATCAGATGCCGAATGTGCAACCGAACCATCTGCTGAACTAATTACTTCAATTAATATAAAGCAAAAGTTAAGAAGGTAAATTTTTTTAAAAATCTTAACGTTTTTATGTTAGTGGAAAAAATATTTTTTTCTAGATTAATTTTATCGAGGGAGTCTTGCAGTACGGACATTATGCAATGATGGTTATGCAAAACAGTTGACGAGCCACAATTATATGAACTGCTTCAAGTTATACTCGGAGTCCCGGCTACACAAGTCTCCGTAGAACGAGTATTTAGCGAATTGGCATTAATAGTGACATCAAGACGAACCAGCCTTAAAAAAGAAACACTCGACAATATTTTGATACTAAAATTAAATAATGAACTACTTAAAAATATAAAGTATTAAAAAATCACTGCATTTTACACATATACTCTTTTCATTTCCATCCTCGTATAATAAATAAATTTAATAAATAATAAACAATTTTTGTAACACTCGTAATCTTCTTCGCGAGTATTTCTGTACACAAAATCACCGATCCCTTACAATACAATACATTCTGCTGCTTTTCTCTTCTTGGCCTCCCAGTCCTCCCTCGACAGTCACCTCAGTCCATAGCAACACCAACAACCGTTTGAGTTACTATACTTGCTACTACACACACACACAACTCGGCAAAAACAAACAGTTTATATTTTTCCACTGTATGAGAAAGACTGAAAGAGTACTCGGCAAGAGTATAATCTGCTCGATTTCGAGCGTATTTTACTCGAAATCGAGCAAAGCATATGCGCTCTTATTCGAGTGGCATAGAAAAATAGAGTATACTCGTTTTTTTTTCACTCGCAGGAGTACTCGCGCTCTACTCTACTCGAATTCGAGCGAAGATTTCGGAGCTCTGATTACGACGATAGTGTGAATAAGAGCGATTTGAAAGTAATGAATTAGGCAACTAATTCGCACGGTCAAGTTCAAATCAGAATCAACAACAAAGGGAAGGAATAAATGAAAGAGTGAGGTAAAAACAGAAGAGATCACGAACGTAACACTCAGGATGACAATCAAAACAGGCAACAATAAGGATGTAATCATTTACTTGTATCGTGCAGGTTCTAGTTACATTTACATATATTATTGATTGCACGTCTCATCCTTCCATTCAAATTGGTAAAATGGATAAAGTGTGTAGTAAATGCAATACATTGAAATTTAAAAATTATACCGACGAAATGTATCGCCCTGAGGGATTACTGGCAGAACAGGTCAATCAAAATATTTCCAGAAATTCATACATTCGTACAGTTGCTGTTTTGAAATGACATCGTTTGGAGCAAAAAAAACGTGGTTCGCGATACATTTATGGCAACATTTAAGGTAAATAAAATCAACTTCAATACAGATATTAATATCGCAACCTATGGTCGATAAATATGGAATTTTTACAGTATTTCATTGTGACCATGAAAACAGTCGAAGGTTGTACGACCGTACAAAATACTGAACATCTATTTAGTGAAAGTATTGGATTCACTCATTAACAAAGAATTTTGGTTATTTTACAGTTACATCTGCTATCACTGGCCCACTACAAATAACTCGCAATTATTCGAATTATTAAAATTATATACATACATATTTATTTCACACCATCCCTACATGTAGTTTTTTATTTATCTAAAAGTATTTATAATTCTTCTTTTAGATAAAGCTGTGCTGAGAAATGCTCTCGGTGATATTCGATTTTATAAAACTCATCCTCAGGTATGTTCATTTCGAGAATTATATCAAACATTTACGTATTAGTACACCGATTAGTTGGATAGTTAAATAATTCAATAGTTGATTTTAAGGATAATTCGAATCAACTCTATTAAATCACTTCCAACTATAGCTTAACTAACATTCAGACTTGTCAAAACTTAGGATACTAAATGCGGCACAAGGAAAAGTGATACGGATGTTGACAAATCTCAATTTCCGAAAGAACAGACAGCTAAAAACTTGTTTTGTCAAAAACGCTAATACGGTGTTTAAACCTGAATAGTAATAAAACAACATGTTAGCCCTCACCTTTTATTTACATTAAATAAACCATTTATTCGTCTTTCCGTTAGAAATCAATGATAGAAAACATTGAATAATTACGATGGTTCAATAACACGTAATGGGCTGGTTGGTTTGCGTGCCGCTCCAGTATGATCAAATGTCACGGTTACGTTCGTTTGTCCTTTCATTCCAGTAGAAATTCCTGTGACCAGGTATCCACACCAAGTATACGTCTAGGTTTTTTTTAAATATTACATTTATGTTTTCAACAATTTTACTAGATGATTACTTTGCGCTCTTCCAACTCCGAGGTTTATATGTTAAAATGCCGGTTTCTTTGAAATTGATCATTACGCTGAAATAAGTGCTGTAGTTCTGCTGTGAAGTCGTAAGATATTTGGAGTAGAATCATAAGAACACAGAGAAAAAAACACTAGTAAATCCAACAAATCTAGCATTTAATCCAACAATTTTCGTAGTAAAAATGAACCCAAAAGCTTTCGGCATTTGAACCAAATGCGATTTCATTGTTGCTTTATTCAAAAGTAACCTTGTTGATTTAACTAGTAGTCGCTTTGGTTTTTTTAAAAGTCATATTGTTGATTTAAGTAGAAATCGCTTTTGATTTTCTTAAAAGTTACCTTGTTGATTTAAAAACAAAGCGCTTTCGTTTTTTTTAAAGTAATATTGTGGTTTTAAATAGTATGCGCTGTTAATTTTCTTAAAAGTTGCCTTGTTGATTTAAAAAATTCAGTTAATACGAAAAAGAAAAGCAAAAACCATAGTTATAAAAAAGTTATAAAAGTTCTTTCGAAAGAAATAAATTGATGAGGCAAGCAAAAAGTGATCTTTAGTTGCTGCTAGAATGACTGCGCAGTTTCGATGAACGCTACTTCATTTTTACCATGATCAGGGTTTATACTTATGGCAAAAGTTCTACAATTGTAATGAGAACTGCTGCCAGTAGAGTACTTCACCAAACATAGAAAATCACAATAAAGAAAAAACTAATGCTTGCCCATCTGCTTTTGCATAAACCACCTTCTAGTGATGTGCGGTTCCTCGTATTTTAAGACCCGGGTCTTTCGGGTCCGGTTCCAAAAAGACCCGGGTATTTGGACCGGTTCTCAATAAAGGGTTAACCCAAGAGTTACTACTAATGAATATAAAACTAATTGCCTTAAACTATAACAAAGTTAAATTTATACATGCATAATATATAATATCGATGTCTTAATATAAAAAGGGCCTAACTCGATTTTTGATTAATTTACGGGAGAAATAAAAAACTTAAAAGAAATCCGTAATCCGTATTAAAATAAGAAAATTATTAAATGAGAAATAAAATGTATTGCTTTTTTATTAAAAATTTTATTCAAATTTTTCTTGTTTCTAAAATTTTACGAATTTTATTAAGTTTTTTCCTTCTCCTGTAATGTAACAAAAAATCGAGTTAGGCCCTTTTTATATTAAGCCATCGATATGTATTATATATTATTAAATACTCTTAATACATACACTTATGCTTCAAATATTTTAGAAATTAGTTCCTCAGTATAGCAATGAGATAATTTTATTACTGAATGTTATGTTATTGTTTATTTTCACTAGTATTCTCCACTGAAAGATATGCACTTTGCTTACATTCAAAAACAAAACACTACTAAGCCAAAGAACTAGCTGCGTTCTGCAAACTGCGAACTAACGGTATTTTAACGTATATTTGCATGTAAACAATGACTAACACACCACAGAATTTGAAGTCACAACAACAGCAGCAGCCAAAATTAAAAAACAAATGTTTTTCCTCGTTGTTCGCTTTACCAAGCCACAGACATCAACAAATGAAAATACACACATTCAAACTCTCACACACACACTTCTTTTGACCCGTTTTCGGTTCTCTCGGTCTTTTTTCCGCTCTCGGTATTTGGACCCGTTTTCGGTATTTGGACTCGTTTTCGGGTATTTGGACCCGTTTTCGGTATTTGGACTCGTTCTCGGGTATTTGGACTCGTTCGGGTATTTGGACCCGTTCGGGTATTTGGACCCGTTTTTCGGTTCTTGTAAGAACCGGTCCGGTCGGTTCTTGTAAAGACCCGGGTATCCGGATCCGGGCCTTCGGTCCTGTGCATCACTACCACCTTCGTTAGTTGTATGCAGTTGTTTTTGTTTTTTATGTCGACTACGTCGCTATCACCGTATCTTGTGTGTGTGTATGTTTGTTGTTATGTATCGTAAAGAGCACGAACAGCAAAAGTCAATAACGAATATGAACGAATATACTGAATTAAACTTTAAAATGAAAAACTGTAAATAAAAGTTATGAATTTAAATTTCATAAGCGATATGGTTGAAGATATTATTATTATCTACTCATATAAAAATTTTGAGCAAAATCGGCTTCTTAATATAGAACATATTGTGATTTTGGTGTACCTTCCTCTCGGGTCCAACAAATGGGCGTTACGTCATTCTTGATATTGCCATGTATTAACGTTTGTAGCTGTGACTGGTGTTTGATGGTTGCGGCAAGAATTTTCTATAAAAATGTATCTGCCAGAGGTCTCATTCCGTTTGCATGAACGAGTTAACCCAGAAATTGCAACTCCATTTACCAAATTTACCAAAATGCATGGATGAGATCCCATCAATAACAACTCGTATAGAGCGGTCTCAGAGAAAACTCGATATGAATCGAGGAAGGTATTACCGACACTAAATACAATAAGTTTTGATATGAGTCGCCTTGGAAATATCCAGAGCCACGACTTTGCTAAGTATCACCACGGTACGACATGTTGAAAAATTTGAGCAATGGACGAGCTAGTTTCGAAGAGCACTTACAAAGGACAATTGCTGAAATACCATCCGGGAGCGGAGTTTTAATGTTAGCTTTGTCAACCGGGTCAGTAAATACCTTGTCATTGTTAATGAGAGTTGGAATAGAAGATGAAGAATTGTCCCTTAATATTTTAATGAATGACCAAAAGCTCTTACTTCCCCTAGGAGAAGAAAGAACTTTAGCATGAAGGCGGTGCTCTTGGAGAAGTTTTTCGCGCCGCAGAACTCTGGCACATTTGGATCTTGGCTGCTTACGTAGCAGCTCTGTAGTGACGTTTTAATTTAAACGCCAATTTCTGAACGCTTTCTCTTTGAATCCGGCAGCTTCTTTGTATGTCTGATTAAATTTTTTGAAGGTTTAACCGAAGGAGTCTTCTATAAAATATACGTGTTTATTCCCAGAAGAATTATTTTCTCGACCATTTCAGCAGCAGTATCGACAGTATTATCTAGGAAAAATAATTGCCAATTAAATTGCTGGTGAAAAATATTGAACTCGGTCTAACGCGCCTTTTTGTATATGTGCATTGTCCGTTTCGTGGCAGGTTTAGAAGAGGTTCGAATATAAGAGAACGAAAAGGGTGCTGAAATGGTACAATGATCCGTGTTACCAAGAGGTGCAAGAGTTGTAACCTCATACTTTTTAGGGTGAAAGGTTAAGAAAAGGTCAAGAATATTTTTTTGTTAATTCATGGTGCTCGGCAAATAGCTCAGCGTATGGACCCTCCGGAGATGTGTGGCTCAAATGGGGAATTACTGGTAAATGCGAAATTAACGGTAGATTACTGATAAAGTCGGTTAAATACGGCAACGGGTATCGGTCGGAGAGTGTCTGAGCGTTCAACGCACTATAATCTCCAACGGGCATCCAGGACCCATCGCTTTTTCTCTCCATATGTAACGGGCTAGACCAATTGCTGCTAGAAGGCTGGCGGATACCAACTTTCATCTTGTCTCAGCTTCTGCTGCTGCTAGTTTTGGCGATAATCTATGCGGTCGAGAATGTACAGGCTGTCCTTCAGTCCCGATTCGATGGAAAATTGCCGTAGAATCGTAAATCCGCTCCAATTATCGGGCTTATAACGTCGGCTGCAACAAATAACCATTCAAATTTACTTCAAAGGCAGAGATCAAAGCAGACACATCTCTCGCCTACGGCCTTTATCGGTGAACCATTCGCTGCATACAACTTTGTCGGCTTAATGTCTGTTGGTTTCGATGAAAGTTTTACAATGCGGAACTGGCTTCATGCTGAAGTTACTATGGAATCGGTTAAAACCGTATTTACACAAACCTGCTTACAATGGCAGGAGCTCCTACACTTTCGGATTGCGTCCGTATCTTTGTTGTACCAGAAGTCGTCGTAGTCGGTGGATGTTTTTTGATTGTTAGGCGGTCTATCTGGCGAAGAGTTGTACTGGACACGGTTATGATAAAAGTCGATTAAGTCGACGAAATACTCAATTATTTTTGCACTTATGGACTCGTACTGGCCAGTTTCTGACATTGTCGAAATCACATCTGTGAGCTGTTGCTGTTTTCTGTCTGTCCTTTGAGATTCCGGACGCCGTCAACCAAAAATCCATTGTAGTGAACCATGACTTAATGTTTGAGCTGGTCAACTGCGGTAATCGAAGATGTAAAGATACATTTTAATTCCAAAAAAAAATTATCAATAATAACTAAACTAAAATAGAATATAAATGAAAAGGTGCCACATATATATATCCGATTAACCCATTCCGAGGCGACGTCAAATTTAAAATTATTTTCTTTTATTTTTCTTTTTATAATAATACAGCGAACATCATCTCCATCATTAACCCAATAAATACCGGAGTTAATATGAATCGAAATATGAGTTTTAAATTGTTCGACCGATTTTATTTTGAAAGAACAATAACACTTTGACCTGAACTTTTAAAATTTTTTCAAAAAAAAACATTTATTTGAAAAAAAATATAATTAAAAAATTAATAATTATCTAAATAGTCGATTTTTAATTTTACGATTACTTTTTAAAACATTGCCAACACGGGTTTCTTTATCTGTTGTTTACCAATGTTTGTAAGATCAAACAACTGTCTGTCAAAAAGAGAGAACAACATTTGATGTGTATTGGTCGACCTATGGTCACATTTGGAAAATTTGTACTTGCAGACAAATTATTTTGTTTGTCCAAAATCTGGTTTGCTGATTGACACTCAACATTATTTTGTGGTAAAATTGGGGCAGATTACATTTCACATTTTTCTTTTACATATATTTGACCAGTATGGCCGTACCTCAAGCACTGACATAAAACGTTACACTTCACGACACAACTAAAAACAAGGCAACTTTCTGTCAACAAATACATGAGAGACATAAGTGCTTTTGGGCAAAAGTTACTAGCAACAAAATAATGTAAACCTTTGTTTGTTGGTAGACATGTCGTCGTTCGCAAGTTATTGTGTTCTATATGACAAAAATGTTTTTTTGGGAAATCCATGTTAAAGTTTAGTTCTTTATTGCAAAAAGTCAGTAAAGTATTGTATAGCACAAAGTCGATGTATAATATTTCGGAAACTATAAAGAATAAAAGCAAACTGATTACACAGATCGACAGATCTCGATAAATTGACCCAAAAATCAGTCTTATCTCAATTTTTCCTATTTTGCGTTATAGAACACTATAACTTACGAACGACGATGTGTATTCTGCACAGTAATAACTTATTTCCCTTAACAATCCATGCAGAAACAGAGAGGACGGAGGTCTACTGTTAAAAGTCGACTTCGAAGTGTAATGCCTTTTCTAGCGAATTTTGTATGCTATTACTCATAAATTCGCCAGCATTTACGGGGTGGAAAATGATAAATGTTTGATGGTATTACCAGGTTTCGAACTTGGGTTTAATTGTGTGATAGTCGCACACAATTACCTACCGCGCCCGTCCCTCTGTATTCTGCACAGTAATAATACAAAAACTCAAAAAATTAAAAAATTTTGAGTTTTGTGACTTTGCATTTTAATGTCTTCAAACAGTTCCTGATGTTTTTTATGTGACTTTTCGAACTTTTCTGCTTATTTATTTATTTCGGGAGCACAATCCGAACACAGTCAATATGTAATTATTTATAATATATTTACCCTCGACACTGATACACTGATTCCCTGGTACACTGATTCCCTGATTCACTGACTCTGTCACGCAGTAGGTAGGAATTTAAATAGGCATTCTATAATAATTCTTTTCTATAAATAATAATAATAAAAAAAATAATTTTTTTTTTGTACAGAAATTGTTTTTCCCCAAATTTTTTTTTACCAATTTTTTTTTTTTACCAAATTTTTTTTCTTACAAATTTTTTTTTTTACAAAAAATTTTTTTTTCCAAATTTTTTTTTTTCAAGAAATTTTTTTTTCCACAAAATTTTTTTTTTCAAGACAATTTTTTTTTCCCCAAAATTTTTTTTTTAACAAAATTTTTTTTTTTCAACCAAAATTTTTTTTTTCAGCAAACATTTTTTTTTTAACAAAAATTTTTTTTTTTCAACAAAATTTTTTTTCTACAAATTTTATTTTTTTTTACAAAATAGTTTTCTCAAAATATTTTTTACAAAATTTTTAAAATTAAGTAACAAATACTTTCTCAAGCAAATTAACGGGCGCCATAGGCGCATTACAACTTACTAGTTATTTATAATATAAGTTTCATATAAATCGTATTATAAAATTGTCATATTAAAATAAAATTTGTAGTTGATTTAATTATAATCTCTTGTACTTTAGGGTTTTTTTTTGACAATATAGGGAAAAGCTTAGATAATGGCAACACTGATATATATAGCGGGTGATCATTCAGAGGTATTTAAAAAAAATCAAATCATTTAAAAAGAAATTTTATGCCATTTATTTTTTGAATATAATTTCCTTAAATTTTTTCCGCAACTACGCCTGATGATGTCCATTCTGAGGGCCCACTTTTGAATGACGCTTTTGAGTATATCGACCGGTATGGCGTTTATGATACTCGTAATGTTGGTTTCCAAAACCTGAATCATTGTTTGAAGTCAAAGGTGTGATATGTAGGCGGTAAACTCAAAGGTCCAAAACGTGAAATTAGCTGCTCTTCGAAATAAACTCTAAATAGATCCATTGTTTGAGCAACTATTAGGGACGTGACACCGTCCTATTAAAACCAAATTTCGTCGAGATTACGGGCTTCAATTTCAGATACCAAAAAGTCCTATATATGTATTTTTATATGTTTGAATTGAGATATTAGTCTAACAACTCGTATTGGTAAACCTTTTTTAGTAAAGTATTTTTTTTTTTAGTTTATGGCGGATGAAAACCAAGTTTGGCTTATGCTTTATGAGCTGCACGAAAGATCATTTCAGCAAAGGGATGCAGATGAGACAAGGCAAGAAGTTATTGTGTACAAGCAAGCAAAAGTAAAGGGTAAGAAACACTATTCATTACTCACTATAAATGTTCACTGGGAAAACCGCTTAGAAAATGTTCCTATCGAGATTGTATACTATGACTAGCTGAACCCGGCGATCGTTGTAACGCCTTAGCCTACACTTGTAAAAAATTAAGGACACAAATAATATCATTTTTATGAACTAAAAATATATTTACGGTTTAATTGTTGCAGCAATGTTTATTTGAATAAATTATTGAAGTGCCGTGCTATAAACAATACTTTTTTGATTTTCCATTCGGAGCAAAAATATATAAATTACTTGCTTATCCAAGCATGGGCTTTTTATTGCATTGCGAATGCTAGGCAAACAGGAAATTGCAGCCGTTTAAATTCAATCGGCAAGTCAGTCGGTTTCATAGGTATACGGGGTTTTACTCCCCCGGTTCCCTAATATTTCCCAGTTATTATTGTGGCTTCTATTAGATTCGTGAACATTGTTTTGACTGTTAGCCGAATTCCATTGCAAAGCGTAGGTGGGTGTATATTTCGTAATAAAATAATAGGCACCCCAATTTTGATTTCAAAGCCTGGAAGATCAAGTGAATTTAAAAATTCAACAGGATAATTCGCAGCACCTTCATCGTTTGTTACGTTGTCAACTGATTTGTATATTTTTGAAGTCCCAAAGATTCTATTTAAAATGACACTGTTAGTGTTTTTGTTGCTAGTAAGGCCCGCTCACATAACCATTGTTAATTTTTAATATTATGTTCGATGTTAGGAAATATGCAATTTATCAATTAGCCAGTACATTCCATCTTCTCCATAAGGGAAACTAATTGGATACTGGAGAGCATCGTATGAGCGATTTGTTTCAGATATCCTTTTTGTTCCCTCATCACGACGGCGATTCGCCAACCATCAGGATTGCAACGTCATTAATTGCAGGTGCGTTAAATTCGTTATTTACCAATTAATTATTTTCATGAAACATAATTTGCAAATCGGCTACAACTCGTTGTTTGGTATCCGGATTGTTACGCTGGCGTTGTTGAACTTGGTTCATCATCCGCTTGACCCATAAAATAAATTTGTAAGGATCTACATCTGAGATTGGCATGATCGAAATGTTGGCATAAAGTTGTTGCGAACAATTGTCGTCGCGTCGAATGACGTCATTTGGAAACATGAATTATATGTTCGTATTTAACTTAAAAGATGTTTTGAATCCAAATTTTTTCCAGTTACATATTTTTGGTAAATAATATTTTTTTAGTGGTAGAGATGTTGTAGACTTACCCGAAATGAATGATAGGAGAGGTTCTGGTAGTGAAAATAGTTGGGCCAAAACAACTTTGCCATTTGCGCAGCACATTCCAGGTGATTCCCCCTTGTACTTTAGAGCATTACAGTATTGACAAATGTTATTCATTGGCCCAATAGCAAATAATGATTCTCCGCTGTATCCAACTTGTGTTGAGTAATTAAATCCAATGCGGTAATAGGATGACGGAGCGTTTCGAATATTTGTAGATTGTGCCATTCGGGTGCGGTTTAAACCACGACGAACATGGCGTTGTTCTAAAGTTACAGAAGCTCTATTTATTGTGGTTCGACATCTCTGATTTCGTAGCCGGACATCACGTTGATCAGGTGTCTCGACAGACTTGCTCGAATGTTACAGACACTCCTGAGATAATTGATCGATATCTTTGTATATTCCATTGATCAGCAGTTTCAGTGATGATCGCGATCTTAGGCTTTTAAGACGTGCATTATGTTGTTCAGACGTTTCAGCTGCTCTAGAGGTTGATGCTTGAGTTAGACTGATCCTTAAGCATGCCTCGCGTGCTTCAGGAGTTTCACTTGCTCTTTTGTTTTGTATAGCTCTTGTTTTTTTTTTTGTACATTGCCAAAGGGATGACTTTCGGAGGCATTTTATTATTTGAAGTTTAAGCCAAAGTTATTTTTTTTAATTATTAGAATTGTTTTTTCTGGTAAAAAAAACGTGCTTAACACTGAGATATGATATTCACTTTTTAAATCTGCAAAATTACTTACTTTTAGTTCTTTTTGTGCATGGAAAGATTGTTTCACTTTTAAACGTACAGTTATCACTTTAATGTCTGGTATCCGAGTCAAATTAATTATTCACAATTTTCTCTTCAGCGCCAAATATGAACTACCTTTTATTTATATTCTTTTTTGCACTAATCACTATGAAGTAGATGATCGGACCGAAATTTAGTATTAACAATTTTATTTTAATCGCCTTTTAGTTAGAGTACCTCTTTTGATCTATAGGATTAAATTTTTGATTATAGGTTGAAACACTTACCACGTAAAAGTCTGGGATCCAACATGAACTTCAAAGTGAGGTCTGTTTACGTTCATGGCACTGTTATACATATACACCAAATTAGGTCAATATAACTCAAATAGGTCCCCAAATAGGACGATTTTTTACTTCTGGGTTGTGTGGGAGGTGCCACGCCCGCTTGAGAAATCCAAAAAAAAATATAGCCTATAATTTCTTCCAGACTGACAGTAACATCTTGTGAAACTTTCAGGAAAATGGGTCGGGTGGTTTTGTCAGCTATTGGGTACAAACAAACGCAAATTATGTAGATATCCGACCAAAAAAATCTTAATAATTGCCAAATTTGTATAAAAATTATGAGTTATTCCATTCGCGAAATATGATTGATTTCCTATCTCTACTTTCATTTTTAATTTTCTCTGACGCCATACATGTCATTTCAGATATCTGAAATGTACACTTAACCACATGCTTATCAAAAGTAAATAATATTTAAACATTAACTGACTTTTGGGCAGTTATATGAGTTATGCACGTAAGTTATAGGCAGGTAAAGCGTATCTGACTATTATATTTTGTCCTATATAGAAATACATTTGGAGATCGGAAGAGGTCATATCGAATGCTACAAGCTAGATCTAAATTATACTCCAGTTGAATCAATACAATTTACTTATTTCAAACTTGGTATAACACCGGACATTTATGAACGTTTGCTAAATTCGTCCTTATGGACATCCAATGTTAGAATTTGGTCTTTTAAGTTTTTTCAGAATACTTTAGTTCAGATGCTGCAATATTAGTTATTAACGAATCTCAGCAGCATTCGTGAAATATCTGTTACCAAAATCGTTCTGGTGTGGGTACTAACTAAATTTTGAAAACACAACTTTTTTCAAGCCATTTTAATTTATTTTAGTCTCTCTATAACGAAATTTCCTACAACGAGTTTTATTTATAATACACAAGAAGAAATTCTAATTTTACATATGGGCATTTCTGCAATGTCGAATGCGACATTCGTACGCATTGAAAGTGGAAAAAAACATATGCCATTTTTTTACAAAGACAGAATTGCACATTGCACATTAATATCAGAGAAACCCGAAGGGTTAATAATGTTAGTTTGGGTTAATCTAAAATATTAAGTAGTTAATTTTAATCATTGTCGCACGCGACTTGTCGCATTTTATTCCATCATTCTTTTCATGCTTATTTTTTTTACTTTTTATGTAATTAAACATCCATAAAATGGAATACAACTCGCATATATGGGCAGGGGCTCCATTAACATCTTTGAAGCTTCTGGACCGTGTACAGAGGAGAGCGGTGGTGATGATAGGGGATGGTAGGGTATCCAGCTCTATTGTCTCCCTACAGCATCGCCGAAATGTGGGTTGTGTATCGCTATTCTATAGATATTTTAATGGTATCTGTTCAGAAGATATCCGTCGTCTGGTCCCTGACGTTAGAACATTTAGCCGGAATACTCGGCTATCCAGGGTCTCTCATCCGTTCATTGTCAAATGGCCGGTTGACCAGACGACGCACTATAGAGAAAATTCGTTCTTCAGCCGGACTGTTCGTTTGTGGAATAATCTTCCTGCAAGTGTTTTTCCTGCCTGCTATGACATTACCAAATTCAAGGCCAACGTCAACAGACAATACTCCCTCTTTCCTCCCTCCAATACCCTTATTTCCCATCGCTAACACAGTGCATTGCATTTATAGGGTGTTAGTAAAAAAAAAAAAAAAAAAGATGATTAGAAATAATTTGTATATTAGGTACTCAGTACTTGCAGCATTCGAAAAATGTTAATTTAATACTTGCGACATTTTGCATCCATTCTTTATTTCTATGATTTTTTTTGTTTGTTGACAAATGAATACCGGTAAAAAACGTAAATTTGTGTCAGTCACGGAAATTTTGTTTTTGTTTTATTTTCTAATTTGCGTAGTGCAGCTGTACAATGGTTAAAAATGGTGAAGAGGCAACGACTTGGAACTCAGTACCAAGAAAACCACACAAGAAGAGATAATATCAGCTTTCAATTTTTGTTTGGAATGGGCGGACAAAAACAACGCCAATGTTATGGTTCTACAAAGACTTCGAAGTAATGCAGTTCCCCAGAAGGCTGTCTGCACGAAGCAAACAAACATTTTAAATTATTTTCGTTTAATTTAAAATGTTAATTTGCACTTTAATGTAAATACATTTTAAAAAATGATTAAAAAATAAATGCATAACAGATGTGAATGCTTATTATTTCCTGCTAAAAAGTATCCGGTACTTGCGACAACCTCAAATAGCGCGCCGAACCCGATTTTTATTGCGTGCAAGAATCGAGAATGTACTGTATTTAGGTTTGGTTGTTTGCCTTTTCATTTAAACAAAAGCCTATCCATTTTATTAACTTCGAAATAAATACGACGTGTTTATTATGTCAAGTTTTATCTTATAACCGCAGAACGACTGCGGAGCCTCAGCCAACCAAGCTACGCAAGTGAAAACAACCTAGGTAACAACCTAGAGGTAACTGAAATGATCACTTTGTATTTCGTTTTGTTGTGTCCACCTATAATTCTCGACAAAATTAATTTAACGAACGAGCTATTGATTCCTGATGATATTTTTGCTGAGCTCTTTTCACAAAAAATGGGTTTAAATCATTTTAGCTTAGTTTCTATACCAGCTTAGGTTCCAACTCAGATAACATACGTATTAAAAAAAAAAATATTTTAAATTTTAGACTCACGATGTCGCATGCTACAAACTTTAAATAAGTAAAGAGAACAAAGCGCTAACTATTTTCCACCAACGTTTTTTTTTAATTTAATTGGCACTAAAAATATCGTTTAAAAAAGAAATTTTCCATTTGTTCGACAGTACATATGTAAAAAACATATCGTGGAGATGATAAATCGGACTCTAACGGAGGAGTTGATGAATTACCTTAATTTTCACAGTTCCATACGTGATTTGTGGAGTCTCGAAGCAATGTCCCCGATCATATTTCATTTACCCTTAATCGTGTCGAAGACTATTGCTGAGGCAAAATTTAAATTACATCATAATTCAAACCCAAATAAAAATTTAATTTCTACATTTGAATGTGTGTTCGCTTTTTACCTCAGATGAAATTGAAACGTTTCTTGCAAGTATCTACAACTGCTACGTTATCCCTCTCATGCCCGAATTGAAATGGGCGGGTCAAAACATTTTTTTATGCCAGATATGTGTTAGTGTTAAGTCAAATATGACTTAACTGGTCACCAGATATTAGTCGTTCTTATCAAGAGACGTTTTGTAAAGTATTTTATAGGGCCATTTCTTCAGAAATCTTATCGATTGAATTTCAATGCCAATCGATGGATTCACCTTCGGTATTTTTTTTCTTCGTGTAATTAATTTCTCGAATTTGTCGTGATAAAGTGCGATTGGTTCATACGTTTACTATAAGAAGGTTTATTTAACAACAAAATTTTATTAGGTCGTAATCATGTTCTCAGATATAGAAATATTCAGCTTTCTTTCTTTTCTTATCTGTCACACCAAAGTCTCTACTAAAAATGTATGAACAACTACTTCAATGTTCGATGGCTGCACAATTTTCATCGACGTTAAATGTTGATGTTTCTGTTTTGGCCACCACATGCGCCACTGTAAGCTAACAAATGCTTCTGTTTTGTAATATTTTTGATATGTTGTATTATACAGGGTTTGAGATAAATGATCGGATGTTTATTTCAAATTAAAGAGGAAGGTATGCCGTTAATAATGGAATAAAACATCTGCCAAATGGCCACCACGACCACGCTTACAGGACCATATCCTTTTCATGAAATTTTCCATAACCAAAACGCGAAGTAGCTGCCCTATATCCTCGATAGCCTCACGAGTTCTATCTTTGAGGTCTTGAATCGACGCTGGGCTGTTGGCGTAGACATTATCGTTCACGAGAAGGAAGAAGTCGCAAGGTGTTAAATCACAAGATCTCGGTAGCCAATTATGATCACCTCTTCGAGAGCAATGGTTTCGTTGCTTGTGTGGCACGTAGCGCCGTCTTGTTGAAAAAAACGTTGTTTAGATCAATATCATCCAACTGCGACCATAAAAAAGCATTAATCATCTCTCAATAAATTTACGTAACTGTTGATCCAACTGAGCCCCAATGCGAATTTTGCTTGTTGCCACCGAGTTGGAAGTGGGCCTCATCAGTCAAGATGATTTTTCGATGGAATTCCGGATCATTTTCATGCATTTCAAGGACCCAATCAGCAAAGATACGACGTTGTTCTTGAGCAACGTGCACGGATTTTACTCTTCACATCAATAACTTGTCCCAACAGCTCGAATATTTCCACCAATTTCTGTATTGCGGTCCGACAAGGTCTTCACGACGACCCAAAAATGCTTTACGTTTGCGAACTGTGACTGCAAGATTTTTTCAATGCGTTCGTGAAGCGTGTATCGTACCATTTTTAGTAATGGCGTAATTTCTACTTGTCAAATGTCAAAGAATAAAAGCTTCAAAAGTGGCAGCTACCGAAATACCGAGTGATTCAAAAGAACACCTCTTGTTGGAAAACCCTTTAGAAGACGACACTTACTGTGAATCTCAGGATGCTATTGTTTTATCCCAACATTATGACATTATTCGCAATCTTTTCCATTTTCTTGCTTATGTTTTCTTTTTATGTTGTTCGTCTAGGTTAGGTTAGGTTGAATGGCACTGCAGGGAAAGCAGGTCACTGGCACAGGAAGTGTTCCGGCGTCTCGGCGTCCTCTCCGCATGCCCTACATTCGTCGCTCTGGGAACATCCTATTCTAAATAGGTGTGACCGTAGGCTAGTGTGTCCTGTGATGAACCCAACTAGCTTACTCAGTTAATTTTTTTTTGCCCCCTATGAATGCAATGCACTGTGTTAGCGATAGGAAATAAGGGTATTGGAGGGAGGAAAGAGGGAGTAGTGTTTGTTGATGTTTGCCTTGAATTTGATAATGTGATAGCAGGCAGGAAAAACACTTGCTGGAAGATTATTCCACATGCGACCAGTACGGCTGAAGAACGAATTTTCTCTATAGTGCGTCGTCCGGTCAACCGGCCATTTGACAATGAACGGATGAGAGACCCTGGATAACCGCGTATTCCGGCTAAATGGTCTAACGTCAGGGACCAAGCGACGGATATCTTGTGATCAGATACCATTAAAATATCTATAGTATCCGCCCTGACAGTGCCTGAAAAGCCTTGGTGGCCTGGTATCCGGTTTATAACTATTTCGTTATTTCTCGATACGTCATTTATCGTTTCCTTACAGTACATGAGTGTCCTTGATTTGACATTATCATCTCTGAGGGATCTAATTGAGTTTTGACTGTCTGTGAAATTAGAGGTAGTTTTTCTTGTGATTCTGTTCCGCAGCCATTCTAGGCATTCTGTGATGGCCTTGATCTCTGCTTGTAGAATCGTTGAGTACTTTTGTAATTGGTATACTAATTCAGTCCTCGGATTGTGGATGTAGATCCCTATGCCTACTCCTAACTCGGATTTGGATGCGTCTGTGTAGCACTCCACTATTCCCCATCTTGGGTGTATGTGTAGTGTTCTTGTCCGCGTCTATCTTCGATTCTTGTCGTGCAGTTCGCAACCACGTGTGTTTCTGAGATGCGGTCTGTCTGACAGTTTGTTGTCAGGAACCCTCCTAGGTGTTCCAATATTCTGTGATGTTGTGTTTGAGGTGCATCCTCAATCCACTCATTCAATGCCCTTAGTCTCCTTTCTGAGATCGCTGCCTCAGATTTGATTTGGATATATATTGGGTGGATGTATAGCAAAATTTCGAGGGCGCTCGTCGGCGCGGTCCTCATTGCTACGCGTATTCCTACGCAGCAAATTCTTTGAGTCCCTTGTAGTTTCTTCACGTTACATTTCTTTGTCATTGCCGTCCACCATAGTATTCACGAATAAGTTATAATCGGCCTTATTACGCTGCGACATGTTTGGGCGGATGCCCTATGTGGAGCCAATTGCTCTTCGGCACAGTGAGGGCTTTTTCGGCTCTGCTGTTGATGTGATCTTTCTATTTTAGTTTCCTGTCCAGAATTTCTCCCAGATATTTATCGTTCGTACTTATTACTATGCTCTTGTTCCTGAAGCAAAGTTTGACATATTGTGCAATTTTTGTCTTCTTTGTGAACAGACATAGTTCTGTTTTGTCCGGGTTGACGTTCAGTCCCGTAGGCTTCGCCCAGTTGTATGCCAGAGTTAGCACTCTTTCGGCTTCTCTGCATAATTTGTTCGCATCTTTCCCCTTCAGAAGTATATCAACGTCGTCTGCATAACAAACTTGCTTGAATCCTTCATCAGTCAGCATCCCTAGGAGATTGTTTATTGTAGTCAGCCACAGGAGTGGTGATAATATACCTCCCTTTGGTGTCCCTCTATGTACTCTCTCCCTTATATTTATGCCGTGGGATCCGCAATTAATTCATCTATGCCTTAGCATATGGCTGACCCAGCCGATTATCGACCTGTTTACTGCAAACTGGTCTAGGGAGTGGAGTAATGTCGTGCTCACGTTGTTGAAGGCCCCCTCTATGTCGATAAAAACACCAAGAGTGTATATTTTATCGTCGAAAGAGCTTTCTATGAGATGCACTACCTCATGCAGGGCTGTCTCTACTGATCTTCCCTTGACATAGGCGTGTTGTTGAAATTTTAGCTGATCGCTCGGGATTTGTCTTTTAACCATAGTCTATTAATCTCTCATTAGTTTTTAATAAGAAGGATGTAAGGCTTATGGGTCTATAAGCCTTACCCATCGCGTAGCTTTCCTTCCCCGGTTTCGGTATGAAAACAACTCGTGCTTCTTGCCAGTTCCTGGGGATATAGGCTAGCCTGAGGCAGGACTGCCAGGTGTTTTCTCACTATATCTATGCTCCTGTGTAGAAGCGCCGGGAATATGCCATCCGGTCCCCGCCTTAAACGAAGGGAAGCTTTTAACTGCTTCCCTAACCATTTCTGGCGTGATGTATGGTGTACTTTCCTGGTCGAACTGAGTTCCTCTATTGGGTCTTCTGTACCCGTGGGGAAATGTGTATTTATTAACAATTTGATTGATTGTTCTAACGTTTCTGTTTTATTTCAGTCTTTGTCCACTAAGGCTTCCACCTGTGTATGTGTCTTAGATAGATATTTCTTTTTTTTAGACATGTTGTTAATGGTGTCGACCTGTTCGCAGAACAGTCTCCACGACCCTCGTTTCGCCTTTCTTAGTGCTTTGTTGTACAATCTAGGTTTGGACTTGTATTCATCCCAGTATACTTGAAGTTTTTTTAAGGTCTAGCTCTGTTGTAAGATCTAAGGACTTCTTTGCTTAGGTTTCTAATGTGCCCCGTTATCCAGGGTTTCTCCTGAGCCGACCTCCTTTCTCTGAGTGGGCAACACTCTTCGAAGGACCTCACTAATACTGACGTAACTCTTTCGACCTCCTCTTCGATTTCCTCTTCGTTTTGGAGAATTTATTTGGGGGTCCCTATATCTTAGCTCACTAGATCGCTGAAACGGTGCCAATTGGTTTTGGTCTTGTTCCTGAAACTTAGCGGTTCTGGGGGTGGTCGCATTAAACTAAATATGATGTATCGGTGATCTGAAAAGGAGTGCGTGTCATGCCATCGTTGGATCTCTTCTACTATCTCTTCAGATCCGAAAGTGATATCTAATACCTCATCTCTGATTCGATTTATAAAGGTGACTTTGTTGCCCGTATTTATTGTAATAAATACGGGCAAGCTCGTTGTTGGAAGTGTCGGCGAGTCGAATGGAAGGTACATCGACGCAAGGTACAGGCTACGATCCCCAAGTCTAAGCACCGTCGCATCCGCGGTTGACAACTCTGGGAAGAAAAATAAGCTTAAGTTTTTATGTGTGAGTATGCAAGTTCTGGGTCGTCCCTCTGATCTTGCGTAGAATAGTTGGTAAAGCGGATTGTTTAAACCAATAACCTTGTTCTTGTGTGTCCATGGTTCTTGGATTGAAGCAATATGAACCTTACCTTTGTTTATGTTTTCCATCAGCACGGTAGTTGCCGTTTCGATCCGATGGAGGTTAAGCTGGATGACCTTGATGCCGGTCATGCCAGAAGTCGGTCTTCTTGGGAGCTGGTGATATGGTACCCAGCCTCCTCTTCTGCTTTTTTCGGTGCTGCTGCTACATCACTGCTCTCTTTTTTCGGTTCCTCGTTGGCAGCGTCCTGCTTATCTGCCGTCCTGCCAATGGGTACCTTGCCGATTTTGATGTACACGGCTGTTGATACGAAGAGGGCCCTCCCCTTAATCTCCTTGAGTCGTTCGATGGACCCGTGGTCGATTCCCACAACGAAGAGTGTACCGTCCTGGCTCTCTTCTCTGTGGAAGATCTCCCATTTGCCCGTCTCCAGACCCTTATTCTGCTTGCCCAGGACGTCGAGGACTTTCCCGGGTGGGAGTTTGCTGCCTCAACCCTTCAGGAAGAAGGACGCCTTTGTTAGTTCCGGAATGTCCCTTTTCGTAATGAGGTCGAGCTTATCCCCCTCCCAAGGGGTAGGAACATCCTTCACTAGGCGTGCCATGGTATCAGCCTTGGCGTAGGAGCAGCTCAGGATCTCAATCTCGTCGCAGTCGTCTCCCTTCCCGAGGACGTGCTCCAAGATTTTGGTGTTTATCAGCTCTTCTATTGCTGACCTATGCTCTTCCGGGATTTTTCCCGTGGCACTTTTTGTGTCGATCACGTCAAAGCATAGCTCGTCCCATTTTTGAAGTTTTGCCACTTTGGCGTACCAGTATCAACATTTGCCTTCCTCTTAAGTGGCCGGCGTTCCTGTGGTAGGTCGCCTTTCCTTGAGGTGGAAGGCAAGTTGTCCGACTTCGTGGTAGGATTTCGACCTTCCTTCTTACTAACGCCAGAATTCTGCTTAGAGACTTCTTTTGGTTTCGGATTGGTTCTTTCTCTTCTTTGTTGCAGCTTCGGCAGATTCCGAAGCGGATTCTTTTACCTGCGGGTGCAGGTGTAGACAGCAGGAGCTCCAAAGATATCTTTGCAGCTTTTGGACCGTGTACAGAGAAGAGCGGTGGGGATGATTGGGGATAGTAGGGTATCCAACTCTATTGTCTCCCTTCACCATCGCCGGAGTGTGGGTTGTGTATCGCTATTCTATAGATATTTTAACGGTATCTGTTCGTCAGATATCCGTCGTCTGGTCCCTTAAGTTAGAACATTTAGCCGGAATACTCGGCTATCCAGGGAATCTCATCCGTTCATTGTAAAATGGCCGGTTGACCGGACGACGCACTATAGAGAAAATTCGTTCTTCAAACGTCAACAAACACTACTCCATCTTTCCTCCCTCCAATACCCTTACTTCCTGTCGCTAACACAGGGCATTGCATTCATAGGGGTGTTAGTTTATAAAAAAAAAAAAATAAAAAATTATCCATTACTGGAAGAGGACTCCCGTCAGCATGGCCACCTCGTCTGACACGTAGGTGAAGAATCGTTTTCATCATTTCCCCATTGTGGGAAAAAAATGTGGTATTTTTTTGCGTTGCTGACTTTTTTACATGTTTTTGTTGTTCGCGATAGCCAGGAATAAAGCGATTTATCTCATTATTAATTTCCAAGGCTTTTTCTGTATCTGGTTCATGTAGAAACATTTGTTTGCAATGTATCACTCGCCTGAAGTATTTCACCGATCGATTTTGAGGTAAGGACTTCTGGAGTTTCATCTTCATTGTCGATTTCTGTTTAAGAAAATCGCAAAATCGAAACGACAAAACACAAACCGCATTAATTCAAATCAGCATAAAAAGAGAAATTCGAAATACCGACCACTGAAAATCGAAAAGCTAGTTAATACAAAGAAAAAATGTGATTATCTCAGGTATTGATTTCTTGACTTAGACCATTGTCATTCTAACTGGATCATATGTGCTAGACATCTGATAGCGAAATGACCGCATGACCGTACCGATTTATTTCCATAACTACAGAACCAAACACAATCTACCTTATACACGAAATGCATTCGCGGAAGGAGAACATGTCAAAACGAAACCTGAACAACAGATTATATAGCAAACATAGTATCACACGACGATAATCAAATAGTTCCGAAGTACTTTGTTACATCTCCGTAGACATATATACTTCGCTGTTGTTTGATAATTGCTAATAACATTGGGAGAACATAGATAACTGCTTGGTATTTGGATGTTTTTGAAAAAAACAAATATTTTGAATGTCTATGCCCAACAGAGAGTATTTATTGGTATTTAATAAACCCCCAATCTTGCAATATTTCAAATGGCATACAGTTTACTAATGTCCACAGGGTACACATCAACATTTGTTGTTGCGTTGTTGTTGGGATTCATCGTGTAGCACTTGTGCTTTATAGTAGAATTTATAGTCGATTGAGTTGGAGGAAAAACAATCAAAATTTCGCGAATAGTGACCAATAATTGCGATAATTACTTTTATATGTTTCATTTATACATACTACACAGTAGCGACAAGCTATTCTCTTTTCAAAACGTTTTGAAGTTTCATGTACCAAAACACAAACGATGAAGATGCAGTGTTTATCGTAAACGAAAATACTTTCACATAATAAATCACAAAATTTCCTAGAAGATAAAGAACGTATGCATGTATTTACATGTACATATGTATAAATGCCAATGTTTGGTCACTATTCGAGAAATTTTGATTGTCTTGCCTCTAACACAAAAGACTACAAATTCTGCCATAGCGAAAATTAAAGACTTGTTCTTTTTAATTAAATTTATAGGATCCTAGGTATATTTCCTCAGTCGTACGCGATTTAGACCATAATGTCATTAAATCTCAAATTGAAAGTGGGGAGTAAACACTCCATATAAAAAGAGGAGGGGTAAAGTTTGGGATACCTTTAATAATATTGTCAATGAAAAAAGGTGGTAATAATCGACCACGTGTCTTGTATAAACTGCTTTATTAAAGTTTAAAAATATAGCACAAAATCCACATCAAACCTTATACCGCACAAGTGCTACACGATAAATGCCAACAACAAAGGTTGATGTGGATTCTGAAGTACGAAGTAAAACTGCAATATTATGTACTCAGTGGACATTAGTAAACTGTATAGTTTATTAAAATAATAGAAGAATCTATAAAAATCGGTGATAAATTTGGCGCACATGTAACTGTGAATTCACCTCTACCACATCCATCCACAATGTCCAGAAACATAAATAAACTATATAATATAAATTTTTCCACAATAAAAGCGGAAATTTCTAAAATTAAAGAAATAGGATTCGAGCTGACATCAGATTTGTGGACAGACAATTATTTGAGGAAATCATTCATAGCTCTTACATAAGTAATGGTTGCATGTATTCTAAACTCTTGAACATGTTGTCAATGGAAGGGGGAAAATCAACACGTAATATATACAAAAGTATATTTATCAGTTAATGACTTACATTTGTTTTTTAGATGAAAACATATTACGGAAAGTGTCGAATTCGTTGCAACTGTATGATTGCGTTATGGAAAAATCAATTATGGTAGCTGATCGAGGATCCAATATGGATGCAGCATTCAAACTACAAGACCATGTGTTTTGCACTGCACATGTGCTACACAATGTTTGCAAGAGATAAATGAACTAAGTAGAATTAACGACATTCTACTAAATCACATCACGGAAGTAATAGCTATACTAAAGCCATTCCGGGAAGCCTTTGATAAGCTTGAAGGTGAAAAATATCCAACAATACATTTAAAAATAAAATATTGGAAAACATTGAAGCAGTTCTGTTCAGAAACATAAAACCAATACAAAAGCTAGAAATTTTATTATTTCCACCAACAAAAAAAAATGCTACCGTTTGATAGTACTGAAAAAGAAAATGTCAGATTTGAATGTAAGCGCATCATGGCACGTTACGTAGATATTCTGCCAGTTCATTCAACAGAAGGGCGAATAACATTGAGTTCTGATGAACCAATGTTTGATTTTCTCGATCATACACAAAACGAAAATTCAGCTTATCAGATCGAGTACCTTTTCAGTAACTTTTGATAGCTACAACAAGCAAGATACACATACGGAAATTCTCCTATGCAACAAGTTCTGAAGATGATATATTACGTACGTTTTCGGTGTACGCCTTTATTTGTGTTCCGTGTAGCAGAATATGAAAACCATCACTGACATTAATTTGAGCAATGATGTTCACAAGTTCATTTGAGCTACACTCACGTGTATTTGATACATTTACTGAGTTAGAAGATTGTGGTTCTTCTTCGCTCAGTAGTGCGAAACGATTTTTCCCGTTGGTGGGCGTTGGCGGTCGTCACCATTCTCCGTTTTACAACATTTGTTGGTGTTGTTGCCTTTGGCAGGGTTGGATTTGCGCTTCACTGTAATGTAGCGATCCGTTCCTGTGTGTACTGTCATTGTGTTAGTTGTGTCCACACATTCTTTGTTGGTCACGTTGTTGTTGTAAGACAGTCTGAGTTATCACTTTTCCATTTTTTACATCCGCGTTTATTTCGAAATATGCATTCTGAGAACTTACTCCGCACAAGGAGTGTGCGGTTATGCTCTTCAGAGAAACCGAAGCTCATCAAGATTTTGAACGTTTATATACGCGTGTATATATGTGCTTGTTTTTTCGGAATACCTATCTATATCTATCTATATATATAGATAGGTATTCATATATATCTATATAAATACTTATAAAAACGTTATACAATTCCTGATTTTTATTTCGCGAGCCAATTCCAGAATTTTGTGGATTTATAACTGGTCCGATCCTCCTCAAATGTAATTGTATTCGGACAAGGTTTATGTAAAATGCAACTTTTTAAAAAAACTATTCAAAAAATGATTTTCTATAAGTTTAACAATCGCAAATAAACTTAATTTTTAATTGTTTTCATTTATTTCATTACTCGTGAGATAATTAGCACTACAAGATACAAATCTTATAAATGACATATAAAAACAAATAGAGCTTTTGTACAAAAATTATCTTATGCATAATTTCATTTAGAGGGGTAGGGGGAGGGGTATTTCTACTACTCCAACACACATCCAAACACCTCGTACAAATACACATCAAGGATTCATAATGTTTCACCGCTACGAAATAATGTCTACCTTCGAGGATATTGTTCGGGAATTTGTTATTAAATTTACGGATTCAAAGACAAATTCACCATTGTGCAGGATCATTGTTGCCACCAGTGAATGCTGATCACAAATTTCTGTATATTTATTTCCTTGGATATTCTAATAATAAAGTCAAGCGAGAGATTATTGCACAATCTATTTGACTGCCATCGTTCGTATGATAACGTCTAATTTAAATGATTAATCCATTGACCAATCCAGCCTTTTCTTTAGATTCCTAAGAAAAATTCAATATTGACCTAAAGGTAAAATTCTATATGAATTTGTATGTCTATCGTCTGATAGTTCGCAATAACGAGGACAATCACAATTCGCTATTTGGGTGTATTTAAAAATCAAAACGAATCGTCGCAAATACATGCATTTAAATCAGAACAAATACTCATGTTGGAAGCCCTAGGCAATGAAAGCTTTACACCATAATCTGAACTACTTTTTACGAAATAAATAAATGCGTGCTTCAAGTCATCGAATTTGTAGAGATATGTGAAAACTCTCAAGTTAACAACGAATATACAGGTCGAGTTAATTTACAGTTACGCGAGGATCAGCAACGTGGGACGGGTCAGCTAAGTCAATATTTTTCTAGGTAGGGTTAAGTCTACCGCGTCATCTAGTTGTTAATAAATACACAAAAATTCCTTTTTTCCACATAGAAAACTTATTCATATTTGGGGTGTCTTTATTTCTTTTAGATTTATCTGATTGTTTATGGAAATGCCGAAGAAAATTAGCTGCATCGATTTCCAGAATGAGAATAAAGTATGGCGCATTACAACTCTCGAACCTTCTGCCAATTCATTTACAAAACGAAAAGGTAGCTATTGCAGCTACAAATCCTGTTATAACCGGATGGATAAACCCATTTTTGGTGAGGTAAAAAGAAAATATGTAGTTTTTTAAAGGCGTCTGTGTATATAAATGGTCATTCACAATCCTACAGTACAACCGATTATTTCTGAACTACAATCTTCACGAAACCAACCTTCTGATTGGAAATGCGATGTGTTAGGAGCTGGTAATTGTCACCTCTGGATCATATTCGCACCAGTTCAGTCATAGTTTTTTTTTTTTTTTTTTAATATATTCAATAGAGAATCCTGGTATGGATTTTTTTATCTGGGGTTCTCTGCATCGGTTTGGCAGGAATGACAGAATTGACGTATTCAAAGTATTTCTCATGAAGTAGAGTAGACAACTCTATCTAGACTATTGTTCACAATTTAGAGAATGTTAAACCAGATTTGGTTTAAGCCTCAGGAGTAGAGGCAGAGACCTCCGTAGCCTAATATTAATCGCGGTATTTTTAGTTTGTTTCTAGACTGTCGTTACGCAGAGTAGACAACTCCACACAGTCGGTTGTTATGACGATACCGATGTTCATCGCTATTCGATGGTAGTTGATCGCTATTTTTACTTATATCTCCAACGGTGGAGGCAGAAGACTTATTTTCAGTTCAGAAAACCTGGCGCTCACTTCTCCAAAGTCTTGAGGTGCTTGGTCTACATAATAATTGTCTGGCTAATATATTGTAATGACGTTCCAGATTGTCTTGGTGCTTTATCTTGATGTCTCGGATTGCATTTTTAACTAGGGGTATATTCACGTCTTTGTGAATGTTTTCATTTCTCATATACCAGGGAGCATCGGTAATTAACCGCAAAGTTTTCGAATGGACTCGTTGGATTTTATCAAGGTTGCTTGGACTTGCTTTTCCCCATAGCTGTGCGCCGTATAACCAAATTGATTATACTACTCTAGATCTGGATCTTGTATTCGAGACTCAGTTAGAGTTCACAATTAGCAGCTTATATGTGCCATCTTCAGGGTAGTTTCCGATCCAGATGGATCCCCAGGTATGTTATAGTATCGGAATATGAAATAGATATATTATTTAATTTTAATGGCGGACACGTTTTACAATTTAGAGTGAATGTTACCTGTTTGCATTTTGACTCGTTAACTTTTATCCTCCAGTCCAGCTCTCAACGTCTAAAGTGGTCATCTAGACAATTTGACACTAATGTGAGTATAGTTGGGCTGGTGGGGATATCTGCCGTGAACACTGGGGAACACCGGCTAGTATTTCACGGTCATCCTTAATGTGTATTCCACATTTGACTCTAAATCAGCGATTTTTCCTAGTTAAAATCAGATATGCAGCGGATGGTTTTTCAAACTTAGGTTCGCCAATAACTTTTTACATACTTCCATAAAGGAAAAAAAATAATATTAATATTTCGAAGCAGTAGCATTTGTTTCATCTCAAATTAAGTGCACACATTTTCTCAATGCACTCTCAAATCTTGTTTAAGATGTTTACTGTTTATAAACAACTTTATATTAATTTTGACAAAAAAAAAACCTTTACTGTCCAAAAGTAGGTCTTCTAGGTGGGTCTTCTAGGTAGGTCTTCTATAATAAATACTAGAGCTTTCAAATTAACTTATTTTAATATTTTATCTAATATTTCAAATCACTTGAAAATGTGTTATTTAGCAATTTCAGATATTGCTGGGTTATGTTAAGATTGTGTTATACTCGAATTCAAGCTAAATGATCACTGTTTTTTGTTGTCAAATGATCAGTGAAAGTATACTATACAGAACCATAGGTAGACGCGTTTCGTCGTTGGTTATATTCACACCTTCGTGCTGTAGTAGTACTGACCTGCCGTTGCATGTTTCTTCGTTCTATATAAACGTATCTTACTCTGAAAACACATCTGAGGACTCCGTATTATTATTGACGAAGAGCATCAAACAGTAACACTGAGTATCAATAACTCTATCATTTGAAAGACTATTGACAATTTACTTTTGGCAGAAGAATTTACATACAATGTTGCGGAAAACAGTAGCAACAGGCTATGTAATTAAGATCAACTAGCTTTTACATAGTTGCTACATTCCGTTAACTGGTACTATTTGCATTCAGTTTGTGCTCAGTGCTAAAGAGAGCACTTTTAATAAGTTTATCTCATATTTGGAAGAAGATTAGGGCTACAAAAACAATAATAGTGATTAATCATTGGAAATGTAGTGTGCAAAACAAACGCGACAAACACCTTTTATGCGGGAATAGAGCATCAGTGGTAAATATTAACGGAAGTTTTAAAGCAGGTTTTGTTTTTAATTCACAATAAGCGAAATTTAGTAGTTCTTGTGTTAGTTAGTTGCACATTCTTTGACATTGACTAATCGTTTTATAATGGCTCGAGAAAAATATTATAATGACTTAAAATTACAAATAATTTCTGAATATAAAAAAAAGAACTTCGCAAATTTCCATCACGAAAAAGTTTAATATAAACCGATCAATTGTTTGTAGATCTATAATAAGCACTATTCGCAGTAAAGCAATTGAGAACAATTTGAAAAGCTATAGACCATCCAAGAAACCATTGCTTACAACTGAGCATAGACAAAAAATTTAAGGATAAAAGGTGAAATACCACCAACAATTTTCTTAGAATGTTATTTCTGTATTTTTAGACTTAATTTCGCACGAACACATATCAGTTGCACGAACACCGAAGTTCAATTTGATCAATGTGCACTGTACTGCGGCGCCCCGACACACGACTGGAATCCCGGAATTGAAAAATTAATTTCAAGCGTGGAGGAATAATGTTATGGACATGATTGTCACAGTTGTACCATTTCTTAGAATTGATGGTGTTATGGATCGTTGTATATACAAAGACATTCTAGAAACTCATGCAGAATTCAATATGCCTCTTCAGTGGGTCTTTCAACATGATGATGACGACCCGAAACATACTTCAAAACTGATCAAAGATTTTCTTAGTGATAGATAAATTAAAGATCTTGGTTGGCTAGAACAATCGCCGGACTTAAATCCCATTGAAAATCTATTTCCGATATTTCCGAAGCCACTGATTGAAAAGTTCAGCTCCTTTTATTTGTGCTTTGGGGTTCGTGTGAAGTGTACGAAAAAATGTTCGTGTTTTTATAAGTGTTGACATAAATTGAGTATTTGAGCTTTATTGATGCAAGCGAAAATAATAGAACAAACTCCAATAACTTCTAATCTAATTGAGATATTAACAAAATTAGAAAAAAAAAATTTTTGTATTTGTAATGTTATCTTTAATATTGAATATTCATTAATTTAATATTTAGTATCATTGTACGACATTATTACAGAAACAAAAAAAACAGTCTTTCTGCAGCATATTTGATGCAACATAAATTGAATTCCAAACTAACAATATTATTGATGTTGTATGTGGTTCCATTAGATGAGGACAGTTCCGTATTAACCAGGACTGCACCACTCCAGATTTGTGTTTGGGATCGTTGTCCTGATACAAATCGGAAGTTACGTAGAAGGCCCAGTTGTTCTGCACTTTGAATTAAATTTTCTTTGAGGATGTTTAGGTACATTGTTTTGTGTATGTTTCCATCTATAAAAACTAAGTTTCCAACGCCTGACGCTGCCATACAAGGCCATACCATTATACTTTCTCCACCGTGTTTGACAGTTGCACGCAAGTTCTTTAATTGCAGCTGCGTATTGGACTTCCGTCACACTAAAGACCAGCCGTCAGAACCAAATATATTAAACTCCGACTCATCGGCGAAATTCGAAGCACTTCGAAATATGCGTGTTTTTTTTTGTTTATACAAATAAAAATCGCTCAAACTATGATAAATCGATATTGACAACATTTATTGCCCATGTGATTTACTATCTTTTCCTGCTCTAACACGAAATACGAAAGATCGCAACAAGTGCGAGCTCGTAGTCTGACACGCACCCAAAAGAGCCATGAAATTTACTTGTTCTTTGTTTGGTTACGTCGAGTAATGTTCGTGTACGACATGAACTGAATTTTGCAAAGAGCCGAGCAATTGTTTCGCACGTTCTCTTCAAAATGCAAGGGCATTAACCAGTGCAAGCGCGCGCTTGAGTCCATGCATCGAAAATGCGCAGCGGTGATAAAAAATAAAGGATCTTACACCAAATAATAAAATGCTGCCTTTGTTTTGCACATCCACAAATCCTTAATTTACATATTAGTTACATTTTTTTTATAAATAATTAAATCCGAAACTGAAAGTTGTTTGTTTACAAGAAGTGGATGAATACATACATCGATAAATTAAATATTTTTGTTACTGTTACAGATTTAAAAATAAATAAATTATTGTTTTTATTCTTAACATATTTGTTGCTTTTGCGCAGTATTGTATGTATATCTGCTGCAGAATACAAAGTCAAGTTTACACTGCGTTACTCTTGTCTGGGTGGAATCCACTCGGAAGTCTGCATTTCTCAGTAGATTATGTAATTTTTGAAAATTATGACATCATTATTAACTCCTAAGGAGTCCTCATTTGGATGTTTAGGAATAATTTTTTTTTTTTTTTTTTAACCGAGATTGTATTAACAAAAAAATCTCGTTACGAAAGGGTTCGGGTGGTTGACACCCACGATATTAATAGCCTTTCAATATTCCTGGGTTTTTGAAACCCATCGAGAGTAATTAATTAATTAATTGGGATTAAGAACATCTTATTCTTTAGAAATAAATGTATAGCAATTCTATGTGCATGAACCGGCTTGCATATTTTATTTCAGTCTTGAAAATTTATTTTTTTTTAAGTCCTCTTTACCTCTTTACCTTCTGGTAACGACAAACATTGAATGTTTTTGTATATGGGAAAAATTATATGACATTCACGTAAACTAAGGATGGACTTTAGTGATCAATCCGTTACTGAGCAGGAACTTGAGGGAGATGAAGGAAATTTTATTTATGATCCATACATTGGAAAAGATAGAACTAACAGGTAAACTTCTGATGTTTTTGGCTGTAATTAAAAAAAAACTTTTATTTGGTCATTTAATTTTTTTTACATCAAGTCGAGAATATGATGTCACGTAAATGGCCGCCTGACATGGCAGAACTGACATTAGGGACCAATCGCAAAATTTATAGAATTTTCTGATAGGAGGATTACTTTTGCGCCATCTTGTATTTCCAAACACACAAACATCGACTGACAATATATTTATAAATATTCCAAAAAGTGAACAAGCCAGAAAAGTATGACTTTAAAAATTTTTCTGCGGTGGATTCTGTAACATATTACACTTCTTAATTGGAAGTCTATTGGAGGTGTTATTTTGAATCACCCGGTATTTCGGCAGCTGTCACTTTTGGAGCTTTTATTCTTTGACAATTAACAAGTATAAACTACGCCATTACTAAAAATGGAAATTATTAAAATTCACTACAAAAATGGTCACAGTCACAGTTGGCAAAACTGAAAAGTTTCCGGACCATGTTATCTCTCGAAGAGGTGATCACAATTGGCCACCGAGATCTTGTGATTTAACACCTTGCGACTCCTTCCTTTGGGGCCACGCGAAAGACAAGGTCTACGCCAAGAGCCCAGCATCGATTTAAGACCTCAAAGATAGAATTCGTGAGGCTATCGAGGACATAGGGCAGCCACTTTGCGTGGTCGTGGTGGCCATTTGGCTGATATTGTTTTTCATTATTAACGGCATATCTTCCGATCATTATTCTTCTTCTTTGAATAACAAAATAACAGCTCTTGTCGGAGAACCCTTTATATACATTTGCAGCAAAGTTAAAAAAGTATAATTGGCATGCAAATCCATGGATATTCACTCACAAACATTTCCGCTGTTTTGTATACATATCGTCGAAAAGCATCGGTATTTACATCATATCCACTCGCTGCACGAAAATTCTTTTACTACTGAAGACACTTTTTGCACCTGACCTTAAAGAGAGCATGTTGGAAACTACTTTTCCGGCCGTCCAACCTTTTTAGAAATGCTTGGTACAATTACCTCGAGGTCTCCATCTAACCAATCCTTATTTTTCTTTTCAAGAATACTACAGGAATTTTTCCATTTTTCCACCAATTTTAAATTAAACCTTCATATTTTTTTCACTTATTTCACGCTGCTCTTCATCGGTACGTACGTCTTTACAGCCGAACACTTTTTAGAGGGAACCGCTTCATTGCGCCATATTAAAAATAGTGATCGTTTGGAAATTTACATTGTACCTAAAAAACGATATATATCAAAAACTAGCCGAAGGTTGTACGCACTACACTTTGACACTGAACGATGTAAA
Source organism: Hydrotaea cyrtoneurina (assembly GCA_958296145.1). Taxonomy (NCBI): domain Eukaryota; kingdom Metazoa; phylum Arthropoda; class Insecta; order Diptera; family Muscidae; genus Hydrotaea; species Hydrotaea cyrtoneurina. The sequence goes on from OY282515.1 coordinate 60,571,603, forward strand.
CAAAAAAATACAAGGATCTAGTCGGGCACTTCTGGAAAAAAGGTCTACTCCGCTAAAGGTCATAACATGATATGCAAAAGGGACATCACAAAGGCAAACTTGAACTGTCATGTGCAATAACAACATACAAAATACAATCCACAAACACTTTTTAAATATAAAAATAGTTTTGTTTTATTTACAAAGCTTACAATGCACTACTTGAAATGGCGGGAAAATACACGTGTGCACCTGTAAAACATATGTTATGTTTGAAAGCACACAGCTGTTCGAACATATAAATAAAAATACAACCAAAAATACATAAACTGTAATTAGTTTAATGTATTTTAACCTTGTAGGGTTGTGTAAGATTTACTTATACCTGTCCTCCCCTTTTTAATGTCAAACTCCCGTATCATACAAATTTAAAACATCTTTGTTTTTCTTAACAAATCTGTTTTAAATTTTTATGTATACGGGGGTTAGTTATTAGTAGTGGTAACCATTTTTCGTATTTTATATATGAATATATTTTTTATTGTTGTTTTTCAGAGACAGAGCGTCAGCAGAGAAACTTTTCGCAGATCACGGTTTCCAGTTAATTGAAAGTGAGCAAGAATTGTCGAAGGCCTGCTTCAAATGGGACGACGTTTGTCCACTTTTTTTATCATGTATTCCAAATGACAGAAATGAATTTGCAAAGTCCCCTCTAGTATTGGATAATTTTTTCATAATACAGGTTTGTTACCATTATGTTAATATTTCATTAAATTTAATTCGCACTACAATATTGACCACAAATATCTTTGTTTTTATGAAATATATAGAATAAATACTGATAAAAATATATTTTTTAATCATTAAGATGCATTTCAGAATTCAATAAATAACAATAAATAAAAATACCGATTCATCAGTTAATTAATAGCAACTTATCTCATATTCCAAAGTATCGGAAAGTCAAAAGTGAGCGTGTCTACCACCATTGGATGTAACATCTGATGAAGTGTCATACTAGTGGACGGCATATAGGGTAGAGTTCGCTCGAAAACTGTATCAAGTTAAAGATTTTCTAAATACAGAATTTCGGCAAGATTGCGTTGAGCGTATTAATATTATTACACGATTTCTAAAGTGGGCGGAATGGTACATGGGAGGTACCAGAAGTGGTGTGGCCAGACTTCCAAGTTTTTGTCCGAAACTTTGTCCAGTTGTAGCTTTATTAAATACAGAAGATCGACCTGGCCGTATTGATTGTTTGGAAGGTGTGGATATATAGCCCATAAGCAATCCCATAAGTAGTTTTGGGGAAATATTAACCCATGTAAAAATGCAAAGCGATTGTTTATCTCTTTCGAAAGTTATCGAGCGTACCAGTATTCCAAACCAGTTGTCGGGACACTCTGGATATAAATCATATTTAAGTCATAAGCCGCAACTTTTACATTAGAAAAATTAAGCAATTCATCAACGCTTTATCGAATATATTTTTTAGAATATCAAGTTCGATGCTAGAAAAAAATAAAAGAATTGACCACATTGACCTTTGCCCAATGAATGGCAAATTCAACATTGGATATTTTTTCCTTAACAATTCCTAATTTGTATTTTAATTCTAATATCTTCTCCCTCATCAGGTTATCTTCTGATTTAGGAAATTTAACAATATTGTTAGTGATATACGTAATGTTATTGAGTTTTCCATTCGAGAGTTGGTTAATTATATGTTACTACCAAATGCCCGCTACTTCGTTAGCGTACATTTTCCTTCCCAGTAAAACACAAAATATTTTTAATTGAATTGGTTTACAAACAAATTTTTGGCGGTAGATATTAATTTTAAATACAGGCCATGTCCGTTTAAAGCGGTTAATTAGTTCCTCAAGAATACCGCGTAAAGTGAAAGCGCGTTAATCGAAATTATCTTTTTATGTGTAAAAAAGTAAACAAACAAACAAATTCGTGACCATTCGCAAAGCAAGATTAAGCAAGACACCAAACGAGATACCAAAAGTCTCGCAAAAAAAACGGAAAAATATTGAAACCGCGATATAACGATATCACTTTTTTCCCGTTTTGAAACTCTTCTTCAGCAGTTGTTGCAAAGCGTAGTTATGGACTAATTTTCCAACAAAAATCACATTATTTAATTTTTTTGTATTTATGGGTATTTCGAAGGTTTTTGGGGACACATTCTTCCCGTTTTTCCCCATTTTTGTCCTCTTACAATCCGAGTTTCCAAAAATCCGTTATTAGATCCGTTCCCAAATTTCATGATTCTAGCCTTAGCCGTTTGGCCAGGACAGTGATGAATCAGTCAGTCAGTCACACAAGAGTTTTATATACGACTATATAGACAATTAACCATTATTCTTTAAAACATTGTAAATTTCTCCTTCAATTATTTCGAAGTCATGATGTTCTGGTGTTCCTGCCAACTCATTATTTCTGTCAACGTGGATTGGAACCTCTCGACTTATCCGTTTGCATCGTAAAGGGGTCTCGAATAAATTCGTCTTAAAATAATTTTTGTTGCTACCTGTATCCAAAAGAAATTTTAGAATTTTTACGTCCCTCGTCCTAACATTAAAATAAGGCAACGGGGAATTATTTACACAAAAAAAAATAAGGTATCTATTAAGATCCTCAATCGAGTATTTCTCCAGTTGCTCATTATGCTCGATATTTTGATCAGCTAAGATCTCGTCAACTCCTTCATTCATCGGAATATTTTCAACCTCATAGTCACTTCCTACTGCGCCTTCAAGGTGGTCATAACCATTGAAACAATGAACAGGGCCGTCTGGTGGATATTCCGGACAGGCTTCAACCGTAGTTTTCAAATGCACATTTCGTTGAGCCTTATTGATTGGTCCTCGGAAGGATGCTCTTGCTGGTAACACTTGGGGTAGAGAAGTTGGTTTTTAACGTCTAATAGTCTGGGCAGATCGCCTGTACGAACTTGTCATCGCGATGGCACTGCCATACTCCAATTCAAGGCAGGCCACCGTGTCGAGTCTTAGTGACAGGTGTTGATACACTGCCTGATAAAATTCCGTAATAGTCCTGACACATCATCTTCATTTGGTACTCGATTGTACCAATATCCCGTTTATGAGAGTAGTACATTATATCGCATTTCCTGATTTTCAAGCAGTCCAAAGGGGTCCTATAATAATCTAAAGCGGCTTCACCAACTATCTTCGTCCTTATAGTATGCAATATTGCATAGTAGCGACCTGTGCCTTTGATACCATCGAACAAGTCCAAAACTCTTTCTACCGACTTTCTCCAAGAACCAAATTCACCTGCTTTCCCAGAAAATTCCCTTAAGGACTTGACAATGACTGGAATTTTGTGTAGTTCATATATACTTATTGTTCCAATAGGCTGGGCTCGCTCTTCATCATCCGAATATTGACGGTAACATCCAGTGACTATTGCCCCTATTACTTCCCTTTGCGCAGAAGTAAATTTACTAATAACACTATTCATACTGGGATCCCTGTCCCAGATTAAGGGAATCATTGAATTTGGTTGTTATGTTGTCTATTTTGTCCAGCATTTTCGGATTGGGAAATGGATAGGGTTTTTTTTATACTTTTGTCGTATCTTTACTCTCAACTCAAATCTTATGAATGTCGCTTACCAAAAATATGTCGGCACGGTCCTTGTCATTACAATTTTAATTTCACAAGCAAATTTTAAACTTAATTTTTGAATTTTGATTCCTTTCCTCGATTTATTATCACTTTTATGTTTGAATATTATTATTATTTTTTAGTCATTAGTATTATTATTAATTAGTCGTGCATTATTAAGTATTATTTTTTAGTCATGCACAATTTTTCTTTGGTTAATTGATTTTTTCCAATTTTTACATATAATTCTTTTTTTAATATTCAATTTCATAAATTTTCTTCTTTTCTTTTTATTAATTATCAGAAATAAATTGTATTACATTTCTTTCTTATTATTACTTTTAATTTTTTTGTTTAATTCAAAATTTTGGTTTCTGGGTTTGGAATGGAATGGAAATTTATTATATGAATATATATTTCATATTTAATTATATATTTCATTATAAAAATTGCAAATTGCACATTGATTACCCAAAATATTCCCTCATCTACAGAACATGGAGTGTATGGTTTGGTTGTGTGACGATTATTATTGTAATATTATATTTATTACAAATTATTATTAATATTATAATAATAATATTATTATTTTAAATAAAAAGTACTCCAGCACGCGAGGTTATTTGCTGAACAGCTTGCCACAAAGCCATTACAAAGAGTAATATTTTGGGTAGGCAAAGAAAAATGTGATTTTTTAAGAGAAATGATTGCATGTTTATTTCATAATAAAGAGGAAGGTATGCCGTTAATAATGAAAAACAACATCAGCCAAACGTCCACCACGACCACGCTAACCGGACCATATCCTTTTCGTGAAATTTTCCATAACCATATCGCAAAGTGCATGCCCTATGTCCTTGATAGCCTCACGAATTCTATCTTTGAGGTCTTTATTCGTCGCTGGGCTGTTGGCGTAGACCTTATCTTTCACGTGGCCCCAAAAGAAGAAGTCGCAAGGTGTTAAATCACAAGATCTCGGTGCCAATTATGATCACCTCTTCGAGAGATAACACGGTCCGGAAACTTTTCCTGTAAAAGAGCAATGGTTTCGTTGCTTGTGTGGCACATAGCGCCGTCTTGTTGAAATTAAACGTTGTCCAGATCAATATCATGAATAACTCCGACAATAAAAAATCATTAATCATCTCTCGATAGCGCAATCCATTCACCGTAACTGGTGATCGAACTTCATTTGCGGTCCATTGACCCCGCCGGACCATAAACCGCACCAAACAGTTACACGTTGAGGATGGAGAGGCTTCTCAACAATAACTCTTGGGTTTTCCGAGACCCAGATGCGACAATTTTGCTTGTTGACGTAGCCACCGAGGTGGAAAGAGAGTCAAGATGATTTTTCGATGCAATTCCGGATCATTTTCATGCATTTCAAGGACCCAATCAGCAAAGACACGACGTTGACGATGATCGGCCGGCTTGAGTTATTGTGTTAACTGACCCAAGTCTTTATGTGTGAAATGCCCAATTCAAATTGTTCGCAAGATCGCTTTAACCAATGATCTTGTTAAAAAAGCAAAAACAAAGTTTAAAAAAAATAAAATTAGTTTAAGAAGCGCATATAAAACGATACATTTGTTTTTGTTTATTTTTTTGTTGTGGTTTGTTTAAATAAAATCGTTAAAAAAGTATGATACTTTTATCTGACAAACGAACTTTTTCAAATTCAACGCCTTTAACTTAACAATTTTCGGATGTCAGTTATAAGCAAATTTAATTGAATAAATGTATGTCTTCAGTTTTTTTATCGGTATGTACCGGTATTGTTGTTTCGGCAATGGTATCTCCGGTAAAATTCTATTTGGGCGGTTACGGCTCGATATGTTTGAGTTGCCTTAAAACATAGGCGGCGTCCTCGCATCGTTGTGACAAAGCCTGGATTATGTAGCAGGGTGGTGGGTAGGGATGCTCACTGATAAATTAAATATGAAAATATTATTTGTATTTACAACTAGCGAACCCCCTGCACACTTCGTAGTGCAAAAAAGAAAATAAAAAAATCAATTCGAATTCATTTGAATCAGTGATATATTGCTTTTATTGTAATGCTCTGTGGTAAACAACATTTGTTGTTTTTCCATTTCCGGTGTAAATATACAAAACCGATGGTTTGCCAACGCGCGAACTGGCTACATACAACTGTCCATGTGAGAAAACTGGATACTCTAAATTCACTCCACAAATTCCTAACGACTGGCCTTGCGCCTTATTAATGGTAACCGCAAACGCAAGGCGAACAGGAAACTGAAGTCGTTTAAATTCAAATGGCATATCAGACGGGATCATTGGGATGCGTGGAATGAATACATCTTCGCCTTTGAATTTTCCAGTTAAAATAGTAGCTTCAATTACATAAGCCATCAACCTTTTAATAGCAAGTCTTGTACCATTACACAAACGGGTTTGATTGATATTGCGAAGCATAATAATAGTGGCTCCAACTTTCAATTGGAGATTATGCGGAGGCAATCCTGCTAAGTCCAACGAATTCAAAAATTCTGTGGGATAATTCACAACATCTTCTTCATTGGTAACAGTATCGACAGACTTGTACGACACCAATTCGCCAGGAATCTTTGATTGTATAGCCATGTTTAATTCAGTAACATCTTTGTTCTTTGCCGCTAAAATTGCTCTGTCACTCAACCATGCATGGCATGTATATTGTTGTGCAATGTTAGTGAAAACACATTCAATCAATTCCTCTTTTGACTGTACGAAACGGCAAAAATCATTTGGCAATGTTATCAATCCAGTGTCATCAACAGGCATTTCACCATTCCCAATTTTCTGCAATTGGTTAGAGAACTTATCTGCAGATGGATCATTCTGTAACTGAACACGAACTTTGGTAGTGAGTTTCAATGTTTTAACAAATCTCCATAAATATGAAGACTTTAAGCAACCGTTAATTTGATCGGCAGCTGTCGATCTAGGAATGACAGGCAATGTTTGCCTAAAATCGCCTGACAAAAAAATCAACGCACCACCAAACAACTCTGAATTTTCTCGAAGATCTTTCATTGTTCTTTCCAAAGCTTCAACAGATTTCCTATTCGCCATAGTGCATTCATCCCAAATAATGATACCGCAACGTTTCAATAATTTTGCCGTTCCAGATATTTTTGAAACGTTACATGTGGGAGTTTCATTAACTTGGTAATTCAATGGCAATATTAAAGCAGAATGTGCTGTCCGACCACCATCTAACAAAGTGGCTGCAATGCCAGAAGAAACCAATGCCAATGCAATTTTATTCTGGGAACGTATCGTTGCCAACAACAATGAAATTAAAAACGTTTTTCCGGTGCCTCCTGGGGCATCCAGAAAATAAAATCCACCGGCTTCACTATTGACAGCTTGCATAATAGTATCATACGCCTTTTTTTGCTTCGCATTCAATGTCGAAAGATTTGCGTGAACAAAAGCATTTAATTCGTTGCGATCGTATTGTTGTTCACGTTGCAGTTCTAACTCAAAAATGTCATGCATTGCACGATTAGGTGATGGCATTCCCAATTGTGCTAATAGCTTATTAGCAATCGACAAACACAAATCAATGCTTCATTGTAAATTTCCGGCGTGAAATCCATTGCAGGATTACGATTTTGTTGACGCACTCGAAACAGAATATCTTCCGATAGACAGTCTTGAAATGTTGTCCACAATTCAGGTGGATTCGATGGAAAACAGGTGGACAAAATAATTGCAAACAAAGCTCGAATTTGATAAGGATGAGCGACAACTGCTGCATCTGCAAGTGTTTGTTCCCAATGAATATCATTTTCCAACAAATTGAGCTGTTGACACGCTTGTCGATATGTCGTACACAAAACTCCATTGACTGTCCTTAACTGTCGAAATGATGTTGGCCCACGAACGTTTATTAACAGCAAACGTAAATAAAAGCACTCAGCATTATTTGGGTGAACAGTATAAATACGTCCCAAAGCATCACTTGAATATAAATGTTGATGTCCATCAACACTATTTCCTTGCTTGCGCCGTTGGAACTCCTTTCTTGATGCATTCCACGTAAAATACGTTGGCACTTCTGCATACAATAACGTTCTGGCAAAAGCATCAACTTCACACAATTTAAAAAATGCAGTTAGAGTTGTATGAGGTGGTGATAGAGCTCTCTGAGCAGCATTTTCGGTAGTGAAATACACACGTTGGCCATTCTCAAGATGAACAGCTAAATGAACAACAGCTGGATATCTCTCGTGAATTTGAAATGAAAAAATACGCCAAATCGCTTCATTACTGCTGATGTAACGCCCCATTTGATACTGATGTATTTCGTCGTTTCTATTTGAATCAGTAGCTCCATATACTCTTTATTTGTTTCATTAAAAAGATTTTTTGACCACACACAATTTTTTTTGACATCTTTTGTTGTTCAAAATTTTAGGTTGTCTTTTTTTTCTGTGCACCAATTAAATTTTATTTATTCGCGAAATTCAAAAATATGTTAGTTGAATAATGCAATTATTAGGAATATAAATAGATATGCATATAACTCATGAACCAATACACATTCATGGACCGTTTATACATAAAAACCTTGGTATTGACGTCACCTTTCATACGAACTTTGCAGAAACAAAATCGGTTCACGCATTCCAGAGAACATCAATGTCTAACACAATGTAACTTATTTTTATATATATAGATAAAAGAAAAATTTAACAACGATAATAATGTCGATTATAAGATGTGGTTGATGGATAGAATATTTCCAGAAACAACCCATTACCATTGTTAGTCGATACAATAATCACCAGAAATGTATTTTTTTTTTTGCTTTGTTTACAAATATTTAATTGCAATCAGAAATGACTTTTTGATTTGAATATTCATCTTTTTATGAATTCGTTGCAGGATCGTACCTTTTCTTTGGGGCCAGCTGTCATGTCGAGGTTGTTGGATTTTTACGACTTATCGGGAGATATTTTGCAAACACACATTGATTCTCCCCGGTCAACAGCTTATTTGGCATCATTGTTTTATTCAGTAAATCGACTAAACTATTTCTACGTATACGGTGCGGGATCAAATTTAAAGCAGTACAGGAAGTACATTGAAGAACTCGGCGTAAATAACATTAGGCTATTTGCTGAATCGTTTACATCATTTCCGTTAGAATCGAACAGATTTCGAACCGTCGTGGGGATATTTGCTAGTCCACCAAACTCATTTAGTGCTATCTCTGATCCAATTGATTTAATATGTTCGCGAGGAGGAGATTTGGGCATGTTGGAAATATTAACTGAGACGGCAATAAGTGACGACGGAAAATACAGAGTTTCGCTTATTTTAGAAGAACAATTGCGTACCTTATCTATGGCAATGTCGCGTCCTCAAGTCCAATTTATATTGTATCAGACACATTCTATCGTCAGAAGTGAGAATGTTGATATGACTAGATGCGCTATAAATATGGTAAACGAGGCTGCCTTGAAAAAACATCATAATATCTTTTTGGAAAAGAAACGTTTGGAGGCTCTTGAAGAGGCTGAAGCAGCAAATATCCCATCTGCAGCAATGAATAACAGCTCACCTAGGAAGCGTAATGCGACATGTGAAACCAATGAGACTCCAAGTGATGATGTTGATGATGTCGAAGAAGTTACTCTTCCCGACATAGATGAATTTATAGCGGCGGAAATACCAGATGTCTGTAAAAATCAAGACAATTGCCTCAAGTCGATCGAAACTGGCTGTTTTCTGTCGTTGGTGCAGAGAAAGCAGATAACTCAGCTTAATGCAAAATATCTGATACAAATGGCTGAGAAGAGAGGACTTTTTGGAAAGCCGGTCGATAATAAAGCAAACAGGTTTAAGCAAATCAGAACCCAGGAAAGTCATGTAGAAAAACAAGCAAGCAAGCCAATATCGGAAGAGGCAAATAAAAAGACTTATCAAAGTATAGAAATGCTGGTAAGAATTCCAATATATTATTATTTGTTCATTTCGATGAAAAATACATTTCGGAAATCGTTAAAACTTAACATCCTAAATTTACTCAGAGTAACTTGTTATTCAGTTGTCAAAGTAAGAAAAAATAATTGAATTCTCCTGACCTTAGAAAGTATTTATTAAATTTCAACGGATATAAAGAAACGTAATGACATATTTATATAAAGTCGAATTTTGTGACACTTTTCCATCATTTCGGCCGGCGTCTCAAGAATGACACGTGTAACATTCGTGGTTGGCATGTTACGATCTGATATAGGGCAATACCAAAGATTAACGCGAAATATTAAGTTAAGATCTAACTATTTTGTGAATGTTTAAAAGGTTAAATTTAATTCTTGGTATTTACGCTGACAAGCACCTAGATTAAGATTCGACTATTTACAGCCCGATTCTGAATACTCCCGGGGAGATAATTCCCAGGGAATTAACTTTTTTCGAGGAGATTATCCTCCTATTCTAAACAAACCGAGCGAATAATAATTAGGAATATACAATTTCGATTATTCAGAGTCAGATGATTTGTTTGTTTCCCGGTCTGTTTAGAATAGGAGAATTTTATTCTCGGTAAATGTAAACTCCCTGGGAATTATCTCCCCGGGAGTATTCAGAATCGGGCTGTTATTGTTATTTTCATAGAATTCAATAAATAAAAACATAAGTCGAATACAAATTGTACATATATATATATATATATGCTTGAAACTTGATTTTTGGTTAGGACGTTGCAAATTCTTGCAAATAAGCTATGCATATATTGATTGTCTAACGAGATGACAAATTGCGCGATATACATAACGACTAAAAGCTTGGTTTTTAAACCGAAAGTCCAAAATAGTCGCGGCTGTTGAGTTCCTAAGTGGGCACCTCACTGTTCCTAAAGAAGCGAACACTATTTCTACCTTCAGAAGGAGTTGTCTGCTTACTAATTACAGAAATTCTCTTCTTAATGTGTATTAACATGTTTATGTTAATTCGCATACATCACATTTCCAATTAAACTTAAAAAAATGGACAACAAAATCTCGATTTTTTCGACTTTTTCGTAATCAAATAGAAAAATTCCCATAAAATGAAAATGTCCCAAAAAAATCACCCTCACACCTTTAAAAGCTAAAATTACGACCTAAAAGTGTAACACATAGAAAAAATCACATTAGACCCTAGGTGTCATTCAACCAACTTCGATTCATGACTTTTTATGTCGTTTGAGCCATGTCCGTCTGTCTATCTATCCAGACGGTACACACGATAACTTTCGAAAGAGGTTAACAATCGCTTTGAAAATTGGCATGGGTTAATATTTTCCCAAAACTACATACTTATATATCTACTCTATACTCCGCCCACTTTGTTAAAGGTGTAACAAAATATTATTCGATAAAATTCGATTGAAGCATGTATTTCTTCTTTTAATGATGTTTGAAACAATTAAATCTTTATCACCACATTCTTCCGGATCATTTTCTCCCTCAGGTGTTTCAGAGGGATTTGTTATACACATTTTGTAAAACTGCAGAAGTAATAGTGCAATTGACCAAAGTGCTTTCTTGATATTAAATGTTTTTTAAATTCTTTTCTATTGCTTGGCGTGACTAGTTTTTGCACTATAGTTTTCCGATAATGGCATTTAAAGCTCCATATTGCCCTCTGATCCATCAGTTGGATTTAAAACGTGCAATTGGTGGAAACAAAATTCACAATAACGTTTTCAGCCTTGAAATACTGCACGTCTGGATGTGCCAGGCAGTTGTCTAATAGCAGAAGGATTTAACTATCTTTTGGAGATAGTTAAAACTAATGTGCTTTAAAGCTCAGGGTTTTAAAGCTCATTACCGAAACACTTTCTGTACAAAACATTTAAAGTTTGTCTTTGTTTTTTATCGCCTACCGGGGCGCTTCTCCCCTATTTTAATAAGTATTATTTTGAATTATTTTTGTTTGTTGGAATTATTGGAATAGTAATATTTTCAAATATTATTTTATATTATTTATACTTAAATAAAAGTAAATAAAAAGAATATTTTATAAAACTCATTGCTTTTACACTGATTTTTAATTTTTCCCGATATTTTGAGAATTGAAATTTTCTTTATTTTGCGAAAATCCCGCATCTCGAGAATTGAAATTTTCGTTATTTCGAATCTCGAGATTGGTATTTTTTCAGGAAATACCCAACTTTAGGTGTATCCATTACTATGATCAACAAATTTACGTACTTACTTAGGTATTGGCCTGATTAATAAGTTACAAGCACTTCGGTTTATACTGACGAAATTTCAGGGGGGAAGTCACTTTTTTTTTTTTTTTTTTGTAAGACAAACACTTATGGGATGCCCCCTATAAATGCACTACATTGTGTTAGCGGAAGGAAATTAGGGTATCGGAAGGAGGAAAGAGGGAGTAGTGTTTGTTAACATTTGTTTTAAATTTTAGAATGTCACAACTGACAGGAAACACATTTGCTGTAACAATATTCCACATACGATAGGTTCGGCTGAAGAACGAATTTTCTCTATAGTGCGTCGTCCGATCAACCGGCCACTTTACAACGAACGGATGAGAGTCCCTGGAAAGCCGCGTATTCCGGCTAAATGTTGTAACATCAGCGACAAGACGACGGATATCTGAGGAGCAGATACCGTTAAAATATCTATAGAACAGCGCTATACATCCTACATTCCGGCGATGCTGTAGGGAGACAATAGAGTTGGATACCCTACTATCCACTATCATCACCACCGCTCTCCTCTATACACGGTCCAGAAGTTGCAAAGATACATATGTGGGAGTTACATTCCATTTTAGGACGGATATAGGTGGTGTAAATATTTACGAGATCAGATGGGGTGAAGTATTCCTTGCACCGCTTTAAAAAGCCTAAACACTTGAATGCTTCTTTCGACACTTCGAATATATGGCTAGCCCAGCGAGCATCACCCTGTATCTTCATGCCCAGAACATCAACAGTATCTGATTCGTCGATATCCACACCACCCATAGAAATTGACGACGATGCTGGACCAGTTTGTGTGACAACAAACCGCACTGGGTCTTTTGTGTATTAAAATCTACTCTGTTCATTTGGCCCCACTCACAAATCGTCGCCAAATCGCGGTTACGTGAGTCATTCATCAATCGTCCTTTTGTCCGCGACCTCCAGGGGACTTGGCCAATGATCAAATGAGTATGAATGACAGATGTTGCTGTCATCCGCAAAGGAGTAGATTGGGTTCACATTCTGGCCCAACAATGGAAATAAGAAATAGAGAAGGAGGGAGGACAGAATCTTGTGGAAATATTAAGGCCAAATAAATAAAATGCAATCGAACTACTAGGGAATACAGCTCCAAATACGATGACCATCGTGGATACCACATCAACCGAAGGAGCAGAAGGATGGCCATAAAAAGTAGGGAGGAGTGCCAAATTTTCACAAGAAAGAGGAAACTTGCCGCTGCCACCAATGACTTGACCACGAAGCATTTATCGGAAAATATATCAATTAAGGATAAGGAAAAGATCAGAAAGAACAAAATACAATGTTTTGTTTTTTTGAACAACTTGGGCAAAGAAAACGTAAATTGTACAAAATATGGAGAATATTGCATCACTTTTAGCGGAAATGCATCCAAAGAAGAATTTGACCCGGACATAAAATATTATCGCATGGCAATGATTAGTCTTTGAGATAACCTTCTCTTACGAATTGAACAAAAATATTTTTAGTTTGTTGGGTAATATTTTTTAAACATAAAATCCTGAAAAAAAGAGCTAAAAAATCTAAAATTGGTTCCTGGCTATATTAGGTGATAACTAAAGAAAGGTGTGGCACCGTCCACACAGAGACTAACACTACCACGAAAAAGTGGGTGATGATACGCCCATTAATTATTTAATGATCATCATGGATCACTGAGATACTGTTCCTCGCGATTCTCCTCATGAACTATTAGAGATCTGAAAATTACATTTGCTACATATAAAGGTTGTTTTTTTATTGAAATAAAACACAAGAAAATCGTTTTAATGTCCATCAATTTGGCTTTATTGGAAGGATAATTTTATGCCATTAATGGTTAAATATGATGTCGGGCACCTGGCCGCCGCGGCTGGCTCGAATAAAGCCAATTCTACAGGTCCAATTTTCAACCACTTGTTGGAACCACAACTCATCCACATTCATGCCATCCAATTCGGGAACAAAATAGTCGGTTATCATGGCTCTATACCGGTCTCCATTAACGGTAACTGACTCTCCAGCATTATTTCGGAAGAAGTATGGCCCAATGACTCCACCAGCCCATAGAGCACATCAAACAGTCAGTTTTTGTGGATGTAATGGCATAAAATGGACGGAGCTTGCGGTGAACTTCGCGAACTGAACCATTACTTTCGAAATAAATTTGCACGATTTGCAAGCGCTGTTCTTTTGTCAACCTGTTCATGATGAAATGGCAAACCAAACTAAATATTAATCACTTGACAGCTGACAAAATGGCCGCCAGTTAAAAAAGTGATGCCAACTTAAGGTTCTATACCCCAATAAAAAAACACCCTTTATATACTACTGGTTCAGAATTAAATTCGTAAATTCGTATTATACTATTAATAAAATTATGTAAAGATCGTCCGAGTATTTTACTGTTTCCCGTGAAATTGGCGTACTCTGTATTAGGTAAAAATTGGACGAAGGGACGTGGCACCGCCCTCACACCTTGCAATTTGGTTTATATACATTTGGTCTGTGGCACGCAACTTATTCCTGGTGGCGGCGAAATCGATCAGCCTCATTCCGTTATGGGAGGTGTCATCGTTCTTTGCCATTAAAATCCCCAAGAACAATTTTAATGTCATGGGCTGGGATAGTGGTCGTATGCTTGTTCTAGGCCCTCGTAAAACTTGAATTTGGTCTCTTCGTCTTTCTCATCCATCGGAGCGTGAGCTCAAATCAGTCTGATACAAAAGAACTTAGTCTTGATGGGAGCAGCCGTTCGTCCAATGGTGTGAAACCGGCGACCATGTGGCACACCCTTTTATTCACAACAAATCCGCATCCGAAATAGTTAGGGACATTTGTTTACTTATTTTATTTATAACAAATCAAATTATAATAAATTAGTTAATAAAGCAATAGTGGATTACATGTGATCTCTAAATATGTTAGTAGTTATATAAAAACTCAATATTCATTAAATATATTAAATATATATATACTATATATTAAGATGACAGTGGTGTAATACAAAAAAATATATATTTTATTAAGTATGTTTAAAGATTTCTCGACGAACCCCAGTTTTCTCTTTATTTGATGGAATTCAAAAGTACCTTTCTAACAACACCATAGTCTCTCAATTTTAAAAGTATATAATATTTTCTTTCAGGAATACAGATTAGAGAGATTTTATAGCAGCCTGGCTGTCAGAGTAGATGTTGCTGCACGTTACGTCCCAATCACTGAGCCACTTCCCCGATCTCCACGATTTCTGCCTAAAAAAGCTGAAATAATTTGGCAGCTTAAATGATAGATCTCACGCTATTTCCTTTGAGTGGTTTCCGCAGCCTACTCTACCATATACAGGGTTTTCCAACAAGTGGTGTTATTTTGGTATTCAAAGAAAAATTAAATTTTTTGAGATAAATGATTGCATGTTTATTTCATAATAAAGAGGAAGGTATGCCGTTAATAATGAAAAACAACACCAGCCAAACATCCACCACGCTTACCGGACCATATCCTTTTCGTGAAATTTTCCATAACCATATCGCAAAGTGCATGCCCTATGTCCTTGATTGCCTCACGAATTCTATCTTTGAGGTCTTTATTCGTCGCTGGGCTGTTGGCGTAGACCTTATCTTTCACGTGACCCCAAAAGAAGAAGTCGCAAGGTGTTAAATCTCAAGATGTCGGTGGCCAATTGTTATCACATCTTCGAGAGATAACACGATCCGGAAACTTTTCCCGTAAAAGAGCAATAGTTTCGAGCCCCAGATACGACAAAAGCTTGTTGACGTAGCCACCGAGGTGGAAATGGGCCTCATCAGTCAAGATGTTTTTTCGATGACATTCCGGATCATTTTCATGCATTTCAAGGCCCCAATCAGCAAAGACACGGCGTTGTTGATGATCGGCCGGCTTAAGTTCTTGTGTCAACTGAACTTTAATAGCCTTAAGACCCAAGCTTTATACAAAATATGGTGTAATGAAGTTTGTGAAATGATCAATTCCAAAGAACGACGAGGAATGCGCACCAGTTTATGTATTGAGGTCCGACAAGGTGCTTCACGATGACCCAAAAATGCTTTAGTTTTGTGACTGCAAGATTTTCACCATTTTTGTATTGAATTTTAATAATTTCAATGCGTTGTTGAAGCGTGTATCGTTCCATTTTTAGTAATGGCATAGTAGTACTTGTCAAATGTCAAAGAATGCTTCAAAAGTGACACCCGAAATACCGGGTGATTCAAAATAACATATCCTGTTGGAAAACCCTTTAGTTTAGAACCGTCAGTGTAAAAGCTAATACAATTTCCTTTACCTGTGATATGTCCCTTCCAGTCCTGCGGGTCGGGGATAGGTGTGGAGATGTTCTTCACAAAAGTTGCAGTTGGTTCCTTAAAATCGTTCCATATCCAATGGAACTGTTGGACCAGTGATGATTGTATATGGCAAACTGCAGATGCTGTCGCCATTTGCATGCTCAGTATACGAAGTGATATCAGGTGATGAATGGGTTCTAGTCCCGCGATAGGGGTAGTACGTGGAGCCCTCGTAATACATATCATTGCTACTCGCTGGACTTTTGGTAATAGTGGCAGATAAGTAGATTTTTGCAATACCGTCCACCAAACAAAGATGTCATAAAGCATCTGTGGAGGGCCACGGTGGAGTACATCTATGCAGGTCGAAGGACAAGCCGCTAGAACTTATATATTCACATAAAGATGTTGTTTATGAGTTTTTATTTTACAAACACCAAATTTAGAAGCTTGTATATGCAAATCCAAGATATATTTTGAATTATAATTAACTTAAATCCTTTCAGATTTCACGATTGGGAACTCCTACATCTGCAAGCAGAATTAGATCAAATCTTAAAAGAGCATCAAATCACAAATATCCAATCGCATTTGATTACTACAACCGAATTTGCAAGCGACATCGGTCATCAAAAGTACGTCTTTCAAATAATTGTGAATAAAATAAATTCTTTTATGATTACATATTTTCAGGCAAGGAAGATGTGGTACAAATTCAAACCACACCCGATAAAGAGGTACAATCATTTCAGGATGCCATATCCAATTAATCTAGTGGTAATACAGTTACAGGCTAACACTTAAGCGAATATCTCCCTAATTATATTGTATATATTTTTTAGAGTATTCTCATTGAAAATACTGTAAAACCGTAGAGAAACATATTTATGTATGTAGGTATAAATAAATAATATATGAAACTCAAAATGTAGCCAGTTTTATTTCCAATTGATGAAAGTGGGTCTTATTTAGGAACTTATGCAATTAATTTGTGTGCCTTCGCACAAAATCAATGACTCAATAATGTACCGGATCACAAGTGATTGGTCAAAAAATGCAAAAAATCGACAAGGTACCCATTGGCAGGAGGGCAGATAAGTACGACGCTGCCAACGAGGAACAGAAAAAAGAAAGCATTGATGTAGCTGCAGAACCGCAAAAATCAGAAGAGGAGGCTGGGGATTATATCACCAGCTCCCAAGAAGACCGACTTCTGGCATAATCGGCACAAGGTCATCCAGATCAACGTCCATCGGAGCGAAACGGCAACCACCGCGATGATGGATAATAGTAACAAAGGTAAGGTTCATATAGCTTTAATCCAAGAACCATGGACACACAAGAACAAGGTCATTGGATTAAACAACCTGCTTTACCAACTACACTACGCAAGATCAGAGGGACAACCCAGAACTTGCATACTCACACATAAA
Source organism: Hydrotaea cyrtoneurina (assembly GCA_958296145.1). Classification (NCBI taxonomy): domain Eukaryota; kingdom Metazoa; phylum Arthropoda; class Insecta; order Diptera; family Muscidae; genus Hydrotaea; species Hydrotaea cyrtoneurina. Next base: position 60,589,199 of record OY282515.1, read on the forward strand.
AACTTAAGCTTATTTTTCTTCCCAGAGTTGTCAACTGCGGATGCGACGGTGCTTAGACTTGGGGATGGTAGCCTGTACCTTCCGTCGATGTACCTTCCATTCGACTCGCCGACATTTCCACTAACTGCTGAGCTGCAACATCTGGTGAAGAAGCCAAAACAAAAGGTAAGAAATTACTAGTAGGCTGCGACGCAAACGCCCACCACATCACCTGGGGTAGTTCGAATTGCAACAAAAGACGAATAGCCTTATTAGAATTCCTTAATAAGTATGATCTTATTACAATAAATACGGGCAACAAAGCCACCTTTATAAATCGAATCAGAGATGAGGTATTAGATATCACTTTCGGTTCTGAAGAGATAGTAGAAGAGATCCAATGATGGCATGTTTCCGACACGCACTCCTTTTCAGATCACCGATACATAATTCATTAAACACACATTTCGCCACGGTTACAGAAGACCCAATAGAGGAACTCAGTCCGACCAGGAAAGTACAACATAGACCCGAGACCATCAACCCAGAAATGGTTAGGGAAGCAGTTAAAAGCTTTTCTCCGTTTAAGGCGGCTGGACCGGATGGCATATTCCCGGTGCTTCTACAAAGGAGCATAGATATAGTGGGAAAACACATGGCAGGCATCTTTTCATCTTGGTTAAAAGATAGATCCAGAGCGATCAGCTAAAATTTCAACAACACGCCTATGTCAAGGGAAGATCAGTAGAGGCAGCCCTGCATGAGGTAGTGCATCTCATATAAAGCTCTTTCGACGATAAAATATACACACTTGGTGTTTTTAATGACATAGAGGGGGCCTTCAACAACGTGAGCACAACATTAATCCACTCCTTAGACCAGTTTGGAGTAAACAGGTCGATAATCGACTGGGTAAGCCATATGCTAAGGCATATATGAATTAATTGCGGATTCCACGGCATAAATATAAGGGAGAGAGTACATAGAGGGAGGTATATTATCACCACTCCTGTGGCTGACTACAATAAACAATCTCCTAAGGATGCTGACTGATGAAGGATTCAAGCAAGTCTGTTATGCAGACGACGTTGAGATACTTCTGAAGGGGAAAGATGCGAACAAATTATGCAGAGAAGCCGAAAGAGTGCTAACTTTGGCATACAACTGGGCGAAGCCTACGGGACTGAACGTCATCCCGGACAAAACGGAACTATCTCTGTTCACAAGGAAGACGAAAATTGCACAATATGTCAAACCTTGCCTCAGGAACAAGAGCATAGCAATAAGTACGAACGTTAAATATCTGGGAGAAATTCTGGACAGGAAACTAAAATAGAAAGATCACATCAACAGCAGAGCCGAAAAAGCCCTCAATGTGCCGTAGAGCAATTGGCTCCACACAGGGCATCCGCCCAAAGATGTCGCAGCGTAATAAGGCCGATTATAACTTATTCGTGAATACTATGGTGGACGGCAATGACAAAGAAATGTAAGATGAAGACACTACAAGGGATTCAAAGAATTTGCTGCGTAGGAATATGCCGAGCAATGAGGACGGCGCCGACGAGCGCTCTCGAAATATTGCTATACCCAATTTCCACCCAATACATATCCAAATCAAATCTGAAGCATCGATCTCAGAAAGGAGACTAAAGGCATTGAATGAGTGGATTGAGGATGAATCTGAGGACTGAATTGGTATACCAGTTACCAAAGTACACAACGATTCTACAAGCAGAGATCAAGGCCATTACAGAATGCCTAAAATGGCTGCGGAATAGAAGAACCTGGGGAAATCTCGATTACAAGAAAACAAGGAGAATACTCGGGTTTAACAAAAATGAGCTGAGTAAGCTAGTTGGGGTCATCACAGGACATACTAGCCTAAGGGCACACCTATTTAGGATAGGATGTTCAACGAACGACGAATGTAGGGCATGCGGAGAGGTCGCCGAGACGGCGGAACACTCCCTGTGCCAGTGCCCGCTTTCTCGCGGGCAACTTTATAGAGGGGACCGAATTCTTAACGTAAAAAATAGGAAGGGAATTTGTAGAAGAAACAAGGAGCGCACAACAGGCCAAATTGCTGGCCTAGGTGTGACGACATGAGACGGTCATGGTACATGACCGATCCTCCAACAACAAAATTTAAATTCTATGAGAACATAACGAAAAAAATAGATTTTAAAAGTTAGAATTTGGTTAGAACCTAAACAACAATCCTAAATTGCCTCCAGCAACACTTCTGGGAGTCGATTCGACAATATCTTCCAAAATCCGCAAAGGAGCTACCGCTCAACAATGAAGAATACGATACGAATACTGGTTTGGAACAATACAATAATTGTTTTATGAGTAATTCAAAATGTTTTAGGTGTTTTGAATAAAACAGTACAATAAAACGAATGGCATCCGTATATGAGACACTCACAAAAAGTAATGGGACATTTCGATGGCTTCATTTCAGAGTAAGCTATGTCGACTATGCATGTTTTTATGGAGATTTTTGAATTCGGATAGTTTCAACTTAAATCCTGTCAAAATCTTGAATTTATTCGAAAATCCTATCAAAAGGTAAAATTAAAATTTTACTTATCATGAAGTTTAAAAAACTTCCAATCCAAAACTTAGCATTATTCAGAACGGACATTAATTTTTGTCGTGCTTTCAACACTTCTTAGCACTTCGAGACCTTACGACCACAAGGTTCTGGTAAATTGACCTATACATCATATCGTACTATAATTAAGATACTATAATAATGTAAGATCTTTCGATTACTGTTAACATTTTCAAATTGAAACAAGATAAATAATAATGGTTGGCAAAAAAGAATGGCATATAAGATTGATCTTAGCTATTCTCAAACCTTGGTGCAGTTGGAACTTTGTTTTTCTAACGTTGCGATATACCACAAATGTACATCGTATATTTTTGAGTGTCGCTAAATGTACTTAACATGTTATTTCCCGAATAAATAAATGCGAGTAAGTATAAAGTAATGCTTAGTCAACTTAGGAGGATACGCAAACATTTTTGTGCAGTCAATATCGGATTATGAAGTATAGTATATAATTTTGTGTGCAAAAAATATCAGATTGCTCTTTTTTTACAGTGATTGCAAAATCACAGTTTCACACTGTGATTGAAAATAGTTGCCCAAGAGTGTGCAGAGGCGTTTTTGCGCAACTGGACAAAAGGTTTTATAACCGGCGGCCTGTGCGCCGGAGTGGAGATGCTAACGAGGACTAGTAGCCTGCTCCCTTAACGCCTAAATTCGCAGGCACTGGGGTCATTAGCACCTACACCATAACTGAATTTATTGGATTGCATCTTTTCATTGTTATTCCGGGATCTATTATTGTTATTCCGCCTCTATAGAGAGCAGCCGCTGTGGGGAAATAACTCTTTAATGATGGTATACACACGTTATGTCGTAAAGGAGTAATTCCACAAAAATTTTATTTTCTATACATTCTTCTAATTCTAGCGAGTAATATAACGCTTGTATTAGGTCGTAGTTGTACGTGGTTTCCTCTCCAAAGTTGGTGACCTCGGTCCTTTTTGTTAAGAGATAGCAGATTGAAATAATGTTGGTGTCGTCTGTATGGTCATGACCTTCTCTTTACGAATATGAACTAAACATTGAGTCGGAGTGGTTCAGGGACAGTTTTAAAATATAGATTAAGTTGGACGCCCCTTTGTCCAATTATCGCATAATATATATATATATAGGTATCTGGCTATCTTGGCCCGTGATATTGTAAATGTAACAAAGCGCTGTGTGGAAGATGGCACGCTCACTTGAAAGTATCCTAAATCTCAGTCAGGAACCTATCATATAGATTTTATTAAATATAGCTTAATTAGTTTTAAAAATAATGGAAAGAGTCAGGTCCAGTTAGATCAGGCGACCTGGGGACCAACGGAATGTGCAGTTTCTTGATATCAGCTTATTAGGTAATTTTCGGACCATCTAGCTGAAACCCCACAGAGTTAAAAGAAATTCTCATTCGGCGTAATTCTGGATACAAAAACTCTCTCAACATGATCAAGTAACGGTCTCCAGTAACCGTGTGACCGTTTTCTTCGAAGAAGTAGGGCACGACAATGCAGCGTGATGAAACTACACACCACACTGTGACACGAAGTGGATGCAATTCTGTGTGTGGGTTGGAAGCACTCCAAATTAGATACTTTTGCTTGTTTATGTTGCCGTTTAAATCGAAATGGGCCTCGGCAGACATGAAAAGACAATTTCATGTCAAGCAAAGTTCCAAGCGAATCTGGACGTCTGTTGCGTTCAGTTTGATTTTATATGGGAATAAGTCCAAATCTTCGTGCGTACATGACTGCAATGCAATGGCTGCTTATACCCAGTTGAGCAGATAAGCTTCATGTCGAAACTGTTGCATTGTTTTGTATGACAGAAGCTATAGCAGCGATGGTTTCCTCCGTCCGAACTGAAGGGTTTCGATTGTAAGGTCTTCTGTTGAATGTCCCATGCTCGGAAAAATTGTTTGCAAGTTTCATTATGGTCCCTCTGCTCGTAGGATTGCCGCCAAACGTGCCCCTATACTCTCTTTAAATCGAAAAAAAATCTACGGACTTCAGTGCGTGCTAGCTGCGGACAATCCAAATTATTATTTCAGTGTCCCAGTTACCCATTTTTCTGAAATCTAAAAATCAATCTGCAAAAAAAAACTGGATTCATTAAAATCTTGCAAGTATAATCTGGTTGAATAATTTTGTTGAAATCCCACGCCAATGATATATGTTTTGTTTCTCTCCCTTCTTCGGAAGTATAGGGTTATCCATTTCGTGGTTTCAAAAGTATATGGCTGGAATTCGACATCTGTCAAACTAAGTTGTTAAACCAATTGTTTTTCTCTTCAGTTGGAAATCTGACATTGACGAAAATGGATCGTTTAACTATCACACAACGCGCAAAAATTATTAAAACCTACTACACAAATGGTGATTCTGACACAGCCACATGTCGTGCTTTAAGAGGAAATTATGGTTTATGGTTATGAAGCACATTTCTCGCTCGGTCGTATTTGGGGTTCTGAGAATCCTCAAGTAATTGAAGAGAGGACATTACATCCACAAAAAATACCCTGTTTAGTGCGCTCTTTGATCCGAAGGTGTGATTGGACCTTACTTCTCCGTCAATTCGGAGCGTTATGGTCGCATGATAACAGACTTTTTTTTGCCTGCTATTGAAGAATACGACTTGGATAATATTTGGTTTCAACAAGACGCGGCCACATGCCACACAACTCGAGTGAATATGGCTTTATTGCAAGAGACACTTCCTTACGCGTAATTTCTCGTCGTGGCGACATCAAGTGGCCACCAAGATCATGCGATTTGACACCATTAGACTTCTTTGTGGGGCTACACGAAAGACCGTGTTTATGCAGATAAACCTTTAACTCTTGAGCACTTAAGAACCCAACATTCGTCAAATAATGGCTGAGATACCGCCCAATGTGTGCCAAAAAGTGGTCCAAAATTACCTCAAAAGAATCAATGCTTGCAACACTTCTCGTGCTGGTCATATGAATGATGTAGTGTTTCTTTTACTTTTAAAAAGCAAAATGGATAAATGGATGTTCCACAAATCCTCAGATCACATTGAAAGACCGTTCAAAATATTGCGTCTACGCTTCCGTTAGAAGTTTAACGTTGTCGTCGAGAACTGGATGATTAGCTTGCCACTTAGATCTACTAATATCCGTGATTATTCCAAAAAGATCTTTGTTGTGTATTTTGTTCTCTGCTACTTGTGTTTCATTTGCTAAATTGTCGGGAAAGCTATTCTTAACTTTTTTTTTCTTGGCGCTTCATTCGCGTGTTCAGTTTCCTACGTTCATCTGTAAGAGATTTGGTAGTAGGTCCGTTCTGGGAACGTAGAAGACGAATTTTTACGTTTCTGGATTAGATTCAAACATTCTTCCGACATGTATTCCTCTCTTTCATAACCGAGTTAGACTTCGTTTTTGAAATTGTTCTATATCGTAATTAAGAGTTGTACTATTTATTCTTCCTTTAAGTATTTCGTACGTTTTTTACGTCGAGTCTTCTTGTTTCGGTCTGGTGTTCAATCGTAGTTTGCAAAGTTTCTATTTGCGCACTTCGGATATCGCTGTATATGTTGCACCACTCGAGGGAGATGTAAAGGGTGTTTTTTATTGGGGTATAGAACTTTTAGTTGGCATCACTTTTTTAGCTGGCGGCCATTTTGTCAGCTGTCAAGTGATTAATATTTAGTTTGGTTTGCCATTTCATCATGAACAGGTTGACAAAAGAACAACGCTTGCAAATCGTGCAAATTTATTTCGAAAGTAATGAATTCCGAATGAATCGATTCGCCACCGTGCACAGCAATTGGAGCTTTGTCCATCAACTTTATGGAAGATTTTGCGCAAAGATCGTGGCTTGCGACCTTACAAGATCCAGCTTGTGCAAGAGACCATGCAATGCGTCGTGATTTTGGTGTATGGGCCGAAAATGAGATTCATCTCGATGCTGATTTTCATCACAAAATTTTGTTCAGTGAAATTGGACCTGTAGAATTGGCTTTATTCGAGCCAGCCGCGGCGGCCACATGCCCGAAATCATATTTAAACATTAATGGCATAAAATTATCCTTCCAATAAAGCCAAATTGATGGACATTAAAACGATTTTCTTGTGTTTTATTTCAATTCGAAGTTCTATACCTCATACGATCATATACGATCTATTTGCAATTGAAATATCACAGTAGAAGATATCCATGTTTCCTTGTGTATGCGTTTATGAGGAAAGTCCGAACCACCTATTTTCAGGTTATAGTTGTTACGTATTTCGAAGAAGAGTTCACCATTATCATTACAGACTCCAAGAGCATGTCTTCCCATGATATTTTCGTAACCTGCATTGTTTCCACCGATTCGCCCATTTTTTTTTTTTGGCATTTCTGATAATGTTCTGTCAAGCATGTTGTAAAAGTTTGCCTTGTCCGTTAGCTATGTTTCCTCCGTTGGAGCATAACTTGAACGACAGAAATATTTTCTATCCGCAATAGGGTACCAAGACATCACTGATTCGCTAATATTTTTAAATAGGTACAGGGTTCTCCAGCAAGAGGTGTTATTTTGGTATTCATAGAAAAATGCAATTTTTTGAGATAAATGATCGGATGTCTATGTCATAATAAAGAGGAAGGCTGATGTTGTTAATAATGAAACACAACATTAGCCAAATGGCAAACACGACATTCTTACAGGACCATATCCTTTTCATGAAATTTCGCAAATTAGCTGTCCTCGATAGCCTCACGAATTCTATCTTTGTGGTCTTGAATTGACACTGGGATGTTGGCGTAGACCTTATCTTACACGTGACCCCAAAAGAAGAAGTCGCAAGGTGTTAAATCACAAGATCTTGGTGGCCCATTGTGATAACCTCTTCTGAGATAAAACGGTCCGGAAACTTTTTCTTTTTTTAGTTTTGCAAATTGTGAGTTTTAATAATTTCAATGCGTTGTTGAAGCGTGTATCGTTCCATTTTTAGTAATGGCGTAATTTCAACTTGTCAAATGTCAAAGAATAAAAGTGATTCAAAATAACACCTCTTGTTAGAGAACACTGTATATTCCGACTCCTCGAATATGGTGGTCACGGTCATTAGGCATACAGTCATGTTCCGCCGCAACCATCAGTCGTTTCCCCGTTACCATTCTGCCGAACATCGCTTAAACGAACCAATTCTAGTTTCAGTCTCTCACATTCTGGGAAGAACTGAGCGAATCTACCACAATGGTACGTACATTCAATTGTCCAAATAGAGTCCACTTTCGTTTCCCAATTTTCGTTATGGGTATTGTATATTATCAGGTTTTTTTGCTGCTGTTGAGTTTCGTTTTTGGGTTCGTCCCGCATATCTTATTTCTGCGATACACGTCATACCTGTGAGCTTCCCCTATCTACCACCCACAACTATTTAAGGAGGATTTTTTGTGAAAATCTGAAAGCACAAGCTGACATATTCACTCAAAAGCAAACTGGTTGAACTCGTAATATCATTTAGTCAGAGTCTGAATCATTACATCATTACTCGTTTCTTCTTTCAGTGAATCAAATGTTAGTTTTGAAAAGCTTATTTGATTGAATTACATGTAAAACGAACCTCCATATCAATAAAATTTAACTGGTTCGTACCACAAGAAATTGATTCTCTAGAAAGACAATCATCATTAGCGTTCTCTTCCCTTTTCTTTGTCCCCACTTCATAGTTGTAACCTATTAAAAAAACGCTACAAACATTGACGTCTCGATGAAGTCATTTGAGGTAACTTTGCGTTCTGATGAAAAATTCAAGATAATGGCAGATTATCGGTTATAAGTTTAAACAATCCTCCATGCAATTATTCATGTTAGTGTTGGGTTGCATAAACGATCGCCAAAGCCTCTCGATTCAATTGCGAGTAATTCTGTTTTGCTGGTGTCAACGACCTCGACGCAAACACTATTGGGGTTTCTTCGTTATTGACTATGTGTGATAAAATACCCACTATACCTGTTGGACTAGCATCGCATGCAAGTTGAACAGGTAATTCTGCATTGTACGGCATGAGTACACGGTCGCTGACATTTTTTTTTTAATGGATTGAATGAGCCTTCACGTTCTTTTGTCCACTTGAAAGATGAATTCTTCTGGAGTAATTGTCGTAACGGTGCCGTTAAGGAAGTTTTTGATTTTTGTTGTACTGGATGGTATGTCCCAAAAATTCGGTTTTCCTTCAATCAAAATTTTGCATTAATATCGTTCAGAATTGGATTGGTTATAGTCGGTTTCATATACTGTTCAAAGATGAACACTTTTCTTGTGGAGTGGATGGATTCTGCTGCTGTAGTAGAATGTGTACACTCTCACCGATAAAAAATGTACGCACATGGTCGCGAGCAAACATCGATAAGGAGAAAAGGTCACAGGTCACGCACTGAACGCAGCCACATGAGATGAATTTCATATCAAAACCTATAAAAAAGGGACTTTTTGAACCCGACCCTCTCAGATTTTAATGAAATTTTGCATACAGCTAGATTTTAGGTATAGAAACACAACCTCATTTTTAGAAATTGCATTTTTGAAAATATGTGGGCGTGGCAAGGTATCGAAATATTTGAAAAATGACGGTAATGGGTACTTTTAAGATGCGATTACTATGGAATGACTCAACCGATTTGAATGATCTTGGTGCCATTAGAAAGATATATAAGTCAGCTTTCGAAAACATACACTGTAAAAATTTTATATTACACTGAAAAAATTTTTTTGCCAAAAATAAAAGTTTAAACTTGAAAAACACTTTAAAGATCAAGTTTTTTTTAGCAAAAAAAAAATTTTTTAGATAGGTCTATTTAATATATATAACATATCTAAAAACTAAAATGGGGTTTTTTTTATTTTTTTTTTAAAAAATTTTTAAGTAAATGCATCTCTTGTTAACTTCCTTATATTTTAATATGTTTGTGTGACAAAAAAAAGAATAAAGTAGCTATACTTTGGAAGTTATACAGAATTTTTTGGTAATTCTAATAGATTAGAACAAGAATCGTATTATCAAATTTTTCAGACACCCCCAAAAATATGGACTTAACCTTGATACATTTTTTTTTTATATATATTTTTTTTTTATATATATTTTTTTTTTATATATTTTTTTTATATTTAATATACAATTTTGCGCAAGAAATACTGTTGACTTTCGGAATATTTGCTAACATTTAGTGAAGTTTCATCTAAAGGTATAAAAGAATGGAAGCTTTGAGTTCCTGTAATAGTTTTAGCATTTTTATACCTTGAAAATAGCTCTTCTTTTGTTTTGTTGTAGTCGTCAGTGTCTGCATAAGCAACTTCTATAGAGGTCTTAAAAGTTTGTGAAGCCCAATGATACAGGTCTTTCGCCGTTTGAATTTGGTTTTTATTTGCTATGCTATACATCCGAGCGCCTCTTTTTAATGTCCCACCTATACCATCACATGCAGATTTTCCATGGCTGGTTGCGTAAAAGTGCCATTCAGCGAATATATCAAAATCAATTTTATGATGACATAAATTAATTAAATTGTATTTGTTTTTGTATTGTGCTCCTGCACCATCTGACACGTAGATAACTTTCGTAATTGAATTACTTATATTGGTCTTAACAAAATTAATCATTTTTGAAATATACAGATGAACTGCTATGCTATCATGGATATTACAATCGGATACTATGGCAAAGGTTGTATGAATTAATTGTTCGTTATCTTTGTAATAAACAACGAACGGATGTATCGTGGCTTGATTATTATTCCAATGGTATCCTTGAACGGCATCTTGTATAACAAACGCATAGTTTTCAGCGAAATCCATTTGAATTAGCATTTCTCCTTGAAGCAATGTCATTTTTTTTTCACTTACGAATCGGGACTGGCTCTTAGCTATGAAATGATGTGGCACCAGCTTCTTTATGTGTTCTACAAAATCGTCAACAAATGTGTCTGTAGTAGAGGAAATGGTTTCGAGATTACATCTGAGAGTTGTGTTCCATTTTTTGTAAATGACTTCTTCAATTCCATTTTTTTCGTAATATCCCAACATCATCGTTTTAAGGTTTGTTAAATTATCGTAGCACCGACCACACAGTGATACGCAACACTCGCTGTTTTGTATATTGTCATTACAAACAACGAATTTAATAACATCTTTATAGTTTATGAAATTATGTTGACCTTCAGTTTCCATCGATTTCAAACCGGATTTTTCGAACATCAGTTTCACATTCTGATGCAAAGTGCACACACAAACATTTTGCTGGTTTCCAACTCCAAGTTTGATACAATTCTTTGGTCGCAACATTGTAAATTTTGTAAATCCTATTTGAAGTGAAGGATGTCTTTTTCTAAATTCATAGTATGTTTCACGAAGTGATGACAGCATTAGTCTTTTTTGAACTTTCTCGCGTAAGTTCCCTTGTCTTACTATAATTGAGTCCTGTGACCCTGGCATGATTCGGCTGATTTCATCATCTTCATAAAACAATTTCACTGTGTTTAAAGTTTGCTCAGGTAAACTACGTCTGTCCATGCTAGAGCATTTGATGTCAGAAAACTTTGTTCTATTTTTTTTGGATATATTTGATATTTTTTACAAAATCGTAAGATAAATCATGCCCAAAAATGTCTTTAATTTCTTTATGTGTCATAGCGTTTGGTAATAGAGCTAGAAATAAAATATACAAAAGAAAACTATGCCATCGTAAAGATATCTTGTTAACTACATTACAACACTGGATTTATTTTTATTTCGTTAAGTATTTGTAGAAATATAGCTCCTTAAATACAAAAGTCACACATTTCAAAAAATATCAAAAATAATTTGTTTTCATAAAATGCTTCTTAAACGATGAAACTTTCATGCTTCGCTAAAACAGCCATCATTTTATGATCGAAAACACCCGAAACGATAACACATAATTTTTACAAAAGTCATAAAATAATTACAATTATTTTTAAAAATGACGCTCCTGTATAATTTGCTTATTTTGACTTGTGGTGCTTTTGTATATAAGGAGCGATATAACCAATTTTCAAATTACTACCATTTTGTTGAAAATTCTTTGTTTAAGTAGAGATTTTATTTTTATTTATTTATTATTAATTACAATACAAAGTAAATTTATATTCTAATTTTTTTGGGTCCAAGGGTAAACCGGGTGACACAGACCATATGTTTAGATTTTTGCAGCGACAGACCAAAGCCTCTGCTGGGAATCGAACCCACAACCCCCACGCTGTGGCAAGCACGCTACCAACTCCCCTACCGGGGCGCTTTTAAGTAGAGATATTATTTCGACTTGTTCCCGTTTAACTGAAAATATCGATGACTTCTGGTTACCGTTATATCATAAAAAGGGAACAATTCGAAATACTACTCTTTTGCTGAAAAACTAAAAATAAATCTGTTCTGTTGATACTTAAGTAGTTAATCTGAAGACAAGAAGAGTGACAATCTTTATTTTTTTGTCGAAAGAGTAGACAATGTAATGGGAGATTTTTACATTGGGTAGAGTTAATCATTGTGTATCGTTTTTTAATAAAAAGTGAATATTTCAAAATTTTGGGTTTGAGTTATTCATCTCTGCCATCGTGAATGCGATTCCTATGACTCCCTCTTGTTTGATCGTTACCTCTTGGACCGGTATTAGGACTATCCGCCAAAAAGCCTAATCATGATTTCGTTGTAAAATGTAAATATTTTGTTCTGGTACACAGAAATCGCATTATTGTGTTATTTTCTTATGAAATTTTTTTTTTCGTTTTTCATTCACGAGCCAATTCCAGATGAAGAGCTCTACATTCATGCCGAATATCAACTAATTCAAAACAGGTGGCGATGCATGGATGATTGGATAAATTCAGACCGGTGCATTCATGATCGTCCATACCATTAATTTACAAAGCTAGGAGAACGTTGTTGGACAGTTTGAAAATATATGTTGACCCATGACACAACCCTTTATTTATTAATCCCATCCCATGATTTTCAAGCACCTCGGTCTTGTGCGTGCTTTCTCCAGTTCTTCATACCAAGGATTTACACCGGAGTCTCGCTCTTCCCTGTCTGCATCTTCCATGGTAGTTGACATCCAACGCCTCTCTATCTTTGGCGTTTGTATCCATTCGACCGACAATCGCAATCGCTGTATTTTGATGCGCTTAACAACGTTCATGTCGGGATGTAGCTCATACAGTTCACGGTTCGTTCGACGCCTATACTCCTGGTTAACATAGATCGGGTTATCTATTTTTCTATCAAAAACACCCAGCATAGCTTCATCTAGCATAGCTTCCAATGCTTCGGCGCCTTCGATGCTGACATTATTATTCCTATTAATGCCGGAGCCGAGGTATATAAATTCTTCCACTAACTCGACATTTCAACTGCCGTCCTTCATTATGTCGCCTTTCATAAATTTGGTCTTATCCCCCATTAGACCCATCTTCGCCAATTCCTTCTCGATTCTGGAAAAAGCACCATTTACATCTCGCTCTATCTTTCCGACGATGTCAATGCCATCCGCATGTGCGAGGAGGATCTGGCCTTTGGTGTTCACTGTGCCAGTTTATTAACTTCAGCTTTTTCAATATTTTCTCCATCAATATGTTGATGAAGTTGTCTTTCTATTGTTCGCTGTTTACATCAGGAGGAGGAGGGTTGAACAGGAGGAGATGAGATAACTTCGTGGAGTAGGCTTGAGTTGCCGGTTGCGATTGCATCTTTTCGACGTCTAGCTTTCGTTTGGTACTACAGGGGATGCTGCACTTAAACGAGTGTGTACCTTGGCTGCTACAAGGTAGTGGCCAAATAAATGCTGGCAGTTCGGAACGGCCGTAATTGTAATTGCTCGGATCTCCGCCTGTAAGACCGTGTTATGGTTCGTCAGGCGGAATAAAAGTTCGGTCTCTGGTTTTTTGTTAAAGTCAAAGCCGCGGCCTTTCCCATAGTTTCGAACCATTTGTATAACAGCATGTTGCAGCTGGTGTCTGCGCTAGGGTTCCATCAATCCATGATTGTCTGGTAGTAGGGTCACACATTCATCTGTCTGGTAGTAGGGTCACACATTCATCTGTCTGGTAGTAGGGTCGCACATTCAACAACTATTGATGTTTCGGGTATTATATTGGGTACTGATGCAATTAGGTAAATTCCCTGCCGCTACCTCAGTTCTTTTCAGATGATATGAACTGTGTTCGATTTCGATCGCCCATAGCTTTGAGTCTCATTGCTGTGAGAGCTGCTTCATATCTAATCTGTATCTCAATTGGTTGGACATTTAAAATTGCCTCTTAGGCCCTATTAGATGTTGTCCTCATTACTCCGATTATGCCGAGACAAAACATTCGCTGGACCATTTGAAATATTTTTTGTTGCACTTCTTTCCCATCGATGTCCACCATAGTACTGATGCATAAGTAATAACAGGTCTAACAACGCTTCTGTAGAGCCAGAGTGTCATCCTTGGAGTGAGTTCCTATTTTGAGCTGATGGCTCTTCCACATAGTGACCAGCATCTGTTAGCTTTCTTTGCTCATTCATCTATGTGGTACCTCCAATTTAGTTTTCTGTCCAAGATTACTCCTAAATCGGATATTCAAATTGATTTGTTATAGTGACCAATCTTCGCTTTCCTTGCAAACAGATCTTTTTCAGTTTTGTCTGGGTTTACATTTAGCCCAGTCATATACAACTTTCAGCGCTGTTTCGGCCCTTCTACAAAGTTGATTAGAACTCTGTCTCCTCAGAAGAATAGTTTAAGTCCTTTTTCAGTTAGGATCCTCAGGAGACTGTTTATAGTAGTAACCCACAGGAGTGGTGATAATATAGCTCACTGCGGTATTCCCAGTGCTACTCTGTTTCTTCCTTGCATGTCGTGAAACTCACAATTTATCCAAATAGTCTGTCAAAGGTAAATGTCGTTAATCTCGTTATCGTCTCCTTAATAGAAATAGAGGTATTGATAATACTTTTGATAAAGAAAACACCCCTTTCACAAGTACAGATGAATTAATACATTTTTCTAAAGACAAAATTGCTACGGAGTCACAAAACATGGCGTATAATTGTGACTTCAAGTAGAAAAACTTGAAGTTATGTTGATGTATGGACAGTAGGGTGGAGTGAAATTCAAAAAAAAAAAAGTTAACCTCGGAAAGAGATGTAGTCTGGGGTCCTAATGAGGGGAAAAATAAAGAAAAAAATTTTAAAAAAATTTTAGGGGTCGCGCCTCTCCCTCGAAATTTGGAAATTATCGCTATTTTGGCGTTGATTTTAGAAAAATCCTAAAAAGTTGTATGTCAATAAATGTTTGCAATAGCGTAAACAATGAAATAAGGGCATGGGGCAATTTAAAAAAAATTTTATCATTGTTCAAAAATTTCAAAAAGTAAAATAAGTCAAATCGTCCCTTCTTCAGGAAATTGACTGAACAATGAAATCGCCACCAAAGCTACAAATATTAGTCGATTATCCTCATATTTGCCTCAAATACTTTTGTTTGGGCACTGAACAAGCTCAAACTTTTAAATTTCGAATAAGTTAAGTCGTTAATTTTTAGGATTTTTCTAAAATCAACGCCAAAATAGCGATAATTTCCAAATTTCGAGGAAGTGGCGCGACCCCTAAAATTTGTTTTAAATTTTTTTCTTTATTTTTCCCCTCATTAGGACCCCAGACTACATCTCTTTCCGAGGTTAACTTTTTCAAATTAAAAAAAAAGCATGTTTTCACTCCACCCTAATGGACAGGGTACAACCCGTGTATTCATTATTAATTTAGTATGAAGCTTGCGTCGTTTTGGTCTGGGATCTGTGTCCGTTACGTCTAATTCAGTATATAGGCTTGGTATCTCGACTTGCATAACGGGTAGATTATCTTGATTGATAATCATTAGCTGATTTATTTTGATATTAGGAGAGGCTGATTTATATTATCTTTTCTCCTGGAGGCAAGACAAATATTCATTTAACCACCGCCTCCAGAATTCGTGCAATAGACTGGTTGCTAATTTTCACCTGCTTGCTAGTGTCATGGAATCGTAGTGTCGGTCGTTTTCCTCAAAATTTGTAATGAACCCAGATGGGTCCATAGTAATCTACCCCTGTTTAAAGGAAGGGTCGTGCAAGTGTGCCTCTAGTTGCTGGTAGATTACCCATTATCTGTTCATGCAGTTTCGGTCTAGCTCGGGTGCATCAAATGCAGTTCTGGATAATGTTCCGTGTCATTTATTTACCCTTTATTATCCAAAATCGCTGCCTCGAAGTTGCTAATAATAACTGAGGTTCACAGTGCAGATTCTCCACGTGAATCATGCTTTTCTGTCAGAGGATAACTGTCATTATTGCAGCAGACTGCCAACTCTGAGTATACACTTGTCATCAAGGACCGGAGACAAACTACTAATGGTGCTGGATTTATCTACGGTCCCGTGTTTCAATAATTGGCTTATTTCTGTGCCAAATACTCCCGTTTGTGTTGCCTTCGCAATAAGGTATAAGGCGTTGCCCAACTCTCGGGGTGTCAATAACAGATACTTTGCTTTTTGCTGTTTCGGAGTCTTGTCTTTCTCTTTAATCTTATTACTAAACACATGGTTTATATATAATATTTAAATTTCAGTGTTAAAGTTACTTGTTTGCATTTTGTCTCGTCTCAAGTGGTCTTCTAGATTATTTAACGCGATGTCAAGACTAGCTGTGTCGTATAAAAATGGTTCGGATATCTGATGTGTATAGGGTAGGACTGAGTATACTACCCTAAGGCAGGTTTTTCGAGTCGGAGTTCAAGTGTTTTTCCCGGAGTTGGAATCAATACTTTTTAGCCAACTCTGACTTTGGCTCATCTAGAAACTCAGCTCCATGTCATTTAGCATTTTTAACTTTTAGTACTTTTTATTTTTGCATTATTTTTTTTTGACAAATATTTGCATGTCAGAATCTGAATACCAAACACTATTTAAATATGTTTTTTGTGCAGAATATAGTATTTCACATAAGTAACTTTATTCTTATCATATACTTAATAATCAAAGGTGTTAATAAATGTATAACCGCATTATACGATTTGAAAAATATGTTCTCCAGGACAGGGAAATGAAGACGACAAAAAAATCTAATTAAAATCGATAATTTGTTTTTTTAAATCACTTAGAATTTTCCCAGATTTAAAACTGCATTATTGGTTTTTATATTTTCATGAAATTTTTAAAAGTTATTTCACGTTTCTTTTTTAGTTAATGTAAATTTCCAAAAAAAATAATATGTGACACCCAGGTATGTGAGGATTTTGATCCACAGGATTTTCACATTCCTGGTTATCACACTCTATCCTCTTTCTCTTCACACAGAGGCCTCGTGGTATTTATACGTAGTGGTGTTTTGTTCCAGAGTCAGCAACACATGAACTCACAAGATCCAGAATTTAACTATCTCCGGGTTAAGTCCAGGATTGGATCGCACCTATTACACTTCTGGTTTCTTTATAGAAGTCGAAATTTGGAAAGGGAGGCTACGGTTTCGACACCCTTTCCGACTCAATTTCAAAAGTCTTAGAAGATTTTTGTCCATAATAATTCTTGGCTTTCCCATTCGAGCCATACATCTCCTGAGGGCCAGTACGCTGAGCTTTTTGCCGCGCACAACGACTTGGCGCAGTTAGTGAATGAACCAACACACATTCCGCGTGTTGAAGGGCAACAACAAAATATTCTTGACCTTTTTTTAACTTCCCACCCTGAAAAGTACGAGGTTAACATTCTTGCACCTCTTGGTAACTCAGATCATTGCACCATTTCAGCATCCTTTTCGTTCTCCGATCTTCGAGCCACATCAAAACCAGTCACAAAGCGGACAATGTATATATACGAAAAGGCACATTGGGCCGAGCTCGACAATATTTACCAGCAATTTCACTGGAAACTATGTTTCCTAGACAATAATGTCGATGCTGCTGCTGAAATGGTTGAGAAAATAATTCTTCTTGGTATAAACACGTTTATTCCCTCGAAGACTATTTCGATCAAATACCCAAAGAATTGTTGGTTTAATCAGACATGTAGAAACTGGCGTTTAAATAAAAACGTCACTACTGAGCTGCTACGTAAGCAGGCAAGATCTAATTGTGCCAGAGTGCTTAGACGCGAAAAACTTCTCCACGAAGAGCGTCTTCGTGCTAAAGTTCTCTCTTCTCCCAGGGGAAGTAAGAGCTTTTGGTCATTCGTAAAAAGGGAACATCGCAAAAACGTAAGAAAACTTTTAAAGTCATTGGTGCCCCTTTATCTATCACTTTAGTTGTCTAGGGTAAGAGTTAATCGCCATTTTACAATTTAAAACTGTCCTAGATTTTACCGTTCTAGACGTTATTGCCTTAATGGTCAATAGGCTATATGTAAAGTTATTTACATTTGTTGGTCTTGTTTTAGCGTTAAACCAGCTCACACACTCTCTTATTGCTCGGATATCCGCCTGTAGGACCGTGTTATAGCCTGGCAGGAGGAATAAAAGTTCGGTTTCCGGTTCATCGATGTAAAGTCCCAGCCCCGTCCATTCCCTTAGAGTCGCACCTTCTGTGTAACAGCAGTTTCCAGTCGGTGTCTGCGCTAGGGTTACATCAATCTAAGATTGTCTGTCTGGTATTAGGGTCTCTCACTCAACAACTATTGACGTATCGGGTACTGACGCTATGCCCGTTAAATTCCTTGCCACTACTTCAATCAGAAGCCTTACCATTTCTTCAGTTGGTTATATTCTTCTACCCACATCATCTATCATTGTTTCGGTTTGGGTGTGGGATTTTGAAAGGAACTTTTTCTATCTTCGAATGACTTGACTAGAATTATCAACTTTGTTGTCAATATCTTCAACACTTAGGCACTCAAACTCTTTCTCTAATTAACTTCTCGAATTATGTCGATTTGGTTTTGGCCTTATTCGGTGAATCGAGGGGCAGGTATACTGAAGCAAGGTATACGTATCCATACCCCTACTTCAGTACTGTAGCATCCGTAAATCCAATTCATAAGAAAGGATAAAAACCGTTTGTGCCACCTACCGGGGAATAAGTCGCATACCCCATATCTTATCATTTACAGGCAATATCCGCTTAGCGCGATTTCGTTATAACGCGGTATCAATATTTTTCGGTTTTGCTTGATCTTGCTTTGCAAATGCTAACGAATTTGTTTGTTTGTTTACCTTTTTACACATAAAAACATAATTTCGATTAACGCGGTTTCACTTTACGCGGTATTCTTGAGGAACGAATTAACCGCGCTAAGCGGATATTGCCTGTATATTGTGTGAATGACTGAAACCCAAACTCGACGAACTGATCCATCCCTATCAGTGTGGCTTCAGGCCGAATAAACTAACTGTCTAGCATTTGCCGACGGAAAAATGGAGAGATGTAAGTGGCGCTTTTTCCAAAATCGTCAAGGTTTCATACTTCGGTTTCTCCAACAATAGAAATAATAATGTCAGCATTAAAAAAGCGAATGATCTTATTTGGGGGCTAAACAAACAGAGAAAAATTATTCGCAAAATAGTCGTCAAACAAATCGAGCAATATACATGAAGGTAGCTAAGCGCATGAAACGCTCCAGCCAAAAAGGGGTTGGACGACATCTATCACGGAAAGTGCAGACAGGGATGATCGAGTCTCCGGTAGATGGATCAAGGGGAAAGAGACATGAAAAGCATTTGTATGGAGAACTAGAGATACCAAGGTTCCACCAACATGGACGATTGAAGCAGCCAACTGAAAAGCAATAGGAACAAAAGCACTCCACTTTAGCCCATCGACTTCGATGGGCATGACCAAGAGTCCCAAACTTGGTGCAAACATTGCAGTCAAAACCAGACCAGATATTATAGGGAAATCATTTCCCATACTCATAACACATTTAATTAATATACACTGATCAGACATCTGAAATCATTTCCCATACTTATAACATATTTAATTAATATACACTGATCTGACTATTTTTAATAAAGGTAATCTTCATTCTTGTACGGTGAAAAGGTATAGTAAATCATACAAAAATCCAAGAAGGAGTAACTGGACTAATACTAACGCGTACAAATCAGTGGCCCCAGAAAATCTGAAAAATTCAGTAAATCTTTTTAACAAAATTCTAATACCTACACGGAGATAAAGCAACTCTCGAATGAAAGAAGCATACTCTGCGAGAACTATCGATGTAATTTAAAAGACTTCAAAAAAGGCACATTTAGATACAGGTTTTGTATACCGGATATCTTCCGTCATAGTTACAGCTTCTACAGAAATCGTTGTATGAAATACATAGTTTTTGAGCGTGCGAGCCTGAAAGCCAGAGGAATCTTGAATGATTTATCGTGGTCTTGCTTACCAACTTGCAGTCAGTAAAGTGTTATTTTAACTTTCACATGTCGTACGGCAGTTTCTATAGCCATTATTTCCTTACCCAGGGTGGCGAATGCTTTTCGATACTACTGATAATTTCACCACAAAACCCTGTTTTAATGGCACAAAGACGCATGACAGTATTTGTAGCCACTTGCTTTGCCAATATGTCCAGCGGTATGGGGTTTATGATCCAGTTGAGGCAGTATAATGCATTTGCCGCTTTAGTGGTCCTCGTTTGCTTCCGGTATCGACTCAAGATACTTTGCACTTTAGGAGTGTAAGTTTTACCCCATCAACATTGAGGTTAACAAATTGATTGATCTTATATAGACTTGCGAACTAGAGGTCTGCACAATTCCATTTGTATTTGCAGTGTACACATGTACCGACGAAGCATAAACACTTACTCCAAGTGACGAAAAAACAAATGTTCACATTTGTAGGAACAACAAAATCTTCGAATAACTACTAGTTGTTACTCGGCTATGGTCTCTGCCAGCGAATACATGTTCCTCTTTCTCTTTTATTCGAACATACCGACAGCGATCTTGTCGAGTACGTCGCGACAGCGAAAGTGATTGCGGTACTCTATGTACAACGTTCAGTATAACAAATAGAAGGAACAGTTGTCTATGATTTCTTATTGCCTTTCAGTGTCTAATGAAAATGAATACTCTTGAAGTAAGTTTATTTAAAATTATAACAAAATAAAATAATATCGATTAAAGACTACTTAAAAATTATGTAATTAATTATGTAGTTAGTTATGAAATTAATTATTTTTAAAAAAATTTTGTTTTAATGATTTTGGTGGAATAATTGACTGATTTTAAATATACGTATGTATATATTTCAATTTTAAGTTTTTACTTTTTTTTGTTTTATTTTTAAAGGTCACGACATAACTCTTATATTGCCATACAGCAAAATAGGTGGTATTATATTTTATTTAAATTCAAAATAAAGTTTAGTTGCACAACAGTCAACGTGTCAATGTTACCTACTGTATATCACTAAAACAACAAATGTTTGAAATAACTGAAAATCCATGCACAAAATACCAGTTAAATTTTAATTCGAATGTCAAAACCATCATCAACGAATTGTTAATACTCGAGGTACCACGTGAAGTGACCATCATATTCGCAGTACTTTTTCTGTGTTGTTCTCATTTGTATATTTGCTTTTTATATGCTTTTTTCGGAACACATTGTGCTGCGGCTACATACTCTTCTGTATTTGATATACAACCGTTCTCTTCACTTCATTGCTTGCGCTCTGAGAGAGCGAGTATGTACTCGTTTCGAATTAGAACTTCATATGTGCAGCGAAAAGTTATTCGTTGCAGACCTCTAATTTCGACCACTTGTTTGACGACACCACCCAACAAACGATTGTTGGAACCGGCACGAATGGTGAACAACGAGGCAGCGTAACTAAAAGAAAAATAACAAGAAACACGTCTTAAAAAGAACTCCCACCCGTTGGTATTTCGAGGGTTTCCCTTACACATGATAGACACCATTGGCATCTTCAGCACCCACGCAATGAGCGGCAGTCAAAATATAATTGCGGCTAATAATCGAACCACCACAGGTATGAGAACCGCCACGTCTCAACGATATCTGATGGGGAAATTGGCCCTCGGCGGCATCGACACCACCGACAATACGCCCTGAGGGTTGGGCTGTGGCCACAGCCACAAGTGCCAATGTTAGGCAGGCTAAAATCAATTTTCCCATAGTACGCAGTGAAATGTAACTGATGCCGTGATCAGGGCGGCTAAGGTTTTTATAGGTTTTTATTTCTGTGTACGGTTTGGGCAGAGATTTTTCCACAATCTAATCTTTTCGCTGAGGTTTAAAACTATTGAACGCAAATATATATAAATCACAATTTCTATATCGCTGCTAATGTGGCAATTTTCTTTGAACTGAGGCAAATGGTATTTCCAACATGAAAATAAATTACTAGAAATGTCTGCAAAGTAGTCTGACACAGGTGTGGACTTATTGCAAATTATTGTACACGTAGGTGAAGGCTCCCTACAGCGGTGAAAGGTGACTTTGGAAAAACCACATTGTGCTTCCCGAAAATTGTTCAAGTGCCTGAACTTTGAAAAGATTTCTAAATACAAAAAATGAAAAAAAAAAAAAAACGAACGTACAGTTGTCAGTGAAACTGTAATTAAGTTTATGATCCACACCGAATCGTATAAAGGGACACTTGATTACTAAAACCTTTTTGCAGGCTGTTATGGACCGCATAGATTTCAAATTGTAATTGTCGTTGATCTGTAAACCCACATTTTCATTTAGTCCAATAAGAAAAACAAATTCAATTACGGTTCGTGAGAAAATCGTCTTTCATTTCCAATTTAAATTATATTCAACATTATCAGCGTGGCTTTAGAGATTTGGATTGAAATCACGGTTTCGTCGACTTTCGGAAGTGCCCAAAGAAAGAAAGTGATAGTTAATTTCCAGCGTGATCTTTCTATTTATTTCGATACTGACAGTGATGGCGGAGCCAAGATAGACAAATTCTTCCCATATTCAAATGGGGCAACTGTCGGCCTCCACTATGCCGAGTTTGTTTCGTCGCGACGTTTGCCTCAAAGTGGCAAGCATAGTTTTTGTCCTGCTCTCGTTCACTTTCTAGATTTTTGAAAAATCTCTACTTACATCTCGCTCTCTCTTTCGACGGTGTCAATGTTGCCAGCAACATCGCATTGAAATTATTAAAATTCCCTACACAAATGGTGAAAATTTTGCAGTCACAGTTCGCAAAACTAAAAAGTTTCCGGACCGTGGTCACTGGTGGTCACAAGTGTTCACCGAGATCTTGCGAATTCTTCCTTTGGGGCCACGTGTAAGATAAGGTCTACGCCAACAGCCCAGCGTCGATTCAAGACCTCAAAGATAGAATTTGTGAGGCTATCGAGGAAAAAGGGCAGCCACTTTTGCGTGGTCGTACTTGCCATTTGGCTGATGTTGTTTTCATTATTAACGACATACCTTCCTCGTCACTATGAAATAAACATCCGATCTTGTATATTAAAAAAATTGCATTTTTCTTTGTATACCAAAATAACACCTGTTGTTGGAGAACCCTGTATATTGTATACACGATTTCATCCAGATCAATTCATATTAAGTCTTAGTCGATCCCTAGAGCGGCAGAATCTCAAATCTGAATGGAATTTCATATACTGGATCGTCTTTATACGTTGATAATACCTAGAGCGGCAGGGATTCAGGGAGCTACAAAACTGTAGGCTGCATTCGACAAACTGTCCAAATTATCAAAGGGTTTGACTGAAAGCACTCTCGCTTACTAATAGCAGAAGATCTAAGCCTTCCAGAAAATGTACCCAAAAGATAATGCCTGCAAAGGCAGGACATCCACAAGCTTTACAAAAAGTATGGCAAATATTTTGTACTCATGTTTAATTTGTATTAAATTCTATCCGCTGAAATTTCGAAGCCAAAGATCGTCTTCGAATTGATAAATATATCCTGGACTATTAAATTATCGGCAAAGTCCTCTGGAAGTCGGTGACAGAATACGAACGATGTATGACTCACTCAACCAGGATTTGACCAAGAGTAGGGTCCAATGAACAGAGTAGATTTTAAAGCCTTTTGCTGTTTTGTGTCACCTAAACGTGAGACTGAAACAGCATCGTCGTCAATCTCTATGGATGGTGTGAATATCGACCAAACAGACAATATTGATGTTCTGGGCATGAAGATACAGGGTGATGATCTTTGGAATAGACATATTTTCAAAGTGTCAACAAAAGAACCTCCCTGTTCATGGAAATATTTACACTCCCTACATCCGATTAAAAAGTGATTATAACTCCCAAATATGGACAGAAGCTCAAAAACATCTTTGCAGCTGCTGGATCGTGTACAGAGGGGAGCAGGGGTGCTGATAGGCGAGAGCCTATTGTCTCTCTTCAACATCGACGGAATGTGGGTGGCACATCGCTCTGTTCTTCGAATATCCCTGATGTTAGGACATTCAGCTGGGATTCGTGACTATCCCGCTGACTTTCACCCATCCATAGTCCAAAGGCCGGTTGATCGCACGACACACTATAGACAACATAGGTTTATCAACCGAACTGGTGCCGATATATTGATGCTTCGACTTTTTTGGATCACGGCTTCCGATCGAAATTTTTCTTAATTTCTTATCATTTTACAACGCATATCAGCTGAGCTGTCAATAGATTTCTCTTGGTCACCAACTCCCTCAGAGTCGTCTATAGAGACTCCCTCAGAGTCGTCTATAGAGACTCCCTCAGAGTCGTCTATAGAGACTCCCTCAGAGTCGTCTATAGAGACTCCCTCAGAGTCGTCTATACAGACTCCCTCAGAGTCGTCTATACAGACTCCCTCAGAGTCGTCTATACAGACTCCCTCAGAGTCGTCTATACAGACTCCCTCAGAGTCGTCTATACAGACTCCCTCAGAGTCGTCTATACAGACTCCCTCAGAGTCGTCTATAGAGACTCCCTCAGAGTCGTCTATAGAGACTCCCTCAGAGTCGTCTATAGAGACTCCCTCAGAGTCGTCTATAGAGACTCCCTCAGAGTCGTCTATAGAGACTCCCTCAGAGTCGTCTATAGAGACTCCCTCAGAGTCGTCTATAGAGACTCCCTCAGAGTCGTCTATAGAGACTCCCTCAGAGTCGTCTATAGAGACTCCCTCAGAGTCGTCTATAGAGACTCCCTCAGAGTCGTCTATAGAGACTCCCTCAGAGTCGTCTATAGAGACTCCCTCAGAGTCGTCTATAGAGACTCCCTCAGAGTCGTCTATAGAGACTCCCTCAGAGTCGTCTATAGAGACTCCCTCAGAGTCGTCTATAGAGACTCCCTCAGAGTCGTCTATAGAGACTCCCTCAGAGTCGTCTATAGAGACTCCCTCAGAGTCGTCTATAGAGACTCCCTCAGAGTCGTCTATAGAGACTCCCTCAGAGTCGTCTATAGAGACTCCCTCAGAGTCGTCTATAGAGACTCCCTCAGAGTCGTCTATAGAGACTCCCTTAATTTTGCACACTACATTATGATAACTAGACTAGCTCTAGAAAAACTAGCTCTTGCTGAAATGTAATCGACGTCAACTGAGAAAGCAACAACATTTTTTGAAGATTTGGAAAATTAAACGGTTGGCGATTTTACCTTTCAGAACCAAATTAAAAGGAATAAGCAAACTTTTGAGGCAATATGTGGAACTTGGTAGAAATGTATTGGAGTATATTTTTGGAACGAATATTATTATTTGAGAGAGATCTCTCTCTCTCTCTCTTCAGATCTTTGTTCAAAGGCTATCTCTGATGCGATAAGAAAATCAAAACAATCGATGGACATCAAATAGATGGACAGTCATCCGCTAGAGGCCTGCAC
Organism: Hydrotaea cyrtoneurina; assembly: GCA_958296145.1. Classification (NCBI taxonomy): domain Eukaryota; kingdom Metazoa; phylum Arthropoda; class Insecta; order Diptera; family Muscidae; genus Hydrotaea; species Hydrotaea cyrtoneurina. Next base: position 60,614,576 of record OY282515.1, read on the forward strand.
AATTCCATTTGTATTTGCAGTGTACACATGTACCGACGAAGCATAAACACTTACTCGAACTGACGAAAAAACAAATGTTCACATTTGTAGGAACAACAAAATCTTCGAATAACTACTAGTTGTTACTCGGCTATGGTCTCTGCCAGCGAATACATGTTCCTCTTTCTCTTTTATTCGAACATACCGACAGCGATCTTGTCGAGTACGTCGCGACAGCGAAAGTGATTGCGGTACTCTATGTACAACGTTCAGTATAACAAATAGAAGGAACAGTTGTCTATGATTTCTTATCGCCTTTCAGTGTCTAATAAAAATGAATACTCTTGAAAGACTCACTCAGAAGAGTCTACAAAGACTCCCTCAGAAGAGTCTATAAAGACTCCCTCAGAAGACTCCCCAAAGACTCCCTCAGAAGAGTCCCCAAAGACTCCCTCAGAAGAGTCCCCAAAGACTCCCTCAGAAGAGTCTATAAAGACTCCCTCAGAAGAGTCTATAGAGACTCCCTCAGAAGACTCCCCAAAGACTCCCTCAGAAGAGTCCCCAAAGACTCCCTCAGAAGAGTCCCCAAAGACACCCTCAGAAGAGTCCCCAAAGACACCCTCAGAAGAGTCCCCAAAGACACCCTCAGAAGAGTCCCCAAAGACACCCTCAGAAGAGTCCCCAAAGACACCCTCAGAAGAGTCTCTAAAGACTCCCTCAGAGTCGTCTATAGAGACTCCCTCAGAGTCGTCTATAGAGACTCCCTCAGAGTCGTCTATAGAGACTCCCTCAGAGTCGTCTATAGAGACTCCCTCAGAGTCGTCTATAGAGACTCCCTCAGAGTCGTCTATAGAGACTCCCTCAGAGTCGTCTATAGAGACTCCCTCAGAGTCGTCTATAGAGACTCCCTCAGAGTCGTCTATAGAGACTCCCTCAGAGTCGTCTATAGAGACTCCCTCAGAGTCGTCTATAGAGACTCCCTCAGAGTCGTCTATAGAGACTCCCTCAGAGTCGTCTATAGAGACTCCCTCAGAGTCGTCTATAGAGACTCCCTCAGAGTCGTCTATAGAGACTCCCTCAGAGTCGTCTATAGAGACTCCCTCAGAGTCGTCTATAGAGACTCCCTCAGAGTCGTCTATAGAGACTCCCTCAGAGTCGTCTATAGAGACTCCCTCAGAGTCGTCTATAGAGACTCCCTCAGAGTCGTCTATAGAGACTCCCTCAGAGTCGTCTATAGAGACTCCCTCAGAGTCGTCTATAGAGACTCCCTTAATTTTGCACACTACATTATGATAACTAGACTAGCTCTAGAAAAACTAGCTCTTGCTGAAATGTAATCGACGTCAACTGAGAAAGCAACAACATTTTTTGAAGATTTGGAAAATTAAACGGTTGGCGATTTTACCTTTCAGAACCAAATTAAAAGGAATAAGCAAACTTTTGAGGCAATATGTGGAACTTGGTAGAAATGTATTGGAGTATATTTTTGGAACGAATATTATTATTTGAGAGAGATCTCTCTCTCTCTCTCTTCAGATCTTTGTTCAAAGGCTATCTCTGATGCGATAAGAAAATCAAAACAATCGATGGACATCAAATAGATGGACAGTCATCCGCTAGAGGCCTGCACAATTCCATTTGTATTTGCAGTGTACACATGTACCGACGAAGCATAAACACTTACTCGAACTGACGAAAAAACAAATGTTCACATTTGTAGGAACAACAAAATCTTCGAATAACTACTAGTTGTTACTCGGCTATGGTCTCTGCCAGCGAATACATGTTCCTCTTTCTCTTTTATTCGAACATACCGACAGCGATCTTGTCGAGTACGTCGCGACAGCGAAAGTGATTGCGGTACTCTATGTACAACGTTCAGTATAACAAATAGAAGGAACAGTTGTCTATGATTTCTTATCGCCTTTCAGTGTCTAATAAAAATGAATACTCTTGAAAGACTCCCTCAGAAGAGTCTATAAAGACTCCCTCAGAAGAGTCTATAAAGAGTCTATAAAGAAGAGTCCCCAAAGACTCCCCCAGAAGAGTCCCCAAAGACTCCCTCAGAAGAGTCCCCAAAGACTCCCTCAGAAGAGTCCCCAAAGACTCCCTCAGAAGAGTCCCCAAAGACTCCCTCAGAAGAGTCCCCAAAGACTCCCTCAGAAGAGTCCCCAAAGACACCCTCAGAAGAGTCCCCAAAGACACCCTCAGAAGAGTCCCCAAAGACACCCTCAGAAGAGTCCCCAAAGACACCCTCAGAAGAGTCCCCAAAGACACCCTCAGAAGAGTCCCCAAAGACACCCTCAGAAGAGTCCCCAAAGACTCCCTCAGAAGAGTCTCTAAAGACTCCCTCAGAAGAGTCTCTAAAGACTCCCTCAGAAGAGTCTCTAAAGACTCCCTCAGAAGAGTCTCTAAAGACTCCCTCAGAAGAGTCTCTAAAGACTCCCTCAGAAGAGTCTCTAAAGACTCCCTCAGAAGAGTCTCTAAAGACTCCCTCAGAGTCGTCTATAGAGACTCCCTCAGAGTCGTCTATAGAGACTCCCTCAGAGTCGTCTATAGAGACTCCCTCAGAGTCGTCTATAGAGACTCCCTCAGAGTCGTCTATAGAGACTCCCTCAGAGTCGTCTATAGAGACTCCCTCAGAGTCGTCTATAGAGACTCCCTCAGAGTCGTCTATAGAGACTCCCTCAGAGTCGTCTATAGAGACTCCCTCAGAGTCGTCTATAGAGACTCCCTCAGAGTCGTCTATAGAGACTCCCTCAGAGTCGTCTATAGAGACTCCCTCAGAGTCGTCTATAGAGACTCCCTCAGAGTCGTCTATAGAGACTCCCTCAGAGTCGTCTATAGAGACTCCCTCAGAGTCGTCTATAGAGACTCCCTCAGAGTCGTCTATAGAGACTCCCTCAGAGTCGTCTATAGAGACTCCCTCAGAGTCGTCTATAGAGACTCCCTCAGAGTCGTCTATAGAGACTCCCTCAGAGTCGTCTATAGAGACTCCCTCAGAGTCGTCTATAGAGACTCCCTCAGAGTCGTCTATAGAGACTCCCTCAGAGTCGTCTATAGAGACTCCCTTAATTTTGCACACTACATTATGATAACTAGACTAGCTCTAGAAAAACTAGCTCTTGCTGAAATGTAATCGACGTCAACTGAGAAAGCAACAACATTTTTTGAAGATTTGGAAAATTAAACGGTTGGCGATTTTACCTTTCAGAACCAAATTAAAAGGAATAAGCAAACTTTTGAGGCAATATGTGGAACTTGGTAGAAATGTATTGGAGTATATTTTTGGAACGAATATTATTATTTGAGAGAGATCTCTCTCTCTCTCTCTTCAGATCTTTGTTCAAAGGCTATCTCTGATGCGATAAGAAAATCAAAACAATCGATGGACATCAAATAGATGGACAGTCATCCGCTAGAGGCCTGCACAATTCCATTTGTATTTGCAGTGTACACATGTACCGACGAAGCATAAACACTTACTCGAACTGACGAAAAAACAAATGTTCACATTTGTAGGAACAACAAAATCTTCGAATAACTACTAGTTGTTACTCGGCTATGGTCTCTGCCAGCGAATACATGTTCCTCTTTCTCTTTTATTCGAACATACCGACAGCGATCTTGTCGAGTACGTCGCGACAGCGAAAGTGATTGCGGTACTCTATGTACAACGTTCAGTATAACAAATAGAAGGAACAGTTGTCTATGATTTCTTATCGCCTTTCAGTGTCTAATAAAAATGAATACTCTTGAAAGACTCACTCAGAAGAGTCTACAAAGACTCCCTCAGAAGAGTCTATAAAGACTCCCTCAGAAGACTCCCCAAAGACTCCCTCAGAAGAGTCCCCAAAGACTCCCTCAGAAGAGTCCCCAAAGACTCCCTCAGAAGAGTCTATAAAGACTCCCTCAGAAGAGTCTATAAAGACTCCCTCAGAAGAGTCTATAGAGACTCCCTCAGAAGACTCCCCAAAGACTCCCTCAGAAGACTCCCCAAAGACTCCCTCAGAAGACTCCCTCAGAAGAGTCCCCAAAGACTCCCCCAGAAGAGTCCCCAAAGACTCCCTCAGAAGAGTCCCCAAAGACTCCCCCAGAAGAGTCCCCAAAGAGACTCAGAGTCGTCTATAGAGAGTCGTCTCAGAGTCGTCTATAGAGACTCCCTCAGAGTCGTCTATAGAGAGTCGTCTCAGAGTCGTCTATAGAGACTCCCTCAGAGTCGTCTACAGAGACTCCCTCAGAGTCGTCTACAGAGACTCCCTCAGAGTCGTCTACAGAGACTCCCTCAGAGTCGTCTACAGAGACTCCCTCAGAGTCGTCTACAGAGACTCCCTCAGAGTCGTCTACAGAGACTCCCTCAGAGTCGTCTACAGAGACTCCCTCAGAGTCGTCTACAGAGACTCCCTCAGAGTCGTCTACAGAGACTCCCTCAGAGTCGTCTACAGAGACTCCCTCAGAGTCGTCTACAGAGACTCCCTCAGAGTCGTCTACAGAGACTCCCTCAGAGTCGTCTACAGAGACTCCCTCAGAGTCGTCTACAGAGACTCCCTCAGAGTCGTCTATAGAGACTCCCTCAGAGTCGTCTATAGAGACTCCCTCAGAGTCGTCTATAGAGACTCCCTCAGAGTCGTCTATAGAGACTCCCTCAGAGTCGTCTATAGAGACTCCCTCAGAGTCGTCTATAGAGACTCCCTTAATTTTGCACACTACATTATGATAACTAGACTAGCTCTAGAAAAACTAGCTCTTGCTGAAATGTAATCGACGTCAACTGAGAAAGCAACAACATTTTTTGAAGATTTGGAAAATTAAACGGTTGGCGATTTTACCTTTCAGAACCAAATTAAAAGGAATAAGCAAACTTTTGAGGCAATATGTGGAACTTGGTAGAAATGTATTGGAGTATATTTTTGGAACGAATATTATTATTTGAGAGAGATCTCTCTCTCTCTCTTCAGATCTTTGTTCAAAGGCTATCTCTGATGCGATAATAAAATCAAAACAATCGATGGACATCAAATAGATGGACAGTCATCCGCTAGAGGTCTGCACAATTCCATTTGTATTTGCAGTGTACACATGTACCGACGAAGCATAAACACTTACTCGAACTGACGAAAAAACAAATGTTCACATTTGTAGGAACAACAAAATCTTCGAATAACTACTAGTTGTTACTCGGCTATGGTCTCTGCCAGCGAATACATGTTCCTCTTTCTCTTTTATTCGAACATACCGACAGCGATCTTGTCGAGTACGTCGCGACAGCGAAAGTGATTGCGGTACTCTATGTACAACGTTCAGTATAACAAATAGAAGGAACAGTTGTCTATGATTTCTTATCGCCTTTCAGTGTCTAATAAAAATGAATACTCTTGAAAGACTCACTCAGAAGAGTCTACAAAGACTCCCTCAGAAGAGTCTATAAAGACTCCCTCAGAAGACTCCCCAAAGACTCCCTCAGAAGAGTCCCCAAAGACTCCCTCAGAAGAGTCCCCAAAGACTCCCTCAGAAGAGTCCCCAAAGACTCCCTCAGAAGAGTCCCCAAAGAATCCCTCAGAAGACTCCCCAAAGACTCCCTCAGAAGAGTCCCCAAAGACTCCCTCAGAAGAGTCCCCAAAGACTCCCTCAGAAGAGTCCCCAAAGACTCCCTCAGAAGAGTCCCCAAAGACTCCCTCAGAAGAGTCCCCAAAGACTCCCTCAGAAGAGTCCCCAAAGACTCCCTCAGAAGAGTCCCCAAAGACTCCCTCAGAAGAGTCCCCAAAGACTCCCTCAGAAGAGTCCCCAAAGACTCCCTCAGAAGAGTCCCCAAAGACTCCCTCAGAAGAGTCCCCAAAGACTCCCCCAGAAGAGTCCCCAAAGACTCCCCCAGAAGAGTCCCCAAAGACTCCCTCAGAAGAGTCTATAAAGACTCCCTCAGAAGAGTCTATAGAGACTCCCTCAGAAGAGTCTATAGAGACTCCCTCAGAAGAGTCTATAGAGACTCCCTCAGAAGACTCCCCAAAGACTCCCCAAAGACTCCCTCAGAAGACTCCCCAAAGACTCCCTCAGAAGACTCCCTCAGAAGAGTCCCCAAAGACTCCCCCAGAAGAGTCCCCAAAGACTCCCTCAGAAGAGTCCCCAAAGACTCCCCCAGAAGAGTCCCCAAAGAGACTCAGAGTCGTCTAGAGACTCCCTCAGAGTCGTCTAGAGACTCCCTCAGAGTCGTCTATAGAGACTCCCTCAGAGTCGTCTATAGAGACTCCCTCAGAGTCGTCTATAGAGACTCCCTCAGAGTCGTCTATAGAGACTCCCTCAGAGTCATCTATAGAGACTCCCTCAGAGTCGTCTATAGAGACTCCCTCAGAGTCGTCTATAGAGACTCCCTCAGAGTCGTCTATAGAGACTCCCTCAGAGTCGTCTATAGAGACTCCCTCAGAGTCGTCTATAGAGACTCCCTCAGAGTCGTCTATAGAGACTCCCTCAGAGTCGTCTATAGAGACTCCCTCAGAGTCGTCTATAGAGACTCCCTCAGAGTCGTCTATAAAGACTCCCTTAATTTTGCACACTACATTATGATAACTAGACTAGCTCTAGAAAAACTAGCTCTTGCTGAAATGTAATCGACGTCAACTGAGAAAGCAACAACATTTTTTGAAGATTTGGAAAATTTAACGGTTGGCGATTTTACCTTTCAGAACCAAATTAAAAGGAATAAGCAAACTTTTGAGGCAATATGTGGAACTTGGTAGAAATGTATTGGAGTATATTTTTGGAACGAATATTATTATTTGAGAGAGATCTCTCTCTCTCTCTTCAGATCTTTGTTCAAAGGCTATCTCTGATGCGATAAGAAAATCAAAACAATCGATGGACATCAAATAGATGGACAGTCATCCGCTAGAGGCCTGCACAATTCCATTTGTATTTGCAGTGTACACATGTACCGACGAAGCATAAACACTTACTCGAACTGACGAAAAAACAAATGTTCACATTTGTAGGAACAACAAAATCTTCGAATAACTACTAGTTGTTACTCGGCTATGGTCTCTGCCAGCGAATACATGTTCCTCTTTCTCTTTTATTCGAACATACCGACAGCGATCTTGTCGAGTACGTCGCGACAGCGAAAGTGATTGCGGTACAACGTTCAGTATAACAAATAGAAGGAACAGTTGTCTATGATTTCTTATCGCCTTTCAGTGTCTAATAAAAATGAATACTCTTGAAAGACTCACTCAGCAGAGTCTACAAAGACTCCCTCAGAAGAGTCTATAAAGACTCCCTCAGAAGACTCCCCAAAGACTCCCTCAGAAGAGTCCCCAAAGACTCCCTCAGAAGACTCCCCAAAGACTCCCTCAGAAGAGTCCCCAAAGACTCCCTCAGAAGACTCCCCAAAGACTCCCTCAGAAGACTCCCCAAAGACTCCCTCAGAAGACTCCCCAAAGACTCCCTCAGAAGAGTCCCCAAAGACTCCCCCAGAAGAGTCCCCAAAGACTCCCTCAGAAGAGTCTATAAAGACTCCCTCAGAAGAGTCTATAGAGACTCCCTCAGAAGAGTCTCTAAAGACTCCCTCAGAAGAGTCTCTAAAGACTCCCTCAGAAGAGTCTCTAAAGACTCCCTCAGAAGAGTCTCTAAAGACTCCCTCAGAAGAGTCTCTAAAGACTCCCTCGGAAGAGTCTCTAAAGACTCCCTCGGAAGAGTCTCTAAAGACTCCCTCAGAGTCGTCTATAGAGACTCCCTCAGAGTCGTCTATAGAGACTCCCTCAGAGTCGTCTATAGAGACTCCCTCAGAGTCGTCTATAGAGACTCCCTCAGAGTCGTCTATAGAGACTCCCTCAGAGTCGTCTATAGAGACTCCCTCAGAGTCGTCTATAGAGACTCCCTCAGAGTCGTCTATAGAGACTCCCTCAGAGTCGTCTATAGAGACTCCCTCAGAGTCGTCTATAGAGACTCCCTCAGAGTCGTCTATAGAGACTCCCTTAATTTTGCACACTACATTATGATAACTAGACTAGCTCTAGAAAAACTAGCTCTTGCTGAAATGTAATCGACGTCAACTGAGAAAGCAACAACATTTTTTGAAGATTTGGAAAATTAAACGGTTGGCGATTTTACCTTTCAGAACCAAATTAAAAGGAATAAGCAAACTTTTGAGGCAATATGTGGAACTTGGTAGAAATGTATTGGAGTATATTTTTGGAACGAATATTATTATTTGAGAGAGATCTCTCTCTCTCTCTTCAGATCTTTGTTCAAAGGCTATCTCTGATGCGATAATAAAATCAAAACAATCGATGGACATCAAATAGATGGACAGTCATCCGCTAGAGGTCTGCACAATTCCATTTGTATTTGCAGTGTACACATGTACCGACGAAGCATAAACACTTACTCGAACTGACGAAAAAACAAATGTTCACATTTGTAGGAACAACAAAATCTTCGAATAACTACTAGTTGTTACTCGGCTATGGTCTCTGCCAGCGAATACATGTTCCTCTTTCTCTTTTATTCGAACATACCGACAGCGATCTTGTCGAGTACGTCGCGACAGCGAAAGTGATTGCGGTACTCTATGTACAACGTTCAGTATAACAAATAGAAGGAACAGTTGTCTATGATTTCTTATCGCCTTTCAGTGTCTAATGAAAATGAATACTCTTGAAGTAAGTTTATTTAAAATTATAACAAAATAAAATAATATGGATTAAAGACTACTTAAAAATTATGTAATTAATTATGTAGTTAGTTATGAAATTAATTATTTTTAAAAAAATTTTGTTTTAATGATTTTGGTGGAATAATTGACTGATTTTAAATATACGTATGTATATATTTCAATTTTAAGTTTTTACTTTTTTTTTGTTTTATTTTTAAAGGTCACGACATAACTCTTAAGCGCCTTGGAGACGATCAAATAATTCCATCAATCGCGTGCATATGTATTAGTGTGTGCTTTCGTGTTTTGCCCGCAAACGCACCACAAAATACGGCAATCATCACTTTGTGTTTGACTTCGTTGTGTTCGGTTGAAACTTTCATACTACTTTTGCTGCACTCCGCTAACATCACTTTTTGTTCGTTTTCGTTGTGTGTTCGTTTGATATGTCGTCGTCGGAGGAAGAAGATTTGCTTTTGTTAGCATGTGCTGCAATTTTAACCCTTTCGTTGGATTTGTCAAATATATTTGACAATTAATGTACTCTACTTCTATAGACTTTTGCAATATATTAATTTACAGTTATTAATTTTTTTTTGTTTTAAATGAAATGCCGATACTTATGCTATTTATAAATGTTATCGTAATAGGTCTTCGCTTTGTTTTGTTATTTTTAAACGAATTGTTAAGAAGTTGACTCTTTGTTTGTAAAAACAGCCAAATTTTGATATTTTTACAAACACAAAAAATAATATATTGAGTCATCGAACGATATCGACCAGTATTAATAGCATTGATAGGGGTATAAAAAAATGTTTTCTAAATAAAAAATTAAAAAAACATAAAGCGGGACCTTTTGGTGGTTGTTTTTCGGTTCTCGACATTTAGGATTATCATCCTCTAAAATCCGCTGTGACCACCAAAAACAAAAATTATTATTTTTCCCAGCATCAGCGTCATCATATTACACTAAATTCAAATTTTCGCATTGTTAGCTCGACTAAAATTGTTTTTGACACGGAAAGGGTTAATAAAAGAAGAAGAAGTCCAGAAAAAGAAAATGTGGATGCAAAATTGGTTCAAAGAACCACATCGGTTTACGCACGAGAATCTTTTGGAGAATCCCGCGCACTTGTCCATCTCGCACAATTTTTTACTACTAAATGAGTCATGCTTGACAAGCGTAACTGGAGACCATCAACGAAAACGACATCAACGAAAATATAAAAAAATTTTGTTTTGTATGTCAATCATTGCCGACGTCGTGTACGTGTAGCCGACGAAACCCGATTAGAGGCACACACACAACCGATTGATGGAATTATTTGATCGTCTCCAAGGCGCTTTATATTGCCATACAGCAAAATAGGTGGTATTATATTTTATTTAAATTCAAAATAAAGTTTAGTACTGTATATCACTAAAACAACAAATGTTTGAAATAACTGAAAATCCATGCACAAAATACCAGTTAAATTTTAATTCGAATGTCAAAACCATCATCAACGAATTGTTAATACTCGAGGTACCACGTGAAGTGAACATCATATTCGCAGTACTTTTTCTGTGTTGTTCTCATTTGTATATTTGCTTTTTATATGCTTTTTTCGGAACACATTGTGCTGCGGCTACATACTCTTCTGTATTTGATATACAACCGTTCTCTTCACTTCATTGCTTGCGCTCTGAGAGAGCAGTATGTACTTACTCGTTTCGAATTAGAACTTCATATGTGCAGCGAAAAGTTATTCGTTGCAGACCTCTATTGCGAACTGTACCAGTTTGTGAACGAGATCAACTCTTTTGTGGATGACAGCATCTGAATGGAGGATAAAAGTTAAAAAATTCAAACAATATGTATATTTTACAAACCGACCATGTAAAATACCTCGGTATCCATCTGAATCGGCGTCTAACCTGGAGAAAGCCCATTGAAGCCTCAGCTACAATCCGAACTCAAATCTGAGCCTCGAATACAGGCTCCAGCTCTACAAAAATGTAATGGAATCAATATGGTTATACGGCGCCCAGCTATGGGGCAAAGCCAGTTTGAGCAACATCGACAAAATCCAAAGAGATCAGTTGAAAACATTCCTGATTAGTAACGGTGCACCGGTAAGAAATGAAAACATCCACAAGGACTTGAAAAAACCTCTAGTCAAGACTGTGAAGTGATGAACGTCAGGTTTTCTGAACTGACTATATCAGACTGTGAAGATTGCTGCCTCTACCTTACGAGGTTCAAACCAAATGCGGTTTATGATTACCTGGAATGATAACATTTGTGGATGGTCCAAAACATTTAACGACTATTATCAGGCTGTAGAGGACGCTGCCTCTATTTCACGAGGTTTAAATCAAATATGGTTTAAAATATCCCTAATATGTGGATATTGTCTAGTTGGTGTAGAAACTTACCGTACAATACCCCGACCCCTAGTCTATCATATGATTTTTATAGAATTTCTGTGGTTAATTTCTATACAAAATGTAATACATTCCGAAACGAAATCCGTCATGTCACCTGTTGTGCGATTTGATCAGCATTTCTGCGTAATGAATAGTCGATGTTTTTCCTACATTGCTACAAATTTACAAAAATAAATGGATGTACGCACATACCAAGTTGTGTTGAAACTACAAAGTTTTAAATATTTATTGCATCTTTCTTAAAAGTATGTATACATATTTATGTTAAGAGATTTATGTTTAATACGTATATATGTAAGTAAGTATTGTATAAATTATTGAATTCGAGTAATTGTGTGTTAAATATTTACATATTGTAAGCAACATATATTGGATCCAATTGATCAGCTAAAAATCCATCGCGTAAATGCATTCGTTGTTTCTCACCCCTGCTGTTGATTGGGACAACACCTAGAAAAATAATATATATTGAAATTCTGAATTAAACTTTGTGTTATATACGAAAATATAATATAAAAAATAGAATACGCTCTTCACCAACTGTAGGTGTCTTGTGCACAAACTGGACAATTTTAGGCACTTTTTATACCTGCTGTAGAAGTTTGCGAAATTTTCTCTGACTTTCTCATTAATTGTAAAGAAATTATTTACTCTGTCGGATAAAAAAGTTGTTAATTCAGTTTGAAACATGTACGCATTCCATTTATAGTTTTTAATTGCATCATGTGCGTCATGTGTGTGTCATATCATATATACCATAGGGTGTACCCAATTTGATCCCTTGTTTTTTTTATCATTTGTTACTTTTTGAACTTGAATTTGTATAAGTTTAATTACAATTATACTATTTTCAATTAAAAAGTCGACTTAAATCGACTTGTAATTCACAAATTTTTTAAAAAATCAAACGGTAGAAAAGTGGTCTTTTGGTTGCAACTATATAACCCTAGGCTATTTTAGAACTGACAACTAATGTGTAGAAAATGCTGAGTGCTGAGTGAATGGCAAGCAAATTCTGAAATGAATTCGTTAATAAAACTAATATTTTTGTAGTTGGGAATATTAATAATAACTTGGGACTGACGGCAATATTTTTCAAAATTTCCGAAAGCACTGTTTCCATAACATATAGACGTAAAACTCTTGAAGCTGTTTGTTCCAATGCATTTTGAATTTACACGTGAAATAATATTCAATGATCTTAAGCAGAATAAAATATCCGGTATGCACATAAGAAGAATAATATTAAATCGAACACTCAAGCCGTGGTCAATTAGGAATAAAAAATCATTATACCGTTTTAGTAATACTCTCGCCATCTAATATAAATCTACATCTAACTATGTCACTGTATATAAATGGCCCAAATATAATGATTTGCACCTGTTACGGCTATTGTTGTGCAAAAAGAGAGACGATAAGTCTTTAAATTTACCTGGATCCACGACAACTACAACTCCGACTATCAACTGATGTTCTTCCAAAACAGTATTTGTTACAAGCGGTACTAGATCCAGAGCTTCCGATTCATTGCCATCTAATTCGACGACAACAACCAGCAAATTAGTCCATGTAAATACCGCGCTGAAAATAATTATGTATTAATTGTTTATTAACATATACAGACAGATAAACGTATGCACTAAATCGTACACTGTATTTTGATTTCTTACCACTCGGCTATTTTCTTGTGACATCTTAACACTGAATTCTCAACATCAATGGGATGATAATTCATGCCACGTAATGCAATAACCTCATCGAGTGCACCAACTACGTAAACTGCATCGTGTTGTTCTTGGTCGCTTTGTTCACTCGACAATGTATTGCAAGTGGTCGTGACTAGATTTGCATGAGATTGGTTCAATGAACTTAAGGAGTCGTTGTCACTATCACGACTCGCAATACTGGGAGTTGTCTCATCTAGTATAGACACCGATTGAGAACACTCCGTGCGTCTCAGAAAACCCAGATATCCCGTCCTTGCGTACACTTCCGTTGTAGAGCCGGTAACGAGCTTTGCATTGAAATGGTCATTATAGTCGGTTTCGTCACCATATATTGTATAATAACCGTTAGCGTTGTGTGGTGATTGCACCTGTGTTAAGTCATTATTTTTATTTAGAAAAATATACAATCGAACTGAAGAAGTATAGCTTACCCATATTTCCCCCAAATGAGAATCACCACAGTGTCCTTTTGTCTCTGGATTTGCAATTATTACTTTAACACCTGGTAATAGTTTTCCTGATTCTATTAGACAGAGTGAATTGGGCGCACCACGCTCCACAAGTGCGACTCGGTTATTTCGAAGAGCCCTCAAATCGACATAAACTTGGGCGCTTTCCGCCGAACTGGCGCCTTGCACACATATGGCTGGATTAACTCGACATCCAAATGATGTTGACACACATCTGGTGTTCAAACCGAGAGCCTGGAACAGTTTGCAAAATTGTTGAGTTAACTGAACTCGAGGTCGTTCCTCAGCCACAACTACGCATGTGCGAACACATCGTAGGTCGATGTTTCTTTGCTTCAATAGTGGAATGGAATTGCTTAAAGCCTTCGTACACAACTCAATAACCCCATAAGAGCAGAACGTGTCTCTCACTCTATGTTGGGAGAGTGTAGATAACCAAAGACTGGGGTTCGCTTCAACTTCGTATGGAGCAATCAGAATGGAATGATGCCCGCTATAAACTCCAATAAGTGTCCACATAGCAAATCCCAATCCACAATACGGGTCCAAACACAGAGCAACATGTCTAGATGGATATAGCTCACAGGCCAGCTTTAAACTGGCACAAATGCTGGAAAGAGAACTGTAAAACAGCACTAATTAAATCTGAAATAACGCAAGACAATGTGCTTATAGAATTACCGATGACTTATGTTGACGCCACTCAATCTGCCACACGTCGAAACACTAAAGTCAAGGTAAGCTGTGGAGTCCAACAGAGCTGTGGCAATGCTAGACAATTTCCGTTTTGGATTTTCATCAATATCCAGAATAGGAGGCCATGTTTTTGGGTCGATGGAGGCGGCTGCCTCACGTGACTTCAAAAGTTTTATTATGGATTGAATAGACAAGACAATAACACTCTTGGACACATCGACTATCATTCTCACTGTTGGTAGAGTCGTAATTAAATTCTGAGGATGTGGAGGTCGAATTGTGATGGGTATAGCTCCCAAATAAAGGCACCCGTAAAATGCACACAGTAAATCCAAGCCGGGTGGGAATATTAAAGCTTAATTTAATAATAGTAATCAATTAACATTTTGTCAATCCGTGCTATCAACAATCACGAAACTTACCAACATGATCGTTGAGTTCAATTTTTCCCTTTTCCTGCAATAGTGCGGCAATCTTTTCGGCACGCTTATGCAATTCGGAACATGTTAGTGTTTTTGCGATTGATCCTGCAATAAGAAAGTAAAGCAAATTAACTGAATATCGAAATACAAGCAAATGGAGGAAGCTGCAAAGCAATTTACAGTTAGTTTAAAACAGACGAATATCGACACAAACAAGACACTTCGTCTTCGACACTGTTTTTTTTTTTTTTTTTTGTGGTAAAAACTCACGTTTTTTGGGAAAGTACCCACTGTGTATGGAAGTAATGATGGGGGTGGGTGCACTATACCCCTGACAAATATTTATATGTGCATGTATAAAATTGAATTATTTGTTATTTTTTTTGTTAATTTTTTTTTTTTTTTTGATTTTGGTTTGCGTTTATGTGTCATTTTTAAATACAAAAAAAAAAACATATTTTTAAAATTTTTTTATTACAGAAAGAAAATATTTTTTTTACACTTCATAGAAAATAATTATATGTGCATAATCGAAAAATGATATTAATTCATAGTGTTACAGAATTATATTAGTTAATTAGTATGATATTGTGTTGCCCTTATGTATATTGACTATAGTACACCTATCAATTTTCTCCCATTCCGTCAATATTGCATGTTTTAATTCTTTCAATGTGCTGTACTGTCTGGAAAATATCTTTGCTGATAGCATCCCCCATAGGTCTTCAATTGGATTAAGATCCGGGCTTAAAGCTGGCCACTCCAGTAAGGATATATTATGTGCCTAAAAAAACCTTTGTGAGCCGAGCGTCATGGATCGGGGCGTTGTCCTGTTGAAACGTCCAATTATCTCCATATAGATCGTCTGCAAAATCTATTAAATTATTTTCTAATTAGTCAACATATGCTTTGGCATTCATATTACTTGAAACGAAGCATATTTTGGACCATTAGAGATCCACCACCATGGTTTCGCTTGTAGCAAGTCTGGCGATGATGTCGTATATATCTTCAATACTTATAGAGAACATCAGGTCCATGTTTTTCGTCACTGAATATCACTGTTTCGAATTCTTCCTCCCAAAATTTGTACTTTTCAGCAAATGCAATTCGGGCAGCTTTATGGCGCTGAAGTAAGCGTAGTTTGGGTATCTTGTTCTCATACCTAAGACCTATATCGACCTTCAGAATTTGCTGGATACGCTATCTGGACACATTTATTCCTAATTCCACTTTAATTTGCCTGCAATTCATATTTCCATTCGTTGCTAAATGTCGAATATGTCGCTTGGACCTCTGTTCTATTGTTGGGATGCGACCACTGCGCTTAATGCAGCCACATTTTTCAGGGTCCTTTAGGAAATTTGAAACTGTGTTGCGGTGTCGATTTATAGCAGCTATGATTTCGACAATATTTTCTCCAAGCAAGTCTCATTCCATTGCTTTGCCCCCGTTCTTCCTCCGGAAGTTCATATTCTCGTGGCATTTTCTATAAAAATAATCCTATGAATAATAATTATCACTCAATACATAAAAAAATATTTACTCACCTACGAGAAGATCTTTAATATATATATTTATAACAAAAAAATCATAACGATGTGCACTATTCAGCGTCAGAAACACATATATCGACTAATGCACATATAATTATTTTCTATTGAATTGCAAACTTACATCGATAATCTGAGATAACGGGATCACAAATAAAGTCCAAAACAGAAGAACTTATATGATAAGTGTGGACATAAACAAAGAAAATGAGTACAGTACAAATTAAATAATCGTTACATTTAATATACAAACAAAAAAACAATTTTTGCACATATAATTGTTTCTCAGGGGTACATCCAAACTTGAAAAACACAATTTAAAAAATATCTTCAATGTACACTTTTTAAAATTGACCTAAAATGTGTCACAGATCAGAAAATCTTACAATCTAAGTTTATTTTGTCACGTTCATCTACGTCAATTTTTGCGGGACATGCTGGTTAGGGTATTATAGATTTATTTTTTCTCTTCGAAAAACTTCTGAGATGTCAGGGTTTCAAATTTTCACCTTTTATAATAGACTAATTGTTTAATATGGTTTTCAGACAATGAGCTTTGCGTATATATTAAAGTTAAGAAAGTTAAGTACAATGTTAAAGAAACAAATATTTATAAGTGAGAAGAGGGAGACATAAAGATATGAAAAAATTACAAACCGAGAGAAATTTTAATAATAATAATAAAAAATAATTGGAATTGGAATTGTAAAATGTACTGTTGATAACAATTCAAGAATGATTACGCCATGCGCATGTTTTCCCGTCAGAAGACGTAGTGTGTACAACGAGTGACATGTTTCAGATTGAAACACAGCGTAAGAACTATTGTTGGCAACCCTGCAATTGAAACCACTGTGACTATCAGCCAATAGGAACACACTTCGCGTGACGTCATTTGATCAACCTGCGCAGAGCATTTCAATTCTCTGCGCGAGATGGCGTAATATTTTTTTCCATCATTCTTGATAACAACTGATATTGTGAGACATAACAACAACGAGATTATGTGAGCCCGAAAAAGGTATGAATGGGACAAAGCTAGAAACGTAATAAATGTGAAAAGGGAACGTTGATATGAGCTGAAAGGCGAGCAGGAGGTAGAGATACTATAGAGAATTCGATTAAAGCTCGAACGGATCGGAGGCAGTATCAAATGAAATAGCTGGAACAACAGGCGTAAGCAACAGATAACGATGAGCATGAGTGACAGAAGTAGAACATGAACATAAAGCAGTGCAGAGCAACACTCACTTTCACATTTATGCTATGCTCTGCAGCAGAATATGAACCAAGTTCACTTCTTTTACACTCCAATAATTTGTCCGTGTTGGAAAATAAACGATATTCTCTTCCTTTTAGCTCAATAACAACAGTGTTTGTCTGTCTATCGTTCGTTGCACACGCACATTTTGTCCGTCCGTCGCGTCTTGTGTGTTTTCATGTGTCTTGTGTATTATTAAAAATAAACTAAAAACAAAAATCAGTGTCACTAAAATAATTAAATGAAAATAAATAAAATAGAATCAACACCACAAATTAGACACAAAATAAAAAAACGAAGAAATAAACACAACAATAACAAACATAATAAACCGGTTTCAAACTAAAATAACAACCAAAACCAACAACCATCGCTCACACACAACAACAATAACAACAACCAGCTCCACACACGCACTGCACAAAAAAGACAACACTAAGGGCTTTTTTATGCCCCCCTCGTTGTCTTGCACTTGTGTTCCCCCCTCCATCCACCCTTTCGCAAATCACAAATAATTCTGTGTTCTTCTTGTCGCTGTTCTGTTAGTTGTTGTAGGTATAACACTGAACAACTAACAGAAATAACAGCGGCGGGAGGGGTGCAGTGTTATTTGTGATTTTGCTTTGATGTTGCCTTGTTTTTTGGTAGTGTTATGGTAGGTAGATTTCAAATTCACTTTGCGAACATTCGCGGGTTAAGAACGAATTTTTTTGCGGTATACGCGCACATTAATTTCCATAGGCCGAATGTCCTCGCTCTATGTGAGACCCAGGTATGTGAGGATTCTGATCCAAAGGATTTTCACATTCCTGGTTATCACACTCTATCCTCTTTCTCTTCACACAGAGGCCTTGTGGTATTTATACGTAATGGTGTTGTGTTCCAGAGTCAGCAACATTTGAACTCACAAGATCCGGAATTTAACTCCCTCTGGGTTAAGTTCAGGATTGGATCGCACCTATTACACTTCGGGTTTCTTTATAGAAGTCCAAATTTGGAAAGGGAGGCTACCCTAAACGGCTTCGACGCCCTTTCTGACTCTATTACAAAAGTCTTAGAAGATTATCCGGACAGTGAAATTGTAGTTGCTGGGGATTTCAATGTCCACAATAATTCTTGGCTTTCCCATTCGAGCCATACATCTCCGGAGGGTCAGTACGCTGAGTTATTTGCCGCGCACAATGACTTGGCGCAATTAGTGAATGAACCAACACACATTCCGCGTGTTGAAGGGCAACATCAAAATATTCTTGACCTTTTCTTAACCTCTCACCCTGAAAAGTATGAGGTTAACATTCTTGCACCTCTTGGTAACTCGGATCATTGCACCATTTCAGCATCCTTTTCGTTCTCCGATCTTCGAGCCACTTCAAAACCAGTCACGAAGCGGACAATGTATATATACGAAAAGGCACGTTGGGCCGAGCTCAACAATTTTTATCAGCAATTTAACTGGAAATTATGTTTCCTAGACAACAATGTCGATGCTGCTGCTGAAATGGTCGAGAAAATCATTCTTCTTGGCATAAATACATTTATTCCCTCGAAGAGTACTTCGATTAAACCTTCAAAGAACTGTTGGTTTAATCAGACATGCAGGGAAGCTGTCAGATCCAAAGAGGAAGCATTCAGAAAATGGCGTTTAAATAAAAATGCCACTACTGAACTGCTACGCAAGCAGGCAAGATCAAGGTGTGCCAGTGTACTTAGGCGCGAAAAACTTCTTTACGAACAGCTTCTTCGTGCAAAAGTTCTTTCTTCTCCCAGGGGAAGTAAGAGCTTTTGGTCATTCGTAAAAAGGGTAAGGGACAATTCTTCATCTTCTATCCCAACTCTCGTTAACGATGACCAAATATTCACTGACCCGGTTGACAAAGCTAATCTTCTGGCTGAAATATTTGCAAAGAATTCATCTTTGCCAGAGAGCAGTCAACCACTCCCCGTGATCGGAAACGTATCTAGTTTGATGCGCCAGATATTTTTTCGAACACGTGGTGTAAAAAGGGTTCTTGCAGATCTTAACGTAAATAAAACTCCGGGCCCGGATGGCATTTCAGCACTTGTCCTATGTAAGTGCTCTTCGACGTTAGCTCGTCCATTGCGCAATCTTTTCAACATGTCGTACCGTGCTGGTATTTACCCTTCACGTTGGAAAGTTGCCAATGTTCAGCCGATCCCCAAGAAAGGTGAGGCTACTAATCCTGCGAATTACCGTCCAATTGCAATATGTTCTGCGCTCTCGAAGGTTATGGAGAGCATGGTTAATCACCATCTTGTGAGGTATCTAGAGTCTAACGGCCTTCTCAATGATCGACAGTATGGCTTCCGTAGAAATCGATCTACTGGAGACCTGATGGCGTTCCTTACGGAGCGATGGAGTCGATCCATTCACCGCCTTGGTGAGAGCAAGGTCGTGGCTCTGGATATTTCCAAGGCGTTCGATAGGGTCTGGCACGGAGCACTCATATCAAAACTTATTGCATTTGGTGTCGGTAATACCTTCTCTCGATTCATATCGAGTTTTCTCAGGGATCGCTCTATAAGAGTTGTTATAGATGGGGTCTCATCCAACGAGCATAGGCTGACCGCAGGAGTGCCACAAGGCTCTGTCCTCTCTCCTTCTCTATTCCTTATTTTCATTACCGACCTGTTGGGGCAGACTGTGAACCCAATCTACTCCTTTGCGGATGACAGCAACCTCTGTCATTCATACTCATTTGATCATCGGCCAGGTCCTCTGGAGGTCGAGGACAAAAGGCGAACGATGAATGACTCACTTAACCGCGATTTGGCGACGATTTGTGAATGGGGCCAAGTGAACAGAGTAGATTTTAATGCGCAAAAGACCCAGTGCTGTTTGTTGTCACACAAACGTTCCACTGATCCAGCACCGTCGTCAATATCTATGGGTGGTGTAGATATAGACGTGTCAGATACTCTTGATGTTCTGGGCATGAAGATACAGGGTGATGCTCGCTGGGCTAGCCATATATTCGAAGTGTCGAAAGAACCATTCAAGTGTTTAGGCTTTTTAAAGCGGTGCAAGAAATACTTCACCCCATATGATCTCGTAAATATCTACACCACTTACATCCGGCCTAAAATGGGCAGGGCCTCCATTAACATCTTTGAAGCTTCTGGACCGTGTACAGAGAGAGCGGTGGTGATGATAGGGGATGGTAGGGTATCCAGCTCTATTGTCTCCCTACAGCATCGCCGAAATGTGGGTTGTGTATCGCTATTCTATAGATATTTTAATGGTATCTGTTCAGAAGATATCCGTCGTCTGGTCCCTGACGTTAGAACATTTAGCCGGAATACTCGGCTATCCAGGGTCTCTCATCCGTTCATTGTCAAATGGCCGGTTGACCGGACGACGCACTATAGAGAAAATTCGTTCTTTAGCCGGACTGTTCGTTTGTGGAATAATCTTCCTGAAAGTGTTTTTCCTGCCTGCTATGACATTACCAAATTCAAGGCCAATGTCAACAAACACTACTCCCTCTTTCCTCCCTCCAATACCCTTATTTCCCATCGCTAACACAGTGCATTGCATTTATAGGGGGCATCCCCTGAGTGTTAGTCAAAAAAAAAAAAAAAACGAACTTTCGTCTATAACAAACACTGTTTTAAGCCCCAAGAGTTTTGTTTCTACCCTATTTTAACTGGATATAACGAACTTCGCTTATAACGAACCAATTTGTCGAGTCCCTAGGAGTTCGTTATAACCGGACTCAACTGTATACAAAATATTGTTCATTAAACATTTGGATTTGAATGAACTGCATCAATAAGACATCAGAAGAACGAAACCACACGAAGAAATTTCTTGTGTACATGTGTCAGCGTCGCAGAAATAGTATTTTCTTTCCTATGACTGAAATAAAGTCAGGAGCATGCCGGAACATCGACAGAAGTCACAGATAACGGTGAGCGAGAGCACCTGGTTTAGAGAAATGCGTAAAGTCAGGAGCTGTTAAGCTAAGATTTTTGCAAAACGTCGTTTTTACAAACAAGTCGTTCAGAAAATACAAACCACAACAAAAAAACTTAACAATTCTAACTATATAAACCCAATGAGAAAGTTTCAGTCGGGTAAACCGAGTTATATATCTGTGGTTTTCACAAGCAACCGCGTAAGTTTTAACATCAAATTCTTCAGGAGAGCCAAAATACATAATTATCGACGTTTTTGGAGCAGTTGAACAAATTTTAAAAAAAACTTTGTAGAGCCGGGCTTACAAACAAGATGGATTAAAATGTTTTCATAATAAAATATTAATAATATATAAAAAAAACATAAGTTTGTATGTGAAAAAGTGTGAGCAGATAAAATAGACCCACACAATTTTTCATTAATCATATTTTAGAAAAGTACAA
The DNA here is from genome assembly GCA_958296145.1 of Hydrotaea cyrtoneurina. Taxonomy (NCBI): domain Eukaryota; kingdom Metazoa; phylum Arthropoda; class Insecta; order Diptera; family Muscidae; genus Hydrotaea; species Hydrotaea cyrtoneurina. Next base: position 60,636,141 of record OY282515.1, read on the forward strand.
CTACATCTGGCATTTGCAATTGCCTTGTCCGATTTAATTTAAATTTCTATTAGGCTTAGCTTACTTATAATCTGGAAGATAAAGCGAGTCGGGCTAACCAGAGATGAGCTTATTTAAGTAAAGACTTATGTATAAAAATATGTATGTATGTACTCATTTTAAACGAAAAAAAAATGTTTTTTTAACCCCGTTTCAGTTTATTGCTAAAGATGGTTAGTTCGAAAAATTATTTTAAATAAACCGCTGAAGACATCAGTAAAATAGCTTTACTAAGAAAAAAAGAGTGTAGTCACTGGAACATGAAAAGTAAAAAAAAAGAACTTTGTTAACAAAAAAAAAATGTTCCAGTATTGTTTCTAAATTATTTTTTATTTAACTAAAAAATAATTTTAAATTTAATGGGGATGCACCGTTTTGTTGAATTTTTTAACATTCACCAGAATGCACCATATTTAAAAAAATTTAAATTGCAGTGTAACTCCGCCCAGAAATATTCTCTGTAGTAAACAAAAACATTTTGCAAAATTTTAGGCTGATTGCATTATGGGAAGACGTCCCGCATACGCCCACAAAATAAATATACATGTAAAAATGAATATTCGATCTTCATGAAATATTCACAGAAATAGAAATGTTGAATATTTAACATATCAAGGGGACGTGGCCCAGCCCATACTCGGTCATGTCTGATGAACTATTACAGGTACAGTTATGGCTACTACTGTTCACGCAGAGTAGTTTCTGTTGCCACGATTCGACTGTATAAATATTTTGTTAATTGTTTGAGTTTACGAGCAAAATTCTTGCAAGACGAAATATCTTCCAGGATTTTTCAGATTTGGAGACATTAAATTTGCATTACACCAAATACTAGATAAACGAACAGCTGACGGACTATCGTTTAGATATATATTTAAATAGGATGGGACCCAAATATTAGGCGTGTCATATCATGTACAGACATGTCAAGTAGTGACCCGTACATTCGCCATACTTAACCCCAATTGAAAATCTTTCGATTGGCGTTAAGAATGACGTGCCTGAAGCAAAATCAACAAATAAAAATAAAGTGGTAACCTGGTCAACTCAATGCCGAGCCTTTGCGACACAAAATATTTATTATTATTTTATTAAAATTTCAATGTTTTAGTTAAAAACTTTTTTGTACTATTTTATTTTCAATAAGATTTGTAACTCCAACAATCTAATCTATTGCAAGCTTTTCCTAAAATGTCCAACTTCAATTGGAAATCTTAACGAAGGTGTCACAGGCACCGTGGTGCATTGAAGATGCTATGAATAGCTGCTACATTGAAAAGTTAAACATGATTGAAAAAAATGCTGGAGATTTTTAAATCAAACGCTGGATAGAACTAGCAAATCAGAGATAGCTTTGGTCGTGACCCATATATAACTATATATAGGACGGAGACAAAGCTGTAACATTAAATAATTGTTTTGTAAACACTGTGTATAATTTGAGAAGTCAATTTGACCCATACATTGGGGGAAGTTAGAATACATTGCAATCACATCGACATCACCGCAATTATTTTACATTGGAAGAGACAAATTCTGTGAGTTAATTTCAAACAGTGAAATTAATTAAACCGCACCAACAGTAAGCCGATATTGTTATGGTCGTACGCATCAAATTACAACGTTTGTGCTGGCTGGGACGTGTTGTGCGATATAAATGCTCCAGGTCCAGCTTCGACGGCGATTTCGTTGGACCACGCAAAAGGGGACGACCCCGACTCCGGTGTAAGCACCAAGTCCAACAAGATCTGTGTAAACTTGGTGAAACCAACTGGAGAACACGAGCACAAGACCGAAGCGCGTTCGGCTTCAAAACTTTAAAATTGGTGGAAGTGTAACCTCGGAGTATATACGATATGAGAATATACTCATATTCCTTTAGTGAAAGTTGTAGTACTTGTTTGAGGTGGAAAACTTCTCAATCCGGTCTACAATGTAAGTCATCATAAACAAGAAAGCCAAAATCTACGTGGTGTTTAGATAGTCTGTACCACTATATTAAATTTGCTTACAATGTGTCATACGTCGCTATGGAAACATTGCAATCATTTTGACTGGCTGTCTTGAGACAGGTGTCAAATGTCGAGCTCGATTCAGCGTCTTCTGGAAATCAGCATGCAGCATTCTGTGCATAGTTTTTAATCTACATTAGTGTTCCTTTTAAGTTCTAGTTTTAGACTAATAACAAATCATAATTGGCACCCAACTCCGGTGACGAATACGACCCTGGATTAAAAACAGCAAACTTGGAAACAACCACCAAGAAGAGCAGCAAACAACAAAATCTGGACAAAAGTCTGGATTATGTTTAAATATAGAAAATTAGTACAAACCCGATAAAAATACGGAATATGAAGTCTAGAATTTTGGAATTCTATTTCAAAAATGTCAATATTAACCGCGAATTTACCATGAACGCGGATCAGGTAAAGAATAACAAAGGACCGACATAAAAAATTAACAATCAGTACATTATGTGCAGCAAATTATCGTTATTTGACTCGATTAGCATCATCATGTCCTATAACCTCCTTCATAGGGGTATAGGGTCTGTAAATAGGCGCATAGGCCATAAGTGCCTCGATTAGTCCGGTTTCAAATAGTACGGCAAAATGGTTGAACCGATAAACCGTACTGTGCGAGGTATTCCTGCATTATAAAAATATAATGGTAGTTTGAAACACTACCAGACAGTTGCCATCATTATAAAAACAATAAGGCTCTCAGCGGAAGTTATTTTTGGTTTATAATAAATTAGTTGAGTTTAATTATACCCAAAATAGCAATATTTCTACATAGAAATATTTCATAGGGACTCAGAAAACTGCTGTTGGCTAACGCTTAGAAAATAATTGTGCTTTTTAGGAGTCAATGCATGTATGTTTCTTGATGTTTATTTACTTTGTGGAGTTATGCCTTACAAAAGTAAAATGAAACGTAAATGAACAATAACAGAAAATATTCGCTATAATTTTGTTTGGTGACTGCAACCTTTTCTAATAGCGTGTTGCAGTCGTGACACATTTGCGACTATATTTGCCTGCAATCTTATTGTTACATACGTATTTGCCCGACCTGAAAACCCCACACCGATGGTAAATTACACATCCCGTCAAATCGGTCCATGTGATGACGCGAAATTTGTTTGAAAACAACACATTTAATTCTGTACAATGGATGAGGCCGGAAAGTTACATATTTGCCTTAATATTCCTTGAAGGAGCATACTCAAATTAGTATGTATCGTACTATGCACGATACAAGTTTTTTTTCTCACTGGCTGGGTCATGCCGATTAAATCCAGCTCCGAACGTTTTTCTGGGGACGTTTAACATATCCCTTACATTGACGAGGTGCAAACGACCGCTGAAATTGTTAATGGTCTTACCAACACACGAACCTCTCTTGGCTGTGTGATAGTCGCATATCATACCACGGCCGTATAAAATAGGTCGGAAGTTACAATGTACAATATAAGAAGCGTCTACTTTATATATGTATCTCTAAGCGTGAGCAAACATACGCTAATTAAATTAAAGCTTGAGATCCATTCCATATTTTAAAATACAAATTCTATGCCGATTGCTTTGTGTATAGGAAAAACATAACAATTTCACTAAGCAAAAAAAAACCTTGTACAGCTTACAATGTTATTTTTTGTTTTTGTAATTTTTCTCCTCTAACCAAAATCATCCATAGATATTAGAAATTATGTTTTAAAGTATTCAAATAGTACTTACCTTTGGAATTTAAGAGTGTGAATAATACATGATCGGGAGATGTAGACGCCCTCCAGCGCAAAACTCCGGTGATTAGTTGATGCTAAAATAAAAATAACAATACCGATTAGCTCAACGTTACATCAATACCAAATGAAAGATAACAACCATTTACTTGTAAATATATTCTAAAACTATATAGAAGTGACACTTAATGTGAATCGAAACCAGTTCTTAGTAGGAAATACACATTCTTAACCCTTTCATTCTCAGTCGCTCTTCCCAGTAGAGTGAATTTGTTAAAATCATTTCGCGACAAAAGGGTTTATACAAAAACTGTTGAAACACGTTAAAATATTTGTTTAATAGTAAAACCAAGTGAAAAATAAAATAAAGTTCAGAGAATTATAAAAAAAAAATAATTCTGAGATAAGTTTTTAGTTTGTTTGTAAAATGAACCTTTACCATCAACCAATGACTTTGACTAATACATAAATGGCATAAAAAATGTTTAGACCCGCCCATTTTTATTTGGGCATGAGAGGGTTAATAAATAATGAAATCCAACTGTGCGCCGACGTCGGCGTAGTCGGGCGTCTGGACCTGCAATGCGTACGCTGGTTGGGATAACAAGGTTTTTACGGCCTTCAATGGCAATTCTCTAAGATGGCCGAGACATCGAAATTCGCAGCGTAACTCTACCATTAACGCTGAAAAATGAAAATTACTCTCTTCAAAATGGCCATTGTCCAATTTTCAGAGAACATGTATATCGGTGCCACCTGAGAGGTTCATATTTTTAGAGTGTATCAGATTCGGCACCTAGTCTAACAGTGTGTTCGATTCAGCACAATTATCAAGTAAAGCCTTGACTCAGGGAAGTTCAAGGATACTTGCTATACCATAGGGAGGACATTTATATCCACTCCTTTAGATCTAAGCTATCAATGTCAATCTTAGGGATTCCGAAAAAAGAGATGCACGTATGTTAATGGTGCTATAATGTTGGTAACGGGAAGCTCCCTTCTAATAAGCTAATTAGAATTGGCTAGTACCAGTGACGCAGGACCTTGTGGAGAATATCGTTAACTGATCAATGGCTTAACATGTTTAGCCAGTCCCTCGTTGCCATCAACCATGTACCAGTTTTAGTGCAGATAGAGTTGTGCTTGTGATCGCGATTTTATATGGTTAGCGTCTATACAAACTAGACAATGTTCACACATTAGAGACATTTGAAACCACATTTGGTTTAAAGCTCGTGAGGTAGAGGTAGAGGCAGAGTCCTCCATAGCCAGATATAGTCAGTTCACTTATCCTAACTATTTCTAATTAAAGCATTACAAATTTCAGAATTTGGCTGAGATTGCGTGGGGCATAGTAATATTATTACACGATTTCCAAAGGTGGGGAAGGTTCCTTTCTATAGGTAGTATCCGTGTAGGCATGTAATCCATGTCAAATGTCTAAGCGGTTGTTCAACTCTTTCGAAAGTTATCGTGCGTACCAGCCGGACAGACAGAATTAAAAACTCATGAATCATGGTTCAAACACACCTATGGCCGTATCAAATGATATATTATTAAATTTTGAATTCAAATAAATGACATCCCTCTGGGGAATTCTCTCGTAGATGCAATATAGAAACCTTCCGGGAAGCACGGCTGGGTGGTAAACGGTACTTCCACGGATTGTGGATAATGGAAATCTACGAAGTATGCCGGACAGTTGCAAATTATATAAGCAGTAACGGACAATCCAGCGAATTAGACGCTGGGGTCTCAGCAAAACAAACCAAAAATTCAATTTTGGAACATGGAATAATAACCAAATGAATAGATTAAAAATGTGTATACTGGAGGTCACTGAAACATGGTGCAAAAATGTGAAAACACAAGAATATGCTGTTCAGAAAATCAAGAGGGAAATGCGTCGCTGAATATTTCCCAATATCAGCCACAACAATGTTAGTAAGGATAACTGGAAAGCCAATCAATACAAATGTTATTCAAGTCTATGACATCGGAAAAATTTTGAAAATTACGAAACATCATGAGATCGCCTTCATACAGGGCGATTTTCACGCAAGTCGGGCAAGAAGAAGTTTTGGGAGTCACTGCACAACATGGGTGGGGAGAAAGAAATTAGAGGGGAGACATACTAATACAATTCTGTTTAGAATACATACATAGTCAGAAAAAAAATCGACTGTATCAAAATGGTCAACACACCCAGAAGTGGACTTACCATCAAATCCTTATAGTGAATGTCCCAGGAAGATTGTTGTAATATGAAGTAAAAAAAAGCGACCGCCAAAAACGAATAAAAAAAATTGAACGATCCGCTAATTAAAAGAGAGCTCAAGGCAACAATCAGCAATAAACTCGAAGAAATCGAGGGCAATGCAATGGAAAATCAGTGGAATGACGCCAAGAATGTTATATAGGGTTATCCATTTAGTGGTTTCAAAATATAGGGCTGGAATTCGACATCTGTCAAACTAATTTTTTTTCTTTTCAGTTGGAAGTCTGACATTGACGAAAATGGATCGCTTAACTATTACACAACGCGTACAAATCACCACGAATGGTGATTCTGACACAGCCACATGTCGTGCTTTAAGAGGACATTATGGTTTATGGTTATGAAGCACATTTCTCGCTCGGTGGGTATGTTAATAAACAAAATTGTCGTATTTGTGGTTCTGAGAATCCTCAAGTAATTGAAGAGAGGCCATTACATTCACAAAAAGTCACTGTTTGGTGCGCTCTTTGGTCCGAAGGTGTGATTGGACCTTCTACGAAAATGACGAGGGAACGACTGTCACCGTCGATTGAAGAATACGAGTTGGAGATTACAGTGCTGTCTGGGTAGAGTGAACACCCGATGCAATGAACACCGCGTTAGAGTGAGCACCAGAATGTTTACATTGACTACTATATAGAGTGAACAGTCATGGACCTCAATAGAGTGAACATACTTTATAGTAAGTTTTTAGGTTTGCCGAAAGAGAGAAATAATAAAAAAGAGTACAGATTTGCTAGCACAAATACAGTACAGAAATCAAGAAAGTTGCAGAAACCGTGGAGCTGCAGTAACTAAGAAAAAATATCTTGAGTGGTGTTAGGGCATTAATTCGATCAATGCACATATTAAAATGTCGTATTTTTGAAAAAATTGCGTCGATGGTGTGCCGTGTAAATAATTTGGCTATTTTAATAATGTAGGAGTTGCGCTCATTGAGGTTTGTGTTGGTAGAGAATGATGAGGACAATGGCGAAACATCAGAATACAGAAATCGGATATCAGCTGATGAAGCCATTAAGGTTTTTGATAAGGGTATCGAATGGGCAGAGGCTAATACTAAAAATTTCGCGAATATACAAGCTCTACATTGCCTTCGCGATCAAGCAGTGCAAATATCGTTAAACAAACCGAAGAAACAAAAAACTACAAGGTGGCGAAAAAGTAATCCTCCTATCAGAAAATGCTATAAATTTTGCGATTGGCTCCTAATGTCAGTTCTGTTTTGACATTTGTGCCATTTACATGACATCATATTCTCGACTTGATGTAAAAAAAATTAAAAGACCAAATAAAAATAATCCACAAGAAGAATCAAAGTCATTTTTACAGCCAAAAAACATCGGAAGTTTACTTTTGCGCCACTTTTTTTTCAGTCTTAAATTTAAACATCAGTATTTTATCGAAATAAATAAAATGTATAATATATAAATGCATTTAAAATAAATAAAAAATTAGTTTTAAATATAAAAAAATCAACCTTGGTTTAGTGAACAACCTGGGTATTATGAAATCGCCCGGCAAAAATTAGTTCACTCTACCCAGACAGCACTGTATGTGGTTTCAACAAGACGGTGTCACATGCCACACAACTGGAGCGAATATGGCTTTATTGCAAGAGACACTTCCTGGCCTCGCAATTTCTCGTCGTGGCGACATCAACTGGCCACCAAGATCATGCGATTTGACACCATTACACTTTTTTGTGGGGCTACGTGAAAGACGTGTTTATGCAGATAAACCTTTAACTCTTGAGCACATAAGAACCAACATTCGTAAGGTTATGGCTGAGATACCGCCCAATATGTGCCAAAAAGTGGTCCAAAATTACCTCAAATGAATCGTGGTGGTCATTTAAATGATGTAGTGTTTCACACATAATGTCAACGTTCAAACTTTATAATAAAAAAGAAATATCATGAAAAAAACATCAGTAGTTGAGGCGTACTGCTTGAGGCCTTTGAATAAATCAGAACACTCTATAAAAAATCAGCACTTTTAATACGAATGGCATTCCTAGGTATATCTGGGGAGGATTACTGCACAGAGAAAGAATCAGGGATAATTAGTTATGCCACTGTCCAAGTCTACAGGAGCGTCGACGCAGTTTGTCAGGTTCCATGACAACCTTGAACAGCTGGCTCTGTATTCCTTAAAGAAATTCATCGAAAGTATCAAACGATTCTAGCCTGTAAAGCATCATACAGCCATTCAGTCATCCCCCAATATCTGTCGCCCGTGTCCTGACAATCGTGCGATTGTGAAATCACATACGATTTGCGAATCGCCAATATATTTTCTTCCTGTCATACACTTTACACGTTTTACCCCTTTACCAAACTTTAGAAAAAGAAGAAGAACTTTTGCATCAAAAACCTTATGAAAACATTAAACATTTTTTTAAAAACACGTTTTTAATCAAAATTGTTTAGAAAAATATATGTTTTGATTATCATATAGGAAGAAAACATATTAAATTGTATAAGTACATCGTTTATTGATGCTTTTAAATTAAATCCGAAGCAAAAAGTATGAGTTCACCAGGTAAAATGTATGAGATCGACAATCGTCAAATACTAAGCGTACGCGGTCTCTGTGACACCAATTTTGCAATTTCAAATCACAATCGCAAATTTTAACAAAATGCTATTGTCAGTCCATGGGCGTATGTCTTTTTTTTTGTCACCACCGCTCTCCTCTGTACACAGTCCAAAAGCTGCACAGATGTCTTTGGAGCTCCTGCCTGGGAGATATATTCCATTTTAGGCCGGATGTGGGTGGTGTAAATATTTACGAGATCAGATGGAGTGAAGTATTTCTTGCATCGCTTCAAAAAGCCTAAACACTTCAATGCTTCTTTCGTCACATCGAATACATATCTTGACCAACGAGCATCAACCTGTATCTTCATGCCCTGATTCGTCGATATCCACACCACCTATTGACGACGATGCTGGACCAGTGGACCGTTTATGTGACAACAAACAGCACTGGGTCTAACACTCAGGGGATGCCCCCTATAATGCAAGACACTGTGTTAGCAATAGGAAAGAAGGGTATTTTAGGGACGAAAGAGGGAGTAGTGTTTGTTGATGATTGTCTTGAAGTTGAAAATCTCGTAGCAGATAGGAAAAATACAGGAACATTATTTCACATACAAACAGCTCCGCTGAAGAACGAATGTTCTCTATGGTGCGTCATCCGGTCAACCGGTCATTTGACTAAATGTTCTAACGTCAGGGATCAGACAATGGAAATCTGACGAACAGATACTCCTAAAATATCTATATAATAGCAATAGAGTTGGCTACCCTACTATCCACTATCATCACCACCGCTCTCCTCTATATACGGTCCATTGGAGCCCGTGCACTTATCTGGGAGTTATATTCCATTTTTGACCGGATGTTGATGGCGTAAATATTTACGAGATCAGATGGGCAGAAGTATTTATTGCACCGCTTTAGTCTAACACCTGAATGTTTCTTTCGACGCTTTAAATATATGGCTAGCCCCGCGAGTATCACCCTGTATCTTCATGCCCAGAACATCAAGAGTGTCTAATTCGTCGATTCCCACACCACCCCTAATGATTGACGACGATGCTGGATAAGTGGAACGTTTGTGTGACAACAAAAAGCACTGGGTATTGTCCGCATTAAAATCTACTCTGTTCATTTGACCCCACGCACAAATCGTCGCCAAATTGCGAAGACATACAAGTTATTTATAATCAACATGTATGAATATGTTTCTGTTTGAATACCTTTATGGATTTTCACGGTTTTCTCATCCGTTCACTGTTTTTCAAGATTACCGGCCCTGTCGTCGATCATCTGTTATTTGTTTTAATAATTTTTAGTGTGGGTTTGTGTGTAGTGAGTTGTACGTTTTATTTTGTTTGGCTGGTCTGAAGGGGGGCGTGGTAAGTTTCACTTGCCTTTTGTAAAGGCGTAAGCCTGAATGAGATGGGAAGAACTGCTCTAGAAACTTAACCAGATGGTGGTTAACCATGCTCTTCATAACCTTCGAGAGCACAGAACATATTGCTAATGGGCGGTAATTAGCAGAATTTGTAGCCTCACCTTTCATGGGGATCGGCTTGGGTTGCGCAATGGACGAGCAATGGACGAGCTAGCGTCGAAGTGCACTTACATAGGACAAATACCACACGGTCCCAGAGTTTTATTTACGTTAAGATCTGTAAAAACCCTTTTAAACCCACATGTTCGATAAAATATCTGATGCATCGAACTAGATACGTTGTCGATCACGCGATACGGTAGAATGCCTTCTGGCAAAGATGAATTCTTTGCAGATATTTCAGCCGGAAGGTTAGCTTTGTCAACCGGGTCAGTGGGTACCTCTTCATCGTTCACAAAAGTTGAAATAGAAAACGATGAATTGTCCCCATCTCTTTTAACAAATAACAAAAAGCTCTTACTGCCCTGGGAGAAGCAAAAACTTTAGCACGAAGCAGCAGTTTTTCGCGCCTAAGGACCCTTCTACAATTGGCTCTTGCCTGTTTACGTAACAGCTCAGTGGTGGCATTTTTATTTAATCGCCAATGTTTAATTGTGGGAAGAAAATAATGTTGCTGTTGCTCTCAGCAAAAATGTGCGAGCCGAACACACTTCCATGTGAAAGTTTCCACTGAATGCGTAATAAAACTGCAGGCACAGATCATTGCAAAGGGCGACGTCAAATATAAGCGGCCAGTGCGTCTTGTCCATGCGGATGAAACAATCAATGTTTTTTTTTTGAATGAATACCAATAAAAATATATACATAATTATGTGTTATTTCTTTCGGAGGTTTATATGGGAGATGTTACATTTGTGAGTTATTGTGTGACACCGTTCAAATCCTCAAAATATTTGACATTATCAACGTTTTAGCATTTTTAGTTTGTTTGTGTCATATATAAATATGTTAGCTGTGACGCTAGGCGAAGCGATTTTTTGCTATCAAATAAAGGTAGTCCCTATGAAGCACTGCACGTCAACAACTGATGAAAAGTAGTTAAGAAAATTGCAGAGAATGTTTTGTTAATGAAATGTGCAAAATTTGCAAAAACTTTAACCAAGCGAACATATGTTTATATGTTTATTCCGGGTATAATCGGAATGCAATCAGATTCATAGAAAACGTCAATAATGTTTTTCCTATATTGCATCTATATTGTTGTCAAAATGAGGCACCTTAACTTAATTCTAAATAGTGTGCAGCAATGAAAACTGAATAATTCAGTGAAGAGACTAGACTTTTCATTCAGTAGTCCTAGTACACACATTGTTCACTATAAGTTGGTATTAATTGGGCCTACATGTGGATTAAAGTCCTTAGCTCCATTCCATTTCTCTTGTGTCGCTACTTCAATAGAGGCATAACATTGGATGTTGTCCGCACGCGTTCTTAAACGAATAGAGACGACTCTGTTTGGAATAAGGTGTTATCGAAGCCCGCCTTGCTTCCCTATCAGAAAGCCAACTCCACTTGATCATAAGCGTAAGGTATACACTTGATTATGGAACCCCACTAAGATTGCTGTAGAAGATAAGATAGTGTCATTATTGTGAGTTATCCTCTCTGTGGCAGGCTATAGTGTTTTACATAAACCGAGAAATAGGACTCCTGTCGTGATGATTCCAGTAGCGTTCCTTGGTTACTTCTAATTTGAAGATAAACGACGTCCTCTTTTGTACGATATTTCGGTATTCGAAGTATTTTAACTAGGGATGTAACGAATTATTCGCATCATTTTGAACATTCGCTTTCGCATTCTCAAAAAAATATTCAAGTATTCGCTTTCTCATTCGGAAAAAATAGGACTGCTTATGCTACGCCTAAGGCATTAAGGTTGGTATCATATATTTACAAAATAATACATTTTAGCAATCTAACAACGTTTGGAAGTAATATAAACTAGGAATTCAACGAATTTTCGCATATGCGAATACGAATTATTCTCATCATTTGGGAATATTCGCTTTCGCTAAACCCACATTCGTTACATCCCTAATTTTCAGGGTGGTGGAATGCACACACTCAAATATGCAGAATACACTAAACGTAGTGTCTTTTGTTTGGATTCGCTTCCCAAATACACAACTACGACGTGCTAGTGTTCGAGGAACAGTACGTTATCTTAACGTTTGTGTTCGTCAGATAATGATCGTAGCGTAAGCTATACTGGTTGTGTACACATATTATATGTGACATATACAAACATTGAAAAATGAAATAACGGATATGTTCTTCGAACTTACCGTACGCGCAATGGATTGTTTCTTTATTTTGGAACTGTTTCTAACTTTAAATCAATATATCTCAAATCCTAGACGTGACCAAGCTAAACGCCGGGACACGTATAACTTTTTTTTGACCGATATAACCTTTCCCGGTTATTATAAATAGAGCGCTTTACGAAACAACGCGTTTTAATTGTGAAAACTTATTACACAATTTTGGAAAGATATGCTGAGATATCACAAGGTCTGCTAACGAAGCAAAACTCAAAATTTAAGAAACCTTAAAAAATCTATTCTGCAACTCGTGGTCTCCCATGAAGAGAGACATAACCGTTTTTAGACCGCAAAGTACATCACAAATAAATTGATCTATTCTGAGCTTTAGTAAACATGAAAGTTGCTAATTTTGAGTTGTTTAATTGCATTTATGGGCAGTAGAAAACAAACCAAATTACTTTTTAAATATTGAATGCATTGAGTTATAAAAAATAATTGTAACAATTTGACTTATACGTTGCATTGTGTTGTTATTCTGTGGTATGTTTAGATATTTAGTCAGGTAAGTCAAAAGTCTCCGAAATATGATTTCCTACTAAGACGTGGAAGATCATCGTTCAACAACAAGTAATTATTTGTGTGTGTATCTGTGTGTGTGTCAGTGATACTACATATGTATAAAATGAAGTATATAATTACCTTACGTTCGTTGTCCTCTGACAGACCAAGATCACGTCCCTGGGCGATTGCAAGACGGTTGCCTTGCACTAAATTGCCAACCATCACTGATGCTGGTCCGACCGAAGTGTCTGTAATACCACATCCAGATGAACTTAGTTTTGCAGTGGATTGCACACCTTTTAGGATGTTAGTATTAGAATGTAAATTTCCGACCAATTAAGCACATAATGTTACAGAGTAGGTGTTATAATGGAAGTAGTAGAATATGTATGAAATATGTAAGTGTGAATAAACAGTTATTAGTATGGGTGTAATCTGACATTTGTTGATCAATTTAATAAAATAAAACGTTACAATGTTACATACCGACATATATATGTGTGGCATCAGCATGTTAATAATTTATATTAATATTAATTTTTTACCCATTCGTTTACTTGCCATTGTTATTGAAATATGTATCTCTTCGCTTTTCGTCTTGACCTGATGCCACACACATACGATGTAGATATGTACGAATTATTAGAATTATTATGTCATCGACTTCAATTTATCTATTCGATTCGTCTTGTTACTACAGTAGTTTCGGTTTAGCTGCCACTCACTAAGTGCCCATTTAAGATAATTCATATGTTTTGAAATTTGGTTCTAGTTTCATTGGAAATAACTTGCTGAAGTTCCACATGCTTGAGTGCAAATTATAGGTAACTGCCACCAATTATTGAAAGTTTGCTTACTTTTCAGTGGAAATCCACCAGAAAACAACCAAAATTAATATTAAAAAAAAACAAGTTAGAGAGGTTCACATAATATGATCTAAGATTATTCTATACAAAATGTACAGAATAAACATAGCAGGGTATGTGTGAACCTTATAAGGAATAACAAATTGTAAGAATTCATTGAAGGCCATACACAGACACACAGGTAACCTACGCAAGGGATTTCGTCGAGATAACTAAGCTGCTGTAAAACAACGTGTAAAAAAAGAAATGAACAAAAAATTATATATTTGCAATTATGTCGACATATTGTCTTGTTATATGCAAAATTGTGGCAGTTAATGAATTTACCTTAGGCGCCTTCGTAGGGCAGGTAACCGAATTGGTTACAAACTTGTGCGGCAAAAGTTGATGTGACAGCTAATTCAAAACTATTGTAATTCCATACTCTGCCTTGAAAATAGAAAAACGCATTAGACGGACTTGGTAAACTTTGTGCGGAAATGCAATATTGCAAGTATTTTGTACATAGTTGACTCCTCCACATTTGAAAACATTTGGTAATCTCATCCTTGGAATATCGAAGTTTGGAGATGTCCTTTGATTTACTTATTATTTTGCATATACGTAGATTTAGTGTGAAAAGTTTACCGGACTCATACAGTTCCAGTCGTTTTACAAAACTATAAACTAAACAACAACTTATGAACAATTTGCATCACACGAACCTTACAAAAAGTTCCCGTCATCTGATATTGTCTGTAGCGAAAAAAAAACTAAAAATGGAAAGTTTTGTTAGGGTTATCGCAAGATAAGCCTACCTTAGTTGTTGGCAGAACTGGATTATAAGAAATCTGTGAAAAGTTTTACATTTGTTATTGATAAAGATTTTTTTAAAGATAACCATGGCCAACATTCTAATGGGAAAGTTATACACTGCAGCATAAAAGCTGTGCTGCTATGAATCCTCAACTATAGAATTCATATATTTGCAAGCATATACAATTTCTACACTATTTGAAGGATTTATTGCGTATATGCAGCAAATTGAACAATATTACTTTGGTAAATATATACATATGTACGGTTTAAATTTTTCGTCCACAATAAAAAGGTGTACTAAAAATGCCAAATTGCCATTAAATTGCCAAACCTTCCAACCCTGTTGAAAGGTAATTTCTACCATTGAATATCAGATGTTCCACTGTTTGAAGTTAGCTGTTCGGTCATAAATGAAATACATACTTATGTACTATATATCTTCATTTTAATCATATAAATAAATCCCTAAAAATTAGTTCAAATAATTAAACAAAACGTGAAATTAGAGATTGCACATTAGAGATCCATTTAAAAGGCATAACCTAAACATTTATGCCATTCAAATGGACGAGCTAGCGTCGAATTGCACTTACATCGTACAATGATCCGAATTACCAAGTGGAGCTACAATGTTAACCTTGTACTTTAGCTATAAATATTTTTTTACATTGACTTTAATTACTAATATTTTCATTCATTTGCTTTTTTTAAGTTTAATCTTTAGCTTAAGCTGAATCAGCCAGCACCACCAGCCATTGCAGCTAAAAAAGTATTTTTTGGGATTCGGTACATTCTCTATATCTGCAAAAAGAGCATTAGCAATTATTTAACGATTTATGTAGCTACTGAACGACAGCCGCAGTCGGACATCATCAATTTGCTGTAATTTGTCACAACTTTAACTCGGGTGGCATCACGGCTGTGAGCAGGAGTACCATAGTATCTAAGTTACTATTGGACTTAGCTTTATTACCGTACGAGACTACTGATCCACCTGGCCCCGTTGTGCAAAAAGTTACTGAGTCCACCAAAACGATGAATTTGGAGCAGATATAATGGGGAATCAGAGACATCAACAAGAGAGGTGAGTTAGTTTTTGATTTTATAACAAACAACGATCTTACAATCTGCAACAGGGGCAATACGCAGACCTTTCAGACTAAGGACAGGGAGACGGTTATAGATTTGGCACTGACAAACATCAAGAGTAATCTATTGGAAACCCGGGCCACCGCCTTTTGACAACCGCCAAAGCTAACTTGTGAACGGTAACTCCATCATTTAGATTAAGAGGTTGCAATTGGGCCATATTTTACGGATATGCATTTGGAATGTACGAACACTCCTCAGGCCAGGTGCCTCTATCCAACTAGCGGACGTCGTCAAAGAACACAGAGCGGACATCGTCGCTATCGACGAAATACGATGAAAAGTACGCGGCGTATGTACCTATGGAAGAGAAGGTCGAAGAGATCCGATATATATCCGCCATGCCATTAAAATTGTTCTTGTGGTACAGGCACTCATTGGTACGACCGTCGGTATGTTTAGCCTCCACTAGTACATTCCGAATGTATCGATTTCGCTGCTGCAAGTAATATGGTAGTAAGCAGCACCACATTCAAACATCGAATCGATCATGTAGTAATTGGTGAAAGGCATGCATCCAACGTTTTGGGTGTATCTACATCGACTCCGACCACTACCATTTAGCAGCCGAGATACGCACTCTTTAAATTGCGCCAAAACACGTACAAACACCAAGCGTCTAAAACCTACAACAACAACTAACAGCCCAAACTTCATCCACGAAGTTATCTCATATTCTCCCATGGAAATCTCCTCCTCCCGATGATAAAGGCAACACATACACGACAAAAGCCGCCGTAGAATAAATTGGCTTCCGAAAGCGACATCAGAGGAACCAATGGTATGGGTATTATGTGTTAGGGTATAGTGTTGAATATACACCCATAACTAAGATGAGGTCTTAAGAACTACAACACCCCAGGTACAGCTTGGATACCGGCACAGGTACAGCTGTGTAAGACGGGACGTCAGTTAGTCTGCACCATCTGGGCATGCAATGAAAGGAGACAATACGGTTTGCACCAATTTTCCGCGGAATATGGCTCTTATCCATCGAATATAAAATATTATCTAGCATAGTGAGAACGGGTAAACCCGCTCTCGATGGTTATGGAGAGCGTGGTTAACCACCATCTTGTTAAGTATTTAGAGTCTAACGGCCTTCTCAATGATCGACAGTATGGCTTCCGTAGAAATCGATCTACTGGAGACCTGATGGCGTTCCTTACGGAGCGATGGAGTCGATCCATTCACCGCCTTGGTGAAAGCAAGGTCGTGCCTCTGGATATTTCCAAGCCGTTCGATAGGGCTGGCACGGAGAACTCATAGCAAAACTTATTGCATTTGGTGTCGGCAAAATCTCTTCTCGATTCATATCGAGTTTTCTCAGAGATCGCTCTATACGACCGCAGGAGTGCCACAAGGCTCTGTCCTCTCTCCTTCTCTATTTCTTATTTTCATTGACGACCTGCTGGGTCAGACTGTGAACCCGATCTACTCCTTTGCGGATGACAGCAACCTCTGTCATTCATACTCATTTGATCATCGGCCAGGTCCTCTGGAAGTCGAGGAAAAAAGGCGAACGATGAACGACTCACTTAACCGCGATTTGGCGACGATTTGTGAGTGGGGCCAAATGAATAGAGTAGATTTTAATCCACGAAAGACCCAGTGCTGTTTGTTGTCACACAAACGTTCACCAGATCCAGCATCGTCGTCAATTTCTATGGGTGGTGTGGATATCGACGAATCAGACACTCTTGATGTTCAGGGCATGAAGATACAGGGTGATGCTCGCTGGGCTAGCCATATATTCGAAGTGTCGAAAGAAGCATTCAAGTGTTTAGACTTTTTAAAGCGGTGCAAGAAATACTTCACTCCATCTGATCTCGTAAATATTTACACCACCTACATCCGGCCTAAAATGGAATATAACTCCCATATATGGGCAGGAGCTCCAAAGACATGTTTGAAGCTTTTGGACCGTGTACAGAGGAGAGCGGTGGTGATGATTGGGGATAGTAGGGTATCCAACCCGATTGTCTCCCTTCATCATCGCCGGAGTGTGGGTTGTGTATCGCTATTCTATAGATATTTTAACGGTATCTGTTCGTCAGATATCCGTCGTCTGGTCCCTGAAGTTAGAACATTTAGCCGGAATACTCGGCTATCCAGGGTATCTCATTCGTTCATTGTCAAATGGCCGGTTGACCGGACGACGCACTATAGAGAAAATTCGTTCTTCAGCCGTACTGTTCGTATGTGGAATAATATTCCAGCAAGTGTTTTTCCTGCCTGTTATAACATTCTCAAAATCAAATTAAACGTCAACAAACACTACTCCATCTTTCCTCCCTCCAATACCCTTACTTCCTATCGCTAACACAGTGCATTGCATTCATAGAGGGCATCCCCTGAGTGCTAGTTTACAAAAAAAATAAACAGAATCGCACACTACATGACATAGCAACAAGCCAAAACGACCATACTGTTACGCAGAATCACATACCAATTCACACCAGTGTTTCAATTGCTATGCGAGAAGCGGCAACAGTATAACTTTTCCATTTGTACGTCATTGTCAGACGAAGCCATTAACAGTCTATGTTTTTCAAACCACCATTTCGGTAAATAATATTTTCAATCAGCTGTTTCCCCTATAATTGTGATAGTATGTATATTTGTGAATTATTTTTGTTTAGCTTTTTTGTAATTATTTTTGGTAAACTATTTTTTTTTAAATTATTGAAATAGTAATATTTTCAAATATTTTTTTATATTATTTATACTTAAATAAAAATGTATAAAAAGAATATTTTATGAAATTAATTGCTTTTACTGTTATTTTAGATTTTTTTAAGAATTTTTGTGAATTTCCGATACTTCGAGAATTCTCGAGATTGAAATTTTCGTTATTTCGGGAAATCCCGCATCTCGAGAATTGAAATTTTCGCTATTTCGGGAAATCCCGAATCTCGAGATTGGGATTTTTTCGTGAAATACCCAACTCTAGTTACACTACACTAGTTTAAGAATCTGTTTGACTCAATTTATATATCAATCCCCTGAAGATACAATTCAAAGAATTACGAAATATCTAGAAACAACAATAAATATATATATCAGACCTCGAGCCCGATTTTTATTAACATTTACCAAAAAGAAAACCGAGGAAAAAAATCAGAAAAAGACAACAAAAAAAAAAGGATGGCCCATCCCAAGTTGGGTTACCGGTACCGTAAGGACTGCATTTATAAACAAAATTATGTGCTTCATTTAAAAAAAAATGTTGACTGTGATAAATCCTTATATGTGCTTACAAGTTTGGAGAATTCGCTGCTGATTCACCTATAATGTACAATTATCTCCAAACTATCCGTTTCTAAAAAAAATAAAAAAAAAAATATGCTAGTAATTCACCTAGAACTCATAGTCCAACTCAAACTCCTAGGACAAACCAAATGGTTTTCGAATTTCTTTAAGATACGAGAATGCATTGGGTTGTGTTTTACATTTTATAGTTTCAGACAACCCAAGTCGATTCTTGTTTTCTCCTGTGGTGGAGGATGTACAAAATACATGTATTTATGATTAGGTGCCGTTACCACGATTAGATTGAAATTACTTAAGATCCGATGAGGTTTCAAATGCGAGATCCAATATTATTAGTGTTGTAGTAAAGTGATGAGTTGTGTATGTTTGAAAATGAATATGTACATACGAGTATGAAAATTGTATGTGATTGAATTGTTTGATTGAAGGCAATTTTTGTTATTAAAATGAAGACATATTTGAAAATGCATTGATGGAGGTTCAGTAATTGGCTTACCTTGATGAATTTCTCTTGGTTTGGGTAAATTCGTTACACAGGTGTGTGGGCACATTAGAACATTGGCTGGGTGTAAGGAGCCTTCTAAGAATCTGCGACGTGCCTCGCAGAGATTTATGCCTCCCAGTGGTGTTTTGGGCAAGTGGTTTGGTGGAACCAGCGCCAAACAATATATGCCTACTTGATGAATTGAGTCCACCGCCTGTAGCACCCTAGACATCCATTGAAAACTTTCCTCTTCAGAGCAATCGGGACGTTGTTCTGCGATCACACACACACGTTCGTCTCTCAAAACCTTAATGCTAAATACCGCTATGCGTCCTCTATATATAAATCGCATGGGTTCCACTGCTAGCACAGTCGCAATGATGTCATCGGCATTGTGTTTGCGTCCAGTTACTGTCATCAAGCCATCGCGTGATCCGCATACAAAAACCAGTCCACCAGGACCCAAAAATCCTAAAAGGCCTGAGCGTACAAAACTCTCTTCACTTATGGGTTTCGATTTGACGATGAGGCCGTCCTTATCGCACTCAGGCTCTTCTAGAAGTGGCTGCACTTTAAACGTGGTATTTGTTAAACCCTCCAAGCCAAAATAGCTCGTCCCAGTTGATCCACTTGTAACACAAATTTCTCCGACTTGATCAGTTTTACAAAGAACAGGGTGACCTTCCGATCGAACTACGACAATGGTAGCAGTGGGCATAACCTGTCCACAATCCTGCAGAGTCAAAGATGTCAGCGAATCCTCACTGTCTACTCGAACCACTCCGTGAGATAGGGCCGCCATAGATAGCACACCTCGGCCTGTAGCTGACTGACTGAATCCAATGGATGATCGTCCTGGACGCCGAAGAGAAACAGTAAAAACCTCTGAGCTACTAGCACATGGACATATTGCATCTGCGCGTAGGCCCTTTGCTTGAAAAACGCTGAGAAATTGATCACACGATGATAAAGACCACGGATTTGCGCCATCGGCCACAAGAAGCATACGCAAAGACGACAATGATATATCCTTATGGTCTTTCGTTGCCAATAAACCCCAATGCAAATCACGACTCTTGACTAGACAACAGGAAGCTCTATGTTTGGTTATCAGCTGCATCCACGACGATGGTCTCAACTTCATTAGAGCGTACGGTATGAACAGCACGTGCATTCCACTTAATATGGATGTTAAAACGGCGTGCCACAGTCCAACTTCACGCTTGAAATCCAGAACACAGACCATTGTTTCTCCCTCGGTATAATGACACGCCATGGTTAGTGCACGGCAATGGTTCATCATGGCCAATCGTGTCACCGTTACGCCTACAAATAAAAGAAGATATACATGTAAATAGTAATTTCAAATAAATAACATCGATACAAATATCAAATCACAAACGTCCAAGTAGAACGGACCACCAAAATTACGATTCAAGATTTTTCACGCCAATCATATACAATATTTTTTTATTTTATATATATATATATATTATATGATTATTTCACAAATGAATATTGTTGGACACTTTTTAAAACCCCCACTTTTCGAGTATGAGAATAATCTCTAAGCCATGTAAAACATCTCTCGAAAAGCATTAGCCGTTCGGAGCCGACTTTAAACAGTAGGACCCGGTCAGTGAGTATACAAATTATATCGTTCGCAGCTCAATGATTCGAGAGAAGTTCCCCGTCTGTTTCTTCATGGAATGTTAAGGGAAATAAGTAAGTTGTTGCAGCGTGAGGATGAGGACTGGAAAGTCGTGTTATGGTATAGCCAACGTTCCGACAATAACGAGCAAAATTATGCGAGTCATGAATTGGAGGTTCTAGCTATTGTAGAATCATTAGGAAGCTTCTGCATGTACTTGTTGGCT
This sequence comes from Hydrotaea cyrtoneurina, assembly GCA_958296145.1. Taxonomy (NCBI): domain Eukaryota; kingdom Metazoa; phylum Arthropoda; class Insecta; order Diptera; family Muscidae; genus Hydrotaea; species Hydrotaea cyrtoneurina. The sequence continues at coordinate 60,657,459 of OY282515.1, forward strand.
AACAAATTTGTAGTTGTAACCGATTAAATGCTGTTGTGACGACAAATGCTACGTCACCACTAGCCAGATCGTGGTTAAAACTTCACGAGTTTGACTTTATGTGCCAACATAGACCTGGGGCGAACATTCAACACATAGGTGTCATAAACCGAACACCGGAAAAAAACCAACACGGTAGCCCAAAGGTATTCTACCGAATGAGACAAGTGCCTAGCCGATGCTGAACAAATCCAACAAGATTACGAAGTTCACTCTGGCCCCTGACGCCGGAAAACAGATGGCCAGTGAAAATTACTTGTTCTACGAGCAGTGAGATGGCGCATAACTAAATGGCATGACGCTGCAGGTCATTTTTGTTAAGAAACGATTTTTAGTTCCCAAATATGAGGAGATACGTCATGTCTTATATCGATGCATGTCCTGAGTGCCAGTTAAACAAAGTCAAAGGTAACAAAACGTACGGCGGAGCGATCAACTAGGAGTAAGAAAGTCAATTTGCATATCATTTGATTCATATTGAGTTTTGCGTTCAGTAAGTAAAGGGTTTTCCAAAGCTTCACTTTTGAAGCTTTTATTCTTTGACATGTAAAAACTACGCCATTACTAAAAATGGAACGATACACGCTTCAAGAACGCATTGAAATTATTAAAATTCACTACAAAAATGGTAAAAATCTTGCAGTCACAGTTCGCAAAATTAAAGCATTTTTGGGTCGTCGTGAAGCAGCTTGTCGGACCGCAATACCGAAATTGGTGGAAAAATGCTAGCTGTTGGGACAAGTTAGTGATGCGAAGAATAAAATCTGTCGCTCAAGAACAACTGAGAATATTGCTGCTGCAACCCAAAGTGTTGAAGAAAACCCAGGTTTGTCCATTACCAACACCCCAAGATCACGATTCAAGACCTCAACGATAGAATTCTTGAGGCTATCGAGGATATAGGACAGCCACTTTGCAATTTGGTTATGGAAAATTTTATGAAATGGATATGGTCCTTGAAGTGTAGTCGTGGTGGTCATTTGACTGATGTTGTTTTTCATTATTAACGGCATACCTTCCTCTTTATTATGAAATAAACATACGATCATTTAAAATGCTGTTTTTTTTTTAATACCAAAATAACAAATCTTGTTGGAGAACCCTGTATTATTAAAAACTGGACTGCACAACAAATTAGTAAATAATACAATAAAAAATCACAGAGTTGAAATATCACAGTTAGAACTTAAGCTATTATTAAACTTTTCTCGTAGAAGTATTGCAACGGGGTTGTTTAAGAAGTCGCAGAGTTGCAGACCCCGATCCAGATTGTATTTAGGGAATATCGAATTTGTTTTAAAAGCATCCTTGGTCTTGTTCTGGCAAAATTGCAGTTGTCAAAAATCAAGACCAAAATAATTTGATCCAAATGTGATTTTCATTAATATGTGATTGCATTTGAAAATGGATTTCAACAGTAATTTAGTAAAACCGAAAAATTATTTACATCAAATACGGATCGTTTTTGTTTAAATAGGATGCTTGTCTTTTCATATACAAGCCGCTTCCAAACTTCGGGATATACCTATTCACCTATTCAGTACTGGCCGAGTTCAGTGGTTTTTTTGTCGACATTATGGAATGTTTTCGAATTTTTCTAGTGTTTACATCAAGATTCGTAGCACTTGCATTAATTAAGAATATTTGTTTTCATCTATTCATTCTCATTTCGCCCAACTCTCGTAATGCCATCTGGTCCAAGTATATTATATTTTTATTCGTCATTCCATATAACATTTTCCCAAAAAGAACCTGGTTCATTTACCTATCGTTTTGGCAAGCGCTTCTGTTCCCGACCTTATGCAAAAAATTGCAAATAGTCTGAGCACAAACTATCGTTTCTGAAGACTTTTGAACTTTTTGGCATAATTCTGTTGATGTGGTTTTTTGGATTTTGGACCACAGGCGATAAGTTGCAATGAGGTGTATACGAATACATATTCCCAGCTCTGTATGTATATTTTTGTCCGAACCACAAACATTAACTTGTTTGTGGTTTATAAATATCAAATACTTTCTTGTATGTAGAATGTAATTGTAAAACTCTCGATGTGAATTTATCATATTCTCTCGTTTATTATTACTCTATTGTAGAGTATAATGGCACAAAAAAACAAATACGAAAACAGCTGCAAATATAGTATTATTCGCACGCAAATGTTGCGTTGTTGAATGAATTATGTTGATTGTGTGTGTGTTTTTTTCTCTCGAACTTCTACCCAAATATGCTAATGCTAATATAAATATGTTAGTGTGAAATTCAAAGGAAATAATGCTTTCATTCCCAACTCTTATCAATAGATTCCAGAATTTCAAATGTTAAGAATGATTAGATTGCATGGATTTATATTATATATATATATATATATTTACCCATAACACTGCCTTCTTTATCGGTGGTGTACTCAATGTAGGCTGTAGCTTTATCTTCAATACGCAAATTTCCAATACTGAAATCCTTTGGGGGCTTTGGCAAATGCTCCGTTACAAACCATTGTAACCGCGGCCATCCTTTCAGTTTCGCAATCTCTCCGGTGCTTGACTTTGGCAATCCTTTCAAACAAGCCTCTGACGTTAGAGCCACGGTTATGCCACACGAACTTAACAAAAACCCAACTTGCTGTGGTGGTGTATCTGAACTCGACAACGGTAGTTCTATAGGTAGCGGTACTAGCCCACGAAACATGCATCCATACCAGGCAGTAATGAAGCTGTAAATGTAATAACAGAAAAAAGTAAGATGTGTTTTTTGTTGCTCATTCATCGATCGATCTTTATACAGTTTTTTCGTTTCTATTGTTTACAAAAAACATAAACAGTAGTGTAAATCCAGTATACTATTTTCGGGGATAGGCCCAAGAGTATTCATTTACATACGTAGAGGGCTAAGGTGGCTTCGTTGGTCCCACCCATAAAGTCAGGTTAAAAAGTCGGTTTCTGTCGAGAATAAGTTTCCATTAATTTTTTATACAATCCAGATGAATGAAAAATATTTGCAAGAGTAGATAAAGTTCGATCTGTGAAAGGTTTAAAACTTGGGCACTCGATTTTGCTCAACAATGTGGTCGCACGAAAATTGACTTATGTAGGTGAACACAATAACTTAAGACAGACAGTCACATTAATATCTCTTTTCCCCAATCTGAACAAAATAATTTTTAGTATCGAAAAGCAAATTACCTGGTTTTGATAAAACAAAATTTCTTGACTGCAAACAATAATTTGTCAAATGTGACCATAGTGTAACCGGTATAGAGCAAATATTTTCCTCTCGTTTTGGCAAATAATTATTTGCGTGTTTTTTAGTTATGTTTTAAAAGTTATGTTTTATGTTATTTATTTAAAACAATAATTTAGCTTGCATTCGAGTATAACACACTCTTACTATAACGCAATAACAAAAACACATGATCATAACAAAAACCAAAAAACTTCAAAACAAATTAAGGAATAGCGACAACTTCATTGTTCTATAAATAGCTTTCGAAATAATAGACAGGCCGTCGTATGTGTGAAAGTAATGTCTTGTACTGGAAACAAAACCAGTCAGACAAGTCTGTCAAATGGTACACCGAGCCAAAATTACAACGACTTTTTTAACCATGTGTCTGGTTAATTTTTTCATGGTAAATATTTGATTACAAAGTCAAAATAACGTTACATAAGGTCAAATTTACATGAAAAATAGTTGAGTTAACATTATATAACCCTTAATAGCCTGGTGGTCCCTTCAGGAACCTCAACTTTAGAGACTTGTTTTTCAAAACTGTTACATTTTTTGCGCAATGTTTATTCAGCAAATATTCTCTTTATAATGTATGCCATCTAGCGGAAAAGAAAATCATATGCTTTTCGGTGCTGAACACCTGATTTTTGACGTTTATCAGAAAAACACACAAAAGCAACAAAAGTGAACAAATCGTGCTTTTTCAAATTGATTGAAATCAAAACTTTTGCTCCAAAAGAACAAAATAAAATTCATTTATATTATTTGTGCACTAGATTCAAACCATGTAATAGCCTTTTCACATATACCGCGTTTCACCGCGTTTCGCTCTCTTTGGATGAATTGAGGCAAATTATACTTTTGTTTGTTTCTTCTAGTTTGTTTTGTTTTGCAAATTTCTTTTCCTTCGATACAAATCCATTGTATTAGTAAAATAACTATTTATTTCATTGATTTTTCATTTTTTCATTGATTCATTCATTTATTTCATTCATACAATGATATAAACTCAAATATAATAAAAATTAAATCCATTTTTTATATTATTTTATCTTTTTTTATTCACAAATGTGCGTTTGTGTTGTTTACAAACAGAAAACACAAACATAAAACAGAAATGAGAAATGTCACATGAAATGACAATAAGTCACAAAAGCATATGTGAACACCATAATTTACAAATGATTTCAAGAGAGCGAAATGCGGTGAAACGCGGTATATGTGAAAAGGCTATAAGTATCTTTTTAGCAATATAAATTTTGTTTGTTTGTGTTTTTCGTGTAAAAGTCTTCAAAGAACCAACACACAAAACCTCCCCTAAAATGTCCAAAACTCAAAATTGTGAAAAGTCGTAGAACAAACGTTGTTAAGGGTGCTAAAATACAACATATAAAATTTTTTCATTGAAAAAAAAAAGTCAGGCTATTAAGGGATAAGGTTGATTTTTTCGAGAGAGAGGCTGAAAAATGTGCGAAATAAACAACAATTCAAAGATCATTCGGCTCTGTTGTGTCGAAGTTTTTGAACTGCTTTGTGTTAGACGAAGTTCGGTATTATGTTACACGAAGTTGCAACAATGCGATTATCTCCCCCACTCTTTTTCCACTCTTCCTTTTCTCTCATGTGAGCACTTAATCTCGCTCTTTCAAAAAAACCACCACCAAATGCTATCTTCACTGCTTGTTGAGCTGTTGCTTTGTAATGCACGTGTTTGCTTTACTGCTTGATTTTTTGGGGATATGCGCTACTAAACAGTAGTTCTCGTTCACTCGTTAGGACACATATTATACCAAAAATTGCTGCAGAAATCATTGCAAATGGGTAACGATGAGAACTGTAACAGCTTCCGAAACCTTGCCTGCAATCAAAGCAAACACAATTTGTGAAGCTTTTTTGGAAAATTTATATTTCTGCAAAGAAATAGAAATAAATCATCTATCTCGAATTCAACAATGCATTGTTAAAACAACAATAATTATTTTTGTATCAACCAGTTCCATGGTTAAAAAATTCAACCAGGGAGTAGTTAAATTAACTATTATTATTGTTAAATACCAGTCAACAAGAAGATGTTCAAATTAACCATATATAACGTAGACTCCAAATCATGTTTATTTATGGTTAAGTTAACCTTATATAAGGTTAATTTTTCTCTCTGTGTAGAGTTATTGATACTGTTCGTTGGTCTTCGTCAATAATACGAATACTCAGATTGTAAAGTACGTATATATAGAACGAAGAAACATGCAACGACAGGTCAGTACTACTACAGCACGAATGTATTGATAATTCGCTTAAACAACGACGAAACGCGTCTACCTATGGTTGTGTATAGTGCACTTTCGTTGACCCATCAATTCCTCTCCATTCGACAAACAACAACTACTGATAATATAAGCAGTACGGTGCTAAAATTTTATATACGCGTTCCAACAACACCCTATTCTTTCAATTAGATCGAAAGCAGTTAGGGCAAATTATGGCCCGTAACTCTGAAAATATGGACCTGGATAACTCTATTTATATTACTGAATTCCCAATCCCCTAAAAAAATAGAATCATCAGAAATAGAATCATACACATACATTTACTTGAATTGATAGTAGATCCACTAGATGATTCAAGTTTACAAGAAGTAACTTTAGGACGCTTCAGAACGGAACATTCCAGCGTTTCTGTCTGCAAAAATTCGTGCAGTTCGACAATCAACATCCTTGGTAAGAAAATCGTTGACTTATACAGATTTCATTTCATCCACATTTTTATGTTTTTTCTTCGGTTGCTATCATTTTGTACTCTTACACCATTTGAAAACGCTACATTGGATTCCAATTTCTTTACATCTTCCATTAGAGATTTGTTTTCCTTTTATAACACCTTTATTGTTTCAGTATTCAATGTTTTTGACACCCTTTAGAATAGAGTCGAATTGATTTTACATAAAGTGCATTATCTGCTTGCAAGCTCCTATTGCGTGATAGGAAATATATCGTCGGTATGCAGCAAAAAGTTCAGAGATATTAAATATTTAAAGTCTGTGGCTGCTTCGAGAATTGTTCAGAATTCAACATGGGTATGTTATCAGGCTGTTATCAATTACAGTATCTATCGAAAATTATTACAGTCCACTCGATAGAATTAAGAAATGTGTAATCAAATGACACTTTCACCGATAAGAAATGATCATCGATGAGGAGAAAAGAACATGGGGTAACAGACGCTATGAAAGTCATCCGGTAAAGATGGTCCGGTTCACGTTTTCAACATGCTTAAAATATGTTTGTAATTACGAGATAATCTGAAAAGCATTGTTCATGTTCATTCTTCCCACTTTCAGAAAATATTTTGTTGGCTGTGCTGCAAGATGATGCGTCTCCCATAATTGTGTAGGCTCGTGCAAAAATATTGAAGGCGACAAAAAAGGAGACAAAATAAACGGAAATTCAAAAATTTCGCCTTCCAGAACTTCAAGCTCAAGCATTTAACTATTATGATTTCATAGATTGAACGAAAGAAAAGATTATAGAACTAATGATTATGCTACCTCAGGAACTAATTTGGTGAATTTTGGAAAGTTTCCTTGCCAACCTCGTGACGGAGACTTCGTTGTCTGTATGTAGTTTCAATCGTGCCCGTATAAATGCAAAGCAGAAAATATCATTGTTCTTTCAGTTCTCAGTTGACTGTTCTTTTTTTTTGAGTTAATTTAATAAAATAGAATTAAATATATTCTTTTGTATTTTATATAATGAATAGTTTACACATAAAAACATTCAAAATAAACGTATGCCTATAATTTGTATTCCCTGAGAAACCTGAAATTTTGCAATAATAACTTTAAGGATCATCGATTGATAAGACAAGAAAACACACTCTAGTCTATGGAGATGGAGGAAAATCGTTTGTTCTGAAAAATGACGCCATGAAATTCTAACAACCTGAACCCTCGCCTGGCATAATGAATTGCTACATGAATTGTCAATTCATTTGAATCGACTCACATTTCAGCCACTTCTTTTTTCGTGTGAATTAAAATCGAAATCAAAAAAAGAATGATTTAATTACAGCTCTTTTCGCGACCAATCACTGATGATGCTGTTAAAAGTTGATGTGGTCATTCTCTTATCCAAAGACGATTTCAGAACACCAACAATTTTTTTGATCCGTACGCCATGCTAGTATTTCATCACGCATATTATAGTTCTTGGTTGATTAAGGACTGTACTTCATCGATTGACCAGTTTTCCGACATCAAATTTTAATTTTAACCTTTTTATTTCGCTTCCTATAAATATCTCGAAAAAAATATGAAACATTTGTTTTTGAAGTATTCATTTTTATTCGTAAACGAAGAAGTTATAGAGATTTAAGAAATCAATAGCTACTCAGAACACCTGCATCTAGGTTGGTATCTACATTGTTGCAATCGAGGACTTAACAAATGTGGTGACGTTTACAGTGAAAGTATATCCATCATTCTGGTTTCTCGTCAAGGGCCAACCACAGTATATTCTGAAATCCTGTTTTTTCTCTACGGTTCGACCATGTCTGCCTACAAGTCTGTGTCTAGATCCTCAGAAAATATTGAAATATAGGTATCCGACAGGGTGACAGATTAGCGTGCAGGAATAGGAAAACAGTGGGTACGCACAGTGACAGTGCCAGTATGGAGAAAGAGGAAGAAACTATCTACCTTGACGATGCCTCCAAGAGAAAGAATGACGTTAATATTGGAATAAACCGAAGGCCCTAGCTATCAAATAAATGTTTTTGGTATTATTGCTAAAAAAAAAAAAATTGGAGGACAGCCCACGCAACTTATATTTAATTTTAAAATAGTAACCTGTGTGCATAGGCAAAACTTTGTTATTGAATAAACTGGCTGCCCTTCAAGTAGCATAAAACTCAGTTTCGTACATGTCAATTTGGAAATTACTTACCTTAATGGATCATTGTTTGGATACACCAAAGCGACTCTATCGCCTGTTTTCAATGTAACCTGTTCCGGACCCTTGCTAAATATTTTTGTTGACAAAGCGTAGGCTATTTTTTGTGCTCTAGATAGTAATTTGCCATACGATAACGTAGTTGTTATCTTTCCATTGGGATCTACTACTGTGGCCATGGGGGACTTGAACGAATTCGTGCCATAGCGTTGTACGGCTGCTTCCAATGATCTGGGCAAACTTGCAGATACTGACAATTGTTCTCCCTGAACTGCTGTCATTGTACTACCTTCCGGCTTGGGTGCATTTGGGTCCTTGGGATTGGCAGCTATTTCCAGCTCAATGTCGTTGTCTTCATAGAACTCGGGTAGCGGCCTTCGTTTGGGACGCTTTAGTGTATTCAACAGTTGCTGGATTTTAGCGGAAACCTTCCATTTCCCATTCCCATCCTCATTAAGATCCGTCTGAGATATATTCACATAACGTGTAACACGGTCCGCCGCTCGACGAGTGTTGTTGAATTGTGTAATATCTGGTGCAATATCTGCAAAGTAATAATGAAAAATATGTAACTCAAATCCTGTAACAACGATTAAAGACGACCAAATTGCATACAAAGCTCAACAGTACTGAGTACTATTCCTTTATTTTATCATTTTTCTATCTACTTCTATTTTATTTAATTTCAGGCTGTAAAATTACTGTAATAGTATGTTACATATTAACCCCGTATTCATAAAAATTTAAAAAAGCTTTACAAACCGTTGTTAAATCAAATGTGTGAAAATATGAATACAATTTTCGCTCATTTCAATTAACAACGAATATTAGATATTATTATTAGATATTAAATAATGTAACAAAGTGGATTCCCTCAATGCGTAGACGTCTGCAAGCTGTTGTTGATGCACGATGTGGAGACACCTAGTATTGGAACTGAAAAGCCTGTTACAACTAATAAAATCAATATATTCCAAATTTTCTAATCATTTATTTGGCACTAAGTCATGATTTTTCTTTTTCTCTTTCTGAAGATTTTTTTTTAAATATATTTTATTTGTAAGGACATGTTTTAAACAAAATTATGCAAAAAAATCTAACAAAAATAATATGGTTGTTAACGAAAGGCTGGTTATCAGAATGTGTGATTATCTGTTTATATCAACAACATTTAAAAACATAACCAACTTTACGCAACAAATACCCTTGTTTACAAATTTAACTAACTGACAGCAAATGGCATCTTAAATCGTATATTTAATATTGGTAACACTGATATTCTGTTCTATGCTCTGCTTAGGCCTTTCATGAACCATTTCAATTGCAAATTGATTTTTTTTATGTCAAAACCAAATTCTCAAACATCTAATTGCAAATAATAGGTAGATAACCAACATTAATGTGGGTTCACTTTGTTAAGAGGTTATTTTTAATTTTATAACCAAATAAGCTTATAACCCGCCTGTCGTGAACAACTTTAATGTATTGGGTTTGGAAATAAATGCTTACTTTTCAATATTTTGGGTATTTTTCATTTCCAAACATTTCCCTGACAAACTGCATAATATTATTTATTATGTTTAGTTTTTGTATGTTTTTATGAAAACAAGATTTGGTCACCAACTCATCAGTTTTTGTCTGAAGTGAGAAACATATTCTGCAATAATTGTTCAATTTTAAAAAACGGAGGTTGTGTATTGATCAGGGTGACGACTTTTTGATTTTATACAGCCTCGTTTCCCTGTATCATATTTTGCTGAGTTTTTATTTAATATTAAATAAAATCTTACATATAAGGTGATTCGATAAGAAAAATCTCACGCACAAAATGATTTTAAAATTTTTATTTATTTATCAGCATTTGTGTCAGGTTTGTGTCTGACCTTTTTCGAAATGTAAATGGAATAAATGTTATTTTAGTCATTAATAGGCAAAAGTTCATTCATTTGTGTAAAGGGAAATAATTTTTGAGAAAATAAATTAAAAAGTCATAACCTAGTGCTGATCCTTAGCTGACGTGCTTTTAAATAAATTCTAGGGATGTATGGTGATTTCGCAAAACAATGTCTAAAAGTATCGCTAAAGTTAAAAAATGGCGGAAAAAGTTAAAAAAATCTGTGTTTTATGAATATACACACAAAATTCTCCTTTTTTTACATAAATTATATATCGCCCTTCTTTTCAAATCCGGTGGATAATTAGCTATGTTACAGCCTAACAGTTTTCTTAAGATTATTGTTGTACTCGACAAGTCCCACAAGAAAAATGGTATGACTCTTCCAGTATTTCACCTTCGTTTTTTTTGTAGCACCGTGTTATGGAAATGTGCATGCAAATGATACGTGCGCAAATTTGGAAAAAAAAAATCGAGGACTACAGTCTTGTTAAAAATGCTACTACATAATATAAACTAGTTTTCTCTTTCATATGACCCAAAGTTAGAAAAATTTGGCCAATCCGTTCCAGAACAACAAAGACAAAAATGATTTTTTTGTGCATTTACAATTAATTCAAACCTTGCAAAATGTTATAGCAGCAACATTTTGGGGTTTAGTGTTATGTGAGAAATGGTTATTTTTCAGAAGGTTTGAAAACCAGTTTTGAATTCGCCCTTAAGCGAGCGCTCGCTCACTTGAACTTTGAAGTGCGTGTGCGAATTTACGAAGTTCTATTCATGTCATGCGCAAACTCCTCTGGACGTATCCAGTAAAGAACAAGTAAACTGCGTGGAACATTCGTGGAACCCTCTTGTTGTGAGGGCAAGAGCAACATCGGCTACTCAGCTCTTTTTCACGAAAAGAGCGTAGCTAACTTGGAAAATAAATGTTGTCAATATTTGAGTCAAAGTTTGAGCGATTTTTATTTGTACGTATATTGCACGTTACTGGTCACGTATACTGTGGGCACATATTTTTGACACTTTTGACAACGTAAATATTTTGATCCGTCTTGGAGATAATTTCATGCACCGTGGATTTGTTCTATCTTATTTGAATATTTCGCTTTCTGATTTTCTTTCTAAATGCTGTTGAATAACTTTGTTTGCGTGACCTTTTCCTACATAGGTTTATAAACTCAAATGAATGCTTGATAAGATAGCAAGACATACAAGCAGCGTTGCCGTTGATGATACTAAAGTATCAAAATGATACTTTTTTTGGGTCTTGCCACTTTTTTGATACTTTTTGTTTTTGATACTAAATTTGATACTTTTTGTTTTTAGATCCCTCTATGATCAAATCAAATGTTGATATAGATTATTTCGATTTAATATCTGAATTTAATTATAAAATTAAAGATGCAGATGAATTTGTGAGCGAATATCAATCTTTGGAGGCTTTAACAAAAGAAAAAACATGGCAGCGCCTTTTCCAAATTAGGGATGCTGAGGAGTTTTGGGGGAAAGTAGGAAAAATGAAAAATTCCTACAACGAGCCCTTGTTCCCTACATTAAATAAATTTGTGTCATATATTTTTAAACTGCCACACAGCAGTGCTTGCGCTGAGCGTATTTTTTCAAAACTTTCTCTTATGAAAAATATGCTAACAAATAGACTCAAAGTTCAGACCTGTAATGAGAGACTATCAGCTCTTAAAGCCAAACTCGGAATTAATTGACAAATTCCGAAAAAAAATTATTCATTACTTCATTACTTTACATGAATTCGTATTTTTTACCTTGTTTTATTGTTCTGCTTACTTTGTACCTAATTTGAAGTAATTTTTAAATAAAAAAATCGTTTTAAACGTTTTATACTTTTTTTTAAAAAATTATACCTTTTTGTGGTACTTTTTTTTGAAAATGATACTTTTTGTGATACTTTTTGAAAAAAGTCAACGGCAACGCTTCATACAAGAACAGGTCATTCGAGACTACTGTCAGAGTTCTGTCTTCAGGGTCAGTCCAGGGTTCCAGATGAGCAATCGGACTACATAATTAAGAAAACAGAATTTCTGACCCTGCCCGGGCTAGAAATCCCTGAAAGGGATTCGTGGGTAGGAGTCCGCAACTTGCACGAGGGTTGGGCAGTCTTCACTGACGGGTCTAAAATGGAAATAGGCACGGGAGCTGGTGTCTACATAGAAAAGGCGGACATTAGGAAATCATTCAGACTACCGGATGAATGTAGTGTCTTCCAAGCTGAAATTTTAGCGGTATTGCGAGCTGCGGAGGAAATTTCCGGTAGCATAATACCGAAAGGAGACAACATTACTTTCTACGTTGACAGTCAGGCAGCACTGAGGGCCACAACAAGCCATCAGGTTTCGTCTAGGGTAGTTAATAACTGTAGCCAGGTGCTAAGCCTACTTCTAAGGGACTACAACGAAGGCTTATGCTGGGTGCCAGGCCACTGTGACATTGAAGGAAATGAAATCGCGGATGAGCTGGCTCGAACGGGCTCAGCTTTACATATTGAGGAACCGGACAGATCGGTTAAACCCGCAACACAAGGATCATATCCTAACCAGAACTCTTTCCAATTGGGAAACAAGAGTGGGTTGCACTATATCGAAGGTCTTGTGCCCTAGGTTAGATATAGCGAGAACAAATGCACTGATGGGGATGGATAGAAGAAGTCTCAGAATTGCAATAGGATTCATTACAGGACACTGATCAGTTAGGGCTATGACCAGCAGATGGGACAGTAGATCTCCAGACTTTTGCAGGATGTGCGAAGATGAGGACGAATTGGAGACAATAGAACACATCCTTTGTCATTGTCCAAGTTTGCAACGCCATAGACAAAAATGTCTAGGGCATAGATTTTTTGCTGAACTAGGGGACATATCGAAGACAGGTGTTGAAAACATTATTAGTTATATAAGGGGTATTAGATGGTTGAACGATGGGGGATGCGGGTACTCGATGGACTAACAGACTTACATTAACATTACACCATGGACTCTCACACGTTTTTCTCTCTTTTTTTATATATTTTCTACGCTGTAAATAGAAGGGATTCACAATGGACCCTATGGGTCTCCGAGTGGAGGTGCATCTTGGGATGTACCACCCTTCCTAACCTAACCTAACCTAACCTAAGATAGCAATGAACAATAATTTTGGAAGATGACTTCTTCTCAGTTTATGCTTTATGTACATTTGCTTAAAAAAATATAAGACGTTTTTTTTTAAAAAAATATTGTTTTTTTTTTTAAATCAAATCCACCGATTTGAAAGGTGAATGGTTATTTTATATTTGATAAAACGTCTTTACTTTTAAGTATGCAATTAACAAGTGATTTATTCTATAGAAGCTTCGTTGTCACTTAGATGGTAACAGGATATTTCGTATAATGTAAATTAGCTTTAAACCTAAATAAATGTGTTATGCTTATGTCTTGCGCATAAGCATACTACACTATGTAACAGTAAACTTATAGGTAAATACTTACACGTTTTCGGGATGTCCATATTATCCAAATAATCACAAGTGTCCTTTCTAAATGACGAAAGGGAAGTATCTACACAAGGTGAGTCTGTGGTTGGCTGCAAATGTTTAATAAGATAAGAAATAAATGTAAGTTATCATATTGCGCATTAGCTTGTCGGGGTTTTTGCCATTTGTTTACTATGTGGTGAAATACCCCGAAGTTTTGTAAAATGAAAATTTACAGTATGAATTCATTTACAAAGATATTCATTTTAGGTTTATCTCTAACGCACATTCTTTTAACTTGTTTTTATGACATTGGGTAGTTGTATTGGTGAACTTGTTAGTGATGACTCTTTTATTAACAATTTCGCCTCTAATGATTCTAATAACATTAATGTCGGTTTTTGTAATGTTCAATCACTTAAACCATGTAATTATTCAATAAAATTTTATGAACTAAAAACCATTTTAGGCGGATGTCGTCTTAATATAATCGGGTTTACTGAGACATGGTTAAAGCCAAGAGTACCTAGTAAAGCTGTGCATATTCCTGGATATAGGCTTTTTCGGAAGGATCGCTCTCGTATGCGTGGAGGAGGTGTAGCGATGTACGTGTCATCGAGCCTGAAAGCTCGGAAGGATTTCTCCTCTCTATATGATACCAACAACACAGATGTGCAGCTATCGTTCATTAACAGTTTATTGCATGATCTATTCGAAACACTTGTACCTGAAGTAACTAAATTAGTCAAATCTGGTAAACCTCAGTGGTTAAACCATTCTGATATTATATGTGCAATACAAAATATGGATTTTGCTCTGCGAGCATTTCACGTGGATAATACTGATAGAAACAAGTTAATTTTTAGGAAATATAAAGCTATTGCTCGTAGAGTCATTAGACAACACAAACGAGCTCTTGGAGTCCTCGTATTTCGTGACGTTAATAATTCGCACGATTTTTGGTCTCGTATGGAGCAACTAACTGTGATAATAAATCCTGTGATATTGACCCTAATATTCGTAATACCTTTTTTCAATCTGTATCGTCTCAGTCTTTGTCTAGTGCTAGCAACATATTTTTGGACAATCAAACAATGAGTTAACTTTAGGAGTATTGACGAATATGAACTTTGCAGTGCAATATCTAGAATTACGTCTAACGCCATAGGCGTTGACATAATTCCGATTCGTTTTATAAAGTTAATTTTTCCCTATTTTCGAAACCATATGCTTCATTTTATGAATACAATTCTGATGACTGGAAATTTCCCATCCGAATGGAAAATTTCTAAAGTTATTCCTCTACGAAAAAAGGGAACTTCGGGATTAATCTGTAGTGATTACCGCCCCATATCGATTCTGCCAGCTCTATCCAAAGTTCTGGAAATTATTCTTAAAGATCAAGTCTGTGCTCATTTAGATAATTTTTCGTTAAGATATCAGTGTCAATCTGGTTTTCGGAAGCATCACAGCACGACGTCGCTGATGCTTCATCTTACAGAGAAAGTGAGACGTACAATCGACGTAAAGCATCCTGGGATTCTTGCAATATTAGACTTAAGCAAGGCTTTTGACTCGGTCAACCATGACATTCTTTGTAGTAAAGTAAATACGCAGTTTATATTTTCTTTTACGTCTTGTAGGCTTATTTCTTCTTTTTTGTCCGGTCGTTCTCAATATGTTATTTGCAATAACCGAAGATCTGATGTGTGCCGTATTTCGTCTGGTGTTCCACAAGGGTCTATTTTAGGACCAATTCTGTTTATGATGATATTCGTTCATGCATTCAAAATTCCATGTTAAGCATATATGCTGATGATATTCAGTTGTTTAGCTACAGCCGTAACTTCTCTATTACAGATTGCATTAGGCATTTAGATGCCGACATTGGACGAATTTGCGATTGGTCATTACGGAACAATATTCGAATTAATGTAAACAAAACTAAGTGTGTTGTCTTTGGATGTGGACGGGATAGAGCATCTTCTCAGAACATTATTGTGCAAAATAACGTAGTCAATTCTTCGAGTTTAATTTCATGTCTCGGTTTTGATTTAGATAATGATTTCAAGTTCACAAAACATATTGCTCGCATTTGTTCTAAAATTAATCTTGGCTTAAGAACCGTTATAGCAGCTTGGATGTTTTCTTGCCTTTACAAGTTAGAATTACAATTCCCTTAATCTGTTCATATATTGTTTTCCTATACAAGCAACAGTTTCCAAGTTAAAAATGAATATATAAAGGAAAAAACTTATTTTTTGCCTAAAGATTTAAATTTTTTTTTTTTAAAAAATCCATAAAAAATCCAAAATGAAAAAAAATGTCAAATCTTATTACTTTTACGTAAAGACACATAACCTATGAGCAAAATGAGACAAAGATCATGAAAATCGATGCACGCGTTTCGCTTTTATTCGCAATTGAGTAAAGGTATGAATTTCAAATTTTCATATATTTTTGTCACCCAACAAATTTTAATTTTTTTTGTAATAAAAAAGAAAAAACCTTACCATAGACAAAGTTGTGCATAT
This sequence comes from Hydrotaea cyrtoneurina, assembly GCA_958296145.1. Taxonomy (NCBI): domain Eukaryota; kingdom Metazoa; phylum Arthropoda; class Insecta; order Diptera; family Muscidae; genus Hydrotaea; species Hydrotaea cyrtoneurina. The sequence continues at coordinate 60,673,585 of OY282515.1, forward strand.
GTCGAGCAAATTTTTGAAATTCATACCTTTACTCAATTGCGAATAATATTGGAATAATATTTCTGGAAAGTTTTTTTTAAAGTGTTAGTTTTTTTTTTTCGTTTTATTTGTGAATAATAAATATTCAAGTAAAATAAAAAATGAGCAGTAACAACTCAGCATTGTTTCCACTAGAGCGGCTTCGTGGAAGAGAAAATTTTGATGTCTGGAAGAGACAAGCAAAATCTTATTTGGTTATCAAAGGATGCTGGAAAGTTGTGGAGACTGGTGAAGACACGGATACCAGCAAAAATGAACGTGCATTGGCAGAAATTAAGCTCATGGTCGAACCTTCGAATTATGGGCATATTGCCACGGCACAAACAGCAAAAGAGGCATGGGATGCTTTGATGGGAGCTTATGAAGACACGGGCCTCACAAGAAAGGTAGAGTTGTTGAAGCAACTGGTCAACATAAAACTGCAAAATTATGCCTCCATTCAAGAGTACGTTAACGAGTTGGTTATAATGTCGTTAAAAGTAAAAAATGCCGGTCTTAAAATTGATGATGAACTGACTGCGTCGCTTATGTTAGCTGGTTTGCCCGACAATTTTAGACCACTAGTGATGGCTGTGGAAAACTCGAAAGAAACCCTAACAATCGACATGGTGAAAACCCTACTGCTACAGGATGCAAAATTTGACGGGTCATCTTCAGCAAAAGAAACCGCTTTGCATACAAAAAAATATAAAAAGTTGGAGAAAAGGCCGATTCAGTGTTACAATTGCAAAGGTTTTGGTCATATTTCCAAAAATTGTCCAAACAAAAATAACGGCATCGGTAACGGCAAAGGCAAGAAGAAATACGACAACAGTAAAGAGGTTTTTTTTGCATCAACACTTATTGCGTCATCTCGTAATGGAATAAACGCATGTGCGAAGGCAGTACAGAACGAAGAGCGAGAGCGAAAACGAGAGATCATCAGTGCACACGAAGTCACGAATAAGAACAGTAAAGAGTTTTTTTTTGCATCAACACTTATTGCGTCATCTCGTAATGGAATAAACGCCTGTGCGAAGGCAGTACAAAACGAAGAGCGAGAGCGAAAACGAGAGAGCATCAGTGCACACGAAATCACGAATAAGAACATTAAGGAGAATGGAACTTCTGTGTACTGGTATGTAGACAGCGGCGCAACAAACCACATGATGAAAGAAAACAGTTATATGTACAACACATACAAAGTGGACAACAAGAAAATTGTAGTTGCAAACAGAAATGAAATTTCTGTAGAATGTGCTGGCGACGTCGATCTAACTGTTTTTGGAAAAAACTCTATGGAATGTGTAACTGTTAAAAATGTCGAGCATGTACCAAATTTGTGTGCGAATCTGTTATCAGTCAGGCAGTTGACGAAGAACGGTAAACGAGTGATTTTTTATGGGGAGACTTGTAAAATTTTTAATAGCAATGACGAACTCATAGCGTCTGCTACCATCCACAAAGATCTCTACCGCTTGGAAAGTAAAGCTAGTATCCAAGAAAGCAATGCTTACCTGGTTGGAGATAATTTCGATTTGTGGCATCGTCGGTTGGGGCACATTTGCAATAATAATTTACGTATTGTAAAAGAAGCAAGTGTTGGTGTCGTTTTCACAAAAGAAAGTAATGAACCATGCATTACTTGTGTTAAAGGCAAGCAAACTCGAAGGCCACATAGAGAAGATGGAACTCGCGCTACTGAATTATTGGAATTGATTCACACAGATGTCGTCGGGCCTTTGAAGGATGCATCATTTTCTGGTAATCGTTACTTCGATACGTTTGTTGATGATTTCTCCAGAAAAATTTTTGTTCGCCCCATTAATAAAAAATCTGATGTTTTCGACACTTTTGAGGATTTTAAGAAAATGGCAGAAAATCAGTGCTCGAAAAAAATTAAGATACTACTATCAGACAATGGAAGAGAATACCTGAACGAAAAATTTTCTACTTTTCTAAAGGATAATGGAATCCGGCATCAAACTTCCTGTCCGTACTCTCCAGAGCAAAATGGCGTTGCAGAACGTGTCAACCGCACATTAGTGGAACGAGTCCGTTGCATGTTGATCGACAGTGGTCTGGACAATCGTTTTTGGGCAGAAGCTGTAGTAACTGCTGGTTTCTTGATAAACAGGGTCCCTTGCCGTAACGAGAATCGCAGTCCTGAAGAAATATGGTCTGGTCGTCGTCCAAATTTAAAATTTCTTCGAGTTTTTGGATGTCCAGCCCTTGTACATATTCCTAAGGAAAAACGACGCAAACTTGACGTGAAATCTACTGAATGTATTATGATGGGATACAGCACAACTAGCAAAGCCTACAGACTTTTCAGTCCACCGGAGAACAAAATCGTAATAAGTCGTGACGTGGTCTTTCTTGAGAATGATAAGGTTAATATGAAATCAAATCCAACAAATGGTTTTTATTATCCAGAATTGTTGCCAAGCGAAATTGTCAATTCAGGGGAGAATGATCAACAAGATGAATTGACAGAAGCATTTCAACCAAGGACACCAGTGACTTCGCTTCCAGATAGACAGATAGTGATTCAGTCGACAGAAACTGATACCGATGACAGCGAATACTATGATGACACCGATTGGCCTAGTGAAACTCCTAGAGTAGAAGTTCGTGAAGATTGTGATGCTGCCGATGAATGGTTTCCGAATGCATATCAAAGACACCATGTTCCAGTGGAGGGCAGTGTGCGCCGTTCAGAACGTATTGCCAACAGAACACAAGAGTCGCAAAACTTCTGTGCAATGCAGTTTGTCTCAGGCGATCCACAAAACGTTAAAGATGCTATGTCTTCGAACTTCGCAACTGAGTGGAAAAGTGCCATGGATGAAGAAATGAATTCGCTACGAGAAAACAACACGTGGATCTTGACGAAGCTACCATCGGGTGAACGTACTATAAAGTCAAGATGGGTTTTCAAGACGAAGAACGACGGATGTGGTAAACCATTGCGATGGAAAGCTAGATTGGTGGCGAAAGGTTTTACCCAACGCGAGGGTATTGATTACACCGAAACATTTGCACCTGTGGTCCGATACGACTCCATACGTTTTCTGATATCATTGGCAGTAAAACACAACATGTTCATACACCAAATGGATGCCGTAAGTGCATATTTAAATGGAACACTGAAGGAGACCGTGTATATGCAGCAGCCTGAAGGTTTTGACGATGGCTCGGGAAACGTTTGTAAGTTAGTGAAATCAATATACGGTTTAAAACAATCTGGTCGAGTGTGGAATGAAACCCTGAACCGCGAATTGATTGCTATTGGCCTTACAAGAAGTAATGTTGACCAGTGCATTTACCATAAGGCTGCTGATGGTCAATTACTGTACGTGGCAATATATGTAGACGATATATTAATATTTTCCAACAATATGAAAACGATAAAAATGCTGAAGAAGAAACTCGCCAATACATTTAAAATTAAAGATATGGGAGAGGCATCATCGGTGCTGGGCATGCAGATAACGAAAAATAAGGAATCTATCAAGATAGACCAGACAAAATACATTTCCGACGTCTTACACCGCTTTGGTATGGAAGATTGTAATCCAACAGCCACTCCAATGGACTACAACCAGAAGCTTTCAGCTGATATGTCTCCGAAAAACATTGATGGGAGAAAGCGAATGTCTGAAGTGCCATATATGCAGGCTATAGGGTGCTTATTATTTGCTGCAAAAATTTCACGACCCGACATATGCTACGCCGTGAATTTCTTAAGTCGCTTCGGAACTAACCCTGGTAAACCGCATTGGGAAGCCGTCAAAAGAGTGCTGCGATACCTAAAAGGTACTATAGACAAAGGCTTAGTTTATAAAAAGGTGACAGACGACAACATTAAAGGATACTGCGACGCTGATTGGGCTGGAAATCTTGACGATCGACAATCAACAACTGGTTATGTTTTTGTGTACCAGTCAGCTGCCATATCATGGGCAACAAAAAAACAAAAGACTGTTGCGTTGTCTTCAACAGAGGCCGAATTTATGGCTATTACTGCAGCAATCCAAGAATCGGTTTGGTTAAAGCGTTTAGAAGCTGATCTCTGTCCTGCAAGTAATAACCAAATTATTTTAAAATGCGACAATAAAGGTGCCATACATGTGGCACTAAACAATAACTATTCCTCAAGAACAAAACACGTCGACATTAAAGCTAAGTTCATTCGACAAAAAAATGATGATGGAGAAGTTCAATTGGAATATTTATCTACAACTGAGATGATTGCTGATATCCTGACGAAAGCAGTTACTCCTCAGAAAATGAAATATTTTAGAGATAAGTTTGGTATTTTTTGATTTAAGTTTTTTTTTGTGATTTGTTTTTTTTGAATTCTGTTTTGATTAATTGATAATTTGGATTTTGAAAGTAGTTTGGAATTTGACATTCAGGGAGAGTGTTGTAAATTGAATGTTAAAATCAACAGTTGGTAACTCTTATAGTTGCTACTAACTACTACTACTCTTTGTATAATACTATTCTTTGCAACGATGTTACATTTGAATTTGCTTGTGCGTTGTAACATCCTTTTTAGTTCTAATAAACCATTAAACTCAACAAGAATAAATAAATTTAACTGCCTCTTCTTTTTTACAAAAGGAGTTTTTGCAATGATTATTTCGATGACTGTATTTGAGTATGTTTATTTATTTTGTTTGATATCTTTATGGCAAAACCAAACAAATTCCGCTTCGAGTTATGAAGAAAATAAACCAAATCTAACATTGCAAAGAAAATTGCGGATAACATGGTTAACTTCCAATTATCAGCTGAAAAGTGAGTGGCAAACTCAGTCTGTTGTACGGCATAAAGTCAGTACGGCATAAAATCAACATTTATTTCAAAAACAATCAAATTGACAGCAACATGATATTTTATATCCATGCGGAGTGTTGGAAATAACTTTAACTCTTATTGACGCAGCATCGATAGATCGAAGATTCTACGTTAACAAGCACTAAAGGGAAAAAATAGCTGGGCATTGATGAGTTAATTTTGTCGTTTCCCATATATCATCTGGGACTCTGGATGTCATTCAAATTAATTAAATTAAAATTTCATTTATTGAAATTTACTATTTTTGCATTTTGTAGCTTTATGTGTTGTGCAGCTTACAAGCTTATTTGTTCTATTGCAATCTGTGCAATAGTTTTTTCAGTAGCCGTTCTCGGTAGCTGTTCTCAGTGAAGTGAACTTGTCAAAATCGTTTCGTGAAAAGATTTTATACAAAAAGTGTTGAAAAGTATTAATTGTTTTATAGTAAAACCCATTGAAAAATAAAATAAATAAAGGTCAGAGAATTATTTAAAAAAAAGTAATCATAAGATAAGTTTCCTGTAACTGAGGAACCAGGATACCAAGGACGTTGACTTTTTTGTCAGTTCATATTTGACTGAACACTAACACATATCTGGCATAAAAAACTTCTGACCCGCCCATTTTAATTCGGGCATAAAAGGGTTAAAATTAAGATTCACCAAATACTACAAAAAAAACACAAAAGAATAGTTTAGACAAAAGAAAAAAGTGACTACATTGGTAGGCCGATCTAGCACTAAGTTGTTAGGTCTTTCTGGCTATACAACGTTGTTAAGGACAATTGACATCACTTTTATAAGATATCATATGTTTCCGCCAAAAAGGAAGTCCTTTTTTACAACGTAAGTGAACAGGTTTCAAAGTGTTTTATTAAGACCCTCAACAAAAGCGTATATACACATTAAACTTCTAATTTGCATAAACTCCTTAAAACTACAACTCAAAAATCTACCAATATACGTGCTGACGGATGTTAAATCTGTATGCAATACAAAAAAAATATGCATAACTATTGCATGAACAACCCGAATCCCAAGTTTTACAACTTCTTCAAAGTAAAGTTAACTCTGGAATGTACCGAGTTAACCTGAACATAAAATCGTAAGCTATTATCAAGAGTAATACCAAGACATTGAATACTATCAACAAAATCAATTACAATATTTCACAAGGACGAACAAACAAGGAATCCCAAAAAACATTGCCTTTGTTTTATTAGAACAATCAGTGAAACTTACATACGGACTTCTACCTTACATTAGATTACAAGTTGAGATTGAGAATCGTAAGAAAAAACTTCAGGAAGCGTCACTAAGATTGTCTGATATCGTATGATTTAATTCAAACGTTTGTCAATATTTTAGTGTTATTTTAGTCACGTTGCTAACATTGGTTATTCGAACATTTGACGAACAATCCAAAGGAAACCACAAACTATCAATGTGCGTAGTTATTAAGTGAAATCGATGTCCGCAAGCTATTTAATTTCACAAGCATTTTTGCTCTAAATACATCTATGTAGTTTCTGGAACGTGTACATAGGAGAGCGGTGGTGATGACAGCATCGGCGGAATGTGGGATGTATATCGCTGTTCTATAGATATTTTAACGGTATCTTTTCGTCAGATATCCGTCGTCTGTAGGCTATCCAGAGTTTCTCATCCGTTCATTGTAAAATGATCGGTTGACCAGACGACACAGCCGAACTGGTCGTATGTGAAATAATCTTCCTGCAAGTGTTTTTCCTGCCTGCTATGACATTATCAAACAGCAACCAACACATTTGTAGGGGACATCCCCTGAGTGTTAGTCCAAAATCATTTTCAATATTCCCACGGCAGAATTTGTGTCGAGCTTTTATGTTTCCGTGGTGTAGCGCAAAAGCTGATTCTAAGCAAATGAATACAATAAAATCCAAAAGCGACGAAGACACCATGGTTAAATTATACATATATGTATATCGACATACCCTACAGTTTCACGTTTTCATAATAATAACTTACCACCGGAGGCAGTGCATGTTTTTTCCTCCGCTCAGCCTGACTGCCTTTGGCAGAAACAATTCCCATAGAAGATTCACGAACTGGTGGCTTTATATGTGGGTCTACCATATTACTAACATGATCACGAGGATAGTTGTATTCTTTGTCAGGTGAAACGATTTCTTCGGGAATTGATTCATCTTCTGTCGAGGACTCTACGATAAAGAAACGGTATGAGTCAAGTAATCATGCAGTGTATTTAATTATACTAACCGGTGTCGTCATTGTTCCGGTCAGGACTTCTATTAAGAACGGAAGTTCTTTTAGATGGCATTGGTAAATTGGGCTTTGAGCGTGTCTTTAAAGCGGCAAGCGCTTGTTGAACAGCTTCCTGTCGTACTTCTGAAAAAATATATTTAAAACATTCAGAATTAATATTTACACAATTCTTTATGAGTATAATTAGGTAGTCATGCAAAAATATTCGGCGATGAGATTGCCAAATTTCAAAGCCATCGAAAACAGAAGTCGACCGAAATCAGATCCTTGTGGGACACCACGAGACACATTCAGGACATTCGAACAGCAGTTACCCAGAACAACAGTTTGTGATCGATGAGACAGATACGAGTACATTAGTTTACAAGCAATGTAAGTGTTTTAAAATAAGTATTTTATTATCAACAGTATAGCTTTACTGTGATCCAACAAAACCAGATATGATAGTATTTTATCATCAAGTTTCTTCAATTAATCAATCAAAACAGTAACACATCTTATTTCCTTTCTGAATCCAGATAGTTTGTCAGATAGAAGATTATGTTTGTCAATAAACATACTAAAACATGACGATATCATTGTACATAAGTGAAAGGTTGTCAATGGTGGAGGTTAGTAAACTATATTCAGTAGCGTCTTCAATTAGGGTAGACCCCATCTATACTACACGTATGGAGCGATCTCCGAGAAATGCAATATAAATATTGAACTATTGCAGCCAAATTTCAACATCTAGCTTCAATATTTTGATTTATTTTTCTCAAGGACGTTAGCTTCCGCTGTCCTTCGGATGGAAAATGAGAGCACGCATTTTCTGTTTTGCTTTGCCAAAATCAGATAGATTTGTTTCATGTTTCAGTCACGAAATATATTATATAGACAATCAGCACATAAGTTGTTCCAAAGTGAGAGCGTCTATAAATGGGGGACACGTTGGAATGTTTTGAGATTTTTCATTATACTGAAAATATGTTTCAAGATCTGGGGGGTGTTTGGGAAAATGCACATACTTTTCTTATTATACTCGACAAGAACTAGATGAAAAACAGTATCACTTCTGAAACTGTTTCGGGTAGAGCCAAAACCACTTAGGCGAGAAGGTGTGATAACCTGATGTCGCACAGTGTACTAAAAAGACTTTAAACATTTCTCTGTAAAATGCTATTGTGGAGCTTACACTATTTTGGCGGTTACGACTTGATATATAAGTTGTAATAATATAATTTTTGAAATTCTACCTTGTATAAAATAATCCTAGATAACATTAGATAAATCGTAGTATAAAACTGTCCTATTTAAATTGAATTTATAGGAAGAACTGCGAATGAAAACTTACCGGAATGATATCTCTTCTCATTGTGTGTTATTTTGCGATGAGTTCTACGTACACGACTATTTTCATATCCCGGCTCAGGATGGTTATCGGCTGGTTGATAATATTCGGTTTTTTTTGATGAATTGGAATGTCTTTGGTGTGATGAAGGAAGAGATGGCACCTCGGAAACATAGCTGTAGCCTTCGCTAGAAACTAAAGCACCATCTCGAACAGTCTTATTATTTTCCAGACTCGGTTCCCTAAGATTGTAGTATGGTGGCAATGCCTTGCTCGGGTTCTCTTCAATCACTATAAAGCAATAAAGTTAATCATATTATCGAAATGGAATATCTCGTTTATATATACCCTCCTTTGCCTTCGACAAAAATGGTTGCAACAACTTGGCACGTTTCTTCTCATAGCCTTTCTGTGTAATGTCACCTGTAAAGAATAGAAAGAAGTGTGTTTCTTGAATACAGAATTCTAATAGCAACAAAGTGTCATTTACATTATACGTTCTTTAAGAAAAGCAATAAGTTATTACAAAATATAATACACACAAATGTTTATCTTAATCTTACGCGCAAATCGTTTGCAACATTTAAACAACTTGCGATAGATCTTTGGTGTGTCTCAGAATTAAAATATCTTATGCAAACAGTTTAATTCGATGTGGATTCGTCCTATGCTTCTCTATCTCCGGCTACATATTGAAAAAAAATACCCTTCACAACATCTGTAGCTTATCTTAAACGTAAACCACAAATCCACAACAAACATTTTTACAACTCAAAAATTTGCGACCGTGAATGTTGACATGAATCTAATAAAAAATAAAAAAAACACAGAGGTCAGCGGAACTTGGCATAACGGGGGCATCAGAAGTACACCACGGACTGCATTGAATATTATACTGCATTTTTCGACTCAATGAGTCATCACTGCTCAGACCTATGAAAATAGGTCACTCCAGATTACTCTCAGCATCTCCAGATTACTTTCGGAATTGACAGTCCAGGGTCCCAAAGGGTCAATCGGATCACGAAGTAAAGAAAATAGAATATCTGACCCTGCCCACGCTAGAAATCCCGGGGTGGAAACAAATAGCTTGCACGAGGAATGGACAGACGGATTCAATATGAACTTAGGCAAAAGAGCAGATGTCTACCGTGAAAATGCCTCCATTTTCATATTAATCCAAATACACTCGCTCGGGAGTTGCTTAACTACGAAGGTTATAGACTTTTTAGGAGAAGAAACACCCTGGATCTGATATAGTATTATGATTTGTGCAAATACATCTGTGTAAATACTGTTTGTAAACTTTCAAATATTAAATTTAATTTTTGATTTCTGAGCTGGCAATTACAACTATTTGTTATTTTCATAATGAAAGATACAATAAATATAAATATAAGTTAAATAAAAAGCGGTCATTAGGAAATCGTTCAGACTGCCGAATGAATGCAGCATTTTTCAAAGTGAAATACAGAGAGGAGACACCATTAGTTTCTATGTCGACAGTCAGGCGGCATTGAAGGCTATAACAAACCATCAGTTAGTTAATGAATGCAAACATGCTCTATGTCTACTTCTAAGGAACTACAATATAGGCTTATGTTGGGTGCCAGGACACTGTGACATTGAAGAGAATGAGGCCGCGGACGAGCTAACTCGAATAGGCACAGCGGATAGATCGGTAAGGAAGCGGATAGATCGGCGAAATCACCAATTAGTTAATTATTTACAATGCAGAAGGATCATATCCTAAAAAACACTATAGTAGGTTTCGATGTACCAAACGCCATTTGGCTTAGGCTAGATATACACTTGTGGTCATACAATTAAGTCACTGTGCTAAATTGTGAGTGTAAATGTAATTGTGGCGGTATTTTTTTGTTCAATGCATTGCGATCATTTCAAAAATGTAGTCTCGTTATATTTCATTGTAACCATACATTAATTGAACCTTTTATGGTCCATTTTGAAAACTATCGGCTAGTTCATTGCAGTATTTAGATTTAGCGTTAGTCATTTGAGTTTAATAAGTAAATTTGAATATATACCTGTTTTATTGTTTATAAAAAAGTGTGTACAGTAAAAGCGGACACTGACGGTCGCAGCGATTTTGTCCGTCAACGGGAGATGTCCGCAAAGCGGAGGTTAATTTGCTCCAAAAATACCGCATGGGACCGAGAAATTTGTCCGCTTAAGAGAGCTGTCCGGCTATAAAAGCTGTCCGCAAGGAGAGCTTTCACTGTACATACTTATTTTTTTAAGAGCTTCTACGAATACATTGCATAGCGGCAGCAGTTCACCAACAAATATCATACCGTCAACAGAATTTTTGGAACCTGGTCGTCTGGAGCGTAGAATATAAATTTAATGTCTTCGGAAATGATGGCAGACCATATGTATGACGTCCAGTAAACTGTCTTCATCCAAAATACACAAACATAAACTGTTAAGTTCGGAAGGTCCTCGGTAATTTTTTGAAGGGTGCTTTACATCATTTGACGTTAGTCCTATAGTGAAAACTAAGGGCAAACAATCGAAATAGTGAATAGGCTGAAGATTTATGATGTTCCAGCAAGACAACTACCCGAAGCATAAATCTCGGGTCCTTTAGTCTTGGTTGAACTAGAAGAAGAAGCGTTCTTGATTGGCCACCACAAAAATAATGGAACAAAATAACACCTAACTAACACTAAGCCCAAACAGAAAGGATATCCTACCAACTACTGATGGTACAATACCATAATTACAAAATTTGTTATGTTCCTTACATTTTCATAAGATTTTTTAAATGACTTAATTATGTGTTCGCATTAAATACAATATGAATTTAAAAAGCTGTACAAATTAATGAAAAACCCCGAATTATTTTTTTGTTTTTGTGTTAAATTTACTAGAGGCTTTTATTCAAGTGAATTAAATGTTATTTTTTCTTACTTTTGAAAAAATATATGGGTTTTTCTCTATTTTTAATGAAACAGGTCAAGCGATTTAATTGTGTGTCCACATATGTAGCAATAACATGTACACTGAAGAGACTGGATAGAAGGAGTCTCAGACTTGTAATAGGAGTTATCACAGTTACATCAATACATCAAATCAGTTACATTGAACAAGTTACATCTATAAAATGTATATTTTTATTAAGTACTTTTAGACCTTGTCCAATGTAAGTGCTCTTCTACGCTAGTATATTGCGCAATTTCTTCAACATGTCGTACCGTGCTCGTATTTTCCCTTCACGTTGGAAAGTTTACAATCCTTAAACACAGGTGAGCCTACAAATTATGCAAAATACCGACCAATTGCAATAATGTTGTGGTAAAGTAGTCTAACAACCTTCTGAATGATCCACAGTATGGCTTCGTGGAAACCGATTTTCTGGAGACCTGATGGCGTTACCATCGTATCGATCGAGTCGATCCAATCAGCGCCTTGGTGAATAGTAGTAGTGGCTCTGGATATTTCCAAAGAGCCACAACTATCAAACTTATTGCACTTGTTGTCGATAATACCTTCTCTCGATTCATATCCAGTTTTCGAGTTGGTTTATACGAGTTGTTGCCACAAGGTTCAGTCCTCTCTCCAACCTCTGTCATTCATATTCATTTGACCATTGGTCTAGACCTCGGGAGGTTGGGGACAAAAGGCGATCAATGAATGACTCACTCAACCGCGATTTGGCAACTATTTGCCCGTGGTGTCAAATGAACTGAGTAGATTTTAATGCACGCAAGATCCGTCAGTGCCGTTTGTTGCCACACAAACGTTCGACTGATTCAGCATGGTATGGATATCGACGAATCAGACACTCTTGATGTTCTGGGCATGAAGATACAGGGTGGTGATTGCTGGTCTAGCCATATATTCGATGTGTCTAAAAATCTGATCTCGTAAATATTTACACCACCTATCCGGCGGTGGTGAATATATGGTATAGTAGGGTATCGAACTCTAAAGCATCGCCGGAATGTGGGTTTGTGTAGCGCTAAATTTTCCGTCAGATATCCGTCGTCGGGTCCTAACGTGAGAATAATTAGCCGGAATACGAGGCTATCCAAGAACTCTCAATCTCTATGGATGATTGTCAATAACTATTTAAAAAAAATCTCAACTAAAAAATGTAATGGAAATTTAAGTAACGTACCGCCATATAACGTCACGACTGATACTAAGATCCAGAAAACTGGTTAAATCACATGTGTTGTGAAAATGTAATTACATTTTATAAAACCAAAATTTATTTTCCTCAAAAATAAAATTAGTTCGGTTTTTATTGCTTAGACTACTTTCTACTCGTAAAGAGGTGGAAGATGCCGCTGAAAAGTGTTTGATGGTCATACCAGGTGTCGAACCAGGGTTCTGCTGTGCGGTAGTCGCACACAATACCTACCACACCATGGCTATCCACGTCTCAGTAAGTGCAGTTTTTAAATTTAGCGAATTTTTTTGTAGAAGTGGCAACTCTGAAGTTTGGCAGCTGTCACATATTTTATTGCCCAATAAGAAGCTGTAAATCTGTAAGTTGATTGACTTTTGTTCGGCAGTGTTTTATATAAACTTATGTCAGGACCCTAGTTTATTCGGGATTCCTGTGGTTTTATGCTGAGACCGAATAACTTTTCGTGAACGTATGAAGTTCTTATTTGAATATGGTACATACTCAATCTCTCGCTCTCTCTCTCTCTCTCTCAGAGCTCAAGCAATACAGATAATGGTTGTTTTTCAAATGCCGAAGAGTAAGTAACCGAAGCAAAATGTGTTCCGAAAAAGTGTTCATATTCAAATGTGTCCAACAAGAAAATGTACTACAAGTATGATGTTCATTTCACGTTGTACATCGAGTATTTTCAAAGCATGAAGTAATGCTCCGCTCTTATTAAAAAGTATTATTTTGAAATTTGCATGATACAACAAATGTTTTTTCTCTGTAAAAATTAGTTAGATTTAAGAAACAAATATATTTTACGATAATTGTTACTAAAAACTAAATTTTTTGCAAGAGAAATCCATTTCTTCCTCTGATACGAATAGGGTTTTTTGATCGTCCGATTTGAAATTTTTTTATTCATGTTGGACTTATGCGAATCAAATATTTTGCACTCAGAATAATGTTTAAAAAGCCAAAAATCAAATTCGTTCGTCATTTTACGAGAGAAATGGCATACGCCTTTGTAGACTGACAGTGGTATCACTCAGTAGGTCTTCAGTAAAAGTAGAAAGTGACCTCTCCGAACCATTTACTTCTACAAGAACACGGGCGGAGCTTATTATGCAACATCCTGATGGAGAAGATACTGAAAATGCAGGATTTCAGGCTGCAACGAGTTACAACAAATGAAATGCTACGATCCCTAGTTTACAAAGGACTAAGGTTATATTATTATTTATGCTGTAATTAATCAAATATTTCAAATATTTTTTAGTGCTGAAGTTAATTGTAACCATACTAGGCATTAATAAAAAATGATAAAACCACCAAGGGCGACGTTCTTCTGGCATATGCGAACGACATTCATTTCGCCGGAAGAATGGAGCGAAATGTAACTGGTGCTTTTTTACAAATCGAGAAGTTATTGCTTCATTGCTGAAACTTTTAAGTCACATCTTTCTCATGTGAAATATTTGGCTGAATAGCAGTTAAGATGGAATGGCCCCAGAATTTCGATAGAAATCATTATTAAGGGTACTTGGGTCCAGAGCCTTAAAAACGTATATGCCACTTACATACTATTGAAAATACTAAAATGAAAGGAAATTGTGCCAAGATCCCGACTATCCAATACAATGAATGGATTTTGGCATTACAGGCCTGATCAGACTCAATAATAACTTAATTGTTTCGGTTTGTGTCGTTTGGATTTGCGTCACTGTTCCTCCGGTCGTAATGTAAAGCCCATACCTGTATATTTGGAATCCTGGCGCAACTCACTTTTATTGTAAGGGGGACCAGTCATGATTTTACTCGAAATTCTGGCCCCCACCGTATTAACTTGTCAGTCTCAATGGAAAACGCATGAAGACATACACCTCATGATTGGTAGCCGGGTACCCATAGTCGTAACTAGACAATATTCCTGGGGGCTATAGCCCCCGGATTTCTGGGGGGGGGGGGACTGACATACCCAGACAGGCCTAATTACACCTATGCGGGTACCAGTCACTACGTGCATGGGCGGCAACAGAACAGACCAACAATACATGTTTTATTATGAAGAAGAATAGAATAGCGCACTGTTAAGTACTTCAGATAATCTATATATATGTACATTGGAAATATTTGTCATCGACAAAGACGACACTTATGAACTTTACTTGTTTATTTGTAGACCATGAACATAATGACAAACCGAATATAAATTATATCCAAATCGTGTAGGCCAACATGTCAGAGACATACTCCGGTGAACGAAATGTCTACACAAATATACTGGAATGAAGGTGGGGTGTAAGTAGTTCACTAACAAAATACTGCACATGAAAATCCATACTCTGACAAATAAATCGGTCTTTTATTGCTTTTGAAGCTATATAGTCTGATATTAGATTGTTTTGGTTTGGTATTATTTGGGTATACTCACCTTCGGACAACTCCAAATCTAGTTCAGCCAACTTTTCGCGAACATCAGCAGGAAGAGAAATATCTGCACCAACCAAATTACCAGCAGACATTTTCAGAACAATGCAAAACACCGACGAACCACTCCTTTAAAAGCACTATGACTAAACGTGAAAATGTTCTAACCGTACCAATTTCCCGAGGTAAATACTGCTCTCACAGGGCTTGTGAGTTAAATCATTATTCTGAATCGAATGTTTTGAGATCTCCTTCGCAAAAGAAGTGAAAACTATTACTGGATTTGGATCTCCTTTTCTCACTTATTAGTATTAGTGTGTATAAATGTGTATAAGCAGAAGTGGTATTGTGTATGTATTTTTTATCATTAGAACTTGTTATCCTGAGATACAAAAACTCATATTGCCCGGCGTATTCTTTTGATCGTACTACACTTCTCCGCTTTGCCAGTCCGTTTATTCAAAGGGAATATTTTACGAAAAAAAAATGTGTACTTTATGCGATATATATTTCAATTTTAATATAAAAAATCTAATCTGATTTCTTGTTCAACACAAAACTTTGACACATACAGTCTGCGGTGTTGCCAGTACGAAGGTTCAAGTTAAAACAGAGTTGTTGCCTTATGCAGTGTTGCCAGTTAGTCGTAAAACAATGAACGGATAAAAAAAATTGATCATCACGGGTTCTCTTATGTCAGGTTCGCACAAAAAGATTTTGCACATATAGTACAGGCATCGAATGATGGTTACGCGGCTGACCTATTGTCATACCCACAGAATTGCAAATTGTATTTAGCCAATGAAGTAGATTCGGGAATGACAGAGAGCAAAAGACGGCTGCGACCAAAAGTATTGTGGCCTAAAATTGATCAACAAGTGAATGATAACAAAAATATCAAGGCTTTATATTGGGGAGTGCACCGTCTGCTCCGGAGCCTATGCTTAGGACCGAGCTACCATCGGAGCCGTGGCAACATCTGGACGTTGGTTTTTGTAGGCCGTTTGTCATTGTTGTTACTCCAGTCGAGATAATGACGACAGTCGATACGATAGGAAGCATAATCCGGTTGGAAAATATTTTTGGGAGATTCGGATTCCCACCATCACCACAGCAATGGATATTGAGATAACAAAAAGAGGACATGATGCTTTTGAAAGGACAAGTAATAATGAATAATATAGAATCCCAATTTGAGCTAGAAATACATAGGGTGGTGAACGACGAAGTCATCAATGAGTCAGTGCTCAGTAGGGCACCGAACGAAGTTTATTTATCAGAATCAGAGCTTTATGTTATTGTCAAATTCGGAAAATGTAATAAATTACTTTTATTTCAGCAGTGCAATATTACAGACGTGTATCTTAATATATATTTACCCTCGACACTGATTCACTGACTCTGTCACGCAGTACGTAGGAATTTAAATAGGCATTCTATAATTTTCTATAAATAATAATAATATTTTTTTTTTGTACAGAAATTGTGTTTTCCCCAAAAATTTTTTTTTTATATTTTTTTAAAAAAATTTTTTTTTCCAAATTTTTTTTTCAACAAAATTTTTGTTTTTCCACAAAATTTTTTTTTTTCCGAAATTTTTTTTTCAACAAATTTTTTTGTTTTTCAATAAATTTTTTTTTTTTCAACAAAATTTTTTTTTTCAAGAAAAATTTTTTTTTCAACAAAATTTTTTTTTTCAACTAAAAATTTTTTTTTTCCACATAATTTTTTTTTTTCAACACAATTTTTTTCCATATTTCAACGAGCGCCATAGGCGCATTACAACTTACTAGTTATTGAATATTACAGAAACCACAGTTAATCTCCACTAGCATTAAAATAACTGTCTTTAATTCGAGCGTGAAGTTTTGGCTCCTATATAGCTGTGAAACGTTGAATATGGCTGCTAGGGTTTTTAATTTGTCGACTTTATAAAACATAATGAGCTTTTCATAACACTAATCAATGAAACTTTTTGACCACAATTGTTGTAAATTTGAAATATCAAAAATATTTGATACATCATTTTTGTGATTTACTTTAATTTGTATGTATACACAAAAGATTTGTACATTGTACAAACAAAGTTTTACGACAAAACTTTCGTATTTTTAGTACGAACTATTTTCAGTGTAGCTAATAAAAATTTGTTTTTAAATTTTTTTCTTAACTAATTTATTGCTTTATTTTTATAAAAAAAATGTGGGTTGCTGGTTAATACTAAAAAAAATGTGTTCAACACCAACCCCCGTATTCATAAAAATTTGGGATTTATAACAGCTTTATAAACCTTGGGTAAGAAAAATGTGAGAAAATTGTTTTTTGTATTTTTACACATTTTTCTTAACAATGATTTATAAAGCTGATATAAATCCCAAACAAATTATTATTTTATAATGAAATAAAGCCCCAAAATTAAATAAAACCCAATTATTGTTGTCGTTTTTCCTAAACAAATGTTTGGGGGCCTTATTTCTGAAACACTGTTAAAGTATCCGAAAAAATTGCCATGAAGAAGCACGTATTTCTATAGAGTTTTTAAAACTTTGAGGCGGCTTCCTGTAAAATCATGAAAATTGGACATATCAACTTTTACCAAATGGTACCGCAATATGACTCGAATTTAAAGAATAATAAACGTTCCATATGAAAACCGCTCAACTCAAAATAGAGAAGATACTTCCCCCCTCGTAGTTAATTTTATTCAACACTGTTCCTGTTAACGAACATCTAATAATAGACTACTGCCACATTTGGTGTACGTTTGACAGCCATTGAAAATGCGTAAAAGTGAATTTCATGTAACCCGCAAGCATGATTTGTTGCACAAAAGAAATTATAAGTCATCCCTATAAAGCATGGTATGATATGGGACGGTAGGTGAATGAAAGAGTGAGGTGTCTCAGGCTGTAGATACATCAACTGAGAGTAGGGATGTCAATCCCGGAATTATTTGAAACAATTGAATCCCGAGATTTTTAAGCAATAAAAACATCTGTTGACGTATCAATTAATAAAACTGATTAAAAATCATACGCAATTAATATTGAAAAAAATATGCTGTACAATTTAAATGTAATAATATAAACTAGTTCAGGATTGTTTCATCAAGTAAAAAATCATATAATTTCCTAGTAAAAAGTTGTAAAAAAATAAAACCCTAATGGCAGCCGGAACACCGGATCACCTTGCAAATTTTTTCCAACAAATTCCTAAGAGGGATATTAGGAATTCTCAGGTCCAACAGGATTTCAAACACACACCTCTGGGCACGCACACATCAAATCCAAATACATTTCGAAATAAGCTTCCATCTTCGCCTCATATTGTTTAACGTTTATGTCTCTTTTCTTGCCATAATGTATTTTTCCAATGAATTTGTTCTTTTATTTTGTAAAAAAATCGTTATACAAAGTAACATTTTATTGACAAAAAATACTAATAAATAATGAAATGTTTCAATAACTACGAGATCAATAAAAGTTGTAGCGGTAGACAAATTACGTGGTTGAAATAAACTACCAGAGACTACGAATTTCATTTTCAAATAGAATTTCAGAACATTTTATGTTTTTTAACATTGACTGCAATATTATGAAAATGTCGTTCAGAACAATTGGATTTGGTCAAAACATCCATTTGTGTTTGTGATGGTAAAAAACTCACAAACAAATTTCAAATATTTTATTATACAATTCAGGTCAGTCTTCAAAAAATTATATAATTAATTACATGCATGTGAGCATATCTAAGATGTGTTTTTTTTTTTCTATTAAAAGTCTATTCCTCTGTTTTCGTCATAACATTCAGTGAAGGCATCTGAATGTGGTAATTGAAAAAAATGTTTACAACAATTTTCTAAAGTAAAAATGTACCTTTATTTCCAAAAATCAGTAAAATTTTTAACTTACCTTCATTTCTAAACTTACCTAAAATTCTAAACAGTTATTTGAAACATCCATAAGGCACAATTTTGAATGTAACGTTAATTACATATTTCCTTCCCCCGGACCAAATGTTATCTTATATCATATCAGCAATATTTGTTACGGTCGTTCGTATAAAGATTTGCGGTTCTCATAGCGACATTGTAGAAAAAATTAAATATTATGAAAAAATCCCCATTTTTGTTGGGGAATTTTCAATAATGGAAAATGCCCTGATTTTGTATGAGATTTTTTTTGGGTAAATTTTTGTTTCTAGTTTTGGGCCAGTTATTATACAGCCGTACTGAATGTGAATACATCAGTACACTCTACAACAAAAAAAAGTACTGTACTACTTAATCAGTTTGAATGGCCCTGCTTAAGGGGCGCCCACTACAAATATTAAATTTCTAATTTTTGATTAAGTTAATTGATCTTAACCTCTATGGCACAATAACTGAACAACATACATATTTTCTTATTCATGTGTTTACATTTCCGTTAATGAATTAAAAAAAAAACTAGGAATATGTATATTGTAAAATGTTTTCTTTTTTATTGCAATACAAATTATTGTACACAAATTGTTTAGAATTAATTTGTGTATTTGTGGTCGTACAAAGCGGTTCTGAAACGATTTCCATTGGAAACAACTTAAGGACTTACTAATAGTCATCAATTGTCAGTTCTTTAAAAACCCCGTTTGCAGACACCCTATTGCGGTTTTGCTATGGATGAAACTTTTAAAAAATATATTCAATGTGGAGTACTTTTCTCATTATTCGATTTCAAGTTCAGCACACTGTCTGTGCGTATATCATCGTTCTCTACTTTCGAGATCAGCCTGCAATATTCCAAAACTGGAAGATTCTGGTGCTGTCCGATGGGTATTCCAATGTTGTATGTACCTCAAATTGTAAACTTAGCAGCACTTACATTATCTCATTATATAGAAGTTTAAAAGACATCTAACGATGTTTTTTTTCTTAATTTAGCTTAACTCTAATTCTATTTGTGTAAAAATATTTAAATGGCCATCAGTTAGTTTCTTCCGAACAACGAACGATATTGGGATTTTAGTAAAACGAATGTCAATTTCAAATTTCATATGGAAAATATTTCTAATATAAATTTCTATGTATTGACAATAAACAAGTTGGAAATCGTTTCGTGATTCGTTCGTCTCAGACTAATTCCATTCACAAACACAGTCTAATATTAGCTTCTGGAGTCAATATTTACAATACATTGAGCCATTTTCAAATCAGTCAATGAATCGATTTCAATGGAGTCCTGTGCTTCAATTTCGACAACGGAACACCTTTATTTATAAAAATTAAAATTTAGCTTTAGCATTCCATTCATATGCAAGTTAGCGCATACTTACCATTCATTCTGCAAAACATTTTCGTGTACTAGGTGTCTATTAGAAAAATAAAACATACCGGCTTCCTCAAGTTCTCCATCCCAATCCTGTCGCCTCGGCCTGTGGCTTGGATCAAAATTCAAAGGTGTGATTGCAAAGTGATTGGATTGTTTCCATCGTAATTTATGTGACCTGCAATATTTTTTTTTTTTTTGGATAAATATAGGTTATATACCTTTGACAATTGTAAGAAATTGAATTCTCAGAATCATTTCTTTATATGTGTGTGGGTGATTCTAAGATTACCGGCTAATTCCGACATCATTTGGAGAATTTAGTATTTCAGGTCGGTAGCTTTATTCCTTTTAAGAACGGATACTTTATTATCGAAGGTGCGCATACTTCTCAATTTTAAACCGAAAAAAGTTGAAGTATGTCCTCCAGGGTAATGATTTAAGGGGCAGGGATAATTTTCGACAATTGTTTCCGAACTAATATTTTACTTATTTAAGCTCGAGGTTCCTTTTAAATCAATCATTTTAATTCAGTTCATTTGAAAAAATTGTAAAATCATAAAGAAAAAGCCAGAGTAAGGACAAAAATCAACTAAACTAACAGAAAATGTCATTCAAGTACTGAAAAATTGACATGAATAGGAAGTTGATATTCAAAAAAAAAATGTCCATTATCGACTGAAAAACTGAGATTAAGCAACAACTACTACTTTTACTAAAATAACAATCCGAAACATAAGGCCCATAGTCCACATGTAATAGATAAACCTCCCCAAGGCCCCGACCCCAATCCAATTGAAAATCTTTGAAATTAACTTGACAATAAAGTCAGAGAGCACCACATTTCCTCCAAGCCTGAGTGAAAGTGTATTCTTCCGCAAGATTGGAAACGTATTGAGAGGTTGAGAATGTTATACAGGCCAAAGGTCTTCATACAATGTATTAACTTCTTCTGAATCGTTATGTTACATTAAGTACGTGGAACCTTAACAAGGAAAATGTCTCTGTCCATCTAACGGATGTCCTCAGAAAATACGATGGATGGGGACAGGCGTATTTCAACGACCGATGGCTCCATTCCAGAGAATGCTAAGACGACTTAGGGAGGTTTTTTTAATTCGGATAATTTCAACTTAAATCCTGTATAAATTATGAATACGAACGGTTCCGCTGAAGAACGACAACGAACGGATGAAAGTCCCTGGCGAAATGTTCTAACATCATGGACAAGACGGCGGATATCTGAGGAACAAATACCGTTAAAATATCAACAGAACAGTGGTATACAACCCGCATTTCGGCGATGCTGAAGGGAGATAATAAAGTTGTCAACAAAGTTATCATTCCTACCGACACGATGCTGACAACAGTTGAACAAAAACGCTATACCTCTATTGTTAGGCTCCTACGGAGTAGATCCAATAACAATCAATAACGCATACATAAACAAAAAATACTCCATTTAGGTTGAAATTTTTGTCCGTAAATTGACAGTGGAAGTGAAGTGGAGACGGCCCACGCTATTTTTATACACTCCATCATAGGATGGAGTATATACTAAGTTTGTCATTCCGTTTGCAACACCTCGAAAGAGTGATCTGCGACCCTATAAAGTATATATATTATCGGTCAGTGTAACATTCTAAGACATTCTAGCGATGTCCGTCCGTCTGTTGTCTGTTGAAATCACGATAGAGTGCGAACGACCAACGCTAAGAAATTTTGTAGGAAGATGTTTTTTGCCCATAAGCAGGTTAAGTTCGAGAATGGGCAATATCGGACAAAAGGGGAAAAAGTTCCCCTTTACGGGACTAAATATATCCCGGCCATAATCAAATTTTTCAAATATTTTTTTTCACTACATCTGATTCTTTTTGGTAAAATTGTTCTAAGTTTATATAATTTATAGATGGGGAAAAAAATCCCAAAAATGGGCGTGCTCGTGGGTTCCGTGGACCATTGGGGCCCAAAAAAGGGCCCATGATAAACATGCGCATATGGGTATCGAAGTGCAACGAAATTTACTCACGAACCCAAATATGCCTTTATTTTCATGATTTGCCTAAATTTTTTGATCCGGTTTCTGGGACTATCGGGTCACCAGCGGCCCAAAAACCGTCCCTTGGCAAACATGGACATATGGGTATCGAAATGCAACGAAATTTTCTCGCGAACCCAAATATGCATTTATTTTCATGATTTGGATAAAATTTGTGATCGGGTTCCTGGGACTATCGGGTCACGAGCGGCCCAAAAACTCAGTTAGTTTTCTTATTTATTGACTTTTTAAGGATCCATGATGGAGGGTATATAAGATTCGGCCCGGCCGAACTTACTATTTGTCCACTTGTTTAATATTGGAATAAGTCAATAACCAGACGTTATTGGGCCCAAGTGGTGTTTGTTTGTGGATCTTGGTGAAAATTTCAATTATGACTAATAACGATTTACCTCCTAACAGCAAAGACGCACGGGTGATTACGAAACTTCATTACTGCTTCTTCAATGTATTTCGTTTTTAGAAATACAGATGTACATTGAAATAAAGCAAATCTATTTATAAACGGATTCTTGTATAGAAACTCCTTTACGGCTTCAATGGATGTGGAACGGTCCTGAGCAAATGCTGCCATTCTATTATATGTCAAAGCGCCATCTGCAAAAAAAAGGAACAAAATGATAAGGGAGATTATTGAGTAATGTCGGTCCTGCGGGATATTGTGGTGACCGGACTTAACGCCACATGAACATAACGCCCAAAAGTATTTTTTTTTTATGGCTAACACTTAGGTGATGCCCCCTATAAGCGCATTGCACTGTGCTAGCGATAGGAAATAAGGGTGTTGGAAGGAGGAAAGAGGGAGTAGTGTTTGTTGACATTAGTCTTGAATTTGAGTATGTCGTAGCGGGCAGGTAGATTATTCTACATACGAACGGTTCGGCTAAAGAACGAATTTTCTCTATAGTGCGTCGTCCGGTCAACCGGCCATTTCACAATGAACGGATGAGATACCCTAGATAGCCGCGTATTAGGACTAAATGTTCTAACTTCAGGGACCAGACGACGGATATCTCTAGAACAGCGATATACAACCCACATTCCGACGATGCTGAAGGGAGACAATAGAATTGGATACCCTACTTTCCCCAATCATCACCACCGTTCTCCTCTGTACACGGTCCAAAAGCTGCAAAGATGACTTTGGAGCTTTCACCAAGGGCGTGAATAGATCGACTCCATCGCTCCAAAAGGAACGCCATCAGGTCTCCAGTAGATCGATTTCTACGGAAGCCATACTGTCGATCATTTAGAAGGCCGTTAGACTCTAAATACTTAACAAGATGGTGGTTATCCATAAAGTCCAATGATGTTTTGGACATATTATCGGGGGGTATTAATCCCGGTGACCGGACTTAATGCCACACGGACATAAAGCCCAAACATTTGTCCAGGCACCGATTTTTATAATTTTTCAAACTTCATATAATTGTTAATGGAGTAATGACATGTACATTTACCTTCAGAATATATAAATCGCGAAGGGCTTGATATGTTTTCCGGTGTATTAGAAACCTAGAATCCACTTAATTGGAAAGTCATTCAAAAGATGTAAATAACGTTATGCAAAGATGGACATAACGATTTGTAACGTCACAATATCTCTATTTCTATGAAAGAAAATATATCTCAGTTTCCTCCAGTTTGTCACAAAAGAACGTATTTTTTAAAAACAACAGCAAAAATGTAAATGTAAAATGTACATCGGCCTCATATTGCAGCAATGTTTTCAGCAAGGAAAACTGTTTTTTCCCCGTTTTCTCTATTTGTTTCCACAATTATTGGTCGTTGTTCTTCAGTCAAGTTTCTAAGTTAAACTAAACAGAAAATGTTTATTGTCATTTTCGACTTTACACGTGAGCCACTGTTCATACATTAATGTCGCATCTCAGAATTTCAAACTGAAACATTTTAGGCCAGTGGTACCAAAAACCTTCTTACCCCGTGGTATAACATGGAACCGTTAAACGGCCTACACAAATTGAAACAATCGGTTGAAAATGTATTTTTTTTGTGTCGTCGAAGTGTGAGGATAGAAGAGGATAATTGTTGAAAAAAAATGTCTACGTTGCTTCTAATGCGTTTATTTTTTCTGTAATATATCTGCCTTGGATCTTAAAAGGGCCAGTGTCAACATTTTTCTGTTTGGATGCTTTCATGCAATATTATTTTTGAGTAGCGTGACACACGCTACAGGTAGGGATGTCGTTTTTGAAATGTCTAAATCGTTTGAACCATGTCCGTCTGTTCTGATGTTACGCACGATAACTTTCGAAATAGTTAAACAATCACACTGAAATTTGGCATGGCTTAATATTTTCCCAAAACTGCTTATGGGATTGCATATGGGCTATATGGCCACACCCCTTCGTGTACCTCCAATACAAATCTGCTATTTCGCCCACTTTAGAAATCGTGTAATGATATCAATACGCCCAACTCTATCTTGGCCAAATTCTGTATTTAGTTAAGGTATAACTGGGCAAAGATTCCAACAAAAACTTGGAAGTCTGGCAACGCCCCATTTGGTACCTCCCATACAAGTGTTCCATTCTATCCACTTTAGAAATGGTGTAATTATATAAATTCGCTCGCCGAATCTTTCCCAAATTCTATATTTAGTAAAGTTTTAACTACATACAATTTTCGAGAAAAAAAACTCTGCTATATATTCCACCCTTTTTATAAAAACGTGTAATACAATATTTTTTTTCTGTAACATTCGGTACTTTGCGGTTGCTTTTTTGACATTTCATCAGATATTACATCCAATGGTGGTAGCCACGCTCACTTTTGACTTTCCGACTACAAAAGCTGTTCATATTTTAAAGCTTTTGCACTGAGTTCACATTTTAGAGTAGTACATGGACAAAAAAAATATTTTGGGGTGAAATGATACGTTTGTGTGGGAGGGGTGTGGCCATATTTTCATATCAACCAATGTCATGTTTCGACATAATTGGTTAATTTTTTCGAAAGTTATCCTTCGAACCAGTCAGACAGACGGAGATGGCGCCAACATCTTAAGAAGTCGTCAAATGAATTTTGGTTCGAAGACACCTAAGGTCCAAAGTGACTCCTGCTACATATATACTTATCCCTCGACAAGTTGGTTCCGTCAATAATTGCACTAATTATTTAATTTATTTACTTGTCTTTCTACGATTAGGTATTTATGGTTATTTTCTTTAATTTTCTAATAAAAATGGATCATAAATTTAAATGTTTGATATGATTTTTTGCATTGCATTTGTTTGAAGTCGTTCTGGGACAAGTGGAAATTTGATATTAATGTACATTTCCAAATTTATAAGTGTGGGCATTACTTACGTGTTACTGCTTCTTGTTGTATGTTTTCATCATCGGTGGAAACCCATATATTACTGAACCTTTGAGTTGTTCTAATGGTGTTTATCGTATGGCCCAAGAGAGTCGTTCCGTTAAACTGCAATAAATTTTTGTTTCTGATTCCTTTAGATCCACCTCGCGCAAGTATAATCGCATGTGTATCATTAATTGAACTTGAAATGGATAATGTTGTTATATTCACAGAACATATCACTCATTTATTTCAATAGTGTCACAACTCAAAATACGAATTTTTCACGAGAGCCGTTAAAAGGTTTCAATTTCGTCCTACTTACCAAATGTAGGAAAACACTCATATGGTTCCCGAATAAACTAGAGGCCTGACATATGCTTGTATAATACACAGTAGAGCGAAAGTCAACGTAAATAAGAGATCCACGGCTTTTTCTTGAACAGAGAAATAAAAAAATAAAATTTGGAATTGTGACACTATTGACGTAAATCAGCGATATGAACATACACATCCATTTACTATGGAATAATAACTGACCAGCATTTTGTAGACGCCGATAGCAACGAGAACACAATAATCATTTGAATTGTTTGTAAATACATTTTCCGAAGAAGAATGGAATGCTCTCTGCTTGAAGACACTACACGTTATGAGTTTGGATATGAAGGAACATCTGTACGGTACCCTATAATCATAACAGAAGATTACACTACTCGACAAATGTTACCATTTTGTTTGAGAAACATATATGGAGAAAAATCAACTTTGGACCTTAGAGCAATTCAAACGTCGAGAAGCCAATGTAAACTAACCATAGAGATAAATACCTTTTTTTGTGGGATTTTAAAACTTGTTAGTTTGGTGAAGATTTCATGATACATATTATGGATTTTACAAAGGTAACTCTTTCAGAACAAAGGCGGTGAGAAAGTTTCAGTCGCATATATCCCCACCCTCAATAAAAACAAAACAAAAATCGTTTTCCAAAAAATACGAATTCCAAAAGTGGGCGTGGCCAACAACTTCGTATTTTACATCTTGCAAAATGTCATAATAGCAACTCAATTTTAGACAAATAATATACAACATAATTAATATCACATTTGTATGGGAGGTATCCGAAGGGGAATGGCCATATGGCCCATAGGTAAAGCTTGTATCTGTACTGTTTTTCGCAGTACTATACTGTTTTTCGGCATCAAAAACTGCGTACTGCTTTTCTCACTGGTTTTCGATACATCATAATAATACTTTTATTTACTACAAAAATAAGCATTCGTGACAAAAATAACACTGTACAACAAGTTTACTCTACCAGGGCTTCTTTTTGGCGCCGAAACATGTGTACTTTCGAAAGCAGATGAAGTTGTGCGTTTAAAGATTCAACTTTAATATTCACTGCAATGTTGTTCTAGGTGTACTCAATTGGCCGGAACAGCGGCCCGTTGAGACAGACTGTTAGACACTGCCTCACATCTTCCGAGCATCTCTTCCGGGTCGGTCTGCAACTGAACGCAATTCCTCAAAATGGCGGACTAAACTTATAGCAATGGAAGATGTGGTCGCTAAACACTTACACTTACTCGTAAAGTAGCCGACATTTTCGATGTGGAAAACAGCCGCTGAAATATATTCAAACATTGGACTGGGAAATCTAGCAATTGTGTCAACTGTCGACGTGTTAATGGACTAGCGGAGACGACTTGTGAATAAAGCAGGAACACCTCTACAATCAAGACGTGGAATTAATAACAACAACAACCCATTGTCTTTCGAAACTATTGAGTGAACGACTTCAACAGCCAGATAGATCAAAGTTGTCTGCAACCATGGCAGACTTACGTAGCGACCCAAAATTCATTCATCTATGCAGAATGACATAAAAACTGCAGTTAAAATAAAAAACGACTATCTGAATTATTGGATAAGAAACGAGTCGAGTCTGATGAAAAAAATGGTAAAAATTATAATATTGGTTTTGGCTGCAACTTATGCCGCCGAAGCTGATAACTGTTAGTTAGTGAGTGAATTAATTAATTACAAAATACCTGTCGCACAGTGTTATATTTGAGATTAAATCGTCGTGTGTATATCAATGCTTACATTTAGCACCGTGATTATTTAAGCGTAATTAAATTAAAGACGCACAGTGACCAGTGATGCTGGTAGGTTTTTAAGCGAAGCAGCTAAGTATAGAAAGCGGAAGGTATTCAAATTCCTTTGCAATATCGTAAAACTTAGTGCGGCTTTACGTTTCTTTGCCGAAGGTGCATACCAAACTGGTCTAGGGAACGATTGCGGTGTGTCTGTGCTTCAATGTCTTTTGCTTAAAGTTCTGACAGAGGTCACAGACATGTGTGAAGAGCATAAATGATCAGGGTGGATTCAGTTTTGCAGAACGGGGTAGACAAATTACGTTAAAATTGTACATCATGCATTGGCATTCCTAGCGTTACAGAATGTTTAGACGGGACACATGTGAGCAGTATTTTTAACTTTTTTGGTAGGAGATGCAGAATACCTCTGGTTTCTTACCACTCGTAGATATGAAGTTTAACAAAATTCATTCAAAGTACCACTATATAATTGAACGCCCATTGGCGTTCTAAACAAATTATGGATGTGCCTTCTTGGTCAAAAGCGGCATCTAAAATAACAAACGTTTGCTGAAATGAAACACTGGTGTTTATTATTAAGGTAACTGTGCCTAAGTTCGGCACGTACACGTAATTTTTTGAATTAAAACATTAATAAATAAGAATAATGAAAGTTAAATATTCAAACAAGATTAATTTTGCATTGAAAATACTCTTGTCTCCCTCTTTCTAATTTCTCAATGTAGTCAGATGAGTATTTTGGCGTCAATTGATCGTCATTCCGTATCAGTTTTTCATAAAGTGCGAAAGTGCTTTTTTTAATGAAATTTTTTAGTAAACAGACCAATGTAAACATGTTAGTATCAAATTAAATTCTAGTTATATTTTAACGAAAAATGTTTCCGATGGTAGATATTAGTTAAAGAAAACATTGTTTTAAATGTGAAAACTTTATTTAAAAAAATAAAAAAAAATTCTTATTTTAATGGAACAAAATTTTTCAGCATCTCTCTCTTGTCTGGTTATACAGAAAATGAGTATAAATGGCGTATACACAGTAGTCGGCATGGCATATATCTAGTAATGTGTGAACTGTCGAGTATAGGATAAAAAGTTTCTAAACCAGGTCCTGAAATTTGATGATATTTTGAGATCTCTATTTTTTTAATATCTTGCGATTTCAAAATATGACCAACACCAACTAACATAAGGGAAGATTTAACATCTATACCAGGAGCTAGCAAAAATGTGGTGTTCCACGAACAACATTCCAAAACCGAATTCATGGCCGCATTGCAGAAGGTCCCAGAAGAGGGATCCCACAAACAGTTTTATCAAGTGCCGAAAAACCCGTTTGGTGGAAATGTGGATTTCCACTCAAAATTAATCTATTGCTGAACACGTTTCAAACAATCATCAAAGAAGATGAACGAACTACACTATTTCTAAATGGTAGTCCCAAGCGTTAGAAACAACCTGCAATAAATTTCAGATGAAACTTTGCAATTTATTAGCGTATTTATTTCCAAAAATGCCTAATTGTTTTCCTTGGGAAAAGTCTTCCATATTTAAAGTTAGTTTAGAATAAGGGAAAAGAGAAAAATATCTCGGACATCGAAATACATTGATCACTATCACCCATGTACATACAAATGAACATTTCTCCAATGTCGAATGCGATATTCGATTTCAGTGAAACCTAAAGGAATATTTTAATGCG
Organism: Hydrotaea cyrtoneurina; assembly: GCA_958296145.1. Taxonomy (NCBI): domain Eukaryota; kingdom Metazoa; phylum Arthropoda; class Insecta; order Diptera; family Muscidae; genus Hydrotaea; species Hydrotaea cyrtoneurina. The sequence continues at coordinate 60,703,122 of OY282515.1, forward strand.
ACAAATTTTAACATATTATACTTTCTATGTTTATTTTTTAAGATGATTACAAATGATTTTTAATATATTCAACAAACTTAACAAAATAACGTCAATTAAGAAAAAAAATAATATATTCATCCTATCTATATACAGTATTGGCCATAGCTAATGCACACCCCTAGTAATTTTTTTCTTAACTAATCTTTTTTATGAAAAAAATATATTATGGTTTTTGTTTAGCATATTTTTAGGAATGAATCTTTTTAAAAACCGAATTTTAAAATGAATGTAAAGTCTGACACTGTAAAACTAAAGCTCTCCCAAATTTGTATAATTAAAAAATTTGATTACATCACTGAAAGTTGCGCTATTAGTTAACGGTACTCTACAGGAGTACATATTAAATTTAATAAGAAACAAGAATTAGATGAAGGTCGAGTGAATCTACTTTAATCTTGTATCATTTTTGGTGAGATAAACACAATGACAAGAAATAAGTTTTCAAGTCAATTTACAATTAAAAAAAATTATCGGTGACTGGAGGTCTGGATTTTCACGACATCAACCCAGTAAAAATATTCAATCAACCGATCGGTCGTTTATCTCCAGTAAATTTGGGAGGACCTCCTCGTAAAAGCTCGAGGTATGAAGATGTCTTGATCAAAAGGCTAATACAAAAGGATACTACAACGTCCTCAATTCAAATAGACACCCATTCGAGTTTGCACCTTAGCGTAAGAACGATCCGTAGAAGAGCACTAGAAGCAGAAAAATTCAGTCGTCGACCAGCAGAAAAGTCCATCGACTGGAGTGCCAAAAAATTTAATACTGTGTTGTTCCTTGACGAATTCAAGTACAACATAAAGGATTTAGGTAGATTTAGGCTTGTACGGATGCTAAATCCAAGATATTGTAAAGCCACTAAAGCACAGAGAAGGCAACATAACGGTCTGGGGTTGCTTTTCTGGGCAGGGAATTGGGTATTGTCGGAACTATGGATCGGCTCATGTACCGTGACATACTAAAAGAGAACGATCCTAATCACTCCTGGCCTGGTTGCAAAGCAATAGGGTTGACATTCATGTTTTGCCTGATCAATCCGCCGATTTCAATCCCATTGAGAATTTGTGGGAGATTGTTAATTCAAAATACAGCAGCGAAAATTGCAGCAATAGGGATACGAATATCACAGGATACGATAAATAATTTAATATTATTTATAGAACGTTGAACCCCAAGAATATTTGTTTATTAACAAAAAATTTGACGTGAACAAATTTAACTAGGGTGTGCTTTAGTTATGGCCAATACTGTATATAAAACTCATGACCGATTCATCACTGTCCCGACCAAACGGCTGATGCTAGAATAATGAAATTTGGGCAGTATGTAGCCTAGAAGAACGTATTATTGGAAATTCGGATTGGAAGGGGATAAAAATGGGGAAAAACGGGAAGATACAAAATATTCCAGTATTGTGATTTTTGTTGGAAAATAGGTTCACATCTACGATTGGCACCAACATGTTGAATTGAGAAGATGGGGCCAAAATTTACCAAAACGGATAAAAATGGGAACAAATAAAAAGGAGTAAAACAAATTGTGGTTAATAACAGACGGATTAAAGTTAGAGAAGGGACGAAAAAGAGGACAACACGTAGCAAGAAAAAAATACAAAAGCGTTAAACAAATTTTTGGTGAAAATGAATTAGATGGTACGAAAAAGGGGCCAAAACGGGATAAAAAAAAGGTACAAAAGAGGAAAAACCAATAATGTGTGAACAAATTATAATCGACGGGAATTTTTGAAAGAAATTGAAAAGGGTCCAAAATTGATGAAATATATAAATGAAAAATAATGACAAAATAACGAGAAGTAGGAATATGCATGGCATGGGTTATAAAGTGGATAAAAAGGAGTAAAAAAGTACAGAATGGACCAAATATTGCTATACCACTCTCAGAATTAATATTTGCGGGGTCATTGTGCGATTAGTGCAGAATACGGGTTCCGTGTTTCTAGTTGTTTTTTTTTAAGTGTTGATGTATTTGCTTTTATTATTATTTGTTTTGTGTCTTTAGTAATGGGAGTTTCGGTACTCATAACATTTGCTTTAGGATTTTGTTTATCAATTGTTTTCTCTTTGTCATCAGTAATGCAGGTTTTTGTAAGATTAACGGAGTTATGTGCGTTGTTGTCTTGTTTTTTCAATTGTGTTTAATCTCTTGTTTCGTTCTTCTATGGCGTACTCAAGTGTTTCTGATGGTATTTCGATCCTTGTTTTTTTATTTTAGTTGTTAAACCTCTTTTCGTTGTTGTACCTCATGACAGTTGACGAGCAGATTTGGCATACTGGATTGCTTTGGCAGTATTTGTTGGTGTCCTATTTTAAAACAGTTTTTGCACTGGGTAGGATTTGGAATGTATTCTTTTACAAAGCATTGGGGTATTTAATATTTGGCCTTCGCGGTAAGAGGTTATTTTTTGCAGTCAACAACTACTTGATTTTTGATGCCGTCTATTATTTCCTTTTCTGAGCGGTCCGTGAGTAAGTCACTGATTACAAGGCCGTTGACTAAATTTAGGTTGAAGAGTGCACTCAATTGGGCAAATACCTGCAAGGTTTGTTGTTTTAAGAAAACGACTGGCTTGAGCTTCATTCCTAGATAGAAAACATAGGTTGCCGTCTCTGGTGAAGATGGTTTTAAAAGTGGGTTCACTGGATATGTCTTGAATCGCCTTGGAGACCTTGAATATATTTTGGCTTGTCTGGTATTTTGCTTTTCATGACGACATACATATTAAGGACATGAATCTTTGGTTAAGGTCGGATTAGCTGTGGATAGTCAGAAGAATTTTCTCGGCTGTACGGCATTTCCATTGTACCCGCTATCACAATGTAGGTAAAATTCAGCAAAGAGAAAAATGCGACTGATCGCGACGATAGTTCAGTGATAACTGTTTATATTTTCAATGGCCATCATTATGTTATAAGTTCTCCAAAATTCGTCCATGGAAGGCTTATCGCCCAAGTAGTCATGCAATAAAGTAGTGTTATCGTAACCGTAGACAACAAGTACTCATCGAACGCATACGTATTTCTTGATTTTGATATTTACCCACCGTTCGCTTTGTACAATGTTGTATAAATGTATTTGACCAGTTTTGTTTTTTTTTTTTTGTATTTATTTATTTTCTTCATTTTACACATACAGTTCCCGCGAAATCTCTGTATTTTTTCAAATAAATGCAAGGTTATAAACATTTTTTTACTCTCTCGTTCCCTTTTACGTTGCTCTCTACTTCAAAATCTAATTTCTGCAGGACTTTACGTTTTCATGTACAAATCGTAACTCACACTAACCAGCTACACATATTTTCTATAAGATAGGTTGTGTCAGCTGATTACTTGCTACTATTACTGGTTGATTATTTGGGACTTTAATGTGTCCATCTGTTGCATGAAGTAGCTGACTGAAAGTTCGTCGTAGATGGTAACACTTAAAGTTTAATATTACACCTTGATCCATCGGTTGCAAAATTTATGTGGTATTTTTGGTATTATTTTATGAAATGTCATTGTGTATTAGTAAAAGCAATTGAATTTTATATTTTCAGAAGAACTGTAAGCCTGCACATTTCTCGATCCAGTCTTTAAACAGAGTTGCTGACATACATGCTTTTTTATTCATTTTTAAATGTTCTTGGGTTTTCGGAGTGATAGATAAGAAGAGGTTTAAACTTGAAGTCATCTTCAACATTTCCTCCGAATAGAAGCGTAAGTCGATCTTTACTGACCAAGATTTTAAGAGCTTGAAATTAACGTTCTCTTTGGAAGTCTTTTCAATAACAGTACAGTTTCACATTGACGACGCAATTCGAAGCCACTCTATTTTTTTAGATGATGCAAATCGAATCAACTCAAATCGCCGTATTGCTGTACAACTAATGTCAAATATATTTTTTTTAAATTGAATATGCAGTCCCAGCGACTTCGACCTGTTTGACATCGCTTAAAATACATTTAGAATGCATTTATGTGATTTTTTGCAGTATTAAAACGATAGTGCATCGGGTCAAACAACTTTTTTGGTTTTGGTTATTTGCCACAGTTTGCTTTTAACCCTCCGTCATGCACATGTATCTGGCCAGATATTTTACGAATTTAACTGTGAGTTAAATATATTTCTAATTTAGCTAGGGGTTTGAGTCTCCAGGTACCCTCTACAAAAACACATTAAAAAAAACAATAAACAAAATTTATGTGGATTTTTTCATCTATACATCGTATACGTAGCTCATGTATCTGGCCAGATACACACACATTTTGTTTTTTATTTTTCGCTGCATTTTGTATTTGCAAAGAAGTTGATGGTCTCAATAAAAATAGTGATACAAGAAATTTTATAACTACTAAATTTAATTGAAATTAAACACAAAAATAACATTTTTCTTGTTTTATTTTTCCTTAAAATTTTTTTGACACGCTAAACCACCTTGTACTAAGAACAAACAAAACATAGAAAATGTATATCTGCCTGGTGTGATATCAATATAATAATATAATATATCACTAAAATAGCATATTTTTCATATAAATATACTGAAATACATAGTGTATCTGGCCAGATACATGCGCTACGTACGTGAATATCGGAACATGTGCATTACGGAGGGTTAATACAACCTGAGAACTGGCATCCAATATATACACACAATTTTTTAATAATGTAATGTTTTTTAATTTAGCGCAGCTTCCATCAGAAAATATTAAAATCTTTAAAAAATATCCAAACATGTTTTAACTTCGATTACAAGGTTTAAGACCAATTTTGTATGGGTAATTTTATCGCTTATAAACGCCAGGCAGGAAAAACTGTTTCCGGCGGTAGCTGAAATAAGCAGTTTGTATTTTGTTTTGGTGTGTCAACCCATAATTCTCGGCAAAATAAATTTGAACAAAGAGCTCGGAAGGCTTTCAGTTAATTTTTATTTCCTGAAAATATTTTTACTGAACTCTTTAAAAAAATGGGTTGTAAATGATGGCTAAGTTATCATTTCCATATCAATGACTAACTCAAATAAAGTTGAAATTGAATATGACAAAGCTATGTGGTTATCTATTTTACGCCATTGTTGCCAGTTTACTTCATCATATACGCGTTGGGCGTATTGACATTTTTACACGCTTTCAGAAGTGGACGGAATGGTAGATTTGTATGGGAGGTATCCCATATGCAATCCCATGCGTAGTTTTGGAAAAAGATTAATCCATGTCTAATTTCAAAGCGATTGTTTAACTCATTCGAAAGTTACCGTGCGTACCAGCCGAACAGATTGGCGGACATTTTTCAAATGACTTAAAAGGTCATGAATCGAATTTGGTTTAAAGACACCTATGGTCTTAAGTGAATTATTGTAGTTAATAAAAATAATCGATATATAAAGGATTTCCCGTTTCCCAAAATGTTAAACTGACGCCCAATGGATTAATGGATGCACACAATTTACACGTTGTCCATTATCCATAAGCTTTCCAACGACACCCACTTTGTCCCGATTGGGAAATACACAACAAAGATATATCTGATTGTACACACATGTGTGTGTTTTGTTATAATATTTGGTTGCATACTCGAACATGTATTGTTCACGGCTTGTACGATCGGAACACACTTTTTGCACTTCATCATTTACATTATGAACTGGTGCATAACATTGTTATTGATTAAGTGTACACATTTCCAAAGAGTATTGGAAAAAAATGATAACTAAATTAAACACAACTTTGAACATGTACTTTTGGTTGGCAGTACACGTACCAGTTCGCGAACAGCCGTGAACAATACATGTTCGAGTATGCAACCAAATATTATAACAAACCACTCACGCATGTGTGTGATCGGTATTGTGCAAAATTTGGAAACACACATAATTAATACGAAAATAAAAATGTGTGTCTGTTGATTTGAGCTGTGTTTTTTTAAATTTATGTACGAGTTTTTCATTCAGTGTGTGTTTTTTTCTGAACTCTGATTTTTTTATGCGGTTTTGATTTCTGGGAACGCATCCACAGCATAAAAGAGACCTGAGTGTATATGTATGTATGTATATAAAACGTGTTTTTATTATGTTGGAAACAGTTATATTTCTGTATAAAACTTTTTTATTTGTTATACATATAAAATTTTACACTTAAATGCCCTTTGGTTATTTGCTTAACATATTATGCTACCAGTTGTAGAATTAAGTCGAATACTATTCAAAGTAATGTTAAACTTACAAAATTAACTCGAGACTTTTTATACAAAATGAATGGATGTAATAAAATAGTAAAATAGTATTTCTATTTGTATACGTGATAAATGGCTTTCTTTATATTTTAATATTAATTATCCGTTTGCAGATGATTTTTACTCGGAAGATAATTTGTGAAGATCGGCGTAGTTGACTATAGCGCGATATAGGAACTCGTATTGTGCCTGAAATAGAATAAATATGATAAACATACCTCTGTATATACGAGTAAAAATCAAAAAATCATACTTACATATGTGTCAATTAGCCTTGGTCTCTGAGATCTAATTTTTCTAGCAGTCGTGCAGATATCTAAGCACTTCTCAGCACGTAATTGCTGCACTAGAATGCACATTGCAACGAATATAGAGCTCCGGTCTGTACCCAAACTGTCAAGCAAAACAAATATTAGTAAAACGTCATGTACACATATGGCGGATCGGGATTTCCAAAAGTGTTGAATGTGCACATTTTGTATATCAAAAACTCGATTCATTATATAAAACAGTATCACTGCTCATATATTTTCTTAACCTTAAATTTCTCATATTTCTCAAATTGTGCACATGTATTTATTTCGGAAACCCAAATATATTATATTACTTCCCAAACAATTAACTCGCTTTGAAAAACAGACAACAAATATTTTTCAATAATTAGTATTAAAAAAAGGGAGTAAATTGTTCGGGAAATTTTGTATATGTGACAACCGAATCTAACCTGCAATGAACTGTTAGGGGAGATTTACAACCAACATTTTTTTCTTTGCTATGGTGGCTTAAAGCTTGATCCACTAGTTCTATTATTCCACGACACACCTCTGGTACTTCTCCTTCCACGGTCGGCCAACCATTGTATTGCAATTGTGTCACTTTAATGGTGTCATTAATTTTACAATTTGTTACGTTGAACTCTCGCCGCGTGTAATAAGGGCAATTTTCACTCTGCATATACTTTACAACAATGTGATCAAATTGGATTTCGTCATCAGCCCAGTATCGTGGGCATCTTCGTGGCCCATCTCCGATCTACAAAAATACAAGAATGTCAAAAATTAGTAACATATCATTCATATGAGCTCTAATATTGCAGAACTTTAAACGAGTTGGCTGAAAAATGAGTGAGATATTTCAAGCGTCAGGGCCGTATATGTATGTGCATATGTTCCGTTCTTATTAAATATGGAGAAACCCATCAAGTGTTTGAATAGTCCAAAGGCACCTGTATTTGCCTTAAAATTCTGCTGGTGTCAGTTTTTTCCTTCAGCGAACTCGGCGCAGTTGATTAGTGCATAGACATGTCAAACACAAAAACTATTTGCCTATGAAGCCTTCACTATTTTGAACAATGTGAAGGCTCATTTCAAAATTGTCGGAAAGTGTTTTTACGCTCATAAAAATAAAGACGGCACTAAATAACAGAATGGACCCTTCCGAAAATATTTGAATATACAATAATATATACTACATCAGAAAATGGCTCCGTTCTCGAAATTAATCATTTGCAAATTCAAGTACTTTGTACCATGCAAACCAATTTTCGGATTAATAATTTGCGGTTACCGTTTTCATGCTTAACTTGCAAAAATGTGACAACTATCGATTTTCGACGTCAAGTCCGTTCGACTTTTTGATGTTGAGTTATCTAATAATTAAGGATAGTACAAAATGAAGAAACTTTGCATCCCTCTTACCTACAAAGGATGCAAATGAAGTATTCAAGATAGAGATAAATATTAATAATATTAAAAATTACGAATGGGTCAACACTGATCGAATAGATCCTTTTTGGATAAAAGTACATATATGGTTTCAAAGATTCCATTGCACAAAATACATTTCAAGATTGTGCAAGTTTACCGTGGTCAACTACAACAGAAGGAAGAATATTTAGAGCTATGAATTTATACAAGTCAAAAATTAGAAATAGAATAGCCCTAAACTTGTTCAATCCATATTTGGTCTTCGTCGATAAAAACAAGGTCTGCTGAAATATATCGAGAAATGAAGTTTTTAAAAAGCCTAAAACTATTTTTTAAAAAATAATATTAGTAGATTTTATTTCCTTAGAGGTCTTTTACATAGTGTTTTTTTTTCCTACAGTCGTTTTTAATCTTGGATTAATGAAAACAAGTTTTTTTGATCGTATTTAAAATAAAAATAACTGTACTGCCTTTGTAAAAGTGTTTTTATTGCAACTTCTATCCCAATTTTCAAATAAAGAATACTTTATTTTTTAAATGAATTGTTTTTGGAAAAATACAATTTGTGTTAACTAACATGGTTAGGCCTCTGAGCAGAATGAAATTTGGGAACGCCTAAACCATACAGTCATGGCCGGTGTAAGATGTTTGGTGACAGAAACCTGGATACTTTGATGGATATATTATGTATGTATGTGGCTCCATAGACTAGAACAGGCGTTGAGGAAAACCATAACAGATTCAAGTGTGGTATATTGTGACACTCAAATTGTCGTGATCAAAACTGGAGAGTGGCAAAGTGCAACTAACTTACTTTGAGACGAACAAAAGGCTTGCTTCGATCTTCACATGGTTTGCTATAAAAAATCATAATTCACTTTGCATCGTTTTATTTTGGAACGTAACCACGACGCAAAGTGAGGTGAGTAAAAAGGAATAGCAATTACTACCAGATCCTTAAACTAACATTCCTTATTGATGTCGGGAAAACAGTTGCATTATTAAAGTAATTAAAACTAAGAAATCGTCAGGTTTAGACGGAATAAACAACCATAATAACAACGGAATAAATTCATGCGTAAAGTTGAGCTATTTCACAAGCGCTTAAAGAAAAATTAAAACAATTCCTATATTAAAACCAAATAAATCAGTTTATTAACTTCCATTAGTAAAATGCTAGAAAGAATAATAAAAGAAAAGCTTATCAATTTTATTGATACGCACTATATTCTGCCCTCACAACACTTCGGTTTCAGGAGAGATCATAACACCTGTCAACCGCTCATAATAACTAATAATATCTTTGCAGTATTTCGATGACACATCGCTACTCTGCTCGAACCTATACTCTATTAGTGTATGTAGATTCTATGATGAGAATTCTATGAAAGCATTTGTAATAAAGTTCGTTTTATTCCACTAAACAACATATATCCAACGTTGGCGAATCAACGTAATTCAATAAAAAAAAAAAACACTTACCTCCGATAACATAACTACCGTAGTTATGCTTTGTTCCAAAACCATTCTCCAAAAGTCTTCAATGGTATTATCCATTGGATCTTGTGTTATGATAAAATTTTCGGAATTATCATATCCTTCAATAAACGATGCATTTATATATGTGGAATTTTCCTTGTGCGGAAGCGGCGATAATATTACCTACATACAAAAAAAACAATCAAAATCAAGTTTGGCATGAAATCAAATTATCTACAAACCCGATTACGGTCATAGGGTATGACAAGTTCACTCCTATTTTTCGACATGTTATTTTCACTTCCGCCAACAGAAGACGACTTGTTAGTTTCATCGTTTATTGTTTGAAGTTTCTGCAATGTCCGGAAATATAAAATAGAGAAAGGTAGGTTAATGATGTAGGTTTCAAAAGAGTAATGTATTTTATATTACATACATATGTAAAAAAGAACATAACAAATATTTTGTTGTTATTAAAATTCAATGTAACAAAAGGAATGACAGATATTTTACAAAAATTAAATAATGCATCGTCTTTCAAGCAGCAATTATATCGGTATTACGGGCTACTGAGAAAATATCCTGCAGCTGAATACCGAAAGAAGACAACATTACCTTCTACGTCGACAGTCAGGCAGCATTGCAGGCCATCTGATTTCGTCTAGGGTAGTTAATGAATGCAGGCAGACACTATGCATACGATGTATGCTGAGTGCCAGCATTGTGGAATTGAAGCGAATTAAACCGAACTCAATGTTTCCCATTTCTACCATTCACATCTATCTTTATCAACTATTATTTATATACTTTCTTCTTCAAAACCTTTCTCCACAATTCCTACTTTGTGGATGAGGGATTCACAAGTGGGTGTGCATCTTGATAACCAATAGAAGTTTCAAGGGGTCTATCTTCTGTGGGAGGGCAGTTTTTATACACTCCATCATAGGATGGAGTATATACTAAGTTTGTCATTCCGTTTGCAACACCTCGAAAGAGTGATCTGCGACCCTATAAAGTATATATATTATCGGTCAGTGTAACATTCTAAGACATTCTAGCGATGTCCGTCTGTCCGTCCGTCTGTTGTCTGTTGAAATCACGATAGAGTGCGAACGACCAACGCTAAAAAACTGAAATTTTGTAGGAAGATGTTTTTTGCCCATAAGCAGGTTAAGTTCGAGAATGGGCCATATCGGACCAAAGGGGAAAAAGTTCCCCTTTACGGGACTAAATATATTCCGGCCATAATCAAATTTTTCAAATATTTTTTTTCACTACATCTAAGTTCTAAGTTTATATAATTTATAGATGGGGAAATCCCAAAAATGGGCGTGCTCATGGGTTCCGTGGACCCTTGGGGCCCAAAAAAGGGCCCATGATAAACATGCGCATATGGGTATCGAAGTGCAACGAAATTTACTCACGAACACAAATATGCCTTTATTTTCACGATTTTCTTAAATTTTTTGATCCGGTTTCTGGGACTATCGGTTCACCAGCGGCCCAAAAACCGTTCCTTGACAAACATGGACATACCCACGGAGTATGAACTCTCTCTAAATGGACGAATACCATCATAAACGGCATCGTTCGCATTAGAATGCTCTTCTTGGAACTACTTAAACGCTCCAAGCACACGCATTCACGGCCACATGTGAGATCATACAGGGAGGTGACAAAAGACCATCGCATCTGTTCGATCATTCACCACAATAACAGTGATGGCACCATTTCCCCTGAGAAGTGGAAGATGGTCGTCATGGACCTGAGGGACCCTCATGAAATTGTTACGGTGATACTCTGGACAACTCCCCAGTGTCAAGATGATGGCTGGTATCAAGGCCAACTTACTTGTTATTTACAGAACGTGTTTACAATACATTGATCAGCATCTCGACTGTGTGAAAGGACGACTCCTTTTTTTTTAGACAACTAGAAAACAAAAAATTTCACACAAGCCAAGCTGAAGTGTGTAGCTTTGGTCTATAGTTGGAAACCTGAATTCTTATAAAAATTTAAACATCCGCCAAATTTGTATTTTTAGTTCATTAGCCCACATTTTTACGTGAGTAATACAGGTAAGACTTATCAAAATACATTTGAGATATATATACATATATACTAATTTGAAAAATTATTTTAAAAAAAACCGGTAAAGTCAATATCTTTACTGAGAACAAATTTATAGTGGTTGGAAAAGACATTCGCGTCAACTGGGCTCTACGATTTTGTCGTCAAACCGATTATGTTCTACGGATCTGCGTTTTCGTGGTTGGCGCCTGAGAACAGGACTCACCAGGGGAGCTGCGAGCGCTCATGACTCCGTCTAAGGCATTGTGCAATATACTTAATTGTTTAACGCCGGATATCCTGGCAAGGTCAGTAATGGCATAAAAGTGTGGAATACGGACAAGCTAAAACCTCGGGTAAAATCGACAAAAGCGTTCCTGTTGACTATGGCATGGGATATCATGCAGGAATATGTTGTTATTCACTGACATCGGACATGGCGGAAATTTATTCATTGGAGAATGTATACACAACTTTAAGAATTGCTCGAGAATGCCGGGTGTCTCTGGGAGAGATAGCAAAACACCACACTGCGGATATTTTTTAGCCGACGAATACGCTGTATCAACGCTGTGTGATATGGTTTGGGCAGCTGCTAAATTAGCCTAGCCTAACCAAATGAGTAAATTATTCACAGTAACCGAAATTGAATAAACTAGTTGAACTTTTCTTTTTGCTCCCAACATTGCTATTTTTATATTACCACAAGAAGAAAAAAACTACACTTTAGTAATTAATGTAAGTCTGTTTTAACGTGATTCCAAAAAAATATTGAATTCTGTTTTTACGCGATTTGTTTTCACCGGATTTGAATGACAGATTGCCTCACAGTTCTGTTGATTATAGATAGAGCACCAGTTAATCCCCATTTAGAGCATCCAAATTTATATGAAGCAACCTGAATTTGAATAATTCTTTATTTATATTGAACATATGGAACCAATCCCTCCGTTTGAATGGATACTCAATTTTTACTCTAGTTTTCGAGGAACGAACCCATCGCGTAAAAACAGTATTAGGTGTAATGAGAATTATTATTTGGGACTTAAACGGAATTTCGATTTCCCACACGTTTAAATAGTCCTTCCGAACATGGATGTATGTTACAACTTCAGATATAAAAAGTAGAGAACTAGTAAAAGCGTATACTTACTTCAAACTCTATTTCCAATTTGCACTTCTCTCTTCCATCATCTGCTTTTGATTTAAGATTTTCCACCGTAACTGACAGTCCGACAGCGTTAACTTCTGTATTACCCAAATGAGCAGTGTCAAGCAGGGCTCGATATAGAAATATGTATTGTTTCTGAAATAGATTTTAATTTTTTAATAGATTTAATTTTTTCTTAAATTGTTACTCAACAATTTTTCTTTTGAAAATCACTCTTAACAATAAAAATAAAAAAGTATAGTTCTATGGATAGTTCCACCCATCCCTTTTTAACTAAACACATGTAGGTCTTAAGGCGGTCCATATTACGTTAATTTGGGAGAACGAAATCGGACAAAAGGGAAAGAAAATCGCCCGTCGCTACTCAGGAGTCACCCCTAGGCAGGTAAAATGAATGAGCAGCTCCAATATTTCTGTAGAACAAACTTACACTCTATTGCCACGGGGTCCCATGTATTTCTGTCCCATGGGTATTTGACTTCCATGTCGCAAGCATCAGTGTGCGTTTTTTAATATATTTTTTATCGCTCGATACATGCGCAAGCATTCACGTTTTCTTCAAATCTGCATAAACCTAATTAATATAATTTACTTAAAACTACTTAAATATATCTTTTCATAATGATGTTGACGCCACTTGAAAACTAACTCGAGGACGAGTAAAAAGCAGGAAGGGCGTATTTATGTGTAATCTGGCAACTAACAAGTATTGTTTCGGTTCCGTTTAAAGCCGACTCTAGAGAGCACAGCATTTATGCCGTGCAAACAGCTGCTGAAAACTGCTATTGATTGTCTTACCGGGATGTGAACCTGTATCTACCACATTACCGCCGATTAATATTATGGAGTTTGGCATTATTATCTGGTATTTCAGCACTTGCCCCATGAAAGCGCTCATCGACGCTAGCTCGTACATTGCGCAATCTATTCAACATGTCTTACAGTGCTAGTATTTACTCTTCACGTTGGAAAGTTGCCAATGTTCATACGATCGCCAAGAAAGGTGAGTCTACAAATCCAGCGAATTACCGTCCAATTGCAATATGTTCTGAGCTCTAGAAGGGTTAACCACTATCCGGTTAAGTATATAGAGTCTAAAAGTCTTCTGAATGATCGACAGTATGGCTTCCGTAGAAATCGATCTACTGGAGACCTTATGGCGTTTCGTTCGGAACGATGGTGTCGAAAGAAGCATTCAAGTGTTTAGGTTTTTTAAACCAGTGCAAGAAATACTTCACCCCATCTGATCTCGTAAATATTTACACCACCTACATCCGACCTAAAATGGAATACAACTCCCAATATGGGCAGGAGCACAAAAGACATCTTTGCAGTTTTTGGACAGTGTACATAGGAGAGCGGTGGTGATGGTCGAGGATAGTAGGGTATCCAACTCTATTGTCTCCCTTGAGCAGGTTGTATACCGCTGTTCTATATGTATTTCAACGGTAGCTGTTCGTCAGAAATCCGTCGTATGGTCCCTGACGTTAGAACATTTATCCGGAATACGCGGCTATCCAGGGTCTCTCATCCATTCACTGTCAAGTAGCCGGTTGACCGGACGACGCACTATAGTGAAAATTCGTTCTTCAACCGAACTGTTCATATGTGGAATAATCTTCCAGCAAGTGTATTTCCTGCCTACTGTGACATTATAAAATTCAAGACAAACTCTACTCCCTCTTTCCTCCTACCAATACCCTCATTTCCTATAGCTAACACAGTACATTGCGTTCATAGATGTCCCCTGAGCGTTAGTAAAAAAAAATCGAATCTAATGAAATGGAAATTTGGATTCATAAGGAAATTTCCCATCGTTTCAGTAAACACTTGCACATGTTTATTTTAACAATGTGGCAACTAAGTATGCTTATTTATGGAAACAGTCCCAGTAAAAAATGTTCCGATAATTTACCGTCAGACAAGAATTTTGTATGCGGTACTGTCAGATTTAAAAGCATTTCTATACCCTTAATTTGTCACTCCGTTTGCACTTTCTTTTTGCGCTTATGGATCGATATAAACAATATGACCAGCAAACTAACGAAAACCCCCATTAAATAAATCTTAGCCAACATAGGTAGCTCTTAGTCGTGGAGAATGAAAAGTGCTGAACATGCAAAACAATAAATATCGAAAATGTATACTATTTGAAAAATATAATCGTAAACAAAGAGTACAAACTTAATATACATATATTAAATACTTTACCAGGGATTGCACAAGGAAGTTTCTTTGGTGTCGCAAATCACATACGGTATTAAATATCGAAACTTGGTCTTCTTCTTCCAATTGTTGCAATAAAGAATCCAATGCAACCAACGTCCCTGTTCGCCCAACGCCCGCACTGCAATGTACCAATATAGGTCCTCGTTGCACTGAATAAACTGCATTTATATGTCGAACGAATTTTATGAGTGCATGTGGATGTTCAGGCGCCATGAAATCTTTCCAAACCAAATAGTGGTACTGCGTTATCTGGCGACTTTCATCCTCTTCATCATTTATGTTGTTTCTCTTAAATATGTCTAATGTCCTAATTAAATAATCTCCATGCTTTTTTTCCGATACAAACTTAACAGCAATCTCTCCATATTGTTTCAAATCCATTATCTTCTCCGGCCAATATTTGGCGCATTTTGTTTTATTGTACTCCTCTAGATTTGTAAGCATTACAATAATTTCCAAGTGTTGTTCCCATATCATTCGCCAGAAATCACCGACGGTCGATTCCATCGGCCCTTGCGCACATATGAACTTTTTCCGTTCTTTGTATCCTATTACGAAGTTCGCATTAATGTAGTCCGATCCCTGGATACCGTTCACTTGAGAAAGCCGTACTCTTGTTTGATCGTAAGACTTTATATCCGGATAACGATTTTTAGCACTATTTTCTTTTATATCCGAATTTTTTGTAGTTCGATCGCTAAATCGATTTGGCAACATTTCATATTCTCGCAAGAATCCATAGTCTGTGTCTTTATGGCGGTTCTTATATGCTACATATAAGTCGGATTTATGAATGGGCCCCACATCCGTTATCTTTCCATTTGTGGTGCCAATAAAATGTCGATGGTTGCTAGAACGACCACCAAAAAGAGCTCGACTGAAAATTCAGAACATCAATTATAAACCCGCCAATATTTGGTTTCTTATTTGTTTACAAACCTTAGGGAGTCTCTTAGGCTAATAACCTCCTCGCCGCCTCCAGAATTTTTTGTATTGAAACGATAGACAAAGCACAATATCAATAAAACTATCAGCACAATGCCAATCAGGATCGCCAACACCTGTATCACAATATTCAAGAGTACAGAAATTCCATCGTTGGTATACATTTGTTCTGCGGTTACACTGGGCGTTATAATTTCAAAATAGCTGCTGTATGCTCTCAGAACCGAGGTGTCATTGCGTACTAAAACAAGTAAAAAACAAATTAAATACGATATTGACATATTAAAATTTATTAACTTTTCTACAATAACAGAAATAATAATAATGGACAGTGCGTTTTCGCAAGTATTCATTTTCCTAAGTAGAGTTTAAACTTAAAACGTACTTTTGCTAACGAGGGAATAATTCAATTACAAATTAATGGTTTTTTATTTAATGGCCGTTACAATTTCAAATCATTTTCCTATGATTATTATATGTGGAACAACAACTTAAAGAAACTGTTAAATTTATGGTTATAAATATTATTTTCCAGACCATATAAGTAAACCAACGCAATATATAGTCATATGAATTCCAAAATGACCAATCATCAATTTAATTTTAATTTACTTAGGAAATAAAGAGTTTAGGAATTTTATTCCTTTTCTACTTTGTAGTTAAATTTCACATTTGCAAGCAACGTTGCATATTTAATACATGGGAGGAAAAAGTTAAGCAAAACCAATTTGACTATATTTTTAATTAAAAATAACTATATCCTAAGGTAAAATTATGTTGATATTATATCATTGACATGCGTATAAATGGACTGCTGACATCTCCTTTTGTATTTGAACATGCACGAGATAGAGTGTGTTGTCCACGTGTTGAGTAATGCCATGGTAGGTTCAGCATCAGTTTCAAAAGCATATTTTGCGCTATCTGAAGTTTTTTGACATGGCACATTGCTGTGGACGACCATACCGGTGCACAGTAGAATATAAGTGGTTGGAATATAGCTTTATAAATAAGCAATTTATTGTCCATGTTAAGAGCGGATTTTCTATTTATCAGAGGGTACAGCATTCTGGTCGCCTTGTTGATTTTGTCCACCAAATGTGGTATATGGTCTTTGAAATTTAGTCTGCGATCTAAGATAACGCCAAGATATTTTACATTTACTTCCCACGGAATGTCAGTGTTCATGTTGGGTGATTGAGGAACAAAGTGGGATTTTCTTTTCCTTCTTTTTCGGGATTTACAAGTATGTTCCATTTAGTGAAATATTTATGCAGTTCGTTTAATGCAGACAATAGATTTTGTTCAATAACCGCGGTATTGACATTTGAGCTTAGAATTGATGTATCGTCGACAAATATAAATATGTTGCAGTTTGAAGAGATTGGGATATCGGCTGTGAAGATATTGTACAAAGTAGGAGACAGACATGATCCTTGTGGGCATCCTGCAGTTACATCTATTTATGATCTGGTACTTAGGAAACTCTAAGATTGTCTTAATAACGTCAATCGGGAAATTTAGTCTATTTAATATAAATATCAAACCGTTATGCCAAACTGAATCAAAGGCTTATTATGTCAAGTAGTACCATTCCAGTTGATTTATTCTCATTGAAATTTGAATGGAGGAGATTTTTAATTTTTGTGAGCGGCTGAGATGTGTTATGTTCTATTCTAAATCCGAACTGTTGAGCTGGTAAAATATCATTATCCTCAATGAACTCTGTAAGTTTTTCAAGTATCTTACTTAACGAGCATAAAAGACTGATTGGTCTATAAGAACTTGGACAATCAGGAGGTTTATTTGGCTTTAAGATAGGGATCCTTTTTGATTGTTTCTATACAAATGGAAAATAGCTTAACTAAAGGCAGGAGTTTATAATGTTAGTCAAGTATATAACCGCCTTTTTAGGTAACTTTTTTAAGCATTATTATTTAAACCATCTAGACCGGAAGATTTTTTATTTTTCAATTTCTTTATTATGGATGTTGTTTTATTTACATCAATATAGAAGGCATTTGGCGGATTAATTTCTAAAGGCCTTATGGAGTTTGAAACGACATCGACTTCAGAAACCGTGATTGTTTGAAAAACAGTGATTCAATTTGAAGGTTTGAGCCAAGATTTCCTTTTTTTCTTCGTGTGTATAGTACACATTGTTATTTTGTTTTAAAAAAGGAATAGATGTACACTTCTTTTTTAATAGTCGTCGCCTATTATATATTTACAGGATCTGGTCAATCAAATGAAAAAGCCTGTTTTTTCTTTAGATCTCTACCAGCAGTACCTCCAAGAAAATAGCATGAAAATATATTAATAGGCTCGTCTTTAACGAATATTTGAGTAGCAGCATTTTCTATCAACGTCGTATTTTGATGGCGAATCAATTTATGTTTAATACTTTTATTTTCTAAGTATTGCAACACCTCCTCCTCTTCCACTTTGACGATCACATCTATAACAATAATAATTTGAAAATTTCATTGCTGCTCAACAAAGCTTCGGTGAGCAGACCAATGTCGATATTATGCGCTTCTAAAAAATTTAAGAGTTCGTCTTTTTTATTACGAATGCCGCGGACATTCCAACAAATGAGTTTCAAGGAGTTGTTCATTTGTACAAGAATTTGCAAGCTAAGTTTGGCAGTACTCCAAAATGGTCCGCAGGGGTTTTGCATTTACTTAAGCCAGTTATTAGCTCGAACGTTAGAAGTTTAATTTCTTCAAATGCAAATTTCCCCAACTGCTAGTTGTTGGCACAAAGTTTTGGAATTTGGGAATTTTTGGTCCATATTTACGTTATTATGTAACGTAAATATGGACCAATTTGATCCTAATAATATTCATATACCAATAGTTCTGTCTTAATTCTTTAACAGTAATGGACTTCCTTTCAAAGTATACCACATTTATAATTTGCTCGGCACTGCCCTCTCTTGAGTGTGTTACGATTTTCACATCCAGACATTTTAATCCCATTTCCCTGAGATTATGTAGAACCACTTTTGGATCCATTTTGTCCAATCCTAAGAGCACTGATTTATATAATTTATCCTTCTTGGAAGCGTACGTAAAAAACTCCAGCTGAAACTTACTCACAAGTTGTTCGCATATAATTTCATGATCTTTTTGGTTTTCACAAAACAGTTTTAGCCCAATCGATATTTTTCGTATAGAGTATTCGGTAATCTTCAGTATTCTACAAAGTTGACAATTTTATAGGCTAATTCCGACATAACAAGAAGAGTGTTTTAATTACAAAATGGAAATAAATTCAAATTCATTCCTCTATATAACAGTTATCATTGGCAAAAATGGTTTTTTGGTTTTAGTTTCTATTTAAAGAAAAAAATAAATAAAAAAGAACAATTAATTACTTACAGACTGTTTTTATAAAACGAATGGGTCCTTCGTTTCGTTAAAATAACGAACAGAACACAAAAGCCTCTGTTAAAACCCTAATTGGGATTTTTATTCTAATGTAATTTTATGTTTACTGTCTAATTGGATTCGTTGCAGTTATAAAAACCCCATTAATTTTCGTTTCGGCTACAAACGTTTCTGTATACAAAACTAACAGCCTATTTTGGTCTCTGTTAACATTCTAATTGACATTTATTTCTAATGTATTTTTGTGTGTATTGGCTAATTCGATTCGTTGGAGTTATAGAAACACCATTCATTTTCGTTTCGGCCACAGACGTTTCTGTTCGTCTCAGACGTATTCGTTTTCGAATAAAATCTGCATTTGGAATAAAATCTTCGTCAATTAAATTAAGAGCTAAACGCATTAAGTGACAAATTTCTAATTTTAACCGGTTGGCGAACATATTTTTCATAAGCACTACAGTTAGCTTTTAAATATTCAGTTAAATTATTGTTTAAAGTCGTCGTCAGACTTACTTATGTTGACGGAAGAGGCCTAGTTTGAAGGCGATACAATAAATATGGATGAATAATCAGTATTGTGGGAGTTCATGGGGGTGTATGTCATAAGGTAAAGTTACTGATCGATTCAACTTG
This sequence comes from Hydrotaea cyrtoneurina, assembly GCA_958296145.1. Classification (NCBI taxonomy): domain Eukaryota; kingdom Metazoa; phylum Arthropoda; class Insecta; order Diptera; family Muscidae; genus Hydrotaea; species Hydrotaea cyrtoneurina. Next base: position 60,723,023 of record OY282515.1, read on the forward strand.
GCGAACCCAGTGTTATCCTGTACCTCACGTGGAAACTCCTAGGCAACGGCCACCAGCTGTCCACAATGGACATCAGGACTTAATTATTTTTTATCAGCCTGATATGTGCTCACGTGGCGAAAGAAAGACGAAGAGAACAAAGATATGAGCGCCTAGAATAATCTTACGACCGATGTCCAGGCTATGAAATTAAAATTATTCTTGAGGATTTTAATGGCAAAATAGGTAGGGAAAACATGTTTGTTCCGATCGTCGGTAAGTTCAGCCTCCACGACGACACCTCCGATAACGGAATAAGTCTAAGCGACACTCGCGCCCATATCGACCCATGTGTTGGGGCGATACCAAAAATAGATGAAAATACGGAAATGTAAGAAAATTTGTTTTCTATGGAAACAGAAATTATGCCAGAAATTTCTACCAACTTCGAGTAGAGATGAAAATGGGAAGATGGTGACAGACACGTAGATGATTTTAAAGCAGCATTTCTCCAGCTTGTTGCCGGAGATGGTGTTGTTGATGGTGTTATTGAATGTCCACACCCTCAATAAAAAAGAACAACAATGCCGCAGGTACATCATAAAAATGTTCTTTTGAAAGATGCAAAATTTGGTTGCCTTGGTTTCTAATTTACTCAAGTAAACGCAATGACTATGAAAAAGATGAACCGAGAAGAAAAAATTGCATTAGCAGCATCATTAATTTTGAAGGCAGTATTAAAAAGTTTTTGAGGATGACATAAGTAAGATTTGTAACAAATTGAATTGCAAAGTAAATGTGGATAAAAAAGGCATTGGGTGTCTCAAATGATGTGGCACAGATGACTTGCACATATCTGCGATAATAATTAAAAAAAAAGTGCAGCTAATGTCTCAAGGTGGTAACATGAGCAGGAATTATGTGATTTGCATGAACATCGATCAAGGAGCCGGGACATCTTGCAAGTAAACCTTAACGTATACATAATTTGTGTGTTACAGATTGTGGCAACAAATTTGACGCCCCCGAAGCCCTTAAAGAGGCTATTTTGTCATCAGAAAATCACTTTATGGCTTAAGGCAGTCCAGTCGCGTTTGGAAAAAAAAGTTGAACGAAGTACATTTCGCTTACAACGCTGCGAAGTCAATCATTGTGTTTACTATTGCATCAATGGAGAGAAAATACTTTAATTAATTTGTATTCATTTATGTAGACAATGTTTTGATGTTATAAATCACTTGAACCTAAATCTGACAAAAAAGTAAATTTGTAGAAAGCGGTAACGATCATGGCCAATGCCATTCGGCAAAACCGTACATATAATTTACTCAAGATGGAAACTCTTTAGATAATTGAGTAAAAGCTTTTACTGACGTAAGAGGGATTATCTAAAGAGTTTTGCATCTGATAGCAAAACGTGCAATTACAAAAGGTAACTGGGCAGCCAATATCGACGATAGGCGATCATTATATTTTATATTGTTATATTTTTATCATGCCGCGTGGATTCATTCATAAAACTACACATATTGATCATAAAGTTAAATTTATAAGATTGTTTGGAAAACCAAGAAGTTATTTTGAAGTACCTAGACAACAAACCCCGTATTCATAAAAAATTATAACAGCCTTCGTTAAGAAAAATGTCTCTGAAAGATAAATTTTATTTGTGTATTGGTTTTTATTTACCTATAACTTCCAAAAATCCAGTATAATTACTGTCCATGTCTATTTCCCCATCAAATATTGGGTACGCACCAGCTTCCGAATATTCGTTAACAGTCGATGTTAGCTGACGAGTATTGTCATTTTTTTCTATTAGGATATGCGAATTCCTTCTCCGCCTTCTTTTCGCTCCTAAGATTTTTGAGGCTGCTTCTGTGAGGTTACCAGCTTTATTGAGTTCTTCATGGTGGCTATGATCGATATCACTATATATATCTGCAACGAAAGGTATAAGAATAGATGATATAACACTCTATCATACATTTGTCTAAATATATATAAGAAGAGGTGTGTACAATGAAATAACTCGATTTGAAAATGAAGCTTGTAATCGAGCAGCAATGTTTGAAATATGAATAGCGTTTCGAGCATAAAAAAAAAAATATATGTGCCAAATTTTGGAGTAGTCGCTCTTTTGTTTTGCGAATATAACCGATCGAGCGTACTTGAAAAAAATTACTGAAGTGCTCCAGGGAAAGAATAAATATGTGTGAGCATTGAAAGTGCGTCAGTCCTTTAAGAGTTTAATTCTAAAAATGAAAAATGGCAGTCCTTTTCTTTTCGCACCACAAATTCAATAACCAGACAGGATCCAATTAATGTAAAAATCGACACATGTCTACAAAAAAGGGTAAACAACATCACTTTCTGAAAATTTCCCTTCCAAATTAGGAAAATAAGTAATGTTTGACTTTGGGAAAATATGTAATTTTAGCGTTACCGTTTCTGTTCGAGTATTAACAGTAACGCCAAAATTACTCAATATTGATTAGCCCCTTGATTGGGGAAAATGAATAATAAAATACATGAAAAGCAACAACATCGTTTTTATATGACCTCGAGCCAAACTTTAACAAAAATAATTCATTTATGTAACTTTAAGCAATAAATTTGCATTAATTAGGATGATTTCTGTTTTATTTTCTAACAACATTTTTTTTTAAATTTTTTTTAATATGTTCCTCTCCGCTTATTTGAAACTCTGCACAATTGAAAAATCCCTTAATTGAAAACAAAATTTCTAAAAAATTTGAATTCCAATGATATCAACAAGGCTTAATTGAAAACTTTTCATCATTGTAGAAATCTATGCTTTCGGCAAGGTTGCGATTTCACGTTTTCACATTCGAACGTGCCGAAATTGTACTGCATCTAAAAGTAAATTTCCTGTATGTGAACAAACGAACTTTGGTTAAATGAATGGTTGGTTGGTTTACTCCAGAAATCAAGGAGCGCCAAGTAGCGTCTAGTGACACCGTTTAGAATTTTGTTACCACATCACTCTGAAACCGCCTGTTGTCATTTTAACTCATATCCAGATCGTCAGATTGACGAATTTAATAATGCTGCTCAGTTCGATATTCGGTATCTCGGATATATCATCCAGGAACCATGAGTGCAGTGTCTTAAGTCGACGGTTCATCTGTCCGGGGCATCCGCACAGGAAGTGTTCAACCGCCTCTTCTTCGTCTGCATCGTCGCAGCTGCTGCAGTAGTCGTTATACTGTAGATTCAGGCGTTGTGCATGGTTACCGATTAACCGTGTCCTGTGAGTACGGATATCAATCTAGATATATCCTTCCTGTTGTAGGCGATGAGAGATCTAGATCTTCTCTGATTGTATCCAGGCCACGTTTTGCTTGAGATTCGACATGAATCTAAACTCTCCATCTGGAGTTAGCCTGTGACAAGTAGTGTTGAAAACCGCTCCTCTTAATGGACCCTGTTGGTACGAATACGTGTACTGCGTCGTGTCTAGAGTTCGTTCCCGTAGAAATTAATGTGACTAAGGTTCCCGTTGACAAAAGACTAAGTCAGTACCTCCTTGCATTCCTTCACCAAAGACGAGGAGGTCTCCAAGGAGTTTACAGAAGTAAGGCAGCTTGGCTGTCAACGCAAATACAGATGTGTCCAGAAATATGTATATATCAACTATTCGGACTCCTCATTGTTGAAACAAATGCACTGTATTTTCCCGTTTTTAATTAAGCTGATTCGACTGTACATGAATGTTTGGGGGACAGGTAGAAATTGATTGTTTCATTTCTAGATTACTTATGTACACTTGTAAAATATATATCCAGGTTGTGTTTGATATTGCTGTTTGATTTTGTTTAATGTGGAGTAGAACATATTTGTCTATTATTCTTTTGTTACTATGTAAACTGTTTTTTATACTATTTTGAATTCTGCTAATTATTACACTTCTAATTATTTGTGAATACATCTAAGATGTTGTAATAATTGTTAAAATTAATTAAAATGATTCGATTGCACCGAATTTCAAAAAGATTGGATATTTCGTCTGACTTCTAGACATTTCGTCTGCCGTTATATGGTGATGTATCAACGCGAAGGCATGATGTAATATCTACTAGTGCTTGTTTTACACATGATTCAATATCTACATCCAGGTTTCAATAGTATCTTTAAGTACATGCGTTCTTAGTATCTTAAGGTATGTGTTAAATGTTCAGACTTCCTAAGAACGTGACCTGCATCGCTTATACAGTGAAAACTCGCTAATCCGAATAGTGGATTGCAGTCCCCTATTCGGTTTATCCAAAAAATTCGGTTATATAACCGTTAGTAGTAGGGTTACATAGAGATTGGATGGTATTAAGATTCGACACAACCGTAATTTAAAATAAGTCATCGACTATGAAAATAAAAAGTTAATATTTCTTTTGGACTGACTTCCGGAAATGTTTTTTTTCGAGTTATATGAATAACTTGAAATTTGAACTTCCATATGATCATGACAAAACTTTGTTTTAATGTTCTGTGCCCTGAATCAACCAATTTTCGTGATAAAGGTATAGACATTTTTATACCAAAATACGTAAACAATAAATATAAAAAAAGATTATATTAAAAAATATAAAACCAAAAAATACTGGTCATGATCATACCGTGCTTCTGGAATATGAAAATATATAATTATAGAGAACACCTAGTCGACAGTCCGAATTAGTTTCATTTACTAATCACTATCACTGGGCGACGGAATATTCAATAATACTTAAAAATACTAAAATGTTGAAATTATTAAAGTAAGGAAAATTTTAAATATAGTTACTTGATGCGTTTCTGGGTTGAGAATTTGTAAAGTTTTTAATCTCAAAATGTTCGCCCTCTAAGCATTTCAAACAGTCCTTGTCCATATCTTTGACACTATAGCCACTGTTTTCGAAGTATCGTTTTCCATCTCCGAGGAATATTTCCGGCTTGAATTGCTTTCCCGAAAACATTTCCGCTAAATATACGCCGCCTATTGAGTTGTTCGGAGCGTGAACTTCTTCGTATGTAGATAAATTCAATTGATTGGGTGGGGGTAATTCGGCATTATTGTATTTCATTCTGATTAAATAGAGCCTATAACAGCATATCGGACCGTTCCTTTCACTCACTCTGGGTATAAACGTTTTAAATACGCACTTTTCTTCATTCACTCGCACTTTTGTCCACAATACACGACTAATGACTTCCGGGGTAGATACAGGCATGCTGCATTTAGCTGTCGCAGGTTCTCCATTTTTTCGATGGCGTGTTATTGCCGATACTGTTACTGTATAATTCGTGTTGGGAATAACACCATCGTACGTTGTGTGATGCTGCGACTCATCTATTCGCCTAATTTTCGGACCCCACGTTTCACTTCGTATTTTTCCATTGAGATTATATAAGGATACTCCTTCTAATTGAATTTGATATGAAACAACTTTGCCATTTGGTTTCTCTGGAGCCATCCAAACAATATCGACCGTATTAACTTTCGATATGTTGTTATGAATACACGCCACTTTGAGACCAATAGGTTGCGATGCAACACCATCCATTGTTGTTCCATTGACTACATCTGACCATGGACCACATAATTTCGTTAGGTCACTGCAAGCACGCACTTTAAACTCATACTCGGTAGCGGTTCTCAAATTATCGAACATGTAGGGCAGATTTCTGGAGTTTTGTTGGTAGACGGTTTCTTCCACGACTTTCGGAATTTCGCCTGCCTCTGACACAACTAGTTCATAATATTGAACATATGGAAATAAGTGTGGGTTCGGAGGATCCCAGCCAATTGTTATAGTCGATGCAGTACTGCCTGTAGTTTTTACTTTCGGAATGAAAATTGGATCCTTTACAAGGGTATGCACCGGTAGTGGATATTGGAAAGGAGCTCCGTCTCCAATGCTATTTTTCGCAGACATTCGTAACACATAACTTGTGTTTGGTAAAAAGTTCTCCAATACATACGAAGTATTTCCGCCACCAATCACGTCCTTATAGTACGCCAAGTCTGGATTTCCCTCCTGCAAGTATTGTATAAAATACTTTTGAACTGGATCGTTGCCGTCATTGAGCGTCCAATTCAAATATATTTTACTAGCACCCACAGCCTTGACATAGTCAATGCTGACCTTTGGTACATCCATAACCAACAGAGCTATATTATTTCGTGCTATTTCATCACCGTTTAGTGCATAAATGACACATGCGTATGAACCATTTTCCTTCTTGTACACTTCTGTCAATTCCAGAGTATAGTTAACATGTGTTGAATTCACATGATCAATACTAGAAGACTGGTCAAGAAAGTTGAATGCATTTTCATCTTTTAGCCACTTTAGCTGTTTTTGCAATGTATCATTTTGTGGATATATTTCAATTACACAATACAATTTGACCGGATTGCCACTTTTTTGCTTTACTTTACGCCCATTATCGTCTAAGATTTTTGGCGAAAGATACGGTTGAACGAATGTCTTTTGTAGTATTAGATTCTCTGCAGATTCGCAGGTGTAAATGCCTTCATCAGCAATTTGAACCTTGGCTATAGTTAAAGATATTTCATAATTTTCTTGCATTTCAGAAATCTCGTTTGTGTTATTTTTTGTTTTGACAACGCCATTAGAAAACCTGAAAGTAGATTTATACATTTTGTTATTAATTTATAGCAAACATGAAATGAAACAAAAACTTATTACATACGCGTAAACTACAACTATACCTTCACGTTTATCTTTATCTAAATACTAGCTGACCCGGTCCGCGTTGCTGGCCCTAAGCAAACATTAGTGTTGTATTACACATATTTATATAGGAAAGGGGAGTTTTTATCCCTTTTGACATTTTCACCCCCTAAATGTGGATAAATCCAAACTATGTTACTCGCTGGGTTATTCGGAAGATTCCCTGAAAATTTCATCAAAATCGGTCTAGCCGTTTTCGAGTCCATACGTTACATACATATACACATCCATTTTTATATATATAGACATATTTATCCATTTTATAGATATATATAGATGTGTAATTTATGTTTTGTATAATTTTCATTTATTCATAAAACAAGCAAAATATTCGAATTCGCCTGTAGAAACATAGCATTTAGTTGGATGTCACGATTCAATCCTAAAAAGAGAACGGTTCTTCTACACCTGCTAGATGGGAAACATGCCGGTGTGTTCACGACTAATATTAGAGAGGACTTTAAGAAAGCAAAAACTAGAATATAATTTTTGTGTGCGACTATCACATAAGTAAACCCAGGTTCCAACCCGTTTAAGACCATCTCCATCTCGTAAATGCTGGCGACTTTACGAGTAAAAGAGTAATCTCTAAACAGTAGGTTCCGGTCAGTAGGTATACACAATGATATCGCATACAGCTCACTGAATCGAGAGAAGTTCCCCGTGTATTGGTTCATAAAGCAGTACCAATAAAGCAATACACTGTGTTAACGATAGGAAATAAGGCAATTGGAGGGAGGATAAAGGGAGTAGTGTTTGTTGAAGTTTGTCTTGACTTTGAGAATGTCACAGCTGGTGAGAGAAACACATGCTGAAAGAGTATTCCAATTTTCCAATAGTGCGTTGTCCGGTCAACCCGTCATATAACGAAGTACAGATAGAGTCAGTGGATAGCCGGGTATCCGGCTCAGCAGATACCATGAAAACATCTATAGAACAGCGATATGCAACCCACGTTCAGGTGATGCAGAAGGGATACAACCGAGTTAGATAACCTACTATCGCCTATCATCACCACCGCTCTCCGCAGTAATCGGTCCAGATGCTGCAAATCTGTCGTTGAAGTCCCCGGCCATATATGAGAGTTATGTTAAATTTTTGTTATATATATTCAATCGCGATCATCGTCTGCGTTTCGTCCCTGACCTCAAAAGGACTTGGCCCTCGATCAAATGAATATGAGTGACAGAGATTGCTATCATCCGCAGAAGTCGTCTAAACAATAAATAGAGAAGAGAGATAGAACTTTGTGGCACTCCTGCAGTCAACCTTTGCACATTAGATGAGACTCCATCTATTGGCTTGGTCATCATTAACGAGAGTTGGGACAGAAATTGAAGAATTATCCCTTACCCTTTTTAGAAATTACCAAAAGCTCTTACATCATCTATGAAATGAAGAAGTTTTCTTGCCTAAGTACTCTGGCACGCTTTGATATTTTTTATTTAAATGCAGTTTTCTAAACGCTTTCTCTATGGATCGGAAGGTCCGATCGAAGTAGTCTTCGGCAGCAGCATCGAAATAATTATCAAGAAAACATAATTCCAATTGAAATGCTGATAAGAATTGTTGAGCTCCGCCCAACATGCCTTTTCGTACGTGTACGCGTACATTGTCCACTTCGTGACTGGTTTAGAAGAGGGACGAAGATCGGCCAGAAGGGGGGAACATAAGTGGAAAACAAAACAAGAACGGGACATAAAAATACCTTCGTCTTGTCTTTGTTGCGACAGCAGTTCGAGGAAATAAGTGGGCGGAATAGGTATCGACATAAAACGAGCAACACACAAGTAGTAAAACGGAATACGTATCACAACACTGAATACGCGACACGGACGCACATAAATATTGGCCCACAGAAGTTTTTAATTGCAGTTAATTTTTAGCCTACAATTTTTTCTATGTAAATAAATGTATTTGGCAGAATATACATACAGCTCTGGTTGTATATCAATGTATATGGGAATATTTTATTTATCTACTGATGGGGTCTTGTTCCATTGCACTTATAATTCTGTTCCATATTCAAAACGAAAGCATCAGGGCACGATCCGAGAATTGAATTGTGGCGTATATGTATAAAATAAACTACATGAAAACGAATGCCCTTTTTGGAGTTTTCTTTAGGTCTACTTTAATAACTCCTGGTCCATCATTCGCAGTATTATTCATCGTTTTAAAGAAGCATCGAACTTGGAAAATAAAAATTTTAAAAGAAGTAAAAACTGATCTCTCTCACGTTTTTTTCTCTCTGTCTCTATCCATAATCTGCAGTATATTCGATCTTGATGCCCTATTATTAAGAAAGACTTAATTGTATTAAGCATTTTAAATCAATCAATATTTTGTATATTATTATATCTTTAAATAAACGTACTTCAGGTGTATCTATTTTATATTACATTACACACTGAAAGCCTATAAAAAATAAATTTGGTGAACTACTTTGTCTTTCCGTCATCGTGATATTTGCTTAGAGGAAAATATGCAAAGTCTGCAATACAAACCCATGTACAATTTACTTGTGGTTTCCACTGTCATTTTGCATGTTAAAATATGTTCGCTAAATTCCTGTTTATGTCAATTGATACCCCTTAATTAGTTCCAATATGACAATACATTAATATTCTGTACTTTAGTTAGGTATAAATAGGATTCCGATGTATTACCTTGTATTATCCATGCCCACACTCCTGTCCTTAAATTTCCATGTTATATTTTTGTCACCTGAATAACACTGAATTGTGACATTTTCACCTATTTTGACTTCATGTAAACCTAAAAGAAAAAGAGCAAATTAACACATTAACATTGTGGTATGATGAATAGATATTGTAAGCTGGTATATTTTTAAGATTGAAAATGATTTTTTATTAATATATTAATTAATATATTTAATATATCGATATTTTTGTAAATATTAGTTGCAGCTATGAAAACTAGTTCAAAACCTTCTTAACCCTTTAATGCCCATTTTTTTTTTAGCTAATACAGGTCAAATTTCGGGCAGAAAATAACGAATTTCAAGTCCAATTTTATATTGACCTTTGTCCGGTAAGGGCAAAACTCCCACACCGCCAAAAGGCTGGGTTGGCCATTACATTGAAAAATACATGTTTCATTTTTTTAATGAAACATGATTTTTGTTTTTTTAAATTAATTGAAGACACTTTATTATAATGTATGTAACCAAACCAATATTCTGTGATTGAAATTCAAGATTATTAAAAATAAATTATAAATAATTATTTTGTACGAAAATCGATAAAACATTTCTTAGTAGAGGAATTGCAGCGGCTTAAGTTGCATTTTATGCAGAAAGCCTTTCTGATTTCAGCCAGGCATTTTACATACTTTTTTACCACAACGATCCAAAAAATGGCACCAATGACCAACCGGCGTGTAAGTTCTCTGAGCAGAATTTGATGGAGTAACCGACGATGCAGAATGAGAAGATTGTCGACAACGAGACTGCACAGAACTCACAGCACAAAGCGACATCAGACCGAAAACACGGAAGTTGGCACCGTTTTCCATTTTTATTTATTCTGTGGTAAAGGACAAAAGGAATGCCACATCCAAAAAAAACTTATTTGTCCACATTGAAATTTTGAAAACTTAGGTGATTTACGCAACCTACGACTATGAGAACAAAGTATAAACCAAAATATTCACTTAATCATATATTTATCACTTTATTTACCAAACAATCTAAAGCAATTTTTTTTTTACATTTTCCCAGAACTTCCGAAAAAATACTGGTTCTCAGATTCCGAATTTAGCTCCACGAAAATTTAAATGATCAACCGACACTTCGCTGGACACTCTTTTGCAAACGTTATCTTAAATTGCTCGGATTCGAACAAACCGATCTATGTGACGAATGCCAAATAGAACAAACATACACAATAAGAAGAAATCACAACATATTCCGCCTTTTCAAGAACTTCAAACACTCATGAAATTCATCAAAGAAGCCAACATTACACTTTGACGTCAGGCACACAAGAGAGGTTCACCGTCTGTTCCTTAATGGAATGTTAAGGGAAATAAGTAAGTAACGATATGTTCGTTTTTCCTCGATCTATTTTTTTTTTTGTTGGCTAACACTCAGGGGATGCCCCCTATTAATGCAATGTACTGGGTTAGCGATAGGAAATGAGGGTATTGGAAGGAGGAAAGAGGAAACAGGATATGTGGTTAAAATCTAAGCAACTTTTTATTTTATAGTTTTTTAACATTCTAATACCTTCGAACTTGATTTTGTATTAGTTTGGATAAAATTGTTTTATATTCAAGTAAAGTCGACTTAAATCGAAAAGTCGACTTGTAATTCACAAAAACTCGAAAAGTCGATAAATCTACTTTTTACAAAAGGTTTACGGAGGAAACCCGTCTATCTGTACTCCAATTTATATTAAAAGATAGAAACTCATATGTATGGTATTCAAATGAAATGAAATGGTATTGATAATAATAAATGAAAATACAGTCGAGTCCGGTTATAACGGACTCCTAGGGACTCGACAAATTAGTTCGTTATATGCAAAGTTCGTTATATCCAGGGTAAAATGGGATAGATGCAAAACTCTTGGGACCTAAAAAAGTGTTCGGTATAGGCGAAAGTTCGTTATAACCGGTGTACGTTATAACCGGACTCGACTGTAACATATTTGAGATTTTTAAAAAAATTACCCGTACTAAGATCGGCCCCCGAGAAGTCCGGATACTCGAGGTTCAACTGTATATTAATATTTATTGAATAGCCAAATGGATAAATAATGAAGCAAAACAAAATTATCATCATGGTCTCGAATGCTTAGATTGAAAATAAATTAAGACGATGTGTATCGTCGCTAGAATCTGCGGACGAATTCGTAGAAACAACCTTTTTTTTATTATGCATTTTGGATGGGATTAGTGGCAGGCTTTTGAAAACAAATAACTCTATTGTTGCACGTCCTTTCGATTTGTATTATTGTATCGGCTACTTCCCTTTTAGCGTTTAAAAATGCTAAAGTTGTACTACAGGACATCAACTGAATAGAGTAATAATCGATCTCAAAATAAACGAAGCGACGAGATTGCTTTCGACTCTATATGGCATAACGCTTTGATGTACAAACTGACAATTTGTATGTTTCGAAGAAAGTATTGAAGACTGCAAACGACTCCGCATGCTAGCCACAACTAGGGTTTTGTCCATTTTTTACTTTCCGATTCCCGGGATTATTGGTCAAGATTTCCGGGAACAATATACTACCAAAGGTTTGGTTAAAAAAACAATAACATTTTAAGTCGTTTTTTTGGGAAAAATAGTATTTTTCATTATATTGTATAAAGAAAATCAATTCGCGGGAATTCCGGGGAAAACGACACAGCCTCAACACTCAGTTTTATCACCACATTGTTCATTATTTCTTCTGGTGATTTCGGTATTCTAAGAGATCAAAACGCAGCTTTCTGATACGACACTTCTATGTGATCGAACACTTTCAAAGGCTATCCTTAGATTACACACATTTCTAAAGAATTCTTAAAAATACTCCAACAAGTGGAAGATTTAGTTTAATGAATAAAAGACTTATGCTTTTTTCAATCCAACAAATCACCTAAACGTGTCCCAACAATTCCACTGCAAAGAAATGGTGATTGTACTAACATTAAGGATTCACGAGTTATATTGGATATATATCACATAGATTACACTTGGGATAATTGCATTGACTGTGGTCGCCTGCTTTAACATCTACTTAATAGAATATGATCTGGCCTAAATACTTTTATACAAAATGTGTGTGCTATCAATATTAACATAAAAAAGTTGCACAGAAAGTAGTTTTGTCAAAAAAGGCGAACACTTTTTTTGTAATATTTTTAGTTAAACAAACCACTGCTAGAAAAATTAACAATGCAAACAATATGAAAAAAAAGGTCAAAAATGCCAGTTACAACGTTATTCGCTTCATTTGGTCTTTTATTTTGCTATCTTTGTAGCTGGTACAGATGAAATAGACTCACAAGTATCACTTTTAATTTGTTATTCATTATTCCTATTTTAGAAAAAAAATGGTTCGGCACACGCCAATTTGTATAAAATACATCTGCCATTTGCAATTGCCTGAAGTGTGTTCTGCCTTTAATCTAGTCGGCCTAACAAAAGAAGAGCCATAAGGTTCAAAGCTGCAAACCTCGGTTATGAGAATAGTTTAAACAAATTTGTATGCTCACTTTCTTACGTGAATATTTTTTTACTTTGCGGTTGTCTCTCATAGAAAGCGAGACATTACAAATTACAAATATTACAAATGTGAAGATGAGGTTCTGTTCATATGCAATTGCCTCAGAAAAATACGTACTGAAAAAAATTGACGGTACCACACCCTATATAAAAAACGCAATATCTGCCGTAATGAAAGATTATGATTGGACACTGGAATAATACGCGGCGGACTTCGTAATGCGTATCTATGTATATAAATAAAAATGACGCATGTATGTTACTTCATAACTTCAGAACGGTTACACCGATTTGACTAATTTATTTTATTCGTACTTTTCAGGAAAAAGGTTTTGTGACAATTTCTATCGGATTCCTTTCTATGTTATTTTTGTACAAAATTGTACATACACGTCATACATTTATATAATGTAAGAATGGTTATTTCGCCCAAAAATAGTTTAAATTTTTAAATTATTGGTGGCTTAATACATGAGTCAAATATCTATAAATGGTTAAGTAACACACCAATAAGCAATGTGAATAATAACACTCTAAGATGACAGAATTAACAAAGAAATATTATGCGTACAATAATGAGATATTAGTTCCCCTGTTTTTATTTCATTTTAGACATCAAATTTGTACCATTTTTAATTATACTCTTTTGTCAAAATAACCAAATAACAGTTTCCAGTATTTTAAAAAATGTGTTCGCTATAAATCGTAAAGGGAAAGAAATAACGCTGCCGAAAGGAATTATTGTATATTTGTGGAAACAATGTAAAACCTTAAGAGAAATTGGTGAAATAGTTGGAAGGGCACAGTCGTCTATTCGAAGAGTAGTCAATATTTTTATGGACACGGCAAATTGCTTATCTAAACCTCGCTCTGGCAGAACTTCCTTTTAATTCACAAAAAGCCAAAAAAAAAAAGTTTTATATATGCAAAAAACCACAAACATAAGCCACATGAGTTCTGGAAACAAATCATATTCCCTGATGAGTATATTTGGAATAAAAGGACTTGTGGAGTTATGTTGTGGGGGTGTATTGTAGCTAATGGAGTAGTAAAAATGCAGTTCATTGAGTCAACTATGGACAAACGTGGTAACCGAGATATTTTGCAAGTTAACATGAAACAGAGTGTAGTGAAATTGGGACTTTAGGGCAGCTATTCATTTTAGTAAGATAACTACACGAAGAATACAGCCGACATTGAGGAACCCTGGTTGATATATACCGGTCCTCACCAGTTACGTACACATCCACAGTCCCCTGATCTTAACCCTATCGTGCATCTGTTGAATTTTTTTGAAAGAACTATTCAACAGCAATCAATTTCATCAAAAAGTATACAGAAGAAATGGGAAATATAATATAATCAGAGAAAACCACAAAACTCTTCCAATTCGGCATGGATGTGATAAACAGAGGTTCTCCAAAGAAAGGCTTCCCTAATAGCTACTAAAGTTCAAAAAAATAATGCAGACCATTGAGGCGCCCCGGTAGGCGAGTTGGTAGAGTGCTTGCCTATCAGCGTGGGGGTTGTGGGTTCGATTCCCACCGGAGGCTTTGGTCTGTCGCTGCAAAAATCTAAACATATGGTCTTTGTGACCCGGTTTACCCTTGGACCCAAAATTAGAATATAAATTTACTTTGTATTCTAATTAATAATAAATAAATAAATAAAATAAGTGCAGACCATTGCAGACCTATTATGAATATACTTTTTGTACGCAGACTATTTCTAACATTTTTTTTTACTTTAAAACTTCGTTTTTGATTTATTACTGGTTTATTTTTTTGGTTTCTTCTTCAATTTTATTGCACTAGAAATTCCTGGACTTCACTTTTAAAATAGAAACTGAAATCCAGTTTTTGTATGTGGGTTGTGTATCTTTCTTTACTTGAATGTACAGACTTTTCTAGTGAGTGTATGTATTTTTATTTCTAAATGATGTGTCAATTAGAAAAATAGAAAAATCGTAGTAGAAAACTCAGACAATTCAAAAAACGAATCGTGTTTAACACACGCGAATAAACTTCGTGGACTTTATGCGGTTTTTGAAAAATTTCCGTCACAAAAATTTGAGCATATCGTGTGTGTGCCAAAAGACTTTCATGTCCACTTTTTTTGTGAAATGGACTTCATGATGCAAAAGTGTCCCAAAAGTAATAGTCTATGTCCTGTAAAACATTTCATGTCTATTGAAAGTAGTTCTGTAGTAACTGTACGAAAACATTTCATTCATTTTAAATCTTCAATAACTCAGAAACACAATTATCAGACTTGAGATGTTTTTGCTGTATAGGACAACTTGGGACAACTTTAGATAATAACAACACAACATTTTGCCAAAAATAAGTTTTTGCGCAGTTAATTACTTTAGTTTTTTTAATTGTAAACTTATCACCGGTGAGGCGTAGAAATATTGGACGGCGCTCAGCAATCGAACGACATAATCTCAAAACAAATGAGACTGACGATGAGCGCAGTCAGCTTTTGGAGGAAAATGCATCAGAATTATTTTCATATTTATTAGATAACACATGAATAGGAGCAAAGAAAGAGTATAGCTTTGCAACCATACGCCCAAACTTTAGTAACTTATACGCAAAATTTAGTTTTACGTTGTTTTTGACCTTATTATTATGTACATCAAATATGTACATCCCTGAGTGGGTGAGTGCGGAAATATTCCTCGGTGTTTTCAAGCTCAATACTGCCACTTTCCAAGAAAAACAGAAAAACACGGTGACATCCTCTCCACCATATTTTACGATCTTCCGAATGAATTGCCAATAAACTTGTTGGTCCTTTCTTTGTAAAAGAAGCTGATGAACCTATCTTCGTAATTGCAAAGATACCCACGATCGATCTAATTCAGATTAAGATTTAGCCAAAATGTATATTATTTCTCATTTAAAATAGTTGTACCATTTACAATAACTTGTCTGTAAAAATAACAAATATGTCGATTATTCACAACTATTTCACTGTCCACTCCAAACGGACACTACGATTAGAAAAATGTTCAGTCTATATTAAAGACTGTGATTTAAGTTTTTTTTAGAAGTAATTTTGACACTGATTCTGCGCTCGGATGCAGCGGAAGCCTAATCAGCTACTTATCTAAAACTAAGTAGTTACTAAGTTATTGGATCAAAACGAATTTAAATAGGATTTCGGTTTTAGAATTGTTTCTTTTTGATTTTTAAAAATATTGCTTCTACAATATTGTAATATAGTCTGAGAAGAATGACAACGTCAGCACACATTTCCTTAAAAACTTCATCCAGAACAGGAACATTTTAATTGCCTACAACAGAATTAGTGGACTAACTGACCGAGGCCTACTTTGATTAATGCCTGCTCTGAACGTATTTTTCTAGAAAAGTTTTGCATGGCTTCGAAATTACTCTTATGAGGCGGGAAACGTTGAATCCCTATCACACCACTTCAATTGACGAATGGGGAATAAATCGGGTTATTGCAGCCCACACGAATTTGTCAAGAAATTCAAATTTACATGCCTTAAATTTGTCTATTTGAATTATGAAAGTGACATTCGTGAGAACTATAACAAATATCAAAATGAAAATGTAAACTCGGACACATGGTTCATGGAACCATACTTTTAGGCTTTTGAGCAACATACAGGCAATTAAAAGATCTACGTTGTAGCCGTAAAGCATTCGTTGTTCGTGAATGAGATATCACATTTTCATACGATATTTAAAACCTCTTGAAAATTCCAAAAATTTGTATAGTTTCCTTTTGTATATTTGCGGTTGGTGTGAGCAAATTCTGAATGGGGTGGAACATTTTTTTCATTAATTTTGGCCACAGTATCATTAATTCGAGATAAGACATTTTGACTGGAAAATTAACTACAAAATCAGATCTCCTTTGCAATAGATGATCAGCTACTTCCCGCGTATTAGAGCACTAAACTAGGCTTGAAGCCCTAGATGTGATGCATTGATACAAAAAAAAAATGATGTACATTATGAATATGTGTGCACACCCTTTCTATATACAAGAATGACACAAACACCAATCGAGGTATAAACAAACCGGAGTTTGATAATAAAACAAATACTGGGGCGTCGACGTCTGTTTTAGAATGCAGGCTGTAGTTCGAGGAAATAGATTGAATAGAAAGGAAGACTTAGGTACGTAAATTGGATTGCATACTATACCTTCTGCTTTAGATATTCTACCATCACATCCAATCACAAAAACACAAAAATAAATCACATTTATTGAGGCCAAGAAGAACATACTTTGGCGTAAACAAGTTTCAATTGTCATCATTTTAATGAAACGGCGTAAAATTCGTATTAGATATAAGTATCAAAAATATAATGGCTTGGACCAACACTTTTTCCACATATGAAACTATTAGATAAATTCATTGCATTAAAATCTGTTTAAGAAAAATATTTTTTATTTCAATACACAAACATATCGACTGCGATGCTTATACACTTTTTAGTACATTTTTGCATCAGTACACAAATTATCAACCGTAACATAATTTTCGAAAATAATTTCGTGAAAATTCGAAGTAGTTTCAAGGCATATTAAATTTACTACATTCAATGTATCATGCCAACCTAAATGATGCGCTCAGCGTTTTCAACGAAACGGTACAAATTATGCGGCGTCTTGCGTCTGAAACAGTTCATGAGAACCACACACAGTATGCACACGTTCATATTTTACATTCGTTCCTAAAGCTGCCATCATACAATTGTATCCATATGTAATTCCGAATGTATGTCAAAATCGTCGTTTTACATACGATTCATAATTTTTGCTATCACACTTCCATATGTATTTTCGAATGACATAACCTCTAAAAGTAAACAAAAGCAGACTTTTTAATGTGTATTTTTCAAAAACAGCTGTTTTCTTACAGATGAAAAATTTGACAGTACATATGTAAAAAACATATCTCTGATGGCAGCTTAAGAGAAACATTTTTGGCCATTCCGATTTTGAGGTATGCATCAAGCTGCAAGTTTTCGCGGCGGAGTAAATACGAGTAATCATAAATGTAAAAGTACTAACAAATATCGAAGAACGTTTTGTGCAATCGATTTAAATCACTAATCGTAGCGTTGGCGTAGTAGATTTTTACGCCAAATAAATCTTCAGAGCAGTCTAACAAGGAATATTTAAAAAAAAATTGCGCATATTTTGGAGTGAAATAAATTGGCGGCATTCATGAGCTATTGAAGAATATAATATGAACCGTCGCTCACACATTGTTTTTCGCGGATATCGTTTCAAACACCATTTTGGCATAACTGGTTTTTTGGGCAGATTACGGTTTACAAGATTCTCTCGCATTGCTCAAGCACTAAATCCGACGAATTTATACACGTTATCGTTCAAAAAATGCATTTAGAAAGTCAGTGCTGCTACTTTTTAATTTTTTGTTTAAAACGTTATCCGCGGTTATGCTTCAAATATTGGCAAACTGCAGGATTTTTGGTTAGCAATCATAATTGTTACAAATTGACGGAGATACGTCACGTATTTTTCATTCATTACATTTTTAATTAAAAACGAAAAATTTAATAGGTATCTAAAAATTATTTATAACGAAATACAGTACAGTAATTTTAAAATAGATTACATTTAGGAAGATAGTTGACCATGGTGATTCTTAGTTTTGATTATTAAATGCGTATTTGCATTATTCGTGGGTAGTACAAATGTAAGTGAAATATTTATATTGCTTTCTTTACGCACATTTGGGATATATAGGGCCAATACTTTGTCAACGTTTTTATTAATTTTGTTATATATTGTTTTATTACTTTTTAGTTTTAATTTATTTATATTTTATTTTGAAGTATTCTGTAACTATATATGGCCTAAGACGCTCAGTTACCAACTGAATTTAAATAAATGAAAATGAAATTTTGTATGTATTTGGACCGTTTTTTATAGAGCCAAGTTTGCATTACAAATGATCCCAAATTGTCATATTAATATAACGAATATAAAAGTAAGTAAGTAAATGTGAGTGATATTGGCAGGTTCGTATCCTGGAAAGACCATCAACACATTTTTCAGCGGACGTTTCTCCACCTAAAAGCCGTCAACTTCCTTGTAGTCGTCTTTGACGTTTTCTTCAACCTAAATTTGTTTATCGAAGTTGATTAATTACACTCTTGAAACTTTTTAAGAACACTTAACTTTTAATATACTTTAAAATATTGCGGCTTTATTCATTTAGTGACATTTAGATTTAGTGATTTTAGATATTTAGTACGTAAATGTCATTCTGTCCCCAAATTTCGCATGGGTACACTGGTACCTTGTCGAACTGGAGAAGGTGTTTTTTTGTGCCGCAACATAAGGGTTCTACCGTATGTCTCGGCTAGGGAGTATACAAATTATATCGTGTATAGCTCACTGATTTGAGATTTTCCTTTGAGACAAATACGTACGTATACGTTTTTTATTCGCAGTTAATTAGATTCTTGAAGATCGAAATATCGATTAAAATAAAAATACGTTCTACTATACGATAATACTACTATATAACGATTTTTTTTTGTATAATGAATATACGTATTTATAATAATGCTTTTTTACATATAGATTTTAAAAAGCTAATTTGATACGCTCGGACATCTGAATGCACATTTTTCATTAGATAAAATCCAAAACGGGTTCGGGATTAAAGCCGCTGACGCAGCCTTATTGTCTAATTTTCTGAGATACGGACCTCCGAAGTTGAGATTCCAAATTTCTTATTTGTTAAGGTATTTGGGCAATATAAGAACCCTCGGCACACTTTTCGAAATTCCTATTAGACGATTCATATATACAGAATTTATTAACCCAGTCTGGGGGTCTATAGATATCCCGAGTATTCCGGAAAAAAGGCAACTCAACAGTAGTTGTGTTGCAACAAATACTAAAATAGGTTTTCCGTAAAAAAAAAACTGGCATTGCCACGCAATGAATTTATAAATCAGGAATATACATATTTATGCCATTTCAATGTTTTTTTTAACCTCTCCAACGAGAAACATGGACAAATACTTTTGTACTGAAAATGGGATATTCGATCAACGATGTTAGTTAAGAAAAAAACTGACGCTAAACTGGACTTAAGTCTCTTTTATTAGTATTTCGCAGAGCTTACTTAATGTTTACAAAACTATCTCAAATCAACGCGGATGCGTACTCGGATGGAAACTTAAAGATGTGAGAATTCAACGACATTACGGTAGGAAGAAGTCCAGCATTTGGTATAATATTATATGAAAGATAGAGAGTGATGTTATTGTTACCCCTGAAAAAATACAAACGCAATAAACTTAGTAAATGTTACATTGGTCTCAAACAAATTTTAATATTACCTTAAACCGTTTCCATCGTCCCAAAAATAGTATTTGGTGTTTATATTCTTGAAATCCAATACTGCATTTTCTCCACGTAGTATAATTTTGTCCCACAGCACAACTTGATTGAGGACATTGTCGGGCGTTTTGTATTCGGCGGTAAGGAACAGGAAGAGCTGCTTCACATTCCAATTAAACAAATTTGTCAAATTTGTTTCCAAATCAAAAGTAATGAAACCCAAATCATGTTTCTCCCTCGATGCTCCATAGTCCGGCACATTTTTGCTATTAAAAAAATTATATTTGTCATCAGTATTTATTTGATTTTCTGCAACGAACGAACGCCAACAATGTTGAAAGCACCAAGGTGTGGATGGAAGGGGAATACTACTTACACCAACACTTTCGCTGTATTAACATTTGATGCTACTCTATAATCTAGAAAT
This sequence comes from Hydrotaea cyrtoneurina, assembly GCA_958296145.1. Lineage (NCBI taxonomy): Eukaryota > Metazoa > Arthropoda > Insecta > Diptera > Muscidae > Hydrotaea > Hydrotaea cyrtoneurina. The sequence continues at coordinate 60,743,799 of OY282515.1, forward strand.
ACTGTCGATATAAAACAGCAAAATGTCAGACATGCTAAAACAGACAAAGTGTACGCAACTGTGGCATTTCCTCGAGTTAGGACTGTATGCATTTTGATTCCGATTCCTGTCTTTTTCTATTCCAGTGCTGTTGAATGACACGTATGTGAGCAATTTGTGTAAATATTACCGGGTTGTATGAAGCCGAGTACAAAAACCGCAAACGTCGGCGGTGAGTTGCTTAAATTGTTGGCATTGTTCGTTGACACGGTCGATAGGGTTGCCGACAAATATTTCTGATAAAAAGCTAAATTGATTGAATAATGAAAAAATATGGTTAAATTGAATTAAATTTAAAAATTATCTCCAAATATAATGACAAATTATCTGACATAGAGAAATTACTGAAACTTATATCAAAAAAATAAATTTGATAAAGAAAACTGAAAATATGACCAAAAATAACTAGGGATTAAAATTCAGTTACGAACAATGAAGTTTACCTTTTAATCATGAACTCCAAAAATAATCAAATAAAATCAAATCATATATATATATTTTAAAGCAAATTCAGTATGTTGATACTAGTTAAGTTTATTATAGTAATATATCGTGTGTCAATGTATATAAATATATAATTCCGTAAATAATTAGAACATGAAAAATTAGTATATAGTAGTATATACTCAAAGTACTATTAATTTTTCAGATAATAATAATTTATTTTCTTTAACGTTTCGTAACGTAGCAATTGAAAGATGTATAAATTCGAAAATTATTTTTAAATATTTCCAAATATTCTTTTTTTTCTGAACTTGTTTAGAAAGTTAAAATGTATGACAATACTGTTGGATAATTATTGTATGTACATATTAACAAAAACCCTAACAGCGAGAACACGATTTTTCTCAGCGTATATACAATTACAGCCTAAGCCACGATTCCTTTTCCCGACCTTTGTACAACATTATGAAATCGAAAAATAAAACAATCATCGACTAATTTCCGACTCCTCATATTCCAAAACTTTACCGTAAACAATTACTAGAGAATTATATTTTCATGCAAAAAAGTAAACAAATCATTGACTAATTTCTTTCTCCTCTGCAAGGGAAGTATATTTTCATTATATTACAAGATACATTAAACTAAAACGATACGGAATTGAAATAAATAAACGATTCAATTTGAAACAACCTCAATTTCAACATCAAAAACAAAATTCCACTATCGAACTAACTAATCGATGTTACATTTCTATTATTGCATAATCATGGCCTTAGTTCCTACACTTTTTGGCAATACAAATAGTTAATATAAGAAAGACTTATTTGTGAATATTATAGGTTTCATTCATCCATTGTGAATCCATTTTTCTCAAAACTGCAAAATCAATTAATTCCGATTATGTTTTCTTTAATTATATAAATATATTTCTCTTGCCGAATTTTCTGTATGTACGATTATCTCTATTGTCAACTTTTCATAAGCATATGCACCGCTGTAACAAAATGGGATTTTCAGGTATAAACTTGTGTCAGTTTGGGGATAAATGTAAACCCTACTGGCAACACAAACGGCATCACAGCTGTTTCTATTTATTTTGTTCATTGTGAATTGAACGATCAACATATAGAGGTCCGAGCTGAGTCGGCTCAAATCGGCGGCGCGCCGCCCCTATCTTTTGACCAATGTTGCGTCGCCGCCGTTGCTTATGGCTCAAATCGGCTGAAACGAATGTACCATTTTTCTGTAAGAAATATATTGCAACCCTGCCATTACACGTAGTACAATTAATTTCTTGCCAGTTGAAAATTTAGAAACTTTATTTCGCTCCAGTGTTGCCAATTAAATAATTGTTCTGACTACATTTGGATGTCTCAGCCACCCCGCCGCCGACTGGAAAATAAGACCAGCCGCCGCCGTCGACATTGCTTCGGTTCGGTTCTCTGCCAGCAACTGATAATAATAATAATAAGAATATATTTTGTTTTTCCATAAAAAGTCCTTCATTAATATGATTCCACTAGTTCTTGTAATTTCATATGGCCGGGAAAAATGCTGCGACATAATAAAAGGTATTTTGTTCTCGTTATATGTGTATCTGTATGTAATAAAAAAAACTATAAATCTTAAAACGATATGTAGTTGTTTTACATCAAAGATCTACATTAGTGTGATACCAATCATGAGTAGATATAAAATTCTCTCGAATTGGCTGTTCGTAAATTCCTCAAAATGGAATGATTCCTCAGCAAATGATTGCTGATAGTCTCCATTCCTGGTCTCAGAGTTCTTATTGTTCTTCCAAAAACTGCAGATACGAGTATGTGGGAGTTATTCCATGTTTCACAGCAGTAGAGTAGCGCCAACAAGAATTGAATATTTTGCTTTTTAAAATTAAACGTAAATAAAACATATAATATATTCTTTTTTCAATATATTTCTTTTTTAATAGAAAGTTTGAACGATGACATTATGTGTGAAACACTACATCATTTAAATGACCATCACGCGAAGTGTTGCAAGCATTGATTCTTTCGAAGTAATTTTGGACCACTTTTTGGCACATATTGGGCGGTATCTCAGCCATTAAAGGTTTATCTGCATAAAAACTGTCTTTGACGGTGACAGTCGTTGCCTCGTCGTTTTCTAAGAAGTAAGGTCCAATCACACCTTCGGACCAAAGAGCGCGCCAAACAGTGACTTTTTGTGGATGTAATGGTCTCTCTTTAATTACTTGAGCATTCTCAGAACCCCAAATACGACAATTTTGTTTATTAACATACCCACCCTGTGAGAAATGTGTTTCATAACCATAAACCATAATCTCCTCTTATCACGCGTTGTGTGATAGTTAGCGATCCATTTTCGTCAATGTCAGACCCAACTGAAAGGAAAAAAAATTGGTTTAACAACTTAGTTTGACAGATGTCGAATTCCAGCCCTATACTTTTGAAACCACGAAATGGATAACCCTGTATTTCTACATCTTCTCTGTCGCTGGCATATACGAGGAGGAAACGGACTCTGCAAATTTGTTATTGTTAATGTTGACTATTTGGTGGTATGTATATTGCATGATTAGTTCGGTAGTATCATGCAAAAGCCCCGATTAGTTCAACCTCTTTAAGAGTCATGTTGTTAACTAAGTCATTCGTCTTCCTGGTATTCATTTGTCTTTAAATTTGATTTATGTTGCGGTCACGTTTATTTTCCATATTGATGTGTCGTTCGCGTAAGCCTTGTCACCAATCCAGTATTGTATTACGAACAAATTAGCAAATCCTTTATTCGACAGAGGCATCGTGCATCCCCCAAATAAATAACAGTTAATTTGTTGCATAGTAGAGTTGAACCAAGTGTGAAATTATATAAATACAACAAATTATTAAATTCGTAATTGAACTGTACCTAACAAAACACCAAAAATACATAAACGCAAACTTATTTGCTTCATATGGAATTATTACCAGTAATGGAAAGAAATAAATACCAGATAACCTGATTCGAAGACAAACTATTCTTCGGACAAAATAACTTTTAAGGAAACTAATCCTCATTTGAGGTTGCTGAGCTTGACATTATTTTTTTTTAATAAACATACCAAAATACACCGGTGTCCATCTGGTCCGATTTAAATGGAATTATATTTTAATCGGATATTTTTGATGTGCTTCTGAAATGTGTTGGAAAATGATTCCAATGGAAATAAATTCACCCCACCCATTTTATGAATTGTTTTCATGAAAATATTTTTCTCGATTTTAAGTTCCAATCTGCATGCAATAATTTCCTTGCAAATATGTCGAAATTTTTTATTACACACTTTTTTCACAATTATTCCGAACAACGAACTATATTTTTCGTTATTTTGTATGCTTATATTGTTTTGTGGTAACTTGGATTACTTAATATTGCTTTATAGAATGGAGACGACATATTTTGGGTAATATGCCTCATGTGATAACATTTCTGATAATGAACTAAAACCATTTTAAATTATTGCACTTTATTGTTACAAAAAAAATGTAATTATTTCTTGTATGTTTAATAATTGTATGCGCAGGGATCAAAAGGAAACACCCATATAAGCCAAATTATTGTTTTTCATTCTTCTTTGGTTAGGGATTTTTCTATTCAGTTCAATGTCGGCCTGTGTCTGACGATGCTCTTATATTTAGCTGTTTGCAGAATTCCTGAAATATATTATACAATAGGGTATTTTTGTTCTTCGGTGAATTTGGTTTATTTTATTATTATTCATCAATCCATATCCTTGAAGGGCCTGATATTGAGAATATACAATTCAGAAAAATTGTATAGCATTTTATACATACTAAAACTTAAAACAAAAATCTCTAACCCACAATCAATTTCAATTTCAATTTATTAATCAATCAACGCCCTTTAAGGGCTACACATTGATAGGGTGCAATTTAAAAGATTTATATATACTTAATTAAATAATCCACCATTAACAATAAACAAAACAGCCCAAGACTATAGCTTACCCTACTCTATTTTGTCCATAGTTAACGGCCATAAAACTTATAAAATATAAAATGTATTCTAACGCACAATCTTTTAAATGCGTAAAAGTTTAAATAAACTATAAACGAAGATCGTCAACGATGATATATATATGTACTCGAGGTTCTACTGATTTTGTTCCAACTCTGGAAAATAGTTTAATAAGTTATTTTTAAATATGTATGGTTTTTTAGATTCAACAAATATTTTTAAGATTGCTCTGTGGAAAAATTTGGTGCGTGGATAGTTACGAGGGCTTCCCAAATTTAACAATGCAAAGGAAGTATTACATACATCTGATCTCACAATCGAGACAACATATGTCGCCATACACATATCTCATCTATGATCGTTCCGGAAAAAATGTCCACACAGTAGTAGTGCATGTGCTAATCTATATCTAACTAGCACTGGTAAGACAACATTCAAGCTATATATGGTTCTTAAGGCTAGATTCATTTTAGAACAAATTTGAGCAATATGTTTGGTAAACTTTAAATCTACTTCAAATCCAAAATATGAGATTAAACTCGATGCATTGACAATGTTATTTTGTACATATATATACAGAGCAGCTGCTTGGTCCCGCCCAATTTCAAAGACAACACACTTAGTTTGTTAACATTGATTTGTATGTTGTTGCGCAATGTCCAACCGCAAATTCATCCATTATCGCCATCTTAATGCCTAATGCAATCTGAATATACTTAACATGGAACTGCGAATGCACGAACATTAAAATTATATTGAGAAAAACTACATAGTTATATCAGATCTACAAGAATTGCACATAACATATTCAGATCGACCAGAAAAAAATGAGAAATACGCCAACAAAATGAGTGTTTAATTTAATAGAAATAATGTCCTGATTAAGTTGGATTGACGCCTTTCGTATATCGAATAAAATTAAGCATTCAGCGTCATCATGATTTGGACAACAAGATTCTCTCTGATCTATTAAATTGTGACAGATCTGATATTAAATAATAATTTCCAGTTGAAAGATAAAATTTCCAGTTATGGGATAAAAGCAAGGGATTAGGGGAATATCCTAGTAAAACGTAACTAGTAGTGTTTACTAGGAGGTACTATGTAGATATATTTAATTTACCGTGGCTAGATGCAGTGGATTTCACACCAGCAATGGATGGATAATTTCTGGATAGCAAACTCTTAGAGAAATACAAATTTGAGGACTGCAGCCAAATGTTTATGCGGCCAGTTCTAGCATATGGGTGTACTCTTTGGTGGGAGTAGACACCTACTAGAAGAATTAGAAAAGGTACATAGGTGTGCGGTACTAGCCATAATGGGGGCCATCGGAGGTACAGCACATGCTGCACTGGATATTATTATGCACCTACTTCCTTTTAGAGAATTTATAGTATATGAGGCAGCCATATTCATTTTTAGACTAACGAGTGATACTTGCTGAAATAGGTCACACCAGACTTATCGGAATTGTGTTTTTAAGGACAGTTAAGGGTCTCAGGGGGACAATAGATGATGGCGAAATGGTCTTAAATACATGTCTCTGCTACATTTTACGGGAGTAGCCCAGTATTCCGGGAAATGTTCTAACTTCAGGGACCGGACGACGGATATCTGACGACCAGGTACACTGTAATACTACCTATCTGTACCAATTTTTGAGCGCTTCCTCTTTCGATCATGTCTGATTAAACCAACACCTTTTGGAAGGTTTGATCGAAGTAGTTTATTCCAAAAAGAGCTGAAGCATCGTCATTATTGTCAAGGAAACATAACTTCCAGTTAAAACGCTGATAAACGTTGATGGAGTTCAGCCCAACGAGCCTTTTTGTATATGTACATTAGGGTGGTCCAAAATACAAAATTGTCGAATTTTCACTTCAAATTTGAGTTGAGTTGGGAGTTTTAGAGAGAAACAGCAGCCCTTTTAATAGAAGATTTGACTTTTCAATTGTGATGAGAGAAATTTTGTAGAAATTTGTGTAACTGATGAAAATTTAAAACTGTGCATATATGATGTTGTTTTCATGTGATTTCCGATATGCATATATTGCGGATTTTTTAAGTAACAAAGTAAGATGGTTAAAGATCGGGTGCGCGTAATTTCGGACATAACATCTTTTTATTTTTCCATACACATATGGACATATGGCGTCATTAAGACTTGTATATTGGCTTCCAATACTTCAGGAGCTGCTGGTTAGTCGGTATAAACCAATGACTTAACATATCCCCATAAAAAGTAATCCTTAAGCGATAAATCGCACGATCGAGCGGACCAGTGAATAGGACCACTTCTGGAAATAATGTTGTAACCAAATTGATTTTGTTGTATGGCAAGATCCACCGCCTTGTTGGAACCAAATTATGTATTGATGATTTGCTAACGGCTTAAGGATTGTCTTCGTTCCAAATACGTCCATGTTGCTTATTGACTTGCTTGCTCAATTCAGTGATAATGTTGGGCGTAAAGTGAACGAAGTGATCTATGAATTTAAAAAGCGTTGTTCTGGCGTTAAATGATTCACGATGACTTTCCAAACCTTACTCAACAACACGTACTCATCATGAATATTTTTTTTAGATTTTCATGAGTATGTATTAAGATTTTACACAGCTTTTTCAGAATGCTGCTTAGTTTGTGTTATATCGCTAAGTTGGGCCGGATAAAACATAGATTGAGAAAACTGTTTTAAAATTGATTGAGTTTAAACAGCAATTCAAATTAACATTACCCTTTGCGTTGGAAAGTTGCCAATGTTCAGCCGATCTACACGAAAGGTTTTCCAGCATCTGGTATCGAGAGTCGAACGTCTTCTGAATGATCGATAGTATGGTTTCAGTAAAATCCAATCTATTGGAGACCTGATGACATTCTTTCGGAAGAATAGAGTCTCTATATTGGGTAGCCTTGGTGAAAGAAAGGTCGTAGCTCAGGATATTTTCAAGGCGTTCGATAGGATCTGGCTCGGTGCAGTCATATCGGAACTTATTGCATTTGGTGGTGGTAGTAACATTAATCGATTCATAACAAGTTTTCTCAGAGATCGCTCTATGGGAGTTGTTGTAGATGGCGTTGTTATATCAGAGGTTGACCTGTTCTCTCTCCTCCACTATTTCTTATTTTCATTGACGACCCGTGTGGTCAGACTGTGAACCCAATCTACTTTTATGCGGATGACAACAACCTCTGTCACTCGTACTTATTTCACCATCGGCGAAATTCTGTGGGGACAGAAGGCGATGATGTACTCACTAAATTCCTTTTTCAGCTATGAAGATGCGATTTGGTACATGTGACATTACTTACTTTCTTATTTCCCTTAACATTCCATGAAGGAACAGACGGGGAACTTCTCTCGAATTAGTGAGCTGTGTACGATATAATTGTGTATACTCACTGTCCGGGACCTACTGTTTAAAGCCGGTTCCGAACGGCTAATGTTTTTCTAGAGAAGTTTTACATAGCTTAGAGATTACTCTCTTACTCGTAAAGTCGCTAACATTTACGAGGTGGAAACAGCCGCTGAAAAATGTTTGATGGTCTTACCCGGTTTCGAACTCGGGTTCTTCTGTGTGATAGTCGCACACAGTACTTACCACACCACAGCCGTCCACATGTGACATTAGTAGAGAAATAAACACGTATCAGCGCCCAATCACCTTAACTTTAAAATTTGAACCGCCATTTCTCATGAACTTTTAGAAAATAAATACAAAATTGTCTGGAGAATTTAGAAGTAGTGACACTTTATCTGAGAATGTGTGTGTGTTGCGCGTCTTAATGCAAATACACACAAATAGGCGTCCCTTCCTGTTTAATGCTTTGCCCGTGAGGTGTTGTTGCAAACGCATCAAAAAAATAAAGACCTTTTTTGTGGACTATTTGCTCACTTACTGACCCTCAGTAGATGAGCGGCGAATGGTTTTGTTCGTATCGAGCGGTTAGTAAGAGACCGATTAGTTTTTTGTACTCAACCCGCAACCCGAGACCGAGAACACAAACGAAAAAGAATGTTGCTCAGACTCTACGCGTTTAATTTTTTTCGGTGTTGTCAGTGAGGAGACACCACAGAGCATATTTTGAGATTTTCATGAAAATGTGTAACAGTTTTTTAGCGAGTCAAAGAATATCGCTTGTTTGCCGTTTTTATTACAATTAAGCGATAATAACTAGATTGTTTCGACGACACGCCTATTGTTATTTAAGCGAGCACGGGTGGTGCCAAGTCCGTTAAAAACTATAAACACCCAATTGTCTTTTTGCACGATAAATACTTGTTAGAGTTCACCTGAGAATTTATTTTCCACCCTTACAAATTTTAATACATTCAATATATTATAAAAGAATTATGAGTTGGATTAACGAAAACAATATTCAATAATTTAAAATGTTAAATTAATATAAACAAATCAAAATTTGATTCATCGTCACGTTCTGATAACAACCGCTTATGTATAAGTGCTATCAGTAGAATTATTTTCATCATTTTGGGAAATCATCTCTACTATCATTTCTATTTCCCATTGCTGATAATTCAGCAGTTGTTAAAACAAAATCTGTTATTAAAGACTGTGTTTGATTTCGTGATTCATTAAAAAGTTCACTGTAAGATAACATTATAAATTTCAGTTTACGTTTAAATTTCGCAGCTCGTTCCTTATTAGGATTATGTTGTTCAAAATATTACCTAAATTTCTTTAACTAGAGTTGAATGTAAAACAGGAATGTACTCTTCTTTATTATCGCTAAGTTTTCTTTCCTGATGGGTGTGGTCTATAGTTTAATTTTCACTCAAGCTTTTATCAACTAATAATTCTTCAAGATCTGCAGATGACAGATCATCAAATCCATCTACTCCAATTGTTCGTGCCAATGTAATAAGGCCAATAAATTCGTCTTTATTACGGGTGCCAGAGCCTTTGCATGAGTCAAAAGCACTACAAGAACTTTAAATTCGAGACATTTTGAGTTCATGTAGCGTCTTACTTCTGGGTATTTGTGTTTCTGAAACCATTCTGTATAGATTGAACTGGTTACGCAGGCTTTTTTTTAATAAAATCAACACCTTTCATTCAAATTGGTTTTAATGCACGATTTACTAGAAGTGATTTTAACATACGTTCTCCTGAAGCATTTGAACAACACACCATGCAACACGGTTCTTTGCTACTTTAACACCACCGGCAGTTTTATGTGATTTTGCAATATGAGTTCTGCTAGGCGTTTTTTTTTTCAAAAAGACCACTTTCGCCTACATTCCATACAAGGTCTTGGGAGAATAGTCCATCTTCCATTATTTGTCTAAGTTTTCGAGGGAACTCTTTACCTGCCAATTCATCTGCTTATGCAGTTTATCCCTTAATTTTTATATTGTGGAGAGCATGTCTTTTAAGAAAACTTGTCACCTTGCTGAAAATTAAGGTTGGTTTTGTAGAAATCCTGTTTCAATAAGTTCTAGCGTTCATTTGTTTATGTTTTAAACCAACACAGTTGGGTGAATTACGTTATTGTAGAAGATCGCATGAAGCCTGGAAGCGATTGAAGGTAGTGTATATACCTAGGGGTCCGTTACAGAAAGTTTCACTCTACAAGAGATTGACTAATCTGAAAATGTCAGAGAACGGTGACGTAGTTGAAGATACGAACGAATTCTCAGAAGTGTGCGAGAAATTAAATGTGACCGGCATTGTGATTATGGATCAGATATTATGTTGATATCAAGACTTCCAAGGGAATACGACAACTTCGTGATAGCTATGGAAATCTGAGACGTATTTTTCATCCCTTAGCTGAAAGCATCTTGAGGAGGAAAAGGGACAGAGAGAAAAAAAGATGAGCAAGCATCGACACAACAGTCGGAAGCCCATACTTCCCGAGCTACGGCCTTCCAAAGCTTGGACATATAATAAGTTATATCTTTGTTGTTCACTATATGGGCGTTGTTGGAAAGCTAATGAAAATACCTTTCTAACGATGTATAAATTGTGAACAACAAAGATAAATATAACAGATTTTTGTCCAATATGTTGACAATAGTGAATACTATACACACATTGTTAGGTAATGTCAGTTAAAATACTTATGATACATTTTTACTTGTCTAGAATATAATTTTGGGTTGTGGCTGTCTGGTTGTGTTGCCATTTTAGCTAACGTAAACTAATGAAAGCTGTGTGCATTTTTGCCGATGGCAATTACACAAAACAAAAGATCTTCAACGCATGGATATGCGCTACAAGCAATATTTCTCATTCACTTGTGAGAACTATCCGTATATTAGTCCAATAATTTGTAGCAGAAATCACTGCAAATGAAACCTTTTTAACACATTTCTATTTTTGCAAAGAAATAGAAATAATAAATGATCTCGAACACGACTAACAGAAACAAAACTGAATGAAGAATATAAATCAACAATAAAAAAAAAACAAAATTAACTACTAAAAGCATTTAAAATATGAGCTGAAAAAATCGTTAAAAAAACATTAGCCTTAGCTTTCATCTGTAGCAAATGTTGAAAATATTAGCCAAGCTAAAGAAGGGCAACAGTTGGCCGACACCTTTTTCACTTTTCTGATATGATTATTATTTTAATTAAATAAATGGGCGCTTTCTGCGACCCGCAATTCAGTGGTACACAAATTCGCACCACTCTACGTTTTTCCCTACAAACTAAATAACCATCGTTTAATATTTTATTGGGAGTTATAAACAAATTAAATAATATGATGTCTGGAGTCTATATAATTTTTTGAACATTTCAGATATCTCAAAGGCGAATGGAGAAGAAGTGGATACGGTAATGCTAGAGTTGGACAATTGTGAAATTAAAGCGTATAAACTGAACATCGTTACAAAATACTATAAAACACAAATTGCTCTGTTTGAATGGAAGGATATAGGTTCCATTCCTAGTGCCGTATTGGCTAATATAGAAGGTTGCATTTTCTACTTCGATCCAGACAATGTAAGTATATTCTATAAATATTCATCATTTATTGTTTCTTCGCTATTATTTGTAACACTGGTAGTTGGTATTAATAGTAAGATTGTATTATGACTAATATACAGCACGAAATAATAATAGTACTACGCTCTATGCCATCTTACCCAAAATCTGTGTTTAATAATGCTATAAACATATATTGTTCGTCTGAAAAAATTGGACCCCTAGTCGTTCCCCTTCTAGTACCTCCCATACAAATGTACCATTCTGTCTACTTTAGAAATCGTGTACAAATATTAATACGCTAAACGCAATGTTGGCGAAATTCTGTATTGAGTTAAGCTTTAACTACATACAGTTTTCCAAAAAGAAATGTGGAACTCTACTCTATAAATCGTTTAATTTTTCGGATTTATGTTGTAACAGCTATGTTTCGGCATTCGAGTTTTCATCTACATATTCTGGATCTGTGCTTGCCCGTGGTCAAAGTCGGAAATCTGGCTACGTCCGATGGATGTGTCGAGAGTGAACTTGGCAGGAGCAGAGTGGGTTTGGCTGGACAATCAAAACTGGTGTGCGGTTCTTGTCCACAAGCGGGGCATGTGTTCGGCGATGCGCAATCAATTCTTGCCTAATAGAAATTGAGGCGGCTACACCATACTGATCTCATCTGAGATAGAATCCCTCTGGTTCCTCGCGGCATAGTTTCCTCCTCCGCTGCCACTGCAGGAGGGTGGTCTCCGAAGACAACATTCGTAGGGCGAGCGTTTATTGCTGCTGCGACCCAATCTCTGTGAATGTCGTTCAGACATGCCGGATACGGCTGTTGATCTAGAGGCTCTCTTTTGTACCTCTGCACCTCTCTCAATATAGATCCCTCTTCATATTCCTTGACGGGAGAAACAGCTCCGTAAGACGGTGGCTGGGGTGAATCTCACGGTTGCACCAAGTAAAAACAGCATGCATGTGCCCTATCAAGGACAGGAAGATTATTCCACCTACGAACAGTCCGGCTGAAGAACGAATTATCTCTATAGAGCGTCGTCCGTTCAACCGGCCATTTGACAATGAACGGATGAGATTCCCTGGATAGCCGAGTGTTCCGGCTAAATGTTCTAACGTCAGGGACCAGACGACGGATATCTGACGAGCAAATACCGTTAAAATATCTATAGAACAGCGATATACAACCCACATTTCGGCGATGCTGAAGGGAGACAAAAGAGTTGGATACCCTACTATCGCCAATCATCACCACCGTTCTCCTCTGTAAATATTTACGAGATCAGATGGAGTGAAGTATTTCTTGCACCGCTTTAAAAAGCCTAGACACTTGAATGCTTCTTTCGACAATTCGAATATATGGCTTGCCCAACGAGCATCACCCTGTATCTTCATGCCCAGAACATCAAGAGTGTCTGATTCGTCGATATTAACACCACCCATAGATATGGACAGCAATGCTGGATCAGTGGAACGTTTGTGTGACAACAAACAGCACTGGGACTTTTGTGCATTAAAATCTACTCTATTCATTTGGCCCCACTCCCAAATCGTCGCCAAGTCGAGGTTTAGCCAGTTATTCATCGTTCGCCTTTTGTCCTCTATCTCCGAGGGACTTGGCCGATGATCAAATGAGGAGAAAGAAGGAGAGAGGACAGAGCCTTGTGGCACTCCTGCGGTCAACCTATGCTCGTTGGATGAGACGCCATCTATAACAACTCGTATAGAGCGATTCCTGAGGAAGCTCGATATGAATCGAGAGAAGGTATTACCGACACCAAATGCAATAAGTTTTGATATGAGTGCTCCGTGCCAGCCACGTCCTTGCTTTCACCAAAGCGGTGTATGGATCGACTCCATCGTTCCGAAAGGAACACCATCAGGTCTCCAGTAGATCGATTTCTACGAAAGCCATACTGCCGATCATTAAGAAGGCAGTTTGACTCTAAATACCTAACAAGATGGTGGTTAACCATACTCTCCATGACCTTCGAGAGCGCAGAACATGTTGCAATTGGACGGTAATTCGCAGGATTTGTAGCCTCACCTTTCTTGGGGATCGACTGAACATTGGCAACTTTCCAACGTGAAGGGAAAATACCAGCACGGTACGACATGTTGAAGAGATTGCGCAATGGACGAGCTATCGTCGAAGAGCACTTACATAGGAGATCCGCAAGAACCCTTTTAACGCCACGTGTTCGAAAGAATATCTGGGACATCGAACTAGATAGGTTTTCGAACACGGGGAGTGGTTGACTGCTTTCTGGCAAAGATGAGTTCTTTGCAAATATTTCAGCCAGGAGGTTAGCTTTGTCAACCGGGTCAGTGAATATCTGGTCAGCGTTAACGAGAGTTGCAATAGAAGTCGAAGAATTGTCCCTTACTCTTTTAACAAATGCCCAAAAGCTCTTACTTCCCCTGGGAGAAGCAAGAACTTTAGCACAAAGACGCTGTTCGTGAAGAAGTTTTTCGCGCCTAAGTACTCTGGACACGATGATCTTGCCTGTTTGCTTAGCAGCTCAGTACTGAAATTTTTATTTAAACGCCAAGCGTATTGACCCTCCGGAGATGTATGGCTCGAATGGGAAAGCCAAGAATTATTATGAACATTGAAATCCCCAGCAACTACAATTTCACTGTACGGATAATATTCTAGTATTTTCGATTTAGAGTCAGAAAGGGCGTCGAAGACATTCAGGGTAGCCTCCCTTTCCCGGTTTGGGCTTCTGTAAAGAAACCCGAAATATAAGGTGTGCGATCCAATCTTGAACTTAACCCAAAGGGAGTTAAATTCTGGATTTTGTGAGTTTGAATGTTGCTGACTCTGAAACACCACACCATTACGTATATAAACCACAAGACCTCTGTGAGAAAAGAAAGAGGATAGAGTGTGGTAACCAGGAATGTGAAAATCCTGTGGGTCAGAATCCTCACACACCTGGGTCTCACATAGAGCAAGGATATCCGGCCTATGGAAACAAACGTGCGAGTATACCGCAAAATAGTTCGACCTAAGCCCGCGAATGTTCGCAAAGTGAATTCTAAATCTACCTACCATACCACTGCCAAAAGACTAGACCACATCAAAGCAAAATCACAAATAACACTGCACCCCTTGGAAGTTTGGTCTTAATCCGGGTATTCGACCAGCAGGAATAAATCTCGCGGCTGCAGCGGTGACGATGACTCGGATAATTGTCTCCGCTACCTGAACGTCGACTGGTGTGGGTTGATCATTGAAGCGGCGGTTGGTAAAATTTCTGAAACGCATATTTGCGACAAAAAGTACTTCCTGAAGTGCTAGCTTCACCGAATTTGGTATGTCGGCTTACACTGCAAAGATATATGATTTCAGATGGCAGGTGTGTCGTCCACCTTACCAGAGGTGTGCCCATAAGGGGGATTTAAACTAAATTGGTAATAAGGGATTTTCTTATCTTCAACACTACGAATTTGTCATTTTTTCAAATGAAGCTTGTATGAAAGCTTTCAAATAAACTCAAAACAACGAATCCATGCATGTAAAGGGCTTATTCCATATTTCAAAGTGGCTGCCTTCGGTTAAAAAATGGGAGCATTGAAGTTTCTTGTCGTTCTTGATTAATCTTAATTCCTTATCTTAATTCCTGTGGACCGGCATGGTAGATGGGGCACTACTGTGAACTCTTTGATTAAGTCAATACATTTAAGACCTTTCCATCAATTAATGTCATATATAAATTGTATTTCACTGTATGTTGCTTTCCATCCCTCTAAGTGTATTGAAGAGGTTTAAAAGTCTCGATTTGCTTACTTATGTCAAGATATGATCTTTTTCTTCCTTTATAAATTCCACTTTAAAAGGTCTACAAAATCGTTTTGACTGGGTTGTTCGGTTAATCCAAATAATGTCATATTCTGAACAAATATTGTGTTTGGTATAACAGATGTCAAACATGTCGCTGTCGTATTGTTGTTGATGGGAGTTGTTTGCATAATAGTCCGATTTTAATGAACAGCCAACGAATTGCTATAGGCTTGAAAATTTGGTCATTGGCTATATCCATTGAAAAATCGTAGTAATTTACTGTACACAATTTACTTAACTTACTCTTGGTCTGCTTAATGGGCGATTAAAATTATATGAGTACATACAATAATCGAAGAGTTATCACTAGGTATTGAGAGACGTTTTCGAAATATTTTAGCCTATGAATGGTTAAAGATAGAACCGAAATATTTTTGAGAAGAACTATGTAGATTAATGGAAGTTGTTTAATACTTCGTTGTGATTGCAATACAATCTTCGGGCGCACTCTTGTTATATAGCGACATTTATTGTTAAAAGGTTTTTTTTTTTTATTTTTTCAGGAAACATTTGCGGTTGAAATGGATGCTTTACAAAAATTTGTGGACGACAATAATATTGAGGCGTCATGTCTAATAACGAAAAATTTGTGTGAAAATGGAGCAACATTTGACTTAAAAAAAAGTTGTACTTCTCAATTTATTATAATTGATTTGAATGACTTAAATGAAGAAGAAGAAGAGGGTCATAGTGGGTATGGCGAAGTTATGGAGGTTTTGAGAAATAATATTTGGTCTAATGCTAACGTGTCCTGGTTTGACCACAATAAAAGTTTAAACGGTAAGTTCAAACGAACAAAATATTTCAAATAACCCCAGCAAATGTATGTGAACCATATTTTTTATTACAGATTTCGAACTACACGACGATTCTAAAACTGAAGATGATGATGTAGAAAAGCAACTAACTGAATTTGAAGATTTGCTGGATAGCATACAAAAGTTTAAAATAATGTCACAAAACCTTAAACGTGAAGACGTTCTAAATAACGCCGAAAAGTTGGCGGAGCATTTTGCACAAATGTTAAGTGAGGATTAGCGATCGCAATAATAATATAATATCTATTTACTAATGGAAATAAAAGCTACATGTACACGGATCCAACCAAATTTGACGTCGAAGTCGTCGTTTGTCTTTAATCCCCAATAGGTTAGTTTGAACAAATGGGTTTGTGTAAATACATCTAGGGTAGTAATTCGGTGTGTTCTGCGCTCTTCTTATTGACAGAATCCGTTAATTTGGCAGTTCCGTGTTATCTCCGAACCTTTAATGCAGTGGTTTTCAACCTTATTTTAATGAAGCGCCAAATTTTTTTTCTGGGAGAGCTTGAGGGCCGCATTATTCTAATTATATATATATCCTTTCAATTATGAAGAAAAAACATGACATCTTAAAAAAAGCTTTTATTTAGTTTTAAAATTACAGTGAACCAATATTGAAATATGTTTCAGACTACATAACCAAATTAACCCTGCACCGTCATCCTTCGTCAAAATGACGACGCGCAATTTTATTTTCGAGTTAACATGTGTTTTTATCGTTTGTTTTGACCTCATTTTTCGTATAGCGTTAGTCGTTTGCAAACTGTTGATGGGCCTAGACTTGATGGGCCTAAACTAAATAAAAAAATAGACTTAACATCGGTTCCAATTTTTGCTCACAATGCTATTTATAGCGTCTTGAAATAGGCCGTAGTCAAAATGACGAAGGATGACGTTAGTGTACAAAAAATAAGGATGACTTTCTAGGGTTAAGAATATAAAAATGTTTTGTTAGTTCAATGAGAAATTTGGCACTCTTTACCTTTCACTAATTTGTCAACATTGGCTTTTATGTTGGATGAAGCAATTCGAAGAGAGTTTTCTAAATGAGTATCAGAAATACGGTTCCTCAGTTTTGACTTTACATTCTTCATTTTGAAAAAAAGCTGCTCACAGATGTAAGTGCTTCCAAAAAGTGATGCTGTCAACAGGGCATGAGATCTTATTGCTGGAAATTTGTCATTTTCAACATAAGATGAGTAAAATTCCAAAAGTCCAAAAATTTTAAATTTCTCCTGTAAATCGCTATTACACTGAAAGTCAATAAGTTCCACGACATATAAAAAAATATTTTCCACGACAATTT
Organism: Hydrotaea cyrtoneurina; assembly: GCA_958296145.1. Taxonomy (NCBI): domain Eukaryota; kingdom Metazoa; phylum Arthropoda; class Insecta; order Diptera; family Muscidae; genus Hydrotaea; species Hydrotaea cyrtoneurina. The sequence goes on from OY282515.1 coordinate 60,761,235, forward strand.
CAATTTTGGAGGGAGACGTTGTTATTGTTTTGCGTGGGTTTATTTTTTTTAACATTCCTCTGCGCGGTTTTTTTCTGCATAGCCTTTCACATTAGATCTTTCTAATATGGATGACTAGAATATTTCTCATGCAATTTGTTGTTGCCTTCGATGAGCTTGTGAAAAATCAAGTGCACGTGTTACAATAACAAACAATGCATAAACTTCGGTCCTCAATTTTGGAGGGAGAAGTTATTGTTTTGCGTGGCTGCGAATGCATTCGTGCACATGTCTGCTAAATAGTTTGGCGGGCCACTAAACCAAATGCGACGGGCCGCATGCGGCCCGCGGGCCGCGCGTTGAAGATCACTGCTTTAATGGTTCTTGCACCATTGACCTTCGTGAGAAGGTCATGGAGAAGACGTTGTTGGCCACCAGTCCGGAACTGTTTGGAGTTCAACTGGTAGTAGTTTCGGCTACGAAGTCTGACCGGAGACTTAATTCTGGTACCACGGGAGCCAGGAGCCCCTGGACTTTGTCCAGCCTGGCTGTTGGTGCGGCCCTTCGGGGAGTATCGTGGTGGCTGTGGTTTAGACCCAAATCGCGGGGAGAGCTTCGGCTCGATGTGGAGTTGCATTTTTCAACCGGGCGCCGGGACCCATAGACCGGTAGGAGTGTTAGATAGGCTCCGCCCCTAACCAAGGGGGATCCCATGCCAAATACATGGTTTTTCGAATTGGTACTCATGTACAGCTTTGCTGCATATGGGGGCGTTGGTAGACGCATTGTATTTCACCCGGTGCTAAGACCACCGTGAGTTTGGGCCAACGTGGCAGGTACTCACGTAAAACACGGCGACTCTCTGACCTTCGTGACCAAATGTTAAAGTTGTTGCAAGGAACAAAACTTTTGCGCGTTTATAAATGTACTTAAATATAATTTCCCTATTTGACAACGCCTGTCTATCCAAAGTTAATGTGTGCAGAATCCACTCCTTTATTTCGGCAACGTTTAGGTTGAAAAAAGGCGATCGGAACCAAGAAACCTAGGATATCACTAGGGGACCCAAGGGAGATATGCTTTGGGCAGCTGCAAAATTAACCTTTGTACCAAGGACACATGTGGCGGATGACAGTGTTGTGGACTGTATTGATAATGACTGGTCACAAAGTGTCTCTTTGTTCTCAATGAGCCAAGTGTTCATTATACGTATGACGGTCCAGTGGGTGCTAGTGACATCGACGTGACAGACGCAAATTGGGTGGCAATGGACACTAGGTGGATGGTCACATGCCGTAGATTTTTGCAGTGGAGCAATCCCCCATTGTGAATCCCTTCTATTTACAGCATAGAAAATATATAGAAACGAGAAAAACGTGTGAGAGTCCATGGTGTAATGTTAATGTTAGTCTGTTAGTCCATCGAGTACTTGCATCCCCGTCGTTCAACCATCTAATACCGCTTATATAAGTAATAATGTTTTCAACATCTGTCTTCGAAATGTCCCCTAGTTCAGCAAAAAATCTATGCCCTAGACATTTTTGTCTATGGCGTTGCAAACTTGGACAATGACAAAGGATGTGTTCTAGTGTCTCCAATTCGTCCTCATCCTCGCACATCCTGCAGAAGTCTGGAGATCTACTGTCCCATCTGCTGCTCATAGCCCTAACTGAGCAGTGTCCTGTAATGACTCCTATTGCAATTCTGAGACTGCTTCTATCCAGTCCCATCAGCGCATTTGTTCTCGCTATGTCTAACCTAGGCCACAAGACCTTCGATATAGTCGAAAGATGCTTCTGGCTGCTTCACCCACTATAAAGTCCTTAAGGAGAAGGTGTAGAATAATGTCTAATGCAGCCTGTGGTGTACTTCTGATGGCCCCCGTTATTCCTAAAGCCGCACACCTCTGTACCTTTTCTAGTTCTTTGTAGTAACTGTCTACCCTTGTTGCCTCCCACCACACTGTACAGCCATACGTAAGAACCGGTCTAACTACCGCCGTGAAGATCCATTTCCTTACCCTGGGCCGAAGTCCCCAGTTCTTACCTATGGAGTTCCTGCATGCGTAGTAGGCATTAAGTCCCTTTCTGAGTCTTTCTTTTGTATTTCTTTTCCAGGAAAGTTTACTGTCCAGAAATAACCCTAGGTATTTAGCTTCCGTAGCTAGTTTGAGCTCCACTCCATCCAGCCACGGTAGTCTAAATTTCTCTATCTTGTACCTTCTGATAAAGAGAACCAGTTTCGTTTTGTTTGGGTTCACTCCCAAACCCTTACTTTTTGCCCATGACGATAGCTCTTCCAGTGCCAAATTCATGACGTCACTGATGGTCGGGAGAAATTTCCCTTCTTAGTAATACTGGTACCACGTCATCAGCATAAGCTACAATCTTCCTTCTTCTTAGCTCGAATTCCCTGAGAATAGTATTCACCGCTGGAAGCCACAGAAGTGGAGATAGGACTCCCCTTTGTGGTATTCCCCTGGTCGCTAGCTTCCTTGAATTCCCTGAGCCTAGGCTGGAATTGATAATTCTGCTGCCCAGCATATTATCTATCCAGCTTACCAGGAAGTTTGGTACAAAGAGTTCCTTGATAGCTCTTCTTTCGATATTGTTGAAAGCTCCCTCTATATCTAAGAAAGCTGCGAGCGTGTATTCCTTGCTAGCCAAGTTTCTTTCTATACAACCCACAACTTCATGAAGTGCACTCTCAACAGATTTACCCTTGAGGTAGGCATGTTGAGCCCCACTTATGAAGCGCGTATCAATTGTGGCCTTGCCGGCCTTCGGTATGAAAACCACCCTGACTTCCCTCCACCTTTTTGGTACATACCCGATCAGTAGGCACTCACTATAGATATCAATTAAAATTGATAGCACTACTTTTGGACAGTGCTGCAGCAATGCAGGGAAGATGCCATCTGGCCCTGCTGATTTGTACGGTTTGAAGGTACAAATTGCCCACGCTACTCTGTCCAATGAAACTATATCTCTAATTATATGCTTCTCTAGCTGCGTGGTGGATACCAAGATGCTGGTCCGGTCCGTGACCTCATCCCCTGTATCACTACACCCTGGAAAGTGAGTTTCCATAAGTAAAGAGAGTGTCACAGAGCTGAACTCTGTCCATGTACCATCCGATTTCTGAATATATCCAGGTACCTTAGGGTCTTTGGATAAAATTCGCCTAAATCTGGATGTTTCATTGACAGAATCGATTGCCTCTACAAACGTGGTCCATGAGGTCCGTTTAGACCTTTTGAGCTCTCCCTTATAGTTATTGCAGCTTACTTTGTATTTCTCCCAGTCTTCTGAGTGTGTGGTCTGATGTGCCCTGTTGTATAACCTCCTAGTGGTTTTTCTCAGATCTCTAAGATCAGTATTCCACCAATTTGGTTGTTTTCTTTTACCAGGGAATGTTGTTGGACACGCTCTATCATAACATTGCCTCATGCTTGAAGTAAGCTCTTCAACTTGTGTTTCTAGTTTTTTGTCCACTTCCAGGAACATATCTCTTCCCAGAGATGTGTTCGCCAACCTGGACTCTAAGTTCGCACTAAATTCATCCCAATTAGTTCGTCTCGGATTCTTGTATGGATTCCTCGCACTACTGGTGAAGTTTATATTGAAGATGGTCCTTTTGTGGTCTGAAAAGGAGCAGACCGGGGGCACCTTCCACTTTTCCACTATATGACTCTTGCTGTTAGTCAGTGTCAGATCTATAATCGTCTCCCTGTCTCTAGTCTGAAACGTCGGCGTGTTGCCCCTGTTGCAGATCGTAAGGTCGTTGTTTATTATAAAATCAAAAACTGACTCACCTCTTTTATTTATATCACAAACCAGTACCAGATCCAAATTCATCCTTTTGGCGTACTCCGTGACTCTTCTTACATCCGGGCCAGGTGGGTCGGCAGCCTCATACGGTAGATAAGCTTAGGCCAACAGTAACTTAGATTTACCGTGGACCTCCCTGCTTACTACCGTGATGTCACCAGAGCTAAAATTGTGGAATATAATTAGATTAAGCTCATTTTTAGCTACAATACAGGTCCTAACCTTTTCGTCCCGGAAGGAGCCAAAAGGGTAAAACCATTGGCACTAAGTCCGCATACCCTGTTTTTATTTATCCAAGGCTCCTGGACCAGCGCCACGTCGGTGTTGAATTCAGTGAGGAATGTTATGAGGTCGGCCGATGCTGATTCACGGTGATGCAGGTTTATTTGCACCACTCGCAGCCTCGTAGGTCCTTTCAGGTTTCGGGAGCCTGAACCTGATGGTACCTAAACCGAAATTCATAACACCCTCACTGAATCTCAATCGCGCAAGAGATTTCAGAACCACAGCGAATCTGAAATCCCTTCCCTGGTTCCCCTTACAAGCCATTGAAGCTACCAGCTTCCATTGACTCGTAAGGAGCTCCTCATTCTGCTTCTCAAATACCGACAGTATTGTATCCACCGGCCTTAACGGTGGTGGAATCCATACTGTCACCATTGATCGAAGCGGGAGGCAAGAGGACGGAATTAGTGAGGAATGTTATGAGGTCGGCCGAGGCTGCTTCACAGTGATGCAGGTTTATTTGCACCACTCGTAGCCTCGTAGGTCCGTTCAGGTTTCGGGAGCCTGAACCTGATGGTACCTAAACCGAAATTCATAACACCCTCACTGAATCTCAATCGCGCAAGAGATTTCAGAACCACAGCGAATCTGAAATCCCTTCCTTGGTCCCCTTACAAGCCATTGAAGCTACCAGCTTCCATTGACTCGTAAGGAGCTCCTCATTCGGCTTCTCAAATACCGACAGTATGGTTTCCACCGGCCTTAACGGTGGTGGAATCCATACTGTCACCATTGATAGAAGCGGGAGGCAAGAGGACGGAATTACCTCTAGTTTTGCTCCTGGCCAATGTTCGCTAAGACCTTCAACTGTTTCGGTGAGAAATCTAGCCGACTTCTCATTTCCACAGTTGACGATCTTAACTCCCTTCGACCAGTCCGCACCCTTGAAGGAAATTTCATTCCTCTCGCCCTTAAAGACTGCAATGCTGTCGATCAGCATTCCCTCAATAAGCTGCCAGCGATCGACACTGATCTTACCATCCTGATCAGATCGATCGATGACAGCAAATTGGCGGTGGTCTATCCGACCACTGCTGCTCGACTGCTTTGCCTTCTTACTTTTTGAAGAAGGTTCGTCGCCATACCTTGCCCTCTTGGCTGTGGCCCCTCTAGCCGAGAGACCGCTCCGAGAGCTGCCTGGCTTCTCCCCTTCCTTCATGCTTGTGGGTGGTACTTTCGCACCACTCACATTCCTTGATGTTGTTGACTCTTCTGGAGCTGGGTCCGTTGTCCTATCCGGAGTGGCCTTTACAGGGCCAGCAGTCGCATCATTAACTCCAGGAGTTTTCCTGGATGCGGCTGCTGATCCAGTACCGACTGTTTCGGGAGAGTCAGCTTTCAGGAGGTCCTTGGTGGTGCCGTAATATCTTTTTGAGAAAGATCAGCGACTTCCTAGTACCGTTCCTCGCCTTCTCCTTCTTAGTTCGGTCGCTTCATCCATGGGTATGGACCTTCCAGTGATTGCACCTTGTGACGATCTGGAGATGTTTAAACCAGACACCTCCCCTGATCTGTCTGTAGGCGCGGTACCTTCCGGATCCACACCCGTTGAATCCACAGCCTGTTGCCGAACTACTTTGCTCCTTTCAGAGCCAGTTGGGAGATCTTCGCTAGGGGTTGCAGGACCCATCCGTTTCTCCGAGTCGTCAGAGTCTGGAGATGTTCTCCCTACTCTCTGACCAGGGCCATGAATCATTGTGACATCATGTTCACCCTCATCAGAGAGCAGGGCGAGCTCCTCCAGTCTATTGACGGCGTCATCGGTATCCGCGAAGGAGTCCCTAGACAGCCCCTGAAGCTCTTCCAACTCGTGAAAGTCCATTCGTATCCGTCTATCCTGTTCGAAAAGTCGTTCGTTTATTTCGTCCAGTTTACTGTCCAGGTCGTAGTTACCGCCCTGATCGGTGTGGCCCACTCTGTCTGGTCGTCCAGAGTATGCTAGTAAAGGGAAAGGAACATCGTGCGAGTTACGTACTTGCCCCACAGGCAACCCGAACCAATTACCATTGCAGACAACAACGAAATATATGAAACACTGAACTACATTTGCAAACCCAAAAATCCACTTAAACTAAAATTCCATATTCATTAAATGTCAACTAAACAAAACCCAAAAACCTACTTCCATTTACTTCACTAGTTATTGCCGCTTTTGTCAATTAAATAAAACCCGAAACAGATATCATATTCCATAAACTCAATCGTAACCCAAATCCATATGTAGACCATCCATAAACCAATATGTAAACAAAATCTACAAAAACACCAACAATGCCACTTACATTGTCGCTGGTTTTGTAGAACACCCAAAGCAACAAACGATGCCTCTGCATCGTCGCTGCTTATGGAAAACCAAAATGTAAGATCTACTATAAATATCTAGAATAAGATCATTGTAATTTAGTCTTAAGACCAACATTAATTAATAAAGATAGGAAAATCTAAATTCTCTCGTCATTGTTATTATTCATACTCGTTGTTACCCTGAATCGGAACAACGTAATTCGCGCAGTGACAGCTTACGCGCACTTAGCAATAAGATTCAAACCGGTCCGTGCCCTGGCACCGGAGGGGAGCTGTTAGCGGTTAGTTTTATTTAAGCACTTACTAACCATGCAGGTCCTCGACACTGCTATCAACCTTCTAGACCTTAAAAGTGCATCTGTAACGTCACTACAAGAGGTAAAGCCCCAAGGGTTTGTCTGGAGAAATGTGTAAAAGCATCTGGAAGGGGCATACCTAGTCATCTGGAGACAGTGTTTGCGAGGTGCTTTATCGGTTCGCATTGTTGTTCTTCGGAAGTCACCAGATAGAGTTAGGACAAATCCTCGGCAAATCCAGGCGAATCCTTCAGAGTGACTGGAGGGTGCGGTCTCATTTAAACAGGACACAGGATTCCAATCGAAGGACACCCGAAGGCACGTATGTAAGTTTATGTACGTAATGGCCGATGTAGTAGTAGTTTGTCTTTTGTCTAGTGCGCACGCACTTTTTGTCCGGTCGCTGTCGCGTTATTTTATGTTTTGTCGCGTTCTTTTATGTTTTGTCCGTTGTGTGCAAAATAAAATATATAACAAAAACAGAAAAAAAACCAATAAACCAAATACAGACTCCACAACAACAAAAATATACGTGCAAAAAAAATAAAAAAAATAGTGTCTCACAAACCAAAAAGAGAATAAAAAAAAAATGAAAACCAACCACCATCTCCACAAACAAAACCAACATCAAACATACACAATATCAACAACAAACAACAACAATAACACCAGCAGTCACACGAAGGGCTTTTTTATGTTCCCCTTCTCCTGTGTTCCCCCCTTCCTCTCCGCATCCCTTTTCGCATAATACAAACGACTGTGCTCTCTTCATGTCGCTGCCTGACTTGTGTTGAAGATCTAACACTGACTTGTGTTGAAGATCTAACACTGAACACTTGTTGGGTCTAGCAGCGGCAAGAGGGGTGCACAGTTATTTCTATTTATGCTTTGATATTGTTTTGTGTTTCTGTATGTTACAATGGTAGGTTCATTTAAAACACATTTTGCGAACATACGAGGGCTGAAGGCAAATTTCTTTGCGGTATACACTCACGTTCAGTTCCATAGGCCAGATGTACTCGCTCTATGTGAGACCCAGGTGTGTGAGGGTTCTAATCCACAGAATTTTCACATTCCTGGATATCACACTCTTTCCTCTTTCTCTTCCCACAGAGGCCTTGTGGTATACATACGTAATGGTGTGGTGTTCCAGAGCCAGCAACATTTGGACTCACAAGATCCAGAATTTAACTTTCTTTGGGTTAAGTTCAGGATTGGATCACGCCCATTACACTTCGGGTTTCTTTACAGAAGCCCAAATTTGGAAAGGGAGGCTACCCTAAACGGCTTCGACGCCCTTTCCGATTCTATATCTAATGTTTTAGAAGATTGTCCGGACAGTGAAATTGTAGTTGCTGGGGATTTCAATGTCCATAATCAATCTTGGCTTTCCCATTCGAGCCACACTACTCCGGAGGGACAGTACGCTGAGCTTTTCGCCGCGCATAATAACTTGACGCAACTAGTGAATGAACCAACACACATTCCGCGTGTTGAAGGGCAATATCATAATATTCTTGACCTTTTCTTAACCTCACACCCTGAAAAGTACGAGGTTAATATTCTTGCACCTCTTGGTAACTCGGATCATTGCACCATTTCAGCATTCTTTTCGTTCTCCGATCTTCGATCCACTTCTAAACCAGTCACGAAGCGGACATTGTACATATACGAAAAGGCACGTTGGGCCGAGCTCAACAATTTCTATCAGCATTTTAATTGGAAATTATGTTTCCTAGACAATAATGTCGATGCTGCTGCTGAAATGGTCGAGAAAATAATTCTTCATGGAATAAACACGTTTATTCCATCGAAGACTACTTCGAATAAACCTTCAAAGAATTGTTGGTTAAATCAGACATGCAAAGAAGCTGTCAGATCCAAAGAGGAAGCGTTCAGAAATTGGCGTTTAAATAAAAACGTCACTACTGAGCTGCTACGTAAGCAGGCAAGATCCAATTGTGCCAGAGTGCTTAGGCGCGAAAAACTTCTCCACGAACAACGCCTTCGTGCTAAAGTTCTTTCTTCTCCCAGGGGTAGTAAGAGCTTTTGGGCATTTGTTAAAAGAGTAAGGGAAATTCTTCATCTTCTATCCCAACTCTCGTTAACGATGACCAGATATTCACTGACCCGGTTGACAAAGCTAACCTTCTGGCTGAAATATTTGCAAAGAATTCATCTTTGCCAGACAGCAGTCAACCACTCCCTGTAATCGAAAACGTATCTACTTCGATGCCTCAGATATTTTTTCGAACACGTGGCCTTGAAAGGGTTCTTGCAGATCTCAATGTAAACAAAACTCCGGGCCCGGATGGCATTTCAGCACTTGTCCTATGTAAGTGCTCTTCGACGCTAGCTCGTCCATTGCGCTAGCGTACCCTTCACGTTGGCCGATCCCCAAGAAAGGTGAGGCTACTAATCCTGCGAATTACCGTCCAATTGCAATATGTTCTGCGTTCTCGAAGGTTATGGAGAGCATGGTTAACCACCATCTTGTTAAGTATTTAGAGTCTAACGGCCTTCTAAATGATCGACAGTATGGCTTCCGTAGAAATCGATCTACTGGAGACCTGATGGCGTTCCTTTCGGAGCGATGGAGTCGATCCATTCACCGCCTTGGTAAAAGTAAGGTCGTGGCTCTGGATATTTCCAAGGCGTTCGATAGGGTCTGGCACGGAGCACTCATATCAAAACTTATTGCATTTGGTGTCGGTAATACCTTCTCTCGATTCATATCGAGTTTTCTCAGGTTGACCGCAGGAGTTCCACAAAGCTCTGTCCTCTCTCCCTCTCTATTTCTTATTTTCATTGACGACCTGTTGGGTCAGACTGTGAACCCGATCTACTCCTTTGCGGATGACAGCAACCTCTGTCATTCATACTCATTTGATCATCGGCCAGGTCCTCCGGAGGTCGAGGACAAAAGGCGAACGATGAACGACTCACTTAACCGCGATTTGTGAGTGGGGCCAAATGAATAGAGTAGATTTTAATGCGCAAAAGACCCAGTGCTGTTTGTTGTCACACAAACGTTCACCAGATCCAGCATCGTCGTCAATTTCTATGGGTGGTGTGGATATCGACGAATCAGACACTCTTGATGTTCTGGGCATGAAGATACAGGGTGATGCTCGCTGGGCTAGCCATATATTCGAAGTGTCGAAAGAAGCATTCAAGTGTTTAGGCTTTTTGAAGCGCTGCAAGAAATACTTCACTCCATCTGATCTCGTAAATATTTACACCACTTACATCCGGCCTAAAATGGAATACAACTCGCATATATGGGCAAGGGCTCCATTAACATCTTTGAAGCTTCTGGACCGTGTACAGAGGAGAGCGGTGGTGATGATTGGGGATGGTAGGGTATCCAGCTCTATTGTCTCCCTTCAGCATCGCCGGAATGTGGGTTGTATATCGCTGTTCTATAGATATTTCAACGGTAGCTGTTCGTCAGAAATCCGTCGTCTGGTCCCTGAAGTTAGAACATTTAGCCGGAATACTCGGCTATCCAGGGTATCTCATCCGTTCATTGTCAAATGGCCGGTTGACCGGACGACGCACTATAGAGAAAATTCGTTCTTTAGCCGAACCGTTCGTATGTGGAATAATCTTCCAGCAAATGTATTTCCTGCCAGTTGTGACATTCAGAAATTCAAAACAAATGTCAACAAACACTACTCCCTCTTTCCTCCTTCCGATACCCTAATTTCCTTCCGCTAACACAATGCGTTGCATTTATAGGGGGCATCCCCTGGGTGTTGGCCATCAAAAAAAAAATATTGTGATTTTGCTGTAGAATAAAACGCGTGTGTTCGTAAGAACGTAACTAACTAAGAAGTTTATTACATATTCTTTCATTCTATGATTTACATACAGTCTAATAGAGATGGTTAAACCCAAAATGGTTATTCGATTACAGCACCTTCCCTGAATAAACATTATGTATACAAATAAAATTCAAAATTATTACATATAAAGCAATTAAAATAAAGTAATTCACAAATCTTAAGGATATTATATAAGTCCAAACTGCTTAGTGAATTCTCTGTTCCGAATTCTCAAGACCGAATATGCTTCTCCCATGTCCTTCATCAGAAATTGTCTTGACATGGCACACATCAGCTTATTTGTTACATCGATGTCATTTGAAAAACCCAGTACGTCATCTACGTAAATTGCCACATAAATAATTTTGCCATTTCCAATATAAGAGTAAACGCACTGATCAGCTTCACTTCTTTTTAAACCAAAATCGAGAAGTACCTTGTTTAGGGTTGTGTTCCAAACATGGCTTGATTGTTTTAAACCATAAAGTGCCTTTTTAAGAACGCATATACGGTTACTTCCATCATTGTAACCTTCAGGTTGTTCCATCACGATTTCTTATTCGAGTTCTCCAATGAGAAAGGCGGTAACAGCATCAAGTTGATGAATTTGCAAATTAAATTTAACTGACAACGCTAGCAAAAATCGTATCGACGTGTATCGTACAACCGGAGCAAATGTCTCTCCATAAGCAACACCCTTTTGTTGACTACAGCCCTTCACAACTAGTCTGTCCTTGTGTCGAATATTTTCACCATTTGCATCATATTTCGTCTTAAATACCCATTTACACTTTATGTCCATGTATTATTCAATGCGAGAGAATTCATCACCTCGTCCATTGCTACTCGTTAGATTCTTCAGATTTTAAGGCATCTTCCACAGTCGTTGGGTCGTTTGAAACAAAAGTTGCAGCACAGAAATTGTATTCCACATTACGGTTCGCTGCTAACCGCTCGGAACGTCGGACTTCAACTGTGGTCTCTTTTGCATCATGTCTAAAAAAACTTCTTCAGAAGCGTCCTCAAAACTTAAGCTGTCTTCAGAGTTGACATCATATTCTACTTTGAGACTATCCGTTGATTTATTCAGTTCATAATTTGATCTTGGCAGCTCGTTAATTAGATCTGTTGGACGTTTCCTGTTGCTGAGAGTATTATTTTAATTTTTGTTACTTGCCAATTCGATATATCTATCTTCCTCTGAATTGACAATGGGATCTTCGATACCAACTACAATATTTCGAACCTTATCTGTAGGATTTGTATTTTCTTTACATACCATATGTTCCATGAAAATAACATCTCGGCTAGTGATAATCTTCTTCGTGGCGGTATTATATAATCGATAGGCCTCATTACTATATCCAACGAAAATACAATCTACGGATTTGGCATCCAATTTGAAACGTTTCACTTTAGGCACATGCACAAACGCCTTACACCCAAAGACACGAATGTGTTTCTGCATGGAGTCCTGTTCATTAAATATGACGCTGTTACGGCTGCTTCTGCCCAAATTTTTTCATCCAAACCAGAATCTATCAGTATACATCTGACTCGATCCGTGATTGTACGATTTAGGCGTTCCGACACGCCATTCTGTTCAGGTGTTGACGGAGCCGTTTTCTGAAGTAGAATACCATATTCATTTAAATATTTTTGGAAGGGTCCATTTAAATATTCTGTGCTGTTGTCTGATCTAAAAATTTAAAGTTTTCTTGAAGACTGATTTTCTGCCATGGTCTTATACCTTTTAAATTCGTTAAAAACATCAGACTTGTTTTTTATTGGCGTTAAAAAACTTTCCGGGAATAGTCATCCACAAATATTAAAATGAATCGTGCTCCAGAGAATGATTTGGTCCCATTACGCCAGAGTGAACGATTTCTAAAATTTCCGTTGCACGATGTCCAATTTCCTTGAATGAATTCCTAACTTGTTTTCCCTTGATGCATATTTCACATTTGTTCATCTTCGTTTGGATATCGAGCTCGTTCATGTCGCTAATTTTGCTTGAATTCTTATCACAAATGTGACCAAGACGCCGGTGCCACAATTCGCCATTATCATTCACAATAAGCGCTTTCGGAAAATTAGAATTTGAGACACAATTCAGTTTGTACAAATTGTTACACATACTTGCACTCGCCATGAGATTTTTATTGCTGTCCACAATTTTGCAGTTGTTATGCTAAAAAACTACTGTTTTTCCTGTTTACGTCAATTGTTTCACCGAAAGTAAATTCGCACAAAGCCGTGGTACATATTCAACGTTTTTTATTATCGTCTCTCTCTCATCATCCAGCAAAAGAACGCGAGCATCACCAATTCACTCAACAGCGATTTTGTTGTTATTTGCAACAATAACTTCATTGCCTTTTAAAGCCTTCACATTGTGCAAAATGTCTTTTTTGTTTGACATGTGCGTCGTTGCGCCAGAGTCTATGTATGAATCATTTGCGCTCACTTCGCTAGAGGAAAAAAATCACGCCAGCAGAATTTTTTCGTACGACGTTTTCGTATTCTGCTTCGCACCATTTTCTCGAACATTCTTTTTGTCTTCTGCGGACAATTTCTAATAAAATGACCTTCTTTTCCGCATCCATGACACTTGAACTTTTTTGCTCTACGAAATTACTCATTTGTTGCAAATGGGATTATACCATTAGGCGTCTTGCAACAATAAGTTCTTCGCGATGTCTACAGTTAGCTTCAAATTGGAATTCTCCACGGCCAATACTAGGGAACGAAATTCCTCCGGCAATCCAGCTAGCATTAGCGATGCCGCTAGCTCGTCGTCTATGCATAACCCTGTCTGCTTCACCTTTAGGGATGTCAGTACCATCACAAAGCTTCAATTGAACCAATTGCTGTAATAATTCGTCTTTCCTGGTAAGACCGCTGTCCTCATATGCATTCGTCAAAGCTGTCCAGGCCTCCTTGGCTGTTTTTGCTGTCGCTACATGTGCGAAATTGTTCGGCTCTATCATCAGAGTTATTTCAGCCAGAGCACGTTCGTTGGACTCCTTATCGGCATCCGTAGATTCAGAATTCAAACCAACCTCAACAATTTTCCAGCAATTCTTTAAAACCAAGTACGATTTTGCACTGCGTCTCCATATGAAGAAATGTTCACGACCTCTCAGTTTCTCAAATGAAAATGAGATTTCTGTTGACATTTTCACAATCGTTTTAAAAAAATAATTCCAATCTTTAAATACTCTTTCACTTTCAACGTGAACCGAAGTCCCATAACCTGTTGTTCTATAGAGTAAAACGCGTGTGTTCGTAAGAACGTTACAAAAGGAACTAACTAAAAAGTTTATTACATATTCTTTCATTCTATGATTTACATACAGTCTAATAGAGATGGTTAAACCAGAAATGGTTATTCGATTACATCAGTTGGCTTGTAATTGGGGTTGTGATAATGGTACGCACGTTTGCGGTTTATACTCTCACGTTCATTTCCATAGGCCGGACATCTTTGCTTAAATGAGACCCAGGAATGTGGGAGTTTTGATCCACCGGATTTTCACATTCCTGGCTATCACATTCTTTCCTATTTCTTTTCTCACAGAGGCCAGCAACATTTGAACTCAGAAGATCCGGAATTTAACTCCGTTTGGGTTTATTCAGGATTGGACCGCACACTTTACATTTCGGGTTTCTTCACAGAAGTCGAAATTTGGAAAGAATAGCTTCGACGCCTTTCGAATATATTTAAATAATTTTTCGAAGAAAAACAGAAACTGCTTTCTTGACCTTTTTTTAAACTCACACTCTGAAAAGTACCAGGTTAACATTCTTAGACCTGTTGGTAATTCGGTTCATTTCAGCATCCTTCTTGCTATCTAGTGTCTAGGGTGATGCCTCAGATATTTTTCATCCAAATCTATTGTCTCCGTTCATCATCGCCGGAGTGTGGGTTTTTATCGCCATTCTATAGATATTTTAACGGTATCTGCTACACGGATATCTGACGACTGTGTGTATAACAATAACAATTAGACGAAATACGCGGCTATCCAGGGAGTCTCATCCGTTCATTGTCAAATGGCCGAACGACGCACTTTAGAGAAAATTTGTTTTTCGGTCGAACTGTTCGTATTTGGAATAATCTCAAATTCAAGTCAAACGTCATTAAACACTACTCCATCTTTCCTCCCTCCAATACCCTTACTTTCTTTAGCTAACACAGTGCACTGCATGCATAGGGGCATAGCTGAGTGTAAAAAAAACCAGGAAATGTCTTGTGCACTAATTGAATTATTTCATGATCCCTATGGCATGGTGAGTATCTTGTCAAAAAAAAATATTTGTTATGCAATTTTGTTAAACCAACCTGCAAAAATATATATTTAATATATACAATTATACATATTAATATATATAAATATATATATATTGCTTGTTTCAAGATCAAGTTGAGTTGGCTGTCTGTTATCGTGGGAAGCAAGACGGTCTGACTCCGACAGAGTGCTCTCTATTCGGTTTAGAACAGGTTTGCACAACATCTCCTGCATCAAAGGTTATGCCACCTTAACGTTTTTTCTTCGAACTGTGGTTAAAATATCACTACGTCCTAAAATTAGCTGTGTTTTCAGGCAAGTCTCGATGCTGTATACCAATCTGGCTGCTATCCAGGATGAGTATTAAAACGGTATCAACACGAGTGACCCATTTTGCCAAATAAATCAAACCGGCACTTTTCTAATTTTGGGGGTAAAATTCGGAAAATCTGACAGGCCTGGTCCAAACACGAAATGCAAAAGAGCTGTTGTTCTTGCCCTCGCAGCAAGTTCGAGCTCTTAATCTAGCATGCAGCCGAAAGAGCCACACAATTTACTTGATCTTTGCTGGGTTGCGTCGACAGAAGTTTGTGTATGACATGAACAGAACATTGCGAAGTGCCGAGCAGATGTTTCGCACGCGCACTTCAAGAGCAATATAATCAGAGCGATCGATCGCTCAATTAAAACAAAGTGGCTTATAACTAAATTTACTAACACCTTGTGTTATCAGTGTTGCTACTTGTTGCTTAGTGACTAATTGAATTCTTGTTATTCTTTAATTTTGCGAGTTCAAGCTTATCGATTTTCGTTGTCAATGCCAAAGTAAATTTCTGTTAGGCTCCGTAGGCTTTGCTCTGCTATAAATTAATGCTGTCTTATGATGAAAATATCAGCAACTACACCTGTGTTTATTAGTTCCCGTCAACGAGAATTCACTGTACATATAAATTAATTAAAAGTTTTACATTTAGGTATATACACTAATCTATATAATTAATCAGGCATATTAAGTTAATTTCGATTTCTCGAAAGCTAAAATACTTGTGTAGAAAATGTTCTTCAAATATTCGCCAACGAATGTTCGCGTTCATCAAAAATAGCCTTGGCATAATTTATCTGAAACAGAAAAAAGTCAAATGATAATCAAAGGTAAATATATTTTGTAAACAGTTTTTTATTATTGAGACTTGATATAAATAAACAGTTTAATAATAAAAAAAACTACTACACGTATTTGTGCTTTCAACATTATCGTTTTTTGTATTTTGAAAAACTAAAATCAACTCAGGCAGTCTATCATCGTTTGCCCATAATTTATCTCCAGATTAGAACAACAAAACCTGATCATATAGCTTGCATTCGAGTATCAATATACTCTTAACAAAACGTTACTTATATCCCTTAACATTCCATGAAGAAACTGACGGGGAACATCTCTCGAATCAGTGAGCTGTGTACGATATAATTTGTATACACACCTACCGGGACTTACTGTTTAAAGCCGGCTCCGAACGGCTAATGCTTTTCTAGAGAAGTTTTACATGGCTTAGAGATTACTCTCTTACTCGTAAAATCGCCAGCATTTATGAAACGTTAAAGGAAATAGATTAGGCTGCAACTTGTACGAATACGATTGCCAATACAAACAATAAAATTTTCATTGAAAAACATTTTTCAATATGAAATTGTACAGCATTTATTTTACGAAAACCCAAACTCAAGAATTGTTGTTCTTTGTCTTGTAGTGAATGAGCCATTCGTTTTATAAAAACAGGCCTTGACCAGATAAACAAAATAAATTATGTAAATTAACTACTTCTGAACACATTCGTCAAGATAATAGAAAGGCAACATGGTAGCGACAGGCAGCTGTACCGTCCGTGTAGTAAAATAATTTGTCTACCTCGGCTCCACCATCAATAGAATGACGTCAGCATCGAGATAAAGCGAAAGATGGGTACTTGCAAAAGCAGGGAAAAGGGAGTAATATCAATGTGTAATACTTGATGTGAAAAAAGTAAACATTTTCCTGACAAGAACAACAATTTGATATTCTGCATGTTTATAAAAGTTGTTATGTATTCGAAAAGTCGCACAGGTTTGGCTTTCTATATCTCCTCTTTGTTTTCCGGCAAAACAATCACCCAAGGCGGGGTTTAAAGGCGACACTCGCAATAGAAAATAATCGAGACTTTGGCTGGTTTTTTTAATTTGAACTTATATATACAGCTACAATGTCTAATATATGGAGTAGTGTTATACTTACACATCGTGAGGCCCTTTCAGCAATTTCCTCATTCTGACACCGAACTCTAGGTCGTGTCACTTTCGGCAGATTGGTGGATATTTCTATATAATAACTTAGAGTCATCTTAGACGAACTGGGGTTATTCGCACTGGTTGTAAGTGGATGACATGACAGGACTTCACTCAGATGACACTCGATCATTATTGCTGGATCCTCCTCACATCTTGAGAAAATCCGTATAAATTCAGTTGAAACTAACAGTCTTAGCTTCGCTTCTCTGTCATTGCAAAGATTTGGCTCATAAAATATGAGTTTCTCTGCAAAATTTCTGCGATTTATAAGGAACAGATATTGCTGGCCTTTACTCTGTCTGTATGAATAGTTGGGTAACAGTCCACCCGGAGCACCAGTTACACACCGTGGCAAGCGCTTGCGATCGGGCAAGCAATGGTGTGAACCTCTGCTTGTTTCTCGTACAGCACTTGCAGTTTCCGATGCCAAATCGAGCATTCCAATAAGTGGTTTTGTTACTGTGC
Source organism: Hydrotaea cyrtoneurina (assembly GCA_958296145.1). Classification (NCBI taxonomy): domain Eukaryota; kingdom Metazoa; phylum Arthropoda; class Insecta; order Diptera; family Muscidae; genus Hydrotaea; species Hydrotaea cyrtoneurina. The sequence continues at coordinate 60,778,835 of OY282515.1, forward strand.
CGACGAGTCCCTTTCCAAGTCCACTTAAAAATCCAGGGAAACCATCGGATTGAGCACCGACATATGTGTGTCGAACAATACTGGTCACACCACCAAGTAAACCGAATCCAAACCCTTTCAAACCAGCTGCCAAATGACCTCCTGTTGTTGGGTAACTGACTTCCAGTATTCGTTGTCGAGTTTCATTGTCTCGGTCATCTAGAACAACTCTTCCCAGGCTATCAGATAAGGTCTCTGTTAATTTTGCAGTCGAGTTTGAAATGCCATGGGTTACATTTTTTACCAGGCTCTTAACAGATCCTTCAAATATTAAGCCAGAAACGCCTTCAGATAAATCGTTTGCAAAGCCGAGGGGATTCCCCAAGAAATCAACGCTTCCCAATATAGATGCGGCATGCCATTTTAACTGGTTTACGTAATGTACTTTCACAGCCTTAATGTAGATATCAAGTGTTTCAAAGTGATGTCTATCGGAGAACTTGTCGAATTCAATTATCGCATCTTCAAATTTGATCAGTGTAAGTCCCAATGCCTTTTTCATTTCAAACAGTTCACTGCTTAACTTTGGAGCAGTCAACACTGTTAATCGAACCTGAAATTGAAACCGAAAAAAATAGTAAATTTACCAAAAAAAATAACAGAAAACTCTTACAGTTTTAAGTAAATAATATTGCGAATAATTCCTACCGAATAATTCAAAAACATACATTCTCCACAAGAAAACGCCAAATGTATAACTATCGCTCATTTGTTCTTCATTTCATTTTGTCTTTTGGAATTTTCCTGTCCTGTCGACACAGAAATACTTACTTATTTTGGCTCTTCAACCTGTTGTTGGTCTTGGCCTGCTCAATAAATGATTTGCAAGCACTTTAGTCTTGTGCGTGCTATCTCCAGTTCATCATACCATGGAATTGCTTGGTTCTTCCACTTCGTCCTCCTTCCCCAGAGTCTCGGTCTTCACTGCCGGTGATTTTCGTGGCAGTTGCCATCTACGCCGACATGGCCCAGGCATCGCAATCTCTGTATGTTCTCACGGTTCGTTCGACGTGAATGATTTTTTCTCTCAAAAACACCCAGCACAATTTCATCTGCTGTCGCAAGTACGCATGTGTTGGCGCCATAAAAACTCATGGGTAGAATAAGGGTATTGTCAATGTTACTTTTTTTTTTTAGCTCGATCCTTCGATTTATTTCGATGCTGACATTATTATTTCTATTAATGGCGGATCCGTGGTATATAAATTCGTCCACAACCTCGACGTTGCAACTGCCGGCCTTCACTATGATTTCTTTTCGATTCTGGAAAAGGCATCTGTTAAACCTCGCTCTATCTTTTCGACGATGTCAATGTCGTCCGCCTATGCGAGCCAATGGTTGTCAAAGTGCCAGTTTCTATTACCATTTACCTTTTCCAATATTATCGTCATCAGTATAGTGGCATGATAAGCTCTCACCCCCTGAAAGATCTCTCGTAGTTGTTGATGGTTTCGGAGAGGAAGCTTCCTTTCACAGTCATTATACAAAGGCGTATACGTTTTGAAGGGATCTCAGACGCAGACATTGTTTCAAATCATTTAGAGTCGTTGAATGGGTCTTTTCCGGAATGTGTGAAGATTTGAACGAGTGTGGATTTATTCGGTCTGATGTTCGGGCTAAATCAGTATCAAGTATGGACTTTAATCATTTGCAGGATACACTAGATAGGATCTTATATGTGATGGGTAGGTGACTTATTCCGCGGTATTATTATTCCGGGTTTGTCCCTTTTCATAAGAATCGGACACAATACATTGAGGTTTCAATCGAAATCGTAAATGTAAATCCATTTCGGATTAACTATTTGCGATAATCCCTTCATACACAAGTTTTAAAAATGTGGCAACTATTTCAACGCCAGTTCGTTCGAATTTACGTTATATATATATTTAATTTAAATTTGTTGTGGATATCTATAAAATTAACAGAGTACATTTATAAACAGGGCATCTATCACCACCAAATTTCATATTAACTATACCAGTTTGAAGTTATAAATAATTTTATGTATGTGTGAGCACAAGGGATACAAACATATTTAGACGCCTTGTTGGGCTATTAAAAAGTCGGTTGACAAAGCTAACCTGCTTGCTAAAATATTTGCAAAGAATTAATTTTTGTCTGAAAGCAGTCAAACACTCCCCGTGATCAAAAACGTATCTAGTTTAATACCTCATATATTTTTTCGAACACGTGGAGTTAAAAGGGTTCTTGCAGATCTCATGGTAAACAAAACTCCGGGGCCGAGCGGTATTTCAGCACTTGTCCCATGTAAGTGCTCTTCGACGTTAGCTCGTCCATCTTTTTCGATCTACTGGAGACCTGATGGCGTTCCTTTCGAGTCGATCCATTTATCGTCTTGGTGAAAGTAAGGTAGTAGCTTTTGAGCCCTCATATCAAAAATTATTGCATTTGGTGTCAGTAATACCTTCTCTCGATTCATATCGAGTTTTCTCAGAGATCGCTCTATACGAGTTGTTATAGATGGGGTCTCATCTAACAATCATAGGTTGACCGCAGGAGTGCCACAAGATTCTCTCCTCTCTCCTTCTCTATTTCTTATTTTCATTGACTACCTGTTGGGTCAGACTGTGGCCTCATCGGCCAGGTGCTCTAGAGGTCGATGACACAAACGTTCCACTGGTCCAGCATCGTCGTCAATCTCTATGGGTGGTTTGGTATATGACTAATCAGATACTCTTAATGTTCTGGGCATGAAGATACGGGGCGATGCCCGCTGGGCTAGCCATATATTCAAAGTGTCGAAAGAAACATACAAGTGTTTACTTCACCCCATCTGATAACTCCCATATATGGGCAGGGGCTATATAGATATTTTAACGGTATCTGCTCCTCAGATATCCGTCGTCTTGCCCTTGATGTTACAACATTTAGCCGGAATACGCGGCTTTCCAGGGACTCTCATCCGTTCGTTGTAAAGTGGCCGGTTGATCGGACGACGCACTATAGTGAAAATTTGTTCTTCAGCCGAACCGTTCGCATGTGGAATAATCTTCCAACAAGTGTTTTTCCTGCCTGCTATGACATTATCAAATTCAAGGCAAACATCAACAAACACTACTCCCACTTTCCTCCTTCCTATACCCTAATTTCCTTCCGCTAACACAATGCCTTGTATTTATAGGGAGTGTTGGTCTTAAAAAAACAACGTACTTGAACGCATTTTTTGAAAGCCGAAATTTCTTCAAGACGCTTCAATCAAAATGCACAATAAGCTAAAGGCAGCACATTACAATATATACAAGTGAACATGGCTCCTATTTGACAAAAAAATTAATATAAAGCATCTCGCACGACTTTTCTTTCTGCACGCTCATTTAATTATTTATTTATTAATTACAATACAAAGTAAATTTATATTATAATTTTGGGTCCAAGGGTAAACCGGGTGACAAAGACCATTTGGCTTGATGTTTGCAGCGACAGACCAAAGCCTCTGGTGGGAATCGAACCCACAACCCCCACGCTGATAGGCAAGCACGCTACCAACTCGCCTACCGGGGCGCTTATCATTTATATTTGTACCATTTTTATGTGTGTACAAAAGCAAATTAGTAAACAAACTAAGAATTTACGTTGTGTAGAGAAACGTTGCCAACTATGTTATAAGTACTACTCGATGCTTGTGCAAATAATGTGGCCACATTATTTTCAAATCCGCGTGGGTAACATGGTACCATTCATACACTTCTCCATTATTTAAAGTATGTAGAGAAAAGATATTCTTGGAAGAAGAATTTTTGGAAATCTATTGGTTATATGAGAGAGCATTTAGAGATTTAATTTTCTTATAAAATTTCTAAATAAAATTTATGAAATAAGCTTATTATTAACTTAAAGTTATTTATTTATTCAGAGTTCTCCGACAAGAGGTGTTATTTTAAATCACCCGGTATTTCGGTAGCTGTCACTTTTGAAGCTTTTATTCTTTCACATTTAACAAGTAGAAACTATGTCATTACTAAAAATGGAACGATACACGAGTCAACAACGCATTGAAATTATTAAAATTCACTAAATCTTGTAGTCACAGTTCGCAAAACTAAAATGTTTCTGGACCGTGTTATCTCTCGAAGAGGTGATCACAATTGGCCATCGATATTTAAGTGATTTAACACCTTGCGACCTCTTTCTTTGGGGCCACGTGAAAAATATGTTATACGCCAACATCCCAGCGTCGATTCAAGCCACTTTGCGATTTGGTTATGGAACATTTCATGAAAATGATATGGTCCTGTAAGCGTGGTCGTAGTGGCCATTTGGCTGATGTTGTTTTTCATTATTAACGCCATACCATACACTTTATTATGAAATAAACATTCGAACATTTATCTCAAAAATACCAAATAACACCTCCTGTTGGAGAACCCTGTATTTAAATTATTTTTTTTTAGCTATAAACACAAAAATGTCACAAACCCATACAAATATCACCACCTAAATTTAATTAATAAATACCACTTCTCTGAAGATATATATAAAATATTGTGTTATCATGTACACAAGATCAGAAGTAGGGTATGAATGCCTGTGTGTATATGTACATCACATGGGTAATGGATCCAATTCAAGAAGTTAATGGTAAAATCTTTGCCTGAATTACAAATATTTGTTGGCTCCTATTTGTTTATGAGCATTTAGGGTAAAAGGTAAAGCCTACGCTTTCTATTAATACCGACTGTGTAGTATATCATTCTATTCAATGGACCGGATACGATGATAAAATATAAATTGTTGGTAACAAAATAAAATTCAAAATTCAAAAACAAACCTCATATTTTTTAATAACACACAATGGGAGCAGTTGACCCTCGGGCTGCACAATGCAGAGGTCTGGTACGGGAATATATACTTACATGCGTATCCACAACTAATCATGGCCCTCACATATAAAATATAATAATTTCCAATATGTGTTGGCACAAGGTTTACTTTTACTTATAAAATTACCTGAGTTGGTCCAAGGGAAAGATTTTCGAAGTAGAATCGCTTTGCATTTTTTGCAAATGGGTAGTCATCCACCCGGTAAATATCGTATTCCGTTTGTTGTTGCAGGCGATTTACATGGCCGCCATATCCCAAAAATAATGCAGTTTTTAAAACGAGTCTTTCATCTAATAGAATCGCACACGGCCTCAAGTTTACAGACACGTGGTCAAATATGACAGCATTTCTGTTCGGACTCGGCAATAGTTTAGCTTTCAGTATAATTGCGTCTTTGGAATTATCTTCTGTGAGTGATTTCGATGTGTAGAACATAATTGGACATGAGGTTTCTAGAAGTTGGTTGTCAATTTGGAAGTCTCCAACTTTTAAATCCAAAGACTTCGTGAACGGCAGCAATACAATATCAAGGACGATGTCTTCGAATGTTAAGTAAGCAATCTCTTCACAAGGGGATCGTGTAACGATGGATAAACCCAGTCCCTTCACAAGAGTTATTTTAATCTTGAAAATAGAAATATAAATAAAAAATTTGAAAATATATACAATGGAATGGATTATATAGGTAGCTAAAAGGAAGAAACCATCAATAGGAAAATGTACCAAAATTGCCACAGAATGCCATTTATGTAAAATATATATAGGCGCCCCGGTAGTCGAGTTGGTAGCGTGCTTGTCTATCAGCGTGGGGGTTGTGGGTTCGATTCCCACCAGAGGCTTTGGTCTGTCGCTGCAAAAATTTAGCCAAATGGTCTGTGTCACCCGGTTTACCCTTGGACCCAAAATTAGAATATAAATTTACTTTGTATTGTAATTAATAAATAAATAAATAAATAATGTAAAATATAACAAAACAAATTCGCATTTCAAAATTATCGACGATAATAAGTACACAATAATCAATGTGCGCTATGTCCGGAGAATATGGCGCCCACTTCCTGAAATTTCGTTGTGGCATCGGCCGTGTGATAGAAAATCATTTCGGTATTGTATCACTAACATTTGTACGACCACGACCATTAAAATTGTACGTGTTCATTCCCTTTAGTGTTTTATGATCACTCACTCACATTATTTTTTTTTTTTTAATGTTAGTTCCAAACTCATACTTAAAGGTGAAGGTTGCTAATAATTTGACTGCAGTCTACTAACATATGATAGATATAGGCAGTTTAACAGGTGATACGTTCTACAAAACAGGCACAACGTTATCATTTTCGAGTACTTCTGCTTCTTCATTACACACATATCTACCAGCTCAAAAAATATAAATTTATATATTGATATATAAAAACAGTGAAAAAGTTGCAGTCGGGTAAACCGACTTATATATACCCTCACCCTCAGTAAAAAAATATAAGTCTCATATACCATAATAGCAACCTCAAAATACCGAATGTTATAGAAAAAAATATTGTATTACATGTTTTTACAAAACGGGCGGAATATAAAGCAGAGTTTTTACTAGAAAATTGTATATAGCTAAAGAAAATTGTATATGGGCAAGATAGCGTTGGTCATACTGATAGTATTAGACGGTTTATCAGGGGCGGGATGGTACATTTGTATGGGAGGTACCAGAAGGGGAGTTGCCAGACTTCCAAGTTTTTGTCCAAAACTTTGTCTAGCTATAGCTTTACTAAATACAAAATTTGGGCAAGATAGCGTTGGCCATACTGATAGTTTTAGACGGTTTATCAGGGGCGGGATGGTACATTTGTATGGGAGGTACCAGAAGGGGAGTAGCCAGACTTCCAAGTTTTTGTCCAAAACTTTGTCTAGCTATAGGTTTACTAAGTACAAAATTTGGGCAGGATCGCGTCGGGCATATTGATATTGATACACGATTTCTAATGTAGGCGATATGGTACATTTGTATGGGAGGTACCAGAAGGGGAGTTGCCAGACTTCCAAGTTTTTGTCCGAAACTTTATCCAGTTGTACTTTTACCAAATACGTAATTTGGCCCAGATGGGTGTGGGCGTATTGATATTATTACACGATTACTAAAGTGGGCGAAATAGTAGATTTGTATGGGAGGTACCCGAAGGGGTGTGGCCATATAGCCCATATGCAATCCCATAAGCAGTTTTGGGAAAATATTAACCCATGCCAAATTTCAGAGCGATTGTTTAACTCTTTCGAAAGTTATCGTGCGTACCAGCAGGACAGACAGACAGACGGACGGACGGACAGACGGACATGGCTCAAACGATTTAGAAAGTCATGAATCGAATTTGGTTCAAAGGGACTTGGGTTCTAATGTGAATATTTCTAGGTGTTACACTTTTCAGCCGTATCAAATGATATATACCCTCCTACCCGTAGGGTGAGGGTATAAATATTGTATTACACGTTTTTACAAAACGGGCGGAATATAAAGCAGAGTTTTTACTAGAAAATTGTATATAGCTAAAGCTTTACTAAATATAGAATTTCGGAAAGATTCGTTGAGCGAAATTATATAATTACTAGATTTCTAATGGGGCGGGACGGTACATTTGTATGGGAGGTACGAGAAGGGGAGTTGCCAGACTTCCATGTTTTTGTCCAAATCTTTGTCTGGCTATAGCTTTACTAAATACAAAATGTGGGCAAGATCGCGTTTGGCAGATTGATATTATTACACGATTTCTAAGGTAGGCGGGATGGTACATTTGTATGGGAGGTACGAGAATCGGAGTTGCCAGACTTCCAAGTTTTTGTCCGAAACTTTGTCCACTTATACCTTTACTAAATACGGAATTTGGGCCAGATCACGTTGGGCATATTGATATTATTACACGATTTCTAAGGTAGGCGGGATGGTACATTTGTTTGGGAGGTACGAGAATCGGAGTTGCCAGACTTCCAAGTTTTTGTCCGAAACTTTGTCCACTTATACCTTTACTAAATACGGAATTTGGGCAAGATCACGTTGGGCATATTGATATTATTACACGGTTTATAATGGACGGGACGGTACATTTGTATGGGAGGTACCAGAAGGGGAGTTGCCAGACTTCCAAGTTTTTGTCCAAAACTTTGTCTAGCTATAGGTTTACTAAGTACAAAATTTGGGCAGGATCGCGTTGGGCATATTGATATTGATACACGATTTCTAATGTAGGCGATATGGTACATTTGTATGGGAGGTACCAGAAGGGGAGTTGCCAGACTTCCAAGTTTTTGTCCAAAACTTTATCCAGTTGTACTTTTACCAAATACGTAATTTGGCCAAGATGGGTGTGGGCGTATTGATATTATTACACGATTACTAAAGTGGGCGAAATAGTAGATTTGTATGGGAGGTACCCGAAGGGGTGTGGCCATATAGCCCATATGCAATCCCATAAGCAGTTTTGGGAAAATATTAACCCATGCCAAATTTCAGAGCGATTGTTTAACTCTTTCGAAAGTTATCGTGCGTACCAGCAGGACAGACAGACGGACGGACGGACAGACGGACATGGCTCAAACGATTTAGAAAGTCATGAATCGAATTTGGTTCAAAGAGACTTGGGTTCTAATGTGAATATTTCTAGGTGTTACACTTTTCAGCCGTATCAAATGATATATACCCTCCTACCCGTAGGGTGAGGGTATAAACAGTAATGCCTATCTGTCATCAGTTGTATTGACAACCACCAGCTGCAGAATAGTTTTCTGCGTACCCGAAGAACAGAGCCACTTCTGTTGTTGGTACATGACGGGGGGTGGTTAATGCTAACATTTATATTTGTCCGGGTTATCTGATACTCCAAAAGTGGAGAGAATAGTACAGTTTAAAGGGGCGGGATTGTAAATCAACAAGATTAATAACCGTCCCCCAAAAGTATGACAGCGCATGAATACGCACGGCTCTGAAATCTATATGTATGTATATATAAAACTCTTGCGTGAGTGACTGATTCATCACTGTTCTGGCCAAACTGTTGCACGATGTCCAATTTCCTTGAATGAATTCCTAACTTGTTATCCCTTGATGCATATTTCACATTTGTTCATCTTCGTTTGGATATTGAGCTCGTTCATGTCGCTAATTTTGCTTGAATTCTTATCACAAATGTGACCAAGACCCCGGTGCCACAATTCGGCATTATCATTCACAATAAGCGCTTTCGGAAAATTAGAATTTGCGGCACAATTCAGTTTGTACAAATTTTTACACATACTTGCACTCGCCATGAGATTTTTATTGCTGTCCACAATTTTGCAGTTGTTATGCTAAAAAACTACTGTTTTTCCTGTTGACGTCAATTGTTTCACCGAAAGTAAATTCGCACAAAGCTGTGGTACACATTCAACGTTTTTTATTATCGTCTCTCTCTCCTCATCCAGCAAAAGAACGCGAGCATCACCAACACACGCAATAGCGATTTTGTTGTTATTTGCAACAATAACATCATTGCCCTTTAAAGCCTTCACATGGTGCAAAATGTCTTTTTTGTTTGACATGTGCGTCGTTGCGCCAGAGTCTATGTATGAATCATTTGCGCTCACTTCGCTAGAGGAAAAAAATGACTCCAGCAGAATTTTTTCGTACGACGTTTTCGTATTCTGCTTCGCACCATTTTCTTGAACATTCTTTTTGTCTTCTGCGGACAACTTCTAATAAAATGACCTTCTTTTCCGCATCCATGACACTTGAACTTTTTTGCTCTACGAAATTTCTCATTTGTTGCAATGAGCTCGTCGTCTATGCATAACCTTGTCTGCTTCACCTTTAGGGATGTCAGTACCATTTTACGATTTTGCACTGCGTCTCCATATGTCGAAATTTTCACGACCTCGCAGTTTCTCAAATAAAAATGAGATTCCTGTTGCTTTTTTCACAATCGTTTCCAAAAATAATTCCAATCGTTAAATACTCTTTCACTTTCAACGTGAACCGAAGGCCCATAACCTGTTGTTCTATAGAGTAAAACGCATGAAGGACTAGGAACTTTTCTCGAAAGAGTGAGTTGTGCACGATATAATTTCTATACTCACTGATTGGGACGTACTGTTTAAAAGCCGGTCCAAACGGCTAATGCCTTCCTACGGCAGTTTTACGTGACTTAAAGTTTAATTCCTTACTAGTTAAGTTGATGGTCTTACCAGGATACAAACCTGTGTGATAGTCGCACTCACTAACTTTTACCATTGCCGCCCCATCATGTGCGAGTATATATAGAAATGAAGCTAACTAATGCATATAGAACTAGGCAATGTATACTCAATTTTTGTTCCTAACATTTTGTCAGTGGATAGGCTCAATATGATCTAGACAATAACAAAATTGGGTTTCTGTCGGTCTCGAATATTGTTATAATCGAATAACCATTTTGGGTTTAACCATCTATATTAGACTGAATGAAAGAATATGTAATAAACCTTCCTTTTGTAACGTTCTTACGAACACATACGAAAAAAGAAGATTTATGAATATTGTTCTGAATATCTCTGTCTTTATATTAAAAAAAAAAACATTGTAGCCTATTATCTTAGTTTCAGAGAGGCCCGTTAAGTCTATCTTCCAAACATCAGTTTAAATTCACCATTTCAGGCCAGGACAGAATTAAAAATTAATTCATTGTTTTTGTTCTTTTTGTTTCACTGTTCGCATAGATGATACAATTTCTGGCTCTTGTCAGTCATATTTACCTATTTCAAACTCTATTGATACGAATAATTCTTAATTGGTACCGTATATTCATCTTACCAACAATTCATCCAATCCGAGATCTTTGGTGTTATCCACGTGTATTTTATTGAAAACGGAAGCATGCTTCCATAATGGATCCGCCGCTAGAACTATGTTTTCTGAATTGGACTTTACGTCGTGAACTTGTATTGATTTTATAGGTCCATCCATTTTACTAACGACTTCCAAGTGACCGGAGCCCGGTCTAAGTTTTTGAATTTCAATACTTTGTTCGAATGGAATGCTGTTTGAGTTAACAACTCTAGAACTCGACTCAATTCTGCCCAAAACTGCGTCACATCCTGGTTTGAGTCCATAAATACCGTTTGCCGCCTGCAAAATAAAATATAATTATAAATTTATTTTTTATTATATGTATGTATATGTTTATCATATTATTTTTAGATTATTATTACGATTGAATTACATTGAAAAATAACACCGATTCTTATTGGACTTTTTTTAACAACTGCAATCCTAGATATGTCTGCAATTACGTTCGTGTCTTGTACTCTTAGAAAGAACATCAATCTATAGAGTATATTTCGGCTTGCAATTTATCATTTGCCCTAATATTCTCATATGTATAAGTATACTTTCATAAAGAAAAGATTTTTTTTTTACAAAATAAAATACTTCATAAATAAATTCAACAAAAATAAAACATTTTTTCTTAATTTTACAGTAACAAAAATTAAAAAATGTCAACATTAAAGCCCCCGAAGCTTCAATTACTTCTTCTAAGAACTGCTGTCAAAAACACCTAAGGGTGCTTATATGTATGGAGGATTTCAATTCATTTTTTTCGAACTGTAAACTTAGAAATTGATTGCACATTAGGGCTAGTCACTTTTTTCCACAATCCAAGTGCTCTTCATATACCATGTAGGCCATAAGAAAATATCCAGAATTGCGCTTTTACCTTTTCGGAATCTATAAAAAATCTTCCATGCAATTACTGTAGCCCGAAATCATAACGCAGTTTTCGACATAAAAAAAAGTTTATTTGCAAGAAAAATTAAAGTATTGTTTTTTTTATCAAATTCAAAAATTGGAAAAAAACGAATCCCAAAAAATTGGTTTTGGCCTTCAGAATTGCAATCCGTGCGAGAAGTTTGTGCACGCAAATGACTAAAAATTTCGATTTTTGCAATCAGTACAACTGCCCTCATACACTGGTGGCAGGGGAACGTACCGCAAAGAAAAGTGACTAACCCTACTGTACTTCACAGAAGCGCGTGTGCCGAACGACTTTTGTCTAAAATAGGATGAATGAATAATAGATTAACAGTTAAACTTGCGGACAGACAGACGCACATGACTTGATAAGTCATGGATCGAATTTGATTTAAAGACACCTAGGGTGTTACATCATCAAAAAAATAGAAATTTATAAATGATCTCGAACTCGACTAATAGAAACAAAAAAACATATGTACTTATGGTTAGAGTTGGGTATTTTCCGAAAAATCCCAATCTCGATATTCGGGATTTCCCGAAATGACGAAAATGTCAATTCTTGAGATGCGGGATTTCCCGAAATATGGAAATTTCAATTCTCGAAATATCGGGAAAATCTATAATCAGTGTAAAAGCAATGAATTTCATAAAATATTCTGATTATTTAAGTATAAATAATATTAAAAAATATTTGAAAATATTACCATTTCAATAATTTAAAAAAAAAAATAGTTTAACAAACAAAAGCGAAACAAAAATAATTCAAAATTATACTTATTTAAATAGGGGAAAACAGTGGTTGAAAACATTATTTACCAAAATGGTGTTTTAAAAAACATAGACTGTTAATGGCTTCGTCTGACAATGGCGTACAAATGGAAAAGTTATACTGTTGCCCTTTCTCACATAGCAATTGAAACACTGGTATGTGATTCTGCGTAACAGTATGGTCGTTTTAGATTTAGGGTCCAATTTTCTCTGTACAACTTTATATGTTCATAATACAGAAATTGGGCAGATCGCATCGGACGTAGTTATGACACTATTTGCAAAGTAGGCGGAATGCTATACAGGGGGACGACAAATAGATACCTACTAGGATAAATCAACACAAGCCAATATGGAAAAAAGGAAAGGGCGACCGGATGCTGAATCTTCGACGCATGGTGTGTTAGAAAACCTTTCTATATAAACAAAAAAAAAAAATTACCACATAATTTAAAACCAATCAATGAAATTAAAATATTTTTTTTTCATTCAATCTGACCAATATTTCGAGGAGGTGATTAAATAACGCTCTACGGAGGACGAGTTTCCCCCGGCCGAACTTAGCTAAAAATTAATGCAATTGTCGTTTTGGAAGGTATGCCAGTAAGTGTTGATTTAGTTAGATACTTTGTTTTATAGTTACATTACCTGTACGCACATGTTTGCATGGCACATAAGTCTTCCATTTTCAAAACGCCACGTTTGCGTTGTAACCCTTTGGTTATTTTGGGGACGAACAACAAGCTTTGTGTATTCTGTTGGATTGGGTGGCTTCTCGAGGTCTAGCACGAGCCGTGGTGATGTATGTGTCGACTTAAGGTATTCTGTTGGTGGGGATGACCCTTCGTGCTCCAGCTGGCCATATGAATTCATCAACCAGAGTTGTGAACGGTCCCCGGTACATTTTCTAGTAATAATAACACGTTTATCTTTTACGCCAAGCACCAGCTGCTGCCCTTCGACGCCAACATTTCCAGCATCACAATCGGACATGATAACGCGAAATGTTTCCTTAAAGGCGATGTATATAAAATTGGCGTATGTTATACTTTTGGCAACATCGATCTTGTTTAGTGGGTACTCAATATAATTGCCTCCGGGCGCCTCAATACGTAGAATTTGGGAGCCTAATGGATCGTCCAGAACATAGGCGAGGGACGATTGCGGCTTTACATTGGTTCGCCAAAATGGCTCAATTCCTTTTTGAGAAAAGTGAACTGATACCTCTGAACAGTTGTCTATTCTTATAGGCGGCGGCAAGGTGTGCGCATCTGTAAAATGCAGAATGTATGTTCCTCCATGCAGAATGACTTCCAGGCGTAGAAATATCATTTCTCCAATTTCATTTCTTAAGTTTATATATAAACTCTTTGCTTCATTCACTGGCAAACCATTGGACCAACGACAGTACTCTTCATCTGCTACCCTAACACAGAGTAGCGGTTCCTGTTCGCAATTCGACCAATGGAATGGAAAGTTGCTGTCCGGAAGAGCGGTAATAAGCGTATTTGAGGCAGCTGACGTCTGAAAGTAAAGAGTTCATTATTATTTATATGTATATATAAAAATAAGGTGCATTGCATTAGTAACTGATGTTCTCTATAATGTCTGAAGCTATTTTGTTCCAAGGTTTTAATGTATATAAAAATTTTGTATGTGTATTGGTTCATGATGTACTGCCAGGGTATATTGAAAAAAGTGGGCGGTGTTAGTACCGACTATAGAGAAACGCTATAACTGATGTAATGACGTAACGATCGTGATGGTGTATTACTTTGATTGGGAAATTGTCGTAGACTATATTAGGTCATGATCGGACGAAGGGGCGCGACACCGCAAATACACCTTATGATGGACATAATAGACCTTAAGACATAAAAATGAGAATTACATTCAGAAAAAAGTGGCCTACCGTAATTACAGAGTATGGTAATTTGAGAACGATGGGACTGTTGTATGTATAGTATTGAGAACCATCATGAGTACTAGTAAAGAAAGAAATTACTGAAGAAATAGTTGTTTGTGTAAAAGTAAAAGGAATGTCCCGATTTTTACATTTATGTCGGTGGTATACTGTGATAATGAAATCATGTATGTATAGTTTTACTTACAGGCTGCTTGACGTCACATTTCTGGGCAAATTGCAATCTCTTAGCACTTCTATTGTAGAGTTGGAAGCGCGGAGTAAGCGTAATAAAAGTCGTACAACAGTATAAACCCTTTCCTCGTTGCACATTCACTCCAACTACATAGTTTATTTTTGATTTCTCAGCTTTCAATTCACGGAATGTGTTTTCTTTATTAATGCCAAAACTTTTGCACCACTAAAAGAAAGATAAGAAAAACAAAATAATTCGATCAGTACGAATTCCAAATAAAATCAAACCAAAAAAATAACACAACAGAAATTATCAGATCCAAGTAGGGATTTAAGTACAAACCGATTTCGCGAAATTTGTAACGCAGATGGTTGTTTCGATATTTAACGATCTTAATATATATTTACCCTCGACACTGATTCACTGATACACTGATTCCCTGATTCACTGACTCTGTCACGCAGTACGTAGGAATTTAAATAGACATTCTATAGATAACTAGTAAGTTGTAATGCGCCTATGGCGCCCGTTAATTTGCTTGAGAAATATTTGTTAATGAGAAAACTATTTTGTAAAAAAAATTTCGAAAAAAAATAAAATTGAAAAAAAAAAATTTGTGAAAAAAAAAATTTGTTGAAAAAAAAAAATATTCTTGAAAAAAAAAATATTCTTGAAAAAAAAAATTTTGTTGAAAAAAAAAATTTTTGTTGAAAAAAAAATTTTTTTGTGAAAAAAAAAAAATTTTGTTGAAAAAAAAAATTTTTGTTGAAAAAAAAAAATTTTGTTGAAAAAAAAAATTTTGTTGAAAAAAAAAATTTTGTTGAAAAAAAAATTTTGTTGAAAAAAAAAATTTTGTTGAAAAATAAAATTGTTGAAAAAAAAAAATTTGGAAAAAAAAAATTTTTGTAAAAAAAAAAAAATTGGAAAAAATAAATTTTGGAAAAAAAAAATTTTGGTAAAAAAAAAATTTGGGGAAAACACAATTTCTGTACAAAAAAAAAATATTATTTTTTTTATTATTATTATTTATAGAATTATTATAGAATGCCTATTTAAATTCCTACGTACTGCGTGACAGAGTCAGTGAATCAGGGAATCAGTGAATCAGGGAATCAGGGAATCAGTGAATCAGTGAATCAGTGTCGAGGGTAAATATATATTAAGATTCTATAAATAATAATAATAAAAAAAATAATATTTTTTTTTGTACAGAAATTGTGTTTTCCACAATTTTTTTTTTACCAACATTTTTTTTTTCCAAAAATTTTTTTTTTACAAATTTTTTTTTTACAGAATTTTTTTTTTGTCAACAAATTTTTTTTTTCAACAAAATTTTTTTTTTCAACAAAATTTTTTTCTTTCAACAAAAAATTTTTTTTTTCAGCAAACATTTTTTTTTTCAACAAACTTTTTTTTTCAACAAAATTTTTTTTTTCAACAAATTTTTTTTTTCAACAAAATTTTTTTTTTCAACAAAAATTTGTTTTCACAAATTTTTTTTTCACAATTTTTTTTTTTCCAATTTTATTTTTTTTCGAAATTTTTTTTACAAATTAGTTTTCTCATTAACAAATTAAGTAACAAATACTTTCTCAAGCAAATTAACGGGCGCCATAGGCGCATTACAACTTACTAGTATATGTATAACGGCCAAAATACAATACTGAAGGGACAAATACATGTCGTCCATTTACTTCAATAGTGTCACAATTTGCTCAAGAAAAAGCTGTAGATCTCTAATTTAAATTGACTTTTGTTCTGCCTTGTATTATACAAACACATCTGTCAGGCCGCAGTTTATTTGCGAATCATATAGTTTTTTTCCTGTATTTGCAAAATAAGACGTAATCTCTTGACACACAGTGTACTTTTAGTATACAGTTAACATGTTCATTGAGACGGCTGATAACCCGATAACCGAACTTGGTGCGCAAAAGTTTGATTGTGTATGTATCGTATATACTTTTTTTTTTTTTTTAAGTTAAACACTCAGTGTTTGCCGTCTATAAATGCAATGCATTGCGTTAGCGGAAGGAAATTAGGGTATAGGAAGGAGGAAAGTGGGAGTAGTGTTTGTTGACATTAGTCTTGAATTTGAGTATGTCGTAGCTGGCAGGAAATACACTTGCTGGAAGATTATTCCACATACGAATAGTTCGGCTGAAGAAAGAATTTTCTCTATAGTGCGTCGTCCGGTCAACCGGCCATTTGACAATGAACGGATGAGATACCCTGGATAGCCGAGTATTCCGGCTAAATGTTCTAACTTCAGGGACCAGACGACGGATATCTGACGAACAGATACCGTTAAAATATCTATAGAATAGCGGTACACAACCCACACTCCGGCGATGATGAAGGGAGACAATAGAGTTGGATACCCTAATATCCCCAATCATCACCACCGCTCTCCTCTGTACACGGTCCAAAAGTTGCGAAGATATCTTTGGAGCTCCTGCCCATATATGGGAGTTATATTCCATTTTTGGCCGGATGTAGGTGGTGTAAATATTTACGAGATCAGATGGAGTGAAGTATTTCTTGCACCGCTTTAAAAAGCCTAAACACTTGAATGCTTCTTTCGACACTTCGAATATATGGCTAGCCCAGCGAGCATCACCCTGTATCTTCATGCCCAGAACATCAAGAGTGTCTGATTCGTCGATATCCAAACCACCCATAGAGATTGGCGACGATGCTGGGTCTGTTGTGCATTAAAATCTACTCTGTTCATTTGGCCCACTCACAAATCGTCGACAAATCGCGGTTAAGTGAGTCATTCATTGTTCGCCTTTTGTCCGCGACCTCCAGGGGATCAAATGATCAAATAAGTATGAATGACAGAGTTTGCTGTCATCCGCAAAGGAGTAGATTGGGTTCACAGTCTGGTCCAACAGGTCGTCAATGAAAATAAGAAATAGAGAAGGAGAGAGGACAGAAGCATGTGACACTCCTGCAGTCAACCTACGCTCGTTGGATGAGACCCCATCTATAACAACTCGTATAGAGCGATCTCTGAGAAAACTCGATATGAATCTATAGAAGATATTACCGACACCAAATGCAATAAGTTTTGATATGAGTGCTCCGTGCCAGACCCTATCGAACGCCTTGGAAATATCAAAAGCCACTACCTTACTTTCACCAAGACGATGAATGGATCGACTCGAAATGGATCGCCATCAGGTCTACGGAAGCCATACTCTCGATCATTTAGAAGGCCGTTAGACTTTAAATACTTAACAAGATGGTGGTTAACCATGCTCTCCATAACGATCGAGAGCGCAGAACATATTGTTATTGAGCGGTAATTCCCAGGATTTGTAGCCTCACCTTTCTTGGGTGCTGAAATACCATCCGGGCACGAAGTTTTGGTAACGTTGAGTTATGCAAGAACCCTTTTGACCCAACATATTCGAAAAAATATCTGAGACATCGAACTAGATACGTTGTCGATCACGGGGGTGGTTGACTGCTGTCTGACAAAGATGTATTCTTTGCAAATATTTCAGCCAGAAGATTAGCTTTCTCAACCGCGTCAGTGAATATTTGGTCATCGTTAACGAGAGTTGCAATAGAAGACGAAGAATTGTCCCTTACTCTTTTAACAAATGTCCAAAAGCTCTTACTTCCCCTGGGAGAAGCAAGAACTTTAGCACAAAGACGCTGTTCGTAAAGAAGTTTTTCGCGCCTAAGTACCCTAGCACACGATGATCTTACCTGTTTGCGTAGCCGCTCAGTATTGGCATTGTTATTTACACGCCAATTTCTGAACGCTTCCTTTTTGGATCTGACAGCTTCTTTGCATGTCTGATTAAACCAACAATTCTTTGGAGGTTTGATCGAAGTAGACCTTGTTGGAATAAACTTGTTTATGCAAAGAAGAATTATTTTCTCAACCATTTCAGCAGCAGCATCGACATCATTGTCAAGGAAACATCTAGTTAAATTGCTGATACAAATTTTTGAGCTCTACCCAACGTGACTGATTTAGAAGTGGACCGCAGATCGGACAACAAAAAGCATGCTGAAATGGTACAGTGATCGGAATTTCCAAGAGGTGCTGAAATGTTAACCTCGTACTTTTCAGGGTATGATGTTAGGAAAAGGTCAAGAATATTATGGTGTTGCCCTTCAACACGCGGCGAAAAGCTCAGCGTACTGTCCCTCCGGAGAAGTGTGGCGAGAAAGCCATGATTGATTATGGATATTGAAATCCCCAGAAACAACAATTTCACTGTCCGGACAATCTTCTAAAATTTCTGATATAGAGTCGCAAAGCGCGTCCAAGCCATTTACACTAGTCTCTCTTTACAACCCAATCCTGAACTTAACCCAATGGGACTGCAACACAACACCATTACGTATGTATACCACAAGGCCTCTGTGGGAAGAGAAAGAGGAAAGAGTGTGATAACCAGGAATGTGAAAGTTCTGTGAATTAGAATCCCCAAAGACCTAGGTCTCACAAAGAGCGAAGATTAGATAAAACCTTACATATAAGGTGATTCGAATAAAAAAAAAACATTAATCAGCAGTGCTTAGTGAAGTAAGTGTTCTTACATCAACATTCTTAATAATTAATTATACCAAACAAATGTAGGCGTAGTTGTTGTATTTACTTACCGGATTGTTGGCTCCATAACTCTTGCCTAGCCTGAATTCCAGTAGAGGTGAGCCTTCTTGATCCGAAAAGGAAAACATAAGAGGCGATACTTCACGTGCATGCTCATGTTCGTCGAATTGCCCAGACGCTGGATGATTTGTGCCCTCTTGTCTAAATATAAGAGGTAAGCCTGTCTTGTTGATAATCCAAATTGGTGATCCGATGAAAATTTCCATGCCTTTGCCTTGAAAGGATTGAATGGAAACACGTAAAAACAGTTCTCTATTGAGAAGGTCAATCAACTTAAATTTTGGCTCCACAACGCCACTGTGACCCATAGGAATCCTAATTTGACCCGAAAGTCTATAATTATCCAATGTCAGACTCAAACAAAACGAATCTTTAATATCTATAGAGTAGATCTCGACTTCTCGCGAGGCATCAATTCTACCCTCAGCATGCCCGGTAATTTTGTAAAGTACATCGCAACACAACAAGTTTTTCAGTCGCAGTGGCGGTAGTATGGTTATAGTGTGACCGGGCATAGCTCCAATATCCCTCATGGGATATTTATCTTTCCTTATTTCGGATAACACATGGAAAGGGGTTTTGTTTGGGTAAAAACACGAATGTGTATCCTGAGCAGATTCTTGTGATATACAGTTCAACCATGAAAGCGACCGAGTGCAATAACCGGAGTCATCACTATGCAACACCTGGTATTTTCTGAATGAGCCCTGTAGATCATTTCTAACCAAATCGTACATTTGATCACTCGAATCACATTCCATG
Organism: Hydrotaea cyrtoneurina; assembly: GCA_958296145.1. Classification (NCBI taxonomy): domain Eukaryota; kingdom Metazoa; phylum Arthropoda; class Insecta; order Diptera; family Muscidae; genus Hydrotaea; species Hydrotaea cyrtoneurina. Next base: position 60,798,729 of record OY282515.1, read on the forward strand.
TACGGCTTTAAATATATTGATGCATCCACATATCGCAAAGGGATTGTTATCTTTTCAAGTGGGTTTACTGCCATGATGGCACTTTCGCTTTCACTTCTTAATTTCATATGCAAGAAAAATTGTTTGTTCGTGCTGTTCACAGCGTTTAACGCTGAACGGACTGTTATCAGTTTTTGTGCTGAGCCAGCAAGGGCAATTTCAAACACGATCCTGGTTCTTTTACTATACTGCATATCATGATTTGCATACCGAAAAAATGTGCCAACCTTGTCAATAGAAATAGGTCCAATTAACGTCCAGCCGTGTATTTGCACTAGTATTTGGTGCATATTCAATTTGTGTGAGTCCAAATGTCTCCACTTGCTTTGAGGTCCAAAATCAAAAGGTATGGTTTCGTTATGCTGCACCGATATCCAATTGCACATGAGGTCCTGCTGAGTTACTTCAGTGCGTGTTATTCCGCCAGCATGAGAATAAAATATTTTGAACAGGAGTGGTTCTCCTGTTAGATTCTTCAACGCAAATGGCACAAACGGAAGCCGTTGTCGAGAACTGACCGTTGTGTTTGAATTATCGGCAATACTTGATCGAACAAAGTAGTCCTCCGTCCAGTTTTTCCGAACCAGTTCACACAATTCCACGAGGGTTGATGTTATGTTGAATTTAAGGATTTGTTTGCTGTTAACCTGCACATGTAAACTCTTCAAATTTGCAGCCTTCGACTTTGAATACTTCCAATTGCCGCAACACTCCCAAGCTTCAATAATTGGCTCCCAGCCACTAAGGCGACGGTTGTAATAATTACTAGATATCACAGTTTCAATCTTTCCCTCGTAGTACTTGACAACATTCGTTTCATTTGATAACTCAATCTTTTGGTCGATCATAAGGCGCGAGAGAGACAGTTCCAACAGTGGAACATCGGCATCCAAACAATCGTCAATTATGCATATAGATACACTGTTTGCGTTCAATGCAATATTATTAATCTTGATGACCGACCCGGAATTTTTCAGTTTCTGCTGAGAAAGCCAAATCGCGGCCTCGTTTAAATTGTTATTATTTTTCTGCATTGCTATGCAACAGTCATTTTGCTTGAAACCCATGGCCACCAACGGAGCGATCATTTCAAAATCATTGATACCAGTTGATTGGGTGGCCACATGCTTCTCTGTTTGCTTTGGAATGGATCGCATCATGCGCGAAAACAACATAACGTCATTGTAAGAAACTCTCAAAAATAGTTGATTTTGAATGAGTATTTGGAAGCAGTTATTTCGAAGTTCCATATTCAGTGTAAACGGATCTATAATGGACAGAGAACTTTCGTTTTCAGACCCCAATATACAGGAAAATATTTCCAAGTGATTTATGTCGATGGAGATGGGGACAACGTTACTACTCGGCTTGTATGAGAATACAGTTGTACTTTTCAATATAATTGCATTTGAGTCGAATTTTTCGCTGTTTTCTACAAACACGATCTCTGAGTTTGTTATATTCAATACAAACTCATATTTCAAGTTATCCTCAAAATATGCCATCTTTGATTGTACTTGCTGGTGCTGGACCGGAGTTGAGATAGCGGAGACTTTGGCATCAGTCCTGGATTGTTTCTCGAATGCCGCTGTCATGTATGGTTCTTCATTTAAAAAGTTCTTCAATCTTTCCAAGTAATCCAAAAGTGCCATTATCCTCATGTTATTTAATAATATGGTATATTTGGATATCCCATTTCTTTTTCGGCTGTGGATTTCTGCTTGTACAGTACTCTTGGCGGCGCCATCTGTCGATGGCTGCAGAACGTATTTGAAAAAATTGTTCGGAGTCGACTTGGTAGGACTTTCTCGAGCGTCCATTAGTAATATTTCGGTAGATATCAAATCGATGTCTTGTGAGCCATCACTAAAAGAGTCAATTTCAAGATTTGACTTGATGAATTTTATGCAAGCCAGTGTTGCACTTGTTTTATAGTTTAGCAGTTCTATGGGCTCTGCCAACGATATTGTAACATTGTCGAGTATGAAATTAATAGAAAGTGTATTCCATACGGCCAAACTGCTGGGCACTGCATTGACTTTGGTCATGGAAGACAATATCTCAAGTGATTCATTCAAATTCACTTGGTAATTGTAGTACACATCATCTATAGTCTCTCCCAGATTATAGTTTAGAAATCCTCTGATCAGCTTGTATTGTTGCAGATTTATAAGGCCGTTCAGTTCAGAAATGGTTCCTTTAATACGGATGTCAGGATTGTTATGACTGATGTCTGATTCAGTATTTCTCATAACTTGAATTTTTAAATGACATTTCTCCTTGAATATAGTGTGCCCCAGGTTTACAATGCAAAAATTACCCACGTGCAGAATATTTGAGTCTCCATCTGGTGTATTGGTCGATTGATGCCTAGCCTCTCTCTCACCAGTCAAGAGGTTTATATTTACTAGATCAATGTTCATTAAATCGATTATTTCGTTGTATGACGTTTCCACTGATTGCTTCTCATGTGAAGTGAGAAAATCATTTGAGAAATGGAAACTGTTTCCCAATGTGAACTTTCCAAGGTCAGCAATCAGCAAATGGTTACTGTTGTATGACACTGGAAGAAGTATAATAGGTGAGTCGGCATGAATCTCGAGTCCGATTTTCAATGAACTGCTGTTGCGATTTTTATCATCTGAGGTATTACTTTTTATCCGGTTCATAACTGGCTGAAATTCAAATGAAAAAGTTAACACAACATGTACAACCAATATTATGTAAGCAAGACTTCTATGGCCGTATGTCCGTCAAGTTATGTCAACTTACCGACTGTAGCTGCAGCAGCTCTTTCACAAACAGATGTAATTCTATTATAAATCTTTTGGTGTGGACATATTTCACAGACGACATATAAATTAACAGTTGTGCATCCTTTTCCAATGATCGATTTGTTTTGTGCGCTTTTGTTGGATCATTATTTATTCTAAAATAAAAAAAAAATGGTACAGAAAAATCGTTATTAATTTGTAACATTTTTAATCACGATGAATTATGAGAATTTATAAAGGTTTATTTAGATACTAACAGGTAGAATATAAGATCCTAGGGGAACTAGAACTACATGTAACATAAGAAGCACGGTTTCTAAGGGGTGCCTCCCTGGGTTGGGGATAGTAGAAACCCCTATCATAGAAGGTCTGCTGGGAATTAAATACGCACTGACGAACTATCCAGCGGATTAGAGTCTGGTATTGTGAAAGTGTTCTATTGGAATTTATGAGGGACGTTTGAAGGTCTTATCGACGTGGCGAGTAACTGGCGTCATCAAATAACCAATAGCTATTTTATTACCGCAGCGTCTGTTTCCACATTGGGCGACTGCAAAAAGCGTCTATAATCCAAAGGAACGGATGCAAATTAGAAGGAAAACTATATACTCTTCTGAAGTCAACGGGAATTAACATTTCTTGAAAATTATACAATATGAAGAATACGAAACATGACAAGAGTGTCATGAATCCCCGGAGGTAAACTGGGTGTCTGTCAAACATGGTGGAAATAATGCGCCGAATTTAAATATTAAGACCACTGTATACAACTCAGAAAATCAATACGGGATCCACAGAAAACTTTTGGAAATAATTTTGTGGAGCCAAATAGCTGACGGTGTAGTTAGAAAGGTTGCAATGTCAAACAGAACTATGATAATAAAGAAAACCGGAAAGCCACTTAACATAAATATAATCCATGAGTATGTCCCTAAATAAGGATGTCCCGTTTTTGAATGCTTATGATGTAAAGTATTTTTAAGAGTTTTTGGAAACGTTTTAGAGGAGGTCAAATGTTCGAAATAAACTTGCTGCAGTACGAGAAACAAAGCGACAACCCAGAATTAACTTTGAATAGAACCAATTAAACCCACAAATTGTTATTACAAATTGTAGTGGGTAATTTCAGAACCCGACAAATTCTAAAGTTTGTTTTAAGGCTCGTTGAATTTGGTATTGCAGATTAATTTCTGGAAAAAGGACCTGACTTAAAAATGCCATAACTTTTGAATGCGTTGATGGATTTTAAAGTATTGTTTACCATTTTATAGCTTGTAAGAAGAGGGTACGTGGACTGTCTCGAAATATTTTGGAATTACTCGAATTAAAGAAGCAGGTTCGATTGACAAACCGTGCTGCAACGAATGTATGTTTTTTTTTGACTACATTGATAATTGTTTTAATTATTTTAAATGAAATTTATATCAACACCAGTTATTTCAGATGCATTTTCGGGATCAGAACATCCTGAACATGTTTATTTTTAAACTACTTAAATCCTTGTTAGTATCATTGTTTCGTTTGATCCTGTAGGTCAAAAATCCAAATCATAAGTTGTTTTAAGTATGAGTTCGATATATCGTGATCTTGTATGCAGTGGCGATAATCCAAATTCGACACTAATATACAATAATATACATTAGTATTATCATCTGATTTTTTCGGCACTTGATGTGGTTTGGCATATAATACAGCTGAATGAAGCCTTTGTGTCAGTCCCAGCCTGACCAACTTTTCCATCTATTATCGTTCGCACTAATTGGTAGTTAACTTCAATTGTCTGACCGCCAATTTCTACTTCTAATGGCTGCAGTGTTGTAATTTGGGTTCTTATATCACTGACTTCCTTTTCAATGGTATCATGTGTTTGTTTTTTAAATTCAAATTTGATTGGTATGCAGTAGTTCGTAGAAGACAGTGTCTGATTTTTCCAAATACTCGTTGTTTCCACTGGTCGAAGACTCAGAGTCTTCCAAACTCTTTATTAATCGCAATGGTACAAATGACACCATGCATATATCTATGTCTAAAGTATTTTCGCATACAGATTGCTTGTATTGTTTTTGTCTAGAAGAACCATTAGATCTCCATTTGCAAAATAATGTTAACTTGCACTTCACATATTTCTTCAAACTATTTCCTTTGTAATTAAGTAGGTCCTGAAGTTTAACCTCTGTCGAACTCAGAGTGGTTGTAATATTGTCCGTTGATGGCAAACAGTCATATTAGCAGCCTCACCCTATGTCTTCGATAGCCTCACGAATTCTATATTTGAGGTCTTGAATCGACTCTGGGCTGTTGGCATAGACCTTATATTTCGCGTGGCCCCAAAGGAAGAAGTCGCAAGGTGTTAAATCACAAGATCTCACGGTCCGGAAACTTTTTAGTTTTGCGAACTGTGACTGCAAGATTTTCACAATTTTTGTAGTGAATTTTAATAATTTCAATGCGTTGTTGAAGCGTGTATCGCTCCATTTTTAGTAATGGCGTAGTTTCTACTTGTTAAATTTCAAACAATAAAAGCTTCAAAAGTGACAGCTACCGAGGCACAACAGAGGAATAACCTGGGGAATAAACGGCAAACTTGGCTATCTCGACTACGCTGATGACATTTGTCTCCCACAAACATTCAGACATAACTGGAATGTTGAATGATCTTGAGAGATTTTCCGCGCTTGCCGGATTGATCATCAACATCCCTAAAATAAAAGCAATGAGTATTAGCACTAACAACGTAGAGTCATTCTGCTAACTCGGCAAAATCATAACAACTACAGGTGGTTCAGCTGAAGATAGACGCAAAAGACGAAGACCCGCAAATACGTGGAGGCGCTTTGTAGACGCAAAATGCACATAGAATGAAGTGGAATGATTTTGTTACAGCCCTATACTCCTCTTAGGAACGATATATCTATATATATATATATAAGTGGTGTAAATATTTTACGAGATCAGATGGGGTGAAGTATTTTATGCGCCGCTTTAAGAAGCCTAAATACTCGAATACTTCTTGATGATGTTATCCGCAAAAGATTAGATTGGAAATAATAAATCTACAAGGAGAGAGAACTGAACCTTGTAGCACTCCTGCGGTAGCCCTATGCTTATTGGATGAGACACCATCTATACCAACTCGTATAGAGCGGTCTCTGAGAAAACTCTATATGTTTGGGAGAAGGTATTACCGACATCAAATGGAATAAGTGTTGGTCTCCATAACCTTCGAGAGCGCAGATTATATTGATATGGGGCGGTAATTTGTAATCTCAGCTTTTTGTGGGGAGCACTTACATAGGACAAGTGCTGAAATACCCGGAGTTTCATTTACCTCCAAATCAGACAATAAGCAGCGAGTCCAGGGGACATCCAGAGGCTGGCTTCAACAGCTTGTATAGAGACCCTCACAGAACTCGTGGATAATATCCCCTATCCCTGGGAAGACGCCAAGCTGAAACTGGCGAGGATGAGAAACATCCCTCAGCTCATGTAAGCGACAGTCAAAGAATGGGGCAGCAACTTCACAATAGAACGCATGCAGAACAACGTACTGGACGTTAAGAGGTCTTCCACATTCACCACCAAATGTTGCTGATTGCGTATATTTATATACCACAAGACCTCTGTGGGAAAATAAAGAGGATAGTATGTTAGCTACGAATGTGAAAATCCTGTGGATCAGAATCCTCACATAGCTGGGCCTCCGGCATACGGAAACTAATGTGGGAGAAAAAAGACTTGCAAATCCTTGGTATGCCGAACTGGAGAAAGTATGCACAATACCGAAGAGCTTGGAAATTCTTTATTAAGCAGGCCGAGCCAATTTAAGGAAGTACATGTAAAGAATTTCTGCAAATCGCCGGTTTTAAGCTCAGTGACATCGAGTTATATTTAGGGTTACCTTCAACAAGATAAACTTAGCGAACAAAAACCACTAGGATCTTACAACATCTTTCAAATTGGTCTTGACCATATGTATTTCATATTTCTCTTTGAAATTATTCTTTTTGTTATGATGTATGAGCCCTGATTCTAAGTATAAGGTTTTTGTTTTGTTACACTTTGATTTTTACTACAAATGCAGTCCATGGTCAATGGAACGGAGGGAAGGCCCACTACTGCACAGGATGCTGTAAATGGGATCGCGAAAATGAGAAGGCACTTGAAACGAGTATGCTCCTGATGAAAGCATCGCAGTGAAAGAAATTGTCTGATAACTACAAGCCGAGTGGACCTATACGTAAAATGAGTCTTTACACGAAATGGCTTAGTCTACGAATATCTGTGACATCAACGGCGGAATATCTAAATCAATTCATGTAAATATCTAAGAAATTGGTGGAGGTTGTTGATAAGCTTGGTGACGAGCTGTTGGTCATAATTTTGCTGTCGAGGAAATTTTGAGAGGAAAGGTAAGAGCGCAGTAAAGAGTGACGTCGACAGAAGAGAGCAGCGCCGTTTGTGTGCAATGCCGGCTGCAAGTAACAGCAAAAGCTTCGACCGAAATTTGTGAATATTCACAGAATTATGTTAGCGTGTGACGAATACATTGAAGCAGAGGATAAAGGAAACGTCAAAATTAAATCATAAAACATCGAAATAACTTTACAAGATGTACTGGAACGGTTGGAAATTTTATATCAGTTGGTAAAGCAGCAGAAAATGGTTATACTGTGAAATTTGTAAAAGAAAAGGTGATGATAGCTACGGTATAAATTTTGCAGTAGTTTATAATTAAAAAAACCACCTGAAGATTACGCAGACTCTGATTGGACAAGCTGTTCGGAATGAGATTTAACTGGAAAAGTAAGAAACAGTCAAATATAGCACTCATTACTACCGATGCTGAATTTGTGACATTATCTATGACCGCTGAAGATGCTTCTTATTTGGAACGCGTACTAGACGAAATTAATTGACATGGACTCCTGTTCCTCATGGTCGCTGTAAACATATCGATACCAACATGTACGAGAAGTTGTGAAGGCGAATGATATTAAAATTCCTTACATATCAACAATAAATAATATTGCTGACGTAGTTACTACAAATTTATGTAATCCTAAACATGTAAAATTTGTAAAAGGTTTAGGATTAAAATAACCTTATCTCGTTAGTATGGAGTTTTTTTTGATTTAACGATAGATATGCGGTTTTGAGAGAGAGGTTTGAATGTCAGATTGTATCTGCTTATTAGCGCTTATCAATGGGTGGGTCCAGTGGTAAAACACTGAACTGGTTGCTCTTTGGTGGATGAACCCCGTTCAAGTAAAAAAAAAAACAATAGAAAACTGTAATAAAAACTTAAATTAGCTGTAAATCGATACTGCGAAAAACACGAGTTTACGCAGCGACTGTCTAATCAAGACTAGTAATGCGTTTATATTTACAAAAAAATTGATTTCTGCTTAACTTTTTGAGTTGCAATTGGAGATGTTTGTTATGTAGGCTTATGTATGTAACCAACACACATTCCGCGTGTTGAAGGGCAACACCACAGCAGCACTTGTCATATGCACTTTCTTTCAGCACTTGTCCTATGTAAATACATTTTTGTGTTAGTCTTAAAAAAATAGCCTGAATCATCCGCGTTGGTACACCCGACGCACGTAGCTTTAGATATAGTCGTAATTCAGAAACCTTGGATGGGCGGTGGTAAGGTTGGTCAATTAGGGACTACTGCGTTTTAGATGATATTTCGCGTGTACATGGATGATTATTTCGAAAAAGAAATAATGATGATTGATATTCCGATCGATATTTTATTTTTTAATGTTATGATTTTCTTATTAAAATGTGTATATCCTTTAAACTTTGATGTTTCTTAAAAAGGATCACAACACAGGGTTTCTATATACATCTGTAGTATATGGTCTTGTTGAAGTCCAAAAAGTACTGTCGCGAGATTTGAATACCCTACGCTACGATTATTTTACCGCGAATACAAAACCATACGATAACTTACTAAATTATAAACAACACCTCGTAGATGTTTTGTGTTTTTGAAGCGAACAGAATACAAAAGGGTGTACATATTTTGTTTAATTCATGAACGCTTTTATCCTTTGATTACCATACCAAATGAAAACCAAAATTATTCCAAATGGGATACGGCAACCCTATGCCTGAGTAGACGTGTGTGATATATCGGCTGATCATCTTTTATTACTTATTTTGCTTGACTTCGTTTAAAAATCCACAGTATTGATTGTCTCATATTATTTTTAATAAAAGATTCTCGAAATTTATGAAATTCAGTGGAAATAGTGTAATCTCAAAAAAGTTATAGTTCGTGTCTGAAGTGAAGTTGACTTGCAGAAAAATTGCTATCGTTGTTGTCGCAAATGAAGAAGTAACAACTAACTGTTGTCCCTTTTCTCTTTATTTTGTGCTTGCTTTGAGTTAATTCCGTCAGCTGCTAAGGCCGTAATTTTTGATGTCAACGGTGTGAAAAAGGTTTGCATTTATAAGGACTTACTGGCCATTGAAAAAGAGACGGAATCCAATTTTATAAGAAGTCAGCGTGGACGACGTTCTAATCATTCTTTCAGGACGTTGCCAGTTAGTGACACACCTACTTTTGGAACTCCGAACATAGTCTCAAATTCTGGACATACTGATGCAAACTGATTTACCTTGTTGCTGTAATATCGGATAGGGAGGGAGGATCATAAATGAATTATAATTTAACTTGGAATTGTATATTAATTTTAAGATTTTTTCTAACGCACAATCGTTTAAAATTTCCCCATGATTTCGGGTAGTAGGATAGGTGAAATTGTCAGTGATGAGTCGTATATAAGATGATTTTGTTTGAATGCTTGCTCTAATCTTAATATTGGGTTTTGCAATGTCCAATCTCTTAAGCCTGGCACTAAATCTACGAAGTTCGATGAACTGTAAAATATTTATCTTAATATTATAGGCTTTGCGTAGACCTGGTTAAAACCATATGTATCCAGCAAAAGTGTTCTAATTCCAGGTTATACTTTATTTCGAAATGATCGATGTGGCACGCGAGGTGGTGATGTTGAATTTTATATATCTTCGAAAATGAAGACAAGAGTATTGTTGTCGGTTTCGCAGCCTGAATGTGCATCTGTGGCAAATATTGTCGTGGGGGTAATTTATCTGCCTCGCGGTAATATTGAAGCCCTTGAAAGCTGTATCTCTTATATTACTACCAGGTATGAACACGTTGTTGTTGTAGGTGACTTTAATCACGACATTTCTGTTGCGCGTAATTTGGAGAACTTTCGTCGCATGCTTATAAGATGTAATCTTTCAGTTCATTATAACAATATACCTACACACTATGATCTAAACCATGAGTCTAGTTCACTAATTGATTACTCTTTAGTCAGTAACACACGGTCTATATTTTATTTCCCGGCTGCTAATTCATATCACGCCTTGTTGCTAGTTCAATATGACTTACATTTTGACGTCGGTATATCTTATGTGACATTTAGAGATTATAATGCAATTAATATAGATTCTTTGGCTATGGACATTTTCAATATAGATTTCTCGACGTTATACACTACCAATGATACTGATTTACAATTATCTTATTTGAATAATTTATCTTTTTGAATTGCATGTGCCTGAGAGGACTAGGACAGTTAATTCTAATTTTCGCAGTTGGTTTACCCCGGAATTTTTAATAGGGATCATGCCTATAGGGCTTATATTGAGGATAAGGCTAATAGCAATAAGGTTATTTATAATCGTTACAGAGCAACGGCACGTAGGCTCATACGAGGAGCTAAAAAGCCCAATGGAGCCCGTATATTTTCTGGGATTAATTGTCCTCGTAATTTTTGGTCTCGCGTGAGGCAGTTCGGTGCTACCAGCTGTGATAATTACTACTGTGATATTAGCCCTGACGATTTAAATGATTATTTCACCTCTGTGTCGTCTTCCAACTCGTCTAATTTTGCAAATTTACCTAATATTGATCGTGACAATGAACTCCGATTTAGAAATATTGATGAGAATGAACTTATCCGTGCAATATGTAGAATTAAGTCTAATGCAGTAGGTGTGGATACCATATCGATTAAGTTTATAAGATTAGTTTATCCTTTTATATCCTCACACCTACTTCATTTCTTTAACACAATTTTGATGACTGGTAATTTTCCTTTGGAATGGAAACATGCTAAAATTTTTCGGACTTTAGACCCATTTCAGTTCTTCCGACATTGTCGAAAGCTTTTGAAATGGTTCTAAAGGATCAAATATGTGATCATTTGGATTCTTTTTCGTTGGTTGATTATCGACAATCTGGTTTTCGAAGACATCATGGCACAACCTCACTGGTTATTCACCGATGAGGTAAGGCGTTGTATTGACGCTAGGCATCCGGGTATACTTGCAATATTCGACTTAAGTTAGGCGTTTAACTCTGTCGATCACAATATTCTGTTACATAAACTGTTCTCCCAATTCACCTTCTCTTACTCGTCTTGTATGTTAATTTGTTCGTTCCTGTCCAGTCGACGCCAGTTCGTCGTATCCATGGGTCGCACTTCTGACTCCCGTGCAATACACTACGGTGTTCCGCAAGATTCAATTTTGGGCCCAATACTGTTCACGTTGTATGTGAATGATATTCGTGATTGTATTCCGAATTCCGAACTTGATATTTATGCTGATGACATTCAGTTGTTTAGCTTTAATTCTTCTATTGCGGCTTGTGTTAAGGATCTGGATTCTGACATTGGTCGAATTTGTGACTGGAGTGCCCGTAACAACATTAGCATCAACGTTACTAAGACTGACTGCACTATGTTTAATGGTCGGCGTGGACAAGGGCCGATGTCGTCTATTACGGTCCAGAACGATACTGTATTTTTTTATGATACGGTGTCTTGTTTAGGCTTTGTAATCGATTGCGACCTGAATTTTACTGACCATATTGCGCGTGTCTGCTCAAGGGTAAATATGATATTAAGACGTATTTATAGTCTCGATGTCATTTTACCCTCTGATGTAAGATTTAACTATGTTGATCACAATATTCTGTTATATAAACTGTTCTCCCAATTCACCTTCTCTTACTCGTCTTGTATGTTAATTTGTTCGTTCCGGTCCAGTCAACGCCAGTTCGTCGTATCCATGGGTCGCACTTCTGACTCCCGTGCAATACACTACGGTGTTCCGCAAGATTCAATTTTGGGCCCAATACTGTTCATGTTGTATGTGAATGATATTCGTGATTGTATTCTGAATTCCGAACTTGGTATTTATGCTGATGACATTCAGTTGTTTAGCTTTAATTCTTCTATTGCGGCGTGTGTTAGGGATCTGGATTCTGACATTGGTCGAATTTGTGACTGGAGTGCCCATAACAACATTAGCATCAACGTTACTAAGACTGCACTATGTTTAATGGTCGGCGTGGACAAGGGCCGATGTACGTCTATTACGGTCCAGAACGATACTGTATTTTTTTCTGATACGGTGTCTTGTATAGGCTTTGTAATCGATTGCGACCTGAATTTTACTGACTATATTGCGCGTGTCTGCTCAAGGGTAAATATGATATTAAGACGTATTTATAGTCTCGATGTCATTTTACCCTCTGATGTAAGATACAGGTTAGCGCATGCATTGCTTATGCCCAACATTCTATACGGGCTTGAGGTCTATACTGGTACCAATATAGCTAATATTCGAAAACTTCACTCCAGCTTTCACGGTATATTGAGGTTTGTGTATGGCAACCGCTCACGTGATGACTACACTTTTTTTTCTTCCCAGTTTTTGGGCTGCTCTTTTGGGAATTTTTTACATCTTAGATGTCTTTACTTCTTCTTCTGCGTAGTGAAATATAGTCTCCCATTGTATCTTCTTAATTCTATAAATTTTTTAAACACTAGTAGAAATACTCAGTTGCTTATAGAACATTTTTCACATCAAGCACTGGAGCGGTCTTTTTCTGTGAGGGTTACTAGGTTATGGAACTCTTTACCACATAATCTTAAGAACTTTTCTGTGCAGCCATTTACGTTTAAGCGTAACCTACTTCAGTATTTTGCAGAATTGGAACGTGTTCAATAATCCCTCTTCAATAACTTTACATTCATTTTCACTGACAATTTCTTTTTTGTTTTATTTTTTTAAAATATTATATTAGATTGTGCGTTAGGATTTAGTATTTAAGTTTTTGAATTGTTAAACATATAAATTAATTTGTCTTAATTTTGTTACAATATCTATCAACATGTTGTCCGCGTTGGTTGATTAATAATAATAATAATAATATTCTAATGTAATAATCGTCGGAGATTTTAATTGTAATATGTTTAATACATTAAGAGCAGGTTTACTCCGTTCGATGTGTTTGAGATTGAATCTCTCTATCTTACACAATTCTAGACCTACACACTATGATGTTTCTCATGGTACTTCGTCATTAATAGACTTTAGTACGTGATGTTTCCTTGAATCATTACACCATTTGATGAATCATATGTTAATGACCTCAGTATATCCTACAGCTTGGAAGACAGCTCGAGTAGTGCCAGTAACAAAAACTACTATTATTTCTAGTCCCGATGATTTAAGACCCATTTCTATTCTTCCTGTTTTATCGAAAGACATTACTACTTTTGCACTTTACTGACTCCATTAGAAGCAATGCCAATTACAATAAGAGCAGTGCCCTAGTTTCACTAGACTTGTCCAAAGCATTTAATTCAGTTTTTCATGTGACCATGGTTAAGAAACTTAGAGACCAATTTAATTTATCTAAATCTGCCTGCAGGCTTATATTGTCATATTTGAGTGGTAGGTCTCAGTTTGTACATATGAATGGCATTGAATCTAGCATTCTTAGTCTAAAGTCTGGTGTGCCGCAAGATTCGGTCTTCGATTTATAATGTATGTTAATGACTTGTCAACATTTCTGCAGCAACCATGTACCACTTTTCTATTTGCAGATGATTTCCTACTTCTTTTCAGGTGTGATCGTATTGACAATCATGCTCTAGAAATTTGTATAAACTATTATCTGAATCAGGTAGTGCAATGGACATCTCAAAATTCATTAAGGGTTAATCCATTGAAGACGAAGGCTATTATGTTTCGTACTCCAGTCCCTGACATGGAAATATTTTTAAGGCAAGTCAGAATTGATTTTGTTGACCGTCATAAATGCATATTGATAGCAAACTTAGCTTTGGACATCACATTGAGTCAGTAGAATTTATGACATTTTAAGCAAGTTCTATTCAACTAATATTTATTTGCCACCATGGGTTAAGTTCAGACTTGCCCACACTCTTTTAATGCCACAAATTCTATATGGTATAGAGGTGGTATCGGGTACAGTTGAATATAATTTTCTTAAATTGAAACGTGTTATGAACACTATTACTAGATTTGTATATAATGTTCATAGACGTCAGCATATATCTCAGTTTGTCAGTAGGTTCCTGGGAATTTCATTTAGCAAATATATTAACTATTGGATCTTTATAAGGTTATTAAGAGTGCTGTACCTGTTCCACTGTGCAATTCTTTCAGTTTTTCTCACTCCAGTAGAAATACTCAAATCTTAATACCTAGAATTTTTAATTCCGTATTTGAAAGATGTTTTGTTGTTCGATGCTGGAATCAATTGCCAAGTGAATTGCGTTTTTTTCCTATTATTTTTGTATTACTGAATGAATAAATAAAATAAAAAATAAATAAATAAATCCTCATCCTCAAATCAAGGATCATGGAACATAGGAACGCAACTGGAACCATCACTATTGGGGCAAATACATATGGTTTATGTGAAACACGGTCGCCTAATACGAGATTGGTAGCCAAAAACAAATTGGCCAACCCAGTGGTGTTCCAAGATCTAGTGGAGTTGGCCTCCTGCTATCGCGGGAAGCAAGATGGCAGTGTCGTAGCGTAAGGTATTTTTGTTGTGTACACATTCACAATGATAAAAAGACTTTTTGTTTATTTCGTATTTTTTGTAAGGAATGTGTTTACGTACTGAATTCAAAGATGTTCCGTACAGAACAATAAATTACCGTATCTTAATTTTTTTTTAACTCTGCTCAATAATATGAAATTATCAGTACAAAATTATAGAAGTTTGTATTTTTTTTACATTTTTTTTAATTACCTTTTATATGTGAAACTGAGAGCTTCGGTTCCTGTCGTGGAAAACTTTTCTTGGTACAGATGTCCATACGGGGTCAAGTCGAATATTGAAATAGATCCTAGTCGACCATCAACAGATTGAAGAATAGCCTCATTGTTTATATGTAGTCGTACGTTAGATACGTTAGCTTTGGCTAGTTCAGACTCATTTCGCACCAAAATTAAATTCAATGATCGTATTGTTACCAGTAATTCTCGAACCGATGTGCATTTATCTAAGGGAGTACAAGTAAAAATCATATTAACAAAGACTGAAAGATCTTAATGGGATTGCAAGTTATATTGAATTGAAAGCGGACTGATTAGTTTAATTTGTTTTTATGAATAGGATTTTTCTGCAGTTCCAATGTGCCATTGGCAGAAGCCCTACCATTATAAAGTATGTCTGAACCACTGGGTCGTTTTTAAAGTGGTTTCTAGGTACTCCTGAACTGGGGTTCCGGTACGGTTCTGTGGTTCAAAATTGGTTAATAAGTACCAAAATATTTGTTAATTTATGTTATTTCTATTAACAACAATAAAAGTAATGGTAAAATAATAACGTTTGGTACATTTCTAAAATAATATGTAACAAGCTCTCGGTGTATCGATTTTCTACCAATGCGGATACCCGGACGACCTACATATAATAACCTATAGACAAGCTGTGATAAATAAACAGCCCCGAAAAAGAGCAGTTTCTACCCAGTCATTTGATATAATACAACCCCTAAGGTTTATCTAAGACCTCATAGCATATACGGAGTTTGCCATCAAACACTACAAACCCCATAAGTCTCTGAACAGTGATCAGATCAAGATGCTTCGACTGCTGCAAATTAGGATGGAAAAACGTTGCAAACTTATAAGTGATGACACTGGTGCGATAAGTGATAACACCTTTCTATATGTTGACAAAGGCAGCCACAAGGGGAGATATTGATGGTATCATTCCCAGGAACATGTCGAGCCACATCGAAAAGCTCACCGCACTTGGAGACGAGTGAAATGGTGGATGCAGTGTGGCCAGGGGCTGTTCTCGATGTCGTTGATAAAGTGGACATCTCGACCCTAAACACGTGTGTTAATCCTGTATATTCCAGAGAATGCGTAATCCATAATCCGTTCAAGGAGTGTAGTCTCAGCCTTCCAACTCACAACTGGAAGGTTGGTCAATTAGATTACGGGGATGGGACTCGGAGACATGCATTATTTTTCCTGGCCAACCGAACCACTTTTTTAATATGGTTGATATTGATATTAGATTGATATTGTTCGGTTCAAACCCGATTCCCTACATTGTAGGAATTTTGACTCATATGTGTTAGCGAGGAGTATGCGCGTCGAACGTAGGAGTTCATGAGGATGTATGTCATAAGTTACTAATCGGTTCAACTTGGTGAACCCAGAGCGATCCATATAGACTGAATCTCAGTCCTATCACATACCTCCACGCGGAAACTCTTGTGCAAGATAAATGATGATAAACGGACCACTTTTAAAGGACCATGATTTACGGCGTTTTCACACCAGTAGACAAATATTGCTAGCAACAATCCGCATCAAAATTTGTATCAGAATGATTTGTGCTCACTCACCGTCGGAAGCGACAAAAGATAATATTAAAGAGTGCCCTAGATCCAACATTCGACCGCTGTGCCGGACATGACATTAAAATTGTTCTTGGGTATTTTAATGGTAAAATAGGCAGGGGAGAACATCTTTCGTCCCATCTTTAGTAAGATCAGCCTCCACAAGACACCTCCGATAACAGAATGGGGCTGATCGATTTCGCCACCGCAAGGAAAGTGGTAATAAGCACCACCAGATTTAAACATCGAGAGTCCGATAAGGAAACATTAATTTCACCTGACGGAAAAACGAAAAACCAAATCCATCATGTTTTGATAGACCCATGCTAAGCTGAATATTTTCATTGACTATAATGCCGCCTTCGACATGTCGATAAGAGACAAATTGTTTGGAAATATGTATGCGTATAAGATCCTTTGTAGAATGACTCTGAGTGACACTAAATCCTCAGTAACAGTAGGAAGCGATCACTCCGAACTATTCAACACTACAAGAGGTTTTGGACGAAAGTAAGCTTATCGCGTAACTTCTTCAAAATAAGAGCATTTTTCAGTGAGCTGTGCGCGATATAATTGGGTATACTCAGTCACGGGGTACTACTGTTCATAGAAGGCTCTGAACGGGTAATGCTTTTCTGGAGAAGTTTTACATGGCTTACTCTCTTACTCGTAAAGTCGCCAGCATATACGAGGTGGAAAACCTGGGTTTACAATCGAAAAACACTGTAGTAATATTTTTAAACCTAAACTCCTGAAATGTGAGATGAGCTAGATCGTTTCTCAAATCCAATTGCAAGCTGGGCCCGTAATAGTGGATATACAGAAAGAATCGGTGAAGATGGGTCTGATGGTGAATGAAGTCTAGACAAAACCTTTTCTTGCAACATAACTTAACAGCATTAGGCCTTATAGACTTGGTTATTAAATGGAAATGTCCAACCCTTCAAAAAATTAGTTGGTCAAAGTGTTGCCTCCAATAAATGGGAAATGTAGCACTTTTTCCACTCTCTGTATCTGCCGGTGGAGAATGTTACACCAAAAAATAGCTGATGTATACTGTGTTATCATTTCCAAAACCCCCAACCAAATTAAACGCGTACACATTTAAAATTTGAGCGCAAACAAGGTCGCAATTGTTAAGTGTTACAACTACATTTGTTCGATTGTTAGCACCAAAAAGAGCGACATCTTCAGGGTGTTGATGCAACATTTTTAAAATGTTACTCTATGTGTAACTGTGAAAATCAAACAATAACAATTAAGATACAGATACAGATACAAGCGCACGCCTTTTAATTAACAAAAATCCCGAAATTGAAAAAAAAAAAAATTAGTAACGATTGTGCTGGATGATTTTCCAAGCACTGTAATTTGCTTAAACGAAAATCCGCTTTATTGAAAAATCGTTTATGTGAAACACATTTTTAATGCACAGACAGACATGATATCAGAATGTTCAATTATTGAAAATCCCGCATAAGTGAAACAAATTTCTTGATTTTTTTCATTATCTTAAACTCGCTTAACCAAACTCGACTGTATTACATTTGTTTCCTAATAAAATTCTGCAAAGAAACTAGAGTTTTTCATACCGATGATTTTTGCTAACCAATATGACGATTTATAGGCATTTTTCGGAAAACATTTCTGAGGGGAGATACTATGGACATTTTACCAAAAAAAAAATTAGACTATACAGACTAGTATATATATATATGAATATCAATTTAATACCCTGCCTCTTCAAAAACAATGACATCACATGCGTTTGCTGTGATCACTTGGCACGAAAGTGCTTCATAGGTTGAGAATATGTGCTAACTTCTATATACATACCTTTGTCAGATGTTTGCTTAGACGGCTCTTCTCCCCTTTCCGTATGATTTGAAATAAGACCAAAAAAGTCAAATACCATAAACCATTTGTCAATCGATATTATTAAATTCAGGCAGTTAAAGTCTATTGAACTTTTCACGATTTCCAAATTCGAACCATGTGCTGATTTTGAAATAAACGATTTGTAAATGACCAAATTTTCGGTGGATGCCTGTTGGCTAATTTTAATAGGCTCTATTTTTTTGAAGGCTTTCACATCGGCTGCGTTTATGACTGAACCAGAATTTAACATTTTATTAAGATTCGATGGTATGGATCCATAGCAACTGGATGTGATTGGATTCTTGTATTTTGATAAATCCGGACAGGAACTTGACATCTTATTTCTGAAGAAATGGTTGGGATCGTCGACATCATTAGACGAATTAACCATGTTGCGGTATTTTGACGTTACTGAGCATTTTAGATCTTCCATCATAACAGAACGAAGCAAAATCTGTATTTCTTTTCTTTTGCCATCGAGAGTAATATTTTTAAAGCTAAACTCCTGAAATGTGAGATGGACTAGCGAAATATTGTGCTCGTTTCTTAAATCCAATTGCAAAATGGGCACCGAAAAGTGTACACTAATCTTTTGGATATCAAAGGCGTTTGTGGTATCTGTGGCCGTCGTGCCCTGCATGACAGTTTCATCGCCTTCCTGCGAGGTGCTTGTTTCTCTTGCTAGCAGAACATTCGTCCCATAACTCAGCGATTCAATGAGTTGCTCATATTGGTATTTCGACAAAGAAACGTGCAAATTTTGGGTAACACTTCCGTCTATCTGAAATTACAAAGAATTCAAAAATACGGACGTTAAAAATATTAAATAAACAAATATAGACGAGAAACTTGTTTTTTTTTTGTATTTGATGTTTGATCTTTGAAAAAAAACTTTGTTTCAAATGAAATATTTCTCGAATACGCCATCGGGTCCCTGTGTTGGTCTTGGCCAGTTGAAGAAATATTTTCGTGCCGCCTTCCATGGTGGCAATCGTTAAGATCAATTATACGCAATCACCAAAAAGGGATCTCTATATTCTCCAAGAGATTGCCATATGGATCTGATGGAATAATGTAGTACTGGTTATTCATGTCCAGCGATCCGAACTTTTCTTCTAAGGCTGGTACTTTGCTGGGACCTCGGTCCCGAAAAGCAAACAAACCAGTCATTTGAACTATGCTGTATCTGAAGGGGAGATTTTTTGCTGCTGGAGACTACAATGCGAAACACATGCACTGGGGTTCTGGCAAACTCTAAGGGAAATAAGTTATACAGGGTGGCCCAAAAAAGACTGAAGGATTAAAAATGGTTATATCTTTATTGTTTTTAATAATTTTTTTTTTGTCTTTTGCAGGTTATTTACTGGTTTTTGGAGATAAATCATGGCTACATATGATGTGCAGAAACGCGTCAAAATCATTGAATTTTTTTATTCTTCTGGAAGGTCAATTATTACAACTCAACGAAATTATCGTCGTCATTTTAATGTCCGAACAGCACCCAGTTACAACATGATTAGGAACTTAGTCTCCCGTTTTGAGGAACATGGAAGAGTGTCAGATCTTCCAGGAAGAGGAAGAGGTCGATCTGTGCGCAATGAAGCAGTTGTGGAGGCTGTACGGCAGAGTGTAAACGAATATCCATCTGTCTCTACTCGTCGTCGTTGTACTCAATTGGGAATCTCCAGAACATCCCTGCAAAGAATTTTGAAGCGGGATCTTAAAATGTTTCCGTATAAAATTCAAATGGCACAGCAACTGCTCCCCTAAGACCATCAGGCACGCCTGCAATATCCTATTCGTTTGTTTATTTGAAATTGTGATTTTGCTTGGCCTCCACGTTCACCAGATTTGACCGCTCCAGACTTTTTTTGTGGGGCTATTTGAAAGGAGTTGTGTATATCAATAAACCCCAAACAATTCAAGAGCTTAAGCACAACATTCAAGCAGAAATAAGCAACTTGGAACCAGAAACTCTACGGGCAGTAATGGAAAATGCGGTTAAAAGAGCCAATTTTTGTTTGCAAGAAAATGGACACCATTTGAGAGATGTTATATTTCACACTTAAATGTAAAAAATGTCCATGAATTAAATATTTAAAAACATAAAAAAAATCAATAAAAAATAAAAACAAAAAAAATTACAGTTATTTTTAATCCTTCAGTCCTTTTTGGGCCACCCTGTATAAATATCTGATACAGCATAAGAATGTATGCTTAAACTGACTGAAACAACCAAAAAATTGCACAGGTCGCATATGGAAACCATTACGAAATACGAGTATGCCGACTATGGGAAGAGGATAAAGCCAATGTATACGCAAACCATCTTGATCACGTATTTCGTTCAAATCCCGCTAGAAATATCTTTCAACCACCAGACATTAAGGAATCTTCAAAAATTCCATTGTTTACAAACGCAAGCGAAGTCATCTATGTTATAAATGAAAATGTAAGACCGGGTAAAGCTCCCGGATGTGTTACCACAAAAATTATCCTTGAACTTCCATATAATGCTGTAATATCCCTGCCTTTATTTCAAATGTGGTTTAATAAAGTTCTCGAATATGTGAAACTATCTTCCAATACTGCGATCATCATGTGATACAAGTAACAGTCAAAACATTTCATCGAAGTAACTACGAATACGTCAATATACGACTGTTCCTTTATATCTCTTCTGGATACAAGATGGAATTCTCTTGAAAAATGGTTATAATCATATTTATGACGCTTTGACATAAATTGCAAATGACACCAACAAACCGGGAGAAACAAGAAAATAACCCCAAACGATTGACTGCTTCCTAGCAAAGATGAATTCTTTGCAAATATTTCAGTCAGAAGGTTAGATTTATCAACCGGGTCAGTGATAGGGGATAGTAGGGTATCCAACTCTATTGTCCCCCTTCATCGTCGCCGAAGCGTAAGTTGTGTATCGCTAACGTCAACAAACACTATTCCTTCTTTCCTCCTACCAATAACCTTACTTCCTATCGCTATCACAGTACATTGCATTCATAGGGGGCATCCCCTGACTGTTTAGATACCTTTGTATCAGTACTAAAAAAATTGGATACATACATTTTTAGCTGTTATAAATATAACAAAAACTAAAACTAGTCCTTTATACTTTCTACACCAGTCCCCCACCGATGACGATTTTTTAAGCAAATTTCCATTTTTTTGGAAAACTTCACTTGAGACCATAGACGTCTGAACCAAATTCGATTCGACTTTGTAAATCGTTTGAGCAATGTCCGTCTGTTTGTCCGGTGGGTACGCTCCATTTTGGTTGTCTTTTAAGGGTTTTAATGTCTTCTTGCTCTTAGTCCCTCCACCGGAGTCTCCGCCTACCCTGTCTGCGCATTCCGTGGTAGTTGTCGTCCAACATAGCCCAGACAGCGCAATCGCTGCATTTTGATGCGCTTAACCGCGTTCATGTCGGTTCGTTCGACGTCCGTACTCTTCGTTAACACATATCGGGCCATAGATTTTGCAAAATATACACCCTGCACAGTTTCATCTGCTTTCGCAAGTACCATTTAGGGAGAAAACGTACTGTACAATGTAATTTTAGTTCGACGAGAGAGGGTTCTGTTCTTGAATTGTTTGTTTAGCCCGAAATAACATATATTCGCAAGCACGATTCATCGCTTTATATTGTCGTCTCGACGATTGTCCAGCCGTTGCAAGCACACATTTTTTTGTTCTCGTTCTCAATAAGAGTTGTTATAGATGGGGTCTCATCCAACGAGCATAAGTTGATCACAGGAGTGTCACAAGGTTCTGTCCTCTCTACTTCTTTATTTCTTATTTTCATTGACGACTTTGAACACGATTTCCTTTTTTGCGGATGAGAGCAACCTCTGTCATTCATACTCAATTGATCATCGGCCATGTCATTTGGAGGTCGAGGATAAGAGGCGAACGATGAATGACTCACTGAACCGCGATTTGGTGACGCTTTATGAGTCGGGTCAAATAAACAGAGTAGATTTTAAAGGACGCAATAACCAGGTTCGTTGTCACACAAACGTTCACTTGATATCGACGAATCGGACACTCTTGATGTTCTGGGCATGAAGATACAGGGTGATACCCGCTGGGCTACCCATATATTCAAAGTGTCGAAAGAAGCATTCAAGTGTTTAGGGTTTTTAAAGCGAAATACTTGCCCCCACCTGATCTCGTAAATATTTACACCACCTACATCCGGCCTAAAATGGAATATAACTCCCATATATAGGTTCAACTGTTGTATAAAGCTACAATACTACGCGAAGTAGTACAAGTATATGCAATATAAACAAACAACTTTGTTTTGTAATTATGTACTCCCTATTCAATAATATAATAGACGCCGTTCTCCTCTCAACACTAGCCACCTAATGTTGAAGGTATGCAGTGGTATTTACATTCATGCTTTGAAATTGTTCTGTATTTGTCTCAATTGTAGGTACTTTTAAGTTTCACAAACATCCGTGGGCTGTGTGATTTTATTGCGGTGTACCTGCACGTTGAACTCCATAGGCCGGACATATTTGCCCTACGCGAGACCCAGGTGTGTGGGGATCCACAGAATTTCCACATTCATGGATATCACGTTATATCCTATTTATTTTCGCATAGGTGCCATGTGGTTTATATACGCAATCGTGTTGTATACCAGAGCCAGAAACATTTGGGATTACAAAATCCAGAATTTGTGTTAAGGTCAGAACTTGATCGCACACATTGTAATTCGGGTTTCTTCGTAGAAGCACAAATTTTAAATGTGAAGCAAATCTATGTGGGTTTGACGCCCTTGCCGACTATATTCCGAAATTCTTGGAAAATTATTCGGACAGTGAAATTGTAGATGTTCAAGATTTCAATGTCATTAATAATTCCAATCGAGCCAAATATCTCCCGAGGGCCAATACGCTAAACTTCTCGCCGCAAATAGTAACTTGGCGCAACAAGTAAATGAACGAACACACATTCCGCGTGTTGAACGCCCTGAAAAATACGAGGTTAGCGTTCTAGCACTTCTTGGTAATTCGGATCATTGCACTATTTTCTTTTTTTTCAATATAAAAAAAAACAAGAACGATATTTGTAAAATGTATTAAATAAATCACGGTACTTTCGCTGCCGAAATGTATCAACTTTTGCATCCCTGATGCTGCTGTTGAAACGATCTAGAAAATAATTCTTTTTACATCAAGTTATTGTTGGTTTAATCAGTCATGCGAATAAGCTGTCAGATCCAATGAGGAAACGGTCAGAATTTGGCGTATAAATAAAAAAAATGCCAGTCTGAGAACGCAGTGAAGAAATTTAATACATTATGATGAAAATCTAAAAAATATTCATGATGATATTCTCGACGATTTTTGTTCGCCAATATGAGCACGCGCACAAACACTGATCTATTAATAGAATATAGATAATGCTACTCAATTATTACAATTTCCTTATAAATAGCATATAGCAATTCTGTGTTTCTTTAGTATTATTCAAATTGTCATACAAATAGTGTGATTGAAGTACCCATAGAGTATGAATGTACCCATAGAATACTCAATTAAGAACCCTGTTCCTTTACATAAAGTAGCAATAAAGTAATCATCATTTATGAAATGAATTATTGTCTTCTTTACACAAATATCCTCAAGTAATTTTTAGTACAAATTTCTTGTACACTCTGTGTCGTACTCATAAACGTTTGACACATGCATGCATGTATGTAGAATAAAAACTTACCAAAAGTGTGTGCTTATAATTCCAGCCGGTATCTATTGTAGTAGTCTTGGACTCATATATACATTGAAACAGTAAAGCTGTGTCGTGGAGAATGGGTACAGCATCTGTTTGACAGGAATACATTTCATTTGCTTTTGGCAACGTTTTGATTGCCATAACTTTCCTTTTGTATGTGTTTAAAGAAAATAGATTGATGTTCCTGACATCAATGAAGTACGTGTCCCGCTCACAAGGCTCCGTCACATTATCTTTGCACATAGGTGGGAATGGACTTTTAAAACTCTCATGCTTGTTGCATACGGTAATTTTGCCCAAATTTGCCACCAAAACTTCGCTACTTTGGCATGATCTTGGTAGAACTAACACCGGACTGCTGAGTATTATGTCAAGCCTAGAGTAAAGATTATTTTAACAGTTAAAACAATACATAGACATTGATTAGTCATATTAATTTCTACTTACGATAGCTCTCGAAATTTGTTGCAGCTTCTTGGAAAACTGCTTGAACTTATGTGATGCACGAGACCCTTCGCCATATGACTTGCTTTCTTTCGTAGAGATTTTACAAAATTTCTGGAAACAACATAAAATTCTATTATATTTAAAACTAATAAAATCGAGGTATCTGTTTTGGGTTGGGAGTTAATGTAAACATAATCTAATATAGACTTGAGGCGCTATCAATTAATTGATCTTAATAAAATATTGTCCAAGCTTTTCATCTGTAGGGATCCGTGCAATGAGTTGGTGTAATTTTGTTGTTCTTTGGACGCGAAGGACCCTTACGACATATTTGCAGCTTCCGGACCGTGAACAGAGGAGAGCGGTGGTGGTGATAGTAGGGTATCCAACTCGACTGTCTTCCTTCATCGTCGCCGGAGTGAAAGTTGTGTATCGCTATTAGATAGATATTTTAACGGTATCAGTTCGTCGAATATCCGTCGTTAGAATACGGGGCTACCCAGGAACTCTCATCCGTTCATTGTCAAATGGCCGGTTGATCGAAATTCGTACTTCACCTAACCTTTTCGTATGTGGAATACTCTTCCAGTAATTATTTAATGCCTACAATCATATTGTCCCATTTCACACACCAATACCCTTACTTTCTATAGCTAACACAGTGCATTGCATTCATATTAGCATCCTCTGAGTGTTAGTCATTCAGTAAATATTTTTCTAAACGTGAAGAAATAATAGCTAGGCGGTAATCCGTAAAATGGACAACTCTATATCATTTTGCAAACATTTCAAAAAATATTGAGCGAATTTGTAAACTATAGTTTCACCAAATAATTATCAATTAGAAATAATTTAAGATAG
Organism: Hydrotaea cyrtoneurina; assembly: GCA_958296145.1. Lineage (NCBI taxonomy): Eukaryota > Metazoa > Arthropoda > Insecta > Diptera > Muscidae > Hydrotaea > Hydrotaea cyrtoneurina. Next base: position 60,824,230 of record OY282515.1, read on the forward strand.
CAGGTCGAATATAAACGGATAATACTTACTTAAAATACTGCTTGAACTCTTTAACGCACAGGTAAATTTCTTCGATAAATCTAGGACAGTGGGTGTACCACACCGACGCCATACGAATCCTAATCGCAACAGCCGAAGACTCGGATTGGATTATTTTGAAAGTGAGTGCATTCGAATACTCATATTCATCATCAAAGTCACTTCCATACATTTCGTTAGTCAGTGTATACATAACATCATTTGTGTACATTTTTGGAGGATCTGTCAGTGGATCCTTACCGACAGAAAATATGCGCTGATGATTGAATCCTTCGGGAGTAATGTCGATAATTTGTATTCCTCCCAAGGCGCCGGACACACACACTTCTTTTCCCAGCGTGGCATGTATTTTGGCTTCACTCATCGTGAGTGTTCCGACTTTTCGTCCAATATTTTGATTTTCAATCCGAGTACTTCGCAGAACAAGAATATTGAGGCGGTGGAAATCAAAACTTATCTCGGACTTGAGTTGTTCAGTTCCCTGCTGATCTGCCATATCCAAAGTAACGTTCTTGTACTCTTCTCTGGTGATGTCTCTTCTCAACATTCTGTAATTGTCTAAAATACGTTTTCCAAATCCCAAAAGTTCCACTATAGTTTCTTGATTGGCTGCAGTGAATGAATTGTAATAGAATGTATATTAGAAACATTACAATAGCAGATTAAACAGTGATCCCACCTATGACGTCTAGATTATTAAATGTAATATTTGCTATTTGTATTGGTTCCAAGTCATCTGATGAATTTATTATATTAACATCAATTGTTATTAGTGCCTCATCAACGTTGAAGTCTAATCCATCCCCTGCAACAAAGAAAAATTGCGTTTATAAATTATATAAATTTTCAAGATTTTCAGAAGTTTTGTAGTGAATTTTAATAATTTTAATGCGTTGTTGAAGCGTGTACTGTTCCATTTTTAGTAATGGCGTAGTTTCTACTTGTCAATTACAAAGAATAAAAGCTTCAAAAGTGGCTGCTATCGAAATACAGGGTGATTAAAAATACCTCCTCTTGTTGGAAAACCCTTTATATAACCAGTTGCAAATCATACATGTCAAAAAAATATCATCTAAAATAGGTCGAATTGATTCGTGCAAAATGGATAGATAATTCTGGTTAAGATTGGAAACGATTTTTTAGAGCTCGAATCTCTAAATTGTTGAAAATAAACGAAAAGGAATGTAGCTCACTTAATTCCTGCACACATATTTGTTTTGTAACTATGCAGTACTTAAACTAACAAATATCTGTTATACTGTTTTTGTAACATGTTCGTATTTATAGTCTAATGAAATGAAACCAACACAATTCAAGACGGCGATTTTCAATTTAAAGATTGTCGATTTTCTGTTAATAAAAAAAGGGGGAGTGCGTGGTCCATAGATAAAACTATATATCGTAGTTGGTCGAGGGACACAAACATATAACGACGAATTCGGTAGGGTTGTTTAGAACTACCTAGAAGGCCGAACGACGGAAGGATTTATTTTTAATCGATAAGGTAGTTCTGGTTAACTTTTTTCGATTCTCCTCAAATGTTCAGTATAGAAGTTTTACGCCAAGCGTCACAATATTAAAGATTGTCGATTTCCTGTTAATCCAACAATTCTCAGTATTACGAAAAAAAAAGTACATGCAACAAATGTCATCCTAATTTGAAATATTTTTTTTTGACATACGATCACTGGCAAATATTTAATTACACCTTACCTGTTTGCAAATCATTTACGGCTCTGTTTATGATATGCGGACTAGCAGCTCGGTGATAACCATTGGGATCCGGGGAACCTGGAGAGGTAGGAGAGCATGGCTCGCTTTGTTTTAAACTTCCAGATATGCTATCCATTCTGTATAGACATAAAGTAAAAAAAAAGGTAAGCATTGTTTGTATATTTAGCACAATATATACTTACTCTACGTGTCGGTGACTAGCTACAAGCAACTCGAAGTCTGGACCAAATGACTGAATTGCGTCAACGAGAAGAAACCCATGCACAGACATATTGATATTTACTTCGTTGGTTTTTTTTGTAATGCCTGCCTTGGCCCCTATAATTTGAATTTCGGCAATACTTTTCTCTCTCGACTGGATTTCCAGTATGATTTGTCCAATAACAAATTGGAAAATTGTTGTGTTGGAGGTCTCAAGTTGTTCACGTTCACGTTCATCGCCAATGCTCTTTTCCTCCACCTTCGGGTATTTCGGTTGTTTGAAAAAATCGAATGTTATTGGATTTAGAATTCTTAAGCATTCCGATATTTTCTGCTCATTAACATGAGCTACTATTTTATTGAGATTTCCAAAGAGTGTAGCAGACGGGTATTCCGGATCAGACGTATTTATTATTCTCCGCTCCAGATGAAGAGATATATTAAACTTGTCCAATAAATGATAGTTTGAAGAACTTTTCGCGCATGCGTATCCACATTCACGATTCTTGCATACAAGTATTTGTAAATCAGTGAGATTTATAATATATTTATCGTAAATTTCACTATATAATACACTCTCCAGTCCTGTGTCATTGTTGATAACAAACCTTGAAAATAAAGAATCATTTCCAGATGTAGATGCTACTGCAGCAGTTGCTACTGGCGAATCCGGTCTACTTGTTTGTGATCCAGGTGGTGTTGAGCAAGGTGTCATGAACAGCTCGTCGTCACTGTCTTTTTCACTGGCATCAGCGTCAACAACAATTGCCTCATCAGAGGAACGTTCATTCTTAAAAAGCTGAAATCGTCCAAAATCTATCAACACCACCGAAGTATTTTTTTCTTGAAAATTTTCTACACATATAATTCTCGGCGCCGAGATATCAATCTCAAAAGACCACTTTTTACGGTTATCCTTAAAAAAAAAAGAATATAAAACAACATTAATTAATAAACAATACTTCATCTAAGGATATTTTTTTCTTTTATACCTTTTGACCCATCAGTACGCTTTTCCAATTTTTGAAAAACTTTAGCCGTGATGCTGCTCTGTCTTTATGTTCATTCAGTATATTTCGCATGCTTTTTAAATCAGTTATTGGTTCAACGAAAAAAGACACTAGCCACTTGAATGCATTTTCATTGTAAACGACATCTAGACTTTTTGATTTTATAATCAAACGGTAATCAGACTGATGTTCTGGTGGACTTCTTTCGTATTGTAATTGAAACCAGGGCTCTTCCTCTACATTAGTCGAGCCCTTTTTCGTAAACAAATTGAGGAATTCATTGTACAAGGATTTTTGAATAGGATTTTCTTGATTTTGTGGTCTTATCAAATACGGAAACTCGGTTGATTGTGTTAATTTATCATTTACTCTAACGGAACCCAAGGAGATGCCAACCCGATACGAAGTTAGTTTTGGCTTAATTTCTATAAAACAAAATAGATTCTGTAATTCCATGTCCAATATGACAACATCAGTTTCACCGCGTGGTGATTTCAATGCGATTCTAACATCGGATAGAGCAAAGGTAAAGTTTCCAAAAATGGCATCCCGTTTCGAAAATGTTTCATTTTCGATGGTTTCCTTTAATGCGCTCAATATGTCGTCTTCAATATTTTTGTACGTATCGTCATTTGATAAAGGTGATTGTGTGTCGGTGTTTGCATTATCGGAATTTCCATACCAGCCAAGCCAATTCGGAAACCAGTGATAGAGGATACTCTTGCCTTGCATAACATTCCGGTTACGGATGTTTATTCCCCTATTACTAACATTGTCGCAGCATATTTCCCGTAGTGTTTTCAAGTCATCAAGGCTTCTATTTTTTTCAACATCGACTTTTAATTGTTTTTCTTCCTTCGAGATATTTTCCGAAGGATTAATAAGCAACCGCTTATAAATCGATATGTATCTCATGTTTTCTTTGGCTACTTTCCATTTATCATCGCTGTTGGGGAATGTGAAGCCATGACACTTTGCTGCATACTGCCACCAAATTTTTGCACCACTTAATATTGATGTTGTTGGTCTCAATATTTTAAACGATCGTACTTGATTTATATTTTGTAGGCCAGAAACACATTTCACTATTTCCGTATACTGAATCTGCAAATATACAATATGAAAATGTTAACGATGTGTTTACAACAGACAAAAAGTCGAATGAATCTTCTAAGTAAAACCACGGATGTAATTTATGAAATCATTTTGCTACAGATGCCGATCGTGACTGAATTATACAAACCCCCAACATTGGTTCGTGAAGGCACAGTGATTTCTAGACATTTGTATTTCATATTATTTTAAAAAAAAATATTGATAAAGAATTTCTGGCATTAATAAACATGGAGAAGCTTTGCTTAAGACCACACACTCAAAATGGTTCATATTTTGTATACTTAAGTAGATCCCAAAGACTACTAAACCTCTGCGATTTTGGGATTTCGTATAATAGCAGCGTTTCCTCTACATTTTTAAACGTATTTGTTTATTTTTAGAAATTACTCATTATCATAAATAGTAATTATTGGTAGTAATAATAACAAGAAACCAATGCTCCAATGTTTCGTCATCCTCTTCGCATGCTCTACAGACACTGTTGTATACTACTTTGTTTGCTTCATTTTCCATATGATTCGGTATCTCTATATGTCCCTACATACCTTGGGTGAAAATGGGTGTTTATCAAAAGGGTCCGGGTTTTTTGAAAGAAACTTTTTTATTTTTGAAACATTGTTAACGCTATCTACCTGTTCACAGAATAGCTTGCAGGAGTTTCGGTTTGCTGTTCTTGTGATTTTGTTGTATTCTCTGAGTCTTCTGTGGTAGTCGTTACAGTATGGATATTTTTTACGACCTCTTTTCCAATGTTACGATCCTCTATTTTTTTTTGACTATTTTAAACCCCTTCGTAGTCATTTACAATGACTTTTTAAAAACAAACATACGTGCCTGTTTCTTCTTGTGTATGAGCAATATAAAATTGACAATGCCAGTTTCAATTGTTATAAGCCACATTTGTCTTCGGATCACAATTTACAAAGATTTCAGATCCACAAAGTAGACTTGGGATTAGGTAAGATTAGATCTAAATTGCTGTTTAGAATAGAGATGCATGTCTGCGCTAACAGAACAAAATATTTGGTGAAACCAAAGCATGTCTTTCCCTTACAAATATGATATATACAGTATCTTGTATCATATGATATAATAAATAACTTTTTTACTTACCTCATTTACCGATATGTTGACTTGGTGTAGTGCGACGTCGCACGAAATTCTTGGTCGATTTTTATTTCGAAGAGCCTGTTTACACCGCTCTCTCTTGAATTTCGCAGTTGCATTTATTGGATTTGTGAGGAATTTATGTTCGTCAAATTTACACATTTGGTTCATGTTCTCGAGAAGTTCCCTAGAGGATAACTGGTTACACATATTTGCTGAATCAAGTTTATCCCAATATATATGAAAGTCCTTTAGTTCCAATATCTTAAATGAGACCTTATGCAGGTCGGGATTTTTGGAGCCCGGCGTCCAATTAGAGTCACAACTTTGTGCTGATATCGAATTTATTCTTATCCCAGCAGCAAGAGGCGATTGGGGTATGGTAACATTGTCCTCATATCGGAGATGGACGTCATTAATTTTAAGCTCTAAATTTTCCAGTATATTAGTGGCCAATGAAGCGCCATAGTTTATCCAGTTAGTATATGATAACGAGTAATAACTTTCCGCATGACATCCATTCTCAACTCTCCAATTAGCCTCCTTTGCATCAAGAACTCTAAGCTTGTATGCATACTCTTCTTCTTTCTCTTTTTCATTTTCCCATTCATTTAGATCTTTTGGACCAAATACGCCATAAACTCGTTCAATCACAATACTCCAAGGAGATGTGCGAAACTGCCGAACAGGAATTTGAAGCTTAATCCTGCCAATACTTCCAGAAAGAGCCTCAACTGGTATGCCAAATGACCGCAATGCATCCTTTCTTATTGGAACATTTTCCAGTTCCACTTCGCCTAAATCCAAATAAAATCCATGAGTAATTCTTATCAGACAGTCTTCTGCTTAAAATACTCACCTGAAACCAAAGCGATTGACAGCTGTGCTGGATTGAAGTCTTCCAAATATTTCCCTAGATAGGTGTTGAGCACCCATGTTATCAACTCATTTAACATATTTTAAATGTACACTTAAGCTAGTTTTTATTTTTGTATTTTTGTTTATTTACTACCGAAGATTTCATAAGACAAAACATATGACATTGCAGAGAACGAAGCCTGCCGACAATTATAACAAGAAACGGCGTTGATTCAATTTTCTCTAAAGACAGTGCCGCAGTGTACGACAGTCAGCGGCCAAAGATCACAAATTCTCTATTAGAGATTAAACACAATTGCCTCAGCGACTACAATCTCCGGACGACTCCATGGCAATAATATAAAGTAGTCGCAATTGTCCAACAACAATAACTCCGATACAACTCTGGATATTTTGATTGTCAAATTCTGATATATAAATGGCTTAATTTTTAGCGAACTATAATTGTATTGCTAATAGTTTTGAATCTAATTCTTTGATTTAAATCAAATTAAAATTGCCAAAATGTATTCCACAATTGAAAACAAAATAAACCAAAATGAAAAAATTTTAATCAGCTGTTTGCATGACTCTACCTTTAGTTATTGCGCCATTGCTTTTGAACAAGTAAGTAAGTAAATTTATTGAGACTTTCTTTCTTTTCGGTAACATAAACAATGTACATAGCGAACGTTTAACATTTAACACTTAGAACTATATTCGTCTTGTTCTAATACACGGTGAATTATGAGTGCATGCAACATGCTTTCTGAGATAGTAGGTATATACATAAGAAAATGTAACATAACATAAAATAGAATAAGGCTTGCTCGCGGCCTTTACTGTGACGGACAGAGCATGTGTGTCTGTCAAATAGAATAAATAATCAAAAAAAACTAGATAAAACTTAAAACTAAATAACGAATACTGTTTGACAGTGACAACAGAGCTCATTAAAACATGAATGAGTGTGTTTTTAAGGTAAATATCACAGTAAGTGGTATTGATTTTTATAAATAATTAATTATATCGAGTGTTCAGGTACTTTGAGTGAACTTTAGTGTAAATTTTTGTTGCTAAAAAATGTTTTTTTTGAACAAACCTTATACACATCTTCTATGGACCGTGAGTAGTGTATGTAGTTTCGCCAACGATAGAGGGCGCGATTTTTTAGATGTCTTGTCGTCCTTTTGGATTTAAAATCCCACTCTTCAATGTTCATTTCGGAGTTGTCGACACTGACGGATAATACAGATTTTTTATTCAATAATTTCTACAATAAAATCAAGACGCAACAGAAAAAAAAATTCTCGATTAAAGTCAACACAGAAAAGGGAAACGCAAACACTGAGTAATGTCACGTCACTGTACACAAAAAAGTAAAGGTGCAAATTATAGTGTATTCCCGATTTAACAACACTAGATTTACCGAATTCGCGATATAACGCAAAATGTTATGTATGTATAACGATCAAAAGATATTTTAGAACCTGATTTAACACACAAGTTCAGAAATTAGGTATTAAACAATAAATAAATCTCTCCCGCTTAACAACTAGAGTGACAAAGAAATTAAGAGGGAATGATTTGCTCTCACTGATAAAAATGACTCCAAATTCTCCCGTCTCAACATCAACAATTGTCTCGGAAAAACGTTTTCAAATTAATGTTACAATTATTTTAACGCTTTTTAACATCCGATATATTAAAATCTATCAATTTTAATTAATTTTAACTTTCCGTAATTTCCAAAAATATTGTTAGTCTTCAGTTAAATTTGTAAATCTTTATGAAGTTGTCAAATAAAAATTTACAAAAGTAAGAGATTATCACTAAATGAAAAACTAATAAACAACACAAAACTGTTAGTACATTGTCAATTAAATACCATTTAGACAAATCTTCAATTTCCGCTATTCTCAAAAATCGAAAGGATTTTTTTTGAATGTTTCCATACAATGCAATTGTTGTTTTCAAAAATTTTTTTGGTTTTTATAGAACTTATTAATATCGTTTGTTATCGTTTAGAATGAACTAAATGCAGATGATATAAACCAACGGGTACAGAATGATATTTTTGAAATAAATTCTTAAAGCGAGAAAGGTGACGAGCTAGGCAACGAAATATCATAAATGGATGAGCATTTTGCTGAACCTGTAAAAATAAAAGATTGTTATCATAAAATTCTTTGAAATATGTATGGAGCCATGCCATGAAAATAATTTGTTTTTTAAAAAGTAAAATTTCACAATACTCTTCACTGTCAAATACCTTTTTGTTTATTATAAGATAAGAAAATTATTTTAGTTTTTGGATACATACAATTCAAATACATATTCACTCCTGTTGGTCAGAACAAAAGCAAAGTTGGCTTATTAAAATAAACATTAAGGGTTGCCAGACGACCAACTACTTGCTCTTCTAACGGGTGGCGCAAAAGTAATCCTCCTATCAGAAAATACTATAAATGTTGCGATTGGCCTCTAATGTCAGTGGCAACTCTGGTGGCGGCCATTTACATGACATCATATTCTCGACTTGAAGTTAAAAAAAAGTTAAATGACCAAATAAAAATAATCCACAAGAACAATCAAAGTTTTTTTTTTTTTTTTAATTACAGCCAAAAAACATCGGAAGTTTACTTTTGCGCCACCTGTTATTTATATATAGTAAGTAACAATCTTGACATTCTCTACACCAGTATCACGTTAAGTGAACGTGAATACCCAAATCCAATTCTGCTCCAGTTGTTGTTACTTAGCCGCAGGTCGATGATACACTCCGCTTTAACTCTTAGGGCCAGCAACGCGGACCGGGTCAGCTAGTTGTGAATAAAACGGAAATGCGGTTATCGATTTTCATGATCTATATTTTATTTTAATCATAGGTTATGTGACTTTACCTGAAGTAATAAGATTTGGATTTTTCATTAAGACATGAAACTTTTTTACGTTTGGCCAAATTAAAAACTAATGGTGTGCCAATATTTATGTGCGTCACTGTAGTTTCAATAGATATATTAGAGTATTAGTCGATCCTATGTACAGCTATTCAGTACAATGGCCACAAACATTAAAAATAATCAGAAAAAGGTAATTTTTTTGCATACGTCAAAGTCACACACGAATAGACCGAGGAACATAATGTTTATATTTTTCAATTAAAAACAAATATTATTACATATTTTCATTATTATAATGAATCTGAGCATTACTTTACACATTGGTTCTAGTTTGGAAATCATTTAAAATGTCCGATTGATTCCGATTTTGGACAACAGCTACTTGTATACGGTTTGATGATGAGACAGAGTTCCTACTGAAGTTTGTCTAGTATTTTTTTTGAATGTATCTCCATTTCCTGAAAAGAAAACGACACTTTTAGTTAAACAGCCGATTAATTAGTGAATATTGCATATGGTTAGATTAAGTTATTAGGTTACACTAAGTTATGATTGATGTGATATGATCTGATGCATCTACGAGCATGTAACTTATATTAAACTTATGTCGACGTCGAAAATATGTAACGAGGTGTAGGTTTTATTTAAACTTTTCTTCATCTTTATATACATCGAATACTTAAGAAAATATAGAACTTGATCTTCCGAATTCTGTTGACGTGATATTTACCCAAAAATCATTTATGATAACCGCCACTAATTGTTTTGGATTCATTTATTAGTGGGCACATCTTTACGTCGACTTCCATCAAGTCTCATTCAGGTATGTCCAATAAAACATAAGTTCTTCGCAAAATAGAATTCAAACAAAATTGTAAATTCTGATACCACCTACGACTGGGAGAATGACAGTCCAACATTAGATCTCGAATTCTTCCGTTACAGTATGGCGTATGTACATATGGTGTGTGGGCGAGTACTTACCATATGTACACTACATAACATTTTTAGAACATCGTGTAGAGTATTTCCTAATATTTGTTTTTGAACTGATGCTATACATACAGCTGAACAATAGTCCTCCAAAGACCCCTCAAAAGGGGGCAGCCCAGACTTCGGTGGAAAGATCTAATAATTTTAGATTGCCGAAACGTGTGGAATTCTACTGTAAGCGCGGCTAAAGTAAAAAATAGAAATGGACTTTTAATCAACTATACACGACCAGATTTGAGGTTATATCTGAACCAGTTGACAAGTTGTTCTTGAAAATGATTACTCTCTTACTCGTAAAGTCGCCAGTTATGGTGAATTGGTATGAAATAAAAAAGGACAGTAATATTAATTACCTCACATTGTGGAAGACCTTTGATATTATGCAAAATTCTTTTCAAGATTTGCGAAACGGAGTTTTTCACATTAGCACCAGGTTGAAAATGTTCACTCTCTATTAATGTTGCCATTGCTACAATTAATGCTTCGGTCTTCACGTCAAAATCGGAAACGCAATCCAAGTTTTCGGATAACTGATCAAATGCGCCGCTTTTTACAAATGCATCTAGAAATATAAATGAAAAATGAATTAGGATAAAAAGCAAAACAAACATTTTACTAAAAAAGTTGAAAATAATGGAACGGCCAACCGACGCTGCACATTGGGGAAACTTTAATTTCACATAGATTTCTTCTAGCTGAAGTGTGTTCAAGCTTAAGACTGGAAGATGAACCCAGTGGTTCTAACCTGTTTATATTCCAATATGCATAGTTTTGTACGTGAATAAAGTAGTGGAAAATATGTTTTTACTTTGGGCTGTTATCATAGAAAGCGGGTTATCATAACCCTGATTCGGTTTTTTTTTCGTACAAATAAATTATTTGAAGTCCGATTTCAGTGAAGTAAAGATGGTTAGTTTGGAAAAAACAAACTAACCATCTTTAACAAATTTCAAAAATAAAACAACAATGTATATAGACATTTAAAAATTAAATTAGTCCAAAAATATTGATTTATTTCATATGAAGTAAGTACCACATTTGTATGGAATTTTTTGGGGTGTTATTTTATTTTTCTTGTGGGAATTGTTTCAGTTGGGAGTTACTTAGGACGGACAGAATTTACCTACAAAAGCCACCGAAGAAGAAATTGGTTACCGAAAGCGGTCACAAAGGAACTAGTGGTAAGATGATAAATGTATAGTTGGCAAGGAAGCTAAGAACGCAGCAAACAAGGCGGCATTTAACTCACAGAGGAACAACAATGTTTAATAATTCTTGGGACAGCGACATCGCTAAGCAGTGGCACATTGCGTTGATTTTAAGTTAGAAAGGAAATCCACAAGTTTTGATGGCATGGCGGAATTAGAATCAAAAGTCGTGACATCTTTGAAAAAAAAAATACTAATTCAGCAGCGGTACGGTACGCTACTTTGAAAAAACGCAAAACGAAAGAATTTATATACCTCGGCTCCACCATCAATAGAAAGTATGATGTTAGTATCGAAATTAATAGAAGGATCGCTATAATAACACTGTACAACACCCTTATTCTATCCGTGCTTCTTTATGGCGCCGTCCCATAATTCCTTTGGTAATTTTGTTCAAGCATACGTCTGACTATTGCTTGGTATCTAGCGTAGCTTACATAAGCTACATAAACATGAACTTTTCATTTCATCAAAGTAAAGACTTCAACGGCGTGGCGTACTTTAGTATATACTAAATAATTAACTTACCTCGAACGGCAGGAAATTGAGAAGACAGCGATGAAATCAGGAAACATGTTTTTGCAAATACTCGCGAACATTTACTACTCAAACAATGTAGTACACCCGTAACACCGTCGCACTTAGAAAATTCAGTGATAGCTGGATCGAAATTCCTCATTAATGCTGAAAGGGCATACAATGAACTTGCAACCACTCGTTCATCTCCCTCATTTAAATAATTGATGAGTACTTTTACAAGATCACAGTCCAAAAATGTTTGTTGGCAAAATGGATTGTTCTGAGACATTTCCGCAAGAACATTTATTGCACTTGTTCGTACGAGGGTATCCTCATCTCTGATACACTTTATTAGAATCCCCGTTCCACCGATCTTAACAAAGCTGTTCGCTAAGTCAATGTTATCGATATAATCTCTAATAACACAGAGTGCATTATTCCTCTCCTCCTTTGTCGATGAAGTATCTTCTAAAACACATATGGCCTTGTTCAGTTCTTCGATTACATCGATTGTCATAGACTTTAAGACATTTTCCAAAAACAATTTTCTCTGAAAAAATTATGTGTAAAATAAATATGTTATTACATTTGAGTGCCATAGGAAATGTTAGATACCAAGCAACGTTGTCATCCTTCATCTACGCATTCATCCGGTGAATGTTACTAATATACCAAATTTACGTATATTACGATGAAATTAGAAGAAAGGAACTGCCTTAAATTTTGATGAATGTTTTAGGAATGTTTGTTATTTTATTTGGAATTTTACTCTGGGACAAATAACATCTACATTTATCACACGAAGTATGGGTGTGGACATTTGGAGACATATTTTTAAGTCCTCTCTAGGAGCAGAAGACTAAATTGAACTAATAATCTGAAATATATTTATTTTTTTCTGTTTTTCTTTTCCTAGTCTGTAAGGTAGCACTAGTCCACAAAATATTTTAAGAAACCTAATATTGTAAGCCCCGGGAGCAAGGGCGGATTTTCCTTTACTTCTTACCAACTACAACCACTTTTATTGTCAAAGCTTGATGCTGTACTTTTGTTCTCACTTCCTTAGGATATTACATTTTAGTCTTAAGTATTCGTTGATATGTTGCCATTATTTCTTGTATTGATTATTAAACAAGTCTCAATAAAAAATAAATTAAATTCAATTAAATATATTTATTTGTTTTTCTCTCATGCATATTTTATTCTTGCTGGCCTCTGAAATATTGAATTCGGATTTTTTTTTTATTAAAATATATATAATTTATTTTCACTATACCTACTTACATATTACACATCTATTATTCTGTTTTTGATGCATATTGTAATTTAGCTAATGGGATTTGAATTTAATAAATGAAATAAAACCCAAAACAGCACTCGATCCAAAATATATGTATAACGGTTTGGGTGACAAAGGCGGCAACTGGAGTGGGGAATTTAGTTTTTATAAAGCAAAACATGGATCGTTAAATATTTAAGCGTATTTTAGTTTTCTAACGTACGTGATTAAATTTGGACTCGGATACCGTTTTACAGCAGGACAACGCACGTAGTACGACATTGGCTTATACATCATGCTACAAGACAACTTGACCGGTAGTCCCTCCCGACATAATGGAAAATTTAGATATATGCCTTAACGATTGTTTGCCATCATACCCATGGAGGCCCAACAAAATATTAAAAAATTTATATAGAAGAACATTTTTCTACTCAGTTTTAATTAATATGTACCTTTTGCAGGTATATGTAAATGTTTACCTACCTTTTTTAACGTTTTTGTTATATCAGGTAAATAGAATTATATTTGTGAATAAACAGGGTTTTAGAAACAACAAATATGTCCCGCGTTAAAATCGGTATATTAGCATAACAAAAAACAAAGAGCCAACTTTAATATGTCAGTTATCATAGTCCAGTAAGTATATCCTTTATCGTAAAATTTATCTTAGGGTTATAGAGTTGTAACCAAAAATAGACTTTTCGAACATTCGACTATTCCATAAAGTTAAACAGACGATTTTTTGATTTACAAGTTGATATAAACCGACATTTGAAAATAAAATAATAATTATGTATTTATGTGTCAAATACAATAACATTTTTCTATCACTACAGAGTACATTTTTGATTCTAAGATTAAAAAAAAGTTCCAAAGTCCAAACTTTAAGAGTTACGGGCCCCGAAAGTCCGGAAATATAATAGCCCTAACTCCTGTGTTCTACGTCGGATCGGGACAAAATATACATCGTTGGAAAGCTTAACGAAATACCTTTCCATATATTTATTTGTATATATATTTTTACGATCCATTAACCTATGCCGATCCGACGTAATCCAAAGGAGTTACGACCAATTCTATCTCTGGACTTTCAGGGCCCGTAACTCGGATAGTTTGGACTTGGTGGATTTTTATTTTCTTCGTATCCCGGCCACAAAAAAAGGGAGCGAAGTCGCTAAAGTTCCATAAATTTTGCAATATTTTCATTTAAAGTCGATTTTCTCGAGTTTTAACCAGTTTAATGTCAAATTTGTTTTGACTACGATAATACACCACTGTCTTTACTTCTCAAAATCTTCACAATCGTTAGAGGTATGTTGACTTTTTTCCCTCACTGTATATGAAGTAGGCATCTTAACAACAACACTGAACGTATGCATTACTTACATCAAGATCTATTTCACTAGAAAGGAATTCAGCTTCAGTGCCATTTTTCTGATGTTGGATCGCAAACTTCAAAAGATCCTTTAAAAAAGTTTATTAAAACGAGTACATTAAAACATAAATTTAAATTAGAACCTGCAAATTCTTAGGCGGGATGGTCATGTTGACTGATTGTTGATGAAAAACGTACTACCGCACTACCTACAATAATATTCACAACAGAGTTTGAAGTCGTTGTAAACTTAAAGCCGTTGGTTTGTTTGTGACAGTAGGCGGCGGCGAGACATGTACATGTGCTAATATTGTATGTGCAGAACATTGATCAATTTAATTTGGACTGTGTATTAATTCCCTTTTTGTGCAAACTAATTCTGCACACATATTTTTTCAACCTATCAACCTTGCCATGTACAATAAATCGATTGTAGTGAAATAGCTCCGATCTGTTTTAATTTTTTCATCACAGAGTATTGAACTATTGAATTTAAGAAGACTAGAAAAAAGCTAGTCCACACTTTCGGGTTACGGGCGCGAAAATCTCGGAGTTATAATTTGCCTATCTACTTTATTTTCCATGGGATCGGTGTCGATGGAATGCTTATCGAAATGCCTTTCAAGCCCTATATGGGTGAATAATCTGAAATGACTCCTTTTCTTTGCGAAAAAGGGGACAGTCTCCGACCACTCCGACGAAAATAATTCGCAAACTAAAATAGAAGTAGAGTTTCTTCGAGAACCTTCGAAGAGAACAATACTTCAGCGCGAGAGAAACACTACAAATTGAACGTTACCTTTTTTTAAGCAGAAAACCACACCAGGCACGGGACTGAGAGAAAATGTTCCGGACAAAAGTCAATGATTTTTATAATTTCTTAAAATTAATTTAATTAAATCAAAAAAAGAGTATATGTGACTTGAAGTGATAGTGCATAAATTCATTTGAATGCAATTACAGATTTTTAATATTTACATACATAATAAGTACGGTTTATTTTGCTGCGTCGGTTTTGGACACGCCACGGGACTGAGACTACATGTACTGTTTTCTTTTTTTCGATATTAACAAATTAAAAATTTTAACAACTAATACGTGGGTTATTTTAACAAATATAATAAGCTGCTTAGAACATATTTATAAAAAAAATTAGTTAATACAACACAATTTTAAACAGCCGGACACAGAAAGGAGTCATTTAAGATTATTCACCCATATATTTAACTAGCAAATGCCCAGTAAAACACAAAATATTTTTTAATTGCAATGGTTTACAAAAAAATTGTTTTATACAACCTCAAAAACTTTATCGCCTTTTTCAAGTTTTTGTCGGTAGATAAAGGGTGTTTTTTATTGAGGTATAGAACTTCGAATTGAAATAAAACACAAGAAAGTCGTTTTAATGTCCATCAATTTGGCTTTATTGGAAGAATAATTTTATGCCATTAATGTTTAAATATGATTTCGGGCATGTGGCCGCCGCGGCTGGCTCGAATAAAGCCAATTCTACAGGTCCAATTTTCAACCACTTGTTGGAACCACAACTCATCCACATTCATGCCATCCAATTCGGGAACAAAATAGTCGGTTATCGTGGCTGTATACCGGTCTCCATTAACGGTAACTGACTCTCCAGCATTATTTCGGAAGAAGTATGGCCCAATGACTCCACCAGCCCATAGAGCACACCAAACAGTCAGTTTTTGTGGATCTAATGGCATAAAATGGACGGAGCTTGCGGTGAACTTCGCGAACTGAACCATTACTTTCGAAATAAATTTGCACGATTTGCAAGCGTTGTTCTTTTGTCAACCTGTTCATGATGAAATGGCAAACCAAACTAAATATTAATCACTTGACAGCTGACAAAATGGCCGCCAGTTAAAAAAGTGATGCCATCTTAAAGTTCTATACCCCAATAAAAAACACCCTTTAAATCTCCTTAAAGTAATCCAATACTTTAATTTAAATTATAGATTAGATGAATTATTTTTTTGGTTGAAAATCTGTTTTGTACCCTTTAGCGATCCAAAAAACTATAAAAACAAGTTATAATACTGCATGTATGGTAGGGATGTAACGAATGTGTGTTTAGCGAAAGCGAATAGTAAACATTTTTTTTAGCGAATGCGGATGCGAAGGGTAAAATTTTTTTTTAGCTAATGCGGATACGATAGCGAATTCGAAAGCCAATAGTAAAAATTACTTTTAGCTAATGTAAATATTACAAGGAATCGTTTAACGAATGCGAAAATCTTTGGGAATGTCAGAGTCAATTATGCAGTACTTATTTCCAGTAATATTTATTTCAAAGTAACAAAAATGTAACAACAAATTTTAATTCAATTCACAGAAAATTCAGTCTCATGGTAAAATATATTAAAGTTAACTTCAAAGTTGAACATTCCATATTTGGGTACATAAGGAATAAATTCTTGGCAAACCTTATAATTTCAGATTGAGTTCAGTTTCTAGAGGAGTCTAATATCCAATCAACAAATTTTCAGTTAGCAATAAGTATTTAAAAACATGAAATCCTGCATTTGTAATATCCAACTCCGGCATTAAGACTTCATAAAACTTTTGATATACTTTATTAAAATCAGTTGTCAAATTTCAATAGAGCCAAGTTATATTTAACGAAAAGAAGTTTCGCAGCCTTTTCACATTTTAGTCTGGTTCTGAGTGAATTATAAATCAGGCCGGCTCCACTGAATAATTGTTCGCTTGGAACACTTCCTGGTGGTGTAGATAAAAACTGCATGACTAAAGGAACTAAGTTTGTGAACTTAGAGCTATTTTCTTTCCACCTCAACAGGGGGTCCTCTGAAATATTTATTTTTTTCTCTTTATTGTAGTTTGCTATTATTTCATTTGCATGACGAAGGGTCAATGAGGTCTCTTCAACGTCGTCTTCAGTATCACTAACATTTGTATCTATAAAGTTTTGAATGGATTGTTGTATTTGCGATTGCCAGATTGGAAAACTAATAGTTTAAATGACTTGGCCTAAATGTTTCCGCGAATGCGAATGTGGAAATAGTTTTTTTGCGAATGCGAATGCGAGAGCGAATAATAAAATAATGTTTTTTGCGAGTGCGAATGCGGTTGCGAATGTCCAAAATGAAGCGAATAATTTCGTTACAACCCTAATGTATGGTAACATAGCAGTCGATTGAAATGTGAAGCACTAAACAACGCCCGACTAATGAAATCGAATGAAAAAATTATAAACTTCTAAAAAATTAATTAAATCATCTTCGGCACTAATTGCCAAGAAGTTTGTGTAACATAATTATTCTCTTTTTCCAACATTTATTCATCCATCTGGAATCGATGCTTCACCAGCTGATCGAGATTGGAGTTTTTGCGGCAACTAGTACTCTCTTTGACTAATGCGCAATGCGCATATGATGAAATGGGGTAGATTTCCTCAACAACAACTGGCAGCACAGTTATTGACTGATATTCGTACAGCATCCTCAGAATCCGTTGCATCTTCAAGTACTGCTACTTCAAATTCGTTAGCTAGAATTTCGAAAGCGGAATTTGTAGTTTCGGCAAGTCTAAGTCTGACATCAAATGCAAAAACAAATCGAAAAATACTTTGTTCAACATGCAATAAAACAATAAAGCATACATAAAATATCATGTAATGAAACAAAATATAAAAAATAAAAAACACATTTTTGGAAGTAAGAGCATATTAATTTGATCTTAATAAAACAAAAATATCCCTTGGATCCCAAGATATTCAACTTTTTCTCAATCCTTCTTCATATCAGACAGTTGTACTTTTGGGCATATATTTGTAAAACAAAACACGTGAGCAGAAAGTTTAAGGTATTTTTAGAACCGTTCAAAACTTTTAAAGGAAACTATGCCAAGTTGGACCAAATGGGCCTAATCTAACAACACGTTATATAAGTGCGCACTGCAACAACGTTTGTACGAGCAAGCAACACCATGAACTGACAACGTTAATTTCTGTATAAATATAGATTTTTTAAATGCCAAACTAAAACAACACTGTACGACACGCTTATTTTACCTGTGCCTATTTATGGCGCCGAAACGTGGGTACTTCCGAAACCAGATGACGTTGTGCTGCTGTTTTTAAGAGAAATATCTGTGGCCCGATCTGTGATAACGAGACGAATAGACATCGTACGAATCTTGAGTTGTAAACATTTAGCAGTTAATTACACTATGCAACAACGATATAGTTATGTATTTTTTTATATTGAATTACCACTTTGGAATTCTGATGTACTGTGGTCCCCTGAGTACAAAAATGGTAGATTTTCTTCATAAATCACTATTTTTTTTTTAAATCTTCGCCTTTAGTGTATTTTTATGTGAATGGAGGTTTTAGAGATATACGCCCATGTCCTGACAATCGTGCGATTGTGAAATCACATACGATTTGCGAATCGCCAATAAATTTTCTTCCTGTCATACACTTTACGCGTTTTACCCATTTACCTAACTTTAGAAAAATAACTTTTGCATCAAAGACCTAATGAAAACATTAAACATTTTTATACCCTCACCCTACGGGTAGGAGGGTATATATCATTTGATACGACCCAAAAGTGTAACACCTAGAAATATTCAGATTAGAACCCAGGTGTCTTTGAACCAAATTCGATTCATGACTTTCTAAATCGTTTGAGCCATGTCCGTCTGTCTGTCTGTCCTGCTGGTACGCACGATAACTTTCGAAAGAGTTAAACAATCGCTCTGAAATTTGGCATGGTTTAATATTTTCCCAAAACTGCTTATGGGATTGCATATGGGCTATATGGCCACACCCCTTCGGGTACCTCCCACACAAATCGTCTATTTCGCCCACTTTAGTAATCGTGTAATAATATCAATACGCCCACACCGATCTTGGCCAAATTACGTATTTGGTAAAGCTATAGCTAGACAAAGTTTCGGACAAAAACTTGGAAGTCTGGCAACTCCCCTTCTGGTACCTCCCATACAAATGTACCATCCCGCCCCCGATAAACCGTCTAATACTATCAGTATAACCAACGCTATCTTGCCCAAATTTTGTACATAGTAAACCTATAGCTATACAAAGTTTTGGACAAAAACTGGGAAGTCTGGCAACTCCCCTTCTGGTACCTCCCATACAAATGTACCATCCCGCCCCTGATAAACCGTCTAATACTATCAGTATGACCAACGCTATCTTGCCCAAATTTTGTACTTAGTAAACCTATAGCTATACAAAGTTTTGGACAAAAACTGGGAAGTCTGGCAACTCCCCTTCTGGTACCTCCCACACAAATGTACCATCCCGCCCCCGATAAACCGTCTAATACTATCAGTATAACCAACGGTATCTTGCCCAAATTTTGTATTTAGTAAAGTTATAGCTAGACAAAGTTTTGAACAAAAACTGGGAAGTCCGGCAACTCCCCTTCTGGTACCTCCCATACAAATGTACCATCCCACCCCTTAAGAACCCTGTAATACTATCAATATCACTAACGCGATCTTGCCCAAATTCCGTATTTAGTAAAGGTATAAATGGACAAAGTTTCGGACAAAAACTTGGAAGTCTCGCAAGTCCCCTTCTGGTACCTCCCATACAAATGTACCATCCCGCCCCTGATAAACCGTCTAATACTATCAGTATGACCAACGCTATCTTGCCCAAATTTTGTATTTAGTAAAGTTATAGCTAGACAAAGTTTTGGACAAAAACTTGGAAGTCTGGCAACTCCCCTTCTGGTACCTCCCATACAAATGTACCATCCAATATTTTTCTATAGCATTCGGTATTTTAGGTTGCTATTATGACTTTTCATCAGATGTTACATCAAATGATGGTAGGCACGGTCACTTTTGACTTTCCGATACTTATGAGTATGAGACTTGTATGTTTTTACTGAGGGTGAGGGTATATAAGTTAACACGCTACAGTTAACTCCGTGATTTTATTAATTTGCATTCCCACCGTTATTTTGCTGACACCATGTCTGCGGCCTCTCGAGCAACTCTACACCACACACGAACAACAACGTCAAGCATGCTGGCTGCTTCCATAGTAACAACGGCAACGGGCAGCAACATCTTTATGTTAAGGCAACACGACACCACACACGAGTAGCTACGTCAGGCATTCTGCCTGATTCACATAGTAGCAACGGCAATGGGCAGCGATATCTTCGAGACAATATTTAAGCTAGGGTTATCTTTAGTTTACTAACGGAACTCAAAGAACTCGGTCATACCGGTCAAATAAAGAAGGATTAAGCGAGAGCTAATCCTAAATAAAACCCACAAACTTTGGACTACTTTAATTGGCGCCCAACGTGGGGCTTTAGTGAAAAGTTTTAGTGAACAACAGTGAAGTGGTTGATTACCAAGAACAAAAATTAAAAAAAGGTCAACTAAAACCTTTACCTTTGAAAGACAAGAGTAAAAATAAAATCAACAACAGCTTCAAAGAGTAATGATAGATCATATTATTGTTGAACAACAGTGAAGTGATTGATTATCAAGGACAAAATTCAAAAAAGTGTAAAACCTTTACCTTTGAAAGACAAGAATAAAAATAAAAGCAACAACAGCATCAAAAGCAACAAAACAACATCAAAAGCAACAACAGCATCAAAAACAACAACGGAATCAAAAGCAACAACGGAATCAAAAGCAACAACAGCATCAAAAGCAACAAAACAACAACATCAAAAGCAACAACAGCATCAAAAGCAACAACGGAATCAAAAGCAACAACAGCATATCAAAGGCAACAACAACATCAAAAGCAACAACAGCATCAAAGGCAACAACGGCATCAAGGAATAATGATAGATTATATTATTGTGTAAGTAGAATTACTTAAAAATATGACAACATTGTAAATCTTTGCAAGGGCCGTAGTTCATGAGTAGGGAACAATCTGTGTTGGAAGAAGTAGTCGAGGGCCTTGGCAAATTGACGGTGGATAGGAAAGTAAGTGACTCTAGGCAGGACAATTGGTGGAACGAAAGCACAATGGCGATGACACCGGACCAAATTAGGGTTATGATGGAGGTTGCTATTTCCACAGCCTTAAGGACGCAAAAGACCGCATTTGAGAAACAACTAGAAGAAGTGAACCAGCGGTTTAACCAGGTTGTACTTACGACTCCTCAGGTGGAACCTTATCAAGAAATAGAAATAGTTGCAGGGCGACAATGCGACGAACCACTGGACATAGTGAAATCTTTGCCGGACTTTGAAGGGAAGCAGGAAACGTATGTCTCGTGGCGTCAGGCGGCACATACCGCCTATAAAATTTTTGAAAATTTTGATGGTAGCTCCAAACACTACCAGGCGGTTGCCATAATTCGGAATAAGATAAAGGGACCAGCTGATATGATACTGTCGTCCTTTAACACAGTCCTTAACTTCAAGGCAATCATTGATCGCCTTGATTTCACGTACTCTGACAAACGCCCTATTTATTTGATTGAACAGGAGCTTTCCATTCTCCGTCAAGGGAATATGACTCTGTTGCAATTTTACGATGAGGTCGAGAAAAAACTTACTCTTTTGACGAACAAGACCATCATGACATATGACAGGTCCACTGCGGCATCCATAAATGAGAAGTATAGAATGGATGCACTCCGGGTGTTTATATCTGGAACTAAAAAGGGGTTGAGTGATGTCCTTTTTTCGGCCCGGCCGAACGATTTACCTTCGGCTCTGGCATTAGCGCAGGAGGTTGAGTCTAATCACGAGAGATACATTTTTGCTACCAACTACGCAAAATCCCTTGAGGAGAAACGACAGAATAGGAACAATTTTTCAGGTGGCCAAGCGGTTAAAAATCCACATTTTTCAAAACGTCAGGGCTATCGCAACAATTCTCCCCAGAGGGAGGATCCCGTCCAACCAATGGATGTTGATGATTCTGTACGATTTAGGCAATCGACAAAATTCCGGGCGGGCAATAGTCGTCCATCTCACTTACCGTACCATGACAACGAAGTGCGGGGACAACACGCTGAACCATCGCGGGCTCAGTATTTTAATAATGAGGCCTCCGGACAAGCGTTGAAGAGACAACATAATGGCTCTGCTAGATTCACAGGTCCTAAACAGCAAAGGATCAATTTTGTTTCGCAGGAAACAGACGAACAGGATCCAATCGAATATCAGGAGAAAGCGGAGTCGGTGGCATCAGAGATCGATGATGAAGAAGATTTCGACCAGATTAATTTTTTAGACAAAACTCTCTGCTACCGTTCATAGAAAGGACAGTCGCAGGGAGAACTATTAGATTATTAATTGACACAGGGGCATCCAAGAACTACATAAAACCCCTAAAGGAACTTGGTAATATAGTTCCGGTAGACAAACCATTCCTAGTGAAATCAATCCATGGTTTCAACACGGTCAATAAGAAGTGTACTATCAACTTATTTAATACAAATACTGCATTTTTCATATTGCCGTCACTTTCAACCTTCGATGGTATAATTGGCCTTGATTTGCTAACGCAGACAAGTGCAAAGTTAGATTTTAAGAACAAGGAAATCCAGACAAAATTTGGTTCAGAAGAGATTAAATTTTTGAAATGTGCCAATGTGAACTTTACACAGGTGGAGGACATAATAGTGCCTCAAACCGTTGCCAAAAATTTTCAACAAATGATGAAAAATGTTTTAGGAGTTTTTGCGAATCCTAACGAGGCGCTGCCTTATAATACGAATGTCGTGGCAACTATCCGCACTGAAAATGACGAACCGATCTACTCAAAATTGTATCCCTACCCAATGGGCGTGGCTGACTTCGTTAATGGCGAGGTGCGGGACTTACTGAAAAATGGCATAATCAGGCCATCTAGGTCGCCATATAACAACCCGGTCTGGGTGGTCGATAAGAAAGGCAAGGATGAATATGGCAATGCCAAGAAACGGCTCGTCATCGACTTTAGGAAATTAAATCAAAAGACCGTTGACGACAAATACCCTATTCCGGATGTGGCGGTTATTCTGTCAAACCTGGGCAGGGCTAGATATTTCACCACTCTTGATTTAAAATCCGGGTTCCATCAAATATCTCTCGCAGAACAGGATAGGGAGAAGACTGCATTTTCCGTTGGAAACGGGAAATACGAATTCTGCAGATTGCCTTTCGGCTTGAAAAATGCTCCCAGTATTTTTCAGAGAGCAATTGACGACGTCCTTAGGGAGCAGATAGGGAGAACATGCTACGTCTACGTGGACGATGTGATAATTTTCTCGGAAAACGAAGATGAGCATGTCAGACATGTTGGATGGGTACTGCGTCGACTGTATGAGGCAAATATGAGGGTCTCTAGGGAAAAGTCACATTTTTTTAAGAAAAGTGTCGAATACCTCGGATTTGTCGTATCCAGAGATGGCATCAGGACGAGTCCCGATAAGGTGAATGCAATCCGTAACTATGAACGCCCAACGACGCTGTTCAACGTAAGATCGTTTTTAGGATTAGCAAGTTATTACAGGTGTTTCATTAAGAATTTTGCCTCAATAGCAAAGCCTCTTACCGATATATTGAAGGGTGAAAATGGCAAAGTCAGTGCCCATCAGTCCAAGAAAATCCGGGTGGATTTTAATGGGAGTCAAGCTCAGGCTTTTGACAAGCTAAGGGAGATGTTAGCCTCCGAGGATGTTTTACTCCTTTACCCAGACTTTAAGAAGCCATTCGATTTGACTACAGATGCTTCTTCATTGGGTTTGGGGGCAGTTCTGTCACAAGGGGGTAGACCGATCACCATGATCTCCAGAACACTTAAAGACAGAGAACTGAACTTCGCTACAAATGAACGCGAATTGCTGGCCATAGTGTGGGCACTGGGGAAACTTAGGAACTATCTCTATGGCGTGAGAGACTTGAATATTTATACGGACCACCAGCCACTTACGTTTGCAGTTTCAGAACGAAACCCTAACGCTAAGATTAAGCGCTGGAAAGCATTTATAGACGAACAAAATGCAAAGATTTTCTACAAACCTGGTAAGGAGAATTACGTCGCGGACGCTTTGTCACGTCAGAATATCCATACCTTGGAACAGGAAACACATTCCGATGTTGCGACCGTTCACAGCGAGGGTTCCTTTACATACACGATCGAAACGACGGACAAACCCCTAAACTGTTTCAGAAACCAAATAGTCTTGGAAGAAGCACTATTCGCGAGAAAGAAAAACTTCATTTTATTCTCTGAAAAAACTCGACATGTCATCGAATTCTCGGATAAGAACGCTCTTATCGAAGAGGCCAAACTGGCAGTGAACCCAAACGTGGTGAACGCAATACATTGCGATTTGCCAACGTTGGCTACCATTCAACACGAACTGGTTAGATGCTTCCCATCTACCAAATTCTGGTACTGTAAGAAAATGGTGTTGGACATTTTCGACAAAAATGAGCAGACAGAAATAGTCAATACGGAACATAACCGAGCTCACAGGGCGGCTCAAGAAAATGTCAAGCAAATTCTCCTTGACTATTACTTTCCGAGAATGTCTAAGTTAACAAGCGAGGTCGTGGCAAATTGTAGGATCTGTACAAAGGCGAAATACGATAGGCACCCGTGTAGACAAGAGATTGGTGCAACCCCTATACCATCTTATCCGGGGGAAATGCTACACATTGATATATTTTCCACCGACAAAAAATACTTTCTCACGTGTATTGACAAGTTTTCTAAATTCGCTGTGGTTCAGGTAATTCCTTCGCGCACTATTGTAGATTTGACGCCCCCAATTATACAGTTAATGAATTTTTTCCCGGACACAAAAAATATTTACTGCGACAATGAACCATCACTAAAATCCGAAACTATTACATCCATGCTACGGAACCAGTTTGGTGTTTCGGTTGCAAACGCGCCCCCCCTTCATAGCACTTCGAACGGACAAGTCGAGCGGTTCCACAGCACTCTTCTGGAGATCGCAAGGTGCCTTAAATTGGAAAAGAAGATCGACAGCACGGTTGAAATCATTTTACTTGCAACGGTACAGTATAATCGGACAATTCACTCTGTGACGAAAAAAAGACCGATTGACGTAATATACTCCGCATCTTCTGACATTAGGGAGGAGATAAGAGAAAGAATAACAGAGGCTCAACGGGCGTTATTGGAAAGAAACAATACTTCCAGGCAGAATAGAACGTTTCAATTGGGAGAGTCTGTATTGGTCAAAAACAACAGGAGGTTAGGAAATAAACTTACCCCACTATATTCTGAAGAAAAAGTAGAAGCAGACTTGGGAACTACGGTTCTTATTAAAGGGAGGGTGGTCCATAAGGACAACTTGAGATAAAGAAGTCATCCTACCATCGTTTCCTCGTTTATGACTATTTTGTTTCTAACTTCATCTTTTAGGATTTTGACCGCGACAGTACTCATATGGCCAACGACACCAAAATTAACGAACTACACTAACTCGGACTACATTCCCATTATGGACGGTAGTGTCATCATTTGGCGGGACTTCGACTACCTAAGACATAGTTCGAACTTGACCAGGTACGCAGAGATAGCTGAGGAAACGACACGACTCACAGACCATTTTCCCCTATCCCACATGAAGAGACTAATGGTGTCCGATGTACAACACATAGTGAATCTTTTGGCGTCACTAAACGTCCACCACAGGCACGCTAGAAGCATTAATGTATTAGGTACGGCCCTTAAAGTGATCGCCGGGACACCAGATTTTGACGACTTTGAGAATCTGAAATTCAAACAGCAAGAACTAATAAATGCGGAAAATACGCAGATAGCCATAAATACAAAGACGCAGGACCAGATAAATAGGCTGACAGATGCTGTTAATAATATAATAAGAGAATCAGGAAAAGGACAGATCGATACGGGCCATTTGTATGAAACACTATTGGCCAGAAATAGGATTATTATTTCGGAAATCGAGACATTGCTGTTGTCCGTCACCCTTGCAAAGATAGGGATTATAAATCCTTTACTTTTAGATTCTGAAGACTTAAGAAAAATTATGTACCGATACTCTACTAACACAACTGTAACAGATATAATGGAGTCTTCATACGTTAAGGTCTTATTAGATAATGATTTCCTACATTTCCTAATTAAGTACCCTAGACCAAGAATAGTATGTAAGAAAATAATATTGTTTCCAGTTCAACATAACGAAAAGGTCCTGCACTTTGACGAGAACACCGTTGCCGATTGCGAGAACGAAATACTTGCGATAGGGCATTGTACTGCCACACTCACGTCAACATTCTGTAGAGAGCTGCCCCATCCCTCATGTGCCCAACAAGTCCACTGCGGCCGCCTAGCTCACTGCACTACCCGACCTAGCCACCTCGAGCCAGTCGTCGTCGTCGACGACGGCATCATCATAGTCAACGACAACACTGCCAGAGTAAGAACCACAGAAAACACCAAAACAATCACGGGAACGTTCTTAATTACCTTCGAGGGTGAGATCCAAATTAATGGAACCACCTATGAAAATACAAA
Organism: Hydrotaea cyrtoneurina; assembly: GCA_958296145.1. Taxonomy (NCBI): domain Eukaryota; kingdom Metazoa; phylum Arthropoda; class Insecta; order Diptera; family Muscidae; genus Hydrotaea; species Hydrotaea cyrtoneurina. The sequence continues at coordinate 60,851,086 of OY282515.1, forward strand.
GGGGTTGCCATTTAAAATACCTGGCTCAGCAGCGATTACGAGTATCAACATAACTGGCCATGAGGAATTATTAAGTCTGCCGTATCTCAAAAGGTTAAGCGTAGAGAACTTGAGAATCATCGGGAATATTAAAAATACGCTGATCGCGGGTCCAGCTACGTTCACCCTCATAATGGTGGCGGCTGTGATCGTATATTGCTTCGCCAAATTACGCCGGAGACGAGAGAGGGATCTGCAGAGCTGTGCCATCCAAGCTGCCATTGACAGTTTCGGATGATCCGAGGACGGCTCTCGCTTAAGCGAGGGAGGAGTTAACACGCTACAGTTAACTCCGTGATTTTATTAATTTGCATTCCCACCGTTATTTTGCTGACACCATGTCTGCGGCCTCTCGAGCAACTCTACACCACACACGAACAACAACGTCAAGCATGCTGGCTGCTTCCATAGTAACAACGGCAACGGGCAGCAACATCTTTATGTTAAGGCAACACGACACCACACACGAGTAGCTACGTCAGGCATTCTGCCTGATTCACATAGTAGCAACGGCAATGGGCAGCGATATCTTCGAGACAATATTTAAGCTAGGGTTATCTTTAGTTTACTAACGGAACTCAAAGAACTCGGTCATACCGGTCAAATAAAGAAGGATTAAGCGAGAGCTAATCCTAAATAAAACCCACAAACTTTGGACTACTTTAATTTATATAAGTCGGTTTACCCGACTGCAACTTTTTCACTGGTTTCAATTCACAACGTCAAAAGAAGATTTTATAGCGAGATTTCCCCTGTATTGAAGCAAATTTATTAAAAGAAATATCAATTCAAATTCAAATCGGTGGTCAATTTAAATAAATATAAAATTTGCAGACGTACATACACTGCGCGTCATCAGGTTAGCACACCTCCTCGCAAAAGTTGTTTCGGCACTTAACTAAAAGCGCTAAATTTTTTAAAATTAATTAAATTATTTGTGTGGCCGATTCAATTCTAAGTTGGCCGATTCAATTCTAAGTTAATTAAAACAAATTATTACTTTTTTTTTTCCATTATTTAATATTTTTTATAATTTTTTTTGAAAAATAACACAAAAAATAACATTTTAACTTTGGTCATCAGGTTAGCACATACCACTTTTTTCATTATTGTTAAGCTTTTTTCCATGTACTTATTTTAATACTTATACATTTAATAATTTAAACATTTTTCAACAAAATTTAATAATAAATTTAATAACCTTGTTGAGAATGACCTCATAGATACGATTGGGAAGTGACTCATACAATTTAGAGAGATGGCTGACCAGGCGTGCTTGATGCCTTCCATTAGCTCCTCTTTGGTAGAATATTGTTTCCCTGACTCGTAAACTTTACGAGCCAGCCATCCCCACACGTTTTCTATTATATTGATGTCGGGTGAGTATGGCGGCCACTGCATTAAACGGACATTTTGGTTCCCAATCCATGACTTTACCAAACGGGCGGTGTGAATCGGAGCATTGTCGTGTTGGAAAGTCCATGGCAAATTTGCAAACAAATTTTGAAAATGCGGAAAAGCAGTTTCAAGTACGTTTTTGTAGGCATTTGCATTCACGTTTGCTGTCAAAAACTGGAACTCGCACGTACCATAATAGCTGATGGCTCCCCACACCATCACACCCCCTACACGGCTATGAAGGCGGTCCAACTGGTGTTCCTCTTTGCGAAGATCATGGAAATAATAGTTGTATCCGTCTGGACCTTCCAAATTAAACATCTTTTCATCCGAAAATACAACGTAGTGCCAATCAGAATTCCATGTCATGTGCTCCCGTGCAAAATTTAAGCGTACTTCCTTTCGAGCAATATTAAGTGGGGGTTTTTTCTTCAATTTTAATCTCTTCAAATGTGGAGCATTCCGTATCACTCTTTGAATTATAGAAAGATAAGCTCGCTCTAACATTAACACTGGCCCTGATTTTTGCGGACGAGTCATGAGAATTTGATGCTTCTCTCAAAATTGCTCTCTTATCAGCATTGGAAATCACTCTATTGTTTCCGCCTTTATAATTTTTGCCATATTCCGACTTATTGCTTAGAAAAGAGGATATAACTTTACGACTTCTGCCAATTTTTTTTTGATATTGCACTTATTGACAGCCTTGAGTCCTTGTAAGCTTCAATTTTGGATTTTTCCTCCACCGCAAAAAAAATTTGGTTACATTACGCGTTTAACTGTTGAAGATAAACTAAAAAGAATTTACATGTGCTAACCTGATGACGCAAAAATGCAGCACACTTTTCCATGAAAAATAATAGAAGATAGCAAAAACCATATAACGGGATCTTTCCGTCGCATGTTTTCTTTTCCAGTTATAGTTTATACGAAGATGAGAAAAATAGAGTACAAACATTTAACTCTATCTTACTAACAACAACAACAACAGCAGTTATATTAAGCTGAAGGAAGTGCGCTAACCTGATGACGCGCAGTGTATATTCCCATATATGTATTTGAGGACAGCAGTGCATATCCCGAAGAAAAAAAATACATTTCAACGAGACGGCTAGAAAATAAAAAATTCAAATCATACGGTGGCCAGCACAAAGCCCAATTATAAATTTGTAGTCAATTGCGAGAAGAGGCTTAGGACAATCCCAGAAAGGCCATTGAAACGTGTATGAGCTATGATGACGGAATTATCAGAAAATAGTTGGAAATCGTGCCAAACCGGAAGAATCATCTTTTAAAATATAACGGTTTGTAGACTTAATAGTAAAAATAAGATATTCGACTTATTTTAGTTAGTACTTTTTGTTTTTCTATTATCCAACGTAGACTTTACCAGTGTTGCTAGTTTTTTTCTATTACAAAAAATTATTTTTTATACGACAGTTACATATATACAATGATTTATCTGATTTTATGATTTAATAAAAGTAAAATGTTAAATAAATAGGTAGTGTGTGCAGAACCCAGGTTCGTACACAGCTTACTGATTCTAGAGAGGTTTCCCGTCAGTTACTTCATAGAATGTTAAGGGAAAGAAGTACTCGACCTGTTCTTCATAGCATTCAAGTTGGAAAAAGCCAGTTCCACCGAGGTATTTGAAAATGAAATGGCCAATAAAGTTAGTGCCAATTGGCTGATTCTACAGCTATACTATTTGATAAGTCTATAAGTTATTTAATACATTTAAAAAAGTTTTTGTCAATGAATTCATTTTTCGAATGGTTGAATATATTTAGGAAATGCACTAAACACTAATTGGACAACAATTTATTAAAAAAATATTCCCCAAAAAATCCACTAAATCTAGAGGGAAATCCTCTAAATTGGCACTGAACTTCATCAAGGTTTGTTTTGATAAAAACTTAACATCAATATTTAATATGTTACAGTCCTTATATGTCATTATTTTTGGTCATCCTTAGTAATTAGTTTGTTTCAATTTAAACAGTTTAAGAATCTCAATTTTAAAAGTGATCGAAAGATCTTACCAATCATAGAAGGTTACCAATTATTTATATATGTTAATTTATCAAAAATTGTCAGTTAGAACATTGTTGTTTGGTTTTTTACTTTGATAAACACTACTTGCTTTATTTTCAACATGTAGGTACATATATTCTAAAAAATAATAATAAGAGAAATATGTGAAATGTTCTTCATGTCAATATTTGTTCTCTGTTGAACAAGTTTAGTTTTTTATCAAATAAAAATAATTGCTCCAGCTTCAAGAATACAATTCGTAGAGGAATAGTTTCATCAATTATTGCAATTATTATATGATTCGAAGTGCAAGATATCCCAACGTGTACTCATTTGTGCTTCCCACTGTATAGCCATTTTGCATAAATATTTGTTTCTTCGCGATAATGTTATAAATGTGTTAAAAAATTGTTCGTCCACCTTTATTGTATAGTAACCCCCAAAATGGTATTGGTCTTCAAAGGCATTACAAGAAAGGTTAAAACAAATTTGTATTTTTGAAATTTTTTTCAAAAAAAAAAACAACCGCACAAGTTGTTTTCGTTTCTGCATAATGGTTATTACTTACAAAGTTACGTTTTTTTTTCATTTTGCTGTGTGTCATTTAACTCAATCAATCAATACTCTATTAATACAAGACATGACTGTGGCGCCTTCTTACCAGGAGACATCTATTTATGCACTAATTTTAGTTATACATGTGCTATTAACTTAAACATTCCTTTTCCCTGTCGGCTAGAAATGAGGCTACAGAGTAATTAAATTCCGCATAGATGTTAACACAATTGTTATTTCAAATGTTTTTCTGAAATCTACTTAAACATTTGGTATTTTCGTGTGCATTGCCTTTAGTCTTTTTTATACCACTCTTCAACTAAGTCGTTTTGTCAGTGAATCAGAAAGGTGAGGTATAGTTTCATATCCCACCGTTAAAATTAACCCAAACATCCATCAGTTACATCAGCCAAATAAAATTCGCACTGACGCCCATAACTATAATGTTGTTTTGCACTATTGTCGCTGCTCCTTAGTCCCACAACTTATACGACACTTGTTTTTAGAAATGTTGTAAGTATGTATAACAAATACATAATTACATTTGCTTCCATGTATACCGACATACATACACATTTCAATGTGTTGCAAATATATTCGCGAACGAAAAGATATTACGAGGATTTGAAATATGTTCATCGTGCGACCACAATGTAAAATGATCACTTAAAAAAAAAAACGATTACGATTTAAATGTTTAAGCAAAATACTGCAGTGTGTTCGTTAGTCGGCAACACAGTTCATGAATAGTGTTTTGTGGGTCCCACAGAAATACAGGGCGGTGCAGAAACTTCTCTAAGTGTAAGTGCCATTTCCCATTCCATTCAGAACTTCTCACATATCAGTGCGATGTGTGGTATATTTTTGCACCCCATTGATTGGGTGGTACAATTTAATGCAGTGATTAACAATTCGTCTTTGGATTGATTAAATGGCATCGGTGAACCGAAAATTCCTTCAACGTAGAGTGGAGCGTATTTTTATTTGTCGCTTCTTTTGCAAATCTATAAATAGCGATCTACGATTGCATAAATATGTAGATCATTGTAAAACTGTAAGACGGACAGCCATGTCTTTCGGTGGAATGCACACTACAGGCTACACTAATGAAACTATTAAAGATCGTCGTAGTAGAATCCACCCAAAAGAACTTTTCCCGGATAAATGACAGAATCTTTTTTTTTTTAATAAAATGTAATATATTTTGAATAATTAGAATACCGTTTGGACTCTTCGGCCAAGCTAGCTGTCAATTTAAGATAACTGCCAAAAAATACATAATTTATGAAATTTAGTTTTTGTTGGAAACAACTTCTTTAAGAGTCTCTTTCTTACATGCAAATAACAGATAACTGCCACATATTTTTGGAATGTTTGCTCACACACAAATCAAATGAAAAATGTTAACTTTATTCTCTTTCTCTCTTTGTGAACAATTAATATAAATTGAAGAGATTAACTATTGATTTGGGTGAACTAAGAAGTGCATATGCCAAAGATATCGAATGAGACAAATCCACACGGAACTATTTGTGTTTGGAAAGTTCGTAAAATGTTAAATGTCGCGTGATACTATAATAATATGTTTAAAAAGATTTGGTTGCCGCTAAAACGAATGAATTCATAGGTCCAATAGATGGGATCGTAATTTCACCAAAGTTTTGTAAAATTCAGTTTCACATGCAGCTGAGTTTAAACTTCAAATACGTTTTTGAATGCTCAGTCAAAATACTACACACTTTCGGCTGTTGATACACTCCCAAATGCCCAAAATTTGACGATTAAAGTTTGACTAAAAAAATTCAACTTCACTTCAAACGAAAAAACAAGATCATCCGTGACTCATTTATTGGGCCTTAGGATACAACGCCGTTTATATTTAATAATAGTATTACGAGTGGGCTAATGCCATTTGATATGCTGTAGATGGTGGAGATGAATTTCGACTGAGCCCGAAAGAATAAAAATACATATAATGCGGGTTTCCTACTCGGGTTGCAAATGAGTACAGAGGCGCTTTCCACACTGGTAATTTTTCTCAAAATCTTGTTTTATGCGATATTCGTAACTTGGTAATACTTTGAGATATTTTGAGACAAAAAATAGTTTAGAAAATTGGTGCTTTATCAGTCAGGAAAGCACAAAAGTCGATGTTATATCTATTCATGTCTACTTAAGGAAAGATGTGACCTACGACTTTTTCTTTTGTCAGTGCTGCAGTATCCCAACTTCATCACCGAATCATTTTGAAATTTGAGTGACTTCGCATTTGGTGTATAATTTCAATTTGATATCGTCGCGTATCGGCATCATATACGTACGTAGGTACCTCATATAGAGTAACAGTACAATGATATAACCCTGCAATTAATTTGTTGCCACTTAAGTACACATATTCTCTTCGAAACAAAAGAAAAATAATGAAAATCATTTGCAAAAACCGAGGGTCTACATGTACACGTGAATGTTCATCTGAAAAATGTCGTCGCACGAGTAACTTTTCTCAAGAATTGTTGCCTTCCGCAGCAATAAACAAAACACAATGTTGCCCTACACCACAAATTGTCAAAACATTTGGGGAAAAGTATGGACCAGCTAATTTGTTTTCATAAATACGTAAATATTTGCTTTTTGTGCTTCAAACACGACAATAACGCACAACATTTTACGTTTTTTAATACGACAAAACAGTCAAACACAATAAAATTATTATCCCATAAATTGAATTACAAAAAAAGTGCTCTGTAACATTCGTCTCGTCTCCGTTTTTGGATAAAAACCTTTGACTTGCACCCACTGGCAACAGCACCCTCAAAATATTAGTTGACTCGTGAAGGAAGTTCATTACTTGACACAGCTGTTGCTGAAACCATGGGAATGAGGACGGATAGACAAAATGGTTGCGCAAATGTAATGAGACTCTGTAAGTGGTTTGCACAAAACAGTGTGTGTTCAAAAAACAGATACATCTTAAATTACGAAGTAAAGAAATATTTGTCTTATTACTGTAATGAACATTTCCTGCCACGAGTTTTCCGATTGTAATTTTTCGTCCTCTAGGAAATAACCCAATTTCACATATTTTATATACAGAAATGTATATTACAATTACTATTGACGGATACAATCCAAATGGGGTCACTGAATTGTTGACAGATACTTCTGATTAACTATCAGGAGTTCTTCTGTACAATTCGACTATTCAGGCTAAACTGACTAACGTAATAAGAAATAGCGGAAAATATAAAGAAACGATTTAGCAATAAATAATGCCAGTCTGAACCAGCGGGTAGTGGTGGTCGAAGAGATTTTCCGTTAGACTCAGTTATTTTAGGATTTATTGTTTGAGCACTTTTAGTGCGTCATTCAAGTTGGTTGTATGAGTTCAGTGTTCAAAGTGCTCTCGATTAGAATAAATTGAAGGCCACTGAATACAGGGAGAGCCGGGAGTAGAGATTTTGAAAATTGAATGCACAGAATGAAATTGAATGCAAAAGAAATTTGTACAAGTAAATGCCATTTTTTATTTCTAACGATAAGTCCTTGTCTGTCATTTATGTACTTTGAATAGATTAATTCATGCAATTTTTGCCCCAGGCTACGCTTCAGGTGATCTATTGTGAATATCAAATTTTGGCATAATTTTTCATCATTTCGGCCAGCATCCCAACAATAACACCCATAATGTTGTCTAGCACTGATACTCATATTTTACAGACACCGAATTTTGCCAATAAAACTCCTGGATATGCATGTTTTGCTTCTTTGTAAGTCTACTCATGATGAAATGGCAAGGCAATTTTGACATAAAGTTAAAATTCAAAAACTATTTCAAATTGGTTCTCTACAATTACCATTTTCTAGAGAAAACTTAAAATAAACAGCTTTTAAAACATACAGCATATGTATGTACATAGAAAGGTCGGCGACAAGCGCTATGAATGATGGATAACGATACTTATAAATTTTTTGTAGTGGTCCCGTAAAAATATTCCATTCCATCGACCAGGCTCTTGCCAAACGACTGAGACCCATTATTCATCTCGAGAATTGGCACAACTACACATACTTAGTTAATGTTCTTTTAATAATTCATACAAAATACTTTCAGAAATGGGAGATGAGGAAGATCCATGGGGAGCAGATGATTCTGGAGATACAGTCGAGCAGCCAGTAGAGGCACCAGTTCCTGCTCAAGCAGTGGCTCAAGATAGTCAAGCAGCTGCAAATGTTTCAGCTGAAGTTCATGATGCACCTGAGGCTGAAGTGGCACCACCTCCCCCTCAACAAGAAGATGATGGCTACAGAAAACCTGTTCAATTATACAGACATTGGGTTAGGTAAATAAACTAGACATCTAATATCTGTAAAATACTACTCTAATATTTTGCTTACGTATTTCAGGCCCAAATTCCTGCAGTACAAATACATGTATAACTACAGAACGAACTACTACGATGATGTTATTGATTACTTAGATAAAAGGCAAATAGGCGTGACTAGAGAAATACCCAGACCTCAGACATGGGCTGAACGAATTTTAAGAAGTAATTATTCCAGGTAAGTCTTCTGTCGCTAAAAAACTTCCTTTACACAGTATTTTTCGTTTATCTGTCTATTTTATATAACTGCCCAAAAATCGGTTAACTTGGAAATATTCTTTACTTTTCTTTGAAAATCGTTAAGTGCACATTTCCGATATCTGCACTCTTATTGGAAAGCTTTTTATTGCTTTTTCATACCTTTAATATATCGAAAAGGCAGCTAACCGAAAAACACAATATTTAATTGGTAACTAGGCAATTAAGCGGATACTGGATTTATAGTCTGTAATCAATCAGGCCTAATATGATACAAAATGATTACAGATGAATCGAATATATTGATTCGATATTTGACTTTTTACTAACCAGATGTTTGTTTTCTACATATTTTTTTCAGTGGAAGAGGCTTGGATTTTGAATCGTCTATCAAGAGGGACAAACAATTAATTCAAACTTTAGCAGCATCGATTCGACCCCATAACTATCATACTAAGGCATACATCAATCAGAAATATGCTAAAGTCCTCTAAATCTGTTTTATTCCCAAATATCTATAGTTTTGAATGATGTAAATATTTATTTGAACAGTTTAGTTTTAATTATATAATACCTAAAACATGTTATAATAATAGGGTTTCGTTGCAGTGAATATATTTGAGAGTAAATAATATTATAGATCCAAATGTCTACCTTATATAGTATTGTCCTTATCAGGTAAAGTATACCGGTCGGATATGCATTCGGCTGTCTCAGAAGTTTGACGACATTAAAGCTCCTCGGCTTGTCGCACGGTCTGTGAGACCGGTTGTGTTTTATAACGAAGGGCTTAAATTTATTAAACATCATTGTTTTATTGCCATTTAAAAAGAAAACATGTACTATTAGTAAGCAGTACATGAGACTGGCGCACAGGACGGATAGAAAATCGAGAAGGGCATTCCACCCAAATCCAATGTCGCTAAATCGCAGAGGAGTGCATAACTGATGCCCAAACTAGAATATGCATTAGACGGAGAATAATACGGTACCGTAAGGTTACAGATATCTAGATATTTATACATGCGAAGATATGTGGTTTTACTATCGAAAGTTTACAGTAATGATTCGGTGCGCGCAGTTCTGTTAAAAAGAAAAATATTTTATTTAATTACAATACAAAGTAAATTTATATTCTAATTTTGGGTCCAAGGGTAAACCGGGTGACACATACCATATGGCTAGATTTTTGCAGCGACAGACCAAAGCCTCTGGTGGGAATCGAACCCACAACCCCCACGCTGGTAGGCAAGCACGCTACCAACTCGCCTACCGGGGCGCCTAGGAGAGATATTTGTACACAAATTTCCTAGATTGTTCTAAATAACAATTAATGAAAGTGAATTCGGAAAGTCTTTCGTCAAATCTATGTATTAAGGTACAAGAGATTTGAATTTGCTAGAATATTGGTGAAACAACATGCCAGTTTGCATACGCAAGGTATTGGTATGAACAAATAAAGCCATTTTACCCATTGGTACATTTTCCGATTAGGCACAGGACAGTAGAATTAAGGACACCAGGTGATTTCGGATAATTCGGTAATGTCTTTTCGGTAATGTCTTCATATACTAACACTTGTTTTAAATGTTCATTGATTTGTCACTGTGTTTAAAATATATTTGAAGTGTCGATTTAGATTAGTCTACACTATTGGCGGGTTCAAACTGATCAACGTATGTCTGCAATATGGATTCTTCCTGTCTATATGGAAAAGACAACAACTATCGGAGATTGTTATCTCCATTAGGAGATCTGAAAGCAATACGGTTTCAGAAATAGATGCACAGTGGTAGTATGCAGATTTGATTGAATAGAGGTATATTTTTGGGAGAATAGTACCGAGAAATATTGCTTAGTGCTTTCTAGGGTGTCCGTTAATTGTCGCTCGAAGTTTTGATGAAAAAAGTGCTCTAAAAAGTTCACGGCACTCGGACTATGTCTTCACGTTTTTAAGGTTTTTATGGTTGTTTTGCATTTTCTTTTTTATTTGATTTACCGAATGGATAATTTTTCAAGAATATTGTGTGAAAATTTGAGACCAATCAGAGCAATATCGCTGAAGTAAATTTAAGCCTATTTATTATTGGCCGTTTGCCATTTCGCCACAATCGTCAGGGCCTAACATTTGGTGAGAACATGTAGTTTGGTATTAGGCGTGTTTTCGTTTCACCACTAGCTTAGATAATCGCTGAATTTGTATGGAGAGCTAGGCGACATTAAACTATCGCTTTAGTTGCGTTGTGAGTGGCTTTGTGTGAACATCGTTTTTGGACCAATTGTTTTTGTTGCATCTAAGACTCTTAGGCCCATTATCTCAATGTCCGATTAAAATTTATCGTAACGATATACTACCGGTTAGCACAATTTACTTTTCTCAATATCTACTTATCGGATCGATAAATGATAACCGACACTTGTATGCCGGTTAGTCGTTTATCATAACGAAAACCATGAACAGCTGATATGATGACTCCACTCCTTTTCTGTCATTCTTTTCGTTTTTCTTTCACAACAACATTTAAAATTGAATTGAATAAAAAGTTAATACAGTAAAATCCCGATAATTCGTAATGTCAAGGGACCGACCGTTTTCTACGAATTAGCGGGGTTTTCGAATTAGCGGGGTTTCGAATTAGAGGGGGGAAGAAAGAAAAAATACGAATTACCGATGTTTTTATTCAATCATGAATATATGTACATACATACATATTTATATGTATGTATGTATAAAATTTTATTTTTTAAAAACAAAAAAGCGCCTTGTAGTGCGACTGTTTTTGTGCCATTTTAATGGCCTTTGGACAAACTGCACACATTTTTACGGAGTAAAATCACCACTTAATTCACTGAACTGCAGAAAAATGTGAATATGCCCGATCAATGCCAGTTTACAGCAACGTAAGAACAATGAGAGTTAAAGAAAGACACACACATAAATAACAACAAATGCTTCGCCACTTGAGAGCATAGAATCACTTGTCAGTGTTTTACCGTTTCTCCTCCAAAGAACGCGTTGCCTCCGCTACATAAAAAAGCACGAAAGAGAGAATAGCAAAACAGTTGAAGTTTACGAATTATCGAGGTTTTCAACGAAAAATTACGAATTATAAGAGGTTTTTAGGCATTTCGCTGGAAAAATTTTACGATTTATCGAGGGGACCGAAATGTATGGGATTTTTACGAATTATCGCGATTTTTTCAAGGGACCGGGATTTCGTTACGAATAAGCGGGGTTTACGAATTAGCGGGGTACGAATTATCGGGATTATACTGTAATATACTACACAGCTAAGAATACACAGCTATGCCATTTATTTTTTATCATTTATAAACATCTACACGGTAGAGTTGACGTACTAACATTTGTCAGCCAGTTAATTTAACGAATACATGAGAAAATGAAAATGTTTAACCGGTAGTATATCGTGTCGATAAATTAATGTGCCGGTTAATTCACCGGCACTTTAATCGTACATTGAGATAATGGGCCTAAATATCTACTTAGCATTTATCGGATCGATAAATGATAACCGGCACTTGTCTGCCGGTTAGTCGTTTATCATAACGAAAACCATGAACAGCTGATGTGATGACTCCACTCCTTTTCTGTCATTCTTTTTGTTTTTCTTTCACAACAATATTTAAAATTGAATTGAATAAAATTTTAATAATATACTGTACAGCTAAGAATACAAAGCATTGCCATTTATTTTTATCATTTATAAACATTCACACGGTAGAGTTGCCGTAGTTCCATTTGTCAGTCCGTTAATTTAACGAATACATGAGAAAATGAAAATGTTTAACCGGCAGTATATCGCGTCGATAAATTAATGTGCCGGTTAATTAACCGGCACTTTAATCGTACATTGAGATAATGGGCCTATGTGTGAAACACTACATTATTTAAATGACCACCACGCGAAGTGTTGCAAGCATTGATTCTTTTGAGGTAATTTTGGACCACTTTTTGGCACATATTGGGCGGTATCTCCGCCATAACTTGACGAATGTTGGTTCTTAAGTGCTCAAGAGTTAAAGGTTTATCTGCATAAAAACGGTCTTTCGCGTAGCCCCACAAAAAAGTCTAATGGTGTCAAATCACATGATCTTGGTGGTCAGTTGATGTCGCCACCACGAGAAATTACGCGGGATATGTCTCTTGCAATAAAGCCATATTCGCTCGAGTTTTGTGGCATGTGGCACCGTCTTGTTACAGGCAAACCAAAATTCGGTTATCATACCATAACGCTCGGTGAAGGTGACAGTCGTTCCCTCGTCGTTTTCGAAGAAGTAACGTCCAATCACACCTTCGGACCAAAGAGCGCACCAAACAGTGACTTTTTGTGTGTGCCTCTCTTCAATTACTTGAGTATTCTCAGAACCACAAATACGACAATTTTGTTTATTAACATACCCACGGAGTGAGAAATGAGCTTCATAACCAGAAACCATAATCTCATCTTAAAGCACGATATGTGGCTGTGCCAGAATAACCATTTTTGTAGAAGGTTTTAATAATTTTTACGCGTTGTGTGATTGTTAAGCGATCCATTTTCGTCAATGTCAGACTTCCAACTGAAAAGAAAAAAAAATGGTTTAACAACTTAGTTTGATAACCCTATGATTTGGATAACCCTATGATGTAAAGTATATAAGATCTACCAAGATTGCCTATGCAACTGACAAAGATATTTTCGTTGTAAGGACTACGAATCTTGGCAAGCTCTGTGATAAATGCCTGGAAGAAAGCTGTGGATGTAAAATGAGATCTTCTGCCGGGGGATGTGATGGTGTCTCATATGAGATGGTTACATCCTTAACAGATATATCGATGATAAATTTACTTACGGCTCTTAACAATGCTTTCTACGATAAAAACATCAGGGATAATTGGAGAACCATTAAAATTGTACCAATACCAAAGCCTAACAAGGATCTGTCCAACATTGAAAATTTTAGACCAATTTCTTTAACAATTGTCTGTTTGAAAATTATCAATTTAATGCTTAAGAAGCGAATGTAGGACTTGGTAGAAAATAAAAGGCTTTTTATCTGAATACGAATAAATCAGGAAAGACAACATGCCTAGAGAGTCATTCCTGACGGTGTACAGGAAGGAGATATGTGAGTATGAGAGAGACAACTTCATCATCTTTGCGACAGATGCGTCTGTAACATCTAATGCCACAATAAAACCTCCAGTCTTTCTGGGGAGATTTGGGCTCTGCTCAAAGCACTAGACATTGCCATTGAGGACGAATATTTAAAGATGGAGTCTCTGGAGTCCCTCAGTGTGGGCGCACCCTCAGAGGTTAAATACACGCCAGAAGAGGGGCTGAGATGCGGTATATGACGAAGGGAACGTTGAATTCCAAAACAAATCCCTAGACAAAGGAAAATTCTTTGCCAGCATTTTTTCTGCTGTTAAAAAACACCGTGGTATCACAAGATTCTGTTTTCACACAGCGAAGTTGAACTAGCTAACAGACTTATGTCTGGACTAAATATTACAAGACATATGTCCACAGGATTGGTGCTAGCCAATATTGCCTTTGTGATACGTGCCTTGGCCGAGAAACGGCGCAACAACTGTTTTTAGATGTCACGCGAAGTGTGTTCCTATTGGCTGATAGTCAAAGTGGTTTCAATTGCAGGGTTGCCAACATAAGTTCTTCCGCTGTGTTTCAATCTGAAAATTGTCACTTGTTGTACGTGCAAATAGAGTTGGCAACTCTTACAAGGGATAAACTACGTCATCTAACGGAAAATCATGCGCATGGCGTAATTTTTCATTCTATCATTGTTACGAATCAAATCTATTATTTATAAATGTAACAGGTTTTTTTTTATATTAGTTTGAATTACCACATTTGGAATAGAATATATTTGTGGTAACCCCTTTTTTTGTAATGGTGTTAACTCTGGTATTGATTTATTCGGTACTCCGTGGGTACTTTAGTATACGAGTAATCACTTTGGGAGTAGTCGTTTGTCGAATTTGAATCAACCGTCAATTCCAGAGAAAACGCCAGAAGGAATAGAATTAAGTAAGTTTTTGTTAATTGTTAATCTCTAGTATTTCCAATACTAAACGTGTATGAATACTTCTAGATAATAAAACCAAACCAAACCTAACCGGATTCGACCGGACTTTATTTCAAATCATAATAAAGCTGCGTTTTACTATAATTCTACAATAAGTTACAGCCGTAACAATTTGTTTCTCCGTTGCTGCCGCAACATTTTTTATTATTTAATTGCCGAATTAAATAAACTTTCTGGAATTCATTTATGCCACGCCGTAGCAAACGTTTGCAGAGAGAAACTATGTCTGAAAAGGATTCGTGCACAGCTGACGCATCCGCCAGTGAGAGTGATGGAGAAAGGACAATAATCGAACAAGACCAAGTTAAAGACTTGAAGGAGGAAATTCGTAGCCTGAAACTGTCACTGGAGATGCTGTTGAAGAAAGTTAACTCGCCATCATCAACTGAAGTCGATCCACCACGTCTGCCTGTAGGAACAACAACATACGCCTTGCCACATTCATCTGCAGTGCAAACAACAACAGCAGCGGCCTTTAGTTTTTCTTTGCCACATTTGCCACAACCGAATAAGATAAGTATCGATAAATTTTCTTTGCCACCTTCATTCTATCCGAATGAAAATACTACTTATTATCCTGACACATATATGCCTTGTCGAACGACCTCTTATATGCCACATATGTCGTATCTACAATCGCCCTCTTTCATACCACCTTCTACGTCTGTACCGACAAGAATTTTAATGCCGCCCTCGCCGTCCGTACAAGCAAATTTTCAGCCAGTGTCAAATAACTTGCCACCTCGGTCAACGCAGCCGCTCTCGTCAACAACAACATCGACGTTTTTGCCCATCCATTCAACAGGTGCCGCTTTCACACCACAGTATGCGCCCTATCATCGACCTATTCGAAAGCTATACGATTTGCCTGAATTTAATGGCCAACCGGAGCAATGGCCAATGTTCGCCGTTTCGTACAAGGAAACTACGGAAAGCTACAACTACTCAAATTTGGAAAATCTGTCACGGTTACAAAAAGCATTGAAAGGGGATGCGAAGGCCAAAGTTGAGGCTTATTTGATCCATCCAGAGGGCGTAGACCAAGTTATGAAGACGTTGGAATTTCATTATGGCCGTCCTCAGATTATGATACGAAGTCAGATCTCGAAGGTACGTGCCTACCCAGCGATTTCGGGAAGAAGAATGTCAGACATTGTGGATTTTAGCACGATGGTTGCTAATTTGACTGTTTTCTTGCAGAACGCCGGAGCATCGCCACATTTAGTTAATCCTACTCTGCTTGATGAACTGGTCAACAAACTACCCCTAACGAAGCGTGAAGATTGGATGAGATATTCGGTGAATTATTTGTCACAATATCCAAGTGTAAGGGAGTTTAGCGTATGGCTTCAGGATGTTGCAACCTACATTTCTTTGGCAACAGAAACAGATTCCAATAAAAATGAGCCAGCCAACAATAAGGGAGGCAAGCCAAAACCATCTTTTGCCATTACAACACAGGAACGTCGCCAACGAAATTGTCCAATGTGCCGGCAAGACCACCATTTGAATCAATGCTCAAAATTTAAGAATGTTTCCCCAGACGAACGATGGAAACTAGTGAAGGAGAATCACTTATGTTTTAGTTGCCTGCATGCCGGCCACGGTTCCCTCAAATGTAATAGTCGTCGTCAATGTGGTTTGTCGAAATGCACAAGATTTCATGCAGATTGCTGCATGAGGACGTGAAATCTAATGGGAATTTCTACTCGGTAAACTGTAAACAAACCAATGCAGCGGGTAGTGGTGGTAATATACCGATAACTGATACAACCGAGATCGATAATACATCTGTTACAACGATAGTCGATAATTCTTTAAATAAGAAGACGTTACTCAAGTTTCTGCCTGTGGAATTGAAAGGGCCAAAGGGTAGTGTGAAAGTTATCGCATTTATCGATGACGGTTCGAAAATATCGCCTTTGGAAGAAAAGGTGGCAGCACGAATTGGGTTACAGGGGCCAACCAGTAACTTATCACTTGCATGGATTGGTGGCAAAACATCAAGGGAGATGTCAAAGAAGGTGAATCTTGAGATTTTCAATATGAGTAAGGGTGAGAAAAGTTTCTCAATGAGAAATGTGAGAACAACGAATAATTTGTCATTGCCGCCACAGACTTTAAATTTTCGGAAATTTAAGGAAAGATTTCCGGCGTTGAGAGATATTAATGTTGAAGATTATTTAAATGCCACACCGGAGTTATTAATTGGTCTACCTCATACGGGACTGGTTCGTCCAGACAGTGTCATAAATTTGGATGAACACTTTTCCGTACATCGAACGAAGTTGGGAAATATATTGTTCGGTTCAAATGAAGAATCCACAGGGGCCTCCGTATGTGTAATTGATGTTCATTCTATTGAGTATTTCACTTTGGAAAGTTTCGGAGTGAAGGTTGCCGATTCGATCGTATCTGATGATGACAAAAGATCCGAGGGGATTCTCCAGACTACTACGATGAAGAAGGGACTTCGATACGAAACTGGCCTTTTGTGGAGAAAAGACGATTACAAATTTAAGGACAGTTTTTCCATGGCATTCAAGCGTCTTCAAGGTGTTGAGGCAAAGATGAATAATAATGCCGATTTAGCCGTGTGGTATAAGGATAAGATAGAAGAGTACGTTTTAAAGTGTTATGCCAGAAAATTGTCTCCGGAGGAAGCATCGATGGAAGAGGAACGGACTTGGTACTTGCCACATTTTGTTGTTACAAACGCCAACAAGTGTAACAAACGGCGTCTTGTTTTCGATGCAGCCGCGTCTGTTGATGGTGAGTCGTTTAACTCCAGACTGCTGAAGGGTCCAAGTACGTACCAGCCGAGACCACTTTTGTCAATTTTATTTAAATTTCGCCAACGTCGAATTGGAGTCTGTGCGGACATCCGAGAAATGTTCCATCGCGTCGAAATTCGGGAACAGGATCAGACAGCCCAAAGGTTCCTATGGAGACATGGCGACACTACTAGACCACCAGATGTATATGTGATGCAGGTCATGATTTTTGGATCGGCCAGTTCGCCATGTTCGGCTCAGTTTGTTAAAAATTTAAATGGCAAGATTTACGAGAACATCTACCCGAGGGCCTATAGAGCAATTGTTGAAAATCACTATGTCGATGACTACGTGGACAGTTTCGATACCGCGGAGGAGGCAGTCGCTGTGACTAAACAGGTGCTTAGCATACATGACCAGGCTGGTTTCGAACTGAGGGGGTTTGTGTCGAATTCAACTGAATTTTGTCATGCCATTGAGGTTGAGGAGTCCGATAATGATTCTAATTTGACAAACCTGTGTAGAAGCGAGACAATGACTGAGAAAATTTTGGGACTATTTTGGTCGCCCAAGGACGACACATTCTGTTTTATCCTCAAATTTGCCAGGGTTCCTGAAGCAGTTCTGAATGGTGTTCGCAAGCCAACGAAGAGCGAGGTACTCAGTTTGACTATGTCAATATTTGACCCGTTTGGGTTTTTGGCGAACGTGGTAATAAGGTCAAAGATTCTGCTGCAGGAACTATGGAGGTGCAACGTTGACTGGAACTCGCCCATACTTGAGACAATATATAGGAAGTGGTATAGCTGGTACGAGGAACTTCAAAACGTACAGTACATCAGGGTTCCAAGGTGTTATGGACCCAATTTTACGAAATCGTCTACAACATTTGATCTGCACGTTTTCGTGGACGCAAGTGAGGTGGCATTTGCGGCTGTGGCGTACTGGAGGATTTGTGGTGGAAACGGAGACAATGTAGTATTTGTTGCTGGTAAATCTAGGTGTGCCCCGATAAAGCACCTTTCCATCCCAAGACTTGAACTTCAAGCTGCTGTGCTCGGCGTACGGTTAAATGAGGCAATCATATCAAGCCATGACTTAAAGCCGCGGGAAATAATTTTTTGGTCCGATTCGAAGACGGTGGTCAAGTGGATTCAGTCCGACTGTAGGGTTTATAAACAGTTTGTCTCTCATCGTATTGCGGAAATATTAGATTGTTCAAGGGTAGGACAAAGGAGATGGGTTCCCGGTTCGCAAAACCCCGCCGATGATGCCACAAGACCACAATGTTTTTCCGAAAATTCGTCTGATTCTCGATGGCTGAAAGGCCCCCCGTTCTTGAGATTCGACGAGAAGACCTGGCCAGTATTGCCCGATGATGTATATGGACAGGATGGCGATTCTGAAATACGATCGAAATTTGCATTGGCTATAACGGATACCGGTTACTTAATCCCGTGTGATGAGGGATCAAAATTTTATAGACTTTTAAGAATAAGATGTTGGTTGGATCGTGCCGTGAGGATTTTTAAATGTCATGCATCCCACCAGGACAAGTCTGCTTTAAACTTTCACACACATTTAACCGTACAAGAGGTAGCGGAAGCTGAAATTTTTTGGTGTACAATTGCACAACAGGACGATTTTGCCGAGGAATATAATTTATTGTCGTCAAATAGACCGGTATCGAAGAAGAGTCCTATTTATAAACTAAACCCCTTCTTGGGAGGAGATGGACTGATACGAGTCTCCGGTCGCATCAATAATGCAGAATGTGTTGCCCAGATGACAAAGGAGCCTGTGATTATGCCGAAAGATCACCTCATCACAAGGCTGATCGTGAAACAATATCACGAGGATTTCAAACACCAAAATCAGGAATCAATATGTGCATCGATTCGTACAAAATTTTGGATTCCCAGTTTGCGAAGGCTAGTAAGGTCTGCTAAGAAAAGATGCCAGGAATGCAAGAACAGAAATGCTATGCCGAAGCCGCCCTTGATGGGACAACTGCCATTGGATCGAATCTCTCCCTATGTCAGGCCATTTACATATACGGGTATCGATTACATTGGTCCATTCGTTGTGTCGATTGGCCGCCGAAGTGAGAAAAGATGGATAGCACTTTTCACATGCCTGACAGTACGGGCGATTCACGTGGAGATGGCAAAGGACCTGTCGACCGATGCAGTCATATTGTGTATACGCAATTTTATTAACCGCAGAGGATTGCCGATCCGTATAAGAAGCGACAGAGGGACAAATTTCGTCGGCGCCAGTAAAGAAGAATTTGTGTTCGACGAGACAAAATTGGCTGATGAATGTACACGACGTGGAATAGAATGGCTGTTCAACACTCCAGCTAACCCCTCGGCAGGTGGCGCATGGGAACGTATGGTACGTTGCGTTAAGAACGTGTTGTCCTTTACATTGCACGAAAAGTCGCCTCAGGTCGAGACCTTAAATAGTTTGTTAATAGAGGCGGAAAATTTGGTTAACTCTCGCCCCCTCACTCATCTACCTATTGAAGACTGCGATAGTGAGCCCCTGACTCCCAATCATTTTTTGCTGGGATGCCCAAATATTGTGCAGACTCCTGCTGTTGGCGAAAGGGCTTGTCTCAGGAAGCAATGGCATATTTTACAGCAACTGAAGCAGACGTTTTGGAAAAGGTGGGTACTTGAGTACCTACCTGACTTGACCCGACGTACGAAGTGGTACCAACCAATCAAACCACTGCAAGTTGGCGACGTGGTGGTCATATGTGATGACAACGAGGCACGTGGCGAGTGGAAACGAGGTATTGTTCTGGAGGTTTTTTCGGCGGCTGATGGCCAAGTTCGTTCGGCAGTGGTGAAGACTTCAGTTGGAAGGTTACGACGTCCTGCTTCCAAACTGGCGGTCCTTGATGTTGGTGGTGAGTCTCCCTGATCGACTCACGGGTGGTGGAATGTTACGAATCAAATCTATTATTTATAAATGTAACAGGTTTTTTTTTATATTAGTTTGAATTACCACATTTGGAATAGAATATATTTGTGGTAACCCCTTTTTTTGTAATGGTGTTAACTCTGGTATTGATTTATTCGGTACTCCGTGGGTACTTTAGTATACGAGTAATCACTTTGGGAGCAGTCGTTTGTCGAATTTGAATCAACCGTCAATTCCAGAGAAAACGTCAGAAGGAATAGAATTAAGTAAGTTTTTGTTAATTGTTAATCTCTAGTATTTTCAATACTAAACGTGTATGAATACTTCTAGATAATAAAACCAAACCAAACCTAACCGGATTCGACCGGACTTTATTTCAAATCATAATAAAGCTGCGTTTTACTATAATTCTACAATAAGTTACAGCCGTAACAATTTGTTTCTCCGTTGCTGCCGCAACAATCATTCTTGCACATAACAACACTAAGGCCCATTATCTCAATGTACGATTAAAATTTATCGTAACGATATACTACCGGTTAGCACAATTTACTTTTCTCAATATCTACTTAGCGTTTATAGGATCGATATCGGATACATTAGCGAGCGCATGGCATATGTTTTCACAATAGAAATTATTATTATTTTGAAAATTAAATTTTATTATTTTTTAGAACATTTTATTTCTTTCAAAGAAATTTCAAAAAGTAGGCATTTGCTTTAAAAAAAAACATTACTTGCTTGAAAATATTGCCATGCCAAATTACTGACATCTAGAGTGCGTAGCCGAACTAATGTGTCAAAAAACAACTTGGGACGTCTGACCTCTGTATAGTCTATGGTGGGATAAGAAATTAATTTCGGATAATAGTATGGTGTTTTTGAAATAAAGTATTGAAACCCATATTATGATGTGCTTTTCATACTCGTTCCAGTATATTTTCTTACCTTGACTCAAGGAGCAAATATCTTTGTTTCACCGCTTCTTTGATCATATTTTGATTCATTTTTTTTTATTAAATTAAACTATACATTAGATACTCGTTATATATTATACATATTTTTCGTTTTATTGACACCGATACTGCTTTGAATGGACAAACTTATTTATATTTCGGATAAATAATTTACTTCAATAACTAATTATAATAGCAAAAAGGTAGTTAATATCAATTAGTATTAGATTTCCCATTCAAATGTAAACCGATTCCATGAAACACCTACAATGAACTGACAATTGATTCCACGATTTCATGAAACACTTACAATGAACCGACAATTGAAAATAACAGAATTGCCCTATGAAAATACAGGGTTCTCCAACAAGATGTCTTATTTTGAATCCCGGTATTTGGGTAGCTGTCACTTTTAAAGCTTTTATTCCTTCGCATTTGACAAGTAGAACCTATGCCATTACTAAAAATGGACCGATATACGCTTCAAAAACGCATTGAAATTATTAGAAAAAGGTGATCACAATTGGCCACCGAGATCTTGTGATTTAACACCTTGCGACTTCTTCCTTTGGGGTCACGTGAAAGATAAGGTCTACGCCAACAGCCCAACGTCGATTCAAGACCTCAAAAATAGATTTCGTGAGGCTATCGAGGACATAGGGCAGCCACTTTGCGATTTGATTATGGACAATTTCATGAAAAGGATATGGTCCTGTAAGCGTGGTAGTGGTGACCATTTGGCTGATGTTGGTTTACATTATTAACCTTCCTTTTTATTATGAAATAAACATCCGTTCATTTATCTCAAAAAATTATATTTTTCTTTGAATACCAAAGTAACACATCTTGTTGGAGAACCCTGTATTTAGAAGATTACAAATAAAGCGTATTTTATGCGTTTCTGGTGGCAGTTTTTTTAAATGGTTTATTAACCCAAAAGCGTTCAATAAGTATTTCTAAAATTATTTTCTTTCAACACGCCCATAACATATTCAGCTCCAGTTGAACAACTAGTTTTTTTTTTACGAGAATGTGAACGGTCCATAAAGGTATGCATTGTACGTTTTTTCCTTGGAAAATTTTGTTTTAATAATAAATTGTTAATTGTTCTAATGTTCTTCTTTATTATTTTATGCATTTTTTTTTGTTCGGTTATGAATTATTAGAAATTAATTGTTGAAGTGAATATCAGAAAATTTTAATTATTATTAATTTTGATTCATTTATTTAGAATTTGTTCATGTTGTAAATTCAAATTTTTGAAAATAATCAAAAGTAGTCTTGAAAGCAGTTGTGTTAAAAGCAAAGACATTAAACAATCAATTCACACTCTGATCCCCGGTAAACGCGGTGACGCGTTCAGGCACAATTAGTCTTGACGGTTGACGGTAGGCTCAATATTGTGCGATTAGTTATGACGGTAGACGACGGTAAGACAAAACTAAACAAAAACAGCTGATCGAAGAGCATTTGTACAAAATATAATTTGAAATTTGCGTTGTGACAGACTGTCTTCGTTTATAAGCATATTACTCATAACTATAAACTTTAAAATTGAATTTACAACTTTTAAGCAATTGCCGCGCGCAAAATGTCGAAGTGAAAGCAATAACAATAAACAGCTGATTGGTCTTGACGGTTGATTCCGCAACCTGCAGAAGTTTACCGTCTTCTACCGTCAATTTTAGTTGTCTCTCTCTAACACATGCAAAATGCAACCCCAACTCAAACAGCTGATCGTCTACCGTCAACCGTCAAGACTAATTGGGCATTTCCTTCATTTGCCTATCTCTTCTCTCTCTACACCACCAATTCGCCAACGAAGTCTTGTACTTAGAATGGGGCTAAAAGAAGTCTTCTTACTTACTCACTTATTTCCCTTAACATCCCATGAAGGAACAGTCGAGAACTCTCGAATCAGTGAGCTGTGCGCGATATAATTTGTGTACTCACTAAACGGGACGTATTGTTTAAAGCCGGTTCCGAACGGTTAATTCTTTTCTAGAGAAGTGTTACATGGCTTCTTACTCATAAAATCGCCAGCATTTACGAGGTGGAAAACAGCCGCTGAAAAATGTTTGATGGTATTACGCGGTTTTGAACGTGGGTTTAGTTATGACTCCACGGCCGTCCAAAAAAATATGTTTAAAAAATAAACCATGTTTTGCCGAAAAATATATCTTTTTGACACGCGCCCCGATAGACGAGTTGGTAGCGTGCTTGCCTCTCAACGTGAGGGTTTTGGGTTCGATTCTCACCAGAGGCCTTGGTATGTCTCTGGAAAATCTAGCCATATGGTCTGTGTCACCAGGTTTACCCTTGGACCCAAACTTAAAATATAAATTTACTTGTAATTAAATAAAAAATAACTATTTTTTTCACTTTGTTGTTAACGAGGACAGTTTATCTGCTATAAACATAATCGCAGTGCTCTAAATGGCTTCGACGCCCTTTTCAACTCTACATTCAAAATTGTAGAAGATTGTCCGGAGATTTCTAAATTTTCTATCCCAACTAGCGTTAACGATGGCTAACCTTCTGGCCGAAATATTTGCAAAGATCCCCAAGAAAGGTGATGCTACAAACCATGCAAATTACCCTCAATTGCAATATATTCTGCACTCTCGAAGGATATGTGGAGCATGGTTAACCAACATCTTGTTGAGTATTGAGTCTAACGGTCTGAAGAATGATCGATAGTATAGCTTCCGTAGAAACCGTTCTACTGGAGACCTGATGTCGTTCCTTTCGGAATGATGGAGTCATGCTGTTACACGGCTTGGGCAAAGCAAGATCGTGGCTCTGGATATTTCCAAGTCGTTCGATAAGGTCTGGCAAGGTGTACTCATATCAAAACATATTGCATTTGTCGATTCATATCAAGTTTTTTCTGAGATCGCTATATACGAGTTGTTATAGATCCAATGAGAATAGGTTGACCGCAGGAGTGCCACAGGGTTCTGTTCCCTCTCCACCTCTACTTCTTATTTTCACTGACGACCTGTTGGGTCAGACTGCGAACCCAATTTACTCTTATGCGGATGACAGCAACCGCGATTTGGCGACAATTTTCGTTTCGCTAGATGTGAAATCCGTAGGTGATTGCCACGCCCACTTTTGAGTTTCGGATACTTTGGGGTATGAAACTTGTATGTTTTTTTTTGAGGGTGAGGTTGGTTTACCCGTCTAAAACTTTCTCAGTTTTTTTTTTTAAATAAGCTCTAAAGTTAAATCTTGCTTTCTTCAACCCAAGTAGATAAAATAAATGTATAAAATGTATCTTTAAGGACATAAAATAATGGCCGCGTTCATCTACAAATCGTACAGATTAAAGGAAGAACTGGCTTCATCGGGTTTACCCGTTTTTAAAAAAGGATATTTTTTGCATCTGATGACATTAAATGTTTGTCACACAGCACTGTGGTCCCAAATCAATGGCAACATTCAAAGCAATCATCGATAATAAATAAAAAAAGTTATTGGCAACACTGCAAGTTTGGCAAGCATTGAAAGTTGAATGTTTTAGCACGTGTTATTACTTCGAAGTCAAAACAGTGTAACAATTATATTATAACAGTAAAAATTTAAAAAGGAAAGTATAAAAATGTTGTGCAATGGAAATTGAAGATTAAGGTAAGTAGTTTACATACATTATTTAAAATTTAATTTTTGTTGTGTCCTTGTCGTTATTCTTGAGTGTTATGTTATTATGTTTTTATTATTCAACATAACCTATATGTTTGGTAGTTGGAAAGTTGGGTCTGGGCATGAACTTGCACGGAAGTTTAAACGTTAAAGTATTCGTCAATGTGTTAATTATTTGTGGAAACTTAGATCTCCCCAGCAAATTCCAGCAAACTCATAAAATTTAAATTTTTATTTTAGCTCAATTTCTGATTAGCCGCTCCGATATGCTTACGTTTTGGCAAACAAACGATCGCAAAGATGACTTCTTAGCGGATTGGGTACTTCAAAGAGTCAATAAAAATATAAAAGTCGACAAAATTAATGAAATCAAACAAAAAACGTATAATTTTCTAGCACATATAAAAAAATATTTACCGAAATACAATAACAAATTAGATAGATTTAAACATCGCCATTCGGATTGGGTTTCCAAAAATATAATTATCAATATTGACAAAAATGACTACATTACCCCACCATCAAATATTGTAGGACGTCCCAATTTAACCTATAATAAGGCCAGCTTGCGGTTAAAAAGAAAACTAGCAGCTGATTTGTCATTGCAGCTTAATCATAATACACCACTTCTGGTTCATGCTGCCGCCGTTTCTGCAAAGAAGGCAAAACAATCCGATGTTTCATTCATTTTGAATGATCACCATTCCGGATCATCGACTGCGCCGATTTTGGCCCAAAGCGGTCTATGGCCTGAAAAGCGCCATCTATTGCAAATAAATCACACTATGTTATCTAATGAAACTTCCTCACATTATTTTGAATACACAAATAAATATCTATCAACATTTTGTGGAAAGTGTTTCCATACAATAAAGGTCATACGAAAATTTGTGAAATTAATCGTACTAAGATTTGTAGTTCATCTGTGGCCCGATCACCTCAAAAACTCGTAAATTTCATATTATTGGAATACCTTACAAACAGGTAAGATTACAAGTCTCTATCGGCATTATTCGAATTTATGCCAAAAAAAATTGATTCTAGACCAGTGTGCACAGCATGTATGTGAAGACCATATTTGACATGCGAAATGGAATCCACCGAAATCATGCGAAATAGCACTAAATAATCTTTATTCTGCTACATTTGAATAAGCACTAAGAAACTGGCAGATATTTTTATTTATAACTTTGTTATTTGTGGGATCATTTTACGTTTTTGGATATTAAAAATAGGAATTAAGTTGAAGATTTGGGTTAAATAGATCGAAAATGCGACATGACTCCATATTCGTTTTTCAGCCATTCGCAAGGGTTAAGACGTTTAATTTGAACGCGCATGTAATGAAGGCTGTAACTTAACAAAACAGACGTACGTCGCCGAAAATAAAAAATGTTCCACCGTACACATTTGAAGTCTATGAAACCCTTGTTAACATCGTCCAATTTTTTACCAAATGAAATCGATTGAAAAATAATTAATGATGATTTCGTTTGTACAAAAATATGTTAAATTTTTTCTGCACATTGTACTCAACCCGTGTGTTTGTGTTCTTTTGTTAAACAAGTGCAACAATATGAAGAGATTTTTAGTTCGTTTGTCAAAGTGTTGCCTCCAATCAGTGGGAAAATGTCGGTAAATTTAAAAAAAATCGGTAAATTTCAGAGACAACAGAATATAAATCTCATGAGTGTATATCAAACAGTTCTCTTCATGATTCATATTACTTTTACTTTAAAGAGAAATATTTTGTTCTCGTTAGTTATTTTTATACTGGGAAGTGAGTAACAACCCAGCAGAACTTTTGTACAACACAAAACGCGTTTTCTCCTGTACACAAAGTAGACCCGACTACTACGGTGCTCTATACACTACCCTGTTATACTTTCCAGAACAAATGACCGCATTTTTCATGGGACACATTGTAGAGTAGGAAAGTATATGGAACATCTTCGTAAGTTATGTTCGTATCTCATATACACTCTCTAGCCACGAGTTTTGAAGGAACGTGAACAGTCTAGTAAACAATCCTATAAACAATGTATATAGTAGGTTTACGGAGAAGTAGGCAGTTGATAACACAACAAAACGAAGTTATTAAACGATTGATAAAATCGTGCGTGCATACTTTTGCATAGAGAAAGTGTATGGATGTGTAGGCAGTCAATTTTTTGGCTCATATACAAACACTGTATACATTCCGACTACATCGGAAAAAGTTCTGCTGGGAAATTAGTACTCTTCGCAATATGCTCTTTGGTTTCTTGCTGCTGGTGCATTCTAGGACAAAGCAGGTACTGATGAGAAAAGGTACAAAATTACTGAGAATTGTGTATTCTATATGAAGAAGTCAAAATACGGAATTAATTCCAGTTTACAGCCCATTCAACACTGTCACGGATGGTGTGACTGAAGAGTATCCAAATAAAATGTTCAGTAGTAGGTAATTTTTATTTATTTAATAAAAACAACTAATGTTACTATGTTTTTGCATTATAAATATAATATGTTTACTAAATTTATACTTTGTCGTCGATTAATTAAAATAGTTTGTAATTAGGTTTGCCTAACGTGTAGAAATCCTTTACCATTTACTTAAAAGTCAATGCCACCACTGTACTTGGATCATGGATCTGGATTCGTTCGAAATCGAAATCTTTACAAGAGTTGTAAATTTGTAAATTTGCTGGCAAGGTGTGTGTCTGTGGGTTTGTGTGTGTGTGTGTGTGTATGTGTGTATGTCTAGAGAATGTATTCACTACTTATTGTACTAATCGAAATCGTATTTTGTTTTGTTCTCAAATTAAACTATTAATTTACATGGACATGTGTGTACATAGAAGTTTCTTATCAACAATAATATTAGGCAAGTAATTAGTTACCTTACACTTATTACTAAGTTTACATACATACATATGTACATACATATGTACGTTATTCTTAAAAAACTAAGAAATGCAATTACAATGAATTCATTTGGGCGTGGCACGCGAGTACACGACGGGAGTTAGACAGACGTTTGGAACGCTACTGGTGCTGTGCATGGTACTGGCTTTATCATTTCTTGTCGCTGTCCAGTTTGGTTTTGTCCAGGGACGATGACACCATGCCGCCTCCATTTGTGGGATACAGTTTCTCCAGATAATTGAGAGATTCGTTGAGGAATGTCTGAAGGGATAGATATTAGATGGGGGTTCATAGGAATTAGCTGAGGGGAAGGTACCTGAAAGGCGTGGAGAACAGCCATGATGGCGGGCGATCCGAAGCCATGTGTAATTAATGAGAAATGTGTGAGGTGGCGTTGCATTGAGGGCTCCAATAAGTGCTGTGACCTCGTGCCGTACTGTGTGGTGCGATCCTGGCTGAGCACTTGCATGAGCTCCTTTGTTATCTGACGTGAATTGAACGAATTATAAATGTGGACAGTTGCATGTGTCGATGTATGTATGGCCTTACCTGTTGCGAATGCAGCAAGAGCTCTTTCCTCCGATACGATTCTTGGGGCTCAGTATTATGTCTCACAATGTACTCCGCCAGTTGTCTTGCGGGAAACTCTGTCTCACAAACGAAATGAAAGTCCTTTGCCAAGTGGGCAGCCTCTCCCTCGACTAGCGATGTTAGCAAGGTGACATTCGCTGCCTTACGTCGTCCGGCAGGTAAGTTAAGACCAATCTTCTCCAGCTTCTCCCTTAGCAGTCTGCCACCATTTTTGCTCTTCGCCCTGCATTCCAATGTTAACAAAGCCGTAGCTCATTAAGACGTCATGTGTAAAAGTAAATCAAAATAATGCAAACCTTCTCAAAACACCGCCCAGCAGGGATGCATTCAGGCATTCTGGGGGGGACAGCCTTCTCTGTACTTCAGCGATGGTTACCTTGTATTTTGAGGTGCTGGACAATAGACTCAAACGGCCGGGAACAGCACAAAATACCTCACTCGGCGAACCTGAGCTAATGTTTCCGACATCCTTCCCACTTTTCATACCTAGAAAAGAACACAATTCCGCTGTTAGCCCGGATATACTTCAATGCTGACAATAATACGACAATAAATGATCATGTTGATATATGAGGCAATCCGGCAAATTAGCGGAGTCAGATTACGGCATTCTCTCTCTGCCACTCTCCCTCTCTGTCGGTGTTATTGGGCACCTCCTTGTTTAGAGTATTGTTCCATGTTGTGAGTATTGTGTGTAACATATCAACCCTATTCAGCCCAGGTGCGTGTTCGTAAACGCCCCACATCACTTTTCGCTTTGTTGCATGTTTTTCTGTATTCCCTTTCAAGGGTTTATTGAATGACATAAAGATTGCGCTGCATTGCCTACCATGACAACCGCAAGGAAACGGAATTCTTTGCTTATGGGAAATTACTCGGAGGCGATCGTCGTGTTTTTTTAGAAAGAATTTGATAGACTTGTACTTACTCTTGATTAGAGGTAGATCTGACATAAAGGCCACATTGTCATCCATGCCGGGATTTTGACCGTCGTCCACAGCATTTTGGAGAGCTTGGTGTAAAGCTAATGGGTCGTGATCATGCCCCAGACGTCCTCCGTGTGTTGTGCCAGATGATATCGCACTGCCGTAATCACTTCTGCGATCGGAATATGGAAACCCATGCGATAGCTGTGACTGTCAAAGAAAAACACTCGTCAATATACAAATTGTGTTAAATTCAAACGAGTATTTATTTATATGTACCTAAATACATACATATATTTTGTACATAAGAAAATGGGTATTCGGTTAGTTTAATTTTGTTTATTACATGGTTTATGAACATATTTCTGTGGCTGAAAATCAATATACACCTAATTTTGTTTCTGCTCTAATTGGATTTATCTCAATTCCAAAAAAGCACTTTGTAAGACTGACACATCCTTCCGGTACCCCTAACACAAATGTAACTTTTCGCCCACTTGAATTTTGTATTCGTGTAATATTTTGCAATCCTTCGGAAAATTAATTAATACAGCTCGTGTTAAATAAACTCGACGATATAAACACACAACCTTAGCCGAGATTCTTCTGGTGCCTACCGCATTCATTACAGCGAATGTCCCATTATAACCACATTCTTAAATCAGACACATCCAACAATTTGAGACAAATGACCGATTTCGCTTTGTTGTTGAATTATTTTTGGCTTGTTCGGACAACAAATTGAAATCCATTCATTCGGATATTACATTTTGTGTGTAAACAACATCCGGATAGAGTGGATTTACCTTTGCAGTCAGAACACGACTTTACCGACAAAAGAATCTGTATTGCTTACAGAAAGCTTTTGCTTCTTTGCGGGGCCCGTGAATCTGTAAACATACGAACTAATCTTCATTGAGTTTTGCAACAATTCCATCGCCCCATTCTTCATAACCTCGTTATTGGTGCAACACTGTGTAAATTTACAATCGCAAATTTCATTTCGGAGTTAAAACAGATTTCATGATGAATATTGTCCGTATAAATCAGTGATGGTCACGGACCACGGTTGAGAGAATAAAGCATAAAGCATTTTCCATCTTGGACGATTCTTGTGCGATCGTACCGTGCGATTTAATGTATCGTCGACGTCCAATTCCGATTCCGTACAACGGGAGAAACTGTGTCAAACCGGCGACTCTTTCAAACGGGTCGTGTACGATGCGCGGAAAAGGACCCTGAACGATGTTATTATTCCTACTTCAAACAGGCCTTGAAACAATCGCCTCAAACTCGGCATGTGTTAAGTACTCTACAACTGAGTTGAAATGATGCGAAAATCGCTTGTTCTTTGTGAACTTTTCTAGACATAACTGTTAAATTTGTCAAATCGCGAGAATGCGTAAGCTACGATTTCAGAGTAACACAAAATACACTGACTTCATTCATTCGTCGAACAATCATCACAACGACCCGCAAGAGTATCGTTTGAAAGACCAAATCGTCTGGACGATTAAGAAACAAATCGCAAAATGATCATGCTCGTCATACAATCGTGCATTTGCTAGCTGTTTAACTGAGTATGTATGATGGTTGATAATGAAAAAATTGTATGCTGTTTCCAAAAAAATTTGTTTACAAAAATCACTATTTTATTTGAAAACAGACAGCATTTAAACATGCCACACACGATATTATTCGAAAACGTAATCCTGAAGACAGCAAGGAGCCTCAATATTTAACGAACTACACTCACTTATGAAGGCACTCTTATGTTTTAAATAAATTAAAAATGAAAACAGTATAATTTTCGACTTTACGTGGTAAAGTATTTCACATTGCCCAGCTGGGGTGGTCCTCATTTTCCTCCGATTTTCACAATTACGATTTTTAAGATACCTCCGATTTTGCATACACTGCTTTTTTTATTTTTAAGAAAACATTCTTTTCGAATACATTTTTTTAAAATTTGTTGGATAGCGTCGAGGTGGAAATTGGATATAGGAAGGAATGTTAAGTAGCGAAACTGTCATGAAAGTTTGTGGAACCGTTTTAGGTTGTCTTGAACTTCAAAATACATTTCATATTTGATTTCATGAAAAAATGTATTTCGTTTTATATTTTGGCGAATTGTTCGAGACTCATGAATTAGATGAGCGATTCGCTCAAAATCACCATTCTTATTGTGGGATACACAGAGGTTCAAGTTGATTAGTGGATCCGATTTCGGTTACCTTGGCCTCTAATTTTGCACAAAAAAATTAAATAAATATTAGTATTCGTGAGGGTTATTGTTTTTCTTTTTTGTTCATCTACCACAGAACACTGCAAAAATTCCTAAAACGCACTCATCCATATCAAAGTACATCCCGATTTCTCTGTGCATCTAAGAAATAAACTTCCTCTCGTCTTTGTCTGAGGTGATAACTAAATCATTCAACTTCTGGAGCAATAGACAATTACTTGCATACATAAATGTTATTTTGGTCAATGTGTGTGTGTGTGTGTATATGTTGTTCTCGTATACAACAAAAGCAAAACAACAAGAACAAGAACGATACGAAATTGTTGAAATATTTCCCCAAAGATTTTTATGCAAAACTTCGCTTATTACATATAAAGCCAGCACATTTGCCTGCGTAGCCGAAGTCCTGTGGTGCTTAAGGGTTGAAATATGCCTCGCATCAGCCAATCCCCAGTGCGAGCGAGCACATCATTACGGGGTAATTATGGGCACGAAATGGAAGGGCTTGCTGAATTGTTGCTGTTCGTTTGCCTTCCATGGGATGGATAACCCTGTTAATAAGTAAGTTGTCTTAGCATTGCATACTTGTGCTCTTTTTAAAGTGAATTTCACAAATTCCTCGTACGAAGATAATCCCAAGAAAATGCTGGGAATGTTTGGAAGAATGTTTCTCAATATATCAGGCAAATGAGAATGCGTACGTACATACATACGTACGGCGGCGGACGAACTCTGTTACAGCGAGAACAATTTCAATGCACATACAGGGGGAGTTACTGCATAGCCGAGAGGTTAGAGACACAGTTCCCAGTTATTCGCATGGATGCGGGCTATTTTTGGGGGGTTCGTCTACTTACCACGTGTCCTTGGAGTTCAGCCTCTCTGTGAGATCTGTGTATTCCGAGCTGATCTTGAGTTGACCGCAGGCCAGCTAATTGATTGTAGTGATGCAGGGGCGTATGATGTAGCGTGGGCAATGGTTGGCCATAGGGATCCGTTCCTAGATACTCTAAAGCACCATGGTTCTGTAAGTACGCAGGTATCTAATCAATGTTAGTATAATTTGTAATTTAGCTCCTTTGAATGGTTGGTGCACATTTAATCTGACGATTTACAATAATTACCTGTTGCTGTGGGGGACTCTGTGTGGAATGATGGAATGGAGGTGGGAAATATGGAGGCTGGAAATCGGACTGCAGTGACTGGTGATGCATAGTTGCTGCCGAACTATGGGTTCCGCTATGGCCGCTATGACCAGCTGTTGGCCCTCCTCTACTAGCATGGCTACCTGTATGTGTTGTATACGCAGGACTATTGCTCGATAGTCCCAGGCTGCCGTGACTAGTCAAACGTTCCTAAATTCAAAGAAAGAAAGTTTAGTTTTTAGGATTTTTGAGACTCGTTTTAAATCAAGATTTGGTGAAAAAAGCATTCAGAACTATAATATTGTTTATGTATTGTTGCTCTATATTCTTCATACAGTTTTGTTTCTGTTAGTCGAGTTCGAGACCATTGATCAGTTCTATTACTATGCAAAAATAGAAACTATTTTACAATGAGGTTATTGGCAACATGTTCTGCTATCGGCATTTCCATATTACTTTCGAAATATTATATTCGAAATTGTATAATCATCCATGACATTATGAATTAATTATAATATTTTGGATGTAGTCATAGCTTTTATGATAGTCTGGTCGTTTTTCAAGGAATATTCATATTCAGTCAACAAAGCCCAGGACATTGACTCTCAATTCCCTCTGTTTGTCGCCTCTGTTTGTCGCCTCGTGCGAACCGATTTTGTTAACCGATGTGGTCATGAATCCCATTAGCATTTTCCACAAAGTTGCCCTGTTTTTGTTTCTACCCTCTAACAAACTTTCGCAGTTTTCGAATGTTAACAAAGTTGATACATAGAGGAACAATGTCAGAAAATGATGAATTGTTTCGTATGTAAGTCTGACTCAAGTCGGAATGAAAGTTCACAGTCAGAATCCTTAACAAATGAAAATGACCTTTTTTTCAGGGTTTCTCCTGCCTTTGAATTCATCAAATACCACTGACAGAGTACAAAGTGAATTGATGTTGTACGAAAATGTGAACGAAATTATGCACAACAATTTTAATGTTCTGCTGTGGTGGGAATTCTATAAATTAAAATATCCGCTACTTTATAGGATACGTTGTGAAATATTAGCAACTCCTGCAAGTACCGTCCATCTGAAAGAATATTTTCAAGTGCTAGGCACTTTCTTTCTGAGAAACCTTGCCTTATCGGTTCCAACCCTTTATCGGTAGGAACGAGTACGTTTATACATTCAAATGTGGAATAGTATACAGGTACATATATTTTTAGTTTTGTCAATTTTTATTTCTGAATTTAATATTTATTTCGTTTTGTTTTATATTATTTGAGGTTATTGAAAACAAATACAGTCGAACTTCTCTGTAGTGAACTTCTATACAATGAAGCTCTCCCCATAACAAATTGATTTCAAAAACACAGCTCTTTGCTTCCCATTTTTTGTACTTTGATCTCCTTATAATGAATTTCTGTACAATGAAGTTTTCTATACAATGAAACAATTTTGCAGGTGTAAATTTGACTCATATGCGTTTTTGTCTCCTTATAATGAAGTTTTCAAATTTTCTGTTATGCACGCTAACCGCTCTGTGTACCGAGAATGAAGTCACATATAATTAGGGGATTCCCAAATGAGGAAAATCAAAACAAACAAAAAAGACTTGCACATCAATAAAAATTTTGGCATCAGTTGCCGATGTTGAGAGACGGACGCAGCGCAGTACCGTTTCACTTGAACAAATTTACTAATTATCAATAAAGTTGAAGAAGGAGTAAAAAGTGTTGTAGTTAAACAGTTTGGAATTCTTCCCACCACGTTATCAAATATTTTAAAAAACAAAGCAGTGATTCTGAAAAATGTAGAAGACGAGCAGAGCAATTGAGCACTAAACGCAAAAGACTTGGATAATATAATTTGCCTTTTTGAGGATATTGATGAAGCCATGTTCAATAGGGTCACTGCTGTACGTGGTAGAAATCTTCCTATATCTGGGCCATTAATGAAGCCAAAGAGTTCGCTGATTTATTGGGTCACGATTTATTAGGTTTTGAAGCTGGCACAGGATGGTTAGACAAACTTAAAAAACGGTATGGTATTGTAGCAAAATATAAGAGACGCCAATATAAGAGATCGTGATGAATGAATTATGAACGTATTAGCGAGATTGATACAAACATATGATCAAAATGACATCTTTAATGCCGATGAGACTGGATTGTTTTTAAATGTTTGCCAAGGAAAACAGAGCAAAGGGAGAATTAGTACCCTAGTAGCAAGCAATATGACTTGTTTGGAGAAACTGAAACTGCTTGTGATAGGAAAATCCTAGATGTGGATTATCAGTTCAACAAAAATGCCTGGACGACAAGTGGCATTTTTACAAAGTGGCTTTTAGAGCTTGACAAAAAATGCGTTTCACAAGAATGGAAGGTTTTACTTTTTATTGATAACTGCACTGCACATCCTATGGAGGTAAAAGATAAGCTGCAAAATATTGAGCTTGCGTATTTTCCACCCAAAATGACGTTCTTGCTTCAACCTTTATCTACAACATAAAACAACTTACAGAAAAATGGAATGCAGGCTCATTAGGATGACGAAGACTTTTATCCGTTAGCTGATTTGGCTACTCTACAGGCTTCATTTATGAAAGATGTGAAAGTGCAGCCTTATTGATTTAAATAAAATGTGGTGGAAAAAATATAATTTCTTTATAATGAAGTTTCTATATAATGAAGTAATTTTCAGGTCCCGTCAAGATTCATTTTAGGGATGTTCAACTGTTATAAAAAAAAGATTGAACAAGTTAAAATAACGTTTTTCCTTCATACCATTTCTATGATTACCTCGAGTAATTCGACCGTGTAACTCGAGTGCGCCCTAATCACTCACAGTATATCACGAACTGAAATCAACTTCGCAAACGAACATGTCTCATTCATACCGAAGCTAGCATGTTCGATGAGTACCGAGTTGAGCCAAGTGTGAATCGTGGCTTTTCTGAATGCAACAAGTTGGACGAATCTATTTTGCACTCACTATATTTCTCTCATTGCATATGAATTGAATGAATGTGTGCCAGTACATTATGTGAGTGTCTCATGCATTCATGCAGATCTTTACCTTCAACATCGCTGGAACGTGGGATCTCTACGAAGTTAAAACATTTATCCGGTATACGCGCCTAACTTGAATTCAGATTCACTCGAGATGTGTGCGATATAATTGTGTATACTCACTGACCGGGACCTACTGTTTAAAGCCGGCTCCGAACGGCTAATGCTAGAGAAGTTTCACATGGCTTAGACATGATCTTACTCTTAAAGTCGCCAGCATTAACGAGGTGGAAAACAGCCTCTGAAAAATGTTTGATGGTCTTTCCCGGTTTTAAACCTGGGTTTGCATGTGTGATAGTCACACACACACAAATCTACTTGTTTATTTATTTATTTGTTGTTTTTTTTTTTAAATATTTAAAAAAATACGTGAGTTTCTTGACGAGTGTTGTGTGAAAAATGAAATATTAATTAGAAGTGTCGTAAAATGGTCGATATGAACATATTGAACATTCTACGAGTATGTATTGTGAACAATGGATGTTGGATGTGCGATCCGTCTCACCTCAGTGTCAAGACGAAAATGTCCCTTTGAACGATATGTTAGGATCAGCCCAGATTATGGACTATCTCTACGATATCATTTTAATAATTAAAACAATCGGACATGTTTACAATGAAAAACAAAAATGTCATCATAATCAAAAACTACGATTTGCTGCTACAAAATTTGACAAACAATGCTAGCATTTAAATGAAACGGAACCAAATTGTTGTCCTGAATAAGAGTTGTGTTTTTTTATAAAAGATAAACTAGGTTTGTGTGCACTTACTTTTTGTCGACATTAAA
Source organism: Hydrotaea cyrtoneurina (assembly GCA_958296145.1). NCBI lineage: Eukaryota > Metazoa > Arthropoda > Insecta > Diptera > Muscidae > Hydrotaea > Hydrotaea cyrtoneurina. Next base: position 60,887,772 of record OY282515.1, read on the forward strand.
AAGGGTACGTATTTTGCTAATAAACTCAAATAAATGTTCTCATGTGAAAAAATCTCATTTCCATACGAAAAAACAATATGTCTTTTTTAAATGTTTACACAGAAGTAAAACGTGTGTTTGGACTTTGTAGCAAGTAAAGCTTATTTCCTTCTACACAAAGCTTATTTAGATGTAAATATATTAATATATTTTGCTGTTAAAATTACGTATTTGTGTGTAAGCAATAGTGTGTTTGGGAAAAGCAGAAAATAAACAACAAAGTACAACATTTGAGTGCGACTACATGAGTATTTGCAGATAAGATGAATTAATATATGGAGATTCACAAATTAAAAAAATAAAAAGTAACACAAAAATGTATACATATGTACATATATATTTGATAAGATAAGATGTGCAAACATTGAAGGTGATTCGGACCGTTAAATGTAATTTGAAGTACAAATGCGTTGATTTCTACACATACCTCAAAACGAAGGAGGAATTGCTTCGTCAAATTGCTTCAAAAGAACAAATTCAAAACAACCTGATTCTGATGGAAATGATTATTAATATTTTTTTTATATATTGAATTAAAAATATACTGCTTTTTTAATTTTTTTTTTAGTGTTTTTGGTCCAAAAAACTATACGAGCGTTACCATACACGATACCAGCAAACTGGAGCAATCCAATGATTGTGCCATTACCTGATTGATTTTGCTTGATATATAAAAATTCAAGAAAGTACAGGGTTCTCCAGATGTGTTATTTTGGTATTCAATGAAAAATTAAATTTTTTGAGATAAATGATCGGATGTTTATTTTATAATAAAGAGGAAGGTATGCCGTTAATAATGAGAAACAACATCAGCCAAATGGCACAACGACCACGCTTACAGGACCATATCCTTTTCATGAAATTTTCCAAAACCAAATCGCAATATGACTGCCCTATGTCCTCGATAGCCTCACGAATTCTATCTTTGAGGTCTTGAATCTACGCTGGGCTGTTGGCGTAGACCTTATCTTTCACTTGACCCCAAAGGAAGAAGTCGGTGTTAAATCACAAGATCTCGGTGGCCAATTGTCATCACCTCTTCGAGAGATAACACGGTCCGGAAACTTTTTAGTTTTACGAACTGTGACTGCAAGATTTTCACCATTTTTGTAGAGAATTGTAATAATTTCAATGCGTTGTTGAAGCGTGTATCGTTCTAGTTTTTTACTTGTCAAATGTCAAAGAATAAAAGCTACAAAAGTGACAGCTACCGAAATACCGGGTGATTCAAAATAACACCTCTTGTTGGAGAACCCTGTACAACATTTAAGTGAAAATGTGTCTGTATTTGCAGCTATTTTCGTATATGAAAAAAACACAAGGAATCGAATAATAATTTTAGATTGAAACGATTTTTCTAAAGGTGATGGAAAGAGAGTAAGACGTCGATTGGCTTTTGATCAAACTTCCTATTAGAAAAATATTTTTGCTATAATTTTGTTCATGAAAAATATTAACTCAGAAGTTTATTTTAAAGAATTTTAGTTAAAATAATCGGATAGGTGATCATACAGTAACGCCGCAGTAGAATTTTCTGAAATTGCAATTTAGTCACTACGTTTGCACGTTTTTTTTACAGTTGTTTAGGGTGTGCCACTATAGAAAATAGAATAAAGTAAATCATGCAGCAGCTGGTTTTCTATAATTTTATTTGCGTTTATGGCAAAAAGCGTTTTAGTCAAATTTGTCTTGGCTACTGGTTTATACAAATAATTTTTTTCAGGAGATATTTTGGATTATATTTTTAATTTGAAACATTTCTTTAATTGATGGCTGGTATTACGTAAGTCCGTTCTATACTCGGTCTCTATTTTAGGTTTAAACTGAATAACGCTCGTATATTTTTTGGACCCAAAACAGTACATTTCAATGCAATTTTTTTTAAAAAAAAAACAGTAAATCGATTTGGAAAAGCTGTACTTTTCGCAGTATATTTTTTATTGAATATATAAAAAATGAATATATAAAAAAAATAATCATTTCCATCATCTGAATCATTTCCATCAGAACCAGCTTCTGTGTTTTTTTTTGTATTTGTTGGAAGAAATTCCGGCTTCGTTTTGAGGCATGTGTAGAAATCAACGCATTTGTACTTCAAATTACATTTGACGGTTAGAAACGCCTTCAATGTTTGCACATCTAATCGGGTTTTGTCTGACGTCCAGGTTTTGTTCACTGCAGAGAATATTTATTTATTTATTAATTACAATACAAAGTAAATTTATATTCCAATTTTGGGTCCAAGGGTAAACCGGGTGACAAAGACCATTTCGCTAGATTTTTGCAGCGACAGACCAAAGCCTCTGGTGGGAATCGAACCCACAACCCCCACGCTGATAGGCAAGCACGCTACCAACTCGCCTACCGGGGCGTTTCTGCAGAGAATATTCGTTCCACTGATGCTGAAGTTCCTGGCAAACATAAAATATATTCAACGATCGTGGGCAATTCTTTGAATTCACACTCGGCTTTAAAGAGATGAATAAATATCTCGAAACATTGCCGTCTCTCCATTGCATAATTTTGTCACTAATGTTTATTTTTGAAGTAAATAAAAGTATTTTTTATTATGTATCGAAAAACAGTATATTGAGGGAGAAAAGCAGAACGCAGTTTTTGATGTCGAAAAACAGTATAGTACTGCGGACCAGGTCCTGGTTCACTGTTCAAATTCGGCTCCGACGCCAAATGATTTTTGTAGGGAAGTTTGAGAAGAGTAAATCCTACCTATCACATTACGGTCGCCCACATCTCGAATGGTAGGGTAGCATTGACAAGATGTAACACAGCCGGTGAAAATTGTCGATGGTCTTGCCAGGTTTCGAACCTATGTTTACTTCTGTAATAGTCGCACACATAACCTAGCACCCCACACCATTGCATATTGTTCTACCGAATATGTAAATCATGATGTACGCAAAAAAATATACAATTCACGGCATTTGAGAAAAATCTTCCAATAAATAAAGGTCATATATGCGGCATATAGTTTAGTAGAAATTGGTTGAACAATGCATTGTTTAGGTAAGTCGAAATTTAGTGTTCTATGAGAGTTGCAGGTGAGCTACATTCTAATCAACATCTACGGAAACTAGATTCCATCGGAAACGGAAAATGCGACTTGTACTCTGAAAGAAATGTTCGTTTGCTCAGTCTCACACCCGCTCGTCTAACATTCCAGCCTGGCTCAATCGTATATACTCTCTGGCAGAGGAGGAGTGTTGTTAGATCTAATTATACTAATTGGTTTACTAGGCCAAATTTCTAGTAATTCTAATTCTGGTGTAAAAATTTCATCAAATAATAGCAAACTCTCAGAAAATGTATAAAACATGTCAACATTTGATAATATACGAATAATTACTAATTTGTCCGAAATCACTGCAGAAAACTGATTGAAAATTTCGATGACATTGAGATCCCATTCCCAGTGAGGTCAAAATGAAATAAATCAAATTGTTTCTTGAGATATGTGATTTTAAGGGAGTTTTGCCGTTTCAATTTACCTTAAGACAAATGAAAACACAATTATGTTATTTATTGACACCTCATCAAATTAATGATGATTTTATATACATATCATCAATGGATGGCCTGTCTGGAAAAACCGTCAATGGCGCCAGGTATACAAATAGATTACCATCGCACAAAAAAACCTTTTCATATAAGTATATATGAAAAAAAAAACATAAAACAGAATAATGAAATATGTCATTAAATCAACACAGAAATCATTGGTTCGACGAAGCCTTTTCTTTTGGGAGCGCACTGCCGAGCCGCGTCATGTATGTATAAACAAATATGTTCTTCGCACACAGTTCGCCGTGGTTTTTTCTGGTTTTATAAAATGGTACTGAGTTAGAAATGCATGATTTTCATAATTGACAAAATCGAATAAATATTCTGATGGTTTCTGTGCTATTCGTCGATTTGCTTCATCTAATATGAATTAGACCTGATGTGATGTCTTCACATCTATAACACATCCAAGGTTTGAATAAGGGCGTCTTAAATTTTCAGCGTGGCTTATTCAAATAGCATTAACCCAAACAAACTGCCAGTTCTCTGATTTCATAAGAGTTCCCCGAGATGTTGGAACAAAGTGCGAAGATATTCAAGTATTGTCAGATTGTTCAATGCACGATAGTATCCCGGCTGGTTTAATGTAGTCCCTTGGACTGTACAGTCGATAAGCTTGGGTCACTTTCAGGATGAGGAACTTCCGTAAAGTTAGAAAGCCGAGCGCGATATTATTTATATAAACACTGATTGGACCCTACTGTTTAAAGATTGCTCTCGAAGACAGAAGATTTTTCTACACCGAAAACCAATAAATCACCAAAGTTGTATAGTTGATTACTTTATTCATTAGTTTTCCTACTATGTGATATCAATCGCGAATATTATAACTCGATTGTTTGTTTAACTCCGGAAATATTACAAATACATAATACCAATTAAAATTGAAAATGGTCCAAATAATTTTTTATCAGTTTTTAATTTTGTCCCTATTAAGTTGGTGATTCACATTTTGGGACGAAATTTTGTGTTTGTATGGAGTGATTTTTCAGGTCGTAAAGGCGCCGGCATTTTCTTTCTTTCTCATTCGATTGAAAAATTGACCTAAAGTATAAAATTCACTGAAACATAAATCACTTAAAACTTAAATTCACTTCCATTACGGTTTCATACATTTTCCGGGGAATGACATTAAAAGGACTCAATGGTGTCATTGCATTTTTCATGGAGAGTGCGCAACAATTAAATGGACTCGATCCGATTGTGTTGTGATTGACGTGGAATGTGGAGAATGTGTGAACCGTGAACTTAATTTCCATGGCGCACGTACGTGAGCAAGTTAGGTGAATACATCTCCAATGGAGATGTTGTGGGACGAATCAACCGCATGCCCTTGCTCCGGATATCAAATCGCGCCATTTGCTTTGAAACCTTACCTGGACATCGATGACGGTTGCCATATCCACGTATGCGAGTGTCATGATTTTGTATGTCTTATCTACACATTTTCCATTGTGTTAACAAGGACAAAAGTTTAGGAGTGACCGTCTAGTGACGTTGTCGCATGGGGTCTCTTTAGATTTGCAATTCTTTGTGTTTTTTCTTTTTAAATTGAGTCCGGCTTGTTTAGATCCACACTGGGACAACACTTTCTTTGCACTTGGGTTACTTATTTTTTTCTTGAGTTTAAATCACGGAACCCGTCTACTATTTCGAAATCATGCGAGCAATAGAATTTCTCGGTTTTTTTTTTATCTCTGAGAAATCATAAACGTTAGTATTGGCACGATAATGACTTAACGCCGTCGATAGCTACGCAAGAACTAACCGTCGACTGGAAATGTTTGCCATCTAACACCGCGCTACGAAGAAGAAGAACAACATTAATGTTAACCTTAACAATAGATGATGGTGGGGTGGGCAGGGAACAAGCTGGGTATAGCTACGACGACGAAGTCGACTATGGCGATGGCGAATACGACGACTACGACGACGACAACGACAACGACAAAACCTAAACAATCCAGACAGGCAAACAAAAAGAGCGCCGAAATGCGATCTCACAGTGGTTTCGACGCTCCTAAAGTGTAAAGTCGTCAATGCGAGCAAATGCGGAATTCGTCAGGCCAACAACGTAAACAGCCCAACATGTGTGCGCTCACCTTACATGCTCGCACATGCATACACACTTCATTACAACTGCACGACGTGTGCGGATGGGGAAATGAGCATGTAGTGATGTATCGATGTGTGTGTGTGTATGTGTTTGTTGGTTTGTGTTATTAACATTTTAATAGTATTTAAACGTATTTAGAGTCCGTGTATGCAGGCAAACCGAACAGTATGAGGAGATTCGCCGTCAACAGTTATAATTATAACCGAGCATACATATGAATGTAGGCAGGCATATGGAGTGAAATGCCCTCAGCCTCTTCGGTAGCTGGTAGCTGTGCGATTGGTGGTTGCAAAGGCGAGCTGAGCTAATGGAAAAATGGAGACATCCATTGTGCTCCTTAGCCGTGAGCATGTGTGTGTGTGTATGTGTGCAATTAGCACAAACCTACAAATTCGCACTTAATGTGTACGCACGACGAAACGAATTGGAACACGTTGTGACAAAAACAACAAACAGATGTGAACAGTTAATTGTTACTACGCACTCTTCGAACGACCTTTTGACCTGAACACAAACATGACGCTTGTCGAACGTCCATCTCGCGCCGAATCTAGAGAATCGTCTGCATTGGAACCTGACATCCCAAAGAATGTCAGGATCTACAACCCACAACTTCTCCCACTCTAATCGGATTCGCTCCATCTCATTCGTCGGCAAAGCATCAATGTCTTCCTATGTTGTTTTCAGAACTTTGAAATAGAAATTATATTTTTAATGAGCCTCGTAACCGAAACGGTTCAGAGCCCTTTTCGAGCAGCTAATGATTCAGTGAATGACATTAATGTGCAGATACTTCCGCTGAAAATGTCAGATGATCTTATCCGGTTTCAGAGCAGACGATGGAATTTAGCACTTTTGTTTTTATTAATTTCTGCATTAGATTTCAAAATATCAAATATAATTTCCACTTGGATAATTTAAAGTAAAGTAAATCGGTTAGCAACTTAATTTTGAGGCATCGATTTTGTCATTCCAATGTTGAAGATCAATTACTTTGTGTGGGGTTTAAGTAAATGGAAGTTAAGTGGATTTTAAACCACACTTAGGGAAACTGAAAGTCATGGTTACACCTCTGATAACGCCCATAACAGAATCTTTCACATCCATATAACGATGTGTTGCTAAAAAATACCATCGTTATTCCGAAATGGTTTTCAAGATGGACCAAATTTTGAAGTTTGACCGAATATCGTTGCATTCATTTCCATTTGGAACATGTTGTAAATGTTTCTTAACTGCACACACATAACACTGCCCATTAGTGTCAGTTTATGTAGTGCGCCTGCGTTGTTTTAAACCCTTCGCAAACTGCATGAACAAAAGTTGTAGCTTTTTTACGGAATAAATTCTAAAAATTTTAAATTATGACTAATTTTTAATCCTAAAAACTAGACTGTTTAGATTATCTACTGGTGTGCATTTCCGCTTTTATGAAAAATAAATTATATTAAAATAATCAGAAGTAAATTTCCAAAAACGGAAGTAATTTCTTTCCTTAATAGGATGTAGTACAAATTATGATCAGCAGATAGTGCTCTTATAGTTTTATTAAATGTAGTGACATCTTATTTAAAAGTAAGTGAGAGTACAGTGTTATCAAATGTTTTGTTTATAAAAATGGAGTAAATTCCGTAAAATCAATTCAAGTTAAATTCTCCTTCAGCTGACGAAAGTTTCTCGATAAGTGTATCAAACGCCTTACTTATTTCCCTCAACATTCCATTAAGGAACAAATGGGAAACTTCTCTCGAATCATTAAGCTGTGAGCGATATACTTTTGTATACTCACTGAACGGGACCTACTGTTTAAAGCCGACTCCGAACGGCTAATGCTGTTTCTAGAGAAGTTTTACATGGCTTAGAGATTGCTCTCTTACTCGTAAAGTCGCCAACATTTACGAGGTGGAAACAGCCGCTGAGAAATTTTTGATGGTCTTACCCGGTTTCGAACTCGGGTTCTTCTGTGTGATAGTCGCACTCACTACCTACCACACCACGGCCGTCCACAAGACGTCCTACGTATGAGTAAAATCAAAGCGCTCGTCAATTAATATACAATTTATTTACTTTCACATTCAATAAATTTCCATCTGGCGTAACTTAAAAAGAGAAGAAAAAAAAACAGATTTTCTGAAAATATATTAACACCCAACACTTTTGATCCTGGTTAGCTCAAAAACGTTTTTTTTTTACTTATTTCCATCAAATTCGAATATGCACAAACTGGTTGATTGGATAACTTTTCCCACAATATTGCTAACGTATCCCAGCCATTAACAACAACACAAACTGAATTGCAACTGCTCGACTTTGTATGTGAGGTCCCGTGGATGCCAGACACAAATTGTTTTTGGCGCTTTTCCCGAAGCTATTTTATTTAGTTCGTGTTCAATAAAATGAACTAGAGAACAATTACAAAGTGCGTCGGATTTTGTCAAATGCGAGCATGTATTATTATCATACATTACTTAAGAACACAAGCCGATCCGACCCATTTTCGTTAGGGTCCCTTTGAGACATATTCGTAATATATAAAAACTCTCGTGCATATGTTTGTCAGAGCATCAGATCTTAACGGGAAGAACGACAGAAGTCATTTTTATTCCATTGGTTCGGTTTATATGTAGCTTGGACCCGGTAGGTGGCGCTGTGTAATTGAAATTCAGAATGTATGGGCGTAGAACTACAGAAATCCTGAAAAAAATTTTGGCACCGCAATTATCTACACCTTCAACGGTTGTGGTCCGTATGCTATTGTCACATGCTTCTGATCGAAACAATTGCTCGATATTGGTGATGGGAAAAAAACTCAATATAACAACTGAAACATTAAAATTACCCGACGATTTTTGTCACATAGCGAATCTTTAATTGAAAACGATTTTTTCTTCAAATATTGAGATAACCTGAATACAGTCAGCACACAACAAACCCAGGTGGGTATCCCAGCAAGACCAAGATTATTATTCAGCGTCCGTTTTCCCTTCCAGAATTTGCCGTTCGGTGCCCGGCTTTCAACAGTAGATCCCAGTGGGGAAGGTTTCACATAGCTGGTCGATACTCGGTAGCTTAATAGTATATTAAATAAATATTTGTATGTATCTACATATTGATGACATTGAAATAAATGACACAAAATAAATAACACTTTTTGACAAATTTCAGTGTCTTTTATTTAGCAACGATTTCCGATTTCTATTTTAGAACGATTTGCGTAAAACCAACTCGTTGTGGTAATCTCTTTTGTGTATAAATTCATAGTAGCACCCCCACAGAGCGCAACAAAACCTGATCGGACTAAGTTCTCATTTAATCTCTGTTTATCTACCAAAGTACTTTTACAATATAACATCTAATTAGTGCGAAGCTCGGAACAATGATTCGGGAAATTCGCATGCGTGTGTACTTTTCCAGAATTTCCATACATCCGATCAAGAACGGTCTTGGCCGATTGCAACACCCCCAATAAATAAAATATAATCGATACGAGTATGAATCTAACATACACATGTATGTATGAGTGTATGTACTGTCATCGCGCCGTACGAATTGAGATACGATTGGGAAGGCAAAGGGGTTATGGTGACCATTAATCATCAAGCAGGAAGCAAAGTATGCTTCACTCTCAACAAGTCAAGGACTTGTGTGCAAAGGGCTACACCATGGACGCCGGTACGTTTGTACGTCTGTTCGCACACACACACACACACACACCGGAATAGATTCGAATATTGTATTGAGTTTGTGGAGAGATGGTGAGCTTTTGATGATGCTTCACCTACCCTCCCCACAACCATTCACAAGCATTTTGGCAACGTTTGCGAAAGGTGTTCCGCAATCAAGGAGACAGCAACAGCAGCACACAAAAGGATTGCCCTCATACAAAGAGAGATTAAAGTCCTTAGAAAATACGTGTAAGAACATTGTCGTTAATGTTATCGAAAAACCATTTTGGCATCCGGCGAATTTATTTTGTTGAGTATCGCCCGTACGAGGACAATGCCGCCTTCTAAGCTTTCCTCGTTCTGGCAACCGTTGATGAGCTTAGTTATCGCTGTCGAATGCTCCGATTGTTATGATCCATCCAGCCAACAACAATGGCAAGTATCTGTGATAGCTCTAAGTATGCTAATAGCGATTGCGTGGCACAGTGCAGGCGGGAGTGTTCCTTCTCCAATGCTGCTCATCTTGGGCTCTGATGCAATATTTTCACTGCCTGACAGAGGAATGAGCGTGTGCGTGTACGTGTGTGTGTGTGTAGTTGGTGGAATCATAAGAACATTCTATAGTTGGGCAGGCAGCGAGTGACCAGTTCATTTGTATGAATGCTCGTTTGGCTCAATCGCTATGCCGGTGCTGTAGCCGAAGGGATTGACATTAATTTGACATAAACGCTTGCATTTAGTGGCGAACAGCGTTTAAAGACAACAAGTTTATTATTACTTCTGTCCACTATGGTCTCGCCGGCATTGTGATCCTAATATGGTGCGTTCGTAACAAGTGAAAAGCATAAAGACAAACGCAAACGCAAAGCGCCCATTCAACATATTCGTACCGACGACGTCTGTATGGTCAGGCGAAGTGTTGACTTTCCTCCGATATCATTACACACACTCGTACATATCCATTCAGCTATTCGGATGCCATTGTGGCCGAATTTTGGCGACATTTCAGTCTTTGCAGAAAGAGTTCCGAAAAATCCACTGCATTGACGATTCGATACAAATCACTCTTGTATTTTATAGGCGACCTCATACCAATTTTCCAATCTAAAAATGTTTATAAAATTGCTAACGGACGAATAATATTTTCATTGTCATTTCAGTCGCATTTAGTCTTGAAATTTTGAATTATACAATTACTAGTGTTTCGTTGGAACCGTTAACAGATTGTCGAGAGCAGTTGGTCATCGTGAAGGTCTGAAGCGGGACGCGCCATCACACATGGACAACGTTGCCATACATGTAGAATTCTCTTTTTTTTAAGCGCTAAATGGTACGAAATAGATTTCAAGCGGAAAAAAGCACAACAGATTTGTTTAAAATATGAGCACTTTTCGGCACGTTTGTTGGCCTTCATACAAGCCCAATGGCTTAAAGTTCGAAAAACAGTTTTAAACCAAAAAAAAAAAAAAAAAATCGGTTACCATCGCCTCCAAGCATACCAAGTAAACCCGCAATTCGAGAATTCCCTCTGTGGGCAAAACCATTTCGGTTAGGGATTGAGGTCTGCTTAAAATCTCTGCTAAACTTTGGGTCGTAACTCCCTCTGAGAGATCGCAATTCCACGCCGAGTCGAAATTTCTGCACGACTAAAGGTTGTACACGGACGTTTTTCGAAGGCGGTGTTACTCGAAAATCAAACCTTGGTATTGGTGTATTTCAAATACTTGTAATAAATCGGCATAGATCGGTTTAGTTACTTTTAAACGTTTTTTTTTATCTGCTTGACAATTATACATTTTAATCCAAGTGATAACCTCCACGGAAGACGCAGACAAGGAAGACCGAGACTCCGGTGGAGGGACCAAGAGGAAGAAGACATGAAAATTGTTCGTATCACGAACTGGAGAAGCAAACAGGAGACCGAAATGCTTGGAAATTATTTATTAAGCAGGCCAAGACCAACAACCAAGTGTAGAGCCAACTTAAGTAAGTAATCCAATTGATAACATGAAAACATGATTTATTAAAAACCTTTCAAAAATTAAATTCACAACACATTTTAGAATCTGCATCCTACGTTTGGTAAAATTTTGGAAAAGTATTTTGCAGAACATTATAAACCTTGAAATGACCAATTGTCCACAATTTCCGTATTGGAGATGATGATTCCAATAATGGGAAACGTCGATTTCTCGTCTTCGACGTTGTTGAATAGTCGCATTTTAAAGACCGGCCAGTTCGCAAAATGTGTAGGCATTGGTCGAATAAATAACGGAATAAATAAGCTTGCGTTTTAACACAGTAACCAATGAAATATCAGGTGGGAAATCCGGTTTAAGGAAACATTGATGTCCAGATTGGAAGTCTAAAAATCCATATGAGAGTCAGATATCTTTGATTGGACTTTCAGATTGGACGCAAATCAAATACAATGTAAGTTCAAAACAGTGTCTTATTAAAATTATAAACAACCTTGATCGAATAATAATTTACATCAATCTTGATGGAAAACTACTCCCAATCGCATACGCAAACCGTTACAGAAATTCGTTACGAAAATTCTCATTAATTTTGGATAAGAGTAGAAGAAAGTTGCACACGTAAAAAAGCATGATGTGAGTGGGTTTACGGGGACACAACCAACACGTAGAGCAAACTGTCAATGGCGCTGATGGCGGAAAACGGAACAGACACTGAATGTTGACAAGAATTACATCAAATCAATATCAATTGATCTTTATCATATTAATTGATTCGATGAATGTTTTCGCAATTGTTGATGTATCAAATTGATAATTTTTGTCTATCATGAGCATTTATTATTTAATTGCAATTGGGTGATGAATGTAAATATTCGTTAAATCAATGTAAACTATTAATGAACAATTGCTGCAATATTATCGATGCATATCGATCAATGAAAATTTAAAATTAGGAAATTAGTTCATCATGATTTGCTCGTGTATCTCCTGTAAAGGCTACCAACGGTTGGACTTTTTTTGGTTGATTTACAATATATTTGATAACGTTCGGAGAACTCTTATTTTGTGGAAAGAAGTTTTATCTCCGTGGAATATTTTGTATTATTTAATATTCGATAAAGTCCGACGAAACTCAACTTCGGTTCAACATCATCGTATACGAGTGGATGATTAATGTTCGAATCTGAGCTTTATTTTGTCATTTCTCCGTTGGAAATGTGATCTGATGTAATGTTCCCTTGACTCTGTCCGATCGAAGACACATATGTTTTCGAATCACATTCGCACAGATACAGACATCCAAGCAGGCTGTCCATACTGCTGCCAAAACGACAATAGGTTAATAATTGTTTTTTGTTTCAAAATGTTAGCCCAACAGTTGGAGCAAGGCGGCCCGAGTCGAACGAAAGAAGATGAAAACAGTTCTAAACGTGGCCTAATCACTGGCGGTGAGCATGGCCCAAACCAGACACACACACACACACACAGACGCTACTTGATTGTGGCTTACAAATTCAAATAATTTTGATTGATTACTTTGGATTATCTTGTCATTTACCAACATCAAATAAAATATTTATCAAAACACAAACTGGTTTCCTGGGCTATGCTGTGGCTACGCTTTGTTTTTTTCTGTTGGCTTCATTCTTTCTTCTTGGCTGGCATCTCCAGCTCTTACATGTTTGCTTAGACGCTATGCTGTTGTTTAATTTTCAAAATTATAAACAAAAAACCAAAATTAATATATTATAGATTCCAAGTAACACACTCATCGGTACGCATGTCTGTGTGTACGTATGTATGCACATAATTACTCTACACGGTAGTATCGCATATCAGCCAAGTCGGCAATTTGTTTCATTCGATTCTGTGTATGTGCTGATCGCCAATGTGCGTTTTTCGTTCGAAACGCACAACGGCCTAAGTATGATATTTTATTAATTTGATTTTTGTCGATGGTGATCTGTTGTTTGCTGATCGGGGGGGTATGGCATAATGTTGAGCTGTTGCCTGCCTGCCTGCCTGACTGCCTGCCATTATTAGTGAGTTCGGGAGGTATTGAATTTTTGATGTTGACCCTTCCACTCGATCGGTGGACGTCGACGTACATATGTGTGTTTTAAATAAACACACGCACACACACGTACGCGTGCAGAGTAATTTCTGTAGTTTTGTTTTATTGTGTTCTTTGGAAACACATGATACTTCAGTTCTATTGTTCGGAATGAATATGCTGAAATTTTAAATTTACACTCTGGTCAATACTCCCGTAATTCAATTTCTGTTTTTTCTACTTCTTCTTCTTGTTCTTCGACTTTAGCCATTAAAGCTGTCGAACGAGTACAAGAGGTATTCAAATAGTTTTGTACACACACACACATACATGTCCATATGTGTGTACTTATTCTCATGTGTGTGCTTTAGCAAGAGACGAGACAAAACCAAAAATGTGAAATTTTATCCACTTTACTGGTGATCAATTGTCATTAAAAGTACTATGATTTTTCAGTTTTGTTCAAGTACTGCAAAAATGTTTATTTTCATTATATCGCACGAGCATAAGACCGAACCGAACCGAACCGGACCAAGACCAAAGACATGTTACCAGTTACCAAATCATTACAATAAAATTTAACATGGCCATTGCCACTTGACGCCACTTTGCCTTGCTCCCATGTGCCCCTGCATACATTCAGATGTTGTTGATCCTGCCAGCAAGTCAACCAGTCAGCCAGTTAGCCCCGCATGTCGTAAGTAGCTCGTGACGTTAACAGTCCATCGTCGATCGATATTATGACCGGCCGATACATTGAAATTGGGTTAGAATACCAAGCAAACGCCGCAACAGCAACGACAGATGTTTTATTTTTAGAATCGTGTAAATCGTTTGGACACAACGGACGATGCATTCGAATGTCTATGAGTTTGGCAGAAACTCGGAATACACCAACTGCGAGAGTTGTTATATCGGAGTCATCTGCTCGGGCGGATGTAATTCTGTCACTTACCTGGATGCCAATAAGTTCCATTGAAAAGGTGAATTGCGACTCTAATATGTATTTGCGGTACAAGGCAGGCAATATGAATGAATCTGTCATTTTAGGCCAGACTAGCTGAAGGCAGAGTATTCGCTATATATTGTGTCACCGGAGACGTCAAGCAGGTCGATTTATTCAGCCGCCGAAAGCTTAAGTCCGATATTTGACTAAATGGACAACTACTGAAACGCATGGTACAATTTGGCCGGAATTCCAGTAATTTAAAAGTGAGTTAATAATTGATAATGGTACATGGAATTTTTTATTTCCTACACAAATACCGACATTAGTAGCGCAATTCAGAAAGGCGTAACAACTTCTACAATAAAAACATCCCTTGTGGCAAGGTCGTTACTTGCTAAGTGTAAACATTGTAAAATCGTTTTCTATAACCACATTTTCCATTTCGGCTTTAGATTTGTTTTCAGTGATGTGTGTCCCTTTTGTATTTTAGGTGACCATATCGATAATACGTCTTACATATACGGTTTGTATGCACAAGAAAATGTCATTTTTACTGGACAAAGGTATCTCATTAAGAAACTGTCCTCTGTCCTCAGAACTGTACTCTTGTCCTGACTGGGTTTAAAATTGAGATGCACCCATTTGATGTAAGCCAAGTGTTCGTTCCGTACAATATAACGAAACATGTAAATACTTCTCTGGAATACACTGATTATGTACAATTAGTCGACTTTGGACCACTGGGGGGCAAATTATTTTGTAAAAATCGGGCAAATTTAGATCTTAAATAAATGTAATGTCAAGTGCTTGATCAATTATATGACCTTACAGCTGTAAATCAGATTAAAGCTTTAGAATAATTTATGGTAGAACACTTTTGAGAGTTGGCCCCATCTGCCGTAGCTCATAAATGTGAAACTTCTCAAAATTACAAAACTAGTTGCTCCATTAAAAAACCGATAACCCTTTAACTGCCAATATCTTGAATTTTAGTTCACCTATATTTAAACAGCCCAGATGTATCGATTAAAAAACTTAAATTTAATATATGAAACAAGTTGAATTCTTATTGTTTTTTTTATATCTTATTTACTACATCAATTGTGCGTATTCGCTCTCAAGTCATTAAAAATGTATTGTTTATTTGAATGTCGTTGATTAGTAAAGTTGGCAGCCCTGAAAGAATATCATGAGCTTGATTTTAGTATCGTGTAGAAACAGTGATTTTGAATGAAGTAATTATACAAATAAAAAGTTCACGGACAAAACGGACACCGGATGGAGGACACTTTTCATGGTGCGCCAAAAATGTACTCAACACACCGAGAGGCGTTGGGTTAAAAAATGATGTATGTAGGGTGGTCAACTTCCATGAGGAAAATTTGAGGCTTGGTCCTGGATTCGTCTTGCGTCTTGTACATACACGACCAAGAGGATCTCTTGTACTTTTGGGACAGATATTTCACAACATTGTCTCTATTAAAAAAGCTTGTGGAAAACGGAATATGTGGATCTTTAATGAAAAATATTTTACAGTCAATCTGTGAAGGTAAACGAATGAAACGAGGTGACATGGAGGAGTTCTGTAGCCCAGGAGATAGTTCATTGGTAGATTGGTAGTTGTACAATGGAAAGACTCAAAGTCGGTCCTATTGTCATCCACTACATTTGGATGCCTTCCTACAAAAAGGAGAACACATTTATCGAGGTTACACGTCCAAATTTGGTCCGTAAATACAACGAGTCAATGGCTGTTGCCGCCATTTATGACCAACTAATGGAAATGTATCGGACTTATTTTATAAGCCGAAAGTGCCCATAAAGATGCTCATGATTTGCTAAGACTTCGACTTGCTTTAGCTGATGGGCTTGTGGCAGCGCTAACGGTCAACAACAACGAGTGGAGCTCCGAATCTGAATCGGATGAGGTTGCAGCTGTTCCGCCTTCAAAGCTATACATGCCTGCTGATGAATCATGTTCCAAAAAGCCTATGGATGGCTTAAATCAGTGGCCGGAAATCAAAACATCATCAAAAAAATCTAAATTTAAATAAATAATCATTTAAAAAAAAACATGAATTTCAAGAAACTTCACATGTCAGTTCCGAAATATTTCTCACTATACAAACAGTGTTTGAGGGAGGTTTACATCCATCAAATTGCAGTTTCACTCTTGCTGTCGCGTGGCAATTTGTACGCACCCTGACAACTCACTTGTAAATATTCTGTGATATTGGCCCATGGCAGGGAATAGCGGAAAGTGTACATGCGCCACAAGAAAATACAAAGTAAAAGAAAAACAAATACAACGAAAGACTTAAGACACGAACATACCGAGTTTATTGGTTGTCTTTGTTTTCTTAGTAGATGTCGCCACCGTGCAGCATAGTTACAAACCGGATGCAGCACTGCCATTTACTAACATGGAGAACAGCATTGCCATACATAAGCTACTTAATAAGTAAAACCAAATCCTAAATCACGCTTTTCATTTGCTTTCTGTAAGGATTTTGATACGTTCTAAGATAAATTGTTCAGATAAATCGTTTGTGTTTTAAAGATAAAACATAAACGATATAACGGATCGAAATGCCGACAACCCCGATCACACGAATCAACATCGACTCACATGAAAACTTACATATGAATGCCTTTTCTGTGTGTGTTTTACTGTGTGTGTCGCAGCGAAGTGTGTCTTTCCATATAAAGACCATATCTCTGACCTTTTCCATTTTAGTTGCGTGGATTCCACAAGAATAAAGAGTGGCAAACAATTTTGGTTCAATGCATTTATATATAAATATGTTTTTAAACGGAAGCCATCTCTGTATACCATGAGCAGTTCGATTGTAAATATTGAGAGATAAATTTGATCACGTATCCCCACTCAATTAAACCCTTCATTTTGATTATGGTACTCACATGCATACGTATATACATACATACATACCCTCGTTTGTACACGTACTTGTTATACGGTAGCAACAAATATTGTTATTGCCGCGTTCAAAAAAGAATATTGAACATTCCAGTTTTGAGAAGTTCAACTCTTGCATTGTGTTTAGTGTTACGCTACAGTTTGTTTTTGAATATACACTCCCCGCCAGTTGAAAAGGACAAGCGTTCGAAACGTTGAAAACTATGACTATTCAAAACTACTTTAAACTACTTTAATTGAGACTAGTTATGTTTTTGTTTATACAGGGTGGCTGCTGAATGTTGCTGCGGTCGAACACAGCGGAAATTCCTCAAAACAAGAAACTCTCCTGACCTTACCGCATCTGCGTTTTTCTTACGAATAAATTTGCATTCGAACAACGATTCTCCAGGTTGTAATGAATAACTTTTTGATAAGAAGTCGCACATGCGACACCGATAATTATTTTTAAAAACCAAAAAAAAAAAAAATGCGACACCGATTATTATTTTTAAAAACCATAAAAAATAGAAAAAATGGTATTAATTTTCAAATGAGCAAAAACAGAAATTAATTTAAAAAAAAGTTTTTTCAATGCACATACATTTATTAGCTACCCTGTATTTTACAGGGATTGCAAAGGTGGCCCAATTAAAAGGAAAATGGTTATCTCAGGAGGACGGTCGATTCATAAAATAGGTGGAATAAGAAATGTAATGTCTACGTTTAAAAAAAATATGAACGGATACGGATTTCAATGACTCGCCTTCATAAATAACGACAAAAATTAGAAAACTGTTCAGCGAGGTATTTCGAAAGCTGAAAATATTAAACGTTTCAAAATTAAGAAGAAAAAATTAACTTTTGTTCTGCAGAGTGTTACATATCCATATGTATATTGTTGGGAAAGCCTTTTGCAATATTTGCTGACATCTTTAAACGCCTCTCCTGAAGACAGTCCTCTTTTGAGTTATGATACTATTCAAGTAAATGAGCGATCAGTCGCTTCCCTATTCTCCAGAAGTTGGGACACCGGAAAAGTTTGTGGTTCTAGGAAGCAGCACAACAACAATGAACATATGGGAAATTGTTATTGGAGCAAAATGTGGAGATTATCAAAATTGCAATAGAATTTCGGAATACACGTTGCCCGAAACAACCTCTATTCAATGAATGATTGAATAAATATTCATTAAGTGATCCAATGTGAAGTAGCAAAGCAACGTAAACTATTCTCCTTTCAGTGGTAGCGAATTTAAGAAATGTCATATTCGCACACTCTCTTATTGATCAACTGGCATTTGTATAAAATTTCGCTCAAACTCGCTAGAAAGGAAAAATGTGCACTTCGATATCTCAATGTCCGCCGAGAGACAATTGGCATTACGGCAGTTTCAGTTCATAGTATTGCACTGCTTCCTTGGCCTTGTGTCTTAACTGTAAATCTCGGTCCGTGTAAGAATACCAAGTCCACTTGCAAATCGTTTTCAACTTTGTGCGATTTTAAATTAAATGGCAATAGGACAAAAGGAGATGCGGAAAAAAACTAATCAACGCACTCACAACACAAGAAAATGACTTCCGATGAAATTAATTTCAGCACCCACTCGAAATGAAATTGATACCGACCGTGACGGTGTTGGTGGTTGCCGGTTGCCGGTTGCTGGTGGTGGCATGTGCGTAAACGAAGGCATCCAATAAAAGCCGTCATTCAACGACGGCAAACATTGAAGCTGTAACCCATCTAGACTACAGGGAGAGACTTCGTGGTCCGGTGTGCAGATGCAGATGCCGTATTTGATTTGAATATGCAGATCATATTCATTTATACACACACACATGCATATTGAAAGAAAAAACAAAACAAAAAGATTGCAATTTGCAGCCATAGATGGACGTGTATGTAGGAAATAATGTTTTGGCCACGACGTCCGAATAAACGAAGGGCTTCTTCAATTGCCTCAGCAGCTATAAATTAAAAGAGTCCGAAAAGACAGCTTAAAGAATTTAAATACAACACAAAATCATAACAATAATGAAAACGAAAATACCTTTTGCAGCGATAATCGATTTTTGTTTATGCTCTTTACACTTGATTTCTCCGAGTCCATCCATCCATTTGTGGCACCAGTGCAACTCCTGGCCGCACTTCTTCGTCCCTGCATCCCTACTCGCGTTGTCTGGCCGTATGCCCCAGCCGAGTGAATAACATTTAATAATGAAGTAGTAAAAACTCATTCATAAACGCGGACGCATCGCATACATTTGTCCGTCCACGAGCTTTTAATGGAAATAGAGAGAACAGCACCAACGAAAAGCAATAACAAGACATTGCATCCGTCTGCCTTTCCGCCAGTCGGCCAGCGTGCCTGGCCTTCATCATCTGTTGAGACACCATCTACGTTGCCGATGATTGTTGCCAAATAAGCCATAAGCGCGCAACCAGCCAGCCAGCCAGCCAACCAGCCAACACGTTTGTTCTTCTGCGTTGCGCTGATATGACGTGGAATACCATTGGAATGCATGCTTGTACATTTTACAAGCATGCATTTGCTCGTACGTATGCACATACATATGTATGTATGTACGTTTGTGCATTTGTCTACCCCTCCCCCTCCATAAGGGGTTCTGTGTTGGTGAGTATGGCCCATGAGTTTGGCACGAGCCTAACACACGTTCAACAGCAAGCGTTAAGATCGAATATCTGAGGTTTTATTGAGAACACACAATTTGCCATTTACAATTCTCCACTGCGCAACCTCAACACCGTCTACGATGAACTACAAACATTATCGATTCCAGGATACTTTTAATGAGCCGACTTAAAAGTTGTTTTTTTACTGTCAACTCAGAATTTCAGACCATGTTCGGGGTAGGGTAAATTCGAAAGTAGGCACATCTGAGAATTCGACCACATTGGGGGTTAAAACAAAATTTCCGAATAGTTTTTATGTAATCATTCGATTAATTTTCATTCGGAGAGAAAACTTTGGTAGAGGTAATAGAAATAAATCCATCCAGATAATTACAGATAAGTATCACATTACAAGTATGCTATTATTTTCTGTTTCGAAGTAATGCATAGGGTAATGAGACGTCATGAAATTTCTATTAAAAGAAAGCAGGGTACGCAAAAACTCGAATCGCGAGCCGACTCTTCAAAAACTCGCTCGTTTTTAAACTCGAAATCCGAGTTTAAAAAATTCAAACTCGTGAATAAAATTGTTATCAACTCTTTTTATTTCTTGGCTCGCTCGCGAGCCATCCCTACCTGCTCTTAATTTATTGGCATAGATTGTGAGCGATCGAATCATTAACAGGGAGCGAGCGAAGAGCGAGTGCAAAAGAGCCGCTCTTTTCCACTCGCTCTTTGTTTTGTAATTGACTGTGGGTGTCTGTCGGTAAAAAAGGATGAGTTTAGTTGCATTTAACACTTTGATTGTGAAAGTTGATTGATGTGAAAATGGTCCGGCAAAGTTTTGAATACGAAAAATATGTTTTTTATGATAACTAATTATTATTTTGTTAAACTATATTATTAATGGATTTTTTTATGTCTTTGAATTATGTTTTTATTTCTTTTTATGTAAATTAGTTCATTTTTGTTTTTATAATAAATTATTGGAGTTTAAATATTATCAAAATGTGTTTGCTTCACTCTACCTCGCAAGTGCGGGGCAATTTCGCAGTCAAGTAAAGAGAAAAAAGCAATGTGCACTTTTGTATTGATGAATGTTATACCGTTGTCTACCTATTACGAATGTTTTTTTTTAAATTTACAAAAACAATTTATTCTACAATTTTGAAATATGAATATACCTGAAACCCCTTTACATATTTGTAGATCTAATGTGACATGTAACGTTTTTTGAATAAGGAATATCCCAAATAATAAATTCTTGTGAAATAATAAAAATTACAACACAAAAATGACAATAAGAACGACACAAGAGTATAACATTCATCAATACAAAAGTGCACTTTGCTTTATGACTGTGACTTTATGACGTTGCTATCATAAATGACAAGAACAACAATCCAGCGTCCACGCACACGCTCTTTATTTTGCTACCATTCATATATTAACACAGGGCAATTTACACACACACAAACACACGAATGTGAACGATGGAAAAAATTGCAACCCCCCGCACTCGCACTTTAATTGTAGAAAATATCGACTCGTGAATAACTCTTTTCAACTCTTTTTGCACTCGCTCCAGAGCGAGCTGCATTTTACGATTTTATGATACTGAACTCGCTTGCGATTTTGTTTTTTAAAATCAAGAGCGAGTTTCATGTTTCGCTCTTTGGAGTTTCAGCTCGACTCGCGAGTTTGAATGTTGAAATCGTGATCGAAGAGAGTTCAACTCGTATAAGAGTTGAAAATAGAAA
This sequence comes from Hydrotaea cyrtoneurina, assembly GCA_958296145.1. Lineage (NCBI taxonomy): Eukaryota > Metazoa > Arthropoda > Insecta > Diptera > Muscidae > Hydrotaea > Hydrotaea cyrtoneurina. Next base: position 60,909,467 of record OY282515.1, read on the forward strand.
TCGCTCGCGATTTATGCTTCGAAGAGCGAGCTGAAAAAGAGCGCTCTCCTTACTATGAAAGAAAGTCTTTTAATAGATTGTTTCATTGATCCAATGACATCCATCTTTGTTTTAATGAATAATTTCATAAGACAGTATTTTATTCTGGAAGCGCTCTTGTCTGAATCAAAACTAGAGATGTAACTAATGTGCGTTTAGCGAAAGCGAATTTGACGAAATGATGTGTTGCATTCACCAGGTTATTATTATTTTCAAACGTTGTGAGTTTGCTATAATTTAATACAGTGGAACTTCCATAACTTGAACTTTCTTTATGTCGAAGCACTACTAGTGGCAGTTAAGGAGAAAAATTCACTTAAACAATTTTATAAGTAATTCCATAACTTAAAGTCTCCGTAAGTCGAACTTTTCTACAGGATTCGAGCTATGGAAGTTTGACTGTATTTTGTTTATAAAAGGCGTAACGTGAGAAAGCGAATACTTGTTGTTTTTTTTTGTGAATGCAAATTCCAAAAATGTTTTTGGGAATGCGAAAGTGTATGTTGAAAATGATGTGAATACTTCGCATTCGCTTATGCGAAAGTGAACTTCCTTACATCCCTATTCAAATCCTAAGAAGATTGATCATTTTTTCAGATAAAACAAAGAATGAAAAGTTTCATAAAAATATAGATCCAAAGAAAAGTGACTTTAAGGCGTCATCAACAACGCTTAACATTGAACTCGCAGAATTTAAACAGTCGATTGGTCTGTTCACATGATTAATTCTACACGTTGCAGTAGCGAGCGATACAAGTGTAAGCAAAACGTGGTTTTAATTTGTCTTTTCCCCTCTCATGTGCGAAGCTTGTTATGATACCCAGCAAAATAGAATAATTTGTGGCAGATATTGAATGGTTTAGGAAAAATATTGTGCGTGAACAAAGTAGTAATTCCCATGTCCCGGTAGTGCCAACAATAAGCAGTCTGAAAATATTCATCACATCGCTAATGATGGCTTATCAAATGAGCCTAAGTTGACCGCAGGAGTTGTTCTCTCTCCTTCCCTTTTTCTTATTTTAATTTTCATTGACGACCTGTTGGTCAGACTGTGATGACAATCTACTCTTTCGCAACCTCTGTGATGCATATTTGTTCGGCCATCGGCCAAGTCCTTTGGGGGTCGAGAACAAAAGTGAAACGACGAATGACTCACTCAAACGGGATTTTGCGTGGGGTCAAATGCACGCAAGACTCCGTGCTGTTTGTCCAGCATTGTGGTCTGCATCTATGGGTGGTGTAGATATCGACGAATCAGCCACTCTTGATGCTCGCTGGGCATGAAGACACAGCGTGATGCTCGCTGGGCGTGCTATATTTGTGAAGTGTCGAATGAAGTATTCTAGTGTATGGGCTACTTAAAGCTGTGCAAGAAATACTTCACCCCATCTGATCTCGTAAATATTTACGCTGCCTACATCCGGCCTACAATGGAATATAACTTCCATATTTGGGGAAGGAGCTCCAAAGACATCTTTGCAGTTTCTGGATCGTGGATTGTGAATCGCTATTCGAAAGATATTTTAACGGCATCTGTTCGTAAGATATCCGTCGTCTGGCCCCTGACGTCAGAACATTTAGCCGAAAAACGCGGCAATCCAGGGTCTCTCATCCGTACATCCTGATCAGGATATGAACCTGGGCTTTTTGTGCGATAATAATACACATTACCTATAACATGTAGAAAAAAGAAGGATCAAACTGAATCTACGATTACTTCGTTCTTTAGTTTGCCTGACGTTTTTTGGATGCAAACAGAAAACAATATTGCGCAAATAAAACCAATCGAAACTGTAATCCGATTAGTTTGTTTTATTAGTTCTTGGATTTATTGCTATGAGATAAGTGGTGGCATATTTTGGGCCAACATTCTTTTCTGTGTATTGGGCAGACGTTCCACGTGAGATGCAACGTTTCCTTTAGATGACAGCTTTTGGTTTTTCTACCAACGTGCCATTGCATTTCAATAAAGGACATGGACTTAGTTCGTTTGTCATCTACATAGTATCAGTCAGATGGTTCTGAGTTAGAGAACTTATGTTCTTACTTATTCCAGACTTCTGTTGACCTTTCAGTGTAGAGGTTTTTTTGCAAAGTTTTCTCCATTCTGCTTGATTTGATCTATCGAACGAGAGTCTACATTACGCTCTGTTAAGCTTCTTTAAGAGTTTGTTGCCATATTACTCTTCTTCTACCACGAGGTTTTCTGCCTACCGACCGGCTTCAAGAACTTGTGTCGGCAAGCATTCATTCGACATCCTGGTAACATGTGCAAATCATCTTAATTTGTTTCTTTTTATCATTTTGATTCTAAGGATACATATGACCGTATTTTATTCTATCTAACGCCGAGATACTATTCGGTTTATTTTCATTTCTTTTCTTTTAATTTTTTTGTGGCCGCTATTCGTTTTCGAATATAAGAGTTGGTCTTTATGTGGAGTTAAAGTCTGCTATTTTGGTTGTTGTTGAGACCTCTTTTTACTGACAAAGTCTCGATTTGAGGAACAATAAATATTGGCAGAATGTAGGTCCATTTCTCATTTTTTGTCTTCGTTGCACTTGTTTCCGTGTCATTTGCCACACATTTATTTTGTGTTCCTTCATTTCGACATATTATCATGGTTTCAGATTTATTTGTATTACTGCAAAACCCTCTCTTTTTGTGGATAAAAATATTCACGTGTTATTGTAGGTCTTCCCAGGTCTAGCCACAACATCTTGTCGTACGTCTTGCTTTATTATAAATATTCTGTCCCTAACATAGTTTCGGTATTTCATAAAAACTTTTTATTTTTATTGTTTTATATGGAATATATACAGGAATTTTTCAAAAATTCTTCGCTACAATTTTGCTCTTTCCAACTGGCGTTGTATTCAGCTGTGTGACTACGTCAGTCCCTTTTCAATCTCCTCTCCTTGTGGAACTTAACGCAACAAAATGCATTCTAGGGAGAAGCTGTAAATTGCATTGCAGTAGAGATACGGGCTGCCATCTCGCAAAGTCACCGTTCAATGTTATCTAGAGTGAGTAGCTGGATTTGAACCTGGAGGTTTCGTGTGATCGTCGCGCCACACTCGATCATGCAATGCCACGCTATTTTCTCATGAACACATACAGACATACATAAATACATATTTGTTGCACGGTTAATGCGTCCTTGCAAAGACAGACACGACAACTGCAACAGCATTGAATCTCCCATGCAGAATTGTAGAACCTGTCAATGATTTACATTCCCAGGCAGGGAAACCAAACCAAAAAAATGCTCCAAATTTGTTTGTGCTCTTGTGGTTTTATTCCACCCTCATTCAATTAGCCAAATTATACACTGTCCTGGCAATTTTCTTAGAATCACCCGTCAAATTTGAATCAAGGCTGAAACAGAAATCCCAAGCATAAAATGCGTCAAAACAAACCATAGAACTCGGAACGAACAGAAAAGAAAAATAAATAAAAACAGACCAGAAAAGAGCACAAGTCATCGCCCACAAAAATCATCACGATGAAGCAAGAAACCCAGAAAAAGCACCAGAATTTATGAAAAAGTCATCGGTTTCAGTTGCGTGATGCGTTGCCAAAATATAATTTATGAGAATTAACCACATACACAGACACAGCCGCATATACAGGTATAGCTTGCGTGCGGTGGCGTTCTGTCTGCAACATGAGGCCAAAAACAAATTCGTATTTATTCGTTGCCAAATCTGAGAAGCGAACAATTCCCACAACGAGCCGTGGTGTCAGTTGATAGGCAACAAAAACTCGTGCATTCATCGCTTCAGAGAGAATCCACCGTATGAAGATGCGCCCCCACCCCAACTCCTGACAGTCCACTTATTACTTAATTGATCTCGGACACATATGTCTGTATATCAATTGAAGCGGAGCCTTGCCGATTCTGAATGTAAGACGGCCCGCCATCGCAAATGTATCACGTTGGAGGCATGGCCTAGTGTAGGGTATGCAATCGTTTTGCCATTCATCCATGCAACATTAAATAGTCTGGCAGACACATCTCCCCGTTGCACATGGACGCATCCGACCGGACAATAATTATTTGTGCGTGCAGTTCATTGAGCGTCAATCAATGTGATCTCAAGTGAGCCTAATGAAATGTTGCGAGATTTGTGAACACATCACTACTTTCCTTTGGTAGACAATTGATGAGCAGACTGAATTCAACTGAAGCGATGGTTAGTGGATCATGTCGTGCTCCGTGCAGCAAAAGCATGCACCAATCCGGTGCAACATTCTAGATCACCATTAACCATTTTTGCCACTTACAGTTGTCATTTTGAAACAGAATCTTTCCAGTTCTTGCTTGAAAGCTTAAATCCCTGACTTGACTTGAAATGAAAAATCAAACCAAATCGAAAAAAAGCTACACAAAAAACACACTAAAAAGATAAGATTAGTCTGCTGCACGGACCTTCATAGTGCCAACTATTGTTGTCTGAGATATTTAGATTTTATAGAGAAATTCATTACATTGGATCTAATCCTGCCCACAAACACAACGCGGATGGTGGATGATCACAATTGCAGATATGGTTAGGGAATTGTCAGAGTTAATCTACAGTACATTTTTAGTTGTTTCCTTTCGAGATGATCGAATCATATCGGCGAGTTTTTTTGGTTCGGTTTTAACTTGGCAAAACCCAGTATTTATGATGGCCTATTTTCATCTCAAGTGCTGGGTACATCCATCGCTAAGGGTTATCTAAAGAGTCACATAGGTGTCAGAAAACATGCGCACAGCCATTAATGTTTGCTTCTTATATTAAGTTCAATGTTTTATTTTAAAGATGTGAACTGGGGACAATTTTAATAAAATTTTGTGCCCAAGAAAGACCGCAATCGAGCTATTTTTCCAGCAGTCTTGGAACTTAAATGCGTGTTTCGGACTGTATGTCACTGTTCTTCTGTTGGATTGGAAGGGTGGAAATCACTGGTATCTCAAAGAACTACTTTTTTTTCATTTCGCTGTAGTGTCATTACGATTACTTCAAATATGTATAAATACTTATTTTTTCTTTTACGATCACATCTAGTAAGTGAAAAGTGATTTTTTTTAGAATTTGCTATTGGCTGTAATACGTTCATCCGTGATCACGGTAGCGCCCTTTATGAGGTCAAATACAGGAAACAAAATAAAAACATTTTGATTTTGTTCATGCACAGTCAGAACAGAAGTTGTTGCAATTGACACATATCCGCTGTAGCATTAGTAATATCTATATTATTCCCTATGGAATAATTAACATTATTGAACACGATCAATACAAAATTATAGTTGGCAATTATTTGTGGGGCCTTTTTTAGTATTGTTGAAAAATACATTAAATACATAAGAATGTCACGCAAAATGAAACGAAGCAAATCGAATCACTTTTGTTTTAAAGTTTTTTTTTCATCAAAGTCTATTCCAATCGGGAAAATCTTTAACTATTGATCACATAAACTAGACTAATACGGGAAATCCTCTTGTTTCATATTAGCGAGTTAAATGGAAACATAAACGATGCAAACTTCAAGGTTAAAATGTTAAAAACAGGGGTATTAATGCATTTCCGTAATGCGTCTTGATATACAAATGGAGGACTTTACCTCCGCATCCGATATGAATAATTTGAATGTTATAATCGATAATTACTTTCCAGTTATTATTTATATTTAAATTAATATTATTATTATTTATATTTCAAATTTTAATTTATTGCGACAAATGTTACATATAGAGAAGATTGAATGGGCATTTTAAGTAGTAAATTTCTTTGTCTAAAATAATATTAAGATTCGTTTCCTTCATATTGGTTATGGGAACTCCAGTCTAAACCTCGTAAGTATGGACGATTCCTTTAATTTCCCTTAATACTCGTTGGATGCACAGAAGAAGTACTTCTCCGAAAGCTGAGAGCTGTGTAAAAAAATGTCCATACAGACGCAACGAAAACTTCTATTCAAAGGCAGAAATTTCTCGCCGCCGGAATTTAGGATTTGAACCTATCACATCTCGGCCGCCCATGACCACGATAGGATATTTCATTTAAATGAATAATTCGATTCCGATGTTGCTTTGACGTTTTGTGAAATCGTTTATTATCGGCAATTATTTGTATATCCAAAAACCCGTGAAAATTATTTATTTACTTCAGTGATGAAGTAAATTTTGGATTGAAAGGCTTCCGAACAAGTAAAACTACCGTACTTTGGGACAGACTCGTCCAGTGATCCCTTAGTCTGATGGCGACACACAAAAGCGAATGGTATCGGTCCTTCATAATTGTTTCTGGTGGCCTGTTAATGTACTTTGCAACTACTACTACTTTCTGACGGTAAATATGATATGATGATTTATCTACGATTTTCCAAGTACCTATTTTGTAAGTACGGGGGTTTGTTCTCTTGCGACTGTAGTTTAACCGTTTTGAATGTAGCAGTGGTCACCCTTCAACCCATCGCACTTCCGATGGAATAAGAAAACGTTAATTTACACGCACATGTGATGAGCTGATGCTAAATTTATGTGTCCTTGCCAATTGTGAATTGTCACTGGACCATTGTTTCATTGCGTAAATAAATTGTGTGTGAAAATCAAATTATGTAGAGAAAAAAACAAGATATTTTTGGAATTGCAAAATTAAATCAAATTGAGTTTCCTAGCAACGACTCAGATACGTAAGTAATCGGATTTAGTAGTTTAGGTGGACGACTACAAATCCAGCTTAAGATCATCTGGTAAGATCATCTGACCGTTTTAGTTATAAAAACCATTTCGATTATAAACTAATCGATAAATTAGTCGGCCCTTATGGCGATTACGGTTACAATCTAACACTCATTTCATTATAGCGAATGAATATTTTCCAACGTCGCACTAAAGATATATCGCAACAGATCGATATAGCTGACGACCCAGACTACGGTCACACAGAGGTTCTACTGATCGACATATGTACATATGTATTTTATCCCTTAAATATTTACACCAAAAATGGAAAATAATTCCCAATTCTAACGTATCCCTTCAACATCAGCGGAACGTGGGTTATCAATCTCTGTCTTATAGACATTTTCATGGTATCTGCTCCTCGGATATCCGTCGTCTGCTCCCTTCTGGTAGGACATTCATTGGACATTAGGACTATCATTGGTTCATTGCCAAATGGCTGGTTGATCGGACAACGTCCTACAGAGAAAATTCGTTCTTCGTCCAGCAAGTGTTTTTCTTTACTGACAGCTGTGAAGATCTGAACTACGGGTACGGGTTTTAAAATGGTTTTTATGTACTCTTGACCCGTGGTTCCAGTTCGGTTCAATTCAGTTGTTCAAAACTGGTTCAGAAATTATAGAACCAAAGATGTTTTTTTACGTTATTTATTTTCATTGAAAACAAAAACTGTGATCAACAGAAACTTGTGTCATAGTGATGTTTTTTGTCTAAAACTAATTTTTCTCCGACGAACAGAACCACTGGTTTTTTGGAGGCCCGTGGGGTGGTAGCATAGCAGAACCCAGGTTCGAAACCTGATAAGACCATAAAACACTTTTCAGCGGCTGTTATCCACCTCGTAAATGCTGGCGACTTTACGAGTACGAGAAAAACTTCTCTAGAAAAGTATTAGCCGTTCGGAGCAGGCATTAAACAGTAGGACCCGTTCACTGAATACACAAAACTCACTAATACGATAGAAGTTCCCCGTCAGTTCCTACATGGAATGTCAAGGGAAATAAGTAAGTAGCTTTGGTTCACTGTTCGGTTAACAGACAGATAATGCTATACGGTTCGGTTCAAAACCGGTTCAGGTTCGGTTTGGATCCCTGACTGGAAGTCACACGCACAAGCTCCGAAACTCTTGGAATTCTACTTTAAACTCGGCCATGGATGCATATACATAGGTAAGTACCGGCTCGTTATTATGATGTCGTCGGATTGAGAAGACCTGAAGATGATTTTGCATACACACACATATGTAACATTAAACAGAACACGTTATTTAACCAGACGGGCAACATAGGTCCGAATGTCTTGTTCGGCCTAGTAGTCTCATATTTAGTAAGGTCGTACCGAAATTTAGTAATTAAATTTTCCATTTCAGTTGCTATTCAGGCAACGATACTTTTCATTCTTATTTTGGAATTTTGCCGTCGGCGGATGCTAGTGGAAATACGCCGGCATATGTACGTGTGATTGGGTGCGTATTTCAAGTAGGTTTCAAACTTACCATCATGAATTTCTGATCTTCAAATTGATGATCATTGCTGCGGTGTAGGATGTGCATTTGTAATGAGTTCTTGCACTTCCTTCCACTTAGGTTTAAACAAATTGCAATAATAATATTAATATTAATAACAACAACAACAACGACAACAATATTGAAAAGTGCGTGTGTATGTATATGTAGTTTTGTATGTATGTATCTATGGATGCAAAATATCACGACACATTCTTTCACAATGAAAACGAGTTGGCCAAACAACAAATAAGTTGATTCCGATAGATTTTGTTGCTGTTGTTTTTTTTATTTTATTTTTTTTTAGTTTTTGGACACAAGATGAGGAGCCGAGAGGAACAGGTACACTTTTTGTTTTGTTTTTCTTTTTTCTGTTATGTTTCTGACGGAAATTGAAATAAGCACGTAAGTATGTGTGTAGTATTATGTACGAATAAGGCAACTATGTGTGGACTGTGTATGCAAATGTAGCTGCAACCGAATTGTGCTTAATTGGAATCGTTTTGTTTAAATCCTTTTCAAGGCTAATTGAAACCGAGTGAATTAATAGTTGTTGTTTTTTTGTTTGTTTGTTTGTATTTCGTTGCTTCGTTGGCTTCGACGAATATTGGAGAACAGGGATTTGTTTTGATTTCGTGACAAGTGTCGCTAGCGTATTTTACTTATGGCAAGTTGCCTGTAGTCAGTCTTTTAGTATGGATTTGCTTGATTGTTTCTGTTTGTGTTTCGTATGGTTTGATTTTATTTCACTGATTCAACAGACACAAGATGTGTGATGGCGATGATAATACGACCCGAGACCGAAATGCCCTTGCGCAGCCACAGACGGTAGTTTTCGACTGAAGCTCAGTTTTCTGGTTGGACACTAAAACCTTCAGGGTATGTAAGCGAACGTTGTTTGAATTGTTTTGGGTGCTGAACACTCAAACTCACACATACACACACACACACGCACACACGAACGCATGCATACACACTCGGGCACATGGACTGAGAAAAACACAATTAAAGAAAGAAAAAGGCCGACAGACCAAGCAAACTACCCAACCCGACCTCTTCTTCACGATGCCATTTGTGTTGGTGGTTGATTTTCGTGCAGCGTGTACAAATCAAAACGGACGAGAGACATGACGCTCACCATGTTCAGGCAACCACTCGATGGGGGTAGAGTTTCGTTTTTTTCTTTGTACGGTTACAGTCTCTGACTCAGATTCCGAGAGGCCGTTTGGTAAGTGAGAGCCAACAATTGCAAATCATATTGGCGTTCTCTTAAATTGAATTGAATGTGAGTAGGTATGCACTCTTAAGAGAAATAAACGAATTATAAATTGCAAAATATGTATGTACATACAAACGTTCATGTGAAACTTGGAAGGACCGGCGCCAAAGGTTTTTCTTTTCTTTTTTGCTGAACACCGGCAAAGTCGTGTCATCCAAGTCACCTGATCCAAAAATGACCATCCTGCAGCAATAAAGTGTTGCCACTTCCCAGACAACATTTTCCTCACGAAATATTTCTAAATTTGTTTAACCGAAGAAATATTTCATACCAATAATAAATAAATCTAATATACAGTAAAACTTCCATAACTCGAACTTCGAAAACTCGAAGTCGAAACACTTCAAGTGGCACTTCAAGTAGCGTTAAGGAAACAAATTCCCTTAAATTACTCTTCTATAACTTGAACTTCAGTATTTTGAATTTCACTTTAACTCAGAAGTATCAACCAGAAATATCTGAGGTTGATAATGAAGAAGTTCATCAGACTTTTCTACGGATGCCGATATTGGTAATCATTGTTCTTCCGAACCAATTACATCGCAGAAATCGTAATAACTGATGATGAGGAGAAGAAGGTTTGTTATACATCCTTCCAGACAACTGGCGAGCATTACAAAGCCCTAAACAAATTGGAGTTACTTTTTATTCGCAACAAAAAATTACACGACTTTCCAGTACAAATCAATGTACTCTTTTCCCAAATGGAAAAGAATTTTATAAGTAATTCCATAACTCAAAGTCTCCGTAAGTCGAACTTTTCTAATGATGGTTCGAGTTGTGAAAGTTTGACTGTAATAATAACAATATGAAAATATTTCCTAGACATACAAATGTCAAGAATATGACAATTTTTTTGAACAGTTTTATATTTTTTATGACATTTTATTTTTTTTATTTTTTATAACTTGTTTTATATACCCACATAGGTATATGCATAATATATTGATTCTGTTTTCATGTTATTATTGCATATCCGCCTTTTATCTACAAAACTCGCCTTTTTAAATATTAAGCACAAATGCAATTATTTTTATAATAAATGTTATTGTTAAAACAAAGGTTTTAACAAGACTGCAGATATCATTCTATGTACAATTTGTTTTAAAATATTTGTTTGAATTTCTAAAAATATCTACCAAATAAAGGTTTTTTATCCTTTTGCCTTTTTAACTGATTCATAGTATTATATAAAAATGTAAATATTTAGCAACTATTCCTCGCCACAATTGTTGATATATCTTTAAGATAAAACTCAAAAATGTATATAGCTCTTATTTAGATGATCATTTATATTTGGATAAATAAAATTTGAAATTGAAAATTGCAGATATTTTTCGTTTATACCTCTGTTAGTAGTGTGCCGATTTCAATGAATTTGATAGGTCTTAACTTATAGAATTGTGTTCAGTCGTATTCCGGTTGCAACAGAATTAAAATTATATAAATTTCTCGTTTTCCAAGATTTCAGACGCTTTAAGCCACCTCTAAATTTCCTTCGGCAGTGAGACCTTAATTGTGAACACCTGCCCATAAAATAATGTGACTCCTGTATATAAATACACATCTATATTTGGAAATATATGAAAGTATTTTGATTACTACAGCTCAAGTAACGTACTTATTAGATTAGTTAAAACTTCTTCGTATGAAATTCATGAAAACTGTCGTGCAATTTTTTCAAGTACCTTAGATACTCCGGAAAGTGTCCTTAGGATGTTCAATAGTCTGCAAGACTATTATGTGAAAGGGTCAACACTAGCTCCTCAAGCGACATTTTCGTTGTCATACTCGTCTATCACACCTTTACATTTCTTAGACCATAATCAGGTTGTAAGGGTCATTTGGTATAACAACGATATGGATGAATAGACTAGTGGCCCGTAATACGCGCCAACATTTTGTGAATCTATCAACATGTGCCTCCACATTGGACTTAGATTGGATAGAAATGTTTATATGTCCAATTTGTACAGCCATACATGTATATTTGCTAACTTAATTTTGTGAAGTTAGGTCAATTGGACTTAGCCAGACTCCCAATTACCCAGTTGTTCCGCATTTTAGTAAATGAAATTACCGAATATCGAAAAACTTCGGGATTGAGGTTTCCAAGTGAATTTAAAACCGGTCCCGCTTTACTCAGTTGTTGGGTAGGTAGGTATATATTTCCGTTCCTATGTCGTAACTGAGTCCTTATTGTTGCTTTTTATCTGTAGTCTCCGTACAATTCGTAAGACAAACCGATGTGAATAATTAAGAGAATCTCACACATTCTCTCTTTGAGGCTGTTTTCTCTCTTTGGTTTTTTGTCTATTGACGAGAAATCTGGTTTTCCGGCTTTCTGTGCTTGTGTGTGTGTGCTAGCACACATCAGCGCCTTTGTTTTTGGTGCACTCTCTCGCAGCCATTTATTTTTGTACAGAAGCCACACCTCCCTGGCTCATTACATACCGATGGGTTGGTCCAAGTACAAGATTATGCCAGCATGCGACACACACATTCGTTCGTTTGTGCTACCGATCAATTTGAAATACACAAGCAGCATCTAGGCAACGTAAACATCCAGGGCATGCCCTTAAGGGAGGAGGCGCTCGCTACTGGCTAGAACTCAGGCAATCGCACACCACTACTACTACTCGGTGTTTTACATAAGGACTAACGCATCTGCACACACACTCACGTCTCTAAGTATTTATTACGAGTGCGTACACACAGTCATACACATGTACAGTGTATGTACTTACCAATGTATGTAGGAAGATATGTGTTTGTGTGTAGGGCTTACCATCCATTCTGCATCTTGAAATGTGAAATGTGGTGCTTGCCATGTTTTTTAATCCTAAGTAAATATCAAACTCGTATACATACAAATAGATACATTCATAACTACATACATATGTATGTATGTAGGTATGAATGTACTTAGCAACATACATACATACATATGTACGTATGTATATACGGAACGCAGTCTTCTTTCTACCCCCATTTTGACATCACAGCCAAGGGATGTTTAATAATTAATATTGATTATTCTCAACAAGGAATCTTTCCGCATGAAAATTAATGAAGAAATTTCTGTATTTCTGTAGAGTTTTTCACCGACGACTTTTCTTCTTTAAAGCATTTCTTTGGCATGGAAATTGCAGACTTATACATATATGTACATATGTATGTACATGGCGTGTTTACATCGACCAGAACGGACAGTTTAACTATTTCATCCAGATGCGTTTAATAATTTAAGAAGACCAATGTTACACTTTTTAACCACTTAGAATGTTGGGATCAGAAGTGAAATGACATTAGTGCTATGGCTTTGAAAATGGTACAGTTCACACAGAGAATACATTCGATTCCATCAGCAAAACTGAATGTTGTGGTGAATTCTTTTCGCAAAAATAATATATTACCCACACATTTTACAAATTAAAATGTTCAACTTTTTGTGCTAACAAAGAAACAAATTTAGGTGTAATACTTAAAGCGCCCCCAACCTAAACAATAGCATCGTCGTTTGCGCTCACATTTTTAATGTATGTTTTTAATTTGATTGGGGAAGACATCAGCTGTTTGACGGTGTAACATTCTCCACCGGCCAACAGGAGTGAGAGCAGAAAATTCGATATTTTCGACCATATTGCAGGCAAAGCTTTGACAAACGAGCTGAAACTTTGTTCGTAGGGTTGAACATGCATATAAAATGTAACATTTTTTTGTACACACGAAATCACCATTAGCGGTTGATCGGACATTCTCGCTAGAGGAAGATGAAATTTTGGATTGGAGTGACTGAGTTTTTGTACGTACAAGCCATAAATTAATTATTTGATCGAAATTTCACATATATTTTTTACCATTGCCATTACCTGTCTATAACTTGTCTGTGAATCAAGTAGCGACATTTTTTTTTATCGATGTGAAGCTGTGTATATCTCAAAACGGAGTTATATATCTTAATTTAGATGAAGGGATTCGAGATGAAGAAACGTTTTATTTTATTTTAATACAAAGTCACGTATGTATTTAATTTGCGAAGAATGCAAAAAAAAAAATGAATTTCCCAATAACAACTTTATTTGAAAAAAAAATACCCGAAAAAAAAATTATATTCTCTGATGAGAGTGAATTTTCTATATTTTTGGAATTAAAGGACGTCAAATGGTGTGTACTGCACTTGATAATATTAAACAGCAATCAATTTTATCAAAAAGTATTTTTTATCAAAAAGAAGTATTGCAGAATAAATGGGAAATATAACATCAGTGAACACCACGAAACTCTTCCAATCCATGCCGAATATTCTCCAAAGAATATTGCATCCCTATTATGGATATATGTACATTTTGTACGCAGACTATTCTAACGTTTGTTACGAGTTTTTTTAAATACAAGCTGAATTAATAATCTGAAAACCAGATTTTGTATGCGGTTTTTGTATCTTTCTTTGATTACTCTACTTGTACGCAGACTTTTTCTAGTGAGTGTAGGATGTCACTCCAACCAAAAATTGCTGTTCTAAAAATTTCAGATAATTTCATACAATCGCAACATTCAGATTAGCAAAAAAAATATGCAGTGGTGACAACCGTTCTGAGCTGGTTTGTACGCTGTTGGGCCGATCTGGCATTACTCACTGATTTTAGAGATGTTTCAAGTCGGCTTATAAATACTATGTGGGGTCCCGGCTATATTTCGGGTGGCGATCATTCTCAGCGATATACCATGTTGATTAGCGAGCTCACAACCCATTAACATTTTGAATTTTATATACTTTCATTATTTAATTAAACTCCTTATAAGTGCTGGAAACGCTGCCCTTTCTTATATCCTCCATACAAAAGGGGTTCCATGTTTTTCATATTTGTCTTGTCTTGTCTTGAAATATGCCGAGAGTGTCGTTGTAAAAGGTGAAGAAGGGTTACCGATATTCTGCACTCATAGAAAAAGTATGACCAAACGTGAGTGAATTGATGACATACTGCAACGAAAGTCTATCATTACACGGATGTTGCCAAATCGTCAACGATGTTCCAAGTTTGTCAACACGGTTTGCTTGAATTTACCTTATTTTTATACGAGCGTTCACAGATAATTTGCGAAAACAACACAAGAAACAGAAAGAAAAATGACATTCTAAATTCAAACCGAATATTCTTAATTCGAACTAAAATCGTACTTAAAAAAAGTACGATTCGTAGTTAGTTATTCTTAAAACAAGTATAAATGGATAGTTTTAAAATCAAGTACGACAATTCTTATGATAATAATAAAATACTTGTTCGGACTATGCGCTATTAAATAGTAGTTCCCGTTTAATTACGGATGACTATATCACATAATAAACCAATGATTGGTGAAGAAATCGTTGAAATGAGTGTCGATGTATTTAAATATTTATTAGGTAAGACAAAAAATTCGTAGAACTGTGAGAGAGAAAACTGAGACCGAATGAAAATGTACTCTCTTTAGATCCATTTCGATCTAAATTATGAATTTAGTATTCTAAGAACAACAATATTGGAATATCAATTTAATCAAAATGTTCCTTAAACCAATCCCAGATTCCGATAATTTAAAGTATTTCTTCGGGCTTAAATTAATCGAAGCGGTCTACACACAAGTCCATTACAAACTTATTTCTATCCTATTATGAACTTAAATCTATCATAAATATCAAGACCAGTCGGGCTCTATTATGGATAAAATTAAGAATTCCTTGTATGCCGGAATCTGTAGTTAAATCAAGTTTTTTTAACTTGGTATAAGGAAAACCGTACTTACCCTACTTTTGACACCGCTACGGCTTAATTCAAGTACGGATTACTTAATTTTTCTTATCAGTGAACACATTACAATTGTTCAAAAGCTTTGATGATGTGTTAAAGTCTTTTTTTCCTTCAGTGCTAACCCAATGTATATCTGTATGTTATATTTGAAGAGTCCTTAACTAAAGATGCTTGACCTAATGTCTGAGTGACTTCGTAAATGATTTCTACAACAGTGACATTTTTATTAAAAACTACAACTTTTGCCACATCAACAGACAATGTCAAGATTTTTTAAAAATATTCACATTCTGTATTTTTTTTTAAATTTTCAAATAAACCAGAAATTCTTCTGTTACATGTGTTCTGTTTTTCTCAGTTGTATTTAACAGTTTGTTATGACTGTGATTTGCGGGTTTTTGTTAAGCCCATAAGTATTCAGTTCTATTGTGATATTTTTGTAATTAATTCCCTAACATGTCGTTATCTTGAAACATAATGAGAAATTAAAATAATATAAATATCAAACAGTTTTTACTCCGTGGTTTTATTTACATTTCTTTCTTTTTTTTCATTACATTTTTGCCAAGGACGGAAAACGGAAAGAAATTGAGATGCTGTAACTCGGTTTGGTTAAAACATGGTTTAAAACAATTTTTATGAATTTGGTTTGTATAATCTTAGAAGGGACATTGTAAATATTCGGTGAAATATTTAGAACAATGTGGTTCGGATTAAAGATCACCATTACGATAGAAAAGAAACGGATATGGAATTGGGAGAGGCAATAGAACCGCACTCCTCCTCCAATGAATCCTGATTAATTTTGACCTTTGGTTGCCGGTTTATAGAATTTTCCTACCAAATCCTAT
Organism: Hydrotaea cyrtoneurina; assembly: GCA_958296145.1. NCBI lineage: Eukaryota > Metazoa > Arthropoda > Insecta > Diptera > Muscidae > Hydrotaea > Hydrotaea cyrtoneurina. The sequence goes on from OY282515.1 coordinate 60,925,666, forward strand.
CTAATTTTAAAGAGGAAAACCCCCAAGAGGAAACCATTTAATAATACAAAAAAGAGAACATTCATTTGATACAAATAGTCTTAGTATACGAAGAAGATGGAGATGGCCCTTCGAGACTATCTAAGTATATATGTATGTATGGGAAATCTGATACGCAAGGCAGAGATTATCGCCATAAATCAACATATTTTAATTCGACCTGAGTGCTACAACACTACTCCTCCGAACTCTTCATATTATACATACCCTGGATATTGTAGTGTGTAAATTTTTCTCGGTTTTGGGTTTGTCATTCCGGCCCATTTTTAATTTCGGGTTTAGGAGGATGTGTCGGTACTGTCATTCCCCGTGAAGGCGTGTTGTTACAACAACCGTCTCAGGTTATGTAGTTTACACAGTTCCTCAATAACTCGAAGCCATACTGCCGGTTTGGTAGACATGTATATCTATTATTCCTATATTGAATTTATTCAATTAGCCTATTTAATTTATTCAATTAGCCGACCACTGCTCTGCTCAGTAAATATGAAATCGAAAATGCACAAAAAGTGTTCCACATATACTACCCCGCCAACAATAAGTTCGTACGCCTGTCTGTTTTCTAATATTTTCAATTTCTGCTTTTATGTTTATTTAAAAATCTATTTTTTTGGGACAAAGTTTATTGTCTCCTTAAAGCTAAAATTTGTATTTCTTAGAACTAATAGCAGAACAAAAAGGAATTACAGAAACAGCAACTTAAATTACATATTTAGAAATGTTCAGGGGTACGAACTAAGTGTGGGCAGAGTAGTACAAAGTTATTTCCTAATTTTCCTGAAACTCTCAATTTATTATTCTGCATTTTGTTTAATTTTTATAGTAAGGAAAAAGAGTCATAAGCACCCACTAGATTTTCATTACAGATGGACTTTTTTCATAAAAAATACAAAATTATAAATTTTCCTAAAAATAGAGCTCCGATTTGTAAATGAAATCGAAACCCAATATTTTGTGCAGGACCTTATCAATTAAATTTAAATTTGTTGTGCTTAAAAATATAGAATTATTTGTACTATTCAAACAGTACATGTTTTTGTTCGATCAAACAGATTAAAGGGTTTAATTTCCTCGATTCTTGACTATTATTTTCACACTTGACAACTCTTAAACATTTTTTGAAATTCCAAATAAAATTCTTATCTATGTATGGAGACTATGCTGTGAAGACTCGTTTTCATTCACGAAACTGGAATTCTGTCTCTAGATAATTTGTTGTTTCTTGTTTGGAAAGTCAGACAACTCAGCTGTTGTGGAACCTTCCATTCTTCTAGATCTTCTGATATTCATCGGATATAACATCCTCAATATTGCAAGTACTATAATCAGGGACGCGTTATCCCTCCATGTGCAGGCTACGAACCATACATGACATCTGACCACCAACTACTCACTTGGTAGAGAAGTCCAAACCTTTCTCTTAAGATTAAGTATATCGTTTATTTACTCACATATAAATTGGAATTATTTGTATAAACGGTACGAGTATTTCCGGCTTTTAACATAATGAAATACGTAAACCACATGAAGTCGAATATTTCAAATTTTTAATGTTCGTTCATATTAATTATGAGAATTTGTCTTTGACTGGAAATCGCAGACTTCTTTTAGTCAGGACACATGTTAACAATTGAATCAACTTAAATTAAACTAAATAAGTTTTAGGCTTTTCGTATTAAGTATCTACTCTTGGTATTTCTATTAAAAATTGCACCCGACACCTGTGTAGGTGGTATGGAAATCGGTTTCGTTCGTTGTATCGTAGCCGCAGCTTTGAGTAGAGTAACTTCAAGAACATACAGAAAATATTCGGGTACTGTCGATGGGTTTGGGAGCTGTGTGCACATGCAATAGTTAGCCTCCTCTTTAGATGTAATACATACAAGTTTGCTCACTTTTAATTTGAATAAATAATAGCCAAAGTCCATTGATGCGTCAGTTGGAATAAGCCACAAGACGAGAGAGAGACATGGCCGAATGAAGTTTGAGCGATGAACTATTCGAGTGCGGTCCATGGATGCTTTGCTGAAAGGGAACTGAGAATGCTGGCTCCGTGTTGCTGCTATTGCTGTTGAAATACAAACACACACATTTCGGTCCAAACATTCCTGATGTCCAGGGGCACATTTAACAATCACGAATAACCGCGAGCCAATGTTTTTGGTAGAGCACTTCAGGAACTGTGCGGCAAAGTTTCATGTCGACGAACACATGTATGCAAGTGTGTAAGTGTGTGTACATGCGAATTCACGTCCAGTTTGGTATGCACTCGTTCGTATTTCGTATTTGTTGGCATCGTCCGTCGCGAACGAGTGCAAAATAAAAAGAAGACTGAATTACGATGGCAAACATTGCACTGGAGTATGAGTAGGAGTTGGAGTGCTGTGCGAGAAGAAAAATAAGAGCCCCCCCACAAGAGAGCGGAAGGCAGTGAAAAGACACAACACACAAGCGACGCAATATTTGTTGGTTGGCAGGGTTTCATCGATTCTGCAGGCGTCTGGTGGCCAGCACTGCTGATTAGCTGGATGCGTAGTGAGTGAAGAAGTAGTTGGTGTGGAAGAATTTTCATTGGAGCGCTTGCAGCAGCGAACAAGCAGCCAGCCAGTTTTCTAGATTTGCTATTGGGGATATTTTTCCACGAGTGCATTTCACAAGCGCATGCATCAGAGTGGCGGATGACGGAAAAGTTGCAGTTAAGACTGACGCTTCGTTTGTGCTTGCAGCCATTTTACAAATGGGCCAGCCAAAATCACCAGCTTAAGTCAGAGTTCCCGAATGCTGAGCGAGACTACTTTGTCGAGAGTTGAGTGACCGTAGAAGAAAAGATAAAAGAATTGACATTTAGACGAAACACACATAATAATAAAAGTCGGTGTTGGGACGAGGAAAAATTGTTAGCTTGGCCTATTGAAAACATTTATTTTACGTAAATTGTTGGACCTGATTGAGAACGTTTTATTGCAGCAAATTATACCAAATACCAAAGAATGTATTTCTCAAAACTACAAAAACCGATTTTAACAGCGACCCAACCTATAGTTATCTTGACACTAGAATCAGAATTTGAACTTTCAATGGTTGGATTGACATGAGAAGACAATAAGCTGATAGAAACCAAAAATACAGGGGTTTCTAACAAGAGGTGTAGGTATTTTGTATTTATTTCAATATAAAGAGAAAGGAATGCCATTAAGAATGAAAAACAACATCAGCCAAACAAGCACCACGACCCTGCAAGCATGGACCATATCCTTTTCATGGAATTTTTCATAACCAAATCACAGAGTGGCTGCCCTATGTCCTCGATAGCCTCACGAATTCTATCTTTGAGGTCTTGAATCGGCAACTTCGGGAGAATTTATCACTTATCACTTCTAGCGGTCTCAACCAAGAAAATTAGTTTTCGAGATATTCTCTAAATTATGTATTAGACAATTAAAGGAAATTACGATTAATTGTCGAAAGTCGGATGTAATTCCTAAATATTACCAGAATGACTTGTACAGTTGAGATTAGGAGATATTCAAGTTAGGAATGCGCTCAATTAACGTTGAGTTATTTCGTGATAAAATCTTACGGCCATTTTGAAAAAAACCGAGACGGTTTTCCATTGAATTTCTCCGTTGAACCCCAAATTCTTGATAAGTATGGCAATTTATCCAGTGATTGTGATTTGTAAATCATCGTTCTAGAGCATTTTTAAGTTAGCTTTGTACATTTTTGATAAATAATAATCTGTGAAAAAGAATTAAAAAACAATGTTAGCCAGGCTTGAGACAGATGGCAAAGAGTTACAAACTATTGCTTTGCAATTGGTTTATGTACTTGTTTCACCACAAGCGGACTTCGTCAAATAATCCATTTGGAAACCTGAATCATCCAACCTTATTTGTGTGATATCGTGTGGGTGATGTGCATCTTCCCATCTATCAATGATAAAATGTTTAATAATAATAATAGTTTAAAGGGGAAATGGTTTCAATGATTAAAGGATTACACTGTCTTTTGTGTAGGCTGATTCGAAAGCCACAAAACATTTTCGAATATTCATATTTATTACATGTTGTTGTTTTTAAATGACAATATTAGCTTGGTAGAAGTAATACACAGGATTACCTTTATCGATGTCCTTATCAATGCGTGAGCTAAGCACTGATTCTATGTTTCCTTGCTGGTGTGGATGTTTCTGGACATTAGACAGTGCATGACTGAACATGCTGCATAGTTACATTGAGATGTATGCCGTGATAAATAAAAAAGGAAAAAGACTATATCGCACTATAAATATAAAAGGGTCACAACTCAACATTTTTCAAAACTGACTTTTTGCCATAAATTAATTTCGAGTAGACATCTCTAACTACTGCTAAAATGTCCTTCACATCACAATCGTCTGTAAATGCTAAAATACACTTATGTCTATTTTTATGTTAATTGCGTTACTTCTGCACGATAAACTAAAGACAATTACTTTTAATTGCGTTAATGAGTTCGAATTTTGAGTTGTGATCCTTTTGTATTTAGGGTGCGATATGAAAATGTCAGTGCCTGATACTGGTAGATATTTGTCTGTGCTCTCATACAAACCGACTGATGAATTTGAAATTTTCCCATTACTGGCTACCAAAATGATGAATTTCAATGCACGCTGAAGTAAGAGCAAGTGAGTTGCATTATAACTAAATATTTTGTAAATACAAAACATTTGAAAATACAAAAGAGAATTGGAGAAATTTCATAATAGTAATCAATTGTAAAGTAAAGTCGTTATTAATAATTCAATATTTATTGATTCGAGTTCATACCTTGGTAATGAAACACATTACCTAACCATTAACAGAGCTACTCAAAACCGGTGAACAAATGATAATGTTCATTCCTTAATAAAGCTACTCAATCCAGAAGAATGAAGAGTGTTAATTTCAACCACAACATACTACATCCGATCAACACTTTTCGTTTGTAAATCGGACACATCTTGGGCTCATTTTAAGCAAAGGATTAACTTTTAATGACCATGTCTCGCATACAATTAGTAAAATGAATTTAGGTCCACTAATTAACCGGAAATCAGGGCTAAACTTTGAAAATAAATCACTTTGCTTAAATCAATTTTTCAATCAATAGCTTTATATGGATGTCCAGCTTGGGGAATATGTGCCAAAATACATACTGGAAAAATTCAGACTAGTCAAAACAAACTATTAAAAATCATGCTAAATAAGCCCCGACACTTCAGTACAAAAAGGTTACACGAGTTAAGCAACACTGATTTTATTTATCAGAGAATAAATGTCATATCTAGCAAATTTGACACATCATGCACAATGAGCGAAAATCGTTATAAAAATTTAGCCCCAACACGCTGGAAAAAATGGTAATTTTCACAAAATTTCAGCAAACAAATTCGCATCAAACATATATACATATATTTTTCCATACCACAAACATTAACTTGTTGGAAGGTGATAAATATTAAATATACATATGTATACACTTTTGGGTTGATTTTTATTTTTTTTAATTTTTGAATTTCTATATAACTATCCATCTTATTATCTCGGTTATTGCTTTTATATTAAAGAGCAAGAAAACAGCTGCAAATACACACGTATTCGCACTCAAATGTTGTGCTCTGTTGAATTAAATAAGTTCGTTGTCTGTTTTTCCCAAACACGCTATTGCTTATACACAAATATGTAATATTAATAGCAAATACGTTATATTTACATCCAAATAAGCTTTGTGTAGAAATAAATCAACTTTACTTGCTACAAAGACCAAACACGCGTTTCAGTTTTGTGTAAACATTTAAAAAAAGTGTATTTTTCAGCGTGTATATTCTGATACTAAGCTGGACTTTGTTTCAGCCCTTTTTTTCATAATTTAATGAAGGTTTTTTTATGTTGTTAAATCCCAAAAAGTGTTAAATATTACAGATGTAAGGTTAGTTTAAGCCATCTCATTTAAGTGCAAAATTTAAATAACATATATGTACATTTAAATGTTTTAAATAAATAAATAAAATCAATAAAATAAAAAAATCGGACATTCGTTAATTGGTTTGAAAATGTCTCAAATACCTATATGTCCAAAACAAATTTGTTCAAGCATATACCCCGATGGATTACGTTCCATAACAACATTTGGTGGCGAATCACAGTAACCCACATGCGTGATGATCAGAACGGTTAAAAACATGTAAACTCTGTCAGATAAAAATGTCACAGAATGTTTGAAAACATAGTCAGTAAAAGCTCTACTTCTCGGTCCCATGCGGTATTTTTAGAGCAAATTAATCTCCACTGGCCGGACATCTCCCGTGGGCGAACAAAACCGCTGCGATCGTCAGTGTCCGGCCACCGGAGCTTTCGCTGTATATCGATAAACATATATAAACCCTAATTGGCATTACTTTCTCCGAAATGGTGTTTGGCCAATTCTTTAATGGCGAAAACATGAAGTTCAACTGAGAACAAATATTTGTATCAAAAATGTGCAATAGAGGAATTCAAAGTATTAGTAAATAATATTTACTGAATATATTGTCGGATTTTGTTCAATAAATAAATAATTCGATAAACGACAAAAAAAATATATAAAAAAGGAAACTCCTGCCATAGACTGATGCGTCATTTCATGTAGTGGACCTGAAAACGAACATAGACGCAAATATGGAAATGACAATCGATATATGTGAATATATATGTATCTAACAACGACGTGGAGCACACTTAAACATGGTCGATAGACAAAATTTTGAAATTCCTCAATTTATTGACTAAATATTAAAATAAATTTATTTATTTATTTATTAATTACAATACAAAGTAAATTTATATTCTAATTTTGGGTCCAAGGGTAAACCGGGTGACAAAAACAATTTGGCTTGATTTTTGCAGCGACAGACCAAAACCTCTGGTGGGAATCGAACCCACAACCCCCACGCTGATAGGCAAGCACGCTACCAACTCACCTACCGGGGCGCTTGATTAAAATAAATATTCCTTAATTTATGGACATTGTATTTTTATTTTAACATGTAATTATTGAAATACTGCTCCCGGTAACCAATGAAAATTAACTGCAGAAAGCTCAAGCTCCCTTTCTTTCGAATGCGTGGGATACTTAAAATACCCGTAAGTAAAGGGTGTTTTTTATTGAGGTATAGAACTTCGAATTGAAATAAAACACAAGAAAATCGTTTTAATGTCCATCAATTTTGCTTTATTGGAAGGATAATTTTATGCCATTAATGTTTAAATATGATTTCGGGCATGTGGCCGCCGCGGCTGGCTCGAATAAAGCCAATTCTACAGGTCCAATTTTCAACCACTTGTTGGAACCACAACTCATCCACATTCATGTCATCCAATTCGGGAACAAAATAGTCGGTTATCATGGCTCTATACCGGTCTCCATTAACGGTAACTGACTCTCCAGCATTATTTCGGAAGAAGTATGGCCCAATGACTCCACCAGCCCATTGAGCACACCAAACAGTCAGTTTTTGTGGATGTAATGGCATAAAATGGGCGGAGCTTGCGGTGAACTTCGCGAACTGAACCATTACTTTCGAAATAAATTTGCACGATTTGCAAGCGTTGTTCTTTTGTCAACCTGTTCATGATGAAATGGCAAACCAAACTAAATATTAATCACTTGACAGCTGACAAAATGGCCGCCAGTTAAAAAAGTGACGCCAACTTAAAGTTCTATACCCCAATAAAAAACACCCTTTAGATCAACGACATAGCATAGTCTGTGCAATTTTCCGACAGGAGAAAAATTCAAATTTTAATTTTACTCACAAGTATTACATAATGATGACATTGTCCCTTTCAGCTCTAAGTCACAGATATAATGTTTTCCATCGAGCAAAAACCCTTCATTTCACACACAGCCTAGTAAATGTGAATCTTTTTAAAAAATTGTCGGTTTGTTTTACAAAAGGGCTCATTTTTTTTATTTAAAATACTTTTTTTTTAAATTTTCTGTATCAAATATTGTAATTTTTGATTCAACTGCGAGTATATTTAGATACGTCTTTTTTAAATGTTTACACACAAGTAAAACGTGTTTGGTCTTTGTAGCAAATAAAGCTTATTTCCTTCTACACAAAGCTTATTTGGATATAAATACAACTTATTTGCTATTAATATTACGTATTTGTGTATAAGCAATAGCGTGTTTGGGAAAAACACACAACGAACTTAGTAAATTCAACAAAGTACAACATTTGAGTGCGAATACGTGTGTATTTGCAGCTGTTTTCGTCAATTTTTTTTGCATCTACGCTCCTTAAAATAAGAGCAATAAGCGAGAGAATAAGATGAATATAGAAATACTCAAATTGAAAAAAAATAAAAAGTAACACAAAAAAGTATACATATATATTTCATATTTATCATCATATTTTTGAGGACTAGTTATTGTTTTCGAAACTGTCATAAGAGAAAAACTAGAATTTTTAAGTTATTTCGCATATTATTTCAGTTTTATCGAATCACCGTCTTGTAATGATGTAGTTGCCAATATTTTAGTTGTAATCGAGTTATCTCGGACCAATTTAATGTCCTAAAGACGTTATTGGAGAAGACCATTTCACCCCCGATGATGTCGCAACAAATTTTCTATTGAAACTGGACTAATCGCTCGGATGACTTTAGCAAACCTAATTCATTTAGGAATTTTTGTTTTAGTGGATGCTAAATATTTGAGGGGAATGGAAGCTGGCAGCATGAAATTCAAGCCAGAAATGTGCCGTTTCAGATGCACATGCACAGTAATTGAAGCTTTAAATAAATTGAAAATTTCTTTGAAATCCAATGAAGTCAGCTCCATTGGTGACGACGGCACACACACAACATCCTTACATTCATACAACCAAACAGACACGTACACACACACACACACAGATGTAAAAAAAACATATGTATTCAGAGTCGAATAAAACAATTACAACGAAAACCGAAGGCATCCATTTCGAACACGAACGTTCAAAATAAGCAGCAGTAATATCGAACCCAAGGCAGTGCACGAGTTCACTTGGAGGCAGTGCATTTATGCCACATCCTTAATAAGGTACTCTGGCTCTGATCCACCGAATATGCAACAATGCACGATTGTACATTATCCCAAATTGATATTGAACAGCAGCAGCCAGCCCCAATGGATGGCAGCGAAAACCGAAAATGGCGAATAATGCCACCACTGCCACCGGTATAAACACACTCACCTTCGCACAATTCGTTTTGTGTACAGAGCAGTGGCCGGTGGCCGCCGAACTGGATGGGGAGAGGAGTACGAAATGAGTTCGACGATATTGGATATCTACGAGTAGTTCCAATAATTACAGTTTGTGTACACACTCAGACACACACACACACACACACACTTAAATTCATCTCTTGATTAAGGCCGCAATGCAATTTCTCAACGATGTTGCTAATGGGCGCTTCGTCGTGACTTTAACATAAATTTTGGAATATTCCATTATGCAGATGTATTTCAGCTACCAACAGCAACAAATACATCTAATGATCGTACACACACTTGCTATATATACTTACATACGTCGTATATATCGTCTATATATCCAGTATCTTGAGTCACATGCTTGTCTGCACCTCTGTCGTTGTCATCGAAATGTTTTTGGGGTTCCACACAAATTTGTCCAAAAACTAGTCCAAATTTAAGGTTTTTTCCCCAGTAGTGGAATTATATATATAAAACTAAGGGTCAACTCGTACATTCTCCTGTAGGTGAGTAATTTCTAAGCCATGAAAACTCCTCTAGAATAGGTGTCGGTCTTTAGGGACCGTCACTGAACCGTAGGTCTACGGAGACTGCTCACTGATTTGATGTTCCTTATTCTGGACAGTGGTTTATACGATATGATTAATGAAAATGATCAATTAATAAAAATGATCATAAAGAAAAATATATTATTTATTAAATTATGAAATGTTCTCTAAATGATTATAAAACCTACATTTATGTCAATACAATTTGTATCATACAAAAAAACATTATTTGTTAAGGACCGAGTCTAACGCCAAGGCCGAATTTAAAACCTAGACATTCAGTTGTTGCCGTTAGTCCGTGAATGTTGCAACCGCTTTGGAAAATAGCCGCTCGTTTTTACAGATGTTCCGTTTAAACAACAAAATGTTTGTGAAAGCGAGTAAAGCTGAGGGTGGACATATTTCCTTTTAATTACATTGCTTTTTAACTCGAACACTGGAGCATTGATAATGAAGCTTCGTTCATCTTCAGGATGTTTAAATTTTTGATGTTTAGAACCACCAGGTACATAAATTTGTCATGTCCTAAATGTCGGGCTGTATTTTCTGTATGTTGACTTTTCATAAGTACTGACTACTTTGTCTTTCCTATTTTCTTCATCATCACTATTTTGCAGTTCTTCATTAGTGGATGCTGCTTGATGTCAATAAAAATTAATTTAACCTGGATATACAGCCATCACTCGGAAACGTAAACTAATTTTTTCACTTTTATTTATAAAGATCGATAGATACAGTATCGATATCTAAGTCAACATTTTTGTGGGTTATATATACACTAGTAAGTTGTAATGCGCCTATGGCGCCCGTTGAAATATGGAAAACAAATTTTGTTGAAAAAAAAATTTTGTTGAAAACAAAATTTTTTCTTGAAAAAAAAAATTTTTTTTAAAAAAAAAAATTTGTAAAAAAAAAAATTTGTAAAAAAAAAATTTTGGAAAAAAAAATTTGGGGAAAACACAATTTCTGTACAAAAAAAATATAATTTTTTTGATTATTATTATTTATAGAAAATTATAGAATGCCTATTTAAATTCCTACGTACTGCGTGACAGAGTCAGTGAATCAGTGAATCAGGGAATCAGTGTATCAGTGAATCAGTGTGGAGGGTAAATATATATTAAGATATACATATATGTAGATGTTTGCTGAATAAAATCGGAACTTTCTGTTCAAAACATCGGCGGTGGTTGCGAATAAGTTTAATTGTTGTTGTCCGAATTGTCATAACTCTCAATATGTTCATCTCGTGTTCCATCATCACTCTCAGAGCTATAACCACATAGTGCAAAAGGTGGCTAAATAAAGTAGAGGCGCTTTTAATTTTTTGGATATTCTTAAAATGGTTTACATTTAGATCGTCAACAATACTTTGTAATATTTATGTAACTTTTATTTAGAGAACCAATTGATATTTTTTTTCTAAAATAGCTGAAGTTGCAGGTTATTGAACAACAAATATGCTACGACTTTAAACACTTAAATCTCGCGTAAGATAAACCAAAAATCAATTTTAATTTTTCACCTAAACCCCAATGTGCGTCGCTTTAAAAAAGTATTGTAACCATCTCCAATTACGTTCACCACTTCAAAAGCTGATTAATTGCCGTGGCAATTAACATTGAAACAAACAATTAAACGTCTTTGTGATTTGATAAGTGATTATTCCGCGACTTTTGTTTGCTCACGAATTAATAGAAACGTTCAAATAAGTCGTCTATTTACTCACTGTCGACGCATACAAATTCTTTTGGAATTTTCCCTACTGGCGGTGAGTAAGTCCCTATAGTCGCCTTAACGGAGTCGTTAGAATAATCCAATTGTTTACTAGACAACACACTAAAAAAGTTTCGCAAACTGGATTCAAAAGAACAAAACAATTCAAAATTGAATAATTGAATTTATTTACGGTTGTCTGACCGCCCCTGGTGCTAGAAACAAACGCAACATCTACGACAAACTCAATGATAACTAAAACGAAAAAAAAAAAAAATAAAGAAGACGAGAGTGTGGATTCACAAATTACTTATATAATTTTGGGTTGAATGTTTGTGTGCGGTCGACCGTTACAGGCGGAATAAGGTGAAACATGAACCTACAGGTGGAATTGAGTGTTATTAAGGAGGTGAACCTTTAGACTGTTATGATTTCTGAAATATCTAACAGTAAATCGGAAGACCGTGGTATCACACAGCATATCCTGGTTCATGGCACAGTAAGAACATGTTAATTTTATCTCGGGTTTCAGAGATGTTCCAGGCGGGGAATGTTGTGCGAAATACATACGCACGCCCTCTTTAAATTATCTAGACTGAGTTGCGATTTACACTCCAGTTAACTTTCCATTCGTTAAACCAAGAAAATTACAAAATATTGCAAACTACTCAACAACTGAAATTAAGTTTCTGCTGCTTGAGGGCAATGAAAAACAGATAGTAGAAGTTGGCGGGAGAAGGTAACTGCCTGGGACAAAGTTGTTAGGGAAATTTATTGAATTTATTTTTGTTGTTGCTATTTTTCTTTGAATACCAAAATAGCACTTAGTGTTGGAAAACCCCGTAGAAGTCTTTGACCCGACTCGATCCAACTTTAAATGATAATAGAAAAGCATTAAAAAGCCGATAATTTTTATAAAAAAAAATTAATTAAAAAAAACACTTTAGCATTGTCGTTTATTATGTGTGTGGGGCGGAAGGACACATGTTTAAAGATTGCTAAAAGCATGCACACATAATCGATTCAAAATTATCTCACTGAACCGGTGTTGAATAGGTTGTTTTAACCCATTCGTATGTCTTCGGATAGTTGAAACTCTTCCGAGAGATAAGGACAGAAATCGCCAACATTATTCTGGTAAATCGGGTTGACCCAATGTGCTGCAGAAAAGTCACCCAAGGCAACCGTGTAGATACGATATTTGTACTGAAGCCACAATGAGAATGTATCTCGTATACTTTTGACCATTTTATCTATTTTTGAAAATGATATTTCCTTGGGGCACCCTTTACACTCGTAGGTATTAGAAAATCTCCTTGAAGAGTTTTTCTGAACAAGGTAGAACGTAGACCTTTACATAGTATGTAGGTATGCCATTTTTCGTATATGCAAATATAATCATCACGTTGTGTGAATGTATTGTCCATCTTCGAGCATGTAATCGTGTGCACATGTATTCAGATACATATTGTATACATAGGTACACACTGTTAACATGTATGTCTATACAATACACGTGATTTTGTTTTTATTTAAACCAAAAAAAAAAATGTAATGTTTCAGATAATCCTTAAGAAGAGTTAGCTGTTTTCCAAATGTATTTTTGGCCCGGGGCTGAAATGATGCCGTGCACATCGGCTAGAGATGTTTAAACCAGCGGTGGAAATAAGGGATAAAAAGCCTTTTATCAGGCCTCTGCTGGCCATCATCACTCCATGTATAGTGACTCACTCTATTAGTGAATGGAGAAAATTACAAACTGTTTTCCATTACACACATCCATGCAACTAGACCGAGTTTTCGGAACGTTATGAGTGTATTTATAAAATTTAATTTAAAAATGTATTCCAAAAAGTATAAATAAAATTTAGATGATATAAATATGTTCAACCGGTTAATAAGTGTATGAATCTCTGCTGTACTGGACTTATTTATTTATTTATTTATTTTTTAATTACAATACAAAGTAAATTTATATTCTAATTTTGGGTGACACAGACCATTTGGCTAAATTTTTGCAGCGACAGACCAAAGCCTCTGGTGGGAATCGAACCCACAACCCCCACGCTGATAGACAAGCACGCTACCAACTCGACTACCGGGGCGCCTGTGTACTGGACTTAATTTAGCAATTTATGGTAACAAATGGCTAGAATTTACATTTACAAAATTTAACGTGAATACTTTCCCATTTATGTCTTCGCAGCGTAAATTTCCATAATATCACTGTTTTATAAATTCGGTATGACCTAAGGTTTTTTTTTTTATTTATTTTTAAATAAAATAAACTGATGGAAATTACAAAATCATGGCAACAGTAGGTTACTGTGAAACGCCCACACTAGGCGGAATAAGTTCACCGAATCGTCGGCAATGTACCCACATAATGTCTTTGGGTTCATGTACACAAGTTATAGAAATCTTCAGGCCAATTCTGAGTGAATCAATTATTGAATCATTATTATTGAGTTGGAACCTTTGTATAAGACTAGAGATTCCGATCATACAAAAATAATTGAACATTTTTAAAAAAAAAAAAATGCACTTGGGAATTTGGTCATCGCTAACTGCATTTTCCAGATAGTTATCATCCGACAGTTTGTTAGTTGCGATGTTCAAGTACGTTTGAGAGGCGTGTACTAGCCAGCACAACTGCTATATTTGATGCGTGTTGAAATACAGTTCATATAGCTCGTTCCATCGACGTCTTTCACACAGATGGGGCCCATAGTTCTGGCATCTTCTGCTTTTGCAAGTACCCTTGTTTCAGCGCCATGAACACGTTGATCAGTCCAACTGTTTCGCGAGCCCACAGCGTCGCTAAGCTCTCACCAGTCTGTCTAGTAACGGTGTACCCGAGGTAAGAAATTCGTCGTTCGACGTTCTTTAGAAGCTACAATTCTCGGACACTTCAAGTAGACAAAGCCTGTCTATCCAATGTTAGTGTTGGTCAAATTTACTCTTTCTTTTCGGAAACTGATGGGCTGAAGAAAGGCGACCGGAAACACTGTATCACAACGGGACTTTCTGAGGCGCCCAAGTTAGATATGTTTCGGGCAGCTGCCAACTTAACCTAACCTGCCCATGTTCCCGCCAAAATATAATTTTTATGAAATTATGAATTGGCGGACTTAAAAAACCAGTTTCGAATTCTCCGGTTGCCGATTCGATCTGTGGTATTAATCCCAATTAATAAACGTTCGCATTTAATTTGTATTGTCATTCGCAAATAACTAAACGAAACGTTGGGATTTCAATCTAAAACTGCAAATGTTTTTGAAATAACTAAATGGAAATGTATGTCACCTTGGCCGTGACCCTGTCCCATGGACGACGAGCCGATCTGTTATATGGGCCCTCAAAAAATGCAATATATGTTGAGCCATTCGCATGGGCACTCCGTCATGGATTCATAGGTACGGGCGGGCTGCTTCGCTGTGACTGACAACGTGCATGAGTCCACCAGTTTTTGGATTAGGCAACAGCAGTATGTGCATCTGTGTGTGTATTCAGCACTGAAGTCTGCCAGAAATGTGGAGAGGGGAATTTAAAATATTCAAATGTACGAGTAGTAATGTTTTTAAATGTCCCCGGGCAATTTCGTTCATATTCGTTAAATTTGCAGATGCAGACAGATTCAAAATGTGAGCTTCTCCGGCAGTCCAATCGTTCCATTTTGCGGGATGCATCCACGCTTGTTTGTGTGTGTGTGAGTGTGTCCATGTGCATGTGGTGGCTCTTGATGGAGATTCCGCACCACAAGAAGGAGTTGTTGTGCTGTTGTTTTCGTCGTAGCGCTGTTTATTGTTTGCGTATCGATCGTCGATATGCAGCATGCCACATACAGACACACACGCGCTCACACACACACACATACATTCCGTATAGAGTGAAGTGGTGTATGCTCGCATACGAGTACGCTTAGCCGGAGGGGATGTGTCCTCATAGTTGTTGGTCGATATTTGAAGCAGTTGCAGCAGGCGGATGTTTACGGTACGTTCGTTTCTTTTTCTCATTGTTGTTGTTGTTTTTGCTGTATATTGCACCTTTAATCCGCTCGTCGTAGAGTATTAAGGGACTGGCGAAAAGTATCTAAGTGCTTGTAAACGAACGAATAAACGTGAAAGTTGTACGTGTATCTGTTCGTTGGATATTGGTGTGTACACACAAACGCGTATTGCAAACACATACGAGGGCTGTTTGACAAATCTGCGACTTCTTCTATTATGTAATATTATGTTCCGTCATACTCTCTATTTCTAAACATACTCCCGATGGATTTGGGAATGGGTCTTCTCAACTGAAATCGACTGAAATCTCGTAACGAACACGCATTTCTTTACATGTGGACACAAAAAAGCAGTAGGTAATTCTGCGAAATATATAGCGGACGAGATAGCACTAAACCCTTAAATAGTATACACCGCTATGGGATACAATCAAATTCTAGCTGCGTCGCACTACACAGCCAACCATGATCAACTATTACTTTCAGGCATGACGACCTCTTTTAACAATATTTTAAAATCGATCGCGTAAAGACAACTTATTATTTTCAAGCATTTGCTTAAATTTTTGTGCTGTTTTTTTTTCACGAAAACCTTTTGCAGGATGGCGTAATGTATTTACAATATTACTGTAAATAACAGGGGGGCAGTAGATTGTTTTTAATTAACTGCGAAGGAAGTTTGCGGAGTTGTCAATCTGACATCGTAATGCAATTACAGTAACAAATTGTTTTTTCAGCGTATGTATGTATGTATGTGTGTATGTATGTTCATACCATAATAGTATCCCTTGTTCCAAAAGGATCAACGGAAACATCTGTATTCACATCTTCATTCAAATGTACGAACATTCGCATGATCTCATTGTGGTCGGTTGCTTTCCCCTGATAACTAAAAAATACTGAGGTCATATATTAAATTTTCGATGGAATAATATTGAACACATTTATTAATAACTTCTTCCACAGGATATCTTTTGTTTTTTTGGCATATTAACAATGGAAATGTCAACAGTTTCCCGATGCTATTATGAGACACCACATTAATATTTAGAAGGAAACACATACCACTATACACAAAGACTAGACCTTCGAAGGTGGCCATGGACAATGTCCCTTGGACATTGGCCGACAATAATCAGAGTAGAAAGTAGTTAGTGAGTCCGAATATCACGCAGTTAATATTGGGAAATTAATGGAAATAATCCGCCGAGTATGCTGAGAGTCTGGAAATAAAATTTCTCCAGACAACTAACGGCCGAAGATCCAACCGACGGAATACCAGCAGAGCTGTATAAGACCGCAGGAAGCGATCTGTTAAAAAAGGAGACAAGACTGTCGCGGAAGAATTTATATATCTCGGCTCCATCATTAACAGAATGAATGACGTAAGCATCTCGGACTTAACAAACAATTCAAGAACAGAGCCCTTTTACCTCGAACTGAAATAACACTGTGCTTCTTTATGGCGCCGAAACAAGGTACTTGCGAAAGCAGAAAATCCTATGGCCCTGTCTGTGTTAACCAGGAGTGTAGGCGTTGAACGAACCGTGAGCTGTATACCGACATGAACGTACGAATGAATCCAAACGCTGCAGCCAGAAAGGCGTTGGACGACAACTACCACGGCAGGCGCAAACAGAGACGACCGACAGTCCGGTGGATGGACCAAGTGGAAGTGCAGATCCTTGGTATCACGAACTGGAGAAGTGCTTGGAAATAACATATTATTCAGGCCAAGATCAACACCAGGTTGTAGAGCCAACCTAAGTAAGTAAGTATGTATTTATGTAGTTACAGATTATAGACTGATTATAGCCCATATAGACAGACTGATTATAGCCCAATTATGGTAAAAAGTGGACAAGACAATGAAGTTGGAAAAAAAGACATCCACAATTTGAAGATCAAGAAATAAGTGATTCCTTGGTTTTAAGCTATTCAGCGGCTCTGTGTTTCTAGAACACTGATATGTGTTTCTATATATCGAAACTTTTTAAAAGAATGTGGTGCAATAATCACCAACTTGCATATGAAGATGACATAAAATATAGGGTGTTTTTTATTTTGGTATAGAACTTTAAGTTGGCATCACTTTTGTAACTGGCGGCCATTTTGTCAGCTGTCAAGTGATTAATATTTAGTTTGGTTTGCCATTTCATCATGAACAGGTTGACAAAAGAACAACGCTTGCAAATCGTGCAATTTTATTTCGAATGTAATGGTTCAGTTCGCGAAGTTCACCGCAAGCTCCGTCCGAATGAATCGATTCGCCACCGTGCACAAAGATCTTAGCTTGCGACCTTACAAGATCCAGCTTGTGCATGAATTAAAGCCGCGAGACCATGCAATGCGTCGTGATTTTGGTGTATGGGCCGAACATGAGATTCATCTCGATGCTGATTTTCATCACAATTGGAAAATTGGACGTGTAGAATTGGCTTTATTCGAGCCAGCCGCGGCGGCCACATGCCCGAAATCATATTTAAACATTAATGGCATAAAATTATCCTTCCAATAAAGCCAAATTGATGGACATTAAAACGATTTTCTTGTGTTTTATTTCAATTCGAAGTTCTATACCTCAATAAAAAACACCCTTTACAACAAATACGACTCCGAAAACTGATTTGGTTGGATCCTACCCTAAGAAAACCCTACGAGCAAATCTGTCGTGCAGTAATTTATTCAGTTAATAATTACGTTATTTAGCAAATAATATAGAACAATGCAACAGTCGATGTTGCCGATGGAATACGACAATAAATAATAATTCCTATTTCAAGTTCAGAATGTTAGATTATTTCGTTAGAATCATTTTCATTAAAGAGCTGTTCAGGAGAAAATAGTTTTCATTTAAATCTCTGATTTAACCAATAAATGAAAAATTTATGTCCAGATATTTAAAGATTTTGCTTGAAAACCTCTTATTCCTAGAATTGTCTGTGCATATAACGGAGATAAAGTGGAAATATTCAGCAAATATAACGAAAGCATCGACCGTGCAACAAAACAAAATATGTGGCTGTAAAAATACATACATTTGTCGACAATAAAATGATTATATTTGGGGGGTTTTTCTTTATGCAACATCACTACAATGTGATAAAACACACCAAATAAAAACCACCCCAAAACAAAACTGAAAAAATTGCCCAAAAGTTTATTTATTGAAATTAAATGACAATCTGCCCCAAAAGTCTATACTGCATATATGTACTTGCATCAAGGTTTCCACCGGATTTCTGCAGTATGTATACACCACTATCTATATCCACTGCATCGTCGAATATGTTCGACATCATGTCATTTCTCTCAGACACCGTTCTGGAGGAAAAAGTGACCACTATTACATTCCTCGAGTCCAAGAGTGAATTGTCATCGATAATCATCTTATCCTCCTGAACGTTCACCTTTCAAAGTAAAACGCCACCGTATGCTTCAACGCGTTTTTCGCTTGTGTACACTAAAACGTTCACATCACTCCTAAAAGGTGGCGCAAAAGTAATCCTCCTATCAGAAAATGCTATAAATTTTGCGATTGGCCCCTAATGTGACAATCAACTGTGGCGGCGGCCATTTACATGACATCATATTCTCGACTTGATGTAAAAAAAAATTAAAAGACCAAATAAAAATAATCCACAAGAAGAATCAAAGTTTTTCAATTTTTTTTTTACTTTTGCGCCACCTTGTATAAGAAAAAAAAATGATTAGCGAAGGACATAAAATAACGTTATAGTTGCGTACTCGCCATTTTTATTCTTGATTTTATCTCCATTACATCCTGTTTTATTAAGGTCGTTGGATGTAATGGGAGAGCCATAATTTTATGGTCATACGTCGATGCCGGATATGATGATCTCTTATAGTGTAACAAGGACAAAGTCTTGAGGACATATTTCGCCTTACAGCTTGACAAAAAATGAAACCTATAAATTGTTTATATAATTTATGCCCATACATATGTGGACAAAAAAAATAAAAATATTTAAAATTGTAATGAAAAGAGCAGGGTCTTCGTTATCTACAACACATTTAAAAACGTAATTCGGTGTATTGACCTGGAGTTTCTTATTTGAAATAGCGAATCTTGTCTTTAGTAAAATCCATTTTTTTTTACTATTTTACTTAGCTCTCCGTTGGCTGGAATACAGATAATTAATACATTTAAAAGTAAATAAAATGAAATATACAAAAATAACTTAAAATTAAAATGAAATATATATGAAAAAAAAACATTTAAATTATATGGTCAAATTGAAGAAAATAAGAAGAAGAAAGGTAAATAATGGAAGAGGGAAAACTCATTAACAATTCTATTCAATACTACATGACGAAACTCATACAAAATAAAATTACTGTACAATAATAAAAACAAATGTGGAAAGTATTCGGTATTGAATATGTGGCAGTATGTTGAAGACAGTTAGATTATAGAAGTATAGAAGAAACAGGTAGAATTTATTAGATGGAACCGGATAAAACATAGTTGCCGGAAACAAATAAATAGTATGTGAGGCAGGAACGGATGGAAGTATTACGAATATTTTCAGCAAACAAATGTAGTAGCAGGAACAGAATAAAGCGAATACGATGTAGTAGAACAAGTGTGTTGGCAGGAACGGTTGAAAGGCGTATGAATGACTTCAGGAAACAATGTAGTAGAACGAATGGTTATAGGAAACGAAAAGAAATGTGGAAGCGTAGATTTCCCATAATTATGAAAAGAAACACTTATTTTTATTAAAAAAACAAAACAAAAAGAAATGTGGTAGCCTAGATTTCCCATAATTGCGAAAACCTCAACTAAGAAACACTTATTTTTATTAAAGAAATATTCGAGCGGCTTTAAACAGTAGGTCCCGTTAAGTGAGTACACAAATTATATGTACTGATTCGAGAGAAGTTCCCCGCCTGTTCCTTCGTGGAATGTTAAGGGAAAGAAGTAAGTGAGGAATGCAACATTTCATAGCCTATAGACAACTTTAGTTCAAAGTATTTTATATTTTCTGGTTTTCAACAGAAAGTTGTATTAGTTTATTTATTGATTTAAAAATGATACAAATTGTGAGTATGAAATACAATAAGTTAGTGTTTTCCACACGCTGAAAAGATGGCTATTTTAACAAATTTCAACAAACAAGTTCGCAGCAACATTAACTTGTTTTTATTTTTTTTCCATCTCTGAATTTCTATATAACAATCCATCTCATTCTATCGGTATTGCTTTTATTTTGAAGATTGCTTTTATTTTGAAAAAAAATTACGAAAACAGTTGCAAATACACACTTATTCGCACTCAAATGATGTACTTTGTTGAATTTACTAAGTTCGTTGTGTGTTTTTCCCAAACACGCTATTGCTTATACACAAATACGTAATATTAATAGCAAATGAGTTATATTTATATCCATATAAGCTTTGTGTAGAAGGAAATAAGCTTTACTTGCTACAAACACGCGTTTTACTTGTGTGTGAACATTAAAAAAAGACGTATTTTTCAGCGTGCATTTGTAAAGGTTTAACAAAAATATAGTGAAGTGTAAAATTCACTTTTAAATAAAATAAGTATAAGTTTAATATTAACATAACAACCATATCATTACATAATAAATGTGTAGTAAACTTACCTCTGGCTTATGTTCCACAAACCCCTGCTGATCTTATTTTGCTCTCCGTCAAGAGAGAGCCTGGAATATTTTTACTTTCACTTTTTATCGCATTTAGTGCACATAATTCTTGATAATTTTGCAAGTGAAGAAGAAATTGCATGATAATGGTCCACACCATTTTAGGCTAATGTGCAAGTGCCATCAGGCACACGACTAATCCATACTTTGCAATCGTCACGTTAACACTCAAATTTTGTCACGTCTTTATACACAGATTTTTTTTTTTAAATATCATTTGTTAGTTGGTTAGAAAAAGTAGTTGGAATCTCTGTTTTCTCGCAAAAAATACGCCCTCCATTCTTATTTTAAATATGAACAACTTTCTCAAACTAAATGAAGCCTATAATATATTGAAAATCTCTTGTTAAATGTTGGCTGTGTATTGTAACAAATAGTACCGTTACAATTGTTTCAATTGCAAAATAAATATGCTTATTAGTCAAAAAGAAAAATTCGCACCAAACATTGTTAAAATAAAGTTTGAGACCAAATAAATGAACTCTATACAATTCTGATTCTCTGAGTAGAAAAATGTTCGAAAATGTTAAATTTTGTTGAAATAATTTGTTAAACAATTGTCCCTAACTTATCTGAAAGATAGATGTTGCCAAAGATCACAAAAATTACAGTTTTCTATTCAGAGGACCACAGTACACCGGAATAGCATAGTGTAATAGTTTCTGTCGAATCACATTTTCGTCTGTACGGCTATGTTAACAAGCAAAACTGCCGCATCTGGGTATCGGAAAACCCGCATGTGATCGTCGAGAAGCAAATGCATCCTCAGAGTGTGACTGTGCGAACTTTGGAATAATGAAATGAAATCTATTGATAAGTATATATATTTGAGAACAAGTTAAATATTGGGCTCGTATGGTAAAATATCTGGAATCAATTACCCTCTGGTAAGTACATGTGTAAATATACTTTTGTCTCCCTTTTTTAGTACCACATAGTGAGGGATAACTTGATTTGAGAAAACAACCGTGAAAACAGCTGATATTCATGATTATTGGGAAAAATGCGAAGAAAACAGAAATAGAGAGCAATAATTCGAATAAAATTGTACTACAATTATTATCAATTCGTTAAGTTTAATATGAAATTATTTCCATTTGAGTATAATTTAGATTTCCTTTTGTAAGTATGAACATGGACATTTACAAATCGCCACACAGGTATTAAATATATGATGAACTTTGTTTATGCATATCGGTGGAATTGTGAGGAAACCAACAAAACTGAGTTTTACGGATGAGCAAAAAAACCTTTGTAAATTCACAGAATCGTTTGAAGACATATTTAATCAAATATTAATTTTCCTATTTAAATCATTTTTTCCGATAAAAAAGAAAACGGCAATTGCTACTATTTATTTTTTTGGACTAGGACGGACGATATTGAATATGGTTTACTTTAGGAAATACGAAGTTTATCCCGAAAAAGATAAGTCTTCAACAATTTTCGTTGGGCTTTGACGATCTTGATAAAATTTCTGAATTACAATATCTTTCAGCATTGGGGATATCCGCTTTCGCATTTCAATCCACAAAACGACAATGTGCAACATTCGCATTCGCTAACATGTAAAACACCTCTAAAGATAGCTCCGAACGGGCCCTGTCACTGAGAGTCCAAATTATATAACATCAGATGTCTTCAATTATTCAATACGTTTTTATGTGTACACATTTTACAAGAAATCCAAAATGTCTTAAGCATTTTCACAACTTTAAAGCCGAAACAAAAAACGTTATAAAATCTAAACACTCTCGTTGTTACGTCGTATGGGAATTCGCTAGAAAATTTTACTTTTTTGGTATTGAAATGTAAAATTTTGCGGAGGCCATTTACCAGAATAAGTCAAAAGCCAGATTTTGGGTATTTTCGCTAGACTTGGGTTTCACTTCGTTTGGAATTTCGTACTCATATTTGGCCAATTTTTCCGATACAAAACCAAAATCCCATATTCAATTAAAAACAATGTGGCATTCGTACAAAAGAGCCCAAACAGAATGGTCACCGTGTAAATCGGGTCTCATAAGTTTTCAATTTTACTTTTTTACTTTTCGTTAAATATACTTGTCCCGTATTGATACAAGTCCCGATTATGAGTGAACGAGATTTACGCGCTGTAGGGTATCATATGGTCGGTTCGGCACGACTGGAGCATTTACGTAGTGGATCAATTTTCATATTCATCATTCACGCAATCCATGTTGTGGGATCACATGGCTCACTTTAGCAGATTCCCCCACTTAATCCGACGAAAACTTTGAGTGCGATTTAAAAGATTCTGTTTTGTAATTATCCAGAACAATCCGTTTTTACAAAATGATATTTTATTTGCACACTGCACACAGCCTACATCCACAGACACTCGCCTTCGCTCTCACTCTCTTGGCATACGAGGATCACAGTTTTGGAATATGTATAATTATAGACATGCATCCACAATTACGACATGCCTTTGTGCGACTGCTGAGCTCAGATATGAATTTAAAGAGAAAAAGAGTCCATTAGGCCATAAAAGCCGCATTGCGTGAGGCGCCTCTTCCAGGCGAGATCGTACGTAAGTCCAATGTGAGAAAATTACCAATGCGTTGGAGTTGATTAAACGCCAGTTCACGGTAACACTACATCAGCCACACAGGACAAGCCACCGACTGACCGAGACTGATCGGTGGTGAGTGGCACAAAGGACGTACAACACGATCGTATGAGATCATTAAAATCGCCGCTAATTGTTGACTTCAATTGGCTCTTCTCCGAGATGAGCATTAATAATGTCTGTGCAATGCGTGGCAATCGTGTTTCTTTTTACGATCAATTAAATCCAACTTCCATCACAATAACACAAACTTTTTATTTAAGTCAATTATGTGAGAATACCGTCAGTCAACACAAATAAGAATGACCTTTGGAAACGGATTGAATGGGTATGTTATTGTCAGCATCTGCTCATAGAGAACTTAAATCACACCACAGGAGACTTCTTTCAATTCTATTACTTCATGGTATGGTCAGAACTCTCATTGGAAAATACTCGTAAGACTAGTTTCAAATTTTGTATAGTCCAAATTTCAAGTAAAGACCAGTTTACCCTGAACCTATTCCTAGGAACGCTTTCTAATAAGTTGGGTGACGCAGTTGTAATTGTTCAGAATTACTCAGACATAAAGACATAGTCGGTGCTATAGGTATGTCTGTAATGAGGTGATCCAACCTCATTGCATATTCAGTTCGAAACTGGCTCAGCGTTATTGAATGGATTTGACATTCCCTGTGTGATCGATACATAGTGTAATGTGACCAAGTCACTGAAGTTTTGTTGGAACGGAAATGTATCGACCCCGGTACGGATGTGTTGTATGCAAAGGTGAGATGCGAATCTTTATCGTATATTAAAACGTGATAATGCTTCCAGGGTATCCGCTTAAAAATTTACATACACTTTGTACGTGTAATCTGTAGGATACACATGTTCCTCTTGAGATAATGCATCGTTGTGAGTGGCTGTTTGCGAAGGGGTACAAGTACAGGTAGCACTGGGCCATTGCAAAGCCGAAAAACACTTTTTGGAAGGGAACGAATTGTGCTTCACTGCTGCTTGTTGACCAGATGGTAACGGGAATTTGAAGGGCACATCGTGCAACATCGACAGCCAACATTGAAGTGAGGTTTACAGAAGTCCAACACTCAACATGTATAAGGTCTGATCATGGCCCCAGCGTTCGACGCTATACCTGGATCGGACTATAGATTTTGCGAAGGATTTTTCTCTCAAAACACCCAGCAGAGCTTCGCAAGTTTCCACATATGCATTGACTTTGGTGTTCATTGTGCCCTTTTTTTATTAACACCTGTTGTTTCCAATCGGTATGTTGAAGAAGTTGCACGATAAGCTGGAACCCTGTCGAAAACCTCTTGTGGTGGTGAATATTTAGGCGCTTCCTATTTTTACAGAGGATCTAGTGTTACTAAGGATCAATCCACAAAGGCGTACAAGTTTTGCAGGGATCTCACATGCGGTCATGGTTTCAAACAATTTGACTGTTATCAGTGCCGGATTAACCCATAAGCAAACTAAGCAGCTGCTTAGGGCCCCCGTAAAATTGGGGCCCCCAATATCAGGCGTATAATTTTTTCTAAGCTTTAAAAATAAATTTTTAAACAAAACAAAAACCTAATTTCTATGAATGAAACTGAAATAACTTTTTCGTTGCCAGTTAAAAGAAGTTGGGAAAATGACTTTTTAAAATGGGGGCCCCCAAGATCAGGCGTATTATTTGTTCTTTGTTTACAAAAGAAATTTGGAATCAAAACAATATAATACGTACTCGGAGAGTACAAGTCAATGATGGTCCAGCGGAAGATGCTATTTTATCTGCAAAGGACAAATTTCGCATTTCGACTTTTTATTGCATCGTCGACATTCTTCAAGTCGAGATGAAATGAAGAGGCGACGTTTATCAGAATCTGGCAGAAATGTTTTCATTTTTATTAAACATGAATTTAATCAAAAGTTAAGTCGCTTGTCGAATCGTATCCTGAGGATTTAAATTCAAATCTCTCTGATGAATTAGAACAATTTCATCAGTACGTTCGTTTGAAAATGGAAAAAGATAAAAATATTAGTGCAAATTTGACTGATTTTTATAACATCATTGTAAATGACCAACTTCAAACAGTCTTTCCTAACGTGGAAATCTGCCTCAGAATATTTTTATCATTAATGATAACAAACTGTTCGGGAGAACGATCTTTTTCGCAGTTGAAACGAATAAAAAATCCTCTGAGGACGACAATGCGACAAGATCGACTAAGTTCGTTGGCTCTTCTGTCAATTGAATCAGATGTTACGCGTCGCATGAATTTTGACAATTTAATCGAAAAGTTTGCTCGTCAAAAGTGCAGGAAAAAGAAGGTTTAATTTTTAAGCGATTGTTTTCATGTAAATTTGTATAAATGTAAAAACACAGTTTTTGACTATAAATTCTTTAAAAAATTAAAGAAAAAAAAATTGTATGGGAGGTACCATAGTCCGTGACCCTAGGGGCCTGAGATTTTGATAGTTCATTTTTGTCGTCGCCACGAGTCTGCCTGCAAAATTTCAGCTCGATTGGATAACGGGAAAAGGGTTAAAAATCGACCAACCAAAGTTTTGGTACAGACCGGCAGACAGAGAGTACGAGTTAATATAAAGAATTTAAAAAAATTATGGGGCCCCATATCTTTCACTGCTTAGAGCCTCACAGACTGTTAATCCGGCACTGACTGTTATCGGCGTGGCGAAGGCAGATTTATAGTGGATTGCTTTCCTTCGCGTTGGTCTTTTCTCACCATTTGACGCAGTGTGATGATTCGGATAAACGGTTTAAGTTCATAGAGCTTGGGCTTTAATCTTTCCCACAATATGCTAGAGCGAATCTTATATGCGACGAATAAGACACTTATTGGCGCAAAACTAATTCTTTCCTTTCAGGAGCTTTCAATCATCGGGTATGCTTTCATTCTCCCAGATTATGCATGCAACTTATCTCCTCCGATCTTACACAGCTCTGTAGGTATTCCGCCTTGTTGTTCTTAAGCTGGGCTATTTCTGATTAGACCGCTAACAAGCTGGAGCTATGTTGCATCCAAATCCTCAGCACAGGCGATGTTCCTGTCATTTACACATCCACACGAAGTCATTAGACGGATGTTTTACTCGTTGTTACTATTTTATGGATTCATTTCTTTTTCATTAGACCTCCGTCTATCATTTTTGACGTTCTCTTATGAGACATCCATGTTGCCTAATGAGTCTCATGACACATTTCCTGAAAATAAGAGTCATTTGGGGTTTCAATAACAGCAACTGTGGAATTATCATGAAACACAGAACAGCACAGCCAACAACAGCAGCGAAGGCGTAATAACTAAAGTTCCATGGTTCGATTCACGGTTCCACCATTTTTGTGCTTGTTTTGGTCTATTAAAATCTCTGAAAGGGCAGTATTAGACCAGTATTTCTCGAAATCAATTAAACCCCGAGTCTAGACGCATTTGCAGTCCGATCTGTTTTTGTTGTCAGCACACTTTAAACGTTAAGAAAACTTTGAATGAATCTGCATACGACGTGTCTGATGGTCACCTGTTCAAATTATTATGCATTTGCAGCTACGCGTAGTGTCTGCCACGAAAGCTGCGTTTGCGTTTCAACATCAAGATCTCGGTGGTTTGAGCGTTTTCCTTGTGCGTGCGTTGTTTTCGTGCGTAAATGACCGCTGGCAAACTGCATGTGAGTGGATGGTGAGATGCTTTTCACTTGTTGCCGATAAACTGGCCATTATGGGCACCGTGTTCCACAATGCAGAGGGAGAATTGTTTTGTTGAACGGGGCCATATTGAACTGCAATTCAAGAACCATGTAAAATATCTACAAAACTGTCGTAGCTGTTAGAATAATAAGAACAGTACACACAGTTTAGAAAAATAACACAATGAAGTTTTTACAGAAATTGCGGAGATTTGCTCAAAATATCTGCAGTGTCTTCATTGAATGGTATATAATTTCAAATCAGCTTTCCATCTTCAAAAACTTGTCTTACATGATGAGCCTTGAGATCAACCTGTGTAATTCTAGACAGCAACAGGGTCCTGAAACTCATCTGTGACCTGTGACTGCTGTGAATCTAACGACGACAAGAACAAAAGGTTTCAACTAGACGAACGACACCGAGACAACATCTATGCGCCAGAGCAGAGGTTGGAGCAAAGTATTGCCCTAGATAGAGATTTGTATGCGCTTCAAAATACAACGATTGAGGGATTGGAAAAAAATACACCGGCTTAAAAAATCTTCGACAGCTATTTCGAGGATCCACGCAAAAGAGGAATACGTTGAAGAGAGCAAGTAGATAAGAAGAATCAGGGTGTAATCAAAGTTTATCACGATTGTGATATTTTACAGTGAAACTTCGATATAACGAACTCCGTTATAACGAAAAACTCAATATAACGCATTTTTTGCTGGGTCCCTTGAAAAAACCTCTTTATTGCCAAGTTTTTCATACAAAAACACACTATTGCTTTAACGAAGAAATTCGTAGCTATGAAGCCTCTACATAGCGAAGTATTCATTCAAAAGCCTCTATACAACGAAATTAGAATAAAGCAAAAAAAAGTCGCTAACGAAGTATTGTTTCAATAGCCTGTATACAACAAAGTCATAATAAAGCAAAACAACGAAGTTAGTCATTACTGTTTTGATTCTTGGTAAGATGAGTGCATTAAAGCGTAAATCAATTTCCATGCGTGAAAAAGTTTCTATAATTGATGCCGTTGATCGTGCTGACAAATCTTAGCAAGAAATTGCTAAGCAATTTAATATACCGCCGAGTACTCTTTCCACAATTTTATAAAATCGGGACACCATTTGCAACATCAAAAGTTTAAAGTGCAAACGAATATGAAGACGTTGAGCAATGTTTATCTAAATGGTTTACACAATGTCGAATTCAAAACATTCCTTTAGGAGGACCGATGGTAAAAACAAAAGCTGAACAGTTTGCTGCACGTTTGGGACACACAGATTTTAAAGCTAGCAACGGTTTTCGGTTTCGGGTTTCGAAAAGTTAGCGGAGAAAGTGCCGCTGTAAGTGACCATGTTTGTACTGATTGGAAAACAATGCCACCAAGTTTGTTGGCAGAACATCAGCCTCACAATAGTTTCAATGCAGGCGAAACTGGAATGTATTTTATATTAAAACCTTAAGTGTACATAATATGTAAAATAAAAAGCAGAAGAGTGTTTAATTTTTTTATTAACCCATGGAATATTTTTTTTTTGTATTTTCCTTAGAAATTAAATTTAAACTATAGTTATAACGAATTTTTTTGTATTTCTTGATATTTCGTTATACCACGGTTTCACTGATAACTACATATAACGAATCAATGCCTATAACGAAGTATTTTTCGATCCCCTTCAGATTCGTTATATCGAAGTTTCACTGTATTTTATTATATTTATTATAAATTAGATGCGTCGGACTTGGTTTTCCATATTTTACAGATGTAATAACGTTTTAGATTCACGGTTTGACAGTATCAAATATATTGCGGTATTTTTCTTAAGAAGAATTCCTTAAATTTACGAGTTTTAACTACTAAATTTTGATAGCATGGAAAAAACAGTGAAATTCTGATTTCTTGGTCCCCTATTGGGTTGAGTTTATGAAAATATATACAGTAATTTCTACTTGTATCGTTACCACCGCGCCTGTACGACATTCGAGGAATTCTCAATGAATGAAATAACCACACAAAATATGAATATGAAAGTCCCAATTAAAAACAAATTAAATAAGTTCCACGAAAAACGAACTAACTCCCAACTATGAACTACAATAAATCCATTAAGAACATAGTATTGATGAAATAACTCTCAAAGGAAATAAAAAATTCCCAAAAATGGGATTTATTTCATATTTCGCAGACAAAAAACATTGAATTTTTCTAAAATTGGCAGAATTTTCTACCCCATTGTGTCCCTGTATAAAAAAAAACTACAAACACATTGGAGGTAAAAAATAGGTTATATCACCTTTAAATCCATAGCACCGGCAAATTAACTTCGATCAACTAGTTTAGCAGAACTACAATTTGCTGCGTGCCTCATTTTCAAAAATTAAAAAAGTAAATAATTCGCGTTTTGAGACTAAACAATTTTACTATCCTATCGTTAAGTTGTACAATTTCGGGCGGTCAACAGTTATCCACAAATGATGGGGAATCCTTCTACAATTTCTAATTGGGTTGACACCTATTCAATGTAAAAAAATGGACAACTTTTCAAATATATCTCACATATATCCAATTGTCCGATTTCAAATAATCACGCACTCTTTGCCAACAACATACTCTTAACGGAACTCATAATTGTTAACTATGCAGGTAATAAGTTACAGGCTTTTGGCCCATTGAATTGGATTCAGGACGTCCAGGAGGAAGTTTAGCAACAAAAATGATGTAAAAAACCGTACATAAATGATGTAAACTTTTTTTTTTTATTTATTTATTTATTTGCAATCTATCGAGAGATATTAAGCAAATTATATAAGCAATATATTTTTAAGAATAACAGGTAGATTTTACTTCAATAAGTAAAATCACTTATATTTAAAATTCTATTTAGTTCTATGTAATAAATAATTTAATAAATCTTTCATATTCTAAAAGGAAGGTCCAATACGTGTAGTCTTTTTAAACGCATCGTTTCGTTGCTGTCATCCAATAGACAGATCGCCAGTAAAATTGAATGGTTGCTTAATCTTTTTAGGTATTTCTCGGAGTATCGTTTGATTTCATCTTTTACATATGTCATGTTGAGATCGTTAAGGATTATGTCGTTTCTTACGTACCATGGCGAGTCTAAAATCAATCTTAGCGATTTTGACTGAAATCTTTCCAATATCTTGACATTAGAGTTGCTTGTTGTACCCCATAGGTGTATGCCATATACCCAAACCAGTTTTAACATTTTCGACATTTGAAAAAAAAAAAACTAAACCAACAAATGAAATGTAAACAATGATTTTGACAATCTGAATTCTATCAAAATGAAAAAATTGTAATCAGCTGTTTGCACGACTCTACCTTTGGTTATTGTGTCATGGTAAAAAACAAAGAAAGACATAAATGCCAGCAAACACGTCTAAAATTGAATCGTTTACTGCAACAAAAACAACATATTTAGCTGTGCAAATCCAATCACGAATTTAATAATAATTAAAAGCCGCTTGGAAAAGTCTTGCATTAAATCAAATAAAGCCACAATGGATGATCAAAGCGAAAATTCGATGGATAAACAAATCGATGGCACCAAACCGGAAAAAATGTTCACATTGAAAAATTGGAATGCTGTGGCTATGTGGAGTTGGGATGTGGAATGCGACATTTGTGCAATATGCCGTCTGCAAGTCATAGATGCCTGTTTACGCTGTCAAACTGAGAACAAACGTGACGTTTTAGTTCCAGCACTGCTGCATGTCCTTGTGGGTGAAACAGAACAATCGTGGCCCACTGTGCCAGCAGGAATGGTCCATACAACGCATGGGCAAATAATGTTCTCGAAACTGCGTTCTACGCCTTAAAATATATTTAAGATCTGGCCTGTTCAGCGCTAATCTTTAAGTTAATGTTATAATTAAAACACATTAACACATATGTCTGGTCGTCATATTATTGAAAAACAAACTAGTGTTTACATATATATTAAATATAACCACCAAAAGTAATAAATATCTATTAAAAAAGAATAAAGAATTCCCCTGCCCCACCCAAATTTGGTCACAATTGGCCGAAATGGCAACACTGGTCCTTAGTTAAGTCATTCATTTGATTTTCATGGTATTAACCCAAATCAAATTGGTATGGATCTTTTGATTTGGTTTTTCTGTTTCTGCTAAATGCAATACAGGAACACCTCGCATAGTATGGCTTCGGTCAGTACGATTTCTCTTTAGAACGGTTTTAAAATTTTCCAAAAAAAAAATGTTCTTGTAAAAAATTGTTCTAAAAAATAATAATTAAAATAATAAATTTTGAAAATATTTTTTTTATTAATAAATTTTTTGGTATTTTCCCTTTATAATGAAAACTTTAAATTTTCGGTATTTTAAATGTATTTAAAAATGTCAAACCGAATAAAAAAAAAGTCGTTAAAAAACAATGTTGCAAAAACATAACAATAATGACGTCTTGGTTGACTACTTTGCTTAATATTGGAATCGAAATATTATTTAGTTTTAATAAAGAGCATGAGTTGACGTTTAATGTACACTTTTCCTCATTAACTTTAATCCACCAATTAGAAAACTACGATTTGATTAGCAGCATGTCATCGAGTACAGGCAATATCCGCTTAGCGCGGTTAATTCGTTCCTCAAGAATACCGTGTAAATTGAAACCGCGTTAAATTGAAATTATGTTTTTATGTGTAAAAAAGTAAACAAACAAACAAACAAATTCGTGAGCATTTGCAAAGCAAGATCAAGCAAAACCGAAAAATATTGAAACCGCGTTATAACGAAATCGCGCTAAGCGGATATTGCCTGTAATATAGATGTCAATTTGTGCCCTTATACTTGCGCACATTATCGCAGTATCGTTGGCAAATGTCGATATGAGTATCGAAGATTAGTTCTCTAACAAGAGGTGTAATTTGGGTATTCAAAGAAAAATATATTTTTTTAAAATAAATTATCGGATGTTTATTTCATAGTAAAGAGGAAGGTATGCTGTTAATAATGAAAAACAACATCAGCCATATGGCCACCACGCTTACACGACCATATCCTTTTTATGAAATTGACCATAACCATGAGGTCTTGAATCGACGCTGTGCTGTTGGCGTGACCTCATCTTTCACGTGGCCCCAAAGGAAGAACTCGCAAGGTGTTAAATCACAAGATCTCGGTGGCCAAGTGTGATCACCTCTTCGAGAGATAACACGGTACGGAAACTTTTTAGTTTTGCGAATGTGACTGCAAGATTTTCACCATTTTTGTAGTGGATTTTAATAATTTCAATGCGTGTATCGTTCCATTTTTAGTAATGGCGTAGTTTCTACTTGTCAAATGACAGAGAACAAAAGATTCAAAAGTGACAGCTTCCGAAATATCGGGTGATTCAAAATAGCACCACTTGTTCGAAAACTCCGTACATATTCCGAGATCTCTTCTCTAAGTCCGGTTCATAAGCAGTAATCTCACATTTCAAATGTCATTTGTATGCCGTCAGTTAGTTGCTTAACGTGTATTGTACTATGGTCCTAAACAAAACATCAACTGAGCTCTGACAAAAGCAGTTCTTCAAAAATGTTGACACGCACGACAACAAACTAATCGGTCTTCGCGTTGCATGGAAATCAGGATCAGATTCTCAATTTGTCTCGTACTTCAGCACAGATTTAAGGCGAATACCAGGTCTCTGTTTCTTTTACAGTGTTATTCAACAAATTTAAATCCTCGGTAGTTGACTACGTCTTACGTGGTATAATAGTTAGCTGTTTATAAAAAAGAGCTTAGCTTAATGTTTTATTTGTATAAAAATTATAATTGATGTACAATTTTCATCAAATTGAAGTAATTTGATGAATTGATGCACAATGTTGATTTACTGAATTAAAGAAAAATTACCAAATGCATCAAAATAGTGCACGAATTCATCAAATTGGCGAACATTTTGTTTCCGGATAGAAGCATTATGTCGTGATCGACGAAATGAGACATTTTTAGTTTGTACATTATTTTTCTAGTATATTTTTTTCTATTTATGGTCGCTCAACCCAAATTGAAGTAAGGCTCAAAATTATTTAACCCCCCTCTGATACCGAATAACATAGAAAACGGAGGCCAGTCTGGAATTGCTGTTAAATGATTACTCATTGAAACGACTAAATACCACAAATGGACGGACCGGACGCACGAGTGATTATTAAATTGGTGTACGGCGATTAGGCAACAATTTGGGCAGCACAGTAGCTGGTAAACATCAAATCATCGTGTATTTTCTTCAGTTTCGCAATATTTCTTCTTTTAACGGGTAACGGTGATGTGAGAAGTGGCGAGCCGACCAATACGCTTTTTCTAAAGGGCAAATAATCGCTGTGAAATTAATGAACTTTTGAGGTGTAGTCTTTAAAATTCCACTCCGGCGCACGGACGTTTGTTCCGATGTAGCTGTGTGTGCGTGCGTGTGTGTGTGTGTGGATACAAACATCGTGAAATTGACTAACGAAGATCGAACGAAACATAAAACACATACAATTCTTGTCACTTATGATTTGACGTGTCTCCGGTCTCCGGTCCAATCCAGCCATACGATGCAGTTTGTGCCATTTCATTTCATCTTTGATATGGGAGACGATCTGGCTCTCAGCTCAGCCAGAGTCGTCTTCCACATTAAAAGCATTTTTACACTAATCGTTGTTATTAAACAACTTATTTAGTCATTCATCCCATTTATTAGTCGCCAGAAACGGGCCAACCAACATAGTTAACTATTATGTGGAGAGTGAAAATCTGCGGGAAGTGATCACTCGCCATAGGGGTTCCATGATTTCCAGATTTAAAACGAGGCCAATTGTGCCTTCTCGATCGTGAGATTTATGCTGTTGTCGTTGGCCAGTACGACTTAATACAGGGATGCGCACGCTCATTTCCCTGTGTGTGCCCAGACACAAATTGAAT
The DNA here is from genome assembly GCA_958296145.1 of Hydrotaea cyrtoneurina. Taxonomy (NCBI): domain Eukaryota; kingdom Metazoa; phylum Arthropoda; class Insecta; order Diptera; family Muscidae; genus Hydrotaea; species Hydrotaea cyrtoneurina. The sequence continues at coordinate 60,960,149 of OY282515.1, forward strand.
ATTCAAACAGCCTAGGTGACCAAGTTATGCTGTGCGAATGGCCATGGTGAGCACCGGTGGAACGGAGTAAATTAAGTGTAACCACTTGGTCGGAGAATGTGTGTACTCGTCCCCACCCTAGCATTAACTCAATTAAGGAGCTCAGATGATTCGGTTAAGCAAACACTGCATTGTTGTTCCTGTAGAGGAACTACGCATTGGACAAAGCACTGCCGACCTGTAAGAGATGCGTTCTCCGGAATGGAAACGCGTGCCGACCCCCACTGACAAATTTGTATTTCAAGTCAAAACGAACATTAAGAGAACGCGTGAAACATGATATCGCTCAATGAATATAAATCATGCGATAGTTAATGCTGGGCATGTGTATTTACTCGTACGCTTATCGCCGATAATATTCGGATTGCGTTTGTTATTCTTTTCGTCTTTTCTTCTTTTTTTCTGGTTTGTCCGTTCACAACACGTACACATAAACCGCTACACACAAGTGGAATGGAATGTGTTAATGTCCATTTTACTCTCGCACAGGATTTTGTAAATTCTTGAAATATTTTCATTACTTACCACTTCAGGGTGTAATGTGGATAGCCAAAATTGGTTACATTTATTCGATTATTGCAGAATAACTTCAAAGACAACAGCAGACACTTGACTTGTAACAATTTAATCAGAATTCGATTCGAGTAATTTTGAATGTCAAATTCCAATGTAAAGATATAGAAGATAGATCCAAATGTATATTTACTATGGAGATTGAAGACGATTTTATGAGCGTGTTCCATTGTATGTACATCAGTTCGCTTAATCAGTCTCATCCAATTGTTCCACGTACTCTTATGCCTTAGATAGTTTCGTATAATCTGGACTTAAACATCCTGAGGCTAAAGAATATAAATGGAGTTACAGTGACATCCTGTGTCCCGTCCAAAATTCCAAGAAGATCGCACTTCATTCTGGATAAGATCCTTGCATTTGCATGTCTAATATGATAATAACAAAATAGGTACGACCTGCAAATGGTCTGCCCATAAATTTGTAATGTCCCATTAGAGCCGTCTTCTTCTCTACTTCTCTAAAAGCAGTGAGCTGTTCTTCTGTGTTCGATGTTCTCTTGTGTACTCCATATAAGTTCCACATGACTTAAGGCTTTCATGTCGTACTCCGGATTTAAAATTGAATTCATTGTGTGATTGTAGTGACCTATCAAACCATGATCGGTCATTATGAATTTGCCGACTTAAAGATTCAACTTTTCAACAAGCCTATCTGACATTACTTTGAAAGGTCTGTCTGGTCCCCCCAAAAAATATCTGTCCACTGCACAATAGGTATTTTGTTCAGGAATCTTGGCCAAAAATAATTTTTTGAATAAAAAAAAATAATGTTTTTGTTAATGACGTTTGATTAAGAATACATCAAAGCAAAAAACTGCATATTTTGTTTTTGTAAAAACCTAATATCAGCTGATTTATGGGCATTAAAAGTTAGGCATTTTCAAGAAAAGTGCTCAATGAACTATAAAAAGTGTAATTTTTATATAAATTTAAACGGTTTTTATCATTTATTTAACAAGAAAAGGAAGTTGTGTGTAATATGGAGAAGAGAGGGAATAGTAAGTAATTAAAAAAAAAAAAAATTTTTGGTGGACGTTATTTATTTTGTTAGAAAAATCTCGTAATCTAACTTAACCTCAAATAGATGCCTTTTTCAAACTTTGCATAAGCTTTTAATAATGTTGGCCGTGAACTTCCGTGATTTTCTCTAGTAAAGAGTGTTCAGAATAGAGTTCTGAATTTATTTATTTTTCGTTTCGAATTTTTTCGTTTTTTGATATATATCATTTTCTTTGACACAGCGTACACAGAATAATACTAACATTATATCCGTGGCTCCCAATGCACAGTGGTCGATCCCATTGGCCAAAAATAAAAAAATCAAAGTCAGAAATTTTTCACCAAGTGTGGCATCACTGTTTCTTAACAAAACAAGGTTTTAAAATTTATAGTTGTTTCTGTTTTATTCCATCTGTACCCTTTAAGAACAGCTTCAAAAGAGAGAGTAAGTAAGCAGCTGGTTTTTGCAGTGTGAAAAAGTGGAAAATTAAGTGCAACTTAAAATTAATTAAAACAAAAGAAAAGAAACTTCTATTGAAACAAATCGAAATGAATATTGAATCAAATGGTATTTACTATATTTTAAAATAATAACAATGTGTTAAGCTTGTTGTAAATTTGTTATAGAATTAATTTTTTTCCAGTGTCATTGTTAGTGTTCGTTAGTCCATATATGTAAATTTTAACTAGAGTTTTAGTTGTATTCCCCCCTGAAGTCTCCAATGGGATTTTTTTTGGGATTCAGACCCAACCCGCCTCGTTGTTTTTATGTCCAAATATGAATTTTTGTGTGGTGTTTGTTAATTTATGTTCGCGTTGCTCTGTTATTGTTATGCATGTAAGGAAATGTGTTTATTTTTTGTTTTTGTTTGAATAAAGATCGAGGACGTCCTAGATTAAGTTACGGAGAGTGTTCAAACAGGACAAAGCGACGACGAATAGAAGATTTGTTGAGTACTTTCTTCATATATCGTATAGGCTTGACCAAAAACAATGGCAAATTAAGTCTGTAGAAGGAAAAGCAGAAATGCTCAAGAGAAAACAGAATATTCAATTACAATTCCGAGAAAAAATGGGACTAATAGTCGACAAGCCAAAAACTGGAGGGAGTGGGTCTTCCAATGATGGAAATACGGCACGAGAATTCTTTAACAATGCTGGTTTATCTGCAGAAATAACAGGCATTGATAAAATAGTAATTGAGAGATGTGCAACATTGTTGCAAGCTTTGTCTTCAGGGTATACTATTAATGTCGACAAATTTAGGAAATATGCACTGGACATTGCTAAGGAGCTGACAAATAAATATTCCTGGTACTATCTTCCCCCCTCAGTCCACAAAATTTTAATTCATGCTTCAGATGTTATTGAATATGCACTGGTATCGATTGGAGAGCTCTCTGAAGAAGCTGCAGAGTCCAGAAACAAAGATATAAAGAAATTTCGACTCCAGCACACGCGTAAAATTTCACGCATTTCAACAAATACTGATTTGTTTAACCGTTTACTTTTAACTTCGGATCCTTTTATAACGGGACAACGAAAGTTACCATGCAAGGACAAATCAATTTTATTAAAATCTGTTTTTGAATTGCTAGATTAATTTGAAGTCGATTTTCGTTTAAGGGGTGTTGTTACTAAAAAACATACTAAATATCAACAATTTTAAAACTTCTATAAAAAAATGATGTTTTTTAATTATTATTTTTATTATTTCAAAGAGTATTTATCGTTATACTTTTAGGCAACCCTCCTTACCCTTTTATAATTTTGTATTACATTTTGTTTTATATGAAATTTATCACTATTTTTAATTTTTAAACTAATCTTGTAAACAAGTTGTTAACATATGAATTAAAAACAAGTTTCGTAAATTTTCTCAAGTTTTTGCTGACGTGGGGTAAATGTGGGTGCCTGGGTACGGTAGGAGGGGGGGTTATGAGTCATCAACCACTCCCATTTTATCAGTAAATAGTTCTGACATATTTATAAAGCCGTGACCAAAGTTTCACGCTGATACCTACAGTGGAAGTAGTTTTGGCCGCTAACTCCATACAGTTCCGACCACTGTGCAATGACTGCAACAGTACACAAAGTGTTAATTCACGGAAAAGAAATCATCGAGCGTACAATATTACCTATATGTTGTTTTGGAGAAGAAGCTGCTGAGTCGCGTAACAAACATTACAAATACGATAGATTAAATCACGCTCGAAAAACCATTCGAAAAACAAATCTTCTGGATGTTTTTAACAGAGCTTTGGACATGTCCGACCCTCTTGTTTCCTCGATAAGTGTGAAGAAACGCGTTGAGCAGAAGAGCCGCATGCAGCTTCCACGTGAAGTTGTAGCCATGTTACTTACTCCAGAAATACCAGACGACTTGAAAGTAAATACCAGAAGAATTGAAAGTGAAGAGGAAAATGAAGAAGAAAGCTCAGAAGAGGATTGTTTGGAAACTATTGACTATTTAGTTTTAAGTGAAGCATACCAAAGAGAGCTAGATGAAATAAATCTGGATAATGAAATTGAAAATTTGAATAATTAAAAAATATGTAAATAGTTTTTTTTTAGTTTTTATAAATTTGAATTACTTTTTTATTTAACTCTATGTGACACAAACAAAAAACAAAAACAAAAAAAAACATTATATATATAAAAAATTAACTTGAAAAAAAATTTTTTTTTTGTTTATTTAAGATTTTGTGTACATGGCTTATACGCCATTTTGTTAGCCACCTTGCTAATTTTCATCGAGCCAAAATTCAAAAAAAAAAAAATATATCAGTTCGTTTTCGAGATATTAGGTTTTTACTTTTTTTTCATATGGTGGCAACCCTAAAAATGTCCACTATTACAAAAATCAAAAAACCCACTTGTGCGTGCTCATGAAAAGGTCGTACATTCCAAATTGCAGCCATATTGACCCAAAACTTTGGCTGTAATTAATTATGGCCTAAAAAGCAACTCAAATTACCCAGTGTGCACTGGTCGAACTACCAAAACAAGTCACTCACAAACAAATGAATAGGCCAGTTTGGTGGTTGTTCGATTTAAGCAATAAATATATTTGGTTAATTTTGAATTGCTGACTAGGAAAATAGAAGATCTGCTGGCCATCATATTTCAAAAGTAGAATTTGTACACTTGTTGTGAGGATTCCCAGGAGCAGATTGAATAAACCACCGTAAAACATTAACAAAAACAAGTAAAAACGTCGTTACATTCGGTCGTGACGTGAGTCGTCGGTAGGCGGCTGTAACCGATATGCTTTCTTTTAAAGCTGTTCGTCTTAGAATTGGATTCTGATCTAAATTTAATTTTTACAAATTTTGTCGCTGGTATCCGTTTCGGTTCGCTGCCCCCAAACATGAAATATTTCCTGTTTTAATTTGTGATATGCAGGTGCTTTAAGAAAAATCGTCAGGACCCCCTACCCAACATTTTCTATCGCTGAAGTGACGGATTAGTGACGCCAAGAAGTTGAAACTCATCGTCTGCGATACCATTTTTTCATCGTAGAAGTGTCTTCGGTATTGAGAAGTTGTACCCCCCGGAGTTAACTTCAATAAGACACTTTTGCGTAACTACAAAGAGTCACTTCTTAGAAGTTACTTTTTGCTGCCTTTCAGAAGTCACGTCATAGTGCCTTTTAGGAGTCACGTCATAGTGCCTTTTAGAAGTCACGTCATAGTGCCTTTTAGGAGTCACGTCATAGTGCCGAAATTTCGTCTATCGGAAGTCGAATTCTTATCTTCAACGTAATAAAGATTTTTGTTTTCATTAAATTTAGCTTATTAAGTTCATATATTAAAGAAAAATTAAATAAAAAGAAACAAATTCATTATAAAATTCATATAAAAAAGTAGATACAAAAATTAGTTTACTATTTTGTTGGAATATTTTGTCTTTTTTGGACTCTGTCTCTAGCATGTTGCGTTACTAAATTTTGAATGGCAAGCACCTACGAATACGTAGCACCTGCGAGATACAACTTCCTTTGGAGTATTTTTTAATGTTCGACAGTCTTTAGGTACGCACACATTCTGTTCTCTTAATATTTCCAGCAGGCCATTTAAAGCACTGTTGCAAATATTATTTTCAACCGCCCATTTTCGTAATTTATCAATAAAACTTATTTCCGCAAAACCACTTTTCCCATCTACATAATCTTCAGAGTCTCTTGAACTATTACTTAACGAAACATTATAACAAGAAAACATTTGACTCGAAACACTGGGTTCACAACTTTCTTCACTATAACCTGCATCAATTATTCTTTTTTTTATTGGATTTGCACCACTCTCATATATATTTGTTATTATTTTATTCGCCTCTCTTTTGCTTTTTATTTTTTTTGCCTTTACAGATAATTCACTCATATTGTATATGGGATAAAAAAATGTAAAAACTACAACAATAACAATTACAAATTAAAACCACACTTTATCACTGACCGACCACAGCAAAAGACAAAACACCAATAATCTCGATGATTTCTTAAACTTCTTTTTTGCATTGTTTTAATTTCTTCTAATTTTATTTCGCGGTCACTGCGACTTTGGCAGAAGTGCATAATGTTGTTTTTGTTTAGAATATCCATAACGGCACATGTTATTTTCGGCTGGTGTTGTAAACAACAAACAATCTTCAAAACGTCGTCTGGACGATTAAAAGACGACGACAATGTAAATTGTTCTTGTAAAATTCGAACTATCTTCGAATTAACGTCTTGAAGTGACTAAAGCGTGACGCATTTGAAGATGGACGATGAAAGAAACTTCCAAATGTTGGGAGGGTATCGTCGACGACTACCTGCCACACACAAACACAAATTTCAATTTTTATTATTTTTCAGTTTAATATTTTAATATTCTTCAGTTATCCGATCCTATTAATGTTGTGATATATTGTTGTCAAATACTTCCGAACTAAGTTTCAATCAATCTCGGAGATTAGCATGTACGAACACAGTGACACATCATTTTTATATATTAAGTTTTTTTTTTTTATTAATTAGAGTTTTAGTTAAAACTCTAAAAACTGTGCCTTAGTCTCGATACCAAAGACCATTTAATACACAGACTCCTTAAGTCGTCTGCTAAATATTTCCGAAAGGGGGTGTATGTCTATATTATCAGCATAAATCCAGTATTTTCTCTGATCTCCTTTGAAAAACTGTCAAATGGTGCCATGACATCTGGAGTGTGCTTCCGAACTAATGCATAAGAAATCGACTTGCGACGTCTGCCCTCTGAATGGTCTTTGTCGATACTGTTGATGCCTCGAATCACAACTTTATTTTTGGCGAGGTTTTGAAGTTTTTCATACGATATAAACTCGAAAACACCTTGGCTAGGACTGCGGGAAATTTCATTGCGCTAAGTCTAGCTCAAGTTCCAAAATTGTTTGGAACTTAGTTGTGTTGTAACACTTTCCACAGGTCTTTCGGGGTCTACAGAGCCAGTACTTGTTGGTGTCCAGTTCATGGTTCGTTGTCGTTTACGTTCTTTCTGGCTGGAGCTTTGGGATTCATTTACGTTTACAAATATCTGAACCTAATGCAAGACTTTTGCTTCACCGACTTGCGGTTAATAAGCGTTTATTGAAACAAATTCTATTTGTTGTCACTTTGTCCATGGAGACCGGTGTGGTTGGGGTGTAGTGTGCAGATATTTTTTGCGCGTACAACGATTGTGTTACCCGTTTCTTTGGCAACATGCAATATGGCTGTAATTGAGAATCGTATATTTTCCAAATGATTGCATTTTTTTTTGAATGTTCAATTTTCGTTACGAAAGAAATCCACTAGATTTTAGGCTGCCCTAGAAGGTTCTTGTAAGAGAATCAACAAGTATTTACCAATGCTGTTGGCATTCAATACTCTCTTACAATACCGAACGTACATACATACGTACCTATATGTACACCCACACGCACACACATCTGAGGATGGATAAGACGAAATTTGATCATTTGCGTTGTTGTGGCAGCTCAATCCATGTGACTGCAAAAAGGCGAAATAGACATTGGCCGTTTTTTACATTATGAAATTAATTAAGTATCTGACAAATAAGACACACGTGACGAACGTAATGTATCCTTTTTGTAGAGCCGTCGCTTTTTACGGCTTTTAATAACATAAAAAATCAGCACACGTTCACACAACAACAAACAGCCAGCACGTCGGCACCAAAAGAATGCCAAAGAATTGGGCTTTGTGCACCCATTATGAATCAATGAAAGTACGAAAGTATGTGTGCCATGGCACTGTGTTTGGTTTTGAGCTGAGTCCCGCCGTCAGGTGAACACTATGCTGCTGAGTGCGGAGGGCGAGCGTGTTCGATGGGATGTTGTGGGTAAGAAAACATATGCATCCCGCCGAACGTCGTTCGACGCCACTCACACTTCTTGGCTTTTGGCTTCGCGTACAAGTATTCATAATGAGATGATGTCTTCGCTAATCACTTCAGTTCCAACATTTTCAGTCTTGCACAATTCATCGCTTAGACGAGCTCTTAAACACTTTTACAACCGTAAACAAGGTCACGTGTTGGCTTCATTTCACATCGGTCCTTTCCTCTCTATGCATTTCGCCTTTCGCCTTTCCCAACCCACTCCACGCTAGTTTTTGGGCTGCCTTCAACCCCCATGAACGATTCAAATCCATGCCCACTGGCATGTTCGATATTAACATAAACATGAATTTCATTATAACCCCGTGTACGACACAGTACATACACACACACACACATACACATACGTATGCACACAGACAACGGCGGCACAATTGTCCTTATCTCGGCTTGGTGCTGCCGCGACTATGCGGTGACGCGGAGAGCGATGCATGTCAAGCGACCTGGTCGTATCTGGTATCTCATTATTAGCTTTAGCAGAACATTGGATAATGTCTATTAGTGATGAGCCGCATCTCGCACACTCATAGCAGATGATATTTCATTTCATAATTTATCAAAAAGCATTTGGCGTATAATTGGCGTTTGGGAAGTTTCTTTTACACTCCGCTCGAGTGATGGCCTTTTTTAGGCAGGCAGGCGTGCCCTTGATGTCTGACGCCGGCTCGTTCGGGGAATAACTCTATTAATGTCAGAAGAATGCGATGATTCTGGTGTCAGCCGCCCAACTATTTAATCTAATCATAACATCATTACTAGTCCATGTATTGATGGCATTAGTGTGGAGCGCTGTACGTTCATTGACGAAAGAACGCGATGCCTTTTGTCTAATTGTCCTTGGATAAGACGGTGCAGCAGTCGCCGGTCTAAGTGTGAACTGACACATGCGCTCAGCAAGACACTCTTTAATGAACTACGAGTTGAGCGAAATAGCTCACGTAAAAACCACAGGATTAACTCGCTGGAAATCACGTCGTCGCGTATGTATGTGACTTTGTTGCAACAATTAGAGGCACAAATAGCGCGATGGAATGGACAACCCAAATAAGACCAACTCCAAACTTCATAATGCAACGGTTGGCCACCGTATGTCGTCTGAATTATGAATAAGCGAACATTTGAATAAACCATTTTGTCGAAAAGAATTGTAAAATTATGCATGACCAAAAAGTATTGATTCGGAATCTATGTATATTTTTTTGAAACACTATTCCCATTTCAGAGTACAAAACATCTCAAAATTACTTCTGCTCTTCGAATATTCGTCGTCTAGGCCATTCAGCCGAGATACGCGGCTATCCAGGATCTGTCATCCGTTCGTTCCTAAATGTCCGATCGACTGGACGACGCACTATAGAGAATACTCATTCATCAGTCGAAATGTTCGTATATGGAATACTCTTCATCTACTCTGTCGACGACCTCAAAGTTCGGAGGCACTTCTACGTAGTTCGAAATAAAATGTCGCCCGAAGGATCTAAATCGGGAGAATATTTTTTTAGGTCACCAATTCGAGTAAATTGGGATATACGTCGAAGTTATCTCACGCTTATGATTCAGAGCAAACGTGGCCGCAATCCTGCGTATATGTAAATGTCTCATGCGGAACTGACCACTCTTGCCCACTTTTAACCTCCGATCGACCAAGAACGTATCGTGGACGTATCAATTGTGTCATACGTTATGTCCATACGGTGTACGGCAACGGAATTGGCCGAAACACTTATTTGTATCTGATATCGATGGGTGAGATTTCCAACAGCGTATATCGAGTCCTATCCTTGATCTGGAGATAATTTGAGGAGCATCTGAAATTCACTTTCTTCATTCAAGGTCCGGTCCTTGGCGAGGTCGACATATGTATGAGACTTTTTTTTGCTTTTAGATTATTCTAACATTTAGAATGTGTTTGTGCCTCACATTATTTTTACAGCTGACCCCAAGGTACACGTAAATGAAGTCCTATGAAGTTCTACTATTTTCCAAATAATCCAAGAACAATGTTCGTATTTTTTTTTTATTTGGCAGTTTCGTGAAATGGCAGTGGTTCATTAACATTCTGTAACACATTGTACGGACACTAAGTAAACAATCATTGGATTTGAATGATCCCTTTAATAGACGCATGTCTCCTGGTCCCTTTTGAGTACATAAATGTAATCAACTGTTTTCGACTTGTCACCCTCACTTTGTTGCGTTTGATGTATTATTCGCTTCATTTGACCGACAGGTCTTGACAAATAAAATACTTTTTGTCAAAGACAAACATTAAAACACACACACACACACACATACACGCAAATATGCATTCACACTTCAAGCCCGTCAGTCAACAAAGGACAAGTACAACGCACGTTCCCTTGTTCAAGCAAAGGATAACACAAAAAAAAAAGGTCGAACGCACGCTAAACAAAAACATCCGACTGCCACAGCATCTACCCACAATTCACAATTATTGTGGTCACATCGAACATACCGCCGCCGACCATGAGCCCCTGCACCAATTAGTACGACCGACGAACGAACACAACATTTGTTGAAGTCACCATCACCGTCCTGGCTGGCGCACGCCAACTGTGAGACACAACATTCTCAAGATCAAAAGCGGAGAAGCTATTCCCATTGTCTGTCTGTCGGTTTGCATGTCTGTCTGTCTGTCTACATGGCCGCAATCGAAAGATATGTTTTGATTAAAGTGAATCGTGCCATGTACGGCCGTATGCGCGCTGAACAGTTACCAGATTGTTGTCAAGTACTGGAACTGATTAAAATGTGAAATTTTCAATTTTCTTTACAAAAATGTTATTATTCCGCACTGGTTGCAACGCAAATGAGTATCCCCTGCGCGAGTGCATGGCAAATTGCCGTTACACCCAAACTTGCCAGATACCGCAACCAACCCCACACGTGGGGCAGGACCCCATCAGATTGCTGCTAATCGAATTTATTCTCAAGTACATTTGACGATACAATTTGATTTTCAGACCCATGAGTTACTCTCATTCCGTTTATGTGGCGATGACACTGAACCCCTTGCAACGCTTGGCCATGTTGCTCATGTTGGAAATACGAGACACAACTTGTCAATAAACACGTCAAAGATCAGTTGGCAACATTCAAGCATTTACGCGTATAACCTGTGGGCGAGTTCAGTGTCAAGCCCCGAACAAACGAAATTTTTGGGATAATAACCCATATGTACGCAAGTACGCAACAGCTTCGTCTAATCATTAAGATCTGCTACCTCATTTGCCATTATGTGTTGGATGATGCGGCTCAAATCAGACATTGGAATTTAAAAGAGTTTCTTTTTTAATCAAACCGACAATTTATCAAAAATAATCCGATAGGTACTAAACGATGCGGCCCAGAAAACACTTTTGCATTGCTCCCTTTTAACGGGACAATCCTTTTCCAGTCTATTTTCAGTAACAACAAAATAGATATCAACCGAACATTCCTTGATGTTAAATCTTTCACCCCTGAATGGTATTTTTATGATAGTGAACTGATGCATGGAAACTGGTCTGGTCTTGGAGAAATAAGATTAATTCATTTCAGTAATTTAAAATTGGGCCTTATATAGTTACAGAATACTTCAAATTGAATAATTAATGGATTTAATTAAAAACTAATAATGTGTAATAATACAGTATGCAACCAAATGTAATACAAACGTTGAAATGTTATTGACCCAGTCGAATTCGGTTATCCTTCTTCCAGTTTAACGAACTATGTACTTTTGAAACTATTCTATGAAACCAAGATAGAAACTTGTGGCACAACTATTAAAATACATGTATGTACAATTTAAATTCAATATTAATGAGCTTGGATGAAAATAGTCACCTATTTTCATTTGGTTGAGTTATCTTAAATGTGGTTGACACATAATTTTTTACCCATGACTTGAGAATTGTTTCCAAAAATTGTTTTCACTACATAAATTGATTGTAATGTCTCCTTCGTAGTAGGTTTAATAGATTTTATTACGATGATCTCATAATAAATTCTGTTGAATCTACCACAGCATTTCTAACGTTTCCATTGGCCATATACATCATCTCCTCTATCTTCTGCATGAATTAGTATGGAAATAAGACGGCACAATATTATTATTGGTCACCGTTACATTCATGTTATTTATCTTAAGCGGTGTTCGTGGTTTTGCATTAAAACTGTATTTCACATAAACGATTTTTCTATAAAGAGGATTTTTGTTTAAGCGAAGTACAGTGCATGGAAAATCACCTAGAACATTCGTTACTAATTCATTTTCATTAAGCGATTTCTTAAATTAAAAGGCGTGTGCTTAACCGAATTCGATTATTGTATATCACTTACAAACGTACTACCCCCAAATAATTCAAAAGCAGAAAACTAAAAGAAGCATGGCGAAATATCATTCAAAATGTGAAGTTTACGAATTTAAAAATTGCTATATGGAGAGAAAAAATGTGTAAATAAATGAAACATATTGACTCGTACTACTCTCAATAATTCAATTGCGCAATTGCGACTTAAATAATTGATTCCGTTAACGAATCGACCATAGAGTATCTACAGTGTAGTTGAATCTTCTGAGCGAGGTAGGCAATTTTCTATACAATCTGGCTACTCTGACATGAAATGACGGAACTAATGCAGGATTGCAGCTGGGGATTGTGAACAGATCTTCCACAGAAAATAAAAAATTCAACTTCATACATGGAAGTTTTGATTTTCTACAAGTGTAGTAAATTCCTAATATCATTTAAATCTGAAAATGAACATTTGAAAAAAAGGAATATACGTACCGCATTTCATGATTGAATGTTAGCTGCAACTTCCTTATTATGTATTCCAAGGCCCCGGAGTATACCTCAATGTTATATAAAAACAATGGCATTATTACAGCATGAACTACATTAATAAATTTGAATAAAGTCAGAAAATATCCGGAGAAATGTGCATGTACGAGAACAGTAGAATTAGACATGAATTGGCATCTGCCGGCCTGAAGGGCTAACGAACGAATAGATCGACTATTCTGGAGTAAATGGTGTTGTGGGACTAAGAGGTCGTTGAGGAAGGGGAAGCGACAGAACCTTGAGAGACCCGGCGGTTCATGATCTTGAGATGGCACCCTATCTATAAAAACTGTACCAATGATCTGTGAGAACTTCAGAAGCATAGAATTTCTATTTTATCGAACCGGGAGAATTACTTCTCTACCGATGCCAAAGGCAATAGACTTTTAAACGAATACACCGCACCCTACTCAATCGAACGCATTGTAAATATCCGAAACCACAATCTAACTTTCACAGTTCCGGCTGGAATATGGAATCAAACAAGAATCGTGCTGTCCAAAAGTTTTGCGATTTGGCATGGAATGAACGACATTCCTCCAAAAACTCGGTCTGCGGAGTTGCTAAACGACACAGGTCATAGACGACTCAATAAACACCCGTGATATAGTATCATAGATGGGAGAGAGTAATATAAAATGTGAAAATACATCCAAATGTCATCAAAGCGAACACACAGCTTGAAGTCTTTTTTAAAACATTTCTATTTATGCCAAAAAAAAAGAATGAAAATAAATAAATGATCTCGAACAATCTAAACAAAAAACTGTATAAAGAATAAAGATCAAAACAAACTAAAAAAAAAATTGTCAAACATTAAATTAAGTTTCGTAAAATGTTTGTTAAATGTTGAAGCGCTAAATTTAATCTTTAGTTTTTGCACTGGCAATTACCATTAAATACAATAACAAAGATTACGATTAACACTTATTATTTTAGATATTTATTGACCATTTTAGATTTTCTTTATGTGTTTTCTTAGGTTATACCTAAGCGGGCTTTCAAGGTCACTTCCTAATTCCAATGTAAATAAAAGATTATTATTTCATTCTTTTTCCAAACTTCTTCATTAAAGTAGAATGGACTAAACTTCCAAATCTTTAACTGGATCTTCTGATTTGATCTATAATCTTTTCATTATTTTCACTTCAGTTTTATATTTTACTGTAAGCAAGCTCAGAGTGATTTCAGCTATGATATGATAACAATTACATTTCTAATTCAGTTTTTAACACAGCGCTTCTTCAGAGCAAGTAGCGGATTAATTGGACATAAAGCTAGACTCGTTTATCAGAGTTAGACAGGAAATTTTACACAATCCTAGCGAAAATTTCCTACATTCCTACAGGGCTCTTTCAAGGAAAACCGGTAGCAATCATATTTACCTTCACCATGGACTTTTCTATATTATCCAAGTCGACTATTTTTTTGTATCCTGTATGTTTTCCACTCTATTTCTTTCATTTCCATTGAAACTGGATACCATATTTATTAAATTATTATTTATCTGAACGTAAATTCACAAAATAAAAATGAAAGCACATAAACCAAGGTAAAGGTACAGTGACGCACATAAATATTGACACACAGACAGTTTTCAATCTGCCAGTTGATTTTACACTCCACTTGCACTGTGAATATTGATAGGAGTTAAAGTATGCGACGAAAGTAAATTGAATATATTCGGATCGGATGGAATAGTTACTGTTACCGGAAAACCAACAACTGCGTACGACAAGCAGAACCTCGCACCAACAAGAGATGGTGTTTTGTGCATTTTCTGCTGGACAAAACTGTTTATCTCAACAATTTAAAAGAAAATTGGGGAAAAACGGCAACGAACTGTTGAAGTTTACTTTACACCACAAGCATATGTGAGAATGTGGTTACTGTATAACACTTCGCATACAATTGCACAGCGGGTCAAATGTTTGTGTAAAAAATAATTTACAGGTAATTCTTAGAATATTTCACCAAGTCCCTAGCTCGCGCAAATCGATTTGGTCGATTTCTATGTGAGAAAAAAAATCAACAACGCATAGCAAAAACAAAAACAAAATGAATATTTTACAAAGAAACTAAATGTTTTTGTTACATTCTGACGAAAAACGAATAAACGCCAATACACAGTGGTCCTGAAACCAATTTCAACGGAAAAAGTTTGTAACTTTTGATCTGGTAAACATTTTTAAGTTCTGTCAAAAACTGGTTTTAGGCAAGGAGAGAGGGATTCTTTTGGAAATATATCCAAAGTTGGGGAATTTGTTTTATAATTTTTGTTTTATGGGATTTTTTGTCGACACTGCGCATAAAAAAAGACTTATTTCAAATGTTTGCTTTTTTCCGATTTCTATATGATATTTGAAAAAATGTAATTTTATTTCTCCACTTTGTCGAATTGTATCTTAAATATTTTAAGAGCTATGGTAATTAATTTAATTTTTTTTTTGTAAAGTATGTTTTCGTATCTTTACTATGACGTCAACATTTTATTTGTACCAAATGTATTTTAAATAACATCGATTTAAAAAAGAAATTTTGGTAGATGTTAATAAAAATCGAGCTACAAAATTGATTTGCGTGAGCTAGGATGTTTTTGTTGTTGTTTTCGTCTTTGCTATAGGCTTTGTTGATTTTTATCCTTCAGCCACACACACCGCAGTCTCCAGACCATATATGGGGAGATCTGGACAGACGATGGAAAGCATGCAATTTTATACAAAACCGAGGAGAAGCAACGACAGAAAGATAGGCTCATTCCATACCAAAACGGCTGGATGCTGTTATATAAAGAAAGGCATTGGCCACAAAGTATAAATTCTTAAATATATAATTCTTTCTTAAGCTAAAATATAGGTGTGCCAATAATTTTGAGCTCTGAAAGTGTACCTTTATTCACTATTTTCTATTTAATTAAATAATTCCTAGTAAATTGATAAATCAAAAACACAATATGTTCGTCTTTTTTGTTATGAATGCTACAGGTCGTAAACATTGTCATTTTATTATGAATGCATTCGGTATCAATCTTTCTCGGGCTCCAAATTGTGGGGTAATCTAATTATAAATTCTGATTAGAAAACCAAACAATGTAGTTTCAATGACATTGTGTGTTAATGGACAGAGTTGGTGGGGTGATGTAGTGTAGCGTGTTATGTTTATTTGGTAGAATCTAAATATATTCCACTATTTGTGTATTTATTAAATTGTCATTCTGTCCGCGTTTTATGAAGCGGCTTATCGTATAAGAATGAATGTGCATTGGTGCATTCATATAGTTTTTATGTATTGTTCGTTATAAGTTTGGTATGTACATGTATCCATATACAGTGAAGGCTCGCTAATCCGAAGCACCTTTAATCCGAATATCCAGTAATCCGAACTGCAATTCCAATGCATTAGAGATTCTACAGTCCGAATTGGTTGCAACTCTTTAATCCGAATTGATTGTTTTGTTTCTTTTTTATTTAAATTTTGTCAACAACAAACAATAACTCATGGTTTCCAAAGAAAAAGTGCCGCTAGAACTTGTGGTGAATGCTGTTTTTACTGAAATGTATGTGTGCGTGTATGTCATATTGACTCTGTTAGGTCATATCAGCTCATCTCTTAGTTAAATAATTCTCTAACACACTGTGCGTGCATCAAATGGGCCGAAGAGAATGATGTCAG
Source organism: Hydrotaea cyrtoneurina (assembly GCA_958296145.1). Classification (NCBI taxonomy): domain Eukaryota; kingdom Metazoa; phylum Arthropoda; class Insecta; order Diptera; family Muscidae; genus Hydrotaea; species Hydrotaea cyrtoneurina. Next base: position 60,976,700 of record OY282515.1, read on the forward strand.
TACGGAGAATATTCTGGTGCTAAAAGATCTAAAAATCTCGGCAACAGAAAAATCGTTGACGAATGTTCGTCAATCAACCGTTACTGACTTTTTCAAGAAAGCATGTTAAGTGTTTGTACTATTTATAGTTTTATTTAAATACAATTAACTTTAATTGCATTTTTATCACGAAGACCATTTAATTTTCATTAAAAAACACTTTTTTTAATACATAATCTATTTTTCATATACATGTACTATGTATCTTAATTTGTTTTAAATAAATGGGAGACATTCCAATTAAAAAAAATATTGATTTTTTAGTCCTGTAATCCGAATTTTTCAATAATCCGAATCAGGGTCTGCAATCAATTATTCGGATTAGCGAGACTTCACTGTACATATGTATTTTTAGTTTCTTTATTTATGTAGGTTTCGAGTTAAGATTCAATTGTAAATAAAGTTAGTTCTCAACTAAAAGCGAAATCGGGCTGTGGTTTTTTATTCCTCCTCCCTAGGATCTACAAACACAATATTTCAAGACAGATTCAGTTGATTACACAGGGATTTTATAAAGTACAGGTTAAAATTTGGCTGCTAGTATTAAAATGGCAGTCTGCCAATATTTATGTGCATCACTGTAAATACATATGTCTGTAGATATGTAGGTGCATAGGGAAACAAGAGTATTTATTTCATAAAGTTCTGAGTTTTTTCTCCGATATGTTTATAATGTGATTTAAATTGTTGTTTATTTAAAAACATTTGATCCACATTTTCAATCAATTGTTAAAAACATCGTATTACACCAACTGACCACTGTTAGTTACACAAACTGACTGTTAGTTACACAAAGGGTTCGCCATCCAACTTTTTTTTTCAACTAGTTTTTCGTTATCGGGCCATGTGGAAAGAATTTTTGTTTACTAAAATTGAAGCAGAGGATATTGACAACATTGGGTTTCAACAGGACGGCGCTACGTGCCACACAGCCGAAGCTACACTCGATGTTTTGGGCCCTGTTTTTGAAGATCGCATTATCAGCCGCAGAGCTGATGTCGTTTGGCCATCTCGGAGCTGCGATTTGACACCGTTGGACTATTATTTGTGGGGTGCCCTCAAAGATAAGTGTTACGCCGACAAGCCAGAGACAATTGACGCTTTAAAGGACAATATTCGTGAAGCCATTGGTATTACACAGCGGTCCATATATATGTATCTTTCAAAAAACTCTTAATTTCTAAAAAAAATGTTTTTTTGATTAAACAAAACTCTTTTTCTGAAGACCAACTATTCGGCAGGTATGGGTTTTAACACCTGGGTCAAAATATTTAATATCGAGACATTTTTTGATCAAAACGTTTCTCACTGACTTTTTGGCATTTAGAAAAAGTTTCCTGCTTGTCCGATTTGGTTAGAATTCATTTAATTATGGCCACTAAATTATAATAAGTCTTCCTCTTTAGAGCTTTTTGAATCAAAATCATAAAGAAATACAATTCGTCATTTTTTTTTTTTAAATTTTTTTGGTGAAAGAATTCAATTTGAATTTTTAGTTGTTTACCATAAAGCCACATATCTTACAATTCAAATGAGGTATATGTCATTAATACCAATTCGGATTTGAGACAAGTTCCCCTTTTGTTCCTTTGTAGGAATATTAAAGAAAAAACGAACGTAACCCACATTCCCAATTACAGATTAGAAGTACATTTTGCCAATTTTACTAAAATAATTGTATGGCCTCTTGCTCGAACCAACATAGGAATAAACCAATGCATCATAGTCGTGTCCCCTTGCCGCCAGCTGCAGTACATGTGCTTACTATCATGATAGACTCACCAATCGAATTTGAGTGGGAGGTCCCACTTTCGTGCCCTATTTCATGTACCTGAAAGTGCGCTTATCCCAAGAAGTTTAATGCCGGTGAAAATGAAATACCACAACCGAGATTTATAGACTCGAACCTCAGTTTGCTAGACAAACGCACCATTTTAGATCCTGCGACACATTCGCTATTTATAACCGACACCACGACAATCTCAAGGTCAGAGCCAATGCGGGCATCTATCGCCAGGGGAGTTTTCCGAACGAGGCACACGTAGAACCACTTCTGCAAATGGACTTAGTTCGTCTATCCATTAAATTGTCGTTGTTACTGGTCTAAAGTGCTGGGCTTATGATTCGCCGCTAGCATTTTTCTCCGCCATGAAGAGAAATTATATTCTTCTTTTGTAGGCATTATCCCATCTTATATAACGACTTAACTTTTGACTTTATCAAATCCATTACTCAGTCTATGGGAATTACTTCAAATAGAGATTCGTCCTTCTAAAATGCTGACTATTCAAAACTGTTTGAAATACTTAGCAAATGTTGTATAAAATGTATTTTGTGAATTAAAAAATAGAAAACCACAGTTCTATTTTCCCTCATAACTTCACACCTTCCCACAAACTGGCAACTTTTCCCAATCCCCTGAGCTGATCTCGATACAATTTGTACACTCATTAATGATTCTATATAGAAACTATGCACGGCTCTTTCTAGGACCGCCGGAATACTGACTGCTGTCTCAACTCGAACTTGATGCTGATCTCGGGCAAAATGTCATCATAAATATTTACAAACACAAATATGTCGTGTGAAATTCCATATAGTGAATTTCATTACGGAAGTTCAGCGATAAATCTTACAAATATTTCCCAGCAAATGTCGAACTTATTGAAACACCCGAACGACGGCACATGACACGTTGGCGACTGACTTTATTGTGTCTTTCCGTTTTGCTTAAAATAATTGGAATTTGTTTTTTTTTTTGTAGTTGAAGGAGTTTTCATCGACACCTTGCACCACCATTTTCAAGGCAGAGCACAACACCATAGAATACGATTATTTTGATTTATTTATTTATGTTTTTTTTTTTTCGTTTTATTTAAAACACACACGATATATAAATTAATAACTTGGTTGGGTAAACGTTTGTAGCCCGGCCGCCTTTCCATGCGGTGAAAATAACGATAGGTCCTTTTTAAAAACAACATACCTGCCATGCGTTAGCATCAAGGGTGGCTAGGAATGACATGTCAAATTCCTGCAATAGGAATCATATTGAATATCGAAAGCACTAATTCTGTTTGTCGACCGTTGCCTTACCTTCCTTCGGAAATTACTTGCGAAATCCAGAGTGAATGATGCTATCGAAACCTGAGGCCAGTGAACACAAACAAAGGAGTCTGAAGTGGTATTTCCTTGGCCACAAGTAATCGTATCACAAGATATTAGATTATTTCCGTTTTCTTAGGTCTGTCTTTATCAACGTTGTTACGTTTCGGCCGAGTGACACGGGTCCGGCAATATTGTTCTCTAGAGTGTATTTCCGTTTCGGTTTTACGGGCTTTATTGGCTGTAATGCGCGCGTACGGAGCCAAGGAAGTCACTTTATTTGCACAACATATTACTTTGATGAATGTATTTTGGGAAAAACTTCCGTATTTCTTGCGGTTGAATTCAAGAAATTCAGCAAACTTTCGCGTTAAGAGTTTCGGTGCGAATGCAACGAGGACCCAGCCCTTGGCTATGTACAACCTGGGGGTGTACCCTTCTCAGCTTCTGCTGGTATTGTTAGTTTATTCCGTGCGTACAGACTGCAAAACACCTAAGATACACACGAACGTACATACACACATACATACATACACGTACACGTACATGGGTGTGTGTGTGTGTATGTAGGTATGTATATAGAAAACATTACATACAACAAGAGCCAACATTCTTTTCCATGGACCAAGTGTATGGATGGAATGGAGATGACTGGGCGGCTGGTCTACGGTTCGGTGCGATGGGTTGACTGGGATGGAAATTGAGTTGGAACTACGGAATGAGAGGGGACAACAATGCCTTAATGCGTCGGTTATTTAATCTTCCGTATACCTATCGTTGTGACCCGAGGAGAATCGGTGCTTGCTGGCAATATTTGCCTTGGCCGGAGCGAATACACAAATTCAGAGCTCTACTCAACTGTCCACGTACACCAACACACACGCGCCTATATAGACAGACAGTCTATGTGTCCGTGTATGTGTGCGTGTGTGTGTCGTATGGCATCGCAGTTCAAACAGAAACAACTGTAAACAGCGAATGGCTGACTCGTACACGTTGCCATACTCAACCACCTTGATTCAATATCTGCAGCATCAACATACTCGCACACCACGTACGGCATTCAGTCGCTCACACATTGCCGTTGGGAAATATGCCACCCTCGCACACCCTACCAATCCGACCCACCTCGTATCGACACCCATTTTGTAGGAGGACGGAGTTGTTCCATCTATTTACATACTGCTGTGTACGTACATGCATATGTACCTACGTATGTTGCTCCCCAACATGCCTACTTACATACGTGTCTCACACGCATACACCCTGGGAGCCATACTCGACTGTACAGTGTACACTCCACCCACTCTACTCGCAGGCGGCCTGCCTGCCCCGGTCTAGCTGGAACGCAACGCAAACTGCTCTTGGATATTTCGTTCGAATAGTAGTGAATGATTCAATTCGTTGTCTCACCGAAATATACAAATAAACATACACATACACACACACACACACAAATACATAGACACGAATCACGTATGTATGCTGCTGGTTCTCTTTGGACACCTGCAGCTAAGAGGGAAACGGAAGTTGAGCTTCTGGGAATTATTAATGTTCCTGTGCAGACTGTGGCCATTAGCAAAATAGCAGAGATTTCCTGAAAATCAAATTCTCAACTCTTAAAATGTGAAAACTTCTCTTGCACTCAGAGTACTCGCGCTGTTCGTGTACCTCAGAGGTCTGCTGCATTCGATGTGAAATCCTTGAGTAACGATTCCACTCTCCATTACAGACAGTGTTGTTGCGCACTGAGAGCATTGCGAGGCAACCGAAATCAATCATTTGCCATCTGTGGAATCTCTTATCGAAAGCAAACGGAAGACATCGTCATAGTCGCTGTTTTGAGGTCATGAAATCGAAATCGAGTAGAGCTCGCCAGTGTCTTACTTGGAAATTTCTGAACTGGATTGGACTGGACTGGACGTGGCCATAATATCCATGGATCACATACGTAAAATTGGCATCAATGTTTTCAACTTATCAATGCGAAGGATCTGGTGGTTTACAGTCCGACACAAACACCGAAAGTTACTCTACTTCTTAATCGGCGAAGAAATTTACTGTCTGAAATCTGTCTTCTGAAGTATGTAATATCAGAAAAGAAAATACTTCTCGTAAACTTCTACTGTACAGCCAGTCTGCGCTGGCCAGCAAACTACATCGAGAATTATGGCGAAGATGGAAAAGGTGAATATCGTCTGCTTGCCAAGCATTATTTTTGTGCAAATTTCATGGCCGATGTACAGGTGAAATCGGATGTCCGGCAAGGGTCTATACGGCCGATCGTACAGAGACCATGTGGCTCAGTAGTTTGCAGTCGTTTCCTCCATGAATTTATCTGCGAATTGCTTACTTCATGGAAACCTATGGAAATTATAATGCAGATTTTGGTCGTATGAAAATACAATTTCGACTAGTTGAGAGTTTTGTGCAATCTTCATATTCAGATGGCATCAAAGGACTGCATGCAAATTTGACTAAGTGAATGGAGGTGTTGAACGAAGTAAATTGAGAATATCTTCAGATATAAAATAAGTTTTTTAAATTAGTTTTGCCGGTATAAAAATCGAAGGAAAATTTGTATACCGGCAAAACTAATTAAGTGGTACTGCAGACTTATTCCTAGAATGTATCTCCATATGTTCCGGCAGAAGATTTATTTTCGACCATTATATGAGATGCAGACTAGTCGATATTGTCTTTAACGTTATTTAAAAGAAACATGGCGGAACCAAAAGGATTCAAATTTATTATTTGGTATTCCACGGTTTTCCATGCTGGATATGTGAAAGAATAATTACATTTAATTGGGTTAGCCTTTTTGTTCTAATTTAATTGTTAGTGAGGATATTAAATGTATTCCAAATATTTGACACGAGTATTATGTTTAAGCAACATTTTACAACAAATGAAAACGAAATTCAAAGGAAAGTTTGAAAAAAAAATACAGATTGAATTTCGATTTGGTGAAGCCGAAAAAAGTGACGGAATGCTCATCTATCAAAATTGAGACAATTTTCATCGAATCAACGAATAAATTGATCGCTGTTATACATTGACTTAATATATCATTGTATTGCAGATTAGGCCATAGATATAGCAAAGTCTCTTTGAAAATACTTATGCAATACAAAATATTGTCTAGAAACGAGTGAACAGTTTCCTAAAATCAGTAAAAATAAAATTTTATGGATAAGTTTTTTTTGGTTGAAAAAATATTTTATTTTGGAATAAACTAGCACACGTTTGAAGAACATCTATGTATAAATGTGGATATTGCGGCGTTTTTTTTGTCAAAGTACTACAATTTCTGTTGGTGTACATTTAAGTATGACGAAATCAATAAAAAGTGGTGCGAAAGTTGTAGGCGTTCAATTTTTTTGGTGGTTTCGTTTGTACAAAAAAATGTTAAATTTAAAAGCCGCCAAAATGATTCTTTCATTGATTGATTCTTTCTTAAAATCATTCTTATCGCGGTTGTTATTTTATACCCTCACCCTACGGGTAGGAGGGTATATATCATTTGATACGGCCCAAAAGTGTAACACATAGAAAAATTCACTTTTGACCGAAGGTGTCTTTGGACCAAATTCGATTCATGACTTTTTATGTCTGTCCGGCTTGGGTTTAATGTGCACTTTAGTGTTACACATACATTTGTGCGTTTATTAGCATAAAATGTGGAGCATTGTTTAAATTTTACAATTTGTAAGTTTCACATTTTCGGATCTAATGCTCTAAAAAAAATGAAGAATTCCCCCAAAAAATCTCATACAAAATTGGGGAAATTGTCTTTTTGAAAAATGTCCCAAAAAGTGAATAATGAAAAATTCCAAAACTTTTTAATTTTGCGGAATTTTTCGTTTTTAAGAGGACGCGCGCGATTTATTATAATGTGTTGAGGTTGAAAAATCGACCCAAAATGTTACATTGATAACAACAACACGTGCTTTTGGGGTGATTTTCCACATTTTCCTGGGGCCATCGTTCATTTTGAAATTAAGGTAACTTTTCAAAAATGATAATTTGGGGTCGTAACCCTAACACATTATAGAAAAAAATGCGATATATGATTTTTTGAATTTTCTTTGGCTTTTTTTCCACATCTTTTCACATTCATCGGTTGGGATCTACAGCGTAAAGTCAGCAATGTTTTCAGTTTCTGACGGATAAGTTAGCAGATATTTTTGAGGGAGAAAACAGACATCAGCTTGTGAAAGCATGTAATTCTATATATGTACATATCGCTCATTTACTTGAATAGTGGCATAATTCAAAATTCACTTTATATATTTTTGCTCTTGGAAAAGCTGTAAATCTCTAATTTAAATTGGCTTTTGTTCTACTGAGTATTATGCATTCATATGACAGGTCTCCATATTATTGAAATTGCCTGTAGTTCTTTTTCTATATTTGGAAAGTCCGACGAAATTGACGATTTTAAACGGCTCTCCTGAAAAAATCCTATTTTGAGTTATGCCACTATTCAAGTAAATGATCGATATGTATATATTTAAAATCAGCAAAGACTTGTGAAGTTTGTCCGAAATAATTAGAATTATGTAGAACGTTTGGCAGATGTTATTCGGAATTGTCTATAATGATTGGGGATCGATTGCATTTACCTATTCGATCAATGTAATAAAGGCTGAATTTGACAGAGTTGAAGCTCTACAAAGCTGTCCCAATCAAGCGAAGGTTTCGTTATTTCTTTTGTAGTTTTCACAAATAGCAACGTAAGTTATAATATTAAACTTCTCAGGAGAGCGAAAATATTTTTTTTTTTAAAATTTCGGCTTCTGTAAAAATATTAACTTAAATTGTTATTTACAAAGAAAACAAAGTAATAAATCGTTTTTTTTATTTAATTACGATACAAAGTAAATTTATATTCTAAAGGGTAAACCTGGTGACACAGACCATATGGCTTGATTTTTGCAGCGACAGACCAAAGCCTCTGATGGAAATCGATAGGCAAGCACGCTACCAACTCGCCTACCGGGGCGCCTGAATAGATTTTATTAAAAAAGTTTACTTTAATAGAAACCCATTTGCAAATGTAGCTCTTTGACATCAATAAATCAAAATCCCCGAAAATGTACCGAAGCGGTTATTCGTACAAACATTATTCGTGTATTCAACATTTTCTGCGTCCTGCGTCCATTTTGAGTAAAAATAAGGAAGAAAAAAAATGAAAAATTTGAAATTCGGCGGATCAATTTTCCTACCACAGTTTTGCAATTTGACACAAATTTTTGTTCAACCAATTTTTAACACCACACGGATACTGTAGTTCATATGTTGATAATCTTCTAGCGTTTGTCATTTTAAAATACGTTTAGCTTAATATTTTGCAAAGTCAACGAGTGCATTTCTCTCAATTAGGGGGGGGGTGTATTTCTGGGGAAATTTGCTGATTTTTCACTTCCCGATTTCCGGGAATGAAATACTATCAAAAATTAAACTATTTACGATATTATGAAATTTGTACAACTGTCATTGTGGATTTTAACTGGGAAATTATACGATTTTTTACTGCCTGGAACATTTCTGAACCAGTTGATCTTATTACATTTCAATTATTAAGCCTTCAAGGCCAAACATTGTATTACATGGCAAGAAGAAAACTAAATGGAAACATAAAACTAAAACATAAAATATACACATATGTACTACGAATTATAAATGAAAATTTTTTTAATCAAGAGAATTCTTACTCTTTGAAAAAACAATTTCGGTGCTGACCAAAATATCTAAACATTTTTAAACGGAAAGCATTCTTGCAGTGAGAAAAAACCCGAAGGTCATAAGACAAATGACTCCAGACACGGGCAACTAGTACAACAAATGATCTTTCAAACGTTGAACTGAAAATTCTTGGTATTACGATTTGGATATTACGGGTTGAGAGTGAAAAACTGCACAAACTACGTAGCAAAGTAGGTGTGCCACTTCTGACCACCTTGGAAAACAGAAACAAATATCTGTAGTTAACAAAATCCCGGAAAGAATTACCCAAAAAACGGTCAACACATTCGGAAATATGTTCTCGTTTCCTAGCATTATTTGCAGAAACGGAGTTAATAGGTGGCTTCAACTTCAAAAAAATACTATCAAAAGTACCAGATATAACGTCTAGTCCATATAGAATTTGTGGCATTGAAAGAGCATGAGCCAATCTAGCTTTGGTAAGAAAATATTAGTTGTGTGAACGGATTACATATGTTGTTGAAAACTAAGTTTCTTATCAATTATAATTCCAAGACATTTATGATACTCTATAAAATCAACTCTGGACTGTTTCGAAAATACTAACCGAAATATAATAACCTAAGTTTTCAAGTGAGTTGCGATACGTCCATTTTTGAATCTGATTGAGGCAAAAGTTTATATCACTTTCCAAAACATCAGGAAAATCTCGATTGGTACTAAATGGAACCAGAACATCATCTGCGAATAAATGTAACGTACGCATACCATCATGTAGAGATTTAGAGAGGTCCTTGACATATGGCACAATATGTCGAGGACCTAACACACCAAGCCTTGCGGTACACCGGAAGTAGGAGACATGACTCTACATATGATTAAATCCACCTGGATAGGTATCAGATTAGTAAGACATAATAAGTTTCTAAGCTGGCCTAGAAAAATTAAATTTATCTCAGGGTTTTTTAATCAGGTAATTTTGACAAATGGAGTTAAAAGCTTCAGTCAAATCTAATGAAATCATGTCACTAATATAACCTGGAGTTGGCAAAAAAACTAACCAAACAAAAATTTCACTCTGCCAGAATAAAGTTCAGGCAATAGCAACTCACACATTCCTAAAACAGACGTTTACAAAACAATTGTATATTGATACGCAGATTCTAACTACACTACCTCAAACGTTTTTACGGTCGTTTCGGAAAAACGTATACGCTGGAATGTCCACTGACAGATTTGAGTCATCTCTCAGATAAGTAATAAGAAATACTTAAAAGAGCAGAAAAATGGAAATGTGAGACGTAACAAGTAAACTCGATTAACTCTGTCAGAATAATTGTAAAATCAAACTTCTCAGGAGAGCCAAATAAATTTAAGGTTAACAAAAAAGTCAATAACGGTATATTATTTTCAATAAAACATTAGGCAAATCAAATCACCGTTAAAAATTTAGTGTCAATACCTCAAAATCGACTGCAGTGCACTTAAGCAGTTGCTTGTGAAAACCGCAGAACTAAGTCTCAGGCATCATGCCGCAAACTCGAACATTGCGGGTTTTAAAATACTCCCTCATAGTACTGTCACGAATAAGCACATTATTGAGTCTAACAGGAACTTGCTTTGGCCTATGAATATTGCATAATGGGTTAATGTCCTGCCGAGTCACCAGAGCGACAACAGGAGCCACAAGATCTTTTAGCCGCTCAGGCGAACCACCAACTAGGAAATCAGCACGATTGAGCCGACGCGTCGATGTAAGACATTGTTTTTAGCCTCCATTGAATTTTCTATTGAGATTCCGAATTTCATTAGCAACACTTCCACTATCACGACTGTTATTGAGGTTAGATTCGCATGAGGCACAATTAAATGATTTTAACATTATCAGGTTTTTCTCGGAAATGGCAGCAGAGGAGGCATGCTACCAGTGGAAACAGACCACATAAAGTACTTCCTTGTGATTTGGTAATGGATTCATTGCAACTTCCACATTTGGTAATTCTGACACCCGGCATATTGTTAAACAACAGACAGGGTAAACTTCACAACTTTTCATTAATTTAATTATAAAACGAAATAATTTGTTTATGATTTCATCTAATGTTTAGCAAGGAAACCCCTTTAAAAATATTGTACACGACTTTTTGTCTACATTTACTGTCTCACTAGCGAAAACTCGTTTCAGAATCAACGAACCAGCGTTGTTGTATCAACGAAACGTGATTGTTGTATCAACGAACCAACGTTGTTGTATCAACGAAACGTGATTGTTGTATCAGCGAAACGTGATTGTTATATCAACGAACCAAGGTTGTTATATCAACGAAACAAGGTTGTTGTATCAACGATTTGATCAATTTATCAACTTTTTACTTCAACGAAACTTTTTTCGTTGCATCAACGAAGCCCAACGTTGGTTGACTTTTAATGACAGATTTCGTTGATACAACGTACAAATTCGTTCATGCTACGAAGATTTTTCTTTCAGTGGATGCGATTGTCAGACGAAGCCATTAACAGTCAATATTTTTTAAAACACCATTTTGGTAATGTTTTCAGACACTTTTTCCCCCTATTTTAATAAGTATACTTTTGAATTATTTTTTTTTTAAATTATTGAAATAGTAATATTTTTTTATATTATTTATACTTAAATAAAAAGAATATTTTATGAAATTCATTGTGATTTTTTTCGGGAAATACCCAACTCTAGACATACGGCTGCCTTGTTGATATTAATTGTTTAGGATTTTTAATTAAAATTGTATTAATCATTTCAAGGTATTAACATGAATTATTTATTTTCATTATTTTATAAAAAAAAACCAAGTCCTCGAAGGACGTTAAACATTCCCGATTCTCGGGAGTTGGAAAAGAAATTCTCTCAACAGAAAGACATTTTTGACATCCATCTCACTTTAAAGGCTAAAAGTATGTCTTTCATGACCTTTCGCATGATATTCCAAAAAAATGCATTAAAATAAATTCTTACAAGATATCATCAAGATATTACATCTTTTGGAGGGTATCATTGAGGATAGGGGTGGTGTGTTCCATGAAGAGAAACACTCTCACTTTCGAATAAGCATTTCTGAATTTTCCCATTGACTTTAAATATGTTCAACGAACATATTTTCTCACCGTTTATTTGTCGCGTTCGTGCATAATCCCTGCCGTGGCCAATAGGATTGGAGGCAGTCCAACACTAAATTTGCATACAAGTCACGTGTTTATTTATCCAGCCAACCAGCCACACACGATGTGGCAACCGCAACAAATAGGCCTACAGTCGGTAACAGCACTCTGAGGACAACCCCCAACAATTATAGTCGCTCTCAGCTTAGTGCGTATGTGTGTGAGTATGTATGCACTCCTGCTTATTCCAGGTCATTAGCCATCATTTGAGATAATCATTCCCAGTATTTACATACACACTTCGCCGGCACTGGAACACAATACTTTCTTTCTTTCTTTCTTTCGGTGATAACTACAAGAGACGAGATGATCAGTACTCGCCATCGACTCTGATATCCACAAAATGGGTGATACGCCTATTTCAATTATCGTCAGTGCTGCCAATATTGATGAATTGGTATTATCCATTCCATTAATAATCCGTTTAAACCTCTAGCAGACAATGTATGTAATCGATCGCAAAGTGCCTTCGTCCCATGCAGATGCCGAACTTGTTGGACTACATTTCCCCGTATGAATGAGTGTGCGTGAGTATGTGTGTGTGTGTGTGTGTGTAATTAATACGGGTGAACGAGCAATTAATGATCGCCTACCACCACCTCCATTATTTGTAATGCATTCGGGACGCTATTGATTATTGTTTGCGCGCTTGTACGTTTGTCGGATTATACCTGAAGCCTTTTCTGACTTTCGATCAGTCAAACGGAGGGCTTTCTTTCCAATCACACAGTCAAGTAATGGGGAAATTTCTTTAATAGACTTAAATTCGATTTTAATGAGTTTCGTTTGGTTATGAACATGTTTGAACAGGATTGACTTTGACTACTGAGTGACGGACGGACTGACTGCAGTAATGCGTTCGATGATATTGGAATGATGCGCGGTGGCGCATGCACTCTTTCTTTGGTACGATTTGAACAGCCAGTGTGTCTTCGTGGCGGGTTGAACCTTTCCCTCTTTACTAATTCGTTTTTAATAGTTTGTTGTGGTTGAGTTTGTGTGTGTGTGTCGATTGAATATTCTGTTCGTTTCATTTTGGGTCTATGAGTTGGGGTCATTATTCAAATTGTTAAAACACGCAGTGGCCCATTTGCACTTCTTGCCCATCACTTTGATTTTTTGTGTATTTATGTGATGTGTCTGGCTGTTTAACATTTCCTATGGTATGGATGGACTTCTTAATATAAATGTGAGTACATATCGAAATGTAGGGAAATGTACAAGGATGCAGTTCAGTGCAGAAAATGAATGAACATTTTGGATGTGCCATTTTTGTATGTGAATATTGAAGAACCGACACGGGGGAATTTGTATTTATTTTAAATCTTTATTTTGACTACTTTTTGGCCGAGGGATTTTTCGTTGCAGAAACTAAAGGGTGTTTTTTATTGGGGTATAGAACTTTAAGTTGGCATCACTTTTTTAACTGGCGGCCATTTTGTCAGCTGTCAAGTGATTAATATTTAGTTTGGTTTGTCATTTCATCATGAACAGGTTGACAAAAGAACAACGCTTGCAAATCGTGCAAATTTATTTCAAAAGTAATGGTTCAGTTCGCGAAGTTCACCGCAAGCTCCGTCCGAATGAATCGATTCGCCATGGATGATTTTACGCAAAGATCTTGGCTTGCGACCTTACAAGATCCAGCTTGTGCAAGAATTAAAGCCGCGAGACCATGCAATGCGTCGTGATTTTGGTGTATGGGCCGAAAATGAGATTCATCTCGATGCTGATTTTCATCACAAAATTTTGTTCAGTGAAATTGGACCTGTAGAATTCGAATTTTATTTAAAACGAATTTCATCCAGAACAAATAATATCTGAACAAAATCTCATCTTAATAACAGCCATATGTCTTAAGATGTGTTCGTTTAAAATGCTGACTTGTGTGGGCGTTGTCACGCCCTCTCCTTCACTCTCGACATAATAAAGTTTATCACAGGAATGCAAACCGTTTCGGAATTCGAGTTCGTTCTGTTCTGTGGCTCAGAGCTGGTCTGAACCAATGGTTTGCATTTTAATGTGGTTTTTAAATGAACCTTTTCCATTCATTTCTACAAACTGAGAATTAATTATAGTATTAAAATTTAAAATAAGTCTATTTTGTTTAAAATCTACCAATTTTTACTTCTTGTTTAGTGATTTTAGTCAAAAAGTATTGAACTCCCGGAAAAATGTTAATATTTGGGATAAATATTTTAATTAATTGTTTGAAAATATAGTGATTTTATAAGTTGTTAGTTTTTGTGTTCTTAATGAGTATACGATACTTTTTAAGCATCTAAATGTAGTTCGTAAAATATTAACCGTTCATTAACTCATTACATTAACCAAAACAATATTTTCATCCTCAACTTCTTCAGTATAATCGTCATGCGTATTTTTGATAGTTTTTTTATACACTCCATCATAGGATGGAGTATATACTAAGTTTGTCATTCCGTTTGCAACACCTCGAAAGAGTGATCTGCGACCCTATAAAGTATATATATTATTGGTCAGTGTAACATTCTAAGACATTCTAGCGATGTCCGTCTGTCCGTCCGTCCGTCTGTTGTCTGTTGAAATCACGATAGAGCGCGAACGACTAACCCTGAAATTTTGTAGGAAGATGTTTTTTGCCCATAAGCAGGTTAAGTTCGAGAATGGGCCATATCGGACCAAAGGGGGAAAAGTTCTCCTTTACGGGACTAAATATATTCCGGCCATAATCAAATTTTTCAAATATTTTTTTTCACTACATCTAAGTTCTAAGTTTATATAATTTATAGATGGGGAAAAAATCCCAAAAATGGGCGTGCTCATGGGTTCCGTGGACCCTTGGGGCCCAAAAAAGGGCCCATGATAAACATGCGCATATGGGTATCGAAGTGCAACGAAATTTACTCACGAACCCATTTATGTCTTTATTTTCACGATTTTACTAAATTTTTTGATCTGGTTTCTGGGACTATCGGGTCACCAGCGGCCCAAAAACCGTCCCTTGACAAACATGGACATATGGGTATCGAAATGCAACGAAATTTTCTCGCGAACCCAAATATGCATTTATTTTCATGATTTGGATAAAATTTGTGATCGGGTTCCTGGGACTATCGGGTCACGAGCGGCCCAAAAACTCAGTTAGTTATACCCTGACCCTACGGTGGGAGGGTATATATCATTTGATACGGCTCAAAAGTGTAACACATAGAAATATCCACATTAGACACCAGGTGTCTTTGAACCAAGTTCGTTTTATGACTTTCTGAATCGTTTGAGCCATGTCCGTCCGTCTGTCCGTCTGTCCTGCTGGTACGCACGATAACTTTCGAAAGAGTTAAGCAATCACTCTGAAATTTGGCATGGCTTAATATTTTCCCAAAACTGCTTATGGGATAGAAAATGGGCTATATGGCCACACCCCTTCGGGTACCTCCCATACAAATCTGCTATTTCGCCCACTTTAGAAATCGTGTAATAATATCAACACGCCTAGTTGGATCTTCCCCAAATTTTGTATTTAGTAAAAGTAGAGTTAGACTAAGTTTTGGACAAAAAGTTGGCAGTCTGGCAACTCCCCTTCTGGTACATGCCATACAAATGTGCCATCCCGCCTACCTTAGAAATCGTGTAATAACACCAATATGCCCAACGCGATCTTGCCCAAATTTTGTATTTAGTAAACGTATAGTAAGACTAAGTCGTGGACAGTCTGGCAACTCTCCTTCGGGTACCTCCCATACAAATCTGCTATTTCGCCCACTTTATAAATCGTGTAATAATATCAACACTTGCAAGTTCGATCTTGTCCAAAATCCGTAGTTAGTAAAGGTATAACCGGACAAAGTTTCCGACAAAATCTTGGCTGTCTGGCAACTCCTCTTCTGGTACCTCCCATACGAATGTACCATCCCGCCTGCCTTAGAAATCGTGTAATAACACCAATATGCCCAACGACATTTTGCCCAAATTTTGTATTTAGTAAAAGTATAGCTAGACAAATTTTTAGACAAAAACTTGGAAGTCTGGCAACTCCCCTTCTGGTACCTGTCATACAAATTTACCATTCCACCCATTATAAACCGTGTAATACTTTCAATACGACCAACGCGATCTGCCCAAATTCCGTATTTAGTAATGGTATAACTGGACTAAGTTTTGGACAAAAACTTGGCAGTCTGGCAACTCCTTTTCTGGTACCTCCCATACAAATGTACCATTGCACCCACTTTAGAAATCGTGTAATTATATAAACTCGATCAACGATTCTTTTTGAAACTCTATATTTAGTAAAGCTTTAACTACATACAATTTTCTAGTAAAAACTCTGCTTTATATTCCGTCCTTTTTGTAAAATCATGTAATACAATATTTTTCTAAAACATTCGGTATTCTAGGTTGCTATTATGACTTTTCATCAGATGTTACATCAAATGATGGTAGCTACTCACACATTTAACTTTCCGATACTTTGAAATATGAGACTTGTATGTTTTTAATGAGGGTGAGGGTTAGTGTGATTACTATTTTTATTACTTTACATTACAAAAATAAAACCCCTCAAATTCGAGGAATAATTGCATTCAGATGGCACTAGTAACATCAAATTTTAAAAAAAATTAAAAAAGTTCCCCCCTTTTTCATTTTTAATTTTCAGTCTTCAACAAAGTCATTTAATCTCTTTTAAACCACGATAAAATGTCTTCTAGAAATTCCAGCAATACTGTAAAGGCAGACAGGTCTATTTGGACGAAGAATCTACCTTCCTCGTCTAAACAGAAAAGGGATCCAAGCATTCCATTTGTTGAAAAGCTCTCCAATCTCACACGGATGCCGACAAACCGCCACATTCTTGGAAACTTCACTTTTCTCTTCAACAGCGAGAAACGGCGACTGGATCGAATCAAAATTATGATTACGGATATAGAATTGCTTTGGAGGGAAACTCTAGACTTTCCACTTTTATCCACCGCACTCATCAGAAAGAAACTAAATCGGCTGATTGATCTAAATGATAAAAACAAAAAGAAACCGTCTGAAAAATTCACTGCAACACTTTCTCAGGTATTTGATGTCACCAACGTGAATGGAGAATGGAAAAGCTCGGAAGATAAAGAGTTCTACCAGAGTCAAGTTGAGAGTGGAGGTAAGGTTGGTTATTCAACGGTCAAACAAGCCCCTTTGGAATCAATCCACCCAAGAAAACGAATTCAACTATCAATATCTCAAGCTCAAACCAGTACTTCTCAAACGCAACCCATACATGATATTGTCTCCGAATCTGCCTCCGATTCTTCACCCAAGTCTCCAAGCTCTTCTTCCACGTCATCTTCTGAATGCAAACCGAAATACAAAAGAACAAGCACTGCAACAGCGAGTTTACTAGTACTGGAAAACAACATTTCTACACATAAAGCATAACGTTCTTGCAACCATTGCTAAACAGGGTCATGATGTGCCGGTTCCAAGTCAGTCTGGTGTCTGGAAACGAGTAATCTCAGAAGGACAGCCAATGAAAGCCAAAATTTTTGAAAAACTTCAAAGCAAAGATCCCTATTGTCTTCAGTTTGATGGTAAAAGAGTCCAAGGGGAAGAATATCAAGTAGTTCTGCTGAAAAATACCACAACCGAAATCAAACTCGGTATTCTGAAATGTGATAGTGGTTCTGCCGCGGCCATTCACAAGGAACTACATCAGCAGTAAATACTGGTCTTTTGCACGGGATTGTAAAGCTGATACAGGATGATGTCTTGAGTAAGGGCTTTCAGAAGCCACAATACATTGGCTGTCAGCACCATGTATTCGACCTCCTTCTGAAGCACGTCATGAATTTTCTTATTCAAGAGCCAACGAGACAACCAGAATTGAACTATTCCTTCATTGACAAATTAAGAGAAAACTATGTCTCTCTTCAGACTCATTACCACCAAGTTGCGACAGATGATGTTAACACAGACGAGAATCCTGGATGGCGAGATAATTTAAAGTTCTTATATGAACTTTGTCAGGCATATCGTCAGTACAAAACAACTTCATGATGGCCCCGAATCAGCTGGAAGAAACTCCCAAACTTACACCAGGCAAGATGGAACTCGCGTGCAATATATGCTGTTATAGCCCTTTTTCTCATGCCAGAGTGGCGCCGCATCCTCGGTACAGCATGCGACTTTATCTGCTATGAATAGGCAAATGCTTGGTTCAAGTCGCATCACTACAACGAAGCGTCCTTCAATGAACTGTTAACCTCACTCACCAAGACAAAATGCAAGAAGGCAATTAAGTTTTTGAAGACGAACTGATCGGTCGAGGAGTCATTAATTGACATTCCCAGATCTAACCAAAATGCTGAACGTGCTGTAAAACTGATGGAGGGACTACATGCAAACTCGAAAAAATTTGAATTTCTGAATCTAAAGTTCATAGCCAAAAATAATTTTTAAACTTTTTTTTGTACATTCTAAACTTATTACTAACTGCTTTATATTATTAATTTTTTTGCTATTAATCTTTTGAATTAACCAAAAACAGCATGTAATTTTTTTAAAAAAAAATATTTTTTTCACTTTTTTCATCCGAATGAAAGGGGGAACTTTTTTTAAAAAACACAAAAATGCAATTAATATTCTTACATTACACAAAAAACTTCCTCGATTGCAAGTGGTTTCATAATTTTTTTTTTTTTGTAATTACACTAGTGAGGGTATATATAAGTCGGTTTACCCGACTGCAACTTTTTCACTGGTTTTCTTATTTATTGACTTTTTAAGGATCCATGATGGAGGGTATATAAGATTCGGCCCGGCCGAACTTACTATTTGTCCACTTGTTTTAAAAAACTCACTGGCAAATCTCGGAATTTCTGAACTTTTTCTTTGGCTGATTACAACTGTTTCTGGACTAAGCCAATCCGATAATAGTACAAAATGTTTTTTGTACACAAATGTGTGTTAAGTTGTGGGCTCAACTTTTCACTATAAAATACTTCATGGTAAGCTTCTAGTTTGTCCTTTCTTTTGCTGTTATACATATATATATTATTTACATTGTTCCTCGTTGATTCAAGCGTTTTCTCACCGTTTTCGACTCGGCCTATATCTGTCTTCTACACGTACGAGCTGGTACCTTGCGGGTTCCACTCAATTGAATTCCTTGCTTTGTTAGTTCGTTTCCAGTTTTTTATTCGGACTTCAAGGTATATTGTTTGTTCGATTCCATATGTAGTTGTTTAATATTTTAATTGGCCAGTTTATGCGAAGTATTCTATGCAGATAACTGACGGGGTCTTATCGCTATGATTCGGTCTGAGTAAGGTTCCAATCCAATCATTGCCTTATAGGCTTCTTTTGGAAACCAAAAATCTCACATGTTCTCAGATTCAGGGTTGCCTGAGAAGTGGAGGTGCAGTCTGTCAGATGTCGTGACTTCGCCTGATTATCGCCATCTCAGTTCACTTATACCGAGTCACAAAAGATTGTAGGTCGGTTTTGTATTGAAAATGAGCCAAATCGGTCCAGACACCAGTCAGACATATGAAATAACACGCCAGTTTATATGAGTTTTTTTCTCCCGTTCGTTGTGGAATTCGTTGGTGTCGCCAAACTCACAAACAGAAATTCGTCAGATTTGGCAGCGCTGGATGGAGACAATGATGGCTGTGCCAAATGAAATGCGAGTCTACACCTCAGGTTTCAGCTAAGCGATTACGCCGACACACTATGCGTCGTTTAACAAGTTGAAATGAGTCGTGGGGGATTTCCTTGAAAGTTCTATATAATTGATGTTTGCATTAAGGGAGTCGTCGTCCGTCAGTTGGTATGAAATAATACATCTCCATGCGAATACATACATACACATGCACATATACATTTATAATTATAAGGCACTGCTCAGATGTGGGATGGCAATTCTCTACTTGAAAGCATCCTTTACTACATGCGTGCTTGCGTACATACATACATAAATACACACTTATATAGGGCAAATATTTCCACCAGCAGACCTCGCCAGGAAGATCGATGATGATCACTGCATGGAGAAATTGTTTGTAAACATTTGTTAGACGTTGTTTTGTTTTAGTGGAACAGAATTGCCGAGTGTCGCACTGTGACACTGTAAGGGAGTTAAGAGTTGCATGCAAAATTAACAGGAACACAAAGCCGGAGCGCACACAGGCGAAACTCCAAACAGCAGAGTTAACTCCCTCGACGAAAGTGTTCACCCTCCAACGTGGAGCAGCAGCAGCAGTCGCAGCAGCAAGCACCAGCCAGACGGAGGTGGTGCGCAAACTGCTGTTACGGTGTGACGGAAGGCGAAGACGATGGACTAAAACTAGTTTGGATGTACAGCATTCGTTGCCCGTATCTGTATGGATGAGTGTTTGTGTGTGTGTGTGTGTGAGGGCTTTTCGCGTTAGTGGTGATCGTGGCTGCGATCCCAAAAAGGAGGAGTAGCATACACAGCGAGCGTAAGGTTCAATCCAATGCCTACGAGCAAAAAGTGGGAGTTGCAATAATTGTTTAATTATAGGATTTTGTTGGTTCGACTTCATTTTTTATGGAAAATGTGTATAATGTACGACGACGACGGCGACGTTGTTGTGGCCTTTCTGTTCAAATATCGCTGCGGACACATCGTTGATAGTTGATCGTTGACTCGTCGTCGGTTGTTACCTTAATGATGCGCCACCACTCGGTGTTGTCTTGCTGTGGAATGGCTGGGCTGCGGTGGACCGTGTGGGGCAGGTATACAATGAACTACGTTGCCGCATTCTTTGCCGTGATGTGACGTGCTGTGGAATGATTTGGTACAATGATGTGATGCCGATGCTGATGCTGATGTAAACAATGCAAAGGTGGCACCAATATGGCTGTGCTCTTGCGCTCCACTCTACTCTTGGCTGCTGACTGCCGCCGGCATTCGATGTTGTTTGTATCCATTCGGCGATAGTAAGTCAGCCAGTCAGCAGCTTCGATATGCTAAAAAGTATTGTTTCCTCCTTTTGTTTTGTGTCCATCTTCCATAGTTGCACTCACGCTCCAAGGCATAGAGCTTTTGTTTTCGCAAGCCACCAGTTCCGATTGTCGCTGCACGATCCATACGAGTGCCTCTAAAACTGTAGGCCTGCATCAGCTTCACAAGTGCATTATGCACCGCTCGTGCCGTAACATGGAGTAGCTAACGACGACGACGATGACTACGACGACAACAACAAACGATGAACAAGTAAGTAACCAAGAAATTCCTCGCATTTTTTATATGCCCAGTGCCCAGTGCCCACCGACCAAAACAACCAGGCAACCGCAGCACCACTTCCAACACCATGCATGAATCACATACTCACACACACACACGTGTCTTTCTCGCCATCCTTCCTTCTGTCGTCATTGTCGTCGAGACTTGTGACGTTGTGACTGCCTGTCTGCCGCCGCGTTATGGACGATAGTCCAAATCGTTCATTCTAGTTGCCTCCTTCCATGTTTTGCTTTTCCGCTCCGGGGCATTCGTGTTTGATCTCGCGACTCTTTCCAACGGCTCCTCGCTCACATCCCACAGACTGCAAGAAGAACCTCGCCATGCGGACCAGACATCGTATTTCTGCTTGCACCACCACCAAATGCAGTAATAATTCATTTGGTGACTACTTCGCAGCATATCACAGTGCCCGATGAATATTAACATACGAATACTGCATGAATCATACGGACATGATTGGTTGCTCTCAAAATCTGATAAGTAATCGCAATTGCCGTTGCCGTTGCGTTCCAGCTCTCGTTGCGATATCTGACCGAACTCTAATATATTTGTACACATACATACATACATACGTGTGTCCAGCATGCAGTGATCGATACGCAAATCAGAGCCAGACTAAGTGTAATCTGATTATGAATTCAGTCAGCTGCGAGTGCATGTTTATGGCAATGTAGAGCTTCGAGTCTAATTTAGGTAGGATCCTATCGGTTATATTTTCTAATCCAGCAACTGCCTTGGTCCGAAGTCATAGTTCATGAAGCCGGACAATTAAAGTCGTGCCAGGTTCGAAGACCAGCGAAGTCTGTCGGTGAACACTTATCATCACCGAAATAAAATGCATTGAGCACAATTTATTGCCTCGACTTCGGACAATATAAGCGATCGAATAGTTGAAGTCAATTTTCAAAATTCCAATCATTATAACATCCATCAGTGCATTTTACTTTTTGACGCTAGAGTGACCAGACTGCGTACAGAGCGATCTCTCGTTTGTGTGATAAAACTCCGTTTCTATTCCGAATAATCCATTTCGTGTGATTGTGCGCAGGTTGTTCCATACGAAGGTCTGAGGTCGCGTGTCCGAACACCACCTTCGACATGGGTCAAGACTTGTTATTGGCAGAATGCATAAACATGAGCTGGAATGTGCATCGCTGTTACACCATCAAATTTATACATCAATGAACTTTATTACAATGAAGCAAAGTACGGAACAGTTACCGTTATTTGAGCTGCTCGTTAGGAGCCCAACAATAAGACTCATAATCTTGAAATTTAATTCAACAATGAATCCAAGTGTTGATCGTATTTTCAGGAATACCAGAATTGACGTGATACTAGTCACACATGTTTGAGAATTTAACTAAAGGGTTATCCATTTTGCTTTTTAAAAGAAAACGTAAATAAAACACATATAAAATATTTTCTTTCATGATTTTTCTTTGTTATTATAAAGTTTGAACGTTGACATTATGTGTGAAACATTACATCATTTAAATGACCGCCACGCGAATTGTTGTAAGAATTGATTCTTTTGAGGTAATTTTGGATCACTTTTTGGCACATATTGGGCCGTATCTCCGCCATAACTTGACGAATGTTGGTTCTTAAGTGCTCAAGAGTAAAAGGTTTATCTGCATAAACACGGTCTTTCGCGTAGCCCCGCATATTCGCTCGAGTTGTGTGGCATTTGGCACCGTCTTGTTGAAACCACATGTTCTCCAAGTCGTATTCTTCAATAGCAGGCACAAAAAAGTCGGTTATCATACGATCATAACGCTCCGAATTGACAGTGACAGTAATTTTTGTAGTAGATTTTAATCATTTTTACGCGTTCCAACTGAAAAGAAAACAAATATGGTTTAACAACTCAGTTTGACAGATGTCGAATGCCAGCCCTATACTTTTGAAACCACGAAACCCTATATAATTGAAGGAATTTCAATGCGGTATAGATTTCATACCGCCGTGCCGAAATCATTTTACATATGTCTGACTCCGCCAGAGTTTCAACCGAGATAAAAAAAATTAAAATTAGAAATTATTTTTTATAAATATTTTACTGATCTCTGCTTTTGTGAAAAGGAATCGGTCTCCCACTTCGGATTACGCTTTGTAATATTTTAACGTCAATATTTACTTTTAAATAAATATTTATTTTTAAACCTTACCTGTTATATAGATGGATAAAATATGGCTGTGCTCTTGCGCTCCAAGAAATGCCCACAAAAATATCAAAAAAATATCTTTTAATTTATAATTCGAAACGAAATTGTACTCGTGTGCCAATTTATCTGCCCACAAATTTTGCGATAGACTGTTAATTTCTTAAAGAAGATACAAATTATCGATGTTCAGTACACGAAAATGTAAAATCGACAGATAGTGAAGAAATGTCGTCCGAAGTATCGAATGGATAACAAGACTACATAAGCGACCAGGCAGCTGGAAGAAAGGATAATCGATTGGAAAATCCTCGTCATAAGTTTCAGTTTACGAACTTTAAGTCGACGAACTTTATAAAACTGTACTTGAGACGATGTTTTTTATTTTCGGTTTTGCTAGAAGGTTTTGCAAAAATTATAAATACGATGTTATGTGATTTGATTAGTTTGATTAGTGCATCAAATATGGGGTAATGGCGTAGTGTGAAGGGTCTTGCGGTAACAGTTGTTGCTCAAGTTGAATTTACAGTGAAATAACGTGTTTTTAATCAGTTATTATGTAACAAAATTCATAATAATTTTATGTCGCTCGGCGTTATTTGTGGTGCAGTATTTTGAAGATGCATAACCTCAAAGTTCTTGTGTTTCCGATTTGTTTTTGCTTTATCATAAAACTACTACAGTTATTGTTTTTAAATTCGTATGGCTTCCACTGTATTTCTGCAAAAGCCATATTCGTATCTGAAGTAATATTCATCAAATTAAGTATGAGTCATCCCTGGTACAAAACAATTATCCTTGCCAAATGACCAGCATTACGACCTGTAAGAATTCATATGGAATTATGGAGCTGCAATAAAACGGAAACGGAAAATTTGCAGATAACAAAGACCAATGATACTGTCATCTAGCTGTTATTTCTAGCTTTACGATTTTTTGAAAATGCCCGGGACAACATCGATGGTATTCATTTCATTTACATATTATCTGGCAGATTGAAGTCTTCTCTCCACGATTTATATGAGAAATGGAAAAGGGAGGAAAATCTTAAAATAATACTTGCTCCACCTGAGAATTCTTAGTGAGAAAGTATTTAAAGTACATTTTGTATAATATTAAGTTTTTCTATGTAAATCTAAATCAATATCAACTTCAAATAAAAATTAAATATATAAAATGTTTTTTTTTTATATTTTCATAACGTCAGTATCGTGGGTATATTAAACATTAGAGGACAATATTTTTCAACTGAATCGTGGTTTTAAAGCGCAGAAAACTTTTGATGAAACTCTGTTCCGTATCATAGAATATTTGTCGTGAAATAAGACACCCTGCTGAAACCAAAGATCGTCCAAGTCCATGGCTTCAATCTCTCCAAAAAAAATGGTTTATCATGTCTCTGTTAACCGAATTCTCTTTCCCAGCTACATTTTCATGATTTCAATAACAAACAGTCACTAACTCGTGATGCATTGGCTTCTTGGCGGTCACGTGCAGGTTTTCCCATCCTCAGATCATTCATTTATTCGTTGTCCATTTCGAACTGCTCTAAGGTCAGCGATAACAAAGCTGACGGCCGTGTGCCTTCAATTACTGGTCAACTTGATCTGGTAGATGAAGTGATAAGTTTTTGTATCTGAATGAGGCGCACATTTTGGGAACGACAAACACCATACGGCGGCGGGGATCTTGAGTGTTGTCATCTGACACGATTTTTGATAAAATTGCTAATTTTGTATCTCTCTGTATCGACATTATGTTTTGTTTTTGCAAACGAACATGTTTGCCAACTAAACTTAAAAATGACTAGGGTAGACTGTGAGAATTGTCTAAAAATTTCATTTATTTTCTTTCGCGGTGTATTTGGAAAACTTGGAAAACTGTAGTACTTCTTAACAAATTTGTGTAGCAAAGTTCCTTCATGGAATTTAATACACATGAAATCTGTACATACATCAATTGAAAATCGCCTTATGACATTAGCATTGATTTGCTGTAGTATTTCTATTTGAGTGGCACTTCTCCTTTATGATAACATTTTTCTTTTACATAATGTCCAATCATTCTTTAGAAAATTATAAATCATTAACTATTTGCGATTAAAACTAAATCAGTCCTTTAAACACTCAAATGTAAAATCAAAAAATTCCCAGTGAATGGGAAGTTCCCAAAAAGGAGATTTGAAACAAACACAGATCTCACGCATATGGTCACCCCAATGGGCAGGGCACCACAAAATGCACAATGACTGTCGTCTGGCGAAGATGTTAACGTCCTTAAAAGTCGTTGTTAGACGTGATGTGAATAATCAAGATGATAAAGATCTGAAGGGTCAGCGTATACTCGTATTGAGTGTTCTCCGTATTTTGACGCATGCAAATTTTAAAGATTACAGTGTGATTACTGGTGGTTAAGGTCCTTATTAATATTATTTTTCCCTTCTCATCTGTTGCCTTCCTTTAAAATAATATCGACACAACGATTGAACGATAGAACGAAATAAATTTCATTGAAGATGAATCATGTTTTTTTTACGGTTCGCATTAATCTTGGATAAGCAATTATTTAACGTACAGCAATTTGTGGCAATAAATTGTTGAACAGAAATTATTACGAGTACACAGCCAGACACACTGAACCACTTAATCACAAAATATTCATACCAACATGCACAAGGCACAAATCCACACGTATACAAACATACGTAAGTACCTACGTATCTAATCCGTCCGGACCTGATCTAGAAATCAATTGTTGTCAGAATATGCAAAGAACGGAAAACACGCCACTCGGTGAGACAAATACAATTTCATATCGGTCAATATCTTTGCAACTTTCCAAAATTTCACGCTTAAACCGTCTCGCCTGGTGCATATTAAGGGACACACGGGTCTGGCCAGACCATTTTTTGATTTTATTTGTAATTTAAATATGTTCATTCATAATTGAGGTAGAGACTTGAAATTTTCGTTACCTTCGTGCAGTGGTGTTGTATGAAAAATTCAAGACAAAAAAAACAATACAAGGATAGTTGGTGTTCCCTATCCAAACATACGCAAAATGATTATCGAAAAATCTGTATGACGGAGGGATAAGTTTGTCATTGCTTTTGTAACGCATTTAATTGTGACACTACAGACAATTCTAAGACTTGCAATTCTCTACTTCGCAGTCTCACATGTTCGCATTAGTATCAATCGATTGGGATTGAAAATGTGCCAAATAGGTCTAAAGACCGACATAGCCGAAGTGTTTTCGAGCTTAAGGACCCAAATTTCGAAACGTCGGTTCTCAAAAAATGTAAGCTTTCGCCAAATTTTTATTTATAGTACAAGTTTAAGTTTAAGATTAAATTTATTTTTATTTTAAACCATGTGAGATATATTTTAAATCTATGAACAAGAAATTGCTTATGACTGTAATGTAGTGTCTAAATTTACAATATTCGGGGTTGACTTATAATCCAATATGTGTAATATTTGACATGAATAAGTTGATGTCCAATATTCATGTGAGGGAATATTATTAAAAATATATTTTAGTAATTGCGTAATGCTTAAAATGTTATGTCAATTCGTATAAAAAACCCATATATAATTTTAGAGATTAGTAAAACAAATCAAAGTTGCACCCAAAAAAATCTACATACACTAAGGTCTCTTGTTAAGTGGTTTTAAATTTATGCGGTTTGTGTTCTGTCGTTTTGTAGTTGCGATTTTCTTAAATTTTTACATAAACAGAAAAAGCCTTGGAAATTAATAAGGACTTAAATCGCATTATGTCTGGCTATTGCAAACAACAGAAACAGTCAAAAAAGTCAGCAACGCAAAAAAAAATACCACATGTTTGGGGAAATCGCAAAATGATAAAAACGATTCTTCACCCGCTGAAAAACGGAGAAGATCGTTTCTAAACAGCGACAGTGATAATATTTAATTATTAGTTAAACGCATTTTTAACTTTTGAATTTAAAATATGTTTTAAGATTACTATCTGGTTTTGTTTTCTTTTGTAGCGCGAATGAAATATTTTAATTTTGTATATTTTAATTTTTTTGTTTTACTAACACATGAATGCAATGCTCTGTATTAGCGATAGGAATGAAGGATATTCGAGGGTGGAAACAGGGAGTAGTGCTGATGTTTGCCTTGAATTTGATAATGTCATAGCAGGCAGGAAGAACACTTGCTGGGAGATTGTTCCACATGCGAACAGTACGGCTATAGTGCGTCGTCCGGTCAACCGGCAATTTCACAATGAACGGAAAGCCGCGTATTTCGGTTAAATGTGCTAACGTCAGGGACCAGACAACGGATATCTTGTGAACAGATACCATTAAAATATCTATAGAAACCCACATTCCGACGATGCTGCAGGGAGACACTAGAGTTGGATACCCACCGTTCTGCATAGATGTCCCTGGAGCTCCTGCCCATATATGGGAGTTATATTACATTTTGTGAATATGTTGTAACTCCTACGATTATTTTAGAAAACAGACACTTAAAGAGGGGAAACACCTTATTGCTTTTCAACTCTTTCATTGGATATCATTTGAAGTGTAAAAAATCGCCAAAGCCACAATAAATGGAAAATCGTGTAATTTTAAAATTAAACGAAGAATTTGCTTACAATTTTGTATATTATATTTTTCGAATTTGTGTTAAGCTGCCATCAGACGATATGTTTTTTATGTGTGCAAAACAGTCTCTCAGACGGGACGGAAGTGGCTAGCAAGGGTAGACTATCCATCATCGGTTGTTATACTAAATCGTCTGTTGTTCAGTTTGTTGTCAGACTCATTTGGTAGCTATAGAAACTAATTTCCAAAAGCAGTTTCTGGTATATTTCATTTCTATTTGGACGATTTTGTAAATGGTGTGCCCCAAATCAAAATCCGATTTTCTCGACTTTTTTGTAATGAAAATTCGACTTAATTTTTCACCATTTTTGTAGCAAAAAGTCGAATTTGCTTGAATCGACTTATAGAACCCTATACGAGATGCATTCACAAGGTTCTACTAATTTTGGAGAAATACCGTAAACTTCAGCTAGAGTTTGTCCTGGCACATATTGAAATGGGAACTGATTTTTGGAATCGTTTACGGATGAAAGTAGATATAATATTTATGGAAGTGATGGGATACCAAAAGGTTGGACTAAAACCCCAACAGCACTCGATTAAAGACATATGACATGGTTTAGAAAATAAAAGTTCGAAAGTATCACAAATCCTTACAAATCAATCCAGATATAACGGAAACTCAATGCCTAGAAGCCCATTTTCTGGGATTGATGACCAAGGACATCCAAAAAACTATTATTAAAATATTTGTTTTGGTTTTGTCTGTTAAATATAATTTCTGTTAAATATAATTATTGAAGCACTAAATATTTTGGTTTCGTTATTTTCCCTCATAGAACAGGAGAAATGTGCATTTTAAACAAAAAAATATTTTTTTCGGCCCGGTTCAGTTTATTGCTTATAACTAAATTTGGAAGCATGATTATTCAAAAACCCACTAAAAACATAAAAAAAAAATATTGTTTTTTTGCAATTTGTTGCTGAAAAATAGCCTATATAATTTTTTTTAATTAACATAATAAATAATTTAAATTTTCTTAAACATATATTAACGTAATGACTCGTCACAGAGTTTTTGGTAAAAAAAAAAGGTAGCAAATTGCTACATTAGTCGCACAACTGTAACAATGAGCACATACATGCTTCTGGCATACCTTTCCGCATTCATTCTGAATTTTTACTCAGACACGGTGTATGTACTTGATAAATAACGCAACAAAATATATTCACGTCATCAGCGTACATAAGTGCGTTTGAATGTTGAAGACAGGACCAAGGTGGCTTCCCTGAGGCACACCGTCGAAAACTAAAATATCCCTGGAAACAGTACAATTAAGCCACTTTAACAACAAATCACTAAATCCCACAGAACTCAATTTCCTTGGGAGAAGACCATGATTTACCGTACCAAAGGCCATAGTGAAATCAGTGTCTAGTATATACGAGCTGTGAAATCATCAATCACATAAGTCGTGAGTTCTAAAACATTTGTAGTGGTTGAACGTGATTTACGGAAATCATGTTGGTGTGTAGATAAAAAGGGTGATATCTGATGAGATATATGAAATGTCCGTTATACTTTTCTCCGGGAGTTGCGGTAGTGCCTGAATCCTACAGGCTGACTCAAAGATTCAATGAAACATTCTCTACACACAGAAGGTAAATAATCTGGGGCATAATCACGGCACCCGTTACCGACAGTTCTCGATCGTTAACTGTGTTTGGACCACGCAGTCGTTTTCGACAAACAATAACAAACCGAGAAAATCGGAAGCAGTGATCCAAAGAAGTCGAAGCATCTTCAATTATGTTGACACGAAAATGTTGTCGATAACGAATGCCGTAAGAGATTAAAATAGAGAATCAGCACAATATTTCAAAATGTTACCAGGTATTGCATAAGGTCCAGGATTGTCGAGCTTATCAATTGTTTTAAACTTGTCAAAACAGTTGTTTCGCTCACTGATGGGAATAATTGAAATATCAGAAGAAACATTGCTAGCAGATTTGCCACCATTTGTCCTTATAACGACCACTAGTCATATCATTAAAACATAACTGAGGTAGAGGCAGCGAATTTAACTGGCATCGCATCAGTATCCGATGGAATACCTGAAACATCAATAGTTGTTGAGTGTGAGATCCAGTCTCGGATTGATGGAATGGTAGCGCAAACACCCGCTGGAACTTGCTTTTATACAGATGGTTCGAAACTAGGGGAAAGGACGGGACGAGGACTTTAGATCGAAGAACCGGAAACCCAACTTTTGTTTCGACTACCAGACCATAACACGGTCTTACAAGTCCGAGCAATAACATAGCATGTGAGCTGGCTTGGCGTTAACACAAAACCAACAAATGTAAATATTGTTACAGACAGCCTAATGACTAACATGACAATAACGCGTAGAATGGCAAAATCAAGGACAGTTTTAGATTCTAAAATGGCACACTGCGTATCATATGGGTGCGCATCAAATGCCTTGGGTGGTCCAGAGTTACCGTACTATGCTCAAATCTTTACATCAACATTTTTGGGGGAGATGATATTCTATAAATCTATTGTGTAGTTGATCGTAACGCACTCAGTTTGGTTTAGTCAGTGTTAGTTTTTATAATCGCTATGATAATTTGGACTTCAAGTGTTAGATGATAGGTGTCTTCACAACAGGTAATAGGAATAGAAGAGAACAGAGAAATTAAATGTCCACATTTGTAGATCATCGGAGACATGTTGAACATAACTTTGAACAGTAGACAATGGTCCAATGTACGAACATGAAATATACAGCGATTTGAATCTGAATTTTATTTTATTCAATTTCAATGCTGGAAGTTCAAGAAATTCGGTCTGATGACAGATTTGTGGAGACTGCAATTAGAAACCCTGATGCAAATTTCTTAAGATTACGCAAATTACTTATAAACAAATGTACTCTAATTTTAAAGACGCTCTAGATATGACCACAACACTTGTACGACCATGACTTAATATAACATGTGTGATTATCCCGAGTGACAATTTAGTGAGAAATTCCTGACCATTTTAGTCCAAAACATGTTTATTTATTAGAGACTTAATTGGGAGACTCAGGGGCCATGGACCAGGCCCATTAATATCTGTGGCAACGAGTTTCAAATAATACTAATTATGAATAATTTGTTTAGTAGATTTCTTACTCCTCCGTCCGTTTTCATTACCAGCGGATTAACAATTACAACCAGCTAGCTGTCTTCGTGCAAAATGGACCTGTATAGATCGACTTAACATTTTACACTGATGACTTTATACATATGTTTACAGTTCAATATTTGATATTGTTTCAAACGGAATGACACAGTTACGAATTCATTAGTTGGAGGGAGGATCTTTTTTTGAGTGTTGTGTGTTCGTTTGGTTTGACAAGAGAAGGCCGTATTCGCACCTTTTTGTATAGCTGATATTATTTTTCGTTTTATAAAACGAATTTGAATTGTCGGAACTAATAATGTAAAATCAAAACTATTACATGCAAATGGTGTGCATAGAATGGAATTTAGCTTGCATTCGAGTACCATCGTACTCTTTAACAAAATGACCAGATGACTTTCCATTTTTTGTTTGATTCTAACGTTGAAAGATTCAGTCTTAATTGGAAACATTGTTCAACGCTGACACTTTAACCCCTTTTAGTTATGGGATAAGCTGTATATTCAAGGTAGAGAAATGCGGAAAGATTCCGCTTGAACCCCTTTTTGTTATGGGATAAATTGTCAAAAGTCTTGCTAAAGTCATGATAAATTTAATAGGAACAACTGACGAGAAGAAAACTAATTTACTCTTCTGGAAATGACTTTCGCTACAAAAACGTTTTCAATTGCAAGCAAAATGGAGATTTTAAATATATGTGGTCTAATTACGGAGGAACTAATTAGGAATAGATGCTTAGTTCATGGAGTTGTTTATCTGCGATGTGATCAGAGATGTTAATACATCTTTATTTATAGAATTTAATACGAGTATATTGAAAATTTGTGTGAATAAAAAAAATTAAAAAAAAGGTTCATCTGATTGATGATTTCGGACATCAATTTGATGAATTTGGACATCAGGTGGACTAACCATTTAGTGTTATGATTAAATTCTCCTACACATTTATTGTTATTAACAAGTTCCTTTATTTTGATTATTGACAATCGGTATCCTGTAAGATGAGAGTGCACCTGCTGATTTGCGGTGGTTTTACTCGTACCGTCATCATCTACTCATTGAACGGTCTGAAGATCAAGGTCGAGTTGTGTACATGACCGTAGTCGTTCTCGTTCTCTTTACGTAAAACTTGTACAAATGTACATGGCCGTAGCCGTAACGTAATGAATCGGATTAACCTGCAGAAAAAGGAAATGTGTATCCGGCAAAACCAAAAAAAAAAATGCAAACAAAATGGAGATGCACAAATGGAGATAAGCATTATCAATTTGTAAATAATTGCGTCTTCACAACAGAATTTTCGTTGCTTCTGCACTGAATAATTCATCCAGAATTTTTTTTCTATAATTGGCCATAATAAAACAACGTGTCAGTCAACTGAGCGAGTTTATCACATTTAACATGAATATTTGGAAATGATCCGAAGAGTTTCGAGATGCTCAACTGCTTTCCGATGGAGTTTTTGCGCCGTGAGAAACGGAATAGTAACAGCAATGGGCTTCTCTGGGTGGAAGTTCACCAAACGAAGCCACTGTTTTTGGGCTGAATGTGGTGACAAAAACGGTGACAACACTCAAGGAATACGAAATGTGGCAACCACTGCATGTCGCCGATCGCGACTAACTTAATTACGTTCGGAGCTCTTGCATCGTGGAGACATCAATTAGATTATCGGTTAGTACAATGATGTCATCGATTGATGTATTGGGTTTTTTCTTTTAGGTAACAGCATACACACAACACCTATTCCAGTGTATGGGTACATGGGTACATATGAGAATGTTTCGATGCTGTGCTCTTTGCTGTTACCCTAAGAATCGTTTAAATAAATAAAGATCAAATTAACAGATGGCGCCAAATAAAGATATCCTTGTTAAATACTTAAACAAACATACATTCAGTTGCATTCGGAGTGTGAGCCAATTTGAGATTGACAGGTTCATTGCTTTGTTTGTCTTGCATTCATTGTCCTTTCGACAGTTCGACAACTGCCAGTTAGTTCAATTGTATGAGCTCTCTCGCATTGTCATCAATGTGTGTCTGTGTGTGCATTTGGGATGTTCATTTTGGTAGAGGGGATGTGTGTGTGTGTGTGTGTGTGTGGATTATTTGCGGATGGAATAATATGCGGAGGATTATGCACTTGAATGAGTGAACTTGAAACATGTTAAATATGATTGGGCTCGAGGAGAGCGGTAGAGTCGACCATTCGTCATGGGAATACGTTTCGCCGCACAAAACGCTGAATGGTCTTTTTGTTATGTTGGGCTGTTTGTTTGTACCAATGAGGTATCGAAACAATTAATTCGTTATAGTGACCTCATCAATTGCATTGGCGGCGCGGCGGTGGCTTATTTCCATCCGGCTAATCCATTTTGTGTAACAACACTGATCCCAAGTATTGTGTGAATGCAATCTCTTATAAATTGCATCAATATTTGAATAAAGATGTTCCACAACAGTTGTCGGCATTCGTGCGGGCCTACCCTGAATGCAGCGGTGTCGGATCTTTTGAACCATGCCATGCAATTATTATACAACAATTAGCTGGCTAAGAAAATTTCAAACACACACGGTCATATTCCACCCCTAATAGAATTTCTAATATTTCCCTTGCGCTACATTTGTCGAATAAATGTGTTTATGTACGACTACGAGTATGAGTGGGTAGCGTTGGCTTTAATCCTTTAACTAATACCGTACATTGGAAACAGTTTTGTTTGGGTGGTGGTTGGTGGTTGGTGGATGTACATACGTACGTACACATACGTACGCATATATAGGTAAGGGACTCCCTAAATCCTTTACCTCATATTCAATCTGATTGAGTTTCGACAAGAATATGTTTTCCTTTCGAATGTATTTATGTGGGATTTATTGTCCGCGGGGCAAATCGATACCGTTCATATTTTCCGATGTTAAAGGAATAAAACGTTGATTTTGATATGAGACTCAAGTATTGATTGCTCATAAATATGTATTTTACGATGTTCCATCAATCTTTGTTCCATACTGTCTTTTTGTGGTCGTAGGGACTTAACACTGAACGTCACACCGTGCTACGTGGCATTATGCCATTGAACGGATCGACTTAGAATAGTTCTCTGAGTTGGCTAAGAAATGTAAATTAAGCTGTCTGCTCGAATGCGCATTTATGTTTGTTAAAAAAAAATAGATATTAAGTGGTCTGCAATAGTGGGGCAGCCAAAAATGTTGTTTAAATACAGTGCTGTCTGGGTAGAGTGAACACCCGATGCAATGAACACCGCGTTAGAGTGAACACCAGAATGTTTACATTGACTACTCTGTAGAGTGAACAGTCATGGACCTCAATAGAGCGAACATACTTTATAGTAAGTTTTTAGCTGTGCCGAAAATGAGAAATAATAAAAAAGAGTACAGAAATTAAAGACAACATAAAATAACGATTTGCTCGCAAAAATACAGTATACCCTCGATACATCTGATAGAAATCAAGAAAGTTGCAGAAACCGTGGAAGGGTGTTTTTTATTGGGGTATAGAACTTTAAGTTGGCATTTCTTTTTTAACTGGCGGCCATTTTGTCAGCTGTCAAGTGATTAATATTTAGTTTGGTTTGCCATTTCATCATGAACAGGTTGACAAAAGAACAACGCTTGCAAATCGTGCAAATTTATTTCGAAAGTAATGGTTCAGTTCGCGAAGTTCACCGCAAGCTCCGTCCATTTTATGCCATTACATCCACAAAAACTGACTGTTTGGTGTGCTCTATGGGCTGGTGGAGTCATTGGGCCATACTTCTTCCGAAATAATGCTGGAGAGTCAGTTACCGTTAATGGAGACCGGTATAGAGCCATGATAACCGACTATTTTGTTCCCGAATTGGATGGCATGAATGTGGATGAGTTGTGGTTCCAACAAGTGGTTGAAAATTGGACCTCTAGAATTGGCTTTATTCGAGCCAGCCGCGGCGGCCACATGCCCGAAATCATATTTAAACATTAATGGCATAAAATTATCCTTCCAATAAAGCCAAATTGATGGACATTAAAACGATTTTCTTGTGTTTTATTTCAATTCGAAGTTCTATACCTCAATAAAAAACACCCTTTACTGTACTCGTATGTACATATTCTATGAAGTGTGAATTTAGTTAAGTCTGCGCGTATCTTCCATTGATGTCGCATCTCAAAGTTAGTTTTTCAATTGCAATTGGTGTTATAATTGTTGTGAATATACAAGCTCTACATTGCCTTCGCGATCAAGCAGTGAAAATATTGTTAAACAAACCGAAGAAACAAACAACTATTATACATTTTTTTCAGTCTTAAATTTAAACATCAGTATTTTATCGAAATAAATAAAATGTATAATATATAAATGCATTTAAAATAAATAAAAAATTCGTTTTAAATACAAAAAAATCAACCTTGATTTAGTGAACAACCTGGGTATTATGAAATCGCCCGGCAAAAATTAGTTCACTCTACCCAGACAGCACTGTATTGTTTGGTATTCTGTTTGAGGATAGAAACGACACAAACTTGAGGTTGTTTAATTTTGAGCTAATCGACATACGAACTGAAATCGTTCACCGTTGGTTGGTCATTTCCTACATTGTGGATAATAATGTTAGTCCAAAAACGTTACCATGGAGGTAATTAAAATCTTATATTGGTCTTACAACTGGTATTTGTATTTCTACTTGTTTTTTTTAGTTAGCCGAGAGAGGGCTTTGTTCTTGAATTGTTTGCTAATTTGAAATAGCATCTATTTTCCAGAATGATCATTCGCTTTATTTACTAAGCTGACATCAGTCTTTATCAGTCTTTAACTTACACAAGAGGTCTCAGACAGGGCGACAGCTTATCGTGTAACTTCTTCAACATCCTGATGGAGAAGATATTAGAAAATGCAGAAGTTAATAATGGTCCACATTATCCTCGCATATGCTGACGACATTAACATCGCCGGAAGGACAGAGCGAGATGTAACTGGCGCTTTTCCTAGAAACGAAAAGGAATCGGCGAAGATGGGTCTGATGGTGAACGAGGACAAGAAAAAACCAGGCAATAGTCGCGACGAAAAAAAGGCGACATAGTGAAGGCTGGAAGTTGCAACGCCGAGGTAGTGGAAGAATTTAAATACCTTGGCTCTGCCATTAATAGAAAGAATGATGTCAGCATCGAAATAAAGCGAAGGATCGTGCTGGCAAATATATGTTATTTCGGTCTTAACAAACAATTCAGGAACAGAGCCCTCTCGCGTCCAACTAAAATAACACTGTACAATACACTTATTCTACCCGTGCTTCTTTATGGCGCCGAAACATGGGTACTTGCGAAAGCAGATGAATCTGTGCTGGGTGTATTTGGGAGAAAAATCCTTCGCAAAATCTATGGCCCTATCTGTGTTAACGAGGAGTATAGGCGTCGAACGAACCGTGAGCTATATGAGCTGTACCCCGACATGCACGTAGCCAGAAAGGCGTTGGACGACAACTACCACGGAAGACGCAGACAGGGAAGACCGAGACTCCGGTGGATGGGCCAAGTGGAAGAAGACATGCAGATGCTTGGTATCACGAACTGGAGAAGCCAAGCAGAAGACCGAAGTGCTTGGAAATCACTTATTAATCAGGCCAAGACCAACAACAGGTTGTAGAGCCAACTTAAGTAAGTAAGACATCAGACTTTCTATTAATGGCGGATCCGAGGTATACACATTCGTGCAAGGTGTACTTCCCTTAAGATGAACCTTGTACTTTTTTAAGATGGCATCTAAAATATTTTAGCTCCAGCTTTGACCTCTCGTGAGCTGGACCATTCTGAAAAAACGTCTATTATTGAATGTTCTGTGAATTTGAGAATTTAACAACATATACAAAAAAGAAAGAGTCATAAGAAAGGTTGTTTAAGGCGCGTCTACAATTTGTCCAAGGACGACCACCTATGTCCTATTTTCTGAAGGATATTCTGTAAAAAAAAGCATTTTTTTAATTTTTTGTTCGGAGTTGTTTGTAATAAAAATTCCAAATTAACACATTTCAATATCTAGTCGACTTTAGTAACTGCGGGTTTCAGAAATAAAGATAGAAACCGAAGAAGAGGGAACGTATTTGCTAATGTCGACTAGAAATTGAAATATGTTAATTTGGTGTTTTTATTAGACGCTTTT
Source organism: Hydrotaea cyrtoneurina (assembly GCA_958296145.1). Lineage (NCBI taxonomy): Eukaryota > Metazoa > Arthropoda > Insecta > Diptera > Muscidae > Hydrotaea > Hydrotaea cyrtoneurina. The sequence continues at coordinate 61,014,080 of OY282515.1, forward strand.
TCAAAATGGCCCAGATCACTAGAGGTCACAGCCGGAGCTAAATGAAGAAATATATTTAATAAATTTGTCCTGTATTAATTTATTTAAGAATAACAATTTGTTTATGGTAAATTTTTCTATTTTAATTTGGGGTTTCTTTCATTTTTTTCGGAACAAATTAATTTTTTTTGTTGTAAGATCAAGTACTTTTTTGGGTTATTTTTCGTTTGGGCCATTTTTCATTTCTGGGGTTCAAAGTCGAGTCCGCCAGAAATTAACCAGTTAGTCTGTCCGATTAATAATAAGTTCAATCTGATTTGAAGCACCAGTGAGAATGTCTGTTCTCAAAAGTCAGGGACGAATATACCATTCAAAGACGTCGCGCCGTCGCGAAAGCAGCGGAACGATCGACGAGCAGTTACTAAACTTTTAGGCCCCCCATTCACGTACAGTTTTAACTGTCATTTTGAACTGTTCAGCTAAAACTGTCAGTTGAAACTGTATGTGTGTGGTATATAACTGACAGTTTTACTCAACTGTTCAGTTTAACTGAGAAATATAAAAATTTTATATTTTTAACTGACAGTTTTAACTGACAGTTACACTGTACGTGAATGGGGGCCTAACACCGGTTGATATAAGTGGATCCGGCACAGCTCTCAGAGAAGCAGAAATCATCTCTAAACTGGGATCGGAAAGTAACCGAGACTTCACAAGCCCAGAGCTAAAATGTGACCCAGTCTGGAAAGCTACTGCGTTCGCCCGATGATCCGCCAGAGTCTAAACGACATGAGGTATCCGGCAAAATCGGACCTAGGTCGTTTTGCGAAGTTCTGTGTCGGTCATCGGCAGATCTGTCTCCAGAGACAGGTGGGTAGGTGTTGAGATTGCCCTAAGCTTTGATGTCTGTGGAGATAATTTCGGCTTACCTGTCATCTGCCATGACGCAGTCTGGTACTAGGGCTGGGTGAAACTAATGTCGTTCGAAGATATGATTTCGATCGAAAAATACACAGAGGTCATGGAGGTGCATGATGTTTAGCCTGGGGAAAATTCGACTTTGTTGACACCAGCGACATTCCATCTAAGCCGAGCACGCGTATCGATAGCTGACAATGAGGAGTTTGTACTACGGTTCATCAAAACCAGCAACAGCAACCTTCCAACTGACAACTGAAAGGTTGGAATGTTGAAATAGCCTACTGTAAAACAGTAGTGGAGAGTGTGTTATCGATCAATGATCACGATATTACAAAATAGTCTCCACCATGTTAAAACAGCTGCGGCTGCCCTCCTGAACCATCTCTTGAAGTATGGAGCTGACATAGACTTCATCCAGGAACCTTGGTTCAAAATACTCGTGGCCAAAACCGAAGGTACACCGAGAATGTGTATTATTGACAGGAATAATCTTAACATATTTCTCCTACCTAATTGTAGTGACAGAGACGTAACCACAACCAATCTGGAGAAAGAAACTCGTTCAACTCGGCTAATATCGGCTTTCATGCACCATCGCATCTACTCAGGATGCAAATAGAAGAGGCAGGGAAGAATGGATCCGGTCTAAATGTATGTACTGTATATTTACCTTAATGTTTGCAACAGGGTAACGAGCCCACGTTTATTAACAAAAATAGACAAGAGATCCTACACGTAACATTTACTTCACAGGACACTTTTGAAAGGGACTTTTGTAGGGATGGGAAGTATCGAACGAACACTCGTTCTCAGAGCATCGCTATATGGAATTCATTTTCACCACTCCGACATTAGCATTATCTGCATGTCAACATGCTTATAGTAATGGTAATTCTACGGCCCCTCATGCCATGTAGAGAAATGTATTCAATAACGTCTACCGGGTTCGATAAAAGGGCCATTATCGGTTCTCGATGTTGATCAAGGACTCAATGAATTTATACAATATGAATGTAAATAGTTGCAATGAAATGCGTTGTTCTATAACAAACATATAACAATAATCTTTGTATTTCAGCAGGAAGTTTGAGTTATTACAACTGTTTCGAAAATCATTCAGCCGGATCATTTTGAATTAGCACATGCATGTGCCAATATTATACGTACCACAACCTTTGAAAGTGTAGATAATTATGAGGGATAATTATGGCACCTCAATTGTATTGGTCCATACGTTTAAATGTTCGATAGGAAACCACCCCAGCGACATGTACCGGGTCCAAACGACATATAAACCCAATCGTCAATCATCCGAACCTATGGAGTAAATATGGCTGATGTAACTCTTATCGTCAATGGGTGACATTTCTATAGAGGCCATATAGAGGCCTAATCTGCATCGATTTTACTTAGGTTGGTTCTACAATCTGTTGTTTGTCTTGGTATCCTTAATAGATGTCCTGTGCTTGGCTTCTCCGGTTCGTGATACCAGGTTTATTCCTTGGCTTCTTCCACTTGGTCCATCCACCGCAGTCTCGGTCTTCCCTATCCGCTCATTCCGTGGTAGTTGCCGTCCATCACATTTCTGACTGGAGCATTTGTAGTCATCCGACCGACATATCCCAGCCAGGTCAATCGCTGTATTTTGACGCTCAAATACACCCAGCTCAGTTTTCGCAAGTACCCTTATTTCGGCGTCATAAAGAAGCACTAGTAGAATAAGCGTGTTGTACTGTGTTTGACGAGAGAGGGCTCTGTTCCTGAATTGTTTGTTGAGCCCGTAATAACATCTATTTGCCAGTATGATCCTTCGCTTTATTTCCAAGCTGATATCAGTCTTTCTATTGGTGGCGGAGCCGAGGTTTAAAACTTCGTCCATTCGTTCTCGATTATAGACAAAACACCATTTACATCTCGCTCTATCCTTCCGGCGATGTCAATGTCGTCAGCATATTTTAGGAAAATGTGGCCCTTGGTGCCGGTGAGAGTGTCGGTTTTATTAATTTCTGCATATCTGCAAAAACATGATTTTGGTATTTTGGAATAAGGGTATTTTTAAGCTACATGACAACTGTAGATATCGATAACTATGGTTTGACTGATGATGTGAAACTGTGTGTTGTTATTTCTGTTCAGTACGGTGTTACAAATCATCATGAATCGATTACCTTAAAAAAAAAAATCTGTTCGCGAAGTTCATAGAGTACTTCGGAGCTGCCGTTGCGGTGAATGGCGAGCGCTATCGAGCCGCGCTGACTGTATTTGTTGTCCCCAACAATTAATCAGCTAAACATCAAAGACATTTGGTTCAAACCAGACGGCGCAACTCGACATACAGCGCATTTAACAATCGATTTATTGCAAAAATTATTTTGGTGACAACTTTATTTTCAGCAATATATTTGTGTCTTGTATTATCATTTTAAGTTCCCAAGCTCGTTAAAAACACCCGGTATCGGTAGACCAACAGTAATCCCAGGTACAAATCAATTCACTCCATTTCACAGATCATCTGTCATCAACAAATGTTCAATTTATGTGCTTAAAACTATTTACCGATGACAAGGTTTGACCCACCCTTTATTATGTTTTTTTTTTTCGAGAGATATTTTTTGTATCGTCGAGACTCCCTCGTAATATTGCCCGGGCATTTACGAGGCAAATGTACACGCACACATACACGATTACAAATAGACGACGTCATTGCAATCAAATGGTTTGGTAGTTTAAACTTCTTGCCGTGCAAATGGAATGCTTTCTGGTTTTTCAATTTAAACAATGTTTATTTAAAACTAATTGGGGGTGTAATAGCGCAATTAAGCGGTCGGTTTGGTTACGTTTCCAAACCGTTGCACCCCTTTTATGCGCAAGGAATTCCACGAAGGACAACATCATTTCAGGGTGCTAATCGTCCATGTCTCTGCCAGTCACTTAACAAGTGTTTCCATGTGTGCGTGTGGCTGTGTGCGTTTATTTCTTCTCATCGTAAATAAAAATCCATAATTACATGCGATGGATGCCAGGATAAGTGTATGCCAAACAGCGTGTCTCGAGGAATGGAAACTTTAAAAATAATTTACAATTACAAAAAGGACTCATCAGGATTTATGGACGAACAAGTGAGCTACATATATTCGTGTGTACATCCGACTGTGTTCACCTATCCGTGTGCATTGTATGTACGTTGTCAAGTGTCGAGAATTTTGACAGATGGTTCTCTTTTGCTGGAGTTGTTTGATCTGACAAATTGTTTCAATATATTCAATGAGTTCTTTTTTTAATGTTGTCGTAATCGTCATAAAAGAAAGCATGTTGGCATGGTCTGACTGGGTAGAGGAGGGAGGGGCAGGATGGTGAATTGGCTGCATTCAGTTCTGGCCTTTTATGCATGTTTGCTTATGGTTATTGTATTGTACAAATGGTGGTTGACACAAATTGACATTTGATGTTAATTGTCGGAAGACTGTCAAAATATTTGGCTTAATCCTTTAATGACACAAAAGAGTTGTTCTTTATCCCAATCGGATAAAAGAGAACCATAAATGTTTCTCTAATTTGTACAATAAGAAGAAGGTCTTCGTTTACATCGATAAGTATGCTAATGTTCGGCTGACAATATACAGATGTTATAATGTAAAATTCAATGTGTATAGAACATTGTTGGACCGTGGAGAAGAATAGAATCGCAAAAGCACATAAGTACATAAAAAAAAACATTTAAAACTTGTGCCGGGATCTTTACTAGCGAAATCTATTCATGAAGAATACTGTTGATCGTTGTTTATATTTTCTATTTCCCACAATTATTGTGGGTGATCGCGGTGTCACACGTCGCGTTGCCTCGTGTGTGTTTGAATACCGCGCAGGTTCATATCATAGTAGGAACATTAAAACATTTCCCAGTGTCCGTTTTCACTTTGTAGACAGTAATCATTAAGCAAATAAAAATATCTCTACAAAAGCATATGTAAGAAGGGCCCGCAAGCCACATTGTCTCTAAATGTCATAAATGACCCCAGGTGTGGTAAAATGCATCCCAATACAGCAATTGCCCTGACATAAGCAGATCTACGTTTTTGAATAACATCATTTACTAGATAATAATCCAAAATGGATTATTCATGTATTTCAACTTAAAACAAAGGCGCCCCGGTAGGCGAGTTGGTAGCGTGGTTGTCTATCAGCGTGGGGGTTGTGGGTTCGATTCCCACCAGAGGCTTTGGTCTGTCGCTGCAAAAATCTAAACATATGTTCTGTGTCACCCGGTTTACCCTTGGACCCAAAATTAGAATATAAATTTACTTTGTATTGTAATTAATAAATAAATAAACTTAAAACAAAGAACAACTTTAGAATGTTGAATTGACCATTATTTTGGAATCTTGTTGATGTCGATTTCATAACTGTCCGGTACCACAATTTCCAAATGCCTGAAGTCAGACGGGTCCTACCAAACCGTAGACAAGTCAAACGCCCATTTTGGAATTTTGGGACCAACAAAGAAAACAACGAATTTTTCTCGATAAGTTTCTGTCAGTTGGACAGAATGTGACATTATTCCCCATCACCAATTAGGACTTCTGTCTCTTAGCCATTTCTTTTTTATAAACAGTTCATCGTCAACCTTTTGATAGTTATACAAATTTAATGAACATTTGTGTAATTTGTTTAATGGAATATATAAATGTTTAACCCGCACTGCATCACCGAGTGTTTGGGAACGATTTTCAAATTAAGTTCCGCAGAATTGGCGAGTGGAGAACCAATGGCTGCTGGGTCTGGACCACCGACAGATTGGAAATGTGTTGACTTGAATACACCTTTTTATCGAAGTGTCATGCTATTACAATAATTACTGATGTAACGTGACATAAATGCATTCACACACACACACACACACACAAATGTAAGCATGTGCGCCTGAGAGAGAGTTTGTGTTTGTGGTATTGAGTGGTTTGTTGCGTGAAAATGGTGTGGCTAACCGAACTAATTGTAATTTACACGCTCACTTAGGCACCCCCCCGTAATTTAAATCGTCATAGCATTTCCCTGCACACACACACACACACACATACATATCAAGGCCCTCGATGGGTACGTTTAACATATTTCAACGTATAATTTGAATTTCCCCCTGCCTTGTGCTCACATTCGTACATGCGGATGGAAGTAAATTTTTTGTTTGTTTGTTCCAAGGGATACATGAATGCAGTCATTTAAATGGTAAAAAAAAAAAACAAAGCGAGCAACGGCGAAAACGTCGAAATGATTACTTTATCAGTTTCACTGTTTATTGTTCCGACTGTTTTTTACGTGTGGATGTGGGTTTAGTCCGTGACAATTTGTCGATACGGGAATTTCCACCCTCGTCCGGATGAAGGGACTTGATGTATTTCCACCCGCAAATCACACTAACATGTGGCAACCCATAATTTACGCAAAGGGAGTTTTTTTTTTAATAAATATGTATGTATGTACAATCGACATTGCACATACATACATATACACATACACTGCCAGACGTATATACTGGCACAGTGTGCACTTCTTAATTTACTACAATTGCTTGAAATATCTTGCAAACTGTTTTTGGATGATCTCCGGTTAATGGCGATACTCAGAGAATTCGTCAGACAAGGTTTTGGAAACACTAACTGCCGGTTTGAGTAAAAAGTTTGTTAAAAATTGTCAGGAGCAATAAAAGGGGATATTCGTCAGTAAGATATCTAACATATGTCCGAAAACCAGAATTAAATGAGGTTTGAAAACTATTTTATAACGCTTTAAATACGATTTGTAACGAACGGACAAATTCGTTTTATGGAATCCGGCAGTTATTCCTGTACTGAAAGTACTGAAAGTGAAGTTTCGGAAGTTTATAGCAGCTTCATATTAGCTCAATCTATCAAACGAGAACTACATCTTTTACACGCCTCGCAGGCCATTAATAAGTCAATAATTTACCCCATTTGTATTGGAATATTAGTAGATGTCATTCGGGTATAGAAATAATAATTAAACAAGTTGATGTGAGCTCCCTTGCGAATATTTATGTCCGTCACTGTCTACAATTATTTTGCATTGACAGTTCACGGTGCTCCAGGCACGCTCATACACAATTGAAAAATATTTTTCGGTCATTAAAAACTGAATACATTTCTACTGCGGTGGAAAGACCAAGGTTGTTAAGAACTCAGAAAGAAAATTTACTTAAACGTGAAATCAATCAATGTATTTAATAAATAACTTTGTTTCAATGGCAATTCGATTAATTTTTGTTCTTTAAAAGAAAGAAGTTGGTCCAGTAGTTTAAAGTGGTTTGAAAGTTCGCCGTTGTTTAATACCTTCTTTATCAAATATTTTGAAGTAGTTTGGGAGCTACGTTGCTGTTTAGATGAAGAAGAGGAGGGGTCCGTGCAGTACCTGATATGCGCATGTTAAGGAGTGCAAGAGGACGCAGGCTCTTCGACGACCTAGCCTTAACCCCTCGTTAAATTCATTAAAAAATCTCTCTGGTTCAGTAAAGCCCCCAAAAAAAAAACTAACAACATTGTGCTACTAATCTCTCTCTTCTTAGCTAATCTTCTCTAAATAAAAGCGCCCCGGTAGGCGAGTTGGTAGCGTGCTTGCCTATCAGCGTGGGGGTTGTGGGTTCGATACCCACCAGAGGCTTTGGTCTGTCGCTGCAAAAAAATCAAGCCAAATAGTCTTTGTCACTCGGTTTATCCTTGGACCCAAAATTAGAATATAAATTTACTTTGTATTGTAATTAAATAAAATAAAATAAAATACAGTGCTGTCTGGGTAGAGTGAACTAATTTTTGCCGGGCGATTTCATAATACCCAGGTTGTTCACTAAATCAAGGTTGATTTTTTTTGTATTTAAAACGAATTTTTTATTTATTTTAAATGCATTTATATATTATACATTTTATTTATTTCGATAAAATACTGATGTTAAAATTTAAGACTGAAAAAAATGTGTAATAGTTGTTCTTCGGTTTGTTTAACAATATTTTCACTGCTTGATCGCGAAGGCAATGTATAGCTTGTATATTCGCAACAATTATAACACCAATTGCAATTCAAAAACTAACTTTGAGATGCGACATCAAGATACGCGCAGACTTAACTAAATTCACACTTCATAGAATATGTACATACGAGTACAGTAAAGGGTGTTTTTTTATTGAGGCATAGAACTTCGAATTGAAATAAAACACAAGAAAATCGTTTTAATGTCCATCAATTTGGCTTTATTGGAAGGATAATTTTATGCCATTAATGTTTAAATATGATTTCGGGCATGTGTCCGCCGCGGCTGGCTCGAATAAAGCCAATTCTACAGGTCCAATTTTCAACCACTTGTTGGAACCACAACTCATCCACATTCATGCCATCCAATTCGGGAACAAAATAGTCGGTTATCATGGCTCTATACCGGTCTCCATTAACGGTAACTGACTCTCCAGCATTATTTCGGAAGAAGTATGGCCCAATGACTCCACCAGCCCATAGAGCACATCAAACAGTCAGTTTCTGTGGATGTAATGGCATAAAATGGACGGAGCTTGCGGTGAACTTCGCGAACTGAACCATTACTTTCGAAATAAATTTGCACGATTTGCAAGCGTTGTTCTTTTGTCAACCTGTTCATGATGAAATGGCAAACCAAACTAAATATTAATCACTTGACAGCTGACAAAATGGCCGCCAGTTAAAAAAGTGATGCCAACTTAAAGTTCTATACCCCAATAAAAAACACCCTTCCACGGTTTCTGCAACTTTCTTGATTTCTATCAGATGTATCGAGGGTATACTGTATTTTTGCGAGCAAATCGTTATTTTATGTTGTCTTTAATTTTTGTACTGTTTTTTATTATTTCTCTCTTTCGGCAAACCTAAAAACTTACTATAAAGTATGTTCGCTCTATTGAGGTCCATGACTGTTCACTCTACAGAGTAGTCAATGTAAACATTCTGGTGTTCACTCTAACGCGGTGTTCATTGCATCGGGTGTTCACTCTACCCAAACAGCACTGTAAAATAAAAAATAAAATTCTCTAAATAAATAAATAAGAATATTCAAACAAGATTAATTTTTCATTTAAAATACTCTCATCTCTCTCTTTCTAATTTCTCAATGGAGTCTGATGAGTATTCTGACGTAAATTAATCGTCTTTCGGCATCAGTTTTTCAGAAAGTGTGAAAGTGCATTTTTCAAGAAATTTTTTAGTGAAGAGACCAATGTAAAATGTTAATTATCATATTAAATTGTAGTTATATTTTAACCAAAAATGTTTCTGATGGTAGATATTAGTTAAGTTAATGTTTTGCAGATTTCAAAAACTATCTGAAAGAGGAAATGCTTCAGATATTTTCGATGATCTACCAAATACATCTATTCTATTTAACGCGGTAATGAAAAAGAGACAGTGACTCTTCTGCTGTTTTGTTTTTTTTTGCTAATGGCACGACAGTAGTCCAAATTGTTGTCTCTCCATATATGCGATCACCAAAACAAGTGGTGAATAGCCTGCCAGAAAATTGGTTTTTCGGAAAGTCAGAATGGAAGGGATTGGAATTTAAAGCCCGAAAATAACAGTCAAGTTATTTCGAAATTAAAATTTTTCCTGCTTCTTCAAATGGTTCTTATAAACTTGGGTGAAACAGATACCATAACGAATGAATAACAATGATGGGATGTTATTCTTGCCCTAAGTGACAAGTAGTTGAGATGTATTTCGTATGCAGAGCATGCAATGATCTTTTGGTCTAAGTTCATATTGCTATTATTTTTAATATTACTTTTTATTTTATGCAATTAGTGTGCTCAACATTGAAATTGTTTTATTTTATTTATTTATTATTAATTACAATACAAAGTAAATTTATATTCTAATTTTTGGGTCCAAGGGTAAACCGGGTGACACAGACCATATGTTTTTAGATTTTTTTGCAACGACAGACCAAAGCCTCTGGTGGGAATCGAACCCACAACCCCCACGCTGATAGGCAAGCACGCTACCAACTCGCCTACCGGGGCGCTTAAAAGATCTGTATTTAAAAGATCTCACCTAATAGATATATTTATTATATGTATAAGAATATGAACAAGTTTTATGGAAATATATAACAAATTTGAATTTATGTAGGTACGATTCTATTATTATTTTAATAAAAAATGTCCTGCTGACTATTCAGTGAAAAAAAATGTACATCAAATCAATGAAAACGATTCTTCAATAGTTCTACATCAAATTGATGAATAAATTCATTGACTTGATGAAAAAATTCGTCAATTTGTACTTTAAAAAATTTACCACCACCTCCACAGTTAAAGGTACACACAATGGACCAAATCGTCGGCCTCGAGTGAACTCGTCAGCTGTATATTTAATCTAATTTTTACGTCCACCAAAAATGACTATTAAAAACATTTTCAGCCAATCCGACTGCTGAGGGCTTTGAACATTATTCTTTTTGAAGAAATTCGGAGCTTTCAAGTACTCGATGAAAGTGTAAAATGTTCTGTCTCGACTCTCATCAATACGTAATTTCCGGGGAGTATACCATACACATGATACAATTGAGAAAAGCAACAAATATAAAACAATTGCACAATGATTTCAAAACCTACCCCTACGGGTAGAAGGGTATATATCATTTGATACGATCCCAAAGTGTAACACATAGGAGTTACTCTAGACCCTAGGTGTCTTTGAACCAATTCGATGATTCGCACGATATCTTTCGAAAACCAAAAAAAATTATAGATATCTCCCATGCAAATGTACCATTCCGCCCATTTTGAAAATCGTGTACTAATATTGCATTTAGTAATGCTATAAATGGATAAAGTTTTTGAGAAAAAAAATGGACCCTTACCCACGCCCTTTCTGGTATCTCCCATGCAAATGTACCAGGGTTTGCAGACAATTGGAAAACGTAAATGATGTGTAACATAATTTTGTAAAATTTGGAAGATGTCAAATCCGAAGGTGGTGGCCACGAACTCTTGATTTTCTGATACTTTGGAATATGAAACTTTTATATTTTACTGAGAGTTTACCCAACTGAAACATTCTCACATGTTAGTAAATAAGTTATTAGCTATTATTAATGTCATATGTTTTAAAATTTGCGACTTTTAATATTCTTGTTTCTTTTTCACAAATTAAAATGTGTATTGTCTGCAAACCCTGGCTGATTGATTAGTAAAATTACTCGGAATGGATTTCGCCCAAAAAGATGTGATCAAACTGAGCTACTGCCAGCTGTGACAATAAATCTGGTATTTTTTAACACTAAGACGTGCAATTTTTGTGGGATGTGTATTTGACAATGTTCTCTCAAAATATGTAAAGAACGCGATTTCGAAAAAAATCCAGTTACGCCCTTTCTAAATTAAGCCATCGTAATGGTGATTTCGTTTGTACAAAAATATGTTTTTCTGCACATTGCACTCCTCCCGTATTTCGATGTTCTTTTGTTGAAAAAGTTCAACCATATGAAGGGATTTTAAGTTCGTTTGTCAAAGTGTCGCCTCCAATTAGTGGGAAATGTCTCATATGTTATACCGTAAAACAGCTGATGTCAACTGTGTGGTCATTCCAAAACACCCAAACTAAATTAACTCATTAGTGGACCATGTTTTCTTGACACTTTCCTTAAACAATTTGCACCAATTATTAATAAGAATGATCTGATTATAGGCGCCCCGGTAGTCGAGTTGGTAGCGTGCTTGTCTATCAGCGTGGGGGTTGCGGGTTCGATTCCCACCAGAGGCTTTGGTCTGTCGCTGCAAAAATTTAGCCAAATAGTCTGTGTCACCCGGTTTACCCTTGGACCCAAAATTAGAATATAAATTTACTTTGTATTGTAATTAATAAATAAATAAAATAAACGATCTGATTAATTTGTTTTAAAAACATTTTATTTAAAAAAAAAGTATGGATTTGGAGTTAGGGACCGTCCCCTGTAAGGGACACTGCGCAGTAGGTAAACTAGGCGAATAATAACTTTTTAAGCATTCTTTGGGATAAAGTCCTTTTTTTACATTTGTTGCAACTAAAGTTTGTTTTTTCCGCAGAATATTCAATAAGATGGGTTCCGTTGCCACTTTGTTTGTGAGCGAACCTCTTGTAAATGGGATAGCATACGTATCAAGGTAGGATGTGGATATTTGATCCACAGGAGATGCACATTCACTTATCTAGGGGTTCATCATCACCGTCATCCCATTCACTATCTTCCTGAACTAATGCACATGCTGTGGGTCATAATTTTAGACCAAGATGAATAAGATTTGCCTCATGCTAATACAAAGCCTTCATGGGTTGATCTTGATCAGTATCGGCTTCATCTAATGAAGAAATTGTGTAAATTGCAACGCCATTGAACACATCGTCGTTAAGGGCATCCAGTTCAACCAATGTTTCAGAAACTGTAGGACTATATTTAAAAAAAATATTTACTGATTCATCGTATGACAATTGCACTACGTACGTAGTGTCCCTTTTAGGGGACGTTGCCATCAAAGACATTATATGCACGTAGCATAAAATTTTTTCATAATAACTTTTTTTTACATCAATTGAATCATTACACTTCACAACACAAAAGAAAATATCAAATATTCACATAATATATTCCAAGTTGTCTTACCCAGTTCGAAAAAAAAAAAGAGAAAAAAGATCAGGGGAAGTTCTTTGAATTCAGGGAAAAAGATGGTGTTGGTAAACAAACTGAACGCGATTTAATAAAAAAAAACGGAAACAATTTTAAAATATGTCTCGAAAAGTGATTCTGCTGATGCACTGTGGTCAGACCATTTTCTTAGCCAAAAATATATTTTTTTTTTCACCTTTTCTAGGTTTCCTTTCTGTTTACAATTCCATTGTAAACACCTTAGAGCAACTAAAAATATTTGACATACCGACAAAGCTGACATATTTTTTAGCTACTGAAAAAAGACTTTCTTGCACTCTTTTTTAGTGTTCTTAAATTGTTTCGTATTTTATGGAAGCAATTAAAAAAAAGTAAAGTGATTGATGTCAAAAAAAACTGGTTGTTGTGTACAACAAGTGAAATCAATGCGTTATTTTTAAATCTTAAGTTAGTAGGCGCCTATACAATTTCGGTAGCATTCGATAGACCTGGGATAAAAAAAAATATAGTCGACTGTGATGTTATGGGTTTGAGTTGTTACTCCTGTTTTGCGGTTTTAATGAAAAGTTTAATTTTTCCAGACAACCTCTTTGTTGAAAATGCAGAACTTATTCATACAAACTTACCGGCACATTAATTTATCGACGCGATATACTGCCGGTTAAACATTTTCATTTTCTCATGTATCCGTTAAATTAACTGGCTGACAAATGGTAAGTACGGCAACTCTACCGTGTAGCCGTTCATAAATGATAAAAATAAATGGCAGTGCAGTTTATTATTAAATTGCTAATCAATTCAATTTTAAATATTGTTGTGAAAAAAACAACAAATTATTTGCACATGTTAAAAATGTCAATCAGAAGAATTGAGGGGATGGTGGGGGCAGAAGAAGTTGGCAAAATAGAAAGAAATTCAATTTTTTTTTTAAATGTCTTTTCGTTTTTGCATTGATTGTATAAGGAAGAGGGTAGAGGAATGTGATGTTGAAGGTCATGGAGTTGAGGAGAGTGTGTGGAGGGGGTGCCAGAAGTCGTTGCCCAAATAGACAAAAAATCACAATTTGTTGATTTTTTTAATTTTTCAATAAAAATGGAAAAAATAAAGGGGGTAGTAGAATGTAAAAGGGGGATTGGGTAAAAAAAATACTTTGGAAAGAGGGGTGTGGGGGAAGGTAGGTGGTGAAAGCATGACAGCAAAGGCAGAAAAAACTACCTATCCCGTAACATTCACAATCCAAAATACACGGCTCGCTGAATATTAAGAAACCAATAAGAAAATGCACTTTCATTGAAGTGTTTCCCTCCGTCTCTCATTGATTCCTCTGCGCACAGATAAACCTTTGTTGTCGTATGTGCTCGCAGAGCAATTCCCTTACGCAGCATATGCACACTCAACTACATACTATGAACGTCAAAAGTGAGTCAACACCAAGGAAATTCTTGGTTCTTGTAAAATTCTTGGGACTATATAAAATAAATATAGGGTTTATCCATCCAAACTTACTAGTTTTATTCCAAATTATGAAAATAAAAGTGAAAAAACAACAAAAATTATGTAGCATTAATTCTTATGCACATGTTTATAAAAATACTCAACATTTCAAGCGTCAAAAGTGAGTCTACACGTGTATTTCGTTTTGACTCTGTGATGATACCGTTATATTTACAGTTACTTTAGGGCGAAGATATGCTACAAAATGAAATATAACATTGACGTCAGTCATTCATAATTGTTATTTGAAGTGAAGAGTTCGATTTAATAGAGATAGCGTATTCAGAACCATGAGAACCGAGATATCCTCAGAAACCAAGAAAATCATAATAGATTTAAGGAAAAATGCCAAATCTTTTCGCGAAATTTCAAAAATTGTTGGAAGACACCACACATCTATAAAGAAAATCATGGATAAATTCGAAAAGTATAACCAATTAGAGAATTTCAAGCGATCAGGCCGGCCAAAACGGTTAAATGAAAGAGACGCTAGAGAAATTGTTTCCACAGTTAAGAAAAATCCTGGTGCAAGTGCGGTGGAGATAGCTAAAAACATCACAACGGAGACCGAGAAGGCCGTAAGCGCCAGTACCGTAAGAAGAATTTTGCATAAGGGTGGATTTCATGGCCGCCATCCGCGAAGGAAGCCGTACATTTCAAAAGTAAATAAACAGAAACGGCTAAATTATGCTCTAAAGTACAAAAACAAGGACAATTCATTTTGGAATACTGTTCTTTTTACGGACGAAAGTAAGTTCGAGATATTTGGGTCAGAAAAGCACAGGAAAATATGGAGGAAAACTAATGCAGAGTTCATGGAGCAAAACCTTCAAACTACCGTGAAACATGGTGGAGGCTCGGTTATGGTCTGGGGATGTTTTGCAGCTTCTGGGATTGGAGAACTTGCTTTTATTGAAACAACAATGAATGCGAAAGGTTACATAGAGGTTTTGAACAAAACTGTAGCACCAAGCGTTGCTAAATTGGGGTTGCCAGATACCTGTAGATTATACTAAAAATTTAGCGTAATCGATGCCACGACGGCTACAACAAGTTTTAAAGGCTAAGGGAGGCCAAACAAAGTACTAACCCACATAAAATAAATATTTGTTTGCTTTTAAATTATGTTAACTCCTAAGTGTTGACTCACTTTTGACGCGTAAAATCTTGTGTATTTTTATAAAAATGTAATTTTGGATATACATATGTTGCATAGTTTTTGTTTACTTTTCATTTTTATTTTTTTAAGGTTGAATAAAACTTTCTTTTTTTGGTTCGAAAAACCTGCATATGTTTTATATTTTTTTAATAATCTTACGTGGACCAAAAACTTCATGGGTGTTGACTCACTTTTGACGCCCATAGTATTTCTGCCGTTCTCTATTGGCTTCATATTTTTTGTATTTGCACACAAATGTTCATTCTAAAATGTCAACAACAAAAAAGGAAGAATTGCTTTCATAATTTTCTGCGAGCCTAACAGCCTGTTTTTATAAAACGTATACGTCTGAGACGAACAGTAACGTCTGTAGCCGAAACGAAACTGTATTGTGTTTCTATAACTCTAAACGAATCCAATTAGACAATACTCACAAAAATACATAAGAAAAAAAATGTCAATTAGAATTTAACTGAGACCAAGGCTGCTTAAGAAGGTTGTGTTATAAGAACAGCTGATTTGATTTTTTTCATTTCTTTGTGTAACTAAACTGTCACATTGTTGTTTACATTTGGTTTTTTTGTACGTTATGCCACAGTAGGTTTGTTCATTGTGCCTTTGTTTTCAAAATTTAATTTTTGTCGAAAAAACTAAAAAGCAATATATAAAAGAAAAAATGAGGACCTGCTGCATCTGTAAAAAAAAATTGTACGAAATGCGGGACCGTTCTTCAAAATTCCAGCGGAGGAATGGAGAAGAAATAAGTGGATTGAAATGTGTAGGATGCAATTTTCATCAAACGCTCGTATATGTGCGGATCACTTTTTGACCACAGATATAGTAAAAGGGCGCAAAAGAGATACTCTTATGCCCAGTGCCGTTCCTTTTGTTCCCCGATTGCTCGAGGAGAGAATAGCAGTAAGTAATATGACTGGATATTCAGCAGCAGAGTAAGTAAATATTAAAATTTGGGCAAACTAATTACGCGGCCCCGTATCGTGCTAAAGTTAATTTTATTTTTCTTAATATACGTGAAGCTCCCCATCACATGACATAAACTGTCATGTGGAACTAAATTTGGATATTCCAATGGAGTAAGTATCAGAAAGTAATGAAATGAAAAATATTAATTTATTTTTAATTCCAACAGAGAGCATCGTGAGCTGCCTGAAAAAATTGTGGAATATGCAGGCGGTCAAAGTCAAACAGAGTAAGGGCATCCAAAATATGTGTTCTTGCGTTTGATGGAATGAAAATTTCGGAAACGTATGAATACGATGCTGTGGAAGATGTTGTAAGAAGGCCAACAAACTATGTTCAAGTGGTAATTGCTCGTGGATTACGAAAGTCATGGAAACTACCAGTTTTTCCAAAAAGGAGTCTTAATAACCAACACCGCCTTGGAAATGCTCCGAGTTTACGTTAATGAAAAGTTTAAAATGAATTATATTTTAACTAGCCGGTTAAACCAAGATGTGGTAGAGCATTTGTTTGGTGCTTTGCGAAGCAAAGGTCGTTTACACGACCATCCATCGCCAAAAGAATTTAAATATAGGCTAAGAAAGTACATCTTGGGTACGTTCTTATGAAAAGTTCTAAAATAATAAATTTTAAAGTATTATATTATGATTTTCAGCTAGAAACACGGAGCATTTACGCGGCACTGGAAATGTTGGTATTGATACCACCGATTGGCTCACCCCAAACGAATATGGTACCGACTTTGTTACAAGCGATGCCACCGATTGGGTCACACCTAGCAATGACATAAATGAAATTTGTTTTGACACAGTTTCTGATGCAGACCTTGAAATACCTGAAGGGACAAATGGCGAAAATGTTGAAGACATTGGTTTTCTTCAAGAAGACGCATTGGAGTACATATCCGGATACATAATTCGCAAGCTCAATCTTGAGGAATACGAATGTCACGGGAATAGTACATTTACGTGGGTCGATCAGGTATCGAAGGGGATGCTAAAAAACCAACACCTTCTTTCGTAGACGCCATTAAGAGTTTAGAGTTGGTGTTTTATAACATAAATGGGAAGGAAATATCCCATTACAAAAATATAAATGCCATTCTCCTAAAAAGAAGTGGATCAATCGCTCTTCCAGATAGGGTAAATTTTTTTTTAAATGTCGAACGTTTTTTCGGATTCGACATTTAAATAGGCTCCTGAAAGTTCAAAAGGAAAATCAGCGTTTAATGGGCTACAAAAAATATGTAAAAATTAATTTATGAATATTTTTCTTTTTATTTATTTAACTTAAATTCGAGCCAAAAATGTTTTTCTTGCGTTATAAAACAACTAGTTGCTTATATTGTATGTATATAATACTACAATACAACTATACAATTTTGAATAATAAACAAATTAAACTAAAACAAAAGCTAAGGTCAATACGTTTTAATTGTTGCAACAATTGTTCTTTGGGGTCAAAAGCTCAGTTATTCAATGATATAGTGGCGACCATTCAAGGTGCTGCTAAAGTACCCGAACAAACCTATTACATATCACATTTTGTGTACATTTCGATCAGCTGGCATTGACATTTCTGATACCCCATACAAAAACAAAATTGCATGTGGTTGTTGCTTTTTTATTATTTTTGTAGTATTGCTTCTACCTTGTGAATGTGCCTTGACTGAGACTTTCGTGTTCAGTGTTGCCGTTTGGAAATTTGTTTCCGCCCAAAATGTCTTCAAAAACCTCCAAAAATCAACCTCATCCGCCCAAAAAAAATTGTTTGTTGTTTAGTATGATTTATTATACATTAAAAAAGGAAATAAAAGAGCATAAATTTATTATAAAGGTTGTTTTTTATTGAGGTATAGAACTTCGAATTGAAATAAAACACAAGAAAATCGTTTTAATGTCCATCAATTAGGCTTTATTGGAAGGATAATTTTATGCCATTAATGTTTAAATATGATTTCGGGCATGTGGCCGCCGCGGCTGGCTCGAATAAAGCCAATTCTACGGTCCAATTTCACTGAACAAAATTTTGTGATGAAAATCAGCATCGAGATGAATCTCATTTTCGGCCCATACACCAAAATCACGACGCATTGCATGGTCTCGCGGCTTTAATTCTTGCACAAGCTGGATCTTGTAAGGTCGCAAGCCAAGATCTTTGCGCAAAATCTTCCATAAAGTTGATGGACAAAGCTCCAATTGCTGTGCACGGTGGCGAATCGATTCATTCGGACGGAGCTTGCGGTGAACTTCGCGAACTGAACCATTACTTTCGAAATAAATTTGCACGATTTGCAAGCGTTGTTCTTTTGTCAACCTGTTCATGATGAAATGGCAAACCAAACTAAATATTAATCACTTGACAGCTGACAAAATGGCCGCCAGTTAAAAAAGTGATGCCAACTTAAAGTTCTATACCCCAATAAAAAACACCCTTTATTTAGGAATTCAGGGTTTCTTAAGTACGTATTAAATACGTTTATAATATTAAAAATTTAAATATTTTACCAGTCTTTTACTTTTTCTTTGAGATCAATTTCTTAGTATCTCAGACTTAAATGTGGATTATTATTTGTAATAATTTCCTTACAAAGCATAATACTGTTAACAGTGTTTACCTCTAACTTATTTCTAAATTTCGTTTTTATTAAGGAAAGAGTAGAAAATTTGCGTTCAGCGGCGGCGGAACTGTGTGGTAATGATAATAAATTAAATATAAAATTCGTAAGGTTCGGAAAACACTTTTCATTTAGGCCATTATTTAATGTGGCGACTTTTCCCCAAAAGGAGTTAATACTTAATTTAGACGACAATTTCGTGTCGCTGAGACGCAATAAATTCCATTCTGTGACAATTAAATCAGGATCACATTCGTAAAGTTTTGGAAATTGTAACATAAGTGGTAGTATTGACAAATCTTCGTCGGAGAGTAAATTGTTTGGAGTAATTATATTTAATTTTTTTATGCTGTCACAGTTAAACTCTATTCTCCGTTTTGATTGATTTAAAAATTCTAAATAAAATTCAAGTATATCTGATTTTATTTCAATTTGTTCTGATTTTAATAAAAAAGTTTGCAAATAACTTTCAGCTTTTGTACCAACAAATATTTTCGAAATTTCGATCTGATTTTCTTTATTTTTATAATCAGTGTTTAAATCATTGCCCAGCTCCTTTTTAATAAAATGGTTCAGTACCAACATATAATGCGATTTCATACTGGAATATAAATATGGCAAGCGAGAACTTTCGGATTGAATGAACTGGATCGCAAAACCGCCCAAAACTGAATTGGGCCGCCAATCCGCCCAAAGTAAAATTTTTTAATCAAATCCGCCAAGATTTGGGCGGAAACGCCCAAAACGGCAACACGAATCGTGTTACAAAAGCCCAAACTGACGAAACAGAATTTCTGTTCGTTATTTTAACGAAACGTAAGACCTGACCGTTTTATAAAAACAGGCTGTAATACTTCAAAATTAGAATCATATGATTGCTCGTCTGCTGCTGTTGTGATTTACAACCACCACCCCCGCCGCCACTAGTTTCCCCCAAGTCAACGAATTCATAATTGGTTTTGATTTTGATTTTTCATTTCTCTCAAAAATGTTCAATTGCAAATTTCTCATTTAATTTCCCAATTCTCCCAAAATAAAATTTCCCACTTCTTATCGGAGTTCAAGACGGAGTTTTTCAACCGAAAAAATACTTTCGAAGTTGATGGAATCTCTTTCAATATATATACTCTTTGGTTGCTAGAATAGGTGCCCTCTATTGAAAGAGCGCAACATTAACTTATTTAGATAGTGCCCTACAGCGACCTCTATTGCATTATTGCGCTGTGCCACATAGTTGCATACTGTTAGGAGAAAATGCAAAAGATGACGCTAAAGTCGTATTTTTTATTAAAACTTGAAAAATAAAACACGAATCTATTTAGGATGCCATCAACTTCGAATGTATTTTTTCGACTCCGTCTTGTTGGGAAATTATATTACAATGAGAAATTTGCCATTGGCCTTTTTTGGACAAGCAGAATTCTGCTTAAGCGATGTGGCTCGCCCAAGAATTATTAAACATTGTTGTTGCTCTGTGTGTTAAATGATGCAATCGCAACGAACACACGATTTTTGACTGCCTCGCGAGGCTATGGAGTGTCTATCACTGTTTAAGATTTCAGTTTCAATTAGTGTGTTTTTTTAAAGATAATAATCATTTTTTTTTAATTTTTAAGGGGTGTTTCCGGTAAACATTTTTCCAATTTATTTATTGGCAGAGGTATACTATTTTTGTTCCTTAAAAACCGAGTAAAAATGTTGAAACTATTGGCACATTTAATCCGGCATTGAGGCACAGCCAAGTTTTCAAAATACCAACACTGGTGTCAGTTCTTTATACCCTTTTGATTCCGTCGTTTAAATCCCTTTTTCTCACATCCCTTTGCTCTTATACAAAATTAGTTTGTCACATTTCACATTGTAGAAAGGTGGTGCCTAGTTTACTATGTCGATAATGTGGTGCAACACTGGATGTTGCCATATAGGCTTCTAGTGTCCTTTTCGATTTTTTTACACTTATTCAAATAATTCCATATTTTCTGCTGTGGGGTACAGGGTTTAGTCCAAACAATTATAGCTTTAATCAGTCTGGGATTCGGAAGCACGCTATCGGTGTCAGTAATACAAATGGCTACATTTGACAGGTTTACAAAACCACTATATACAATTTAGGAATTATAAGGGGCAATTACTTTCTATATGGCAAGTCTAATAAATGATATCTTTAAGTCTGCATATCTACATCTGCTACGCACTACGCCATACACGTTTGTATATAGGAACATGTTGCAAGAAATTGAACATTTTTAAATACTTTGTTGTGTCTCAACAACGCCATAAACATTAAATATGACGTCAAGCACACACATATCGAAGACACATGTTGCATATATACGGCCAGCTTCGGTGAAACCAAAAGCTAAACATATTATTCTGTAAATGTAATCGGAATTATGATGGAGAAAACATTCGATTATTTTGAGTTTTATAATGTGTGGTAATTATTGCACATCAGAATAAGCGAAACTACTCTGCTGTTCGGAATGTGACATGTGACAATTACGAACTTTACATCCTGTTTAATACCCGCGTAAGGTTTCGAAGCGTCCAAATTTGAGCAATAGCGACGTCGGTTACGCTCATATTTCGAGTGTCCGAGTTTTTTTTTTTTGGTGATTTGGAAATTATTACACGGCAGACATTATCTATTTTACGGTATAACATTCTACACCGTCGACTGACGAGAGTTGAAAAAGTGCGACATTTTCCCAGTCATTGACAAACGAACTTAAAATCTATTCGTATGGTTGCACTTTTTTAACAAAAGAACACAAAACGATAGGTTCAGTGCAATATGCAAAAAAAATATAGTTTCTTTGTACAACCGAAATCACCATATGCAAGACTGCCCATTCAAACAAGCCTAACACCAAGCGCCGTCATCCACCTAGAACAGCAGAGCCGTCGCTTATAGCACATCGACTTCAATCTTTGCTAGACGCTTGTTATCAGCTGTTCCACAGAAAACATGAAAACAGCCGTCAAAGTGATTTCTAGTGTTTGTGGAGGAAAAAGGCGCTAGAAACTGTGTACTTTTGAACAGCTTCTTCTTACAATTGAAAAACATCGCGAGTGAGTGGGAATACCTAGGAAACCAAACCATTTCCATAAATAAAAAAAAAATTATCTATTCTATCGTTGAGTTTTTATCCTATCGAATTTAGGTACATTAATAATAAAAGCAGTAAATAGTTATGTCGAAATCAAGGTGTCATGGGTGCACTGAACTAAATTCATCATTTGCCAGTAATCACTTGCAAAGTATATCTCGGACTATAGACGCAACGGTATATATTACATTGTCCTATCCGACGTCTTTTTTAGATTTTTCTTCGAGGAGTTATGGACAAATGCGGGATTACCTAGAGCTGAATTCTATTCTTACTGATTATCAGTGTGGTTTAAGAATCAACCGAACAGGACCGCACTAACAAAATATTTAACAATTGAGAAATTTGTATATGAATGTCACGTTTTGTTAAGAATCGAAAAGTTCATCATCTAATTGTACGAAACATGTATTGTTTAGACTTCTATTGGATGTATGTGTGTTTACAAAATTAATTTCAACCACAGTTAATTTTTGGGTTCGTCCTTTTTATGACTGCAGACGGAATTATGTATTTTTTTTTACAAAAATAATCAAAAATCCACTATTATCTACAGCAATCGTTTCAATTTTGTGACCCAG
Organism: Hydrotaea cyrtoneurina; assembly: GCA_958296145.1. Taxonomy (NCBI): domain Eukaryota; kingdom Metazoa; phylum Arthropoda; class Insecta; order Diptera; family Muscidae; genus Hydrotaea; species Hydrotaea cyrtoneurina. The sequence goes on from OY282515.1 coordinate 61,036,593, forward strand.
TCGATTAAACAAAATTTCTTTTCACTATAAATTCATTATCTCAAATATCAATTTCAGTTAGAATTACTAGGTTATTAAACCACTTCGTCGAGAATCGAATTCATAGTGGATGAATTGTGATTTCAACAACAATTTTCTGAGTAGGTTGTTCCACGTCCAAATCAATATTTTTGCATATTCCCAGCACTTACTTTTTTTTAAGATGATAATTTTTTTTTTCTTTTTTATTATTATTATTTTGTAATTTATTATTAGTTAGCCATAATGCTAAGTCAACTAATAAATTAAATGAAATTTTTTACATTCGAATCATTCGACTACATATGTATATGTGAGTCTATGTCCTTAAGATTTTGCAATTGTCTTTTCTAGTCATTGAAAGATTATAAAACAACAATACCTTGAAAAATGTCCACGAAAATCGGCAAAATAAAAAGCGTTTATTGCAAGGACTTTGTGTAAGTAGTCTCAATTTCGTGCAGCTTATTTTTTTATTATTATACATCTTTCCTTTTAGGACATATAGCGAATGTCTCTTCCACCCATCCGAATATCTAAACGTTATTATTGGACCGAATGGTACGGGGAAGTCGACACTTGTATCTGCCATTGTACTGGGCTTGGGCGGTGATCCCAAAATTCTGGCCCGCTCGAGTTCCATTGCTGAGTATGTAAAAAACGGCTGTGAGTCATCGAAAGTGGCTGTCGAAGTATTCGGCCATGACGACGATGTCACAAAATTTCAACGCACATTCGATATGAGTGGGAAATCACACTTTGCCATCAATTCTCAGGCAGTATCGCAGAAGAAGTTCCTCGAGTATGTAGACCAGTTTAAAATACAGATAGGCAACTTGTGTCAATTTTTGCCACAGGACAGAGTACAGGTAATTATTTAGTTTCGGTTAAATCCTGTTACATTTACCTTAACGTTTGCGGTGGTTTAAACAGGACTTTGCAAAAATGAATCCTCAGGAAATACTTTCCAACACAGTTAATTCTGTTTGCAGCCCGGATGTGGTCGACCATTTCAAGAAATTGAAAGAGCTGCGTAGTAATCAGGAGGACGGGAAATCCAATTATAAGAACTTGGTCCAAAAGCTGGAGGCAACTATGCATCGTGTGGAAGAGTAAGTGTATAATTCATAATTAGTATGCATTAGTATATGAACTTTAAATTAAAGGAAATGTTCTCACGTCATTTTAAAGACAATTCAAAAATGAACCAATGTTTATTATTATTGAAATATATTTTATTTTAATCTGTTTTGTTTTCAGATTAAAATTATTATTGGAACGTTATATTGCCCGTAAAGACGTCCAAGAAAAGCTCAGCGTATGTACGGCTAAAAAGCTACGTCTGGAATATGAAGAGATTCAAATTAAAATTGCTGAGCATGAAAATGATCTTGAACTGGCTAAACGAAATTTTGAGTCTGTTGAACGAGAATATCAAACTGTTATAAAAAAAAGGACAATGATCGACAGCACAACAGAAAAACTAAAGAAAGAGATTGAAGAAAAGGTAATACAAGCCTGATACTCGCAAGTAAGCGTATTTTTTTTAACAAAGTGTGCGTGAAGGGCTTACTTACAAAATGTATCAATACATAGTTAGTATGCAAGTCGGCTACAGTATTTAAATTACATACATATGAAAAGTTTCCTTTGAATGCATCAACTATAAAACCGATGCCTGATTGCTTTTTAACTGCGTTAGAAATACTCATTGGCGACGTTTTGAAATGGTATGCATTGTAAAAGTTTTGTACAGAGGCATTATGAAACACTGTTGAATATCTTTATATATAGAAGAGAGTTTAATAGATCAGTTACTTTTACAATCATGCTGCTCACTACTTTTGATATAGCTAACGAGTTTTATATGTAAAATATATGTAAAACCCGATGCTTATTGGAATTTTGAAGTCAGCCAAAATTTAAATGACTTGCATACCAAAACCTAACACTGTCAGTGGATTAAGAGAGAATTGTTAAACATGCTGAGAAGATGATGACTATATATAAATAAGATTTATGACAAAATAGTTAACAATTTTCGAAATGTAGCAATCGTTACCTAAATATAAAAATGCCCTAACTCATGGAGAACACTTTTAAAGGAAAATTTTTAATGAAGTTAAATGAAGAATTAAAAAAAAAATCACTGTATTAAAAGGGGTTTCCATGAGTTAGGGTATTTTTGTTAAGGTACCGACATGTGAAGCATAACAAAATATTATTAGATATATCACTTCTCTTATTGGGACCCTAGGAACATTTTTGTATGCGGATATGTTAGGTTAGGTTGAGAGGGATGCACGTCAGTTGAAATATACAACTGACGAATTCACTCGTGGGCGACGACTCGTTCCAATGTCGTTCCCATAAGTAGAAACGAAATTTTACAGGACTTTTTATCAAGTTATATTTTTTTTTGTGGATTTGTTGAACCAAAGCGATTTCTTTATGAGTGGAGCGTCCGCTAGATCGTTAAGGTCGGCAAAGAGCCTGTGCCCTAAATATGATAGACGACACTCTTGCACATTGCAGCTTCTACAGAAGTCCTCGTATGGAAGCTTCATATGTCCAACCATGTGACCAATCACACAGTGCCTCGTGATGACTTCTGCGAGCATGCTAAGATTGTTTTTTCCAAAGGAAAGCAGTTCTTTGGTAGGAGTCACATTAATGTCTGGCTATAGAGATCGAGCTAGAGATTCAGCTCCGGTGTCTACCAAACTTGGTTGGTCTTCGGATTCAAAAACCAGCATTAACTTATCCTGGCGTTCCATTGATACCACTGTAAGTTAGTTTTTTTGATGGATACTTTTGAGATCCTCAGAAGACGTGGGGATTCTGAACCTTTTTTATCCAGAGATCCATCCGTCTCCCTTATAGGGTTAAATAGTTGCAAGCAAAGGTCTACTTTACGACTTTTCCATAAATTTAAACAGTCGTTTTTTCAACTATTCGACTTTTTTGGATTTACAAGTCGATTAAAGTCAACTTTTTGACTTTCTATTTGAAAATAAAAACAAATTAATTGCTATGTATTAGTGGATATACAATATTAAGTTTAAAAGTTAACATGAGAACAATTCAATATGGTATACGAAACAAAAAGAGTTTCTTAGTTCTCAAAAATATGGAGTCCTATCGCGAAAAAAATGGTCCAACGCTATTAATGCCAAAATATTAAAAATTTACATTCACAAAGATGTAGCAAATTCAGTTGTTTGTAAACGTCACACGACCTTTTGCTGGACCACAAAAAATCCTCAAAATTTTTTTTGGCGCTAACGTCTTTTTTGCGGTTAGGGCTCGATATCCTGTTCATCCGATCGAAGAAACCAGCATATTTGCAATGTTTAGTTTCATAAAAGTACAGATTTTTTTATGACCAGTAAAATGATGTAATGAAAATCAGTCCAGATTTTAATAAATACTTTTCAAAAAAGAATTGTAGATGCACTTTAGATACTGAATTGAGTTGAGTTCTGCGTTGATGGTTGTTACTTAACTAATTGTTAAGTAGTAACTATATTAATTAGCAAAGTAATTAATTCCGTTTGGAAATTCAAAACAGGACAAAAAGGACAAGAACTCGAGCAATGCCTTCGTGCATGTTTCGGAGAATGCTTTCTTCGATACTGTTTATAATTCGCCACTTGAAGTTCTGGCGCCGAAGACAGGCTGGTAGTGGTGCCTGTGGTGGCAGCATGGTCTTCTCGTTGATGCACCGCTTTCTTGCCCCTGCGTCGGTAGATTAATGACCTTCTTATTTTGTTTCGTCGCTTGTGTACTTTTGTGGTGTGTGTATATTTATTTATACCGTCCTTCGGCGCTGGTGGAAGGCATACTTCCGCAACCGTAGTATTCATCAAGGACTCATACTCCTGATCGTAGAATTTATGCTTCTAGCGGTTGTACGGTCGTTCGACTCCATGTTCCTCAGATGACGCTGCTGTTTTTCACCTCGTAAATGCTGGCGACTTTACGAGTAAAAGAGTAATCTCTAAGCCATGTTAAACTTGGTACACCTTGCACTAATTTTGCTTCCACACAACTTGAGTCCCTCTAATGTACATACATTATAGCGTCACCTAAAATAAGTTTCGGTTTCTTGATTTGCCGGGATTATTTTGCTAGATCCCTGGATTTTCTGACGATGTGGTTATAAACAGTACTACAAAGAGCTGTTATATCAAACACGCCGAATTGTAAAATTTGTTCAAAAATATTAGCACAGAAAAAACTTTACTTTAAATATACGTTTTAAGTCGTTGGAATTCGTTGATACCAATGCTGGATATGTTTTGATTTACAAAATTAATTAGAATATGGAAAAATCGACATATATCCAGTCAATTTTCTCGGTTCAACAAGAGATGACGATGCAATGTCTACCGTTTGAACAAAAGATTTCTCTCTATTGTCAACATTAATAGTTATCTGACCTACTTCTTGAAGCCTTTTTTTAACATTTATATTTTGTGCAATAAATAATCAATGATCTCGAACTCAAACAATACAGATCCATAGTATTAATTGATAAAAAAAAAAGATATTAATATTATTCTTAACTTAACATTAATAACATGTATAGTATTGGCCATAACTAAAGCACCCCCTAGTATTTTTTCCTCCTCTAATACTTTTTATAAAAAAAATTATATTATGGTATTTTGTTTGTTTATTTTATTAACTTATTTGTTTATTGTTGTAAAATCATATTTTTAGTAATGAAAAAAAAAAAAAATTTTTAAATTAATATAAATTCTGAACGGACAAAACTAAAGCACCCTATTATTTAATACAGTATAATCCCGATAATTCGTACCCCGCTAATTCGTACCCCGCTAATTCGTAAACCCCGCTTATTCGTAACAAAATCCCGGTCCCTTGAAAAAATCGCGATAATTCGTAAAAATCCCATACATTTCGGTCCCCTCGATAAATCGTAAAATTTTTCCAGCGAAACGCCTAAAAACCTCTTATAATTCGTAATTTTTCGTTGAAAACCTCGATAATTCGCAAACTTCAACTGTTTTGCTATTCTCTCTTTCACTTCTTTCGTGCTTTTTTATGTAGCGGAGGCGACGCAAAACGGTCACAAAAACGGTCGAATTAAGTTTTTGTTTTTTTGTTGAAAATTAGTTGTTAAAATCAATTGCTTTGTTTTTAAAAAATAAAACTTTATACATACATACATATATTCATTATTGAATACATATGTACATATATATATATTCATTATTGAATAAAAACCTCTGTAATTCGTATTTTTTCTTTCTTCCCTCCGCTAATTCGAAACCCCGCTAATTCGAAAACCCCGCTAATTCGTAGAAAACGGTCGGTCCCTTGACATTACGAATTATCGGGATTTTACTGTATATGTTTATACATTTTTTGTTAATAAACAAAAATTTTTGGGGTTCAACAAAAAAACTTTTCAGGCTAGAAATAAATTGGACAAAAACATTTGTCCAATTTATTTCTATTTATTTTTTGTCCAATTTATTATTTATTGGGAACAAAAACATTTGAAAAATTCATATTAAGTTAAAAATCCTTTATTCCGGATGACAGCCGAACATCTCTCAGACATGGATGATATTAAATTATTGATCGTGTCCTGTGATATCCCTATCCAGACTATTTCTATGACATGAAAAATAAAATCTTACCAATTTCTGCAATTTTCGCTGTTAACAATTTCTCAATGGTTTGAAATCGGTGGATTGATCAGGCCAAATATGAATTCCAATCCTATTGCTTTGCAACCAGGCCTTACTCACTTTAGAGGTGTGCTTAGGATCATTATCCTGTTGGAACCTCCATAGTCATCTCTTCATCGGCATATGGCAATGTCAGGTCTTTTAGTATGTCACGGTACATGAATCAATCCACAATTCAGTCAATACTATGAATTGGCCCAATTCCCTGCCCAGAAAAGCAACCCAGACCGATATGTTGCCCCCTCCGTGCTTTACAATATCTTGGATTTATCCCTTCTTCGTTTAGTCTCCGTACACGCCTTCATCTACACCTTCATCTATGTTGTACTTGGATTCGTCAGGGACCAACGCAGTCTTGACATTCCAGTCGATGTGGGATTCTGCAAACTCAAACCTGACTTTTCTATTCATTGCTGATTTGAATACATTTTCTACTCTTTGTCAGCTTAATAACTCTGCTTCTACTGTTCTTCTACGGATCGTTCTTTCGCTAAGGTGCAAACTCCAACGGGTTTTTACTTGAATTGAGGACGTTGTAGTATCCTTTTGTATTATCATTTTGATCAAGCTACCTTCATACCTCCATCTTTTACGCGGACGTCCTCCCAAATGTACTGACGATATCGATATGTAAAAATTTCGAAAGTAGCCTAGATATTAAATATCGGTTGATTGAATATTTTTACTGAGTTGATTGATGTCGTAATAAACCAAATCTCCAGTCACCGATAATTTTAATTGTAAATTGACTTGAAAACTTGTTTCTTGTATTTATCTAACCAAAAACTACACAATCTAATTCTTGTTCTTGTTAAATTTCAGTAAGGTCGTCAAATTTTTAAATATGTAGAAATAATGCAGAACAAGATTTAATAACGTCGATTTAAAAAAAAAAAAAATTAGGCGTGAAATAATTGTACAGGGGGTGCTTTAGTTAGTTTGTTTTTAGAATATTAGAAAACTTTTAGTGACTGTAAATAAAATAAAGTAAATAATAAAGTGGAATATTTTTTAATTTTCTCAATTTTAACTCGCAGCTGTGCCTGTACAGAAGTTAACGTTAATGAAAAATGGATAACCAACCGGTTGATACAAAAAATTGACTAAAAATTCAAATTAATTGTTCTCTTTTTACTAATTCTGTTTTTTATTGTTCTTTCTTGAATTGACCAGACCTATTTGTTATACCATCTTACATCATTACCAAGACCGATCTATAATTATGTTTTTGCATCTCTTAGGATCGAAACTTGAAGATAGCAGATGACAAGAAAACCCAAATAATCAAAAAAATTGAATATCTGATGAATAAAATAAATGAAGAAAAATCTAAATTTGAGGTTGGTAATTATGTCAAAAATCGCTTGGTTTTATCTCATAATTCATTATTGTCAACTTTAGAAACGAAAACGCGATGCAAATGAACGACAAAATGAATTAAAGCACGAAATAAAAATGCTACAAGTTTATGCTCAGGATTTAAAAAATTTAAATACCAGTGAAATGTCCGAAGCCAACACCGACGAACGCATTGCGGAATGCGAAATAAAAATGGAGCAAATAAAACAAGAGACCAGACGTCTAAACCAAGAGCACAGAAATCTTCAAAATAAATTAGATGAGTGTATACCAGAAACTCAAAGTCTAAAGTCTCGCTTAGAGTCGTTGAAGAATGTCAATGAACAAAAATTGAAGGTAAATATTAGCAAACAATTCTAGATTCAGGGGGATGTCGAACGTTTTTTATTTTCCAGTTTTTACAATTGAGATTTCCCGACGTTTATGAGGCTATTAAATGGCTGGACGAAAATGTGGATATGTTCGAAGGACGAGTTTATAAACCAATAATACTTGAGGTACACACTGTTAACATTAATGTTATTTAAAGTTCATTGAGCTAATAAGTTGTATACGAGATAATAAGACGCAAATTGCATAAACTGAACTAAAAAACACCTTTACTAAAGTAATCCATTTGTTTTAAGCTCAACGTTTTGAATCCAAATCATGCCAAATATTTGGAGAACACTATCAACATGAAAGATTTGTTGGCATTTTCCTGCGAAAGCACATCCGACCTATCACTGCTTGTTACTGAGCTTTGTACTAAGAAGAAACTATTGATCAATATATTCCATGCTCCACCTCCTGACGATTCGGTTTTTATTCCAAATATTCCCATTAAAGATATTCGGTATTCGGAATATTACCATGTAGACTAATTGTGATACTAACATGAATTCTTTTCTTGCAGTCAATATGGCTTCGAATCCTATCTTATTAATTTAGTCGATGGCCCACGTGCTATATTGGGTTACCTATGTTCCCTCTTCCACTTGCAGAATATTCCATATGGTGGTAACCGCGTGAATAGTTGCACCGATGACATTCCAAACGGCATTCGAATTTTTTTTGGCGGTAAATCTTTAGGCTCTGATGACATCGTTTAAACTTTTCATATTTTTTGCCTTATTTTGTATTTTTAGGCGATCTTCGTTATGCACTTTCAATTTCCAAGTACGGTAATAGAACCTCTTCTCTTACACAAACGTCTATAAATAGTAAAGGATTACTCTCGAGCAAAGATGAAAATGAGATCCAATCCACCAATCAAAGGTATGGCTTCATATTGTTAAATGTATTTATTGAAATATATGTCTCTTGAATTGATAAAAAAAATACGCGCTTTGAGAAAGGGACAAATAATTCCTCCCTTTTTAACGGCCATCAAAATAAAATAAATTATTATTAGGTTTGGCGTAAGAAAATTTTAATTTTGAAGTTTGCATTAGACTCCTCGCAAATTAAAGGAATTCAGTTGGTCGACCTGGATTTGCGTGACAAACGAGGTTTTTAGACATTTTAATTTTCAAAATGTTGACGGAGAAAACGGGCAACATTTTTTCTAGTCCGGGTATTAACATGTCTATATGAGACTGGAAAATTTGTTGTCATAGAAAAATGTAATTTGTAATATCTAGGTGGCCATATTGTAATACGCAATTCTAGTCCGGGTATTAACATGTCTATATGAGACTGGAAAATTTGTTGTCATAGAAAAATGAAATTTGTAATATCTAGGTGGCCGTATTGTAATAGGCAATGCAACTATTACACAACTAAACTAGGTGTACATCAGTGTTCGTTTGCACCCCATAAATATTGGGAAATTTACGACGGATCTCTAAGCTATGTAAAATGTATGTCATGTGAACCACAATTGGTCTAGATATTAGCTTTATCATGACTCAATTACAAACGACAGAGATATACAACGAACACTCTTAAACTGTTGTTCGATGACTCAAAAATGTTCAATTTTAATCACCCGAAAATGTAATATTTTTTTAATTGGAATCCTAGAATTTCTGATCATTTTAATTATATTTTTCCAACAAAAACAAACATTATCGGCTATGGGAATTTTTTGCATTTACGCGGTATTAGTGTTCCACTCATGCCATTTGGATATATTTCTGTGTTTCGATAAATATTGCATTTGTTCTACTCACAGAATATTCCGAAAAAGCAACCAACAATTCTGCAAAGTACAACAAAAAAATTATCTCTTTTGAACTTGTAGGTAGATACGCTTTAACAAGTAAACTTGAAGATTACTCTGCGTGAGTGGGAAAACACAACAGTCTGAAGCAAAAACCGGGAACACTGATTTATAATAAGTTTATAAAAAAAACAATAACAACCGTAAATTCAGATACCTCAGTACTTCTGAACCAACCCGATATTTTCCTATGTTGTGCCAGAACAAGAGGTGTTATTTTGAATCACCCGGCATTCGGTAGCTGTCACTTTTGAAGCTTTTATTCTTTGACATTTGACAAGTAGAAATTACGCCAGTACTAAAAATGGAACGATACACGCTTCAAGATTCAAGACCTCAAAGATAACATTCGTGATACCTCAAAGATAGAATTCGTGAGGCTATCGAAGACATAGGGCAGCCACTTTGCGATTTAATTACGGAAAATTTCATGAAAAGAATATGGTCCTGTGAGCGTGGTCGTGGTGGCCATTTGGCTGATGTTGTTTTTCATTATTAACGGCATACCTTCCTCTTTATTATAAAATAAACATCCGATCATTTATCTTGAAAAATTCTATTTTTCTTTGAATACCACAATAACACCTCTTGTTGGAGAACCCTGTATTAGGTAAAACTAAAGCATGTACCAACATTTTTCTTACAAATATCGGCAGCGCCCAATTAACTATATAGACTCCTAAGATCTGCTTTTACCCTAGAAACGACCAAATTTATGTGTCGTTCAAAGCCCAACTTATCGAGTAGAACCCCTAAGCATAGCGTATCGCTCACAAACTCAACATTCTTACCATCGTAAACCATCTGAAAACTATTTACATTACTGGTGGAAAAAACATAGCTTTCGATTTGGAAGCATTGATGCTTAGTTGGTCCCCAACATCCAATCACGAAGAGACTACAAAACTAAATCAATCTTGGATTGAAGAACTTGAGCAAAACGAACGTAACCTTTAAAAAGCAATTATATCATCAGAAAATGTATACGGAACACGTCAATTGTCTAATTTGAAAGTATTTCCGATTTGGTACAATATTACAAATTGTTCCATCAATAGATATTATAACGGTATCCGCACTTGGTTATCCGTCGTCTGATGTTTGGATTTTTAACCGGGATACGTGGAAATTCCGGTTCTGCGACTAGAAGGTAATTTGTACTTCAGCCGAACTATTCGTATGTGGAATTCTTTTCCACCTAGATTCTATCCTGCCAACTGTGACATTCTCAAATTAATGTCAATTGTGTTCTTCTTTCAATAACGGTATTTCCAATAGCTAACACAGTACATTGCATTTATAGAGTCATTACCTAAAGATATTTACTTACTTAGGTTTAGGGTTGTAACGAATATTCGCATCACTGATTTTTTATCGAAACTCTGATACATTTTTCTTGAACGAACCGCACCACTTTTTTCCTTTATTGGTCCGACAGTTCACAGTAAGGCTCACAGACAAAAAAAAAAATACGGTTCGAACCGTTTCGATGTCTGTCCACTATCCGTTCGTATGATGTCCAAGTAAATTTTGGTACAATTTATTTTTTGGCTAAGGACTCACGCTGTTAGGTTTGGTTGAAGTTCGTTAGGATTTGGAAATACCTATCACAAAGTATTTTCAATAACGGTAACAAATACGCCTACTAATATGACTTTTTGCGTGGGAAGTTATTGCCAAAGTTCATTTTCCACCGTAAGGTAGGTTCAACGAAGATTGTGAAATTTGACAAGGAATGTTTTGGTGCTTAATAATTAATTGATATTTATTAATTACAAAATGGTTTTACATTTTAAAAGTGTTAGTTTAAAGTGCATTGATGTAGGGTATAATGTAATCGGCACCGTCCGACGTAAGTCATTTCCAATTGCCTTCGCAAAAATTCAATATTCGGTTCAACATTTAAGATATTCGCTTTCGTATTCGCAAAATAAAATTATGCAACATTCGCATTCGCAAACCGAGATGTGGCAACATTCACTAAACCGTTGGATCAGTTCAACGAGATTTGACTTCACTCTTTCACACAATATTCTACATATTATTTTATATGCGATGGATAAGAGACTTAATCCGCAATAGTTGTATCCTGTTTTGTATCCTTTTGTGTGAATCGGACATAGTACGCTATCATCTACCCATATTGTGCAAAGTAGCTTATCAGCTCATCTCCTCTCCTCATAGACGATTCTCCTCTCTTCTTGACTCCCGGTATCGCTCCAACACAACTCGCGTTGCCAAAGGCTAGAGAGTCGCAAAATTGGTGTCACATAGATCGCAAACGCTTAGTATTTGCCTGGTGAACTCATATTTTTTGCTTTGAATTTATTTTAAACTAGCTGACCCGGTAGACTTCGTCCTACCCAGAAAATTTTTGACTTAGGTGACACGGCCCGGATGGCTGATCCTCGAGTAGTTGTACTTTTAGATCTGTAGCTGTGGATAAATCCTTATACATGTTTGCATACGAAAAATAGTTAGTGCATTAAATCGAAACAAATTGGAATTTCTAATTTTGAAAAAAATGTGCACATGATTTATTTAACTCATCGCAAAGATTGCTGATAAACAAAATTTTTTTGTCTCTTCTGCCGGAGCAACGTGAATAGCGCCGATGATTTAACGGCTGTCGAGCATGTCCATTAGACCGGTCGTTATTTTCCAAAAAAGTGTCTGATTTTGAAGTGCCGGGCAGATTTTATTTCCTTTTGGTCTAAAACCATTAAATTTAAAATTTGGGGCTGATCGGATAATATTTAGTGGCCGCGCCCATCAACCAAAAATTTAAATACATGAAATATATGGAAAATATTTATATTTACCCAATATTCTTCAAATTAAGTGCACAAAAGAGAATATTTTCTACAAAATCTAATTGATTACGATTAGCAATGAAATTATCTTTCTAATAAGTCATCAATTTCCAAAATTGGTTAATAAGAAAGTTGAAGCAAGTAACATAATTATTTATTTTAAACACTTATGAAAACTTTTTTAAACACTTTTGAAATATTTCTCTTGCTGTTGCAAAGCAAAACAAAAAAGTACCGTTGCGAATAGCTCAGTACACAAAATATATGTATTTTGAGTCTATATTCTTTATTTTCATTCATATATTTTTTCCATATATTTCATGTATTTAAATTTTTGGTTGATGGCGCGGCCACTAAATATTATCCGATCAGCCCCAAATTTTAAATTTAATGGTTTTAGACCAAAAGGAAACAGAATCTGCCCGGCACTTCAAAATTTATTTTTAACGACCGGTCTAATTTTGAAAAAAATTTGCATATGATTTAATGCACTCATCGCAAAGATTGCTGATAAACAAACTTGTTTGTCTCTTCTGCCGGAGCAACGTGAAAAGCGCCGATGATTTACCGGCTGTCGAGCATGTCCATGGGAAAAACAGGGAAATTCTAGGTTTTTTCCACAGACTTTCAATGATTGTCCTTGCGATTTATTAATCGTCATTACGAATTCAAGGCGAACTGAAAACTGGACGCGCTTGGATTGGAATGCCAGCTGGTTGAAATCATTGGTATCCTTAGAATCAGGTGCTTTATCTGATTTTTAACAGCTAGTCTTGTTCCATTGCAAATACTTGGTTGGTTCAGATTGCGTAACCGACCCTACTTTGAACTGCAAATTGTACTGCGGCATTCCTGGAAAATCCCGTGAGTTAAAGAATTCAGTTTGATCTGTAATATAATCGATCGACTGAAATAAATAGAATTGACCACCGATTTGAATTGATATTTTTTTTAATAATTTGCTTCAATACAGGGGAAATCTCGCTATTAAATCTTCTTTTGACGTTGTGAATTGCAAAAAAGTAGGTGGTAGCGACCACTGAAATTTCCCAATTCTCAATGTCTAACAATTGATTCGAAAACACATACGCTGATTGACAATTTAGTTACTCGACCAGTATATTCATTGTTAACTTGAGTGTTTTCGCATTTCTCTACAAATTCGATGACTTTCAGCACCCATTTATTTATTTCCTAAAAAGTAGGGCTTCCAATATACGTTTCTGGCAAAATGGTAAGTCGGCCGACATTGTTTGTATTTCCTCCTGCAGAACGCAATTTTTTCGACTTTCCGAATAGCGAATAGATAAATAATTTGCCACATTTCAACATATGATTGTCCTCGTTTTGACGAATCATCAAACTATTCATATAGAATACGTTTTTGTTAGTTTCTTTTACGTATACATATATTGATGACGACAATGATTGATTTTATCATTAGAGTTTTCAAGGAAAGAAATCTCAAGAAACTTCTGATCAGCATTCACTGGTGGCAGCAATGTTCTTGCACGATGGTAAATTTGTCCTTGAATCTGTAAATTTAATAACAAATTCTCGAACAATATCCTCGAAGGTAGACATTATTTCGTAGCGGTGAAACGGTATGAATCCTAGATGTGGATTTCTATGAGGTGTTTGTGATGCGTGTGGAGATTCTGTGGATTCTTGTTCTGGAGTCAAAATGGATCACGCCGGAAAAATGTACATGCGATTTTCCTCCAAAAGCTGACTACGCTCATTGCCAGTCGCATTTGCTTTCCGATTATGTTGTTGGATTGCTGAGTGTACGCCGACCAATATATCTAAAAAAAACACGAACTAAAGTCACGTACAGAGCAAAATATCGCGTTTAAAACAATTATTTTTGACAAATGTTGTTTTGTTATTATATAAAGTTGTCCCAAACTATGAACATAGGTTCAAGTCAAGACTATTTTTGTGATGTAAATTTTTCAAAAACCGCGTAAAGCTTACGAAGTTTATTCGCGTTTGTTAAACATGATTCGTTCAATACAAAAATAATATAAAAAATCATCTTTTGAATTTTTTGATTTATATCGCTTTACCGATTGGTTTTGTCAACATTTTAGTTCATACAAATCTTGTCCTGAAAATTCTAATACAACAGAAAATATATTAGCTGAATCGGTCCAGCCGTTCTCAAGTGATGAAGTGACATACATGCGTCAATTCATTTTTATTTATATATATAGAAGTGTCATAAAACGATGCACTTATACAATTTATGATTTCTTACTATATGATCACCAAAAACTATATTTTTCTAAACAATTTTGATTATAAACATGATTTTAAAAAATGTTTAATGGTTTCATTAGGTCTTTGATGCAAAAGTTCTTCTTCTTCTGATCGGTATTTCTCAAAATTTGGAAACACACATAATTGATACGAAAATAAAAATGTGTGTCTGTTGCTTTGAGCTGTGTTTTTTTACATATCTGTACGAGTTTTTCATTCAGTGTGTGTTTTTTCGGAACTCTGCTTTTTCTTCGTCGGCGAGTGAGCCATATTAAGTTAATGTAAACAAATTTGGCCTAGATGCGGATTGTGGCTAGCCTTTTATCTACTGGTGTGAAATCAGCGACAATGTGCCCATTCGAGCTAGCTAATCGGTGGCCTCATTTCCTTCAATATTACAGTATCCTGGTAAACAGCATAAGCTTTCGTTTTAATCCCTTACAAGCATTAAGGTACGGTTTAAAGTTTGATGTCCAAACGTTAAGGCTAATGGGAGAGTCACTAATCGGAAGGTTAACTTTCTGTACGGAACTTCTTTACAGTCGATACGCTAACACATTCCTTAAAGAAATACGCAATAAACCAAACTGTTTTTTTTATCGTCTGGGTATGTGTTCACAACCAGAATACAGTACGCTACGAGTTTCATATGGCGAACATAAACGCTGTACGCCTACTGTATGAAGAACACAAATAATACGTCAAGAAATAAAAAAAATTTAAATGTGAGGAGAAGTGTCCACCAGTTTCACTCATTTGTCCCAGTCCACCCATGGTGTGCTCTTAGTTGGTGTTAATGGTCATGCGCATTTAGGATATAGAACAGCCTGTAAAACTACTTCAATGGAGGCATACCATTGCGATGCAGGAGATATTGCTCGTACGTGTATGTATTTATTTATTATTGGACCTTAATCTATGGAATAACCCTGGCTATATATAAAAAACTTAAAAGGAAATTAACATTAAAATCGTCTTGCTTCCCGCGGTAACAGGAAGCCAATCCCACTTGATTTTGAAACACCACTAGGTCTGTTATCATCCCTGTGTTGGTCTATCGCGTTTCACATAAACCGTGAAATAGGAGTTGATATATGTTGAATTCTTTATATACTTGTGCAAATCGTGTCGTAATCAGTTTGGTTTTATTTGTATGGTTGCGGTAATCGTAGGATCATAAAAAGGTTGAGGAACTATGAAATTGTATTATGGTTTTGTACGCTTCAAACACAAGAAAACAAACTGTCCAGAAATACTCTTAGGTATGTAGCTTCCGTTGTTAGGTTGAACTCCACTCCGTCCAACCACTGTAATATCTCTACCTTATATCTTCAGTAAAAATTACTAGTTCTGTTTTACTTGGGTTAATGTTGTATTAACATTAATTGATCCAACTTACAATACATATTAAATTGTTTCGTTAATTTAATAAATGTATCTAGTTGTACTGCTGTCTCACACTTTTATTGTTATAACTAAACAATTTTTTTTTGTAGGTTAAATGAACTGATTCGTTCATCCGACAAGTTAAGAAATCAACGAACCGCAATTGAAGTTCAAATCCGAGAGAAGGAACTTCGATGTAAAGAGGAGTCTCAAATTAAAAAGGAGATTCAAGGGAAAAGGAATGAAGTACATCAAAAACGTGCTCAAGTGGAGAGACAAAGGAAAAAGGTCGAATTACTCAAAAATGAAATTGTTGGTAAGTCTCTTATTTTCAAACAGTAAATTTACCAGTAAAAGAACGTTACTAAATATGTGTCGTCTAGTTCTTCCCGAAATAGAAAAAGAACTAAAAGAGGTTTGCGAAAAGGCTGTAAAAGATATAATGCATTTTCAAATTGCAAAAATTGATGCCTTAGTGGTGTTAGGAAAAGCCATGGGCGAAAAAGCGTATTCTAAAACAAAGTTGTCCATCTTTAAGCAAGAGAATGAAGAGCTAGTTAATACCATCTCAGCTACCAAAGAAAAGAGGGACAGTGCAAGGGTATTTGTTGAAAATGTGTTGTACTGCTATACATATAAAGATTTTATGAATATTTTCTATTTCAGAACCGAATTGAAGTTATTACTAATAAATGTAGTAGTTTGAAACGGGAATCGAAAATGAAGTTGACCGAATCATTAAAATTAACCGATAAACTGGAACCGACCAACACACAATTTCCTCATAAAGAATTCTACGATAAATTGCCGAATAGCTCCGAAGAGCTTCGAGATATAATTAGTGATTTTAGTGGTCGCCTCGATTGCATGGATAATGTTGACTCTGAGGTATATCTATAAGTTAAATGATTTGTGCACAAGTTGTTGTATGAGTTTCTTACCGTTAATTTTACTCTCCATTATGTACTCCCCATTTCAGATTGTACGTGAATATGATGCCAAAAATAATGATGTTGAAAACTTAAAAAAAGATATTGAATCGAACTTACATGGAAATGAAAGTTTTGCCACTGAAATCAAGGAAATTTACGATAAATGGTTTCCAAGTGTTTTTCGAGTGGTTACTACAATAAATATACATTTTGGAGATTTTATGGAGTCCATGGGATACGTCGGTGAAGTGAAATTGATACACAAAGACGAAGTAATTAAATAACAAATTTTATAACTTCAGTAGCTTCTGTTGTCAGAAATATTACATAATGGGTGTTATTGTCTTAGAGTTATTATCTTGTTATATACACGAACTTTGTTTCTTTTAGTACGATTTCGATTCATATGGCATTGAGATATTGGTGCAGTATCGGAAAAATGTCCCCCTTCAAGCTCTAAATCGTCATGTTCAGTCCGGTGGCGAAAGAGCTGTCGCGATCGCTGTGTACACATTGTCTATGCAACATATAACACATGTACCCTTCCGTTGTGTGGATGAAATAAATCAAGGCATGGATGCTCGAAATGAAAGAAAAATCTTTGAAATGTTAGTTGACGAAACAACAAAGACCGGAAGGGCACAATACTTCTTTGTTACACCAAAGGTAAATATACAGATTTTCATGAATAAATCACAAATAAACGTTACAATATTCTTTTCACAGCTATTACGTAACTTGAAGACAAATGAAAGAATGACCGTTCATGTGGTTTTCAACGGACGAATGGTTCAGTCTCAAAGTGCGTTTGCCATAATTTAGTGACTTTTTAATCAATTATTTAATATCTTGAAATATATATATTTTCTGTTATGTGAAAAATGTTTATAAATTATAAAAAGAAACTGCACTACAACATCTGTTAATTTACAAAATGAGGGTATATACGCCCATGTGCCATGTTCCGAAAGTTTTTGAATTCCCATACTTTTTTAGATTCCCATTTTTTCCAAAATGGTGTGCTCAATTCCGAGCGAAAGTGTGGTTCGAATGAATAGCTTTGTTCGAATGTTCGAACTGTGTTCAATAACTATCAACAAAAAACATATGTTTTATTTGCAAATTTAACAACAAAATTAAAAAAAATGCCTGCTGGCTTGTTAATTGCCCTGGTTTCTACTAGAAGAAGACTAATGATACTGGAACGTGTTAAACGAGAATATGTCCACCAAAGTATAAAATTTATGTTTATTTGAAGAAACCTTTTCAACAAGTAGAACAATCTGGGTAAATTTCGTCAAAAGTTGTTCTTGATAAAAGGAGCCTTTTTATTTTCTTTAATTTTACTAGAAAAGCTAATCTGAATACTGTCTTTTTTAACTAAATGTTGTAAAAACAAGTTAAATATTAACTCTGCGTTCTTTTTTAACTTGTATGTGCTCAGAAAAACACGTAAAATCTCATTTCTTTTTCGATCCACAAGGCTATATGTGCTCGAATTAAATTCCCAATATTTTTTTGGGTATTCGGAATGGAGCACACCAAATGTGGGAAAATGTTTCACATTCGAGCAAACTCGAAATGTAGCACATGGGCGATAAAATCATTTGTGGAGTTCTGCCATCGGATTTTGTACTAACAAGAATGTCTCGTTTAGACGCACAAGACACTACAGTTTCCACAGTTGGACTTCCAAAACTCACCATTATTTCAATTAATCGACTTTTAGGAGACATATCTGTGCCCTATGAAGGCGAAAAAAATAGTTTCTGGTATTATCAACCAGAAAAATGAAAATGCTTAGCGTTGCTCAGTGTATGTTGCAGGTGTTAATATTTATACAAACTGATATCATATCTGTCGAATAGTTTCAATAGCTTTTTACTTTTAATGTTCTTTTTCAACCAAAAACGGTTAGGTTAGGAAGGGTGGTATTCGGAGACCCATAGGGTCCACTATGAATCGTTTCTATATAGTTGAAGAAAGTAGAGTTATAAAAAGTAATGATAATTGTTGTATGATCCCTGCCGTTCATCAATCTAATGTCCTGTTAAAAAACCAAGTTTAGCCAAAAATCTATCCCCCAGACATTTTAGTCTGTGGCGTTGCAAACATGGACAATGACAAAGACTGCGATTTCATTTCCTCAAATGTCACAGTGCCCTGGCATCCAGCATAAGCCAACGTTGTAGTCCCTTAGACGTAGACTTAGGGCCTGCCTACATTCATTAACTACTCTAGATGAAACCTGATGGCTTGTTATAGCCTTCAATGCTATCTGACTGTCGACGTAGAAAGTAATGTTATCACCTTTCGGTAGTATGCTACCGGAAGTTTGCTCCACAGCCCGCAATACTACTAAAATTTCTGCTTGAAAGACACTGCATTCATTCGGTAATCGGAAGGACATTCTAATGTACGTTTTGTAGGCACCTGCTCCTGTGTCAATGTCCATTTTGGATCCGTCGGTAAAGACCGCCCAAACCCTCGTGTAAGTAACTGACTCCTACCGATGAATCCGTCTCAGGCATTTCTAGTCTGAGCAGGGTCAGAAATTCTATTTTCTTGACTTTATAGTCCGATTGTCCCTTTGGTACCCTGGACTGTCCATGCAAACAGAATTCTGATAGTATCCAATGACCTGTTCTCGTATGTCTGAGCAGTGATCGTTGAGTCAAAAAGTGGCCGCCTCACTCACTTAAAAATATTTCGGTAGCGGAAGAATGATGTCTTTGATATTTCTATTCCAGGATTGAGCTCTACTCCGTTCAGCCACGGTAATCTCAATTTCTCTATCTTATATCTTCTGATAAAAAGTACCAGTTCTGTTTTATTAGAGTTATTTTTTGACCATGACCTCTCTGATGGTTGGGAGAAATTTCTCGGATACCGGCGTAAGCTACAATCTTCCTACCTCTTTGCTCAAATTCCCTAATAATGGTATTCACCGATAGAAGCCACAGAAGTGGAGAACTCCCCCTTTTGGTATACCCCTGGTGGCTAATTCCCTTCCTTGAATTCCCTGAGCCTAGGCTAGAGTTGATTTTTCTGCTACCAAGCATGTTATCTATCTAGCCTACCAATAAGTTTGATACAAAAAGTTTCACTAATGATTCTTTAATAACACTACTTTGTTGAAGCCTCCCTCTATGTCTAAGAAACCTAAATTTTTTTTGGAAAGTAATGTAGCCATGCAGGGAAGATACCATCTGTCCAACGAAACTATATCTCTGCGTAGATGCTTCTCTAGATGCGTGGTGGATACCAAGATGCTGGTTCTGCCTGTGACCACATCCTCATGGGAAGTGGGTTTATATAAGTAAAGAGGTCATTCATTTATAATTATTATTACGCCATGTTTAAAAAAAGAAAAAACTAAGTTTTTGTTTTCCTGAGATCAATAGCGTCGGATCTGAAAGTTAGCTAGATTAACAGAGCTCTATAAGTCAGGTGTTAGCGTATGAATTTGATATTGGCTCGGAAATTATAATTGTGGTACTGATGTTAGTAGTTTAGTTTTTGTTATTTTGTTTGTATTAATATATAACTTATTAGCATTAAGATACCGAATTTTTTTAAAGAAAATCTGTTTAATAAAGCCTATGTAATTAAATCACTCGAATTATGAATATCCGAACGAAATTCTGGGATTCAAACTATTTCAGAATTCAAGTTGGTTCGATTCAGTGATTCAGAGCAGGTTCGAATTTGTTTTTAGGTACACTTGAACCGTGGTTCCTGTTTGTTTCAGTGGTCATAGGAACAAAATCATTTTTTGATTTAATGTATTTTAATTAATAAGAAATAAGTTGCTAAAAATAGTCTACAGATTTTCCTCTGCCCTCAATACAGTACAGCGGACCTCACAGTAGCTAGGATAGAGATGCAAGGTGGCATCTCTTTCTTCATCGTCTCCTGCTACATAACGCACGCCGAAGATTCCCCACCTAGTAAGGTGTGGTCAATTGTACACCCTGGAAACACTATTATTCTTGGGTGCGATGCAAATTCCAGGCATACAATATGGGGCAGCTCAGAGATTAACGACCGTTCGGATAATTTCAGGAGCTGGGAAGATGTCATAGATTTGACTCTTATCTCTGACAAAACTTCTCTCACATTAGATAATTGGCATGTGTTCAGTAAGAGATCTTTCTTAGATCATAATTGGATACTCTTTAACATTAAAGGCGATCGCCCTACTCACAATAGCTACCGCAATCCCAAAATGACAAATTGGAAGAGATTCAACACAGTTCTGGGAAGTAAACTGCGTGAACCAGACTGTATACAAACGTCAACAGCCTCAGTGGAGACTCTTGTGGGTTCTCTGGAAAAATCCCTAGATAAAGCTTTTAAAGTTTCGTGTGCAATAACTCGCTCTAAGAAAACCTACCTACCATGGTGGTCTGCGGAGCTCTCTTTACTACGTAAAGAATCGCGTAGGACTTACACTTCAAGCTATACAAATAAGTCCTGGCAGCCATATAAGGAAAAACATGCAGAACACAAAAAAGCTATTAGAGACGCTAAAACGCAATCATGGAAAAGTTTCTGTGGCTCAATAGAGTGCACTAATGAAACCGCACGATTAAGAAATATAATGGTCAAAGGACACTGAAGTCCCACCTATGTAAGACGGAATGATAAGATAGAAAGTTCAGATGCAACTCTTGAAATACTCCTGAAAACACATTTTCCGGGATGTACGGACTTCAGGAACACAGAAATTCAACCAGTATTAAAAAATGCTAACAGCTACGAGGTTGACAAAGTCATTGATGAGGATAAGCTATCATGGGCCATCAGAAACTTCTCCCCCTATAAATCTCCAGGACCAGACAGTATCATACCAATGATGCTTCAAAGTGCGGAGACGAAAATCATACCTGACTGATATTTACAAAATGTGTCTCAAACTCAACTACATCCCCTCAATATGGAGAAATGTTAAAGTCGTTTTCATCCCCAAGGCCGGGAAGCGTAGTCATGAGACGGCTCCTCGTAATTAACACTATTCTATGGATCAACTTGACAACAATGGTATAAATGATGATCTAATCATAGTGATATCGGGGATGTTTCCGCAGGTACTTTGCGACATCACGAGTCACACTCTCTACTCAATCAACTCATGGGCCATAAGCAATGGACTAGGAGTAAACCTAGTAAAATAGATCTGGTTCTGTTCACTAGAATATACCAAATCCCGTCTTTCAAATCACCGTGTCTAGGCGGCAAGGAACTACACTTATCGGATCTACACTGATGGCTCCAAAATGGATTGCGGTTTTGGCTCGGGGATATTCTCTAGGGAAGCCAACCTGCAACGCTACTACCGTCTCCCGAATGGCTACAGTGTCTTTCAAGCGGAAGTTTCTGCCGCAAAGGAAGCCTGCGTTCTATTAATGAATCTACATATTTCTGGACGCATCTGTATTTGCGTTGACAGCCAAGCTGCCTTACTCTCTGTAAAATTCTGGGTGACCTCCTCGGTTTTGGTGAAGAATTGCAAAGGAGCTACTGGCAAGACTTAGAGCCTGTTTCCATAAAACGAATTTCTTCGTTCGTTACAAATGGTCAATATTTAAGCGCATTACAATGTATTTTAATCCGTAGTGAGAGCTTATTCTTTTGAGATTGTGTTCCATATGTCAATATCTAACGTACATCAGAAAACCAGAATTGAATTATGTCTGAAGCCCGTTTTACAGAGCTTCCAATTATGACAATTTGCAACGAACGAACGAATTCGTTTTATGGAAACAGGCAACTAGGCTTTTGTCAGCGGTAACCTTAGTGTGGATACCTGGTCACAGGAATTTATATGGGAACGAACGGGCTGATGAGCTAGCAAGGAACTCTGCACTCGACGCAGTACACGTATCCGTACCAATAGGGTCCATTAAGAGGAGTGTTTTGCAACACTACTTGTCACAGGCAAACTCCAGATGGAGAGTTTTAGCTTCATGTCGAATCTCAAGGAAAACATGGCCTGAATACAATCAGAGAAGATCTGGATCTCTAATCGCCTACAACAGGAAGGATATATCTAGACTGATATCCGTACTCACAGGACACTCGTTAATCGCTAACCATGCACGACACCTGAATCTAGAGTATAACGACCACTGCCGCAGCAGCGACGATGAAGACGAAGAAGAGACAGTTGAACACTTCCTGTGCGGATGCCCCGCACTGATGAACCTACGACTTAAGACACTGCGCTCCTGGTTCCTGGATGATATCTCCGAGATATCAAACTGATCAGCCTTATTAAATTTCTCAATCTGACGAACTGGATATGAGTTAACATGACAACAGGCGGTTTAAGAGTGATGTGGTAATAAAATTCAAAACGGTGTCACTAGACGCTACATGACGTTCCTTGGTTTCTGGAGCGGCTAAGTAAACCCACCAATAACAAATAAATAAATTAAAACTTGTAAAGGGTGTTTTTTATTGAGGTATAGAACTTCGAATTGAAATAAAACACAAGAAAATCGTTTTAATGTCCATCAATTTGGCTTTATTGGAAGGATAATTTTATGCCATTAATGTTTAAATATGATTTCGGGCATGTGGCCGCCGCGGCTGGCTCGAATAAAGCCAATTCTACAGGTCCAATATTCAACCACTTGTTGCAACCACAACTCATCCACATTCATGCCATCCAATTCGGGAACAAAATAGTCGGTTATCATGGCTCTATACCGGTCTCCATTAACGGTAACTGACTCTCCAGCATTATTTCGGAAGAAGTATGGCCCAATGACTCCACCAGCCCATTGAGCACACCAAACAGTCAGTTTTTGTGGATGTAATGGCATAAAATGGACGGAGCTTGCGGTGAACTTCGCGAACTGAACCATTACTTTCGAAATAAATTTGCACGATTTGCAAGCGTTGTTCTTTTGTCAACCTGTTCATGATGAAATGGCAAACCAAACTAAATACTAATCACTTGACAGCTGACAAAATGGTCGCCAGTTAAAAAAGTGATGCCAACTTAAAGTTCTATACCCCAATAAAAAACACCCTTTAGAAGGAGTAAATTATTCTGTGGAGGAAGAAGTAATTACAACCTTCTCAGGAGATATTATTAATTTATTGTTTAGGCTGATAATAACCTAATGTTATTTTATTTTTTTAGAGTTAATCCAAACCAGACGATATACGTCCAAGCTGGATAATGCTCTAATATTATTTTATTTTCTTTAGTTAAAAAAAACGTCGCTTTAGATTGTAAGTTCTTTATTTGGCAGCAGCTCTTCAGGAATGACATTAAAATATTACTTACGGCTTATTTTATAAAACTTTCAATTGAGTCTTAGAAACATAAAGGAACATTGAGAGTTTTAGTGAAATATGTACATATACATAGTATATAATTTACAAATGATAGAAAGGGACAAACTTAGAATGAATGTAAAAAAAGAATAGGTACTATGCACCAAGAATGATAGAAACAATGACTACGCAATCCCGCGCAGAGAAAAAAATGTTCTGCGCAGGTTGATCGAATGACGTCACGCGTAGTGTATTCCAATTGGCTGATAGTCAAAATGGTTTCAATTGCAGAGTTGCCAGCAATAGTTCTTACGCTGTGTTTCAATCTGAAACTTGTCACTCGTTGTACATACAAATAGAGTTGGCAACCCTTACATGGGACAAACTACGTCATCTCCCGGGAAATCATGCGCATGGAAATCATCTTTCTTTCTATCATTCTTGCTATGTACTGTGTACGTATAAGAGATCGGTAATTGTAACAGATTACAGTTTGATTAACAGTATAAAAAAATAAAATCAGTACATTGATTAGTTAATTGATCCAATTAAACGTAAATGAATATTAATGATTGCAGCATTTTGTTACAAACTGTTTAACAAAAATTTGTGTCGATGGGACAGAAAATAATTCGTCCTATTCTAATCTCCCGGGGAATACAAACATTTAATTATTTACATTTTTTTAATTTTTCTTTGATGAAACCTACAAATAATTTTAAAATTCTCAGAGTATCTTTTCGTATACTTGCGCACATCTTAATGCTGTGGAAGAGGACCAAAATATCAGCCAAAAGTTTGCAAGACCAACACACGACTCGTTAAATTCGCTTGAATTCCCCCAATCATGGTAAGTACATCTACTGTATGTGGACAGAAATCAGTTTCTTTTGAAATATGATAGTATTTTGTCGTCGGTAGAAAAAAACCGGAAATGAGCGAAAAACAAATTTATCGGTGGCTGCTGGAAAAATAAACGCTGGATGTGAAACCATTCCGAAATTAAACAAAATGGTTGAGAATGCGAATGCAAAATCTGAAACCAAGGTAACTGGAACGAGTGCTATCCTTGAAAACAAATCAGTCTTTTAAAATTGGTTCGGGAGAAATTTCAAGACCAAAGAATGCTTCGGTTTATTCGGAGATGATGCAACTTCATAGAGAACGTCAAACTTTTTGAGTATTTCCGAAATCGTGGAAGATTTAAAATTTGTTTCCTATTCCTGTTTTTCCTGATGATATAAATAATTTGAGACCAAGAGTAATTCGGCAGAATATGGATAGTGTTCTATGATAGTTAGGCTATTAAGATAAATGCGTCCAAGAGGGAATCTATTTGTTTTCGAAACGCGTTTAGTTGTGGTTCCTGAGAGTAAATAATTGAGAGTTTTTATTCATGGGGAGAGGTCCCGAAATGTTCTGCAGAAAGCTTAAGGATATTTGGTGTCTTTTTCTTAAATTTTGTGGAATAGAAACTTACAGGAGGAGACTTAGTTATTATTGTACAAGACAAGGTCATTTAATATGGATTTCCGATATGGTTCAATGAATCCCCGGGAGTAATAAAGGAGTTTGTGACTTTTGAAAGGAACATTTTGCGTTTCTGTATTGGCTGGAATTTGTAATCGTTCTCCAAACGTAATTCCAATAAGTATAATTGCAAGGAGTAAGATGTTACTCCGAACGGTCTGTACATCTGTGATGTCATAAATAGATTTATCATAAGGATATCGTTGCATTTATTTAAGCAATTATAATGCGCAGAAGAACTAATTTAAATTATTTGTCTCCTATTGGACTTTTAAATAAAAGTCTAACGGAGTTTGATATCGCCGTTTGCATTCGCATTAATATATATACTAAAGTACTTCCATCACCGACAAGGCATGGTGCCGTTAACACCAATTAAGTGTGTGTGGTTAAATGCTTTAAACCCGAATTTTGATATTGCCAGTGAAAAGTCGTTTTTCAAATGACAAAGGATGCTGTTCGACAAATGTCGGTATAGACTCGAAAACATATGCTATTGGCACAGAAATTAATACCTCCTGAAAAAGGTGAGCGGTGCGACGCCCCTTAATTAAAACAACGCTATATATGTCAAAACTACATAAAAATGTCATGGAATTTTACAGTAAATTACTGTCCCCTTGGAATTGTCATGGCTATATTAGAACATGATCTGACGATATGATGTGTAATATTTCGAGAAACAAACTCCAAAAACCATTTTTTCAAAACAGGGCCAGTTTCATCTACATTGAATATTGCATGAGTGATCAAATTATGTTCACTTATAATTTGATGAATTTGTCTTCTAAAGACATTTGAAATGCGTACCATGTGCATTCCAAATATGATCTTATAACACGGATTGAATTTAAAAGTTATGGTACAATTTATTCCGCTTGTTTGGGCACATCCGTTACATCTAACCAAATCGGTTCATGCGACAATTAAAGTAATATTTTTAACTATCTTGACAATTTAGGAAATATTAATTCGTCATTAAAGTTTTTTGTTTTTAATATTTAAGTCCAGAACTCTTTAATGCTTTAATATCATATTTGCTTAATTTGTACTCTAAAGTCATAGATTCAAATGTAGTTTCTTCAGAAAAAATATGAGATCAATATTACGTCTAATGAATATTTCTTAGAGACTTACAAATGATCCAGTTCTAGTATGTTTACGAATTGAAGTTAGTTTTAGCAGTAATCGCTTAACATCCACAAAACATATTTTATTCTATTAGGTGATAATGTCAACATTTTGTTTTATTATGTTTACTCCCTGAATGTTTTAAATAAAAGTTAATGTATGCACTTAAAGTTATTTAAAGGAAAAAATAAGTCCCAACGTCACTACAAAGTTTTATTTTGACAAAATAAACATACAATTGGGGAAATTCACATACTATTTGCAACACTAATCCAACCTTTCGATTCAACTTGTGTGTACGCAACCTTTCATTCTTTATTTAAGATTATACATTTTCATTTGTTCGTTATATCGATTACAAAATTGGTTCCAGTGTTCGTAATATAAGATACTCAATGCAAATGTGTTTAGCAGTTCGTTAAATGCAAAATTAGTTAAACCGATGGTGAGTTAAATCGGAATACTACTGTATATATTTATGTATTAGTTTTCAGGTTTGTGATCATGAATTAAGATTTCGATATGTTGACGCATTTCACCCTGGCGTTTGTCATGATTCTTTCACGTGGACTATCAGTGGCATTAGAGTGATCAGTTATGTGTCCAAAAAACGTTTTAATGTTCTTGTCCCTGGCCAAGTTGAGGATTGAAACCAGTCCCTGTGAGTTAGCCAGCCTCTAGCAATTCAACGACCTTGGCGCCATATAACACGTTTAAAAAGGCAAGGGCCTTTTTTTACAATTTTCAATAACGACCTTTTTCAAAATATAGATGATTGCTGCTTGGTTTTTTGCATATGCTGACGATGGTTAGCTGCTGTGTAGTGGTGATGTTCATAATGTTGATGGAAGTGGAAGTGGAAATTTATCATGTTTTGCGGACATTATTTGGAAGAATTCTAATAACCGTTCGGTCAATGCTTCAAAAACTAAAGCGCTATTATTTTCCTGTCATGTCTCAATGATTTGCCACTAACCTACAATGGGGCTGCAATTGAATTTGTTCATATCAGGCAATGTCTCGGTGTAGTTTTGGATGAAAAGTTGTCCTTTGATTTGCTAATTAATAATGTTGTTACCCATACAACTCTATCTCTTCGTCCACTCTACACAACTAATTTAGTAATACCCCGTCATATAAAGCTTAAATTAGTACATAACAGTGAAAGCTCCGGTGGGCGGACACCGACGGTCACAGTGATTTTGTCCATCCACGGGAGATGTCTGCCCAGCGGAGATTAACTTGCTCTAAAAGTACCGCATGGGACCGAGAAATTTGTCCGTCTACAGGAGCTGTCCGCGAGTAGAGCTTTTACTGTACTTAGTTATGCCTAATATTTTGTACTGCCTGGAAATAATTTGTGGGCCAAAAATAGAATTTTTAATAAAATTAGATTATGTATTTACCGAGTAGTT
This sequence comes from Hydrotaea cyrtoneurina, assembly GCA_958296145.1. Classification (NCBI taxonomy): domain Eukaryota; kingdom Metazoa; phylum Arthropoda; class Insecta; order Diptera; family Muscidae; genus Hydrotaea; species Hydrotaea cyrtoneurina. The sequence continues at coordinate 61,064,655 of OY282515.1, forward strand.
CCATATTTATTTTCTCTTAGGCGGTTTAATCATATAATTCCATATGTAAATCAATTCATAGGTTTTTCTTTTCGCGTTTTCTTTTATACCAATCTCTTGTGTTATTTTACAAAATTTATAAAATACAGTTTTGTTTCTGTCAGTCGAGTTTCATTGATTATTTCTTAGTTGAATCACGTTTTCAGCAATATGGTTATAGTTGTATATTCGAAATTTCAAACAAAACCATTTTTAACCTTCGGTTATAACTTTCTTTAGGATAACCACACGCTGTGAAAATGATGGAAAATCCAACCAGATTTTAATGTGTTGTTATAAAAATGTGCGATTCCTTTTAACTCAAATTTAAATAAAATTTAAAAAATAATAATTTTAATTTTTGGGGTAAATATGTTTTTAACATTATGTTTGTAATTTGCTTAAGGATATTAATGTGGTCACAAGTCAAACCGGCCTTAGTCCGTTTTTAATTAATTCGTCGCTGAAACTCAGGAGTGGTTTGTTGTTTAACTTTTTTACAGATTCTAAGGAAATGTATTATTTTACTTACTTCTTACAAAATAGTTATGTATTTATAGACGATCGAAATATGAACTCAATTTTGTCCTAACTCGAGTTAGACCGTTATGGTTTGTGACTACAAATCCAAGCAGTGTTTGGTTACCATTTCGTGGATTTGGACTGCAAGTGGTTTCCACAAAAGACAGTTAGCTCTGGCAAGGCGGCACTAGCTTAAACGATATAGAATTTGGCGCCATCTTGTGGACAGATTTTGCAAACGGTATGGACTGCTGTCTTTTACATGTGCTTTGTTTTACTCCAGAACATCGCTGTGTTTAGTAGAGTCTGTTTTTTGGTAATTACGTTTTGGGTACTCATTCTATTAACGGTACTTTCGAACAGTCATTGCATTTTGGCAAATCTGGCAATTGTTTGTTTTGTGATTAGTGCCATTACGCTGCTTACAGAATATTTGTTTTGTTGTAATTTAAGAATTCTTAACTTTTGTTTGTATTGAAAATAAAACAATTCGGCTGCAATGCGGGATAGATTTAAGAAAAATTCCTCGATCAAGAATATGATGATTTCAGTGAAAAAAAGAGCCGATCAGTGGCAGAACGAAGTAACGACGGTAAGAATTGTGCTTTTATTTGAAATTTTAAAGGGCATTAGCGAATCGTATGTACGTCACCAGCGAATGCCACATGAAAATTCCAATTTAGCGCAGAAACGCGTCAATGTCGGTTCCTTTTTGGCGTGGATAGTACGACGGACTTATGAAGGCGAAGATATTTGTTAAAATGTGTCGTACTCTCAATATGTTGGGACTTAGTAGGCCAGTAGCGGATCTGGATAACTGCTGATCTAAAAAATCCCAACCATATTAAGAGTATCCATTTGAGTTTGGATTACTGATGCACAGTACACACACACAACCGTTCCAAAATGAAATTGCACGATAACCACCCACCACTTCACTAATGCGTTGTATATTCTAGACTGAAATTGAAAATGTAATAACAGATTTATTAATTCATATCAATATGACAATTACTGCACTAGCAGTGGGTACATGTGATCCATTACAAAAAGGTCTACAACTATTGGCTTCGTCGGCATTGAATACTGCAATTGAATCTGTAGTGTATTCGGCCGTAACTGTGATTCAACCTTGCATCTGCGGTTACCTCAACGCTCAAATGGATGACTTTTATTTTGTAGTGTTGCTTAACGCCACATACGAGAACATAATCAATCGCACACACATTTCTAACATATTGCAAAACAATCAAGAAAAGGTCTAAAGTCTGGTGGACCGACTGTATACTGCTATGCACCATTTTAGTATTAGGAAGAGCAAAAAATGAAATAGGGTCGGTCCGATTACAACCTTTTAAAAACTGACTTGGCTTATTCGGAATGGTTGAACTGAAGCGACTTTATGAATCCGGTTTACATCTCTAAATTCTCTATAAAATTAACCCTCTAACCGGTAACCGTTCCTGTAGGAACGGTTGACAACATTCAAATTTCCCAAACACGTTGCAATACGTGCCGGTTAGAGGGTTAAATTGTATAGGTATACAGACTGACAGCTTAAGAAGAGTCTGTGCATTAATGTGTCGTTGAGGGAAATAAGGATATGGATAATATTGCAATGGACAATATTGGAAGTTGGTTGAAATTGTGTACAGTCGACAAAATTATGTTAATTTACTACGGTAATTGAGAATAGAAAAATGCCAGGCATGGTGTTCTTGTTAAACCCAGTTAGCTAATTTTTTGTTTCTTTGTGCAAACGAAACAGTCAAATTCAAATGTGGTTGTTGAACAACGACAGATGTTTTTAAGCGTTTGGTTATCGCAAATTAGAGAACACAAGAAGAGTGTACAAGTGAATTAAATACTTATCTGGCATTTTCTTGTTAAAGTTGATTGTATGCAAATGCTTCTCATGTTGTGGAAATCAGCGTCTTTGGCGAAGTACGATCCAATGATGACGCCGGCCCATAAAGCCTATTAATGATGAAATAGAAAAACAAAATGGACATTATTGACTTATATTCCTGTTACGAATCACACATGAACTTAACGCTGAAAACCCCATCAGCAATCTAATCATCCTTTACAATCAAGTCTGCCTTATTGATTGTGCCTTGTGAAAATTGCCAAATACAATTTTTGTAATTGTGTTGTTTTTTTTGGCAATCAGTTACCCAATTTCATTTGTCATAATTGGTAGTGTCTTGTGGGTAAGTGAATATTTCATTAAGAAATTCGCCTTACACAAAAATAATTTTTTTGCCTGTAGAAAGTCCTTTCTCTCGCATATTTACCCGACGTAGCTTCTTACAACAGATCTGGCAAACGCAATCAATCAAACAAACCCATACACTAAATTAAAAGATCAAATCGTTGTCAATTAAATAAAAGATGTGAATTGTTTTACATATGTACATACGTATGTATATTTATTTATATTCAAATAATTTCCCAAATGATGTAATTAAGCCGGAATTTAACTCAAAAACTTTTACATATGTACATACGTATGTATATTTATTTATATTCAAATAATTTCCCAAATGATGTAATTAAGCCGGAATTTAACTCAAAAACTTGAATTTTTATGAGGCAATTAAGCGGGGTTTATTTTAAAGCTTGAAAGCTTGTTTATTGTTGTTGACACCGAGAAGCTCTCACTAACCATTGACGAGTTATTGGCCCAGTACTGAGGTAGTTTTACGTTCGCCGCCCCGTCTACAGGCAAGGAAATATTTATATGGTACGTATTTATTGGTATTTTTTTAAGAATCTATATTTAATTTAAACACTATTTTTAAAACCAAATCTTTTTACTTAAATTATATTTCCAAAAATTCCTAGGTGAAACATAGGGTCTTACCAAAGTTGTTCGAGTGCCTATGACTCCAATCCTTTTGCGTCTTTGTGGGTTCCAGTCTATTGTGGCTTTGGCAATGTCATTTGCTGGTTTTCTTAGGGTATGGCCCAACCACTTCCACTTCGGGCGTTTTATAAAGGGTCCGCCATCTAACGTTTTTTTTCAACTAGTGCTTATTTCGTTTTCGTTATCGGGCCATGTTGAACGAATTTTTGTTTACAAAAATTGAAGAGGAGGATATTGGCAACATTTGATTTCAACAGGACGGCGCTACGTGCACAAAGCCGAAGCTACACTCGATGTTTTGCGCCCTGTTTTTGAAGATCGCATTATCAGCCGCAGAGCTGATGTCGATAGGCTACTGCATGGCCAGCCGAGGCAGCCATTTGAATGAAATTATTTTCCATTATTACCCGGAAGGATTGTACTTGTTGTAGTAGTTTATTTTATAGAAATTTCAAAAAAAAAAGTTATTTGGCGAACCCTGTATGTTGTTTAATATACATTCGATGCAGCGTTAAAAAAAGTGGTACAAGTCTGGAAATGATTCCACGTATTTTGGAATATTGCAAGCTTTTGCACTGTACCATATAATTATTTCGATACCTGTATTTTAATTCTTCAAAATAGTAGTCTAAAGATAATATGCAACTTACATGAACAAGATAATGATCTCAAATACGCGGCAAAATAAACATAACCCTGTTTAAAGGATAATAGCATCAATGTCCCCAAAAACGTCACCAGGCATAAATCCAATCAAAAATTGGAGAAATGTCGTCAAAACTTGACTAAGAGACTAACTCTCATGAAGTTTGACAACTTTTTGAGGTTTTTTGGTACTCTATACCAGATTCAGTCTACTGGAACTGAGAACACTCCCAGGCCATGGTTATGTCTAACAATTTTAAACATTAAAGAATCTCCAACAAATTTATTAAACAAATAAAATACCCTCTTCGAATAGATTTTAGTTTTTTATTTAGGAAAGAAAAGAATTATAATGATATTAATAAGAAATAGTTCAGTCTTTAAAAACATTAAATAAATGTAAATAAATAAAATGTATCCCTCTTTTATCCTAGGTAGCGAGACTTTTTCCACTTACAAAAAAATATTATTAAATATTTTTTTTTTAATTTAATAGCTGAAAGTATTAAAATAAATATAAAAAAATGGCAAAAAGGTTTAGCCGTTCATAAATTAAGATGACCAACGAACATCATATCATTTTTATTTTATTTATTTATTATAAATTGCAATACAAAGTAAATTTATATCCTAATTTTTGGCCCAAAGGTAAACCGGGTGACACAGACCATATGGCTAGATTTTTGCAACGACAGACCAAAGCCTTTTGTGGGAATCGAATCCACAACCCCCACGCTGATGGGCAAGCCTATATGAACATTTCCACCAATAGGTCCACAGAATCCAAAAATTAAATAGTCAAATTTTACTAATGCAAACAAATGTTAAATTTATTCATAAATTTATTACGAGATACAGTCGAATTCGATTAAGCGGAAATGAAAAAACCAAGATATTTTTTTCATTTATGGGGTATTTTCAATAAAAAGGACTTCTGATAACACTCTGCGACAAATGGTAAGGGTCAGTGATCGGTTTGGAATGAAACCACCGGGGAAAGTTATATTGGTAAAAAAAAAAGTCATACGTGTTCCAGCGTTTCGCTGGGTCTCATCTAGGAATCGAGATATATCGATTTGAAGTTAGTAAGTATCGTATAGGGGAATTTGTCACGTTTTAGGCTCTTTTGTTTGACATAACTCGAGAACCACTCGTCCGATTTAGCTGAAACAAATTTAGAAAAATTAAGAATTACAATTCCTCTAATCTGTTCTTAAACCGTTTTCCTACTTAAGCAACAGTTTCGCAATTATAAATAAATGTATGAAAAAAAAAAATTATTTTTGCCTAAAAATTAAAAATTAAAGTCCTATTACTTCCAGAACATTGGAGTGAACATGTCTCTCAAAATTCACTTCTTGCATCACCATCTCGATTACTTCAGCAAGCAGCTAGCGTCAGAGTCGGATGAACATGCCGAGCGCTTCCATCAAGTGGCCATGCCCATGGAAACGCGATATAAAGGCAAGAGGCTCGACTCGCTGGTGGCTGAAATTTGTTGGTGGTCCCAAAAGACGTACGATCCCGACAATGAAGATGAAGAAGAAGAACATACAATGGGAGTTTCCTCCGAGGATGAAGACAGATCCTCATCCGACACAGACTCTGAACAAGTAGGCGAACCACCACGCAAGAAAGAAAAGGGAGCAAACAAACGAAAATAAATGTATTTAAAAAAAAAATAAAAAAAAAAAAATTTTCTTCATGCGCTTATTTTTAACATGGAAACTATTACTTGTAAAGGAAAATAATATATGAACAGATTAAGGGAATTGTAATTCTTGGTTTTTTAAAATTTATTTCAGCTAAATCGGACGAGTGGTTCTCAAGTTATGTCAAACAAAAGAGCCAAAAACGTGACAAATTCCCCTATACGATACTTACTAACTTCAAATCGATATATCTCGATTCCTAGATGAGACCCAGCGAAACGCTGGAACACGTATGACTTTTTTTTTACCAATATAACTTTCCCCGGTGGTTTCATCCCAAACCGATTGTGGTGTCGCACAGTGTAATTTAACCTTCTTCGATTTAAATGTACTCAATATGTACTTTTGAAATTGTTCTATGAAACGAAGAGAGAAACTTGTGGCACAACTATAAAAACAAATGTATGTAAAATTTAAATTCGATTTTAATGAGCTTTTATGAACAAAGTAACTTATTTACATTTGACTGAGTTGCCTTTGTTTTGCTCGTTTTTGTTGCCTTTACATTCATAATACTTCTCTTAAGCGGTGTTCATATCATATACATAAGTTTGCGTCTTTGCATTAAAAATGTGATTCACATAAACGATTTCTCAATAAATCGGTTTTTCGTTTAAGCGACGTACAAGCAATGGAAAAATCAAATCCAGATTGATTAGTAACAGTCGTTACTAATATTTATTTTCAATTAAACGATTATTCTCAATTAAAAGGCGTGCGCTTATCCGAATTCGACTGTATTCAACTATACATATTTTTGCAATGCATTGTTGCATATTTCGATGTCCCGTGAAAAAAAACTGTGTTTGATATTCATGATAATTTATTTTTGTTTATTACATTCAGACCTGTAGTTCCCGAACTGTTATTACCTAAAGTTTCGCTAGTGATGGCACGATAAACCGAAGTCCAAAGTAGTATGGGAAAAAGCGATGTGTGAGAAGAAGTTTCAAATGCTCGCGTGGTGATATTGAATTTGATTTATTGGCATTTGACCACAAATGAAGAGGAACGGACAATAACGCAAATCATCCTGAAGGTGAACTATGATTATTCCGCAATACTCTAATTAATACGCAATGTGAATGACGGTGGAAAGAAAAGTCGCGTTCAAAAAATATTGTGTTTTAATTTGAACATTATTTGTGCCATCAGAGCGGATTTTTTCGAAGCAGGTGAAACAGTGGTAAAAGAACGGAATGATTAGTGTCATAAAATGTATTTTTTGTATAAAACAGATTGAATTATTTCTGATAATTTTTAGTTTTAGCTAAAAATACCGGTTAATAGATTAATTGCTTTAAATTAATTGCAATTAACAATTAGTCGTTTCAATTAATAAAGTGATTAGTTATTTTTTTTGGCCATAACTAGGTTTCGCTAAACTCGGCGCCTGAACTGTGGTTTGCAATGTTGAAAGCGAAAAAACCTTTGCTCAAATTATATGGCATATTAAAGGTTATAAGTTAAGCTTATAGTCAAAATAAAAATCCGTTTTATTTCTACTTTCCCAGATTTAAATAACTTAAAAAAGTTGGAACGTGTTTACTATGAAGGTCAGCTTTTATTTTTAACTATGTCCATATTTCTAATAATCATTTAAAATTAATATTTCAATTTCCGACGCAAGGAAAGGAATGTTTTTCTTAAGTGGTACATACAGAAATATTCAAGAATCAAATACCAAAAATCTCTACGACAAACGTGATATTGTATTATAAATAGTATTGCGTTCAATAATAACTGAGCTGTTTTACATTGGGTCCTTTATCGCAGTATTCATAAAAATTTAAAACAACTTTACAAACCTTTGTTAAGAAAGATTTGTGAAAATTGTTTTTGTATTTTCATAAATTTTTTTTATCAAAGGTTTGTAAACTGCTTTAAATTTTTATGAATACATGTACATATCACATTCCATCTAAAAGCGTTTTTACATTTCATTTTAGAAAACTCTACCTCCCGACAAACAAATGGCAACATCTTATGGAGATCGTTTTATACCCCGTCGTTTTTTGCTGGCCAATCGGGATAGAAACTTAAAGTTTACCGTCACTAAACCTACGAGGGACATCCTACAATTGGTAATATCGTATTAAATGAGTCGTAATTGATGTCATTCTTCTTCAATTAAATTATTAAAAACATTGTTAGTGCACGAATGAAAACTACTGGAGAGAAAATACTTTTGTGCCCATGATCAATTTCATAACGGAAATGAGAGATGACCGAATATACAGCCTTGTGGATCCGATAGTAAAATCAACTGGCTTCATTGCTCGGACATGCTGTAGAGAACTCAGCGATAAAATGGGGTTGGATTGGCCTTGCAAGCCTCGTTCAAAACCTTGTGCCTATTCAGATATAACATTTGATTTGCCCGACTACGATTCTAGCTGTGGTATGTAACGAAATTTCAACAGAGAATTCCGAAAGGAAGAAATGTAAAAGACGAACCTATTATTGATAAATACGAACGATATGTTTAAGGAATGTTTTTATAAAGAAAGATTTAATTTTTGTAAAGTTTTAAAATTAATTTAATTGCGGTCCAGTACTGGGGAAAAGGCAAACAGTTGGGAAAACAATTTTTCATTTATTTGGTTGGTTTACGTGGCCGCTCCAGAGACAAAGGAGCGTCATGTAGCATCTAGTGACACCGTTTTGAATAAAATTATTTAAAAAAGACATATATTTACATTAAGGACTCTTCTTTGTGCTCCCTACAAAACTGAAGTGCCTTAGCCATTCCTAAGTTCATTTTAAATGCAAATGAGATAAGATTCTTATGTGAAATAATATACATCATTTCGTAGAGATGAAAACATTTTAGTAATTACGCTAATAATGAATATCCCGTCCTAGCGAACGAAAGTCTTTATTCGAAGAGTAGATTGTCTCCAAACTAATTTGCCATCTTCACATTCAAACTAAAATATGTGCTGCCGGAACATAAGTAACGTACCATCAAAACGAGTGGTATTTAGCCAATCTAGGTTGCTAAAAATATTTCGATGGCTTGATGCCATTTTAAATTATCAAAACAGGACATTTAAAAAAATCTTAAAACTTATTTTTTTTAATGAAATTTCAGTCATCTAAAATATGTGACAAACGAAACGTTGGAACGTGGTGGAACACAACTGTGGGAATTTTTCAATGTAGCTCTTCCGGTACCAATATATATTAAAGTTGATTTAATCCAATGATGTGGATTTAATCATATTTACCGACTTCACAATTATCCATTTTAATCTAATTGATCAAATAAAAGCCACAGTTATTACACATATTCAAAAGTTACCACTCTCAAACCCAGTAAACCAAATTAAATTTAAAATTTGAAAAACGGTATTACGGCTAAGTACTAAGTACTTAAAATTCATCAAGTCAATGAATTTCTTCATCAATTTGATGTAGAACTATTGAAGAATCGTTTTCATTGATTTGATGTACAGTTTTATTGGATACATTTTTACAGTATGGCCAAATGTCACCGATTTCGGTTTTCGTTTTGTGAAACTATCAACTCGAGGGAGTTTTTATTATTTATTGAACACTTGCATTTAACTATTTCACGCATTAAACATATAAAAGAAAATCACTGATTTACTTTTAATTTCCATAAAGAATTTGTATAACTATCGTTTTTTGTGTGTTCGAATTTAGAACAGAATTTGGTCGATTGGTCATCAAAAGGGCAAATAGCATTGTCATTTGGCCACGACGTAATCATTTGGCAAAGTAAAGTTGACATCACTATGGCATTTAACATTAAATGTCCCAGATCATTGGCGTACAGTCCATCGGGTGAATTTTTAGCCATTGGCTGCAAGTCCGTTGGCTTCCCAGGTTAGTGTGATTTCATCATTCGGTGTCTCAAAGTCCAAATACTATGTATATACATGTTTCTGTCCACCCAATGTAGCTCTAGAACTATGGGATGTGTCATCTCCGGATGACTTTTCTGTAGTCAGTGGGAAGATATTCCAACCGAAATATTCCGATGTGTTGTGCATTGAATGGACATCATCAGGTACACAAATTATATGCGGTACCCGTTACGGGACCATGTATATTCTTTCTGTACCCGAATTGAGTACCGTCAAGAAAATACGTAAACACCAGCTTCCAATAACCATAATAAGATTCTCGCCCACTATGCGCTATTTGGCCACCGGAGATGCCGAGGGGAATATAGTAATATACAATTGGAATATGTGTACGGTATATCTTTATGTGAAGTCGCGGCGGAAACTGAATGTCGTTTTTGACTGGCATCCATGGACGGGCGTTGATTTGGCAATTTGTAAGTGGTATCACGTAATATTGGCCCAAATTCAACCGATTGTATTTCAGCCGAAGATGTTCCCGCCTCGATTGTATTGCTCCATGTGCCGAGTAAGAAAATTGTGGCCTATTATCAACAAAATGGGAAAAAAATCGCAATTAATTCAATATCGTTTAGCAAAGCCACGGGTGAGCTACTGGTCAGTACATCAAGTCAAGGTAAGCTCGTTTTGTTAAAAAGTAGGTTTCTACTTTTAAAAGTAGATAGATATACTTTCATACTAAATCGAACACATCTACGACATTCTGTCCGTCTCGTGGACTCTCATAGGAGCTTGCATAAGAAAATGTGAAACCGCAGGACGACAGTGGTGTGTGACTAGCGTTAATAAATTTATTTAAACTCACATTCTCTTTTATGTCCTTCAGTTTGCATATGCCAAAATTGAACGAATTTCTCAAAATCCTTTTGTAGATGGTGGCGTTTGTAATGATTATAAGGTGTTAGTCATGTCTTCGCTGGATCGAATCGTTGACATACTTAGGATACCAGATGGTGGAGCCAGATTTCTAACATGGAGCCCCGATGGCACAAGAGTTGCGACAACTGGCAGTGATGAAACGCTCACAATGTGGAAATTCTGCCCAGCCCGAAGGTCAAACTACTTTAAAAGGCTGAACGGCTCTAAGGAAAAAAGCCCTGTTGAAATGAAATACGGAAATCAATTTAAAAAATGGTGTAATTTAAAATAATTTAAGATATATTCCAAATCGTTAAAAGCTGCGAATATTCTAGTTATGTGATTATGATTTGTTAACAATAAAGCTAATTTAATTCTATACAACTTCAGTTCTAGTGTTGCGATATATTTGAAGTGTCCCATGATGTTAACACTCCTCGAATCCACGCCAAATATGGGACAATATTTGTGAGTATGATGGTATTGTCTTTGGAACATGCGCCTGCATGAGATATAATACCATATTGTGTGTTATTTTGACCCATGGCGGGACCACCAATGTCATCGTTGCATCTGTCCACCTGCTTCGCCCGGTCTCCGATGCAGAATATACTGTTCACATTACTTTTATCGGTATCTGGCAAATGTTTCATGCACTTCTTATCGGAATACACCTTATATTTGGCGACTCGCAGTTGTTTGCTCAGTGTTCCGTTGGCTTTTAAACTGGAAATTCCCCAGCCATAGATGAAAACCGATGAAGGCAACTCCGCTTCATCTGCAGTCGGAAGTCTAACTACGCCGATTTTATCCTCAGTTATATTGAAGGGCCTATAAAGTTTCATTAATGCTATGTTGTAGCCGTGTTCGTTCTGTTGGTACTGCGGGTGATGAGCAGTCTCCGATACTCTGCGTAATTGGCCGCCTTTCTTGAATGCCTTACTTCCAGCTCGTACTAGTACGCCTGACAGCTCCAAATCGTTGACACAAACTGCCGATGTAAGGACGACATTGTTTCGTAACAGGGACCCACTACATGTCAAGAATCTTTCGTGCATGATGGCAACTTGCCATTTACCCTCATTGTCGGATGCCCGTCGGCCGGCGGCAATCTTTTTTTGAGATGCATCGGTGGCGGTAACCACGAAGAGCCATATCGCCGCCAACGTTATAATCCATCTGGCACAATACCGTATACGTTCCATCGTCAACTAATAGTTATCCGGCAAAAATTTGGACATTTATATGAATGAAATGGCGATACTTTCACTGTGAGAATGAATATATTATTAATTACATACATAAACATATCTACGAATCTATATTTGTGCATATATTACCATGCATACGTTACTTTTGGTATTCACGAATTGACTTACATATGTATGTATATACATAAGTTTCGTACAATATTTCGATTTTGAACATTTAAGACATTACCATTTTCACATTTGACTGAAGAAATGCGTAAAATGGCCAAATATTACACAGTATTTTTTTTGTTGCGGCAGGTCTCGTAATAGGTGCGGATGAAAGAGTTATTTACCTGAATACACATTATCTTCAATATAGTTGGACCCATACTTACATAGTTGGATCTAAATCTGCTTCGTCGAGAAGAGTCCCTAGTACTTATTATGCTTTTCCTTGCTTTGAATGATAGGTAAAGAAAATTTAAATAACCCGGGAATGGATCAAAATACGGCTTCCAGTATATACGTTAATTCATGAACACCCCCAACTATTAAAATTTTTGAGACATTTTCATAAAATTTATAAAAGATATGAAACCTTTTTGTTACTTATAATACCCAAAAAAAAGGCAGCTAAACGAAAAAAATACCAAAAACTTAGTATTTTATGTACATACATGCATCAAATTAAAGCTCGAACAGTTTTCTTTTGAAACGATGACTCAGTCATTAAAATGCTTTTTTGTTGGAAAACTTGTTAAACCTCTTCCAAAAACTGTTAGAAATACTTTACTCCATAAGCTTTGTAAAACAGGTTGAGCAAAAAGATTTTTTTCGGACACAAACATTTTTAAAACCTATACATATTTTTGAATTTGCTATCTTTTAGTTTCAAATTCCGATACGTTGAAATAAATGAATTCAACCTCAACCAAATGTCTTTGACTCGACCGAATCTCATAGACTCTAAACCGTTGCGTTTATTCACTGCACTATGGGAGGCATCCCAAAAGAGGGAGTGAAAAGTACTGTTTATACATATGTATTGCATTACTTTAATTATATAGGGCATTGGAAGCAAAAACAAAACCCTAATGATGTCATTTGTATGTGTATTTTTTGGTAGGCCAACATTGAGGACATCGGTTAAATCCTTCACGTCATGCCTGGCTGATTGTCAATACGGCTGGTTTGCACAATAACTTTGCGGGAATTACCAAGAAGAATGCATATTGTGACTATATATCTTTAAGGGTACGAAAGTCCAACAGCACAATTCATTCAAATCTCTAAATATCTAAAATTTAATTCAATTCATCAAATGAGGAAATTGGTTAGAAAATCCACCATGCTCGTGGAAATTACATTTGTAAAGTTATGAAATATGTCGGCCATGTAAAGGCGGCTCTTCCAACGTGAAGAGTTTAAAAGATCAATTCAAGAATCGAATTGAAACCGCATCGAACCTGTGTTAGAATTATATCAGCTAAACTGTCATCGAATTATTATGTACTGATTTTATAGTTGAGCCTCAAAGTGATTGTATTCGGTTACCAAAACCAAATTAGTGGTTGCTAGGCATTCGAGCTTGTTTTCATTGAATAACTACTTGTAATACGTGTGTTTTCACGTAGAATTAACAACGATTTTAGGTAAACATTTAAATATAGATATATTTATTTATTGGTAATAGAAGCATACATTATTAAAAGTTCATCCGTCAGCATGAGTAATTTGGATGATCTGTTGGGGAAGAAGAAAGCCGTTGTGTCCGTATTGGATCTGAGTCGGAATATTGTGCAGTCCAGTGAAGAGTTCAAACGCTTGATGGAAAAGGTGCCCGAATACAAAATGAGACCGATTAAAGTACGAGCCGAAGACATTAAAATCAAGGACAAGGACTATTCCTTCAAGTGGAATAAGAAGGAAATGAAGAAACTATTGAAAACGAACGGGGAGCGAGAACCCATGTACGCATATGCGGACCCAGTGCCGACTGAAATGAAAGATGTTGTCATCTACGAACTGTGTGTGGTGCCCATCGACTGGAAAATGCTGACCACGCTTAGGCCCAAATCTAAACACGAAGAAGAGTTTTTCTCCCGTATGGTGGAGATGGGAAAGCTGCAATTGAAGACCGAACAAAGAGACCGCAGAGATTTTATGCTTAACAATTGTGTTAAGAAGTTGAAAAACAAATCGGGTATAGTGGAAACCCGTCTACACACATGTGCCGAGTGTGGCGAAGAAATGTGTTGCGGTAAGGACAGCCTCTTTACACTATGACTTGTATTTAGATTGTGGTCATGTAAATCAATTATTCCGATTTCAGGCAAAGCTTGTACCGAATTCAATTACGACTGCTTCGTACGTGTCGAACCAAAGTTTCCCAAACCGAAGCCGATTGCAAATACCTCCAATAAGGGTAAAATTAATGGCCGAAAGAAGTTATCGGGTAATGGATCAAAGACCAAATCGAAGAAATTAAAATAAGAACCTTGAATATATACATAGAAAGATATGTATGTCAACTGAAGTGAAATAAGTAAAAAAAAGTATTGAATTTCGAAATTGATATTTCTCGTTTCTTCAAATAGCATTTTCTGTGTAAGTATCGATAAACTAATGAATCACATAATAGTGGGCCTATTGACTATTAAATGATTGTAGAATAATTTCAACAATGTATACATTTTCAACAAACGTCGGAATGCAATTTGCTACGCTAATTGGTTGTGGTTTGCGTTTTATCGCTGGACAAAGCTGTGATTTTTTGAGTAATTTTTGTGATAACACTTTAATGGGTCATCAGAACACATGGGCGTAAACTAATGTTCTTGACATATGATGCAAACATTTGGCGAAATTAAATGGTGATAAAATTTACTTAACATACGAATAGAACAAGGTGTTATTAATAAAAATAAAATGAAGAAAGGGGCTTTTCATTAGTCTAGGTTATGCTGATTGAGTAGGTCATTTTTGTAGAACAAACTTATGGTCCAGCACGTCTGAGTTTTTTTTACAGTGGGTCAAAGTTTTCATTTTTTGGTCGAAGGGAGCTTTATACTATATGAAAAAAATGCTGTAAGTTAATGTCTGAGAGATTTCTTATGGTCAGAGTTGTATTGTGGAATTGTATGAGGATTATTTTTGTGGAAGATCTTAACCTTCTAACTGGTCTCTTTATGGGTTCATTTGACCCTTTTTTCGAGAAATTCAAAAAATATCCTTTAAAAAAGGACATTTAAATCTCTTACAAGATATATCAAATATATATCAAAATAAGCTTGGTCTATCAAATTAGGACATATGTTTAAACCATCAAGATATGTTTTCAACCGCCGCTGTTATTTCTGTATTGGCGTATGTCATATTGGTCGAAAATGTATGTGTAGGCGGTTGAGGCACCGGAACACCTTCACAGCGCTCTTCTGGTAAAATGACATTATTTGTTGCTTCGTAAATCATTTTCGCGTAGTGCCTTTGGCTTCTACCAAATTTGTAATTTACACAGAAATAGTATGTATCTGATTTGTGATCTTCAGGTTCAATCCATGTAATAGGCGCTGAAAATGGCAGCGCATT
Organism: Hydrotaea cyrtoneurina; assembly: GCA_958296145.1. NCBI lineage: Eukaryota > Metazoa > Arthropoda > Insecta > Diptera > Muscidae > Hydrotaea > Hydrotaea cyrtoneurina. Next base: position 61,079,953 of record OY282515.1, read on the forward strand.
AGTACCTTGTACCAGGTCAAAAGACAACTTTCGCAAGTAGTACATACAGTTTTTGGTATCCAAGCTTCAGAAAACAATCGTATTCCAAAGAAAAGAAAATATGGTTCTTCAATTGTAGGGAATATCTTTCTTCTGCTTTGATGGTGCGTAAAATGTCCACAAATAAAACAAAACCAATCTCTTAATTTGCAAACAGAATCCGCCATGCTTATTTAAGCTTTAATTTTTTTATATTAATTTTAGTAAAAATCACACACGATATGTACTGCTTAGTAGCTCAATTATGCTTGATTTTTTTCTTTTATTTTTTATTATTAATTTTAATAAATATCACACCCGATTTGTAAGTCACAGCTGACTAGACGCGAGAACTCAGTGTTTGGCCCGGCCGAACTTGACGCCGTTTTTACCTGTTTTGTATATGTTGTTGTATAATTTTACTAATTAAGCGTAAAGAGCTTTATTTACAACATTGGTGTCTTTGGCAAACATTTCCGGCAAACATTTTCGTAGAATATTTTAATCCTTAAATGTCCTTTTTTAAAGGATATTTTTGGATTTTCTCGAAAAAAGGGTCAAATTAACTCATAAAGAGACCAGTTAGAGGGTTAAGATCTTCCACAAAAATAATCCTCATACAATTCCACAATACAACTCTGACCATAAGAATTCTCTCAGACATTAACTTACAGCATTTTTTTCATATAGTATAATGCTCCCTTCGACCAAAAAATGAAAACAAAAATGATCTACTCAACATACCCTTTCAGAATTATAGGGTCGCTATTCTGTTCCAAAAATGCTGTTGGACAGTGTAATTGAAGAACCTATAAAAAAAAGGAATACAAATATATTGTTTCGGTTTGCGTGGCAGTTCTCCGATTAATTACTAAAGTTGGCTCTACAACCTGTTGTTTGTCTTGGAGTGCTTAAAGGTCCAATTAGTCTTGACGCTAGGCGATCAGTTGTTTGAGTTGGGGTTGCATTTTCTATGTGTTAGACAGAGACAACTAAAATTGACGGTAGACTTCTCCAGGTTGCAGAATCTACCGTCAACCGTCAAGATTAATTGGAACTCAATAAATGATTTCCAAGCAGTTCGTCTTACCATGGATTTTCATGGACCTTCAACCGGAGTCCTCGCCTGCGCTTTCCATGGTAGTTGTATGCAACGTATTTTTGGCTGGAGCGTTTTTGGCGCAATCGTTGTATTTTAATGGGCTTACGTTCATATCGGGATATTCAGGTACAGATAGAATAACCCTGTTGTTCAGTGTCCACCCGCATATGCGAGGAGGATGTGGCTTTTGGTATTCATTGTATCTGTTTTATTAATTATAGCCTTGTCCAATATTTCCTTCATAATATTGAAGAAGTTGTACGATAAGCTGTCACAGATCTCTACAACGGCGTTGAAGTTTTGATGGGATCTCATAATCTTATAGTCGACAGATGGTGTATATAAATTTGCTTTTCATGAGCCTTTCCAGGATCTGACGAAGTTACTGAAGTTACTGATCAGTGCACTGTAGTCGGTGTTTTTTTTTTCATTTTTCTCGAGCGAACTGAACCAATTTTTCTTAATCTTTTTCGTGTTTCGGTTTGACAATTTCTAACAGTATCTAGTTTGGTTCACGTTTCAAACTAGAAACGTTCGGTTCCAAACCGTTTCAATGTCAGCCAGTGTCCGTTCGCCTCGTGTACAGGGAAACTTTGCATTAACAGTACATTATTATTTGTTTTTAATGGAACTTGGAACTATTTAGTTTTTGGTGTTTAGTTTTAGTTTTTTTGAATGTTGAAGTAATGATGACGATTTATTAAGTGTAATGCGATTACTAATTGATTATGATTACAAATCTGGATTACTCATGATTACCAAAAATAATCGAAAAGAAACAAAAGTAATTCGACTACTTTATTTTGATTGCCCGATTCTTTTTCATTATTGTCAAAGATTACTGCGGTCAAATGTCATTAACAAATGTAGTGGCGAACATATTCGACCAAATTAAATTACAGCAGTATTTGGTATTAGTTATTTCTTAACTGGCACACATAATCAATAATTATAGGCTGAGATTTATTCAGGTTGCAACTTTACATTTTTAAAAAGAATCGAATAATCTAAAGAAAAATCTTTAGTTATCGCGATTATTTTTAATTGTAATCAATTACTAATCAGAAATTGTTTATTAGCGAATTATATCCCTCATGCCCGAACTAAAATGATCGGTTGAAAACATAGTCCTTGGTATCCTGGTGTCAGTTACAGGGTGTTTTCTGTAGACCGTAGAAGTATATTTTACAAACAAACTAAAAACTTATCTCATGATAACTCTTTTTTTTTTAAATAATATTCTGTCATTTATTTCTCACTATAAAACAATTATTTTAATACGTGTCAACACTTTTTGTATAAACATTTTTTTCGCGAAACGATTTTGACAAGTTCACTCTACTGGGAACAGCTATTGAGAACGGCTACAACACATAATGCTACAAAATGCTAAAAACCGCAGGTCAAACAAATCAAAATAGCATATAAGTGCAATGTTGGACATAGGCAACATCGGGCATGAAAGGAATATAATCATTACATGACTCTAGTTTGTTCGGGAAACCTTCATATATTCTTTTAATATTTGCTAAGTTTGCAATTGCAAACTTAAAACGGTTCTCCTGAGAAATCGCTGCTGAGCGCACGATTTTGCTCTTGCCCTCGCGACAAGTTCGATCTACTTGTCTGGCACGTAACCGAAAGAGCCATGCAATTTACTTGCTTTTTTTTTTAGAAAAAAGTCCTAATTTTTGTTTCCAAAATTATATACGAACATTGATAACTGTATTGGGTTTGGCTTTGTTATTTTGTCTACTCGTGGTGTTGTATTTTAGATATACCCAACATAAAAGTACTTGTGTTTCGTGATGTAAAAGTTGTACATGTCCGCGTGCATTCATGAATGTTTTCTCGTACTATAAGCTCGATTGACTAATACAACATTTGTCAACACACTCACTGTAACAATTTTTACTCCATCTGATTTTGGTGGTTCAAGCTTAGGTTTTGTACTGTATGGCATATAATATATTCGCTTCGCAGGGGTGAGTATTTTGCATAGTTAACTAATGCGATTGAGCGAAGGTATGCTATTTAGGCTTGCTCCAAGTCAGAAATCAGTTTGAGGATTCGATGTTCCTGGTGAGCTATTCGATATTTTCGTTTGCCTCTCAAACTTTTGCTGAGTTTCCTAAATCGTTTGTCCCCAAGAGACATTTTTCCTAAGAAATTTGACCAATTACGATTTCTTTAGTCATTAATTCTTCTGTTTATTGACTGTGTGAGAAAATTGGTACAGTGTTCGTCAAGTCGTATACTTTGGCCATCTGCACGTTGTTGTTTCCGTTTGAACTTATTTCTCTCACCTAAATATTTCAGGACATCTCTCGGTAATGTGAATGTACTTGTCTTGGGTGTTGCAATGTCACTTGCAGATGCAGTAGAATTCGGATGTAGCGAATTCGTTATAACAGAAATGGCTTTCTAAAAAATTATTAAAATTGCAACAATCTTCTTTTTCTTAAAATATGTTTCTGATAATGTTGCTGTTTATTGGTCAATATTTGATTATATATGTTTTGTGGACATAAATATTTTCCATATTCTTTGGCAGCAAGGCTTCTTATGACTGCGTGTTTTAAGCAATTCACAATTGTGTGTGGAGTAACGCGATGCCAGACTTATGCTACCATACTAATGAAATAATGTAACTCCTGTTCCATTGGTTGCAGAACTACTCTACTCCATGCAGAGCATTAAGATCACCCAGAACAATATATTCCTCATTGTGTGAAGTAGGTGCAATATATATCGTTGGAATCTAGACAGGTAAGCCGTTGTTATATGGATTTGCCTTAGATTTTTCGGATAAATTCTCTATCTGTGCGGTATTTGTGAATTTGAGCGGAGTGTATTTAATCGATCTACGGACCATTAGAGGATGTTATTCGTAAATTAAGTTTTATGGTTTTCATTAATGACGCTACGGGTATATGTTTATCTTCCAGCAATTGTTCGAATTGATTGAGGAGATCATAATTTGAAATTCCGTTAGAATTCCAATGAAGAAGCCTGCACTTAGTATTGTTATTTAATGTCATAAGCTGGATTTAACATATACATCACTACATACATACATTTGTTGTACAGTTACTCAGCTCGTCAATGTTGGTTAAAGAAATCGGTATTATTGCTATACTTCAATTGAGCTGCGTAGGTGCTTCGATTTAAGTTGTGGCGACACTCTGTCCGTATTAAATTTCTTGAAAATCCGACTATATTTACGACATGCATAAATTGTTTAGAAATATATTCCACCGAGTCTATGGAATATCAAAATGTCTCAGGGCTATAAAGGTGGACTATGTCCAAGCGACAGTGAAAAATGATCCAGTATTACACAAAAAATACGGAAGATCTGCAACACCTTTTCGGATGGAGATGTGTGTTGTGTGACATGTGCCATTTTTTGTGACCGTCGCCGTTGTGTGAAGCTTAAATGTTTCATAATTTATACGATGTAAAAGAGATTTTACTTAAGTAAAATTAATATGCCATGAAATTGTATACTCCGTTGTATGTACATACATATGTATGTATGTATATGTAGGTATATCGTCTGGATGGCTCTTCAACAACAAATTATGTACAACGTTTGCATACAGCGAACGTTGAGCTGGTTCATTGGCCATGTTTGTATGTATGTCTAACCTGTGCTTCTTTGGTTGTTGTTGTTTTGTTTTTTCTCCACGGTCTTCTTTCGGTTTTAACTATTGTTAATTATCTGAGATAATCTGAACAATTAATCAAAATTTCTATTGGTTCAACATTTTTCACATTAACTACTTACCACTACCCCAACACTCATATAAAGGGTGGTCCAAAAACAAGTTTTTTTTTAAATTAAAGAAAGTTGACACAAATAGTTTTATGTGGTTTATTTGAAAGAGCGAGTATATCGATTATTTATGGCTGGACGATTTGATACAAGTGACAGAGTCGGTTGGCAACGGATTCTGCCTCGATTTCAAAGCGTCAGTCCTCCCCTTACCCCACCACCTAAAAGTCCAATATCGTCAAAACGCAGCTCTGAGATTACCGAAATTGGTACGCCGTGGGTTGAATTGCATGGGGCGCCATCCTCTTAAAAACAAACAAAAATATTTTGAATTATTTCCCATTGTTTTCATGCGTAATGCGATTCGTTACGTTCCACGGACGTATGATACTGACTTATTGGCAAAATTTCGAGCGGAAAAAGCTGTCACTGTCAAAATAACATGTGCATGAAAAATTAAGCACTAGATGGACCACCTCGGTACGTGTACACCTAGACAAATGCGTTTGAGTGTACACTCACAAAAAAGTTGCGTTTGAATATGAAAACAATGTGTTGCTACACTCAAAAAAAAAACTAGGGGATTCTAATATTTTATAATAAATCTATTACTTGAGCATTGAGCTGGAGATTAAATATTGGACTTTTGTGACAGAAGTGCGATAGGTAGTGTATGTGACTATTACACAAAAACCCATGATTCGTATCCTGATACGAACAAGAAACATTTATCCGTTGCCATTTCAATTGCATTTGATATTCAATTAGTATTACTTGTTATTGAAATAGTACGACTGGTTATTCGATCTGTATAAATACGAGGGTCGAGAATTTTTTTCTACCAAATGTTATTTTATTTCTGAACTTAATCTCCAACGGTCTTGCAAATTTGCCGATGCTCTCTAAATAATCTAGAATTTCAAATAGTTCAAATAATAAATAATGTACAAATTTGAAAAAGTGTAAATCTTTCGAAGTTATACCTAGCATATTTCTTTTAAAAGCATTTATTTCCAACATATAGTTTTTACATGGATTATATATTTGAAATGTCGACGAGAAACCGCAGTTGACATATTTGAGAAGTACTCACCCGGGTTTGATCCTAGGTTCTTTCTCGCGTGCTGTCCTACCTACCACTCCACCTTCGACTTTCGTAGGTCATGTATCCTATTTCAGTTGGATGACGCTGTAATTTGATAACCTCCATCGGAGGATGGAGTTGGAAGAGCTTATAGCTGTAGATCGAAAAATTTTATTGAATATTATAGAATTTTAACATTATTTCTGCATTGACATCTTTAACGTACCATAAATGGTCCTGATTCTAATTAAGCGATCTTAATTTCAGAGCGATCGAAAAAAATTCTGTATTACAATCGCATAGATGATCCATTCCTTTACACCGAGTTAATAAGATTGATTAGGATTTAGATTCCGTAATGCATTCACTTCGAAGATTGGAATCTGCACAAAACATAACGTTTGCGGAATGAAATCGTAACAAATTTTACAATGCTGGGTACAAAGCAAAATTAAAAATATAAACAAAGTACCGTTATTTTTCATTTACCACATGTTTTGTGATATTGCCATTTGATTTTTGCATTTATTTTGTTTGCAATGTCGTCAAAAGAAGAACAACGTCGAAAAACCATTTGTAATTTTTTCGACCATCATCCTGATTGGAAGAAATCCGATATCGTTTCTCATTTTGTAGAGCAAGGAGAAAAATTTTTTTTGAGTCCGGTTTGGCCGTCAATTCTGAAAGATATATTAATTTCTGCTTACCAAAAGTTGAAGAATTTATGAATAAGAAGCATAGAAACTTAAATGTAATCTTCTGGCCCGACTTAGCATCAAGTCATTACGCCAAGAAGACATTGGAAGCCATGGATACCCTTCAAATTCCATATGTATGTAAAGAAGAAAATTCACCCAATTACGCCCAATTGTGGATTTTTGGGCAAATTTAAAACGAAAAGTATATGCAAATAACTTCAGACCGAAAACTACCAAAAATGTGATTAAAAAAATTCGAAAGGAACTTCAAAACATGCCAACATCGACATTTTCAACAGCCATGGAAAAAGTTCATCAAAATTGCCGCAAAGCAGCTCGAATGGGACCAAATATTTTTTCACATTAAACTAGTAAATACAATGTATTATCTTAAAAAAAAAATTGATAACATTTTTGTTTTTGTTTAAAAGAAAAAAAAAAATGTTTTTTTTGTTGCGATTTCACTCCGCATACGTTAATTGTACATCTGCGTAACACAGCTGAATGTCGAGATAGTCAGAACGAATTCAAAGGCAAGAATTAAATAGAATGAGAGATTGCAGCGTCTGATCTCAGATGCACAAATGCAAGGCAGATAGAGAGAAACAGGCTAAATTAACTGGGCCTTTCAAAGGTATTCCATACTGTATTGTTTAGCTACAGATGTTAAAATATATATACTTTCTTATTTTCCTTAACTTTCCATTAAGGAACAGGCGGTAAACTTCTATCGAATCAGTGAGCTATGCACGTGAGCTATTTGTACACCCACTATTTCTACACCGCTACGCTACGCTCGAACTATTGCGCTCCATCTGGAAAAGATTACTTTCACCATTTTCTTTCTGGCAATGTACGACCACTTAGTGGCCAAATTGGTCGACTTAAAACGTTTAGAACGCATACTTCATTGTGCTAGACATATTTGTGATAGAATTATTTAAATGATTTTTGTATAATTCCATACAATGAGTAATTCCACCAAGTACCATGGTCATTCATTCCGTTTTGGCCGGTATTGTGATTTCCGCAGACCGAAAACATTTGTTTGAATTTTTGTCTGTCTAGCTTCGCATAGTTATATATAGTGTGTTTGAATAAATAATAAAATTGACTGCAATTCACAAAAACTCGAAAAGTAGAAAAAATCGATTAATTTAATTTTTTGTAAAAGTCTAATGGTTGAAAAGTGGATTTTTTGTTGTAACTTTACAACCCTAGTTTGTAATTATAAACATCAAAAAAATCACAAAACTGTTTTCATTCATATGTACGTATGTTCATAAATACATACATATGTTGAAATCAAAGCTGTTAAGTAATGCTTTGTAATTCGATTTTATTATTTTGACGAAGGGTGATGTAATAATGCAATCAAATTCACGCGATTACTAATTGATTACATTACAAATAACCAGGATTACGGGAGATTACAAAAAATAATCAAAATTATTCAAAACAAGTGAGAAAGTTTCAGTCGGGTAAACCGACTTACATACATATATCCTCACCCTCAGTAAAAGCATGCAACTATCTTATTCCAAAGTCATAATAGCAACGTAAATTAACCAGACTTTCAGAAAAAAAACCTTTTATTCTTTAACATTTGACAAGTAGAAACTACGCCATTACTAAAAATGGAACGAGACACGCTTCAACAACGTATTGAAATTATTAAAATTCACTACAAAAATGGTGAAAGTCTTGTAGTCACAGTTCGCAAAACTAAAAAGTTTCCGGACCGTGTTATCTCTCCAAGAGGTGATCACAATTGGCCAGCGAGATCTTGTGAGTTAACACCTTACGACATGTTCCTTTGGGGCCACGTGAAAAATGAGGTCAACGCCAACTGCCCAGCGTCGATTCAAGACCTCGAAGAAAGAATTCGCGAGGCTATCGAGGACATATAGCACTTTGCGATTTGGTTATGGAAAATTTCATGAAAAGGATCTGGTCCTGTAAGCGTAATCGTGGTGGCCATTTGGCCATTATTAACGGCATACCTTCCTCTTTATTATGAAATAATTTTTCTCTTAATACCAGAATAACAACTCTTGTTGGAGAACCTTGTATAATAATTATAATCTTCAAATTCCTACACTCGAATTTGCATCCGTTGTGGGTTATTTGCAAATAAATTTATTATTGTGTGTTTCAATTTATAATTACTGCCATGTATACTTTGTCATTGTCGGATTCAGGGACATTCTGGGTTTCTTCTGCACCGTACTGACTCCATATATTGCTAAAACCTATGCTTTATATACTTCAAATTACAGCTCCAACATGTATCTTTTGAAATGCTGACTCAAAATGTTTTTTCACCCTCCGAAAACCCAAATTTTTCTCGAAAAAGCGATTTGTGCCACTTCTAAATCGTTTTCAAAAACCGGTTGAGCAAATATGGAAATCGAAAAAAAATCCTAATGTACATGATGATGTTTACACATAATGATAATATGTAACAATGATCGTTCACATATAAAAACTAAAGCCATATTCACCGGCTTTAGTTTCAAAATCGATTACAATTTGTAAGGAAATTGACAGCCGAAATTACATACAAGTAAAATGCGATGGGATTTGATTGCATATGCGAACAAGGGATGAAACGAGTATTTTCACCAGACGATTTAGTTTTTTTTTTCTGTGGGTGTATTTTCGTTTAGAATCATCATCATTAACAACAACTCATTCATAATTAATATTGTTTCACCATCAATTTAACAGATTTGTGGTACCAAATGGAAGAAGCGAAGAGCGCAAAACAAAAGACACCAGCGAACTTATGTGTTTTTTTTCTTTTTTAATATGCCGATAATGATGTACTGGTGCCCGAGTGTTGTAGGCAGTATGTACATTAGAGTGGCTCGACATCAGAGGAAATACTAGAAACTATGGAAATGTACATCATATTGTAAATATGTGTAAGATATCTTTATAATTCTGAAATTCCGGTATTGGGCGATAGTGTGATAGAGATGTACGCCTTTGACGATTCCAGCACAAATGTAATCGTAGTTATACTAAATATTAAAGTTCATTATTACTACATAGCAACATAACTCTCACGTTCGCAAACCGTGAACATTTGAAATTCACCTAAACTGTAAATGGTTAGGTTAGTTTGAAACAGGAAGTGTTCCGCCGCCCCCACGTCTTCTCCGAATGCCCTACATTCGCCGCATTCGGAAAATCGTATCCTAAATAAGTATGCCCTTAGGCTAGAGTGTACTGTGTTGATCCCAACTATCTTGCTCAACTCATTTTTGTTAACCCCGAATATTCTTCTTGTTTTCTTATAGCAATCTAGCCCAGGTTTCCTTTGTGGTTCTTTCCACCTGTTCCTCTTGCCACCCGGAGGCATGGGTCGTCCTCATCCATTCCCTCAACTCCTTTTTTGTCTCCAGAAAAGGTTGAGACAATTGCAGAGTATTTTGGTCGGACGGAAGGGTATTTTGGGCAGTTCGTCGGCCCTGACATAGCCTAGAAACCCTTGGTAGCCTGGTATCCAGGTTATAAATATGTCTTTATCTCTCGATACTTCACTTATCACTTTCTTACAGTCCATGAGTGTCCTTGACTTGACACTATCATGTCTGAATTATCTAATTGCGTTTTGACTATCCGTGAAAATACTGAAATTTTTGTCTGTGACTCTAATCCGTTGAGTATTTTGGTAACTGGTGTACCAATTCGGCCCTCGGATTGTGGTTGTAGATCGCTAAATAGGCTTTGGATGCGTCCGTGTAGCACTCCACTATTGCCACATCTTGGGTTATGTGTCGTGTTCTGGTCCCCGTCTATCTCCTATTCTTGTCGTGCTGTTCGCAGCAACCCGCAGCTGGGATGCGATCCGTCTTGCGGTGCATTGTGGAGGATCCTTCTATGTTCTCTGATGTTGTGTTTGAGGTTCATCCTCAATCCACTCATTCAGTGCCCTTAGTCTCCTTTCTGAGATCGCTGCCTCAGAATTAATTTGGATATCTATTAGGTGGATATATAGCAACTAGTAAGTTGTAATGCGCCTCTGGCGCCCGTTGAAATATGGAAAAAAAATTTTGTTGAAAAAAAAAAAATTTTGTGGAAAAAAAAATTTTGTTGAAAAAAAAAATTTTGTTGAAAAAAAAAAAATTTCTTAAAAAAAAAATTTTTGTGAAAAAAAAAAATTTGTTGAAAAAAAATTTTTTGTTGAAAAAAAAAATTTTGTTGAAAAAAAAATTTTTTCTTGAAAAAAAAAAAAATTTCTTGAAAAAAAAAATTTTTGTGGAAAAAAAAAATTTTGTTGAAAAAAAAAATATTGTGGAAAAAAAAAATTTTGTTGAAAAAAAAAATTTTGTAAAAAAAAAAATTTGTAAAAAAAAAAAATTGTAAAAAAAAATTTTGGAAAAAAAAAATTTGGGGAAAACAGAATTTCTGTACAAAAAAAAAATATTATTTTTTTTTATTATTTATTATAGAATTATAGAATGCCTATTTAAATTCCTACGTACTGCGTGACAGAGTCAGTGAATCAGGGAATCAGTGAATCAGTGAATCAGTGTCGAGGGTAAATATATATTAAGATATTTCGAGAGCACTCGCCGGCGCTGTTCTCATTGCTTCGCATATCCCTACGCAGCAAGTTCTTTGAATGCCTTTTTAAACAGAATTATAAATAATACAAATTTGTTGTTCGCATGTATTTGTTGGGCGGTCTCCCCTTTAGGCTTTCTTGTGGCCTAACCATTTTTGACGTTCATGAGATTTGGTGATCCAAACTTGCAAGGTGTACGGACGATAAGAAACCCCTTTGCCCGATTAGGACCTAATATTGCGGATGGCAATTCCAAGGGGGATAGTAATTTACTGAAAAAATTCCATGAGGGGGTTGCCCCGACCATTTTTGTACATTTGATCAATCATCACCTAATATGGCCATGAATCATCCTCTTACCGGTGGTAACTCTCAGTTTAAATTCAAGCTATTAGGCCTCAATATGCGTGCGAGGTGCCAACATAAGCGTATCTAGACAATTTTCCAATCGGCAGAGCTGATTTCTCGGGGCTAAAATTGTTCTTATTCCACGAATTGGCCCAAATACAATTGATGTGATTGTTTTAAATTACGGTCAAACCTGGATAAGTAGGAACTCAAGGGCCAGATAGTTTATTCCCACTTAGCAAGGTTTTCCATTTACCCAGTTTCTGATTTATCCAGGTGCGTCCTTATTTATCCCACTTAACCCTCCGATGACTTACAAAATGTTCAACTCCCAATGAGGTACAAGGTCCCAAGGGTACTTATATATAATGTATTATGTAGAGCGCTATTTGAAAGAACCCAAATCTCGACGAACTGATCCAGCCCTATCAGTGTCGAATAGACCAACAATCGACCAAATCTTTTCACTACGCCAAATCCTGGACAAGAGTCATAAAAAACAGATAGATACATACCATATTTCAATCGATTATAAAGCCGCCTTCGATACTCCGATATCCAATCAGAAGACCGAAGTGCTTGGAAATCACTTATTAATCAGGTCAAGAACAACAACAGGTTGTAGAGCCAACCTATGTAATAATAATAATATGGGAGTTGAAAGAACTCTAAACATTGACCAAGATGCATTTGAGCCGCAGTTTCCAGTACATTCGATCCAAAAGAAAACAACTAGTTATAGCAATGTTCAACACAAACAAATTTGTAACAAGTCTAACAAGATGTTGAAAGTTCAAAACCCTCATCGTATGCACATACATTTAGTACAACTTCGTCGGTGCAACGTCTTCTTTTTGAGGTTGCTATTATGACATTTCATCAATGTGATAGCCGCGCTCACTTTCGGATACTTTCGAATATGGGACTTGTATATCTTTACTGAGGGTGAGTCGGTTTACCCGACTGTAACTTGTTCACTGTTTTTTTTCTTTACACATGTGGTATGCAAAGAAAGGCACAAATAACAATTTTCGAATATCTGACGAATTGTGTAAAATATGAAACTAATTACATACATATTGTATGTATGTATTTACAAATTATATACAGTGCTATTTCCCTGTCGGGCTTTTATGAGCTCACTCAGAGTCAAGTTAACTTTTTGCTAACTCATTTACAAGTGACTTCAAGCCAACTCAATAATTATGCAGACTAGTCATTTTGTTTTTAATAATCGAACTTCTTATCCGTAAGTAATGAACTAGCTTTTGGCTCACTCGAAGCTGATGCAGATGTAAGTAAACAGTATGTCATAGGACAAAAAAAAACAAGCTCATAGTGAGCTAACTTCTGGTCAACTGAAACTTGTGCAGAGTAAGTGAGTATTGACTCACTCTCATGACAACACATGCAAAAACAACACATCTTAAAAAATCAGTAATTTGTTATTAATCACACAACTTTCTGAAATACTTTTAAAGAAGGATTATTCTTAGCTCTTCTGTGATCTGACTAAGGTGATAGTTATTTTCCTCCAAATCACATAAATCGGATATATGTATTTTGTACATCAATTTCATGTATGATCTCGTCATATTGAGGAATACAATATTCGTTATTAATAACTTGATTGAGAAACAGAATATTTTAAGTCTGTGTTTTCTCTTGAGGTGAACTGAAAATCCGGTAGATAATATCACAGAAAGAGAGAATGAGAACTTTTGAAAAGAAACTAAGGGTAACAAAAAATCTGCCACCGATGTTACCATTAGTTTCCTTATTTTTCTCAACATTTGTCGTAGTTTGTGTTTTAGTTTATATGCAAAAGTAATGAATGTAAAATTTGGATTATCCAATTTTTGTATTATCATTACATTTTGGTTTATCTCACCATTTCTCACCGATTGTATTTCACTTTGTAGTATAATTAATTTAAAGTTTACCTTTATCATCCACTGCTGTTCAAAATATATAATAAAGACATTTGTTGTGGTTGGTATTGAAAAATTCAAATTTATGCCATTTTGAAAAGTGTCACTATGCCCATTTTAGAAAGTGTCGAAATGGACATTGCCACTAGTTTTTGTGTTGCATATGGGCGTTATGACAGTTGGCGTTGGGACATACCAACGAATAGTGTGAAACAAGTATGTTGTATTGGCACATTGTAAATACAAAACATTGCAGTACATAGTAGCATCGCGAAATGCTGAATTTTAAAAAAATAATGTACTAGACTTTTTTCAATGCGGGCGTAATGGTACATTTGTATGAGAGATGTCCGTAGGGGCGTGGCTGTTTTTTCTAGTAGACTTTACCTAGTTAAAGCATTACTAAATACAGAATTTTGGGTAAGATTCTGTTGGGCGTAGTAATATTAGTATTGTAGAAAATGGAATGAAAGTCAAATACCACACATTTCAGCCCTCTGCAAATGCAATTTCTTCTTCTACGCAATTAGTGGTTATTACAATAGATGTTGTTATATCCATTACTTACTGTTTACTATTTATAACCATAACTATTTAATATAGGTAGATAAATATTTAATTTCATCCATTTATCTCTTATTCGTGTGGTTTGCATTGCATTACATATTTATCATAGGCGCCCCGGTAGGCGAGTTGGTAGCGTGCTTGTCTATCAGCGTGGGGGTTGTGGGTTCGATTCCCAACAGAGGCTTTGGTCTGTCGCTGCAAAATTTTAGCCAAATGGTCTGTGTCACCCGGTTTACCCTTGGACCCAAAATTAGAATATACATTTACTTTGTATTGTAATAAATAAATAAATAAATAAATGATTTTTCCAATAAAAACATTAGTGTGACAGCTCGATTATCATAACTATTAAGAACCCATGCCACAATTTTTGCAATTTCATAATCTTCTATATAAATAAAAATGAATTGACGCATGTATGGTACTTCATCACTTGAGAACGGCTGGACCGATTTGGCTAATTATATTACTGTTGTATTGGTGATTTCCAGAACAAGGTTTAATGAAATAAAATTTAGACAAACCCCATCGTAAAAGCGCGATAATTCAAAAGGTAATTTTTATACACTCCATCATAGGATGGAGTATATACTAAGTTTGTCATTCCGTTAGCAACACCTCGAAAGAGTGATCTGCGACCCTATAAAGTGTATATGTTATCGGTCAGTGTAACATTCTAAGACATTCTAGCGATGTCCGTCTGTTGTCTGTTGAAATCACGATAGAGTGCGAACGACCAACGCTAAGAAGCTGAAATTATGTAGGAAGATGTTTTTTGTCCATAAGCAGGTTAAGTTCGAGAATGGGCAATATCGGACCAAAGGGGGAAAAGTTCCCCTTTACGGGACTAAATATATCCCGGCCATAATCAAATTTTTCAAATATTTTTTTTCACTACATCTGATTTTTTTTGGTAAAATTGTTCTAAGTTTATATAATTTATAGATGGGGGAAAAAACCCCAAAAATGGGCGTACTCATGGGTTCCGTGGACCCTTGGGGCCCAAAAAAGGGCTCATGATAAACACCTCGTACAAATCCAAATCTACGATTCATAACGTTTCACCACTACCAAATAATGTCTACCTTCGAGGATATTGTTCGAGAATTTGTTATTAAATTTACAGATTCAAGGACAAATTCACCATCGTAGAGGAACATTGCTGTCACCAGTAAATGCTGATCAGAAGTTTGTTGAGATCAGTGTCATCATCAATATGTACGTAAAGGTCAAGAAACCAACACAAATGTCATCTATATGAATTTGTATACCTATCGTTTGATGATTCGTCAAAACGAGGACAATCAAATATTGAAATGTCGCAAAATCATTTCATCAATTCGCTGTTGGTATATTTCGAAACGCAAAGTCGTACAAATTGCGTTCTGCAGAAGGAAATGCACAACAATGTGGGCCGATTTACCATTTTGCCAGAAACATATGTTGGAAGCCCTAGGTAATGGACGATATACGCCACAATCATAAATAAATAAATACGTGCTCAAAGTCATCGAATTTGTAGAGAGGCCAATTGTATTTATTTTAGTCGATCGATTCTATTACAGATCCAAATGAAGTCAACTATCCAACTGAATTCCTTAACTCACGGGATTTTCCAGAAATGTAGCCGCACAATTTGCTGTTCAAAGTACCAACCAAGAATTTGTAATCTGAATAGGACCTGATTCCAAGGATACCAATCATTTCAAACGACTTGGCATTCCAATTCAAGCGCGTCCTGTTTACAGGTCGCCTTGAATTCGCAATGACAGTTGGTAAATCATCGTCGCTTTTCACTTTGCTCCGGCACAGGAGACAAAAAAGTTGGTTTATCAGCAATCTTCGCGATGAGTGCATTTAAATCATAATCAAATTTTTTTCAAAATAAGAAATTCCAATTTGTTTCTTTCCAAGAAATCTATTATCGATTCAATGCACGTAACTATTTTTCGTATGTAAACAAGTATAAGGATGTATCCACATGTACAGTTTTAAATGTGAATCTACGCGAGGATCGGGTCACCTCAGTTCACATTTTTCTAGGTGGGGCGAAGTCTACCGGGTCAGCTAGTTTGTAATAAAATGCTTTATATAAAACTTTATATATATGTATATATATATGTTTTGGCAATTTTAATAAATAAGTATGGATTTATCTTTTATTAGCAATTGTACAAAATTGTTGACTTTGAAAATGGATCCATTTTGTGTTAAGATTCTGACCGGAAATTGCAATAAACTAGTCGGATAGTTGATCTCATAAAGACCGCAATGGTCATATACTCCCTAGTATACAACTACAATCCATATCAAATACTCGGAGAAAGAACTCTAACCGATATAACTATGAGCTACGGTTACCAAAAAACGTACAAAAGTTTCGGACACCGCTAATTGCGTCAACGCTCATTAACATAATCGTTTTCTATCTTTAGCTATGGGCCATCTGTACACTCAAGTATGGTTGTACATATGTATGTACGTACGTATGTACATATATCACATATACCTACCCACCGCAGCTTCATCGGCCTCTTTTATACTGGAGATGAAACCAACAGCAATTTCGCTAAACAAAACTCACACTGAGAATCTCACATCATATTCCATCCGCACTGAAACATCAAACGTACGAGCGAGCACGGTACGCTGGAGCTGGCAGGGCAGCAGTATCCAGCAAAGTATCGGCAATGGATTTTTAACACACGGATGATAAATGATTCACACCTCAGAAGAATGGCAGGGTGCCACAACAAACACAATGCCGTACGTTACTTACTCAACAATTCATGTAGGAGCTCCGTTTCGGTAATGAGACAATGGCACGGAATTCATTTATAAAAAATCCAAGTGGAACATTTTCTTGAACGCCATCTACACGTATCTAGGTACGCACCGACACACATACGTAGTAGTATTGGTGCGATTGACAACATTGCACGGTGGCCAGTTCCGTCCAAAACCATTTGGAAACTTGCGATTAAATCGTATTGGAATTTATTGGTACTACTGAGCCACTAATCGGAATGGAAACATAAATTCATATGAATTCCGAAATCCCCTTTTCTTATTCGACTTAATACTGCAATGCGAATTAAAATCCTATTTAATCATTCATAGTTTATTAGCGAAGAAAATGTATTATGACGACCACCTCACCGGTGCATCCGGCCGAAGCTCTATCGACCTAAGTAGGCCGGCATAACCATAAGGATGCCATGATGAAATCCACTGTCCCGTTCTCGCCTGGAGTTGTGCCAAGAATACATTGCAGGGATCTAGTTGGACAAGGCATGAAATCTTTTTTTGCAATACAAAATTACAAAAGTGTTTGTAATGAATAAGCACTGCAGAATTCTGTACTGAGAAACACTGGTTGCCGAAAAGTTGGTTTCTATTAAAAAATATTAAATTTTTTGTCATAATTTATAAAAATTTGTCTTTTTTATATGTTTGCACACAAGTACGTATTTCGGTAGAAGCGTGTTTGAAAAAAATTACGCAAAAAACTGGTTTAATTCAAGAAAGGACATCATGTGAATTTTTTTGTCTGCCTCCACACTCTTTATGATAATAACAATAACCAAGAGAATAACATGATTTGATATATAGAGATTCACAAATTGAACCGATTAAGCTTTGTGGAATTAAGTTTTACTTGCTAATAAGTCCGAACACGCATTTTACATCTACAACCACAACTTACCGTACTGCCAATACCAGTTTGGAATGAATTCGAGGATAGATTGGATTTGGGCCCAGCTAAACTTTACAACATTTGAACTTACAAATTGACTAATAAACTAATGCGTAAATACAAGTTCTTCCATTGAATTACGCAGTAGCCGTAATTTATTTACAGCGTATCGGTTATATACATACATATTTCCCTCAACATTCCATGAAGGAACAGAATCAGTGAGCTGTGCATGATATAATTTGTATAATCACTGACCGGGACCAACTGTTTAAAGCCAGCTCCGAACGAAGCAGCCTTCCGATTAATCGACCTCTACTTCGTATACCCCCTGCCCTTCGTTTGAACATACAATTCCTGATGAAATAATTTTGGTATTACTTTGAATATGTGTTGCAGTGTTCATTAGGAGAAATATGTTACATATTTATGACCAGAACTGTCCACTGTGTATTGTCGTCGTGTGTGTTTCTATTGGAAATAAACTCTAACATCTCTCCGGCCATCGATGCGAGCATCGCATGTATGAGAACAGTAACACATCGTGGTGCACGTGCAGATTCCCATGATCTCATATTCGTTCTCCTTTGGCAGGATTTATGTTTTACTGTAGACCAAATTTATTGCACATACATACATGCGTACGTACGTTCCTTCCAGATTTGAACCTCCTCAGTAATATGGATTATATAGTTATTTGTGTGCTGTCCAATGATTAACTTAATATTCGTCACGGATTGTACCACATGAGGGGAAATGATTTTACACACGAACGCGAAGAAGTTTTATAATTAACGACCTGCTCGATGATTATCATTAATTTCAAACTTGTCAAAATTTAATTTAATCTCATGTCATTATTAGACTGAGAAATGAAGTCATTAATGGGCAGTACGAACCAACGAATATCTGAACTAATTTAGAAAATATATTTAAAGTGGTCTTAATAGTTTTTCGTTTACATTAATTAACATACCGTTTTTCCTCTATGTTATTGAGCTCCGAAATATTGATTGGAATTGATAGAAAAGTCTTAAGCTATGAGTAAATTGCATATAATCACAATGTATTCAATTCAAAATGACAGAAATTACAAAACTTTTAGCACGAAAAATACTGCTCGGATTGAGACTTAGAAATATTTTTGTATTTTATGAAATTACATATGGTAAGTACCGTTATATCTGGCAATGCCATCAGTTGCCATTTTTTAAATTTAAAACAATAGCTAGGAAATCGGGTGTATTCAACAGTTATAAAACTGGTGAAAAAGTTGCATTATATACCCTCACCCTCAGTTAAAAAACATACAAGTCTCATATTCCAAAGTATCGGAAAGTCAAAAATGTGCGTGGCTGTCATCATTGGATGTAACCTCTGATGAAATGTCATAATAGCAACCTCAAAATACCGAATGGTATAGAAAAATATTGTATTACACGTTTTTACAAAAAGGACGAAATATAAAGCAGAGTTTTATCTTGAAAATTGTATGTAGTTAAAGCTTTACTAAATATAGAATTTCGAAAAGATTCGATGATCGAATTTATATAATTACACGATTTCTAAAGTGGATGGTAATGGTACATTTGTATGAGAGTTAACAGAAGGGGAGTTGCGAGACTTCCAAGTTTTTGTCGAAAACTTTGTCTAGCTATAGATTTACTAAATACAAAGATCGCGTTGGTCATATTGATATTATTACAGGATTTCTAAATTCGGCGAAATAGACGATTTGTATGGGAGGTACCCGAAGGGGTGTGGCCATATAGCCCATATGCAATCCCATAAGCAGTTTTGGGAAAATATTAACCCATGCCAAATTTCAAAGCGATTGTTTAACTCTTTCGAAAGTTAGCGTGCGTACCAGCACGACAGACGGACATGGCTCAAACGATTCAGAAAGTCATGCATCCAATTTGATTCAAAGACACCTGGGGTCTAATGTGGATATTTCTATGTGTTACACTTTTGAGTCGTATCAAATATATACCCTCCTACCCGTAGGGTGAGGGTATAAAAATACCAGAAGCGGTAGAAAAAAATGGGGTTTCCGATCCCTGAAGTTAAAGCATATTTTCGTTCTTAACGACTGGCACAATTAACGACTGAAGCGTTCATAAAAGAATACTACTTGTATCTTTAAGAAAACATGAAGTTTTCACATTTTTCTGGCCAGATCTGGCGTCGTGTCACTGCAGCAAAAAAGCAATTGAGTGGTATTAATGGAATAATGTAGTGTTTGGTCGGAAACTCCATCCAGTCGAAAGATATTAGGTTCAGGTTAAACACCAAATAACATTAAACTAATATTTCCGTAGAATGTGGACAACATTTCCAGTAGTTTACCGTGAAGCTACATATTTTCCAATCAAAATTATCTAAATATAGATCAATAACATCGATTAAGGATTTTCGCTTTTACTAACAGTTTAGTGAAGGCCCCTTCTGTACCACACAAATGTACCATTCCGTAGTGAAATCAACTGCTATATCTTACAGGCTTACAAGTTCGCTAAGGTACGGTAAACCGTTTTTAACAGGATTTCAAGATTTTGGGGGTGTCTGGGAAATTTTACAAACAGATTCTTACTGTAATTGTAGCGACCTACATTCCAAATAGAATGACTATCAATAAATTCCATCTTAATTCTTTTTTGTAGCACTTTGTAACAGGGACCGTAGTCATTATGAGTAATCATTTTCTTTGTAATCATTCCTCTGTCAGTTGTTGTTGCCCTGTGAATATTTTTGACAGGAGAATGACGAAAATCAACTAAACTATGAAAAATTTCAATTACTATGTCAAGAACTTACTGTTAAAAAATGTACATGGATCGAAACATAATAAAGTGGAATATATTTTATTTTTTCCCAATTTAAATACACAGCGCCAGCAAATAACCCGTTAAACTCAGAATCGTAGGGTAAATTCTTATGGTAAAAACTTTTCCAAGAAATTCTGGGTCTAAAATTAATTTATAGCCCGCGCAAATCAAACTCGTTTTAAAAATTGACATTTTTTTCTCGAAAACTTGATCTAAATGCATAATATGGTTATAATATAATTTGTATGGTTACCCATTTCGTTGTTTCAAAAGTATACGGCTGGAATTTGACATCTGTCAAACTAAGTTGTTAAACCAATTTTTTTTCTTTTCAGTTGGAAGTCTGACATTGACGAAAATGGATCGCTTAACTATCACACAACACGTAAAAATTATTAAAACCTACTAGAAAAATGGTGATTCTGGCACAGCCTCATATTGTGCTTTAAGAGGTGATTATGGTTTATGGTTATGAATCACATTTCTTACTCGGTGGGTATGTTAATAAACAAAATTGTCGTATTTGGGGTTCTGAAAATCCTCAAGTAATTGAAGAGTGGCCATTACATCTACAAAAAGTCACTCTTTGGTGCGCTCTTTGGTCCGGTCACCGTTAATTCGGAGCGTTATGGTCGTACGATAACCGACTTTTTTTGTCTGTTATTGATGAATACGAATAGAAATAATATGTGGTTTCAACAAGACGGTGCCACATGTCACACAACTCGAGCGAATATGTCTTTATCGGTGGTATGTATGTACTTGCGCCTGGTAAGATCTGATTTGCCTCGGAATTCCTTGAGACAAATTTCACACACATAACTTTTTCTAGTGCGTTTAGCAGAGGGTTCAGATGAGATATTCGGATCGACTTTGCATTTCTCTTCATCTTCAGTCGCATCTTTTCGGTCTTCGCACTTAGGCTGGCGCTGAGCTTCTGGATCCTGCTGGTCACTTTCGTCATTGTCACTCATAACAACTTTCTCAATTGTATCCAATTCGACTATTTCGTGTTCATGCACGACATCGGTTATACAGAGCTCATCCAAAATTGCCTCTTCTTCATCTTCGTTTAGTTGTGGAAAGTGTTTTTGGTTTGCAGGCGGAGACGACAATGAAATACCGCCGTCTGCCAATACTGCGAGCCATGTTTTTAATAAATTGTCTGTTTATATTTTATGTTTAAACGAACCACCTCCACCGCAAGAATATGAATACAGTTCCAAGCTTTTCAATGTTATATAATTTTTCAAATACTATTCGATTTCGAATTACATACATAGAGACGTATGTAATGTATGTACCAACACCTTAGTTACACTAAATGCATTATACACGTCTTGTAAAATGTTTTCAGTAACACCTCTATCAGCTTTCAGCCGTGGTGTTTCAACCCCCAGAAAATAGACTTCAGCATGAGGAATTGCACATTTTGACAAGCCACTGTAGTCTACTCCTCTTGTTTTGGTTTTATTTACGTTTACTTTTAAAAAGCAAAATGGATAACCCTTTACAAACGCTGAACAAATGGATATTTTAACAAATTTCAGCCAACAAATATTTGTCCATACAACAAACATTAACTTGTTTGTAGGTGATAAACATCAAATATGTGTATACATTTTTTTGTTACTTTTAATTTTTATTCAATTTGTAAATCTCTATGTATCAATTCATCTTATTCTCTCGGTTATTGTCATTGTCTTAAAGACCGTAGAGGCAAAAAACAGCTGAAAATACACACTTATTCGCACTCTAATGTTGTACTTTGTTGAATTTAAAAAGTTTTTCCCAAACACTCTAATACAAATATGTAATATTAATAGCAAATAATTTATATTTACATCTAAAAAAGCTTTCTGTAGAAGGAAATAAGCTTTACTTGTTACAAAATCCAAACGCGCGTTTTACTTGTGTGTAAACATTTAATATTTTTCTGCGTGTAGCAAATCTCCGCTATTTCGCATGTGTAAATTTCCACTTTCCAATAAAACAAAAAATATTTGTTTAATTGTATTTTTTTTACAAAAAAATACGTTATACGGACCTTTTTTTTCCAATTTTTGGCGGTAAATATAATTTTTGAATATTTGAAAAATATTTGATTTTTTAAGCATGTATTTATTTGGTTAGCTTCTGAAACGGATCCGTATTTTATTTATTTATTTGTATGTCAGAAGTATTTGAAGTAAAAAATTCTTATTAGAAAAAGTAATTCCAATTTGACTAGATGTAAGAGAACAAATTTTGATTACTATCTTTGAGTTGAAAAAACTGGTAGGGGATAAAAATGTACTCTCTTTAGATTAATTTCTAACTCATTCCTATCCTAATATGAACTTAAATCTATCATGATTTTCTTGAAATAAGATTCGTTTCGTCTGAAAATCAACCCGGGCACAACTATGGATATAATTAAAGATTTAGTTCTAAAAAATCCGTACTTAAATTAAATTGTTCAACATAGCTTAAGTAAATCCATACTTATCATACTTTTGACAGCGCAATAGCTTAATAGACGAGGTTCAATTTGACTAATTTTCAGTGAATTTTAAAAAAATTATAGTCATAAGTGATTTTATTTACATTCTTTGGTGGAAATCTAACTTATTTTATATATTTTCACTGCCGCAAGAAATATAGTAGTAAGCCGCAACAGGTTTAAACATAGCGAAACCAACAAGGTAGAAACGATCGGGGGAATCTGGTGACATACGCTTAGAGTGTGCAGAGGATTTGGAGACACATTTCTCCACCTTGTTAGCGGTAGAAGAATCCTTATAACGAAACATTTTTGCGACCGTGACTTCAAGATTGAAGCGTTTCCTTATAACGAATTTATTCAAATAATTCCTTGTCACTATTTACATACAAGTATTTTCCATACGAAACTGAAGCAAAGTGTGGAATGTCAATGTAAAATCCAAGACAATGGCAAACTGTTTTAGAAAATCAGGATTGGCACCACAACGAAAAACAGTATGCGTTGAAGAAGAGTCTTCATTTAAAACAGTTGCTAGTATCAATGCAACATTTGAAGACTACATCAATGTTGACTGTGATGCCATTAACCCAGACAAACCTCCGTCGAAGATATCCTCGAAAGTGTTCAAGCAAGTGTGAGAGTATCAGCTATCTCTCGTATATAAACAATAATAAAAGAAATCCGTGGTTAATAATTTTCTGAAGTACATTATTATTTCTTTTAACAGATTCAGATGAATACGAAGGAGAATCTGCCGATATTGCTAAACCATTACCCACATTTTTTCGCACCGAAGTTATCTTCACGTTTCTCCATAATTTTTTTTTTTTTGGGAAATCGACTTTTAAGTTTCATCGCTTTATATAAAAAAGTTATGTGAAAAAAGTGATCCAAATAATTCTACATCGATTAGTGTAAAAGTGTACACAGGCATGGATACAATATTTCGAGTTATAGCTGTTTCTATCTCAAAATAAATTTTCACATTTTGTTTTGGGAAATTTGTTTGGAAATATAGTGAATATGAGTTGAAAAACGGAATAATTTTGTTTTATCCGTAATTATCTACATGTATATCTACTATACATTTAATATTCAATTACGACGTAGTTTTATTTTTATAATTTTCTATTGATATTGAAAATTGAAATGTAATCTGTCTGTATAAAAATGGGGAAATCGCGAAAAATGTGTCTCACAAAGCAATCAAATATCGTATTTTTGTTCAAAAGAAATATCCATGCAACTGCAGTTAGAATTGTGTTGTAAAGGGGATAAAAAGAGTAAAAAAGTACAGAATGGGGCCAAAAGAGAGAAAATTAACTATGTTTGAAAAATAACTTAAAATAAGCACGAAGACATTTGTTAATCCAGAAAAAAAAGATATTGATAGTCTAGTTACGCCTATGAACAGAGGTTGTTTGATCTTGAAAACACTATAGCATACATATCAACTGCTGGGAGTATTTTATTGCAAAAGAACGACAGGACATATTTTATTCCAATTGTCGCTTATCACTGGTTAATACTTTCATATCGTTGTGACAGGAAACGAATACCACGTCGGAGTTTCATCTACTCTCCTCCTAAAGCAATCAACTGTACATTTCACTAACTTGAATAACTAACAAAAAATACGCGTATTCAGCTCAAATATGTACAATTTCGCAATAAAAACTATGTATTTACGATACTAATATATAATAGAAATTTTAAAATTATGGTGGTGTCTAATATGATGTCCATTGTATAAAACATTTTGCGAAAATAGATTTTCCTAATAATAATTTTTTGCAATCTTTTCTGTAAGGATTTATTCCAAAGACTCAAATACATATATCAAACTTATTCAACTACGAATTACTGCACACTGAAAAATACATCTGTTTTTAATGTTCACACACAAGTAAAACGCGTGTTTGTAGCACGTCAAGCTTATTTCCTTCTACGCAAAGCTTATTTGGATGGAAATATAACTCGTTTGCTATTAGTATTACGTATTTGTGTATAAGCAATAGCGTGTTTGGGAAAAACAGACAATTAAATTCAACAGAGTACATCATTTGAGTGCGAATCAGTGTGTATTTGCAGCTGTTTTCGTAATTTTTTTTTCTGCATTTACGCTCTTTAAAATAAAAGCAATACCGAGAGAATGAGATGGATTGTTATATAGAAATTCACAAATTGAAAAAAAAATAAATGGTGACACAAAACTGCATACATATACATTTGATATTTATCACCTACAAACAAGTTAATGTTTGTGGTATGGAAAAATATATATATGTTTGATGCGAACTTGTTTGCTGAAATTTGTTAAAATGACCATTTTTTCAGCGTATGGTGTCAAACGCTGGACACCTATTTGACCATCTGACACCGCAAATGTCTATTCTGGCTGGAAAACATGAGAGACTAATCTTTGTTAATTTTAAGAGTATATAAATAATAATTCTTAATTCTACGAATGATATTGGCTCATTTTCTATGGATTCGTTTATCGAATCGGCATTGAATTCGAGCATGTGTTTATTTGGACTAGGGTATTCAAATAACGATAACCCTTATTTTCCAACCTTGGGAAAAAGTATCGACCTCAAAGTGACTCTTAATTTAAGTTTTGATGAAACATTTTTGAAAGTAAACTCGTTAACTCCAATGAGGAACATTCCACTCGTGCGGCTGTTTGTGTGTGTGCGATCGTTGTGTAATTTAATCTTTAAATGCGATACAATCAACTATCCTTAGTTCTTCGAAGTCATATTTACATCGTTCTACAATAAACAGCAAAAACAACAACAACTGCAACAAATACAAGTAAACAAGCAACGTTTCTCATTTGAGGTGCTGATGCTCGTTAAGCGATTCTCGAGATGAGGTCACAAGAACACAAATGACAGTGAGACTGAGACTGAGACAAGAAAAAATATATAAAAAAAGTGTCTTAAATAATTTATATGATACATGACTTTTTGTACACACACATACACGACATTGTATGTATGTATTGAGCTGTTACATGTGCAGATCTACGTACAGTACTGGACAAAAGTAAACCCGGATACTTTGTACCAACCCAAAACCGAATATAATTGAGTACATTGAATGTGTAGAATAAAGGAGTTTAATAGAATGAAGAAATTTCTTGAAACCATCATTTGGGTTTCAACCACCATTTGGGGTTTTCTTTTCAACTCACCTACATGGGAATACGAGTATGATTATTTACCGCTGGCATGTTTTCCAACGATTTTTGGATAATTCCATTTCGAATACTTTGCCATTTCAGATGCATAGCTCACTCATGTTTGAAGAGCATGTCTGATATTGTCCTTCGCATTCGTTGAAATTTTTCAAGATTTTGGTCGCCATCCTGTTCAAATGTTATTTCTTCTTCAGGATATGCGCTCCTGTCCACAAAATCGGGAATGAGGGTCTGCAAAATGTTTAAATAATCTTCTTTTCGCATTATTACAGGATTTTTTTACAATGAAGCAACCCCATTCTATGACATTGCCTCCACCATGTTTAACTGTGTGTTTAACATGTTGTTTTCAAATGGTTGTTCCCAGCCAGCACCAGCAAGACTAGAACCTATTAAATTTGAAATCATCCGACATAAAAGTATTCCCTGGCGAAATTAAGTTTCCTTATAATTTTCAGACACACATTTGATTTTTTAATATTATTTTTACATGTGTATATAACTTTAATGAAGAGACACACTAATATCCAAGCTTCTGAGATTTAAAGAATATGATTTAAAACTAAAATGTTTCCCTTAAAAGATAAACACATTCAAGAATAGACGAAGCGCGCGAAACGGACAGAACACCCATTTTGATATTAACAATATTATTATCGTCTTGGTGAACTCCACGCCCTTCCATGGTGATTTGGCAAAACAGACTGAATAAATGACAGTCAAAGTTCGGATTATGGTGTCGAATATCCACACCCATTCAAGATGAGGTTTCAGCAGCCATTACCCGACTTACCCAGATAGTGGTGTATAAGACAGAAGGAGACGGGCATATGAACCGCTGCGACACCTAGTCTTTACAATTTGGAATAATGGAAAGATGGCCGATGCTTGGTACATCTACTTACTGTCCCTGACGCCTTTGTAGAATAACGCTGAGTGACACCCAGCCTTTTCAGCAATCGAGACGAAAGATGGTAATTTGGGTTCAGCAAACAGCTAAAGCGTAAAGCTCTATCTTGTTGCTGCTCGGGTACATGCCAAAGAATTTGAGGAAGGTCCTTTGGAAAATCTATGCTCCCATATGCGCCAAACGAATCATGAGTCATATTCTACGGAGATTATTCTCCAAAAAAAAAAAAATCAATTCAGCCGAATACTTTTGTCCATCGCAGTATATACTCGCATATATTCTGGCTTATGTATGTAACAGCAGCATGTGTGTGTGTTGGCTCGTTCAGTTGCTACGTTGAGATGATGATGAGTAAATGTATAGTTTGGCATGATTATATCGAAAAGATAAAATTACAGTTTGCAAGAATATTTATAATGAAGGTGCAGCCATAAACATGCAAAGATATTAAATTCCATTTAAAAAATCTTCGACGAGGATGCTCATGTGTGGCTCTAGTGGTGCATGTGTGTGAGTGTAAGAGTTGATGTGCAGCTAGTCCGTCGGTTTGTACGTATGCACTTTAACGTCGTTGACAATGATTTCTGCCGTCCCCAACCGTATGAACACGTACTGTAATTTTAAACAGGTTCATTGGCGAAATACGCTTAAGAAGCACACCTCGGCCATACGTCTTCTGTTACTCGCTCGTACCTGCACTTCTCCACTTTTCACGTCGAGACCTATCGAAGCGAACGAACAAGAAGACCGTTGGCAGGCAGGCAGTCATGGCAACCAGCATTTTGGGATGGATGGTAAATACAATTTTGTCATCGAAGTAATTTTTTGCAAGCTTCATTTGTATATCGGTGGACGGGTAGCTCAACAGCTTTATCTTGGTTTCGCTTTTACAGCTTCCGACGACTGACAGTGACTAAGAGCCTACAAAAACAACATTGACAATAACAACAACACACTGAAATTTGTTATTATCTTTCGTGTACAACTGGCAATGCACAGTGGGCGGGAACACCGACAGTTTTTTGTCCAGCATTTTTTGCTTAATATATTAAGTTGGACCAGACAGCAACCGTTGGATCATATCCGTCTAGTCCCATGCAAAGGTTTCTCCCATTAGATCACACCAGATAATATGTTTTTATATTTCAATCAAAGATCCCTTTGGAGGGGTTCTCCTCAATAAACCGTATAGGTTGACAAAAGTGACATAAAAAACTGTATTCGAATTGGACCATATCGTTTGATGTACTAATATCTCTTCCAATTGAACTTACCTATCTAAGTCGCAACGACATCATAAATAATGTCAATACAAATAGTTGTTAAGATTCTTTCGGGGAATACTGCAAGTATTGTAATGAAGATCATGAAGTTGTTGAGTCCGCGATGTCGCATCCGTATTCGTGTTGTACCTAATTAAAAACAAGCTAAGATATAATTCTCATATTTCATAAGTCAACGAACAAAATTTGCCCTTCCTTTACATGTACATATAGATGTACTCTGTTGAGGATAGGTCAAATTCTATCGATGTGGATCTGATCGATCTCAAGGACTAGAGTGTCATCGCTGGAAAAATGGCGGCAACTGCGACAAACATAAGTTTCTTTAATGGGATTCTTCATCTCACAACAAGAATAATAAAAGTCTTTTGTGGCACCAATAAAAGTTTATTTATTCTGAAGAAATATCACGTACAGTTGAGCATCGATTATCCGTGATTCAATTAACCGGGAACATCAATTATCCGGGATCGATTACGACAGGAAAATATTTTTATGTCAATTGATAAACCGTGATTACCTCAATTATCCGGGATTGCAAACATTTACCTATTTTGGCGATATTTGCTTTAAATGTATTAGCAACACTAATATGTGTATGAAGCGAATTAGGGGAAAACTCTTGTTTTGGTGCGTTTTTAATTGCGTTTGAAATTTGAGCAGTCCGGATTGTTGTTGTGTAATATTATAATGGCGTCGATATCAGTAAAATCGGCCAAAAGGCAAAGAAAAGTATTAACAATTCAAGAAAAATTAAATTTAGTCAACGAATATTTAAAAAGAAATGTTTCCGTTCAAACATTATCACAAAAATATGGTATTGGGAAGCAAACAGTTTATGACTTAGTGAAAAATAAACACAAAATATTAAAATACTAGCTGACCCGGTCCGCGTTGCTGGCCCTAAGCAAACATTAGTGTTGTATTACACATAGGGGAGTTTTTATCCCTTTTGCCATTTTCACCCCCTAAATGTAGATAAATCCAAACAATGTGTAGCCTATGTTACTCGCGGGGTTATTCGGAAGATTCCCTGAAAGATTGTGCAGAAGTTATTGGCTTCCAAATTCGAAAAACATTGAAAAGTACAATAGATCCAATAGTTGATGAAGATGATATAATTATTACAAAAACGTCATTGAAAGATGCCATAAACGCATCCAGCACCTTGCTAAACTTTTTGGAAAATTCTGCATCTTCGAACGTTACAGAACATTACGTGTCCAAGAGAAGCTTTTGGCAGAAAATATTTAGGTTAAGAAGAAAAAACAAACCACATTAAATGATTTTTTTTAAGTAATTACGTAAGTAATTATTAAAAATGTATAAATAGTATATATTGTAAGTGTGCATATTGAATAAATAAAACAAACCTTTATGTAAAAACGAGTAAAAAATGCAGATGCAGGAAGCAGAAATTAATCTTAAAACATGCTTCAAGAGTTAGAAAATGCGTTTAACTAATAATTAAATAAAATGTTTTCCAACAATAGGTGTTATTTTGGTATTCAATGAAAAACGAAATTTTTTGAATAAATGATCGTTAATAACACAGTACAACACAAAAATTCCAAACAAAAAATCACTTATCCCAGCCGAAAGTACTCGATGAGAGGAGAAAAGTAATTTCTGGATTTTGCTAGATTGGTTGCCGTTCGTTTTTTATGAGCCTCTATAGTTTTTTCGCCAAATTCGATTTTGAGCACTTTTTTGCAATTTTCTTCTATTTTTCGCATGGCCATAGTTCGAAAAATGCTGTGAATTTTTTTTTGCAGTCTTCAGCAAAGTTGTAGCCCTTGACTCGGCCAACAAAAATGCTGAATATATTAAGTATGAAAAATTTCATCTTCATGCTCAAAACCCCAAAAATGTCGAAAAAATTACCACTTTTTTCACCGATTTTTTCTGTTTTTCGACTACAGCTCTTGAACTATTGAAAATTTTACCAAACATGAAATTGAAATGAACAACTTTCTAGTACATACCAACTTCATACGACCACTCCTTGATACGGATTTGGCCATACAAAGGAAGAACTCGCAAGGTGTTAAATCACAAGATCTCGGTGGCCAATTGTGATCACCTCGTCGAGAGATAACAAGGTCCGGAAACTTTTTAGTTTTGCGAACTGTGACTGCAAGATGTTCACCATTTTTGTAGTGAATTTTAATAATTCCAATAAGTTGTTGAATCGTGTATCGTTTCATTTTTAGTAATGGCGTAGTTTCTACGTGTCAAATGTCAAAGAAGAAAAGCTTCAAAAGTGACAGCTACCGAAATACTGGGTGATTCAAAATAACACCTCTTGTAGGAAAACCCTTTATTATCACTGTCGCTACTTAGAAACGGTCTTATCCGTTTTTCAGCTGGTGAAGAATCGTTTTCGTCATTTTGAAATTTCCCCATTATTGGAAAAAAGGTATTTTTTGCGTTACTGACTTTTTTAAACTGTTTCTGTTGTTCGCGATAGCCGGACATAATGCGATTTATATCCTTATTAATTTCCAAGGCATTTTCTGTATCTAATTCATGTAGAAATTTAAGAAAATCGCAACTACGAAACGACTAAACACAAACAGCATAAATTCAAATCCACATAAAAACAACCGCATTAAAAGAGGCCTGAGTATAAGTGCAACAACTACCATACAGGCTTCTTCCAAGACTTCATCTTTGAGAACCCAACAAATCTACCTCCCGGGTAAGATCTTCTTCATACAGATCTCAAAAGATTTTCAAACACTTTTTATAATTTTGTACGAAGTTGTATTAAATTCTGCAAATATATGTCTAAAATTTAGAACACCAAAAATACAGATCGACTTTTTCCGTTTCTTTCTTGTTTTTTTTTGTGTAGATAAAAGTGAGCGAATTTAGTGGCCGTGCACTGGGAGATGCCGCACTGGAGGAACTGGAAAAAACTTCTCGCTAAATTTGATACACAAGAAATCTCTTGGAGCTCTTCCCCATACTCTCAAAGTGTTCAGAGAAAATGGGTGGAGCTCTATTGCTTCTTGTTGGTGATTTGCGACAAACTCTTTCCTTGATACAAAGATTAACACCAGCCGATGAACTAAATGCATGCTTGAAAGCGTCATATCTTTAGAGAAATGTATAGAATCTTATATTGTCGACAAATATGTGAGTGCACTCATTTCAAGAAGCTGCTGGGCGATGCAAAACTTTCATAGGATCCGACATACATGTGAAATGACATTTCCCAAATCCAGTCATCTATTTCCGATATTTCAAACAATTTAAAAAATTGACTTTATGAACGACCAGTTTTGGCTTCGAGAACAACAATCAGTAAAAATTGTTATAGAGTATTACTGACTCTTCGGAAGCATCTGGAATGCCACCACACATCTTAAGTTTAAATAGATCCAGTGAAATTATGCAACATCATCCGCGGCAAGTATAAGGGAGAAGCTATGCTGATACCACAAATTCAAATGATTTCAACCGATTTACCCTTCAATTTCAAGCGATTGTTAAAAACTGCTTGCCTATGTCAACCAAATGGCTTCCGCATCCTCGCTGGAGGTTATAACTGGATCAATTATGACAATCTAAAAAAGAAGAAAACTTGGTTTAATATTGACACCCAAACAAAATGACATAACGAATGTTCCAGATTTTGTGCGATAGACTTGGTGGCGTGTATTATGAGTTGGTTTAAACCGACAAAACCATCCTCTGAACACACTTAAAGAGAAAACGCGGCCCTTTTTCTGCTTCTTCCAAACTATTTTCGGGTATGACAATACTCGTACTATCGACAATACTGTATCAAAAAAAAAATTGTTTTGGCTCAATCGGTTTTCAAATCTTATGGGGTAAAGTATTTTTGAGAATATTTTAAGATATGTACAGTAGGGTGGAGTGAAATTCAAAAAAAAAAAGTTAACCTCGGAAAGAGATGTAGTCTGGGGTCCTAATGAGGGGAAAAATAAAGAAAAAAATTTTAAAAAATTTTTAGGGGTCGCGCCACTCCCTCGAAATTTGGAAATTATCGCTATTTTGGCGTTGATTTTAGAAAAATTCTAAAAATTTTATGTCAATAAATGTTTGCAATAGCGTAAACAATAAAATAAGGGCATGAAAAAATTTAAAAAAAAATTTCTCATTGTTCAAAAATTTCAAAAGTAAAATATGTCAAATCGTCCCTTCTTCAGAAAATTGACTGAACAATGAAATCGCCACCAAAGCTACAAATATTAGTCGATTATCCTCATATTTGCCTCAAATACTTTTGTTTGGGCACTGAACAAGCTCAAACTTTTAAATTTCGAATAAGCTAAGTCGTTAATTTTTAGGATTTTTCTAAAATCAACGCCAAAATAGCGATAATTTCCAAATTTCGAGGGAGTGGCGCGACCCCTAAAAATGTTTTAAAATTTTTTTCTTTATTTTTCCCCTCATTAGGACCCCAGACTACATCTCTTTCCGAGGTTAACTTTTTCAAATTAAAAAAAAACATGTTTTCACTCCACCCTAATGTACAGCCTGAACTTTGGATAAAGACTACAGGGAATAATTCCATCCACGGAAGAAAGGCAGGGCAAATTGTATGGAGAAGGTCCTGAATCGATTTTCATGATCAATGTCGCATTTTTATTGTACTATATTGTATTAACTTGGACACTTTTGGTCCTTCTCTATTGTTTTACGAATTTAAAGAAAAATAGTTTGCGAAAAACTTATTTTTTGATCTCTAATAATAATACATACATGAATTTGGCAAAGACAAATTAAGTTAATTTTAAGTTTAATTTTTTTTAGCTTAGTGAACATCAAATCGAAGCTCAAACATTTTTCTTTCGAAATGATAACTCAAAACTAATGCTTGAAATAGGAAAAACATATTTATCGCAAAAAGCGCCCCGGTAGGCGAGTTGGTAGCGTGCTTGCCTATCAGCGTGGGGGTTGTGGGTTCGATTCCCACCAGAGGCTTTGGTCTGTCGCTGCAAAAATCTAAACATATGGTCTTTGTTACCCGGTTTACCCTTGGACCCAAAATTAGAATAGAAATTTACTTTGTATTGTAATTAATAATAAATAAAAATAAATATTTATCGCAAAAAAACGATTTGTGGCACAACTAAACCTTTTCCAAAAAATCTGAAAAAAAAAAATTCTAAGCATCCGAAACAGGTTGAGGAACTATGGAATTTGGACACACTAAGCGGCACCGCACTAGACTTCAAAATTGAATTGAAAGCGTTATGCCATTTGTGAATCATCAGTTCATATTTTCCCCAGAGTCGATGGTGGTTTCCATCCTACTTTTGAAATATTCAACAAATTTCGCAATGCCAAATTTATAGTTCTGCCCACTGTGGAGGATTTTTTTTTCACTTATCATTCATTTTGGCTCACTGAATGTTAAAATGGGTAAATTCGAATACTCACAGTCCGGTACGGATGGAGTGGAGTATGCAGTAATAATCTCATGCTGCTTTGCAAAAGCCAACCTGCCAGCAAACAAGTTACGAGTCTTCAGTGGATGGGCATCAGCTGTATCAGTTTAGCACAAAACTTGTCATTGCCAACGCACTTAAGAGAGTGAAACGCCAACGGGGCGAAGGAACGGAGCGAAAATGGCCATTTAGATGGATGGCAATGTATTTAAGAAGTACAAAACATTGCTAATTTATTGCACCTGTTTCTTGCCGTTTGACTTGAACTTAACAAAATTTCAACCTGATCACAGTTTGCACGAGCATTTGCGGTGCACGGTCGCGAACGTTGTGCTGCTTGTTGCTGGTCTGGCTCGCAGCACACACACAAACGCGACAGCAACCAGCATACCATGAGGCCGGGAACGGGTTTTTGGACAGGACGGGATGGGTTGGTGCGCACAACTTCAAAGTTTAAGTGTTCGATCACTCCATAATGCAAAGTTTTGGCATTCGGACAAAAGCTTACCGCTGGGTGAAGTTGGCCAAGAGACAGGCCAAGGAATGTCCACAGACTGTCCGACCGACATATGGGTGGACGCGAGTGTGGCTGTATGTGTGCAGGACATCGAAATAAGTCACGATACCAAGCCAATTAGTCACTATTAGTGATCTGCGGCATTAGTTAATGACGGCACCGTGATTTTCGCACAGCGAGAATGGTAACAACACGACGATCGTTAACATCTCCATGGAGTTTTTTTTGTATTCGTAATTCGTACGTATTCCATACAAATCTCGCTGTCCGTCTCGCACTGTGCACATGCATTGGTATGTGTGCATGTGTGTACAATCTAAACTTTTTAAAATGACATTTGTCGGAAATTGAAGGCTGTCCTTTGATGATTGCCGCCACACTGGAAATGTTAATGACTGACAGATTTAAGAGATTTCTGATCATAGCCATTCTTCGGCGGAGACAAACAACGAATTTCTTTTCTTCTTAATCAACCAAACATGTGTGTGTGTGTGTATCATCATATATTTGTGTATTACGTATGTACATATGAATGTATGTACGATTGGCCCTCAAGCTGGGAATAGAAATATACTCGACGAGCGTTTCTTCACAGAGTCTACATGTAATAGAAGATCGATTATTTTTTAGTTCGCAGTGATTTTGTTTGTAATCTGACAAAGGGTTTATGCATTTCGAATCTGACGATCAGGTTGCTGAACTCATCGGTATTCGTATTCGTAAAGTATAACAAATTATAGTAGAACGAGTTTTTTGATTAAATAAAAATATTTAATATGAAGATATGAAGATCCAAACAATATCCTCGTTGTAATATCAGATTCTCAAATGTTGTCATTGGTATAAAGCGACGTCGCTACTACCTCTTTAGTCACAATTTGAACTTTATTGGGATATTGTAATTCAAGAGTCAGACCCAAATTCCATATTTGGCGTTGACTGTTGTAGTATTGAGACTTTGGTGAATATTTATTTAAGTTGACTCTTCAGCCTGTTTCTAGTTCACAATATCAGAGTTGTCGAATTGGCCAGTGTACCAGTCCAAGTCTGCACTTTCCGTAATAGAGTTTATTTCGATGCCTATACATGTCTATGCAGTGGCATGTGTTGTCGCAAGTAGGGTAAATCCAAAGAAGAACGACCCAAAAACCGTAATTCGAAATTGTTATCCCCTCCGACTTTGACGAAATTTTGCACAGACGTTCAACTAGTTCTAGCGGGTCGTTTTTTTTCGCATTTTATAGCGCTGCAAAGTAGGTGACCTCGGACGTTTTTGTGAAGAGATAGCTTCCTTCAAGATGGAATAACATTGGAACGCGATTTCAGATTGAAATAATATTGGTGCCATCTGAAAGTACATGACCTCCTCTTTACGAATGTCATAGTGGTTCAAGGACTCCAAAAATATCTTGAATCCATTAATATCTTGAAAAACGCATTTTTATTTTTCCTGATTTTTTTTTGTATTACAGCCTAATATATATAAAATTCGGAATGGGTTGACAACGGGTTCAGAAATTGAAGTATTTTCCCAAGTAAGAAAAATGTCGATTGGTATTTGAACCGTGATATTGATTTTGATCACTAATTTTATGTATATACCTCATTTACACATGACACAGTTCACGACCTATGTGTGTAAAAGCGCTGAGTCCAATATTTGAACTTCTAAAGGAAACGAAATGTACTTTCTGTAAATATTTACTTTCCAGTGTTTTATGTATGGGATATGGGCTTAGCGCCTTTAAATTTCTGCTGTTAAGAGCAACCAACTAAGATTTACAATTTTTTTTGTATTCAAATCGATGTATTTTTTAATCTATCTTGAATTGAGCTTCAACAAATATATTTAGGCAAAAAAGGAGCTCCGCTAGGCGAGTTGGTAGCGTGCTTGTTTAAATTTACTTTGTATTGTAATTAAATAAAAATGAAAAATAAAATAAGATATTTAAGCAAAAGGTGGGATTCACGACTTTTCAACCTTTCGACTTTTGCATAAATTAAATCAGCCGATTTTCGACTTTTTTTGAATTTACAAGTCGATTAAAGACGACTTTTCGACTTTCTATTTGAAATAAAAACAAAATAATTGTATAATAATGTATTAATGGGCAAAATACAATACATTATTAAGTTTAAAACTTAACAAAAAACTTAAAGTGAGACCTTTTATGGTATACGAAACAAAAGGCGTTTCCTAGTTCTCGAAAATATAGAGTCCTACCGAGAAACAAAAATTGTCCAACGCTCTTAATGCCAAAATATTAAAAATTTACATTTATAAAGATATAGCCAATTCAATTATATCGTAAGCGCCATATGACTTTTTGCTTTACCACACAAAAACTCCTGTAAAATTGTTCGCGGTTAGGGCTCGATATCCTGTTCAATCAATCGAAGAAACCAGCTTATTTTCTATGTTTGGTTTCATAAAAAAATGATGTAATGAAATTCGGTCCAGATTTTGATAAATACTTTTGAAAAAACAGTTTTTAGATACTTTAGATACTGAATTTTAAATTCGATATTGAGTTGAGTTCTGCGTTGAAGGTTGTTATTTACGAATTATTAATAGGCAAAGTAATTAATCGCTTTTGGAAACTCAAAACAGTCGAATGTGGCTAATTCTTAGCCGATTTGAGCCAATGGCAATACTGGCGGTTAGTTTTGGAGCGGGGCATTGTGAAAAAATTGGTTTAAAATTGGATTCAATGTATTTATTTGATACAAACATATTAGATTTAGTTTGTGTCCGTCGGGGAGGTATAGTACTTTGTTTTGCCGCCATTTAGGTAAACGTTAGTCTTGACAGTTCATATTTGACAGTCGTGAAGTAGAGACGTGGCCACATTTGCATTTGTTTCCATTTAAGATTCAGTTGACACATATGCCAATAGGATGTTATAGCTCGCCCATGACAACCCCAATTTTCATGAAAAAATCATAATGAGTGACGAGGCCCAAATGAAAATGGGCATTGAAAAACCCTCAAAGTATTCATCAGTCACCTTTGCATCCATTAAAAGTGACAGTCTGGTGTGCAATTTGGTCAGGAGGAATCATTGGACCTCTCTTCTACGAGAATGTAATGAAGAAGTGCTCGCATTTGTGTGGCTAACAGAGGCAGACATTTAACTAATATTGTATTTCATACATAATTGCCGACATTAAATAAAACATTTATCAATATAGTCAATATTATCAAATAAAACATTTATCATTTAATCAAAAATTATAAAAAAAATAATGTAGTATACCTTTCCGACGGACATCCTGTACAATGTATTGCGAGTTCGTCCAATGATTCGATTCTAATTTGTCCTGTATGATAAAGCTATTGTTTTTCACGAAGTTTATAGCAACTAAAATGTATTTTGTTTTTTATGTTTTTATGTTAGTAAAATAATTGTTCTGCCTTCATGCTGTCAAAGAATCAAAGAATTTAACGTAGTTTTCCAGAAAATGTTCAAAAAATGCATCAACATTGTTTATTTTCGTACCCCTGAACATTTTTTAATTTGTAATTTAAATTGCTGTTTTTGTATTTTTTTTTTTGTTCTGCTATTAGTTCTAAGAAACACAAATTTTAGCTATAAGGAGACAATTAACTTCGTCACAAAAAGATTTTTAAATAAACATAAATGCAGAAATTGGAAATATTAGATAACGGAAAGGCCTACGAACTGACTGTTGGCGGAGTAGAATTTGTTCCTTTTAGTCCTGCAAGGAGCATATGGCCGCCTGATAGTGTCTAATAGTTCAGTTTATGTTAATATATTGTTTCTGATGAATTTCAGAACAATTCTCTAAAATATTCCTTATGGTGTAAATCCATATTCTGTCAGTCCTCCAAATAAAAATCCGCAGTAGTGATTTTACAAATACCCCTTGTTTAGCCAGGTGTAGTAGTAATTCCATTTTTAGTTATATTGGTGTATCACTTATTTAATTTAAATTCGGTTTCCATCATTTTAGACCTCGGTTTGCATACCATATAAACTTTTTGTTCAACTCATACAAAGTAATCATTTTGGGAAAAATGTTACAATATCTGAACCCGCTGTCACCCCATTCCAAATTTTATGTATCTTGGACAGTACATAATGCAAAACAAAAAATTCATTTTACATTTATATTCGTAAGTAGATGACACCAACATTATTTTAATCTAAATTCACGTTCCAAAATAATTCCACCTTGACAGAAGCTCTTTAAAAAAAATACCCGAGGTAACCGGGTAAGTAAGTCGTGAAGGTTGACAAACAAAGATCCGCGTTATAACGGGTTTTCCAAAAAGAGGCGTTATTTTGACAAGTAGAAACTACTCCATTACTAAAAATGGAACGATAAACGCATTGAAATTATTAAAATTCACTGCAAAAATGGTGAAAATCTCGCAGTCACAGTTCGCAAAACTAAAGCATTTTTGGGTCGTTGTGAAGCACCTTGTCGGACCGCAATACAGAAATTTGTGGAAAAATTCGTGCTGTTGGTGATGTGAAGAATAAAACCCGTGCACGTCTCTCAAAATAAGCTGAGAATATTGCTGCTGTAGCCCAAAGTGTTGTCCTTTGGAATTGTGCATTCCACCGTCATTACACCGTATTTTGCATAAAGACTTGGGTCTTAAGGTTTATAAAGTTCAGTTAACACAAGAACTCAAGCCGGCCGATCATCAACAACGTCGTGTCTTTGCTGATTGGGTCCTTGAAATGTATGAAAATGATCCGGAATCAACTTGACTGATGAGGCCCATTTCCACATCGGTGGCTACGCCGACAAGCAAAATTGTCGCATCTTGGGCTCGGAAAACCCAAGAGTTATTGTTGAGAAGCCTCTCCATCCTGAACGTTTGACTGTTTGGTGCGGCGGGGTCAGTGGACCTAACTTTTTCGAAAATGAAGTAGGATCAACAGTTACGGTAAATGGATTGCGCTATCGAGAGATGATTAATGATTTTTTATGCTCGGAGTTGGATGATATTGATCTGAACAACGATTACTTTCGACAAGACGGCGCTACGTGCCACACAAGCAACGAAACCATTGCTCATTTACGGGAAAAGTTTCCGGACCGAGTTATCTCTCGAAGAGGTGATCACAATTGGTCACCGAGATCTTGTGATTTAACACCTTGGGACTTCTTCCTTTGGGGCCACGTGAAAGATAAGATCTACGCCAACTGCCCAGCGTCGATTCAAGACCTCAAAGATAGAATTCGTGAGGCTATCGAGGACATAGGACAGCCACTTTGTCATTTGATTGTGACAAAATTCTTGAAAAGGATCTGGTCCTGTAAGCGTAATCGTGGTGGCCATATGGCTGATGTTGTTTCTCATTATTAACGGCATACGTTCCTCATTATTTTGAAATAAACATCCGATCATTTATTTCAAAAAATTCCATTTTTCTTTGAATACCAAAATAACACCTCTTGTTAGAAAACCCTGTATGTGTGTGTATTATTCGAATGCAAGCTAAATGCTCAGGGTTTTTGTTAGAAATCCGCCGGTTTCATGTCTTTGGAACTTCTAACGAAGACTTTTGGAACTTCTAACAATACTACTCCCAGATCGATGTTGCTATGCACAAAAATGAATTGAACAAAAAATGTAACAACACATATTTTTTTTCCGTTATAGTTGTACATAAAACACACATTTTTATATATTGCATATACATACATATGTACGCATATTTGTCGGATGTATTATTTTGATTCTGTAACTTCTGGAGCGCAGTATATTCGAGGGAAAGATATTTCGGACATGACGAATTCAATGACATTAGTGTTTTTTTTTTGTAATTTGGAGTCAGTAACAAATAATTGCCCTTTGGTTAATTTAAAACCTGATTATGTCGATTATTTATTTCTTGCAGAAATTAAATGATTTTGATCAACATTCTTTTATTCGTAATAGTAATATATGGAATTACTAGTAAGTTGTAATGCGCCTATGGCGCCCGTTGAAATATGGAAAAAAAATTTTGTTGAAAAAAAAAAAAAAATAGTTGAAAAAAAAATTTTTTCTTGAAAAAAAATTTTTTCTTGAAAAAAAAAATTTTTGCTGAAAAAAAAAATTTTGTTGAAAAAAAAAATTTTGTTGAAAAAAAAAATTTTTGTGGAAAAAAAAAATGTTTGTTGAAAAAAAAAAATTTTTGTTGAAAAAAAAAATTTAGTTGAAAAAAAAAATTTTGTGGAAAAAAAAAATTGTTGTTGAAAAAAAAATTTTGTGGAAAAAAAAATTGTTGTTGAAAAAAAAATTTGTAAAAAAAAAATTTATGTAAAATAAAAAATTTTTGTTGAAAAAAAAATTTTGTAAAAAAAAAATTTTTGTAAAAAAAAAAAAAAATTGGGGAAAACACAATTTCTGTACAAAAAAAAAATATTTTTTTTATTATTATTATTTATAGAAAATTATAGAATGCCTATTTAAATTCCTACGTACTGCGTGACAGAGTCAGTGAATCAGTGAATCAGTGTCGAGGGTAAATATATATAGATATAAATATAGCGAAGCGAAATAGACTCTGATGTATTTTCTGGTTGTAATGTCTGCTGTGGATTGATCTCCTGCCATACGTGGCCCGATTTCGTAGCGCACATAATTTTAAAATTACTGGCCGTTTACTTGTCCGATGTGAACGTGGCTCTAAATATTCGGCCTTCAAGCTCAAGAATCAGAATCGCACTCACGAATCGCAGAATAGTTTTAACGTACTTTCCATTCCAGGTAAATGCTGTAGTTGAAATAAATAAATTAGTGCTAATAGTTATTTATAGATATTAGTAAACGCATAGTTATTGTGCCGATCACAAATTACTAGATGTATTAATTTTTGTTGATACATTTCACGAGTATACACCAACGATATCGACACTTTGTTAGACAATTTTGGCCGGAATACGAATATTGATTCCTAACCGGTATCGACCCATTTCTTCATCTTTAGGGTTATGGAATCTACAAAAGGGTTTTGCTTATCAATTAATAATGGTATTTTATTAATCCGTAGTCGAGGTCGTCTAAGACTTTTAGTTAGAGAGAGACCATGACCTCAGTATCGACACTTAAATAAATCGAATCAATGTGTATCACGTGTTCGTTCACAATTCGTTACCATAGTTCATGTTGTCTATGAATATGATAATCAGAATGCCTTCGCAATGCATCCTTTGATCAAACAGACGGACGGACGGGCATTTTTCTTTTAAAATTGTCAGTTTCGAAATAGATTTTTGACATTAGATTCCGTTTGCTGCCAACTCGTTGTCAACTTAAACAACATGTTGGACCTTTTCGCTCTGTCTTTTCGGATGCAGGTCATGCTGTCAATAAAATCCCTAATAATCATTCTTCCAGAGATATAAGGATTGACGAATTAGTCCACCTGAAATGTCTTGCGAATGCGCGGCAGTGACTGAAGAAATGCTCCATACTTCTAACGCATTGTAATCCCCACGGTCCAATGAGGAACTGGTGAGTGGCGATTGGTGGTCCCTAATTTTACCAGGTTTAGATTGGTTCAGTTGCATTTAAATTTCTACTTCTAACTTCATTCGGGTTATCACCTTAGCTCTACACGCATAGAATTGTCTTTGCCATACTCCAAGTTACAATATGTACGAGATTAATTCACAAATTATCTTGTTAGTTCTTGGTCGAGTGGTTACTGCATAGTTCTAGACTCTCGTGCTATGTATTGAGAGGTCTTTTGTTTTTCATCATCCTCATATGCATAAGTTACAGTACGTCGAAACGATGGTCTATGGAGAAAAGTCGGTGCACAGCGGGATGGACAGATGTTACTGTATTTTTCATGCTGTGACATTAGGGCCGCTGAAGAATGCTGGAGGAGAGTGGAATAAATTTGGGAGAAGCCCAAAATATTATCACTCGTCTCGACAACGGTTTGTTTGACGACAAAAGAAAATACCTTCAAATTCATTGAGCGTTTGTATTTCATACGTACAACCAAATCGTTTCAACTTTATGAATCCATTAACTTTGATATTGTATTTTATTCGGATTGTTTTGTGTTGTTGTCGTTTTAATCCATTCAATTTGGTTCATCGCCGTTTGTATGTCTCCATTATGGACAAGATGGAACAGATAAACTCTTCTTTTCTTGGGAACTGTGTTCAGCGCACATCGCAGTCGATTCATGGCGGCAGAGAAAGTTGTGATATCTATTGATTGCGCTCGATAGGCTTATTAAGAGTGCGGGCTGGTACAAGTAAACGAAGTGTGTACGAGTAAATCATGCCCAGCACGGGGAGGAGTTGTCGTCTGTCGGCTAGAAACTCAATCGGACACATCTTCATACGCATCGCCATGGTTCCTTCTGGCTATTGTTGCGATGTTGTTCATTCGGTTCCAAGTAAAGATATGGCCATTGTTAGAAGGAACTCCTGCTGGTTTATACCTGGCCTTATTCGCCGTTGCCTCCTGGCAAGAGAACCCAAAAAACACTACGTACATGTGCGAGTACGGCCATACGTAGACTGTTAGATATCAGCCTTTGTGGCTATTGTCGTTTGTGTTGTTTTATCAATGTCCCATGTTTGTTGTTGTAGTTGCACAAGCGTCGAAGGATAAAAAGGTCCACAACTACAAACAATACAGAACAACCATAAGATGTTACATTCATAGTTTAGAATTTATGACAACAGTACAACTTAATTTACAAAATTTCACAAAAAAAAAACAAAAACAAAACAAACAAAAAAAAAATAAAATAAAAATATGTACAAGCCACCACCACTGCACAACGAACACCAGCGACCGAGTGATCGAGGGAAACCCATTTGTGTCTTGTCAATATCGCTGCGAGCCAACTATGTCCGTCCGTCAGCCTATGGCTTCGGTAAGGTACGGTTTCCCCAAGCAAGCAAACTGATGTACTACATTGAGCATCAAATATAAGTACACGATTAACACTTTTACAAGTCTGTATCTGTAGAATGGCAAGAGATGGAAATGCGGAGAACTGACAAAAACAAATACAATACAAGTCCAAATCAAACTCTGAAGAATGCAAAATGCGAAAAAGCGGATTGAGAAAATGTAAATTTTTGAAGTTTTATGTAACTGCGAGCCCGATTTGTATTCGATTTTTTAATTCGCATTTAAACATCCAAATTGGGGTTTCCGAGAAACACATTGGGACTTACAGTTATCAAACAATTACAAGGACAGTCAGAAATCAATAGAAATCAGTTCACTGTATCATGCAGTTAGTCGTTGCTTTGTTACTTCGTTGTAACAAAGTCATTGTCTACTAATTGGTAACTCTTCGACCATATTAGATCACCTGCGACTGATTTATACTTCTAGAGACCCGACATGTTTGGGTCGCATAAGAATATTATTTTAGACCTTCAA
This sequence comes from Hydrotaea cyrtoneurina, assembly GCA_958296145.1. Taxonomy (NCBI): domain Eukaryota; kingdom Metazoa; phylum Arthropoda; class Insecta; order Diptera; family Muscidae; genus Hydrotaea; species Hydrotaea cyrtoneurina. Next base: position 61,123,788 of record OY282515.1, read on the forward strand.
GAAATCCATGTATTCAGACGGGATGAATAAACGAGAGTCAAAAAGAGATTGGATCAAAACTTAAGTGAGTTCTGAAAAAAAAGAATGTTCTTGACCCGGCCTATTGGTTTTCAGCGTACATTAATAGTTAAATAACCCGACTGTGATGGATCCACAAGAAAAAGAAGTAGGTTTAGATTTCATAGCGCTATAATAGGCGATGGTAACTATGAAGTTCAATCCACTGGTTACGAACTAACCAAACGCTCAAGCCGTAAAGTCGTTGGACGACAACTACCACGGAAGGTGCAAACAGGGAAGACCGATACCCTCGTGGATGGAAGAAGGCATTAAAATCCTTGGCTTCACGAACTGGAGAAGCCAATCACAAGCCAGAGGGGCTTGGAAAATAGTTATTAAGCAGGCCGATGCCAACAACAGGTTGTGGAACCAACCTAAGCAAGTAAGACTCCAAAAAGACTCGTTGATGGAATCCCTTCTATAAAAAACATGAATTGTTTGTCAACATATTTAAATTAAATTAGTTATAGAAATATACCCAATTCAGTATTAAAAGCAATTACACAAAAACCAAGAACTAAATTTTTGGGATTTTCTAGTGCAAGCACTTTGCCGAGTTTCATTTTCACAACAGACCAAAAAATATGATGATAGTATCTTAAAGATCGTTTACTCATTCGTATTATACACTGAGCTCTGTACGACATATGTGTACTTTGTTTAATCAAATTTCTAAAGGAATCTCACATTGATTAGAGAATACCCTCCTATTTGTAAAGTTGCTGGCATTTAGGAGGTGTAACTGGCCTTATTAGCATTTTAACCTGGCTTGGATGCGTGATAGTCGCACTGCATGGAATTCCGCCAAGGTTAGAGTGGACTGTACTAACCCTGCCGCAGCTGGCGAGATTAACCTCTGTAAAACTCAGTTTCAAATAAAACTGATCTTAAACTAATAATACGTCAGTCAAAATAATCCACACTTTCGTCATTTCTTTCATTTCATTTCAAAGTTACATAGCAGCATCATCTATCTAATTTATATTATTTGTGGAACATGTCGAAACAAAATTAACTTTGTGTACGAAAAGAAAGATTTGGATTGTCAGATTTACACAAATGTGACAAAGCAACGTATACTAATTGTTGACGCTCACTGTACATTCGCACATATGATGGTTGTGCTGCCATGAATAGCACTTTCTTTTCTCTGCTGAGTGAGCATCGGCAGAGTGCACGGAGAATAGGGCGCACAGAAAAGGAAGTTCTTTTTATATCGACGGAGACAAAAACATTTTGATTTATGACTAATCGTTGTTAAGTTTGCAGTCGTTCTTTAAATGATGTCGTTTATCTTAAAAGAGTACCTAGGTTTTTTCCTTGCATCTTTGTTTGTATGTACGTATGTAGGTATGTGTGTTTTGTTCTTTCTGGGGTTTTGTTTAGTTTGGTTTTTATTATTGTTGTTGTATGGTCGGAATCGAACACGAATTGATTAAATGCCCCGATATGAAGAGAAATGAGAAATCATTTATATTTCCTTCTTTGTTGCAGTCCGTCTCACGTCAAAGGCGAACGGGCTGGACTGTAGAGGCTGCCAGGAGGACTCAACTGGAGTCGAGACGGAATACTCACACGCATACATGCATATGTGTGTATGATGTACATCAAATCTATTCAGAAAATTACAACTGCATTAGGAATCGATAGATGGGATTTCTCAGTTTCTTTTATTCTGCAATTAAACGAAATTACACCGACGAAATCCCTTTTTGTGTGAAGTTCGGTTTCCTTTTTGATACCCTATCATGTGATTTCCAAAGGAATGACAGTGGGAAAATACTTTCTCACAACGTTACGCAATTGGCGACTGGAAACAAAAGAACATGAAATGGATTTTCTATGGATTCATTGTCTTTCCTCCCGTTCAGTTGTGACACCCAAGCCGATTTTACATAACTATAGAATCTCGTTGAATTTAATTAGTTGATATTACACATACGACATCTATGTATGTATGTACATAAAATAGACTGTGAGATTGTGGCTTGATCGAACATCCATTGTCGACTGCAATCAAAATATTTTATAGACATCTTCTTGTCATGTTCTCAAATAACTCGGCTGGCTCACTGATCTGTGCATGGACGCCATGTATCCAATTTCAAACTTCATAGACTAGTTAATAAGTAAGGCCGACTTGTTTGCATAGTGTTGAAGTAACCAAATCTTTATGAACTATGAAAATGTGAAGTAGCCGACCTCCCATCGTGGCAGATTCCACAAAAATATCAGTCTTACATTATCAGAGGCTGCTATTATTAGATGTTTTCATGAAACTCCCGCTAGACAGCTAACTATGAGATTCATTTATATTTGTATATGCATTTATGTAGTAACAACATAACGCTGTATACTGGTTGGATTATTATATCATTAGAGATGAGCCGTTAAAATCATAAAATGATTCCTATTTATTCATTGAATCCGCTCATATCACCAGGGCCGGCAATGTCTGAGCCAGTAACCGCGACAGTAATCATATATTTCTCAGTAATATTCCAAAGGGATCTCCGGACCACTAACCTTCAACCTTTACGGTAGTAGAATACTTGAGACAATCTCAACTGCATCAATATAACAAGAATAATCGACCCCTAGTAGAACCACATAACTTCAATGACTAAACAAGTGAATTGCAGGTTATTTCAAGGTGAATGAAATAACACGAAATTCCACTCCATGTGACGAACAATATCAGATTCCGACGATCTGCTACGCCACAATCTGTTTCGTTTTGTTAACGTTATTGATTGACTTGACGCTATTCCAGTAATTATAATTCACTTTATATATTGTCTTCTTTTTATCTCGGTCAATGGGAGGATTACTTGCTTACATATTACCCCTAACATTGCATGATGAACTTCTTTCGATTTCTTGAGCTGTGCACGAAGTTGACCTGAGTTTTTTATATGACACATATATATTAGGGCGTAGTGAACCAGATTTTTTGCTTGTCCGGTGTTTTAGTCGACGACCCTACAGATAAGCATCATTTGTGCAAAAGTCCAAATTTCTACGACGGAACGATCTTCTTTTAAACTGAAAAAAAATATATTTAAACGATAGATCGTTCTGATTCTTTTGAAATCTTAACAATAGATGCTACTTTTAAGCAAAAGTTCTAAGAAAGTTCAAAAGCTCGTTTGTTTACTTTTTGATCCCCCTTTTGCAAGTGCAGTTTGCGTACAAAAAGTGCCATACAACGCACCGGTTAGTACTTTTAGAAAGTATTCCACTTTAGACATATGTGTGTTTAAATTTCAAACACCTATGACAATTGTATCTGGTCGCCGCTATACATATTATTACGCTATGCAATATCGCAACACGACGAACGGGTATGTATATGTTTGAAAGCCATCCTATTTAAGCATCCGTTTAAATTGTGAACCATATCGGTAGGCGCTATAACAAGAGGTGAAGACAATAAAAGTGTAAAATGTAGAAATTACGCACTGATCAAAAAGGAGATTTTCTATGATGACTCTGTAAAAAAGTTGTTTGACATATGGTCTCGGAAAACTATCACTGAAGAACATATCTCAATAATATCTATACCGGGCTCAGAGTATATCGGTCATCTAGCAATTAATTCGGGAAAAGCAACTACAATTGAGAAAAATATTCGAGTTTTTGGAAAAATCGTTTGTATTTCGTTCTTCTTTTGTAGCAATTGGAACGGAGTCATGACAATGAATTACCACTCCGCCATTTGTTCCTTAGTCTAGACGGTACTACAACAGGTCCTAATAGTTTTTCTGACGTTATAGGCAAAAAGCTGGATGATTGCCTTGATTCGAATCCAGAATTTTTTGAAGCCATTCCCATAGAATTGACACTCATTTGCTAAGCACAATCAACAATATCTTTATCTAATACTAGTAAGTTGTACTGCGCCTATGGCGCCCGTTGAAATATGGAAAAAAAAATTTGTTGAAAAAAAAATTTTTTGTGGAAAAAAAAATTTTGTGGAAAAAAATTTTTTTTTTGAAAAAAAAAATTTTGGTTGAAAAAGAAAAAAACTTGAAGGAATTAGCTACTTTCATTATGAGGGTTTACGCACCAACCTAGTTTCATATCAAAACAAAGTCATCCTGTAAAGATGGTCCAGTTCACGTTTTCAACATGGTTAAAAGATCTTTGTATTTACGAGATGATCTGAAAGTCATTGTTTTGAAATCCATACAAAGAAATGCATTCTTCGCACATCCAGAAAATATTTTATTGTCTATGTTGCAAGATGATGCGTCTCACATAAGGGAGCGGGCTCTTCGAAAAATATTAAAGGCAAGGAAGGAGACAAAAGTGACTGAAATTCGCGAATTTCGCCTCCCAGAACTTCAAGCTCATGCATCAAACTATTATGGTTTGATAGATTGGACAAAGGAAAAGATTACAGATCCTCCAATGACTGTGAAATATACAGACAGAGAAATTACGAGCTTGATTTCATCAGGAACTAATTGGCTGAAATTTGAGAAGTTTCCTTGACACACTCAAGCTGTAGAGAGATGTGTCAAGCTGGTGAATGAAGCTAGGGATGGTTTCATTCGTACCAGGATAAAATCAAGGCAGAAAATACCATTTTTCGAGACCAAATCTCAGTTTTATCAACAAAAATTTAATTGTGAAAATTGGACAAATTGTTTTTTTTTGGTTTAATTTAATATATATTCCATTATTTTAAATTGTATGTAATGAACATTAAACACATATAACATTTAAAATAAACTTATGCCAGTAGCGGTAACATTATAACTTTAAAAAAAAAAAACTTACTGCGCCACCTTAAGGTATTGTCTTAGAAATCTGAAATTTTACACTAACAATTTTTAGCCTATGGATCATCGATTGATACTACAACCTAATATACATGCCAAATAAAATTCGGGGGGATACCATTGTCTTTCAGCACTTCCTCGCACGCTTTCCAAATGATCCTACTACAATGACCATGTGAAATGCCCATACCTGAAACACGATTAAGACAAATTATTAGAATCATATTACATACGAATTCGGATAAGCGCATGCCTTTTAATTGAAAAAATCTCATAATTGAAAATAAATATAAGTAACGATTGTTCGGGTGATTTTCCATGCACTTGACGAAAATCCGCTTTTTTGAAAAATCGTTTATGAGAAATAGATTTTTTAATGCAAAGACAAACTGATAGGATACGAACATCGCTTATGAGAAATATAATGAATATAAATGAAATGACCTCAAAAAATTATGTGTCAAGCACATTTAGCCAACTCAATCAAATGAAAATTAGTGAATATTTTCATCCAATATTCAATTTACATTTTACATACATGTATTGTAATAGCTGTGGCACAAGTTTCTATCTTCGTTGCATAGAACAACTTCAAAAGTACGTACTCAGTTCGTTTAAATGAAAGAAGGTTCAATTATCCGAAATCCCTTTTATTAAGAATCCTACATAAGTGAAAAATATTTCTTGATTTTTTTTTTCATTTTCGCTTAACCGAATTCGACTGTACCCACATGGTGAATGTAACATGCTCAATTATGTCCCCCTGTATCAACAGAAAATCGAGTCTGAGTATATTAAACCATATTCGTACCAGGCAGTCACTTCGTGTCACTATTGAAATTAATACTTGTATATGTATTTAATTTTATATTAGTTATTATCATCCCATACGTCTAAGTTTCATCATTTAACTAGTTTACTTTAAAAATGACAATTAGAATAATTTATAAGCGATTTGCGTTTTACTGGCATTACTTTACGTTACCAATTTCGCTTGGTTCGAATAGGGTTAACAAGTTTTTATTTTTGATATCTTCTTAAGTTAATAAATTTTCAACATCTACTCTTCATGAAAGGAAAACAAAATACATTTAGTTAAATAAAAACATGAACTATTGTCGCTCAACTTCGAATGTCCTTTTCAAAATTGTTCATATTTCCATATAAAGTCCCTATGTTAATTTCTCTGGCAATCTTTAACCTTCTAACGTAGCTTTAGCTTTAAGTTAAAATGTTGACGGGGTTTTAAATTTCCCCAACATAGGATATTATATACATAATTGAATTCTATTTTATAATAATTGTAGTTTTGAATTGAAAAAAAAACCGATGTTTTCGCATGTCTCAACTTCACTGTTTGGCGCTCTCGCGTTTTCTTGGCAAATAGAGTTGATGAATTGTGGACGGCCGTTGTGTGGTAGGTAGTGTGTGCGACTATCACACTGAAGAACCCGACTTCGAAACCGGGTAAGATCATCAACGATTTTTCAGCGGCTGCTTCCACCTCGAAAGTATTGACGACTTTACGAGTAAGAGAATAATCTCTAAGCCATATAAAATTTCTCTAGAAAAGCCGGCTTTAAACAGTAGGTCCAGGTCATATAAATATGGATAATTTAATTGTAATTTTCCGAAATTCATTTGAATTAAAGCGGCCCCGCCCCGACTTAACTTGACCTCCCCATGGCACAATAATAATGCACAACAACAACAACAAATTCAGATACAACCCTGGATATTTTAATTGTCAAATTCTGATATATAAATGACAGACTGCAGGCTGTTAAAACTCGCGACACAATTTTTAGTGAACTATAACATCATTTTTAATAGTTTTGAGAGCTTCAAAATTCTTTGTTGGGCTTTTTGTATTGTATTCTTTGATTTGAATGTTTAATACGACAATCAAAATTCTGGCAAAATGAAAAGATTGTAATCAGCTGTTTGCATGACTCTACCTTTAGTTATTTAGTTATCACAGTATTGTGCCAACTATCCTGGATTCGAATACCCCCACATTAATGTCAATAATAGATTGGTGCAGTTCTTCGGAGGTCGTAAGTTCCCTGAGAAAAACAGTTTCCGAAAACCATATTTTTCGAAATTGACCGATTTTTCAAAAATGTAAACGGCAACGCCGATTTCATTGTTAGCCGCCGCATGTGGTGTATCTGTGTGTGGGTGAGAGTGTGTAGATTCAAATTGGTTCATATTTCAGATGATGTGTTGACATTTATCATTCTCGAATTGGTTACTTTGTTTACAAACGTTCGCTGTCAGTCTGTCTGTCGGTCTCTCTCGATCTGTCCATCCGAAACGAGTTGGGCAGGGAGCGTGTGTGTGTGTTTGTACATAAAACATAAACGAAATAAAAATTAATGTAAACTTCTGGGAGCTCGTTTAGAGTCCAATCGTAAATTCAAATTCATTTAACGGTGTCGCATTACAGCCAACAATTTATGTGTGTTAGGGGCGTTGAGTGTGTATGTGTGAAAGAGAGAGCGAACAGAGGAGCAGCAATGGGAACGAATAAGAGTAGGGCCGTGGATGGGTATTTCGTGTTTTCCAGATACAAACAACAGCCATGAAATATTGCAGCGTAACTCGAAACTGCGGGGTGCATGCAACAAATCGTTGTCGACAATTTACTCTTCACTCACTCACCGCTCACTCAGGTTGACGCCACAGCCACTTGACTCAAATGCCAGCCATGAATGAATGCATGCCCCCGCGTGTGTTTGGATGGATATTTGTACAAACTGCTCGTACACCGGCATACATACATACGTACGTATGTATAAGCATAAGTATAGTTTAGGTTTTAGTTTACGACGCACTCCTTCGCATGTTGCATGTACGAGAATGCAGTGTGTAACCTGAGGCACATGTTTTATGTTGCACTCGCATAGTGTGGGTATAGGGATGACTATTCCATAGCCATGTAGCAATTCAAATGTTTTGTCTAAATTGAAACGGTGTGTAGTCTGTTTGGACAGACATAATCTTTTTTGTCATCCCTTTGGGGGTGTAAACAAACGATTTTGTTCCATTTAAATGCACATAAATTATTCTGAACAGGATGATGTAAATACAGAGCTACTACTTGAAGTCGAGGAGATCATCGTCTGGCGATAATCGATCACAGTTCATATTCTCGCTGTTAAACAGATAACCGAGAACTCTTCAATTTGATGGAGATCCAATGGTATGGGAACGTCGATAACATATAAAGGGTGTTTTTTTATTGAGGTATAGAACTTCGAATTGAAATAAAACACAAGAAAATCGTTTTAATGTCCATCAATTTGGCTTTATTGGAAGGATAATTTTATGCCATTAATGTTTAAATATGATTTCGGGCATGTGGCCGCTGCGGCTGGCTTGAATAAAGCCAATTCTACAGGTCCAATTTTCAACCACTTGTTGAAACCACAACTCATCCACATTCATGCCATCCAATTCGGGAACAAAATAGTCGGTTATCATGGCTCTATACCGGTCTCCATTACCGGTAACTGACTCTCCAGCATTATTTCGGAAGAAGTATGGCCCAATGACTCCACCAGCCCATAGAGCACACCAAACAGTCAGTTTTTGTGGATGTAATGGCATAAAATGGACGGAGCTTGCGGTGAACTTCGCGAACTGAACCATTACTTTCGAAATAAATTTGCACGATTTGCAAGCGTTGTTCTTTTGTCAACCTGTTCATGGTGAAATGGCAAACCAAACTAAATATTAATCACTTGACAGCTGACAAAATGGCCGCCAGTTAAAAAAGTGATGCCAACTTAAAGTTCTATACCCCAATAAAAAACACCCTTTATGTGCATATGTATGTGTCAAATAGTAGTGTTGGGCTTTTCAGTTCATATTACTGATCGCTTAGTTTAGTTTAGATTTTGGTCTCATAGTTTCATGTATAAGTTTTATAAATACATTTAATTTCTGCTCAAATGCCCCTTTAATTCCAATGTAATGATGATGTTTTTTTTTCCATTATTTAAATGTCTGTGATATTGATATGTATATACATACACATGTTATTTTGAGTTAAATGAAACTACATATTTATTTGCTCATTCGATTTTCGAATGTTACAAATCATACAATTATATAGATTATATTTCACAATTATATTTGATTAGGTTAAAAAATTCTCTATTTTTTTGTTCTGTTGTTTCGATTATCTACATTCTGATATCTAGTCCACCGTTGAATGTTTTTCAGCAGGATATTTTCTCCCTGCCCTTGGGGCTTCTTACTTTTATTTTGGTTTGAATAATTGTTTGCCGAAGTTGATATTTAGTGTTCCTCATAATATGTACTAAATATGCTGTTTTTCGCCTTTTCTTTGAAAAATTAGTTTTCATGAAAAATTAGTTTTAAGTAAATGAGAAAACTTTTTTGTCCATTGATCTAATGCACATCGAATGTTTATTTTTCATGTTGTAAATGGAAGTTTTTTAAAATTATCGCAAGCAATGTTTAAAAAAGTAGTTGGAATACTTTATGTTTACTATATATGTTTACCTGTTGTTGGTGCATTGTATTTCTTCCGCAAGCAGTTGAGCTGATTTCTGACGGTGGGGAGGGGGTTAAAATTGTTCTTAGCTTAGCACCCCCAGCACCCCTATTCCTATGCCAATGCCCATGTCCTCGATAGCCTCACGAATTCTATCTTTGAAGGTCTTGAATCTACGCTGGGCTGTTGGCGTAGAACTTATCTTTCACGTGGCCCCAAAGGAAGAAGTCGCAAGTTGTTAAATCACAAGATCTCTGTGGCCAATTGTGATCACCTCGTCGAGAGTTAACATGGTCTGGAAACTTTTTAATAATTGCAATGCGATGTTGAAGCGTGTATCGTTCCGTTTTTAGTTTCTACTTGTCAAAGGTTAAAGAATAAAAGCTACAAAGGTGACAGCTACAGAAACACCATGTGATTCAAAATAACACCTCTTGTAGGAGAACAATATATATGCGCATTGTCATTATGTCGCACGGGACCGTCGAACATTAAAAGTGGAAAAAAGTAGAAATAAAAGGAATTTTTATTTTGTCAATATGTTTAATTTATAACTAATGCAAAGATATATTGATATAGAGAAATTCAAAAAATGAAAAAACTAATAAAAAAACACAGAATTGTATATGGACATACATACATATAACCCAGAAACAGGTTAATATTATGGTAGGGGCAAATACAAGGTTTGTTCAATATAAAAATATCGCGAATTTTGTATTGTTTCAAAAAGTATTTATTAATTCATGAATATCTATTTTGTCCCCTTCAAAGTAATTCCCCTCGGATATAATAAACTTTTGCCAACTGTTTTTCCAATCCTCGAAGCACTTCAAATAATCATTTTTTGTGATCTTGTTCAGCTTCTCCTTCGATGCCGCCTTTATCTCCTCAATCGTGGCGTAGCGTTGTCTTTTCATGGGCCCTTTCAGTTTTGGGAACAAACAATAGTCACAGGGGGCTAGGGCAGTGGAATACGGTGGCTGCGTCAGAATTACTGTGTTGTTTTTGGCCAAATATTCGCGCACAAGCAACGATGTGTGTGCAGGGACGTTGTCATGGTTTTGTTTTTCCACAAATCCGGGCGTTTTTGGCGGATTGCTTCGCCCAATTTGCGCATAACTTATAGGTAATATTCTCATTGACCATACCAGAAGAAAGAACTCATAATGCACCACGCCCCTGCAATCAAAGAAAACTGTGAGTAAAACCTTTGCGTTCGACCGAACTTGGTCTTGGTTCATGCGGCAGCTTCTATTGGGATGATTGAGCTTTAGTTTCCATGTCTTTACCATAAACCCATGATTCGTCACCAGTTATGACCCTCTGGAGCAAATTTGGGTCGTCACGGACCGAGTTCAACATCTCCTGAGTAATTTTAACACGATGCTGTTTTTGGTCCAAATTAAGCAATTTTGGCACGAATTCAGCGGCGACCCGACTCATGCCCAAATCATTGGTAAAAATCGAATGGCACGAGCTAATCGATATTTTTGGATCCTCAGCAATTCGTCGATTGGCCAATATTAGTTTATTCACTTTATCAATGTTTTCGCTGTTCGTCCTTCGCATCTTCTCGGCCCTCTAAGGACATTTTGTACTACCGATAAACGTTGCTTTGGTCCAAGGTAGCTTCACCATATCAAAATTCGTTATGCGTCAGCGCACCTATTTTTTTTCACATTTGTTTTTCGATTCGAATTTTTTTAAAATACGCTTGGTTTTCTAATACGTATCTTCCTATCGCAAACATGACAAAAAGAGGTTATGTTTTAAAGTATGTTGGTACTAGAATTCAATTTAATAAGATCAGGATTTCTTGTTATCAAATGGAGAAAAATTATGGGTCAGCGAAGATACGCTACACACAACCACAGATAGACGCGTTTCGTCGTTTGTTAGGCGACTTGTCAATACCTAAGTGCTGTAGTAGAACCGTCCTGTTGTTGTACATTTTCTTCAGTCTATGTGTACTCATCTTGGTGAGAATTTGGCATTATTGGCGAAGGAGTTATGTTCAGCCAAATAAGTTAAAATATTCCCACAAATATGGAGACCATCAGGGCAATTCCAAAATGTTTATAAAATCTCTGAAATATTTTACTATGCCAAAATCGTTCTTCTTTATTTCTTTCTTTTAATTACAAAAAACAAATTGAATTTAAAAACCAAATGATTTGAACACTTAGTTGTAAATATTGCAAATCAAAATGTGCATCCTCTTGGCTAGCTGGTGTCACTGCTGCGACCAACCGAACTTCCAATAAATATCCAGTACACAGATATATATGTACATATATCTGAATATGAGCAGCTGTTATTCAAATCTGATGCTGTAAAATCCTAAATGGATTTCATGTGGACGTAGAGCAAGATGATTAGTCGGTACTTTTTATTACAGCTCATTGACAATTCGCAGTAGTTCCTTCGTTAGCCTCGCCTTTTGTGATGACCGGCCATTTCACACCATTGACACCCTAAATTACCTGTACACGGACATTCATATACCGTAGACGGTAAGAGAATAGTTGCTTGTCCTTCCATTGTTTCCTATGCGAAGACGCGGGTCCATCCGTCTTAATTTATTTTGCTACCATGGCTTAGGCTCTTTGTAGTTTCAATTAAGGCTGTTTGTTGTCAATGCCAATAAATCGCATGTAAATGAATGCATTCTACAGTCGTATCTATTTACAAGATGACAAACAACACAAATATGAGAACCTTTGTTTCGACCGAAGTGTCAAAAGCGTCACAGACTGCCACACATTTCATGTTGTCCATCAGCAGATTTAGAGCAAACTGAGAAAAGGGACAAACGACTGCACACGGATTATCCCTGCAGGCCGACAGTGCCTCAAAACAATGGCCAAAATGTTGTCTTTTTCATTGTTAATTTATATTATTTTGACGCCTGTTTTCTCCAGAACTTTTCGGTTACCTGTGACTGTGCATTCTCTTCGGTCTTTGTTGGGCATTACCGTCCTTTCACAGATCCTGTGATGAAAGGAAAGAGTACAATTGCAGTGTGGATACAGAGATCAGGATGCAGATGTTCTTTTTCGGGATTACTCAATTCATGGCTATTGTGAAATGGGTAGGTTGTTAAGATATCACTTACATTTCGTGTAATGCCACCGAATACATGAAATGTAATCCCTCCGATCTAACCACCCTACCATACCCTACCCAGAGAACGCTGTTGCATGCCATATTTATGATGTGTGTTTTATCATCGACGTACGGCTTTGTTCTCCCCTTTGTTTGGGAGCGTATGGGAAAACGTAATTGAATTCTATTTCACTTTTCGGTTGGGCCCGAATAAGAAACAACGTTCTTCGGCATTTCTTAATTGTGGCAAGACTAGTGTGGAACTCGGGAAAACTCGCATATAGCCCTCCCATCGCATGAAGATATGCATGTTGGTGCTCGCACATATACAATTTCATTTTGGACGAGACTCGATGATATTTGATAAACGATGAGTTATTTATTAATGGTATTTACACCTGGGGAACATTTCCATGTGAATGTGAATGTTCGTTCGTTCGCTTTCGACTGTCGTTCGCTTTGGAGGCGCAATTTATTACAGTAATTTTTTAAAAACCCACGGTTTTCTAATGAATCTGTAAGTGATATCTCTGGGTAAATACGAAATTCAATTTGTTTTCGAGTATTAAATGTACCCGACGGACAGAGATAGCCTTAGGGAAATCTTCAAATGAAACTAACGAGATCTGCTAATGGGATGGGAATACATTTGAACTGAGCGCAACGTTACGATAGCCCCTAATGATTATTGTTCCTCCCCATCTTGTCGTTCCACAACCCGACCAATTTTGTGAATCATTTCCATATTCTGAAGATTATTTCATTAAACGAGTAAAAACAATTCATTTATAAACGAATTCTTCCGGAGGAACACCCATAAATCCAGACCAGTGATGTTATCTGCAATTTGTATATCAGACATTGCACTCGAATTTGTATGCTTCTCGTACCTCGCTCGCTTTCATAAATTGAATATTGTGGATCCACCATTGTCATATGAATGGGATTATATGCAATGAGGCAAAAAAAATCCAATGGCAGTTTTCTGATCTTTCCACACGGGAACTATATTGTCTGGATAATATTTAATACAAGCAAAACAAAATGTACTGCATCCTTAACAATACATAACTCATTCGTCGATAGAGTAAAGAGTTTTACCCTCGAAGTTGTTCGAACGAGATTAGGTGCAGTCCTTTGATCTACGTACCAAAAAGAATATATGTGCTGAATCTGTATAAAAGTGTAACAAGTTTTTCCTGAAATTATTGTAAATTCCTCAGAATTGACGCTATTAGTCTGGGAATTTCTATAGTAGTGTACACAAAATTCCAAGACTTTATTAAATATTAATTGGACAATATCGCGTTCTTAGGAAATTCCACCGTTCCTGGTAATAAGACTAAGGTTTTGGTATGGCCCAGGTGTAATGAAGGCTGTATTTCGAATTACCTATATCTTTTCGACTGCTGTCCATCTAAATCCTAGCCATTTTTGATACTTGCAGGCCGACTGGACATCAGTGGAACGAATATTCTCTGCAGTGAACAAAACTCGTCAGACAAAACCCGATAAGATGTGCAAACATTGCATTTCCAAATTGATTTATTGGCTTTTTAAAAAAATTTCTGTGAAATGTACTATTTTTGGTCCAAAAAAATATACGAACGTTAGCCATAACTAAAGCACTTTTTTTTCTTATCACATCTTTTTTATAAAAAAATTATATTATGGTATTTGGTTTATCAATATTATTAGCTTATTTTTTTATTGTTGTTAAAGTATATTTTTGGAAATGAATCCTTTTAAAAACTGAATTTTAAAATTAATAAAAAGTCTGACACCGTGATACTAAACGGACAAAACTATAGCACCCTCTTATGTAATATTTAAAAGTTTGACGACATTTCTGAAATTTGCGGTATTAGATAACGATACACTACAGGAGAATATATTCAATTTAAGAAGAAACAAGAATTAGACGTAATTAGGGTGAATCAACTTCAATCTTGTGTAGTTTTTGGTGAGATATAATATCTAAGCTACTTTCGAAATTTTTAGATATCGGTCGCGTAACTCCATTACATTTGGGAGGGCGACCGCGTAATAGCTCGAGGTATGAACGTACCTTGATCAAAAGGATCGTGCAACGTTCTCTATTCAAGTAGAAACCCGTTGGAGTTTTCACCTTAGCGAAACAACGATCCGAAGAAGAGCTGTAGAAGCAGAACTATTCAGTCGACGACCAGCAGAAAAGGTGTTGATATCAGCAATGAGTAGGAAAGTCAGGCTTGAGTTTGCCAAAGCCCACATCGACTAGAGTGTCAACAATGGAATGTGTTGTTCCCTGACGAATCCAAGTACAATAAAGGATTTGGGTAGATTAAGGCGTGTACGGTGACTAAACGAAGAAAAGCTAAATCAAAGACGTAACGGCCTGGGGTTGCTTTTCTGGGGAGGGTATTGGCGCAATTCATAGTATTGACGGAGTCATGGATTGATTCATGTACCGTCACATACCAAAACACCTGATTTTGCCATATGCCGATGGAGGTTCCAACAGGATAATGATCCAAAGCACACCTCTAAAGTTCGTAAGGCCTGGTTGCAAAGCAATAGGTTTGAAATTCATGTTTTGCCTGCTCAATCCACCGATTTCAATCCTATTGAGAATTTGTGGGAGATTGTTAAAACAAAATACAATAGCGAAAATGGCAGAAATAGGGAAGATTTGTTTTCAAGTCATAAAAATAGCCTGGACATTAATATCACAGGACAAGATAAATAATTTAATATCGACCATGTCTGAGAGATGTTCGTCTGTCATCCGGAATAAAGCATTTTCAACTTACTATGGATTTTTCAAGTTTTTTTTCCCAACATTAGGGGGAGTTTTAGTTTTGTCCAATTTATTTCTAGTCTGAAAAGTTTTTTGGTTTTTTTAACTTATACTTATAGAACGTTGAACCCCAAAAGTTATATAGAAATAATACAGGACAAAATTTAAGATAGCTGTTTTCATCAGAAAAATTTGTACTTTAGTTATGGCCAATACTGTAAATTTATTAATTTCCATTTATTAAAAATTACATCGTACATAGCTCATTTATTTGAGAGTAGTTCCTCTTCGGTTTATTTGTAGACTGTAAGAGAAATAAGTAAGAACGCTACGAAGATTCTCCACATCACAGAACTGTAATTTTTTCCGATCTGTGTTGGCTCAATAGTCAGAAAAACTGATGCCCTTAGTTTAGAACTGGAGGAAGTTCTCGCCTTTGCATAGCACAGCCAATGGTAGGGCGCCATTACAAAGTTTAGTCAGTGTGTTTAGTTTTGGTCACCAGTGTACCGTATATGTATGTAGTATGTGTGTAGGTTGGTAACATGTATGCATGATTTACGAAAATTGTTGAATTATAAATTGTATGTGACTTTTATTTTGATAATCTGAAATGCCAAAACAAGCGGAGGAAACTTCTTTCATTGCTTTGTCTTCGTCCAACCGCTTCGGGAGATGTACACACACACACACACACAGAGGCACACATCCACAGACACTTCCATATGTGTTGTAAACAAGTGTACACATGAAAAATTAAATTGCATCACAAGTTTCAATTCTATGCAATTCCTTTCGAAGCGTTTTCCTTCTCCAGCCATTGTTGTTGCAGTGATAGGAAAGGTAAATGCACACGCTACAGTACATACACACAAAAACATGCACGGTGGTATATGTGGATGTGCGCGAAGATGTACACTGAATGCTCCATCAGAATGTCACCAATATTGTTCAGTTCCCAACACTCAACACTGTTCGCGAATGCTGTTATGTGGCCTGTGTATAGCTGTTAAATTAACAGTGATGTGATGCGATGATAAATGCCGCCATAATGTTTCAAATCCATCGGTGGTGAGAGAGAGAGAGAGAGTGAGTGAGAGACAGAGAGTGTGCACAAGAGTGAGAGACGGAGAGTAGACAAAGAGATGTAAATGGAACGGCGGCAGTGAAACAACATGATGAGCAAAGGTTCCGTGAAAATGACAATTCAGTCGTTTCGTGGATTCCGTGTTGTACATTCGTTAACGAGAGCGAGCGTGTGCCGTCAAGTCTACAACTTACGTTACGTTTTTGTTTACTCCGAGTAAAGTAACAGCAGCATTTACGTTAAACTAACATAAACGATATTTTGTTTTTATACATACAAATCGAAAAATCACTTTTACACCTTAACTCATGTGTATTTTAATTGTTAACAAATAAAAGAAGAAAAAAAGAATTGTTTGTTACGTTCACCGAAGAATTGAAAGAAAAAAATATCAAGTTTGAAAGAAGGTTTCCTACAAATTAAATGTGAAATTCTACATTCAAGTACATGCCAGAAAAAAAAGAAAATATATTTTTTGATATAAAAGTTGTACAGAGAAATGCAATATTTGCAACAGTGTGTGCTGCTCCATTTGAATGAATGAGTACGTTTGAGGCAAATTGATAAGCCCAACATTGTGTGGATTACATTACAATTTAAACGGATTATTCGCCCTCAACATCAACATCAACACATAAACAAATTCATTTTGGGGGTAAGTTTGGAGCTGTTGTTTTTATTTATACGAGTGTAAAGGTACATCTGTATGTGCAGATGATGCCGACGATTGTAGACAATGTCGTCTTGTTGAGAGTTGTGCTGGTATTTCACGTTGAGGGATAAAGGTGAATGGATGTGGATGGATGGATGGTTGGTCGGTGGGGGACGGATAGGGGGGAAAGCGCTCATCATTGTTGTCAGCATCCAGCATCCACAACTTAAGCATGATAAATATTCACCGTTTAACATTTACAACATTACACTTCAAATCCCTTCTCTTTGCTAGCAACCGTATGCTTGCCATGTTCCATCGTACACCGTGTGTATGCTGAGGCGATGACGTTTTTGCGCATACATACTTCTATGTTTTTTTTTTTTTGTATTTCGCATGTCTTCTTGTTCTTCTTTGTAGTACTTCTTCAGCTGCTGCTTTTGCTGTTGGCTGCCTCATGTTGTTCATCTTCTTCATATTGCCATTCTTTCTCACAGTGAACTTAGTTAGAGCGGCGTCGCATCTTCAGGTTAGAGTTACTTTTCCAAATTAAAACGATTTAACCTACTTTCCGACCAAACAAGATGTGCCTCAGCACCGAACGACCCACCAACCGACCCAACGTCTCGCCGACAATCATTTAAATTTAAACGAACACTAAACTTGGTACCGAACTCACTCACCAGCAACTACCTACATAACACAAAAGTAACAAGAAGCAGCTCCATTGCCATCACCACCATCGCCAGCTCCAGCACCAGTACCAACATTTTCGCTTCACTTCATCGCACGGTACGTTGCCAGTATTGGATGAGATATAAACAAAACAAACTGCAAAAAAAAAAAAACGTATACACTCGGTACTTTAAAGATGACTGCTGGCTCTGGCTGATGGTTGTTTGCTTACCTTGTGCAATGAATAGTGTTCCGTAGACGTACTACACCGTAGTGGTACTGGTGCTTTCCCGATATATGTATGTGTGTACAGTGGCTCCCACTGTATATCGTATAAGTAACTATTGTTGGGAAATGTCAAAGGTTCACCATCAACAGCGGCACAAAATCGCAAGACACTTAAATGTTTTTAGTCCGTAATACCGAATATTCGCACAATCAAAAATTCTGTCATCTATCTTATTGTGATGAAATGGGTAAACTCAGGTCCGTAAATGAGCATAACTGAGAGTCATTATTCCAACTAAAACTATGAAAATATGTTTAGAAGTTGATGAACATCATTATTTGGCAGGTTTGTGGACAAACGATACATAGTATGCATTAACTACCGCAAAAATGGTTTCGATTACAAAGACCAATTACGTATATATGTGAATACAATTCAAGGGATAAGGATTCACTTTACAACATACATATACATATGTGTAGGTACACGAAATTGGCTGAAATTTAAATGGTAGCTCAACCCTTCTGGTGCCTCCAAATCCAAGCGTCTTTGAAGAAGTCCAAGACGCAAGTACCTTTCCTAGACAAATGACCGTTTGCGAATGCTCGAAATTTGTTGAAATTTTACCAAAAATATATCAACAAATTATGGGCTTTTATTAGTAAGTCAGTTGTAGTAATTCGGTTTCATGTGACTGAAACAGGCATACTGGATATCTATGACATTCACTAAAGTTTGCTGTCTGACATTTCAGTCAGAGCCACTGTATTCGTACACCTCATAGAGTGGAGCCACAATGAAGTTCTTCTTTGCGCAAACTTTGAGACTGATGGGAAAATGAAAGTATCATCAAGAGATCACTTGGCTGCTACGACTATACATCAGCACCAGCACCAACTTCGGCAATCGCAAACAGCTTCAACTGATGATGTACCCTCGTACTGTATGTAATAAGTATGTCGTTTAGTTGTTGTTTTTGTTGCTTCGTATAATAGCGCAGTTCATCCACTACAATGTCGTTTGATATTTAAAAGAAGAAACACAAAAATGGCAACAACAACAACAACAACTAACGACTGGCATAGCGATACGAAACGATATGATGCTAACAATACCACGGACGATACGCGATACTAGTGCGCTGAGTGTTTTCATGCAGATGTTGGATTCGACGGTGATGGAATTTAGCTGAAAGCAAGCCAGCAACACCAGCTAACGATCGATTGCAACCATGAATCACATGTTCTTTTTTTGCAGTTGTTGTGAGTTTCATCAAACGGTGGGTGGTGGTGGGGACAAGGGGATACATCTGATTGGGTGAATGGGCATAAGTGTACAAAGAAAAGTCATTGCTGCGGTTGCTGGTAACAACGGCGTCGGCAGCGACGATGACGACGACGACGTCGACACTTTGAATGATGATGATGACGACAACAACGGCTTTTCGTTTGTTTTGTGACAATTGCGCAAATTGTACATTAAGCGTTTAGACCGAACACGAAAACAGCATAACTCCGCATGAACATCATCGTTATGACTGAAAATGTACATGAGCCAGCCAGCAAGCCAGCCAGCGAATGTTTCGTCTTCATTGAACATCGCGTGGGTTGTACAAATATTTGTATTGTTGATTGCTTTATTAAACAACAACGCCAGTAACACAGACAACAAACGAACTACAAAAGAGTTTACATCAACTCACACACACACACACATCCATACACATGTACAAAATAATAGCTTTACATAAAGCAACAAACATATCTTATGTTTGTTGTCAAAAGATGCCACAGTGAATTGAGTGAATAGACAGACAAAGCCCACGAAAAAAAAAGAAGAAACCCCATCAAACGAAGAAGGTGAGCGAGCACACAAACCACTCCGTCGTTTGTGTGGCAATAAATCTATGAAATTCCCACCTATGTAGTATTCCCACCATTCGTACATATCCGTCGATGGGCACAGAGTACATGTGTTTAAGGTGCAGTGCAACAGCAAATAGGAGTGCATGATTAAAAGCGTTTTCACATTTCGGAACTTCAAACAAAATCAAATTTCTTTCATATTGTTGACATTCGAAATACCACAACACACCACCGAGGAACTCCAACGACAACGACTGACTGTCACATGCACAGACATATTCTAGGGGATACGGGGACGCACGACTGTGTTTCTTATCGATGGTCCGAATATAGTTTGTGTGTCAATAAACATGCAGATCAGATTTTGAGCAAACAGTCTTGACGATACCTGCATTAACTGAGTTGTGCCATCTCACCATGATGTCGCAAGTGTAGATGGTCACGTATTTTTTTTTCTACTATTCCTGCAATAAATTCGACTTTTTCTGAGCTATCGGTGCACTAGTCTCCACTGTCTCTTTCTACATACGGATATTCTAGGCGATTGAATATTACCATTGAATATTTCGTTGATCGGTTCCAAATAAAGCAGTGAAAGCTAGTTCCTGTTTTTTCCATTTTCGTACATTTTCAACGTGTGCCTATGAATATCATTTTTTTTGGCGCAATTTGGAATGCCAGATAACCTCTAAAATGCTCCCTAAAACTAAAGATCCAGGGAAAGGGCAAACACTTTTGATCATGACTGTACAGTCACACAAACTGTCTCTCATACTTATCGATACTTTAGCCCAGTATTTGAGAATCCGAGGAGTGTTCTTGTGGTGGCACACAAGTTGTTCGGACATGGTTTGCCAAATGCATGCAGTCACTCACTCACTCACTTGCAAAGGCAACAATAACAAATACCAGCTTGAAGAACGCACAACTCTTACTGAACGAATGTAGTGCAACACCACCAACCACCACAGTCGATGGCCATGAACAGGGTTGTCAGACTGTTGTGGCTCAGTCTCAAATTTGTTGTTGGAATTAGCCACAAACCGGCAAAAAAGAATTTTGATATTTTGTTCTTTCTATGGACACACACATACATCTGCATTCCATGTAATAAAAATACATCGATAAAGGTTAAATTTTAAAACTTGGACGAGTTACAATAGACAAGTTCCGAAATATATCCATCAAAATAAAGTATTTTGGAATGCAAATACCATCTCCGGTTTCATTAATTGCAAATTCGCTGTGTATCTTGTAATCGCGCGTCACAGTGTATCTGTGAACCATCCATAAATGCCGCCGGGTAAAGTCTCCAAATTAGTGATACATAAATCATAATATTCGCCAAATGCCAAGTTTTTAACGTTTTGAAAAACTCGCCACATTTGAAGAGAAATCGCCACATTTGTTAACCCTGGCTGCGTTGAAAAGAACTGTGCACCACCAATCGTTTTGTTGAATGCAGCACTTGCATGCATGCCCGCCTGCAGTACGAAGAAGCAGCGTGTTGCATGTACGAATACAGCCATGTATGTTTGTATGTGGTATTTGTGCTTGTTTGTTTGTTGTTGCATCCAGTCTTCTTGGGTTGTACAAGCAACATGCATAAACAAAATGCCACTACGATGATGGTTCATTGAGTGGCATTTTGATTTTACACGAGGGGATCAAATCTATTGTTGTCGTCCATGAGATTATGGTTTTTGCTATTGTTGATGTTGTTGTTGTATTTCATGTTTTCTTGTTGCTGTTGCTCCTCTTCTGCTTCGTCTGTCTAGTTGTTGTTCTCCGGTACAATGTCGTCGTCGCTAATGGTGTGCCGTGTTCGTTTGTCAAGAGAACAACGACATCAGCCAACACACATTCAGTTTATAAATACTGCTTCCATTACAATGGGCTCTGCATTTGTACAAGTGACACTAACACGTCAAAATGCATACTTTGACATGGCAGCATAATTGAAAAATATGAAATATGTATGTACATAGTACACACATACATATGTATATGTATTTCCATGGAATATTAATATGCCCATTCCATGTTGTCCTTTACGCCCGAGCCCACCACGTGCAATCATCACTTGAAATGGGTCTTCCTGGCTGGATGGGAGCGAGCGTATTTCATGATTAGTTTAAATTTAAACCGAAATCACCAAATCATTGTAAGGTCCGACCCCTGGTGAATGGCATCCTTGGGTGTTGTGTGGCCGGAATAGATGATAGTCGCATAAATGTGAGTGAGTGCGTTTGCTGTTTTTGTTGTACCTGCGTACAGCTCCATCCCATTGGGAGTCCCTTAATCGTGTGTAATGAACGGAAAGTCCACAAAAGTCAATTTTAAATTGAACCCATTGCATATGGCCGTCACGTACAGGCTTTTGCTACCGATTTCTAATAATGCCCTTGTAGTTGTTGCTGCTGTTGTAATCGTTCGTACTCGTACACAATAAGTACAATGACTTTGTTGTATTAATCGAGTCAACTTCAGTTTCCTTCCGTTATATAATCCTACGTTTTGAATATATTTCGTATTTGCAACAACATTCAGGCACGTAACCTAGCACAGCAAGGACTTGTGGCAGTGTGTGTCTACGAATCAAAGTACATTAGGGTACCACGATTACAACGAGCTGTTGGCACCACATAAAATTGAAAATGTTTTTTTGCAAGCTCCTACAGCATCTTCAACGATGCCTTATGATCGAAGATCCGGCAAGAATTTAGAACTCTTAGTATCTTTTATGAGAATTGGATGCAAACCGACATACTCTGGACTTGATAGCAAAGACACGGCCGGAATAATTTGGAACTATCCGATATTTGTAAAGGATTTTCCATTTGTTCTGACACACGAATCGAAACACGTTGGGAATAACCGTTGAAATGAAAATAATGTCCTCTATGAAATGGTGGAGATCAGAAAGTTTTTCAGTGCCTTTTGGCTGAGGCACTCTAATGTATGTATATGTGCTACATAATGGGAGCTTATTTTGTACCTGAAGAAAATTTATGAAAAACTGAGACCGAGATGAACAAAACAAAAAAAAAAAAAAACGAAATGGAAAATCAAATCGAACATAACCACACTCTGGGGATTCAATACCTATGCTTCGGTAGGGTAGTTCAAGTCAGAGAAACAAAACATCCGATGGTGGTGTGCCTCACAGCTCCGTTGTGTCATACCCATTTCTATTGGGATTTACGACATTCTCACGGAGATTTCAACACTCTGTTTCCGCCAACTGCACACAACCCTTCTCCCTTACCCTCGTAAATAGAGGACACACACACACATGCACAATTTCATACATGTAGACAAGAACAAGTAAGAAGTCTTTCTTGGGGATCACAAGGTTTTCACGTCCCTGTACGAGTAAAAAATAGGAATAGCGTTTTTTTTGTGTACATGTGTGTGTGTGTGTGTTGCCTTTTCGAAATGTTAGCATGTAACAACTAGACAACCAGTCATCTGAGGCAACAACCAGTCAAACAACAGCAACACCATCTAACAAATAACGCTCATTTATAAAGCAAACAATTGTACATTTGACTATTCGGCCGAAGAGCAGTGCGCACGGGAAGTATCACACACACTCGAACATAAATGCATACGTACAATAATCATATCGCATGAACAGCGTATGAAATTCATAATTGATTTTATTACTCTACTTTTATTAAGATACACGCTCAGTCGAATGTACATACATATGTTCGTACCAGTATAAAAACGAATCTAAACACACATTCACGCTCTTTAATAGACATAAAGCCACACTTGCACACATACGCATGCAAAGTTCAATGAATGCCGAGACATAATTGACGGAAAATGAGTATACGTGCATATGTTCATGGGAATAATCGCAGAGGGGAGGCCTTCCCAGACCATCAACATGGTTTCGATGGACATTCAAGCCTGCGTTCCCCAGTCTACGTTTGATAACAGTCTTGTTGCACCTACCAATGAGCTGGCAAAGGGACCAGTAATATTTTAGAAACAAACTGCATTCTCCCCTTGGCATGTGTTGTAAATGGTGGCTTATTCGCTTATAAAACTCATGGACCCAAGTCCGGATACTGAAGACATCCGAAACTGTTTCATGCCAAAAATATTGTATCTTATATAACCTTGGTGTGATCCGCTCACTGTACGACACAATTGGATTTTATAGTATTTGTGCTGAACGTGCACGATAATATGGGAGCACGATCTGATAAACGGTTCCGCAATTAAAAATAATTAACCAATTAAGTTAGTAGGCATTTAATTAACTGGATGATTCATTTTTTATATCGACTTCTGAGATATCACATGTACTAGCACAAATTCTCTAAAAAAATATCTTTGATTATTTTAAAATAAATTTTGTAAACATTTTGTTTTTTAAAATATTTAAAATTTTTTGTATTTTGTGTGTACACAAAGACTCGTATGTACATTCATAAATGAATCATATGAATCGACGCAGTTTGGGTCTATCTGCATACATAATCCCAAAGTACTTTAGTAAAATGCGTCATAATCAATCCGGAACTCAGACAACGTACACATACATACAATATATATACATACATACATACATGCATTAGTACCAAAGACATCCACAGCAACGCCAGTTAATGTTCAATGGCGTGTATTGACTGATCACGATTAAGTGTGAACATGTTTACAAAATATTAGAAGGATCTTGTTCCAGTGTTTTGTGTTGATTTGTAAACACTTGATCAATTAATAAATACCAGTATATCTGCTACACCGGTGATCATTGGTATATGTATGTATAGTAATAGAAAAAGCCTTACTTACTCTTCCCCTTTTAAATGCATTTTTTTGGTGTCATCGTCCATTATCCATTCACCACCCGTTAGCAAATTGTGTTTCCCAATTCAATAGAATCAAGTAGTTATATTTTGTAAAATATTTTATTGCAACAATCGTTGAATTGTAGACAACGTGTTCAAAATAATTGCATTATTTAGTTTAAAACTCAAAGAAACAAAAATTGTTTTTTTTTTTATGTTCGCTTGTCAAGTATTTTTCTAATGTTGTTAATCTTTAATAATTTGCTTTCATAAAAACAGAAACTGCGGAAATTAAGTGGCGTCCGTTCATATGCAATACGAAAAAGCCTCAGAAAAAGACACAGCAAACAAGTAAAAGAGCCAAGTTGGACAACTCCAGATACCTAAATACATATAAGAAAGAAAAACGCTACTCCATCTCGGTCGCTGCTCCACACCAACAGCCAGTCAGCACAGAAGTGCTCACATTAATCATAATCATCTACGGACGAGGAGTAAAAATAGAATCTTGAACACCAAGGAATTGAAAGCGGCTAGAGAAGCAAACAGACAAGAAGTAAAATCTGCAGAACAAAACGGAAGCGAATATACGCCGCAGCAAGGTGTACATACATACGTACACCGTTAATGGCGGTGTGTGAACGTACTGACGCCAACACAACAACAAAATACATTGAAGAGTAAATAAGAAAGCTCCACGGAATAGGAGGGGAGCCCCCAGATTAAAGTTGATTTCTTTAAGGTCGTTGTAACAGGAACATAAACAACAACATTAAATGTAATTAGTGCCTCTTGTATTAACACAATCACTTACACACACACACATACCCATAAACACTAATACAAACGAACAGAAAAAAGAAAACTGAATGAGCCAATGGAATAGTTAGTCAGTCGTACAATCTCAACAGATTTGCCGATG
This sequence comes from Hydrotaea cyrtoneurina, assembly GCA_958296145.1. Taxonomy (NCBI): domain Eukaryota; kingdom Metazoa; phylum Arthropoda; class Insecta; order Diptera; family Muscidae; genus Hydrotaea; species Hydrotaea cyrtoneurina. The sequence goes on from OY282515.1 coordinate 61,149,285, forward strand.
TTCAAGTAATACAACAACAGCAACATCACCATCACCATCATCATTATCATACGAAATACTTCCATAGATTCACATGGAATTCAGTGTTAAAGGCAACAAGCGACATGCAATCTAAATGAACGATTTGTTACGAATACAGCTAAGTAAATTTTTCATATTTCGCCTACACTCACGCACGAACAAGAACAGCAACAGCATCGGCCACAACCAGCAGATCTGCTAAGAAACAAAAACAAAAACTCAAAATCACATGAAGACCACAAACTTCTTAAAGTTGGCATTCAAAATGGCACCGTCCGTGGAACGTCAGCGCAGCTTATCACTGTCATCGTTAATCACACATTTCTGCAAGTGTAGCGTTTTCGCCGCCATCGGCCTACTTGCGATACTACTGGCCGGCAACACGGCGAATGCTGCCGTGCTGTCATCGTTGTCGTACAGCAACTTGGAGTATGACACAGCCATGAACTGGGATCATGTCGTTGATTTAAATGAGGATTTTCGCGTACATTGGACAATCATTAATCAGGATATAACGTTTGAGATACAAGTACGAACCTTAGGCTATGTGGGCTTTGGATTCTCCAAGGATGGCAATCAAATCGGAGCCGACATGGCTGTCGGCTGGGTGGATGCTGGTCATACATTTTTTCAGGTACGTCGAGGCCTCCGATGCCGGCGGTGGTTGGGAGTGTTTGATTTGACGTTTCGATTCGTTTCCTTCTTTTTCAGGATCGTTATGTAGATGAACACGGATCGGCCGAGCCACAAGTTGATCCATCGCAAGACTATAGTCTTATGAAGGGTTATGAGAATAGCACTCATACAGTTTTACGATTTCGCCGGAAACTCGATACCTGTGACAATAATCACGATATTGCCATTACTGTAAGTACACGAATAGCACTCCTTAGGTAGACCGTCCATTGACGTCTCAAGTAATTCCATTACAGAATAACACAATGCGCGTAATGTTCATGTATTACGATGAGGACCCACCGAGGGGTTCCGTCACACCAGCGCCACTCCCCAGTCCCATGGAAGCATGGCGGCCCTATAGATCAGTTTTGCTGTTGCAGAAAACTCCGTCCGTTTTACCGCGCTACGAGCCATCGGCACGAATCTTGGAATTACGTAACCAAGAAGTGGAATTGCCCTATGGTGACGATTCGCAGTTCTGGTGCAAGATGTTCAAATTGGACAAACTGGACAGGAAGTACCATATCATAAAGGTGCTTATTACTTCGAGTTGTGTCTGCGTGTATCCATTACAATATTTCTCTTTGTCTTTAGTATGAACCGATATTCGATTCGTCGTGGAGTTACCACTACCTGCAACAAATCACTCTGTACGAATGTCAGGGCAACAGCGTGCAGCTGGAGGAGATGTCACGCGGTGGAGGCCAGTTGTGCATGGGAGCTAGCAGTCTGCCGGTGACTTGTAATGCCATTGTCGCATCGTGGTCAAGAGGTTCAGAGGTATGTGTTGTGCATGGCAACCAATTGACGTTGCGGCAATCAAACTTATTGTATGTATTTTCGTTTTCCTCTCGCTTTAGGGCTTTGTTTTCCCCGCTGAAGCCGGTTATCCTATGGAATCCAAACACAACAAATACTATTTGATGGAGACGCATTACAACAACTTAAATGCCGAATTCGAGCCATACCAAACACATCGCATGACCGACAGTTCCGGGCTGAAAATTGTATTCACACAGGATTTGCGACCACACGATGCGGGTGTCCTGTCAATCGGTGAGTACGCGCGCATATAAACAACAACATTTATCCTGCGTGTGAGTGCGTGGTCAATCAAAAATGAGTTTTACTAATTACACTGTGTGCTTTTGTTTGCTTTGTTTGTGTAATACGCAGGTATGGATCCCAACTGGCGTCACATCATTCCGCCCGGACAAGAGCGTGTAATTTCACAGGGGCACTGCATGGAGGACTGCACGGGATCCGTATTTCCTCCCCAAGGCATCAATATGTTTGCCGTGATGATGCGCACCCATCAAATTGGCCGAGAGATCAAATTGCGACAGGTAAGACAATCGTCGTTCCCATCCGTGCGGTATACCGGCGTATATTCAAAAACTTAATCAATCAACAATTGGCAGGATATTTGTGAGCACTAAATGTGAGCAGATTATGCCCGATTGTACAGATGCAACCGGACGTCCGTCCGACTTGAGACAAATGAAGTTTTCCATTCAATTGTTTTGTTTGTTTGCTTAAAGTAGCCAAATCGATTAAGTCGTTTTCCACGGGTCAGTCGTTCGGTGACTTTATTTCGCTTATCGTGTCAATTCAACGTAAGACATCGCTACGGCGAATGGAGAGAAGTTCTGAGGTTTTATGGGTATTTGGCACAGTATGGCCTCTCATTCGAATTTGAAAGGTACGCCAGAAGACCCACTCATCAGCCATCAGTCGGTAGTCGATGTCTGCGCAGGTTTCCACTGTTTTGACGTTGTTGGTGTGTTGACTGTTCGGTGGTTTAATGTTCTTTAATCGATTTGGCGTTTAAATTATTAATTGGCCAAAGTCTAATGTTAGCACAATATTCCGTTTTTAATGGCATTTTACAGATACGACAGAACGAGGAACTCTTCCCCATTGCACACGATAGTAACATCGACCCCAGCTATCAAGACTTTCGACGTCTTTCCCATCCTGTGCGCTCAATGCCAGGCGATAGATTGGTTGCGGAGTGCATTTATGATAGTTCGTCACGAAAGGCAATTACACTCGGTAAGTTCAGACAGCGGCAATCAGTTTCTGTTTTGTGGCATTTGTGTGAGAATGTGAGCCCATACACGTATGTTGGTTAATGTGTGTTTGTGTGTACACATGCATGTAGTCGGTCGTACATCGTATGTGTACACCGGTTGTGGCTGGCTTTTAGCCGGCTCATTCACAGTCTAACACAATTTGCCACAAGGTGTTGTTAAACGTGTTCGCCCAATTTAGGTAATTACGATCATTATCCTGACATCATTTTATTTTATTCTTTGCTGTGCTGTGTTCGGCGACTTAGGTGGACTCACCATGAAGGAAGAATCGTGCACGGTGCTAACGCTTTACTATCCCCGCCAGAAGAGTCTGACAACCTGCCACTCACTGCCCAGTTTACCCACCGTCCTGCATTCATTGGGCATCGAACAATTGGCAATGTAAGTTTTCTGTTCCTCCTTTGCCCGGTCCTTTCTATTCTCTGCCATTTCATCCAAATTGCATGTGTTTTTGTATTTATTCGTATGTACGTAACTAATTTCTTTGGTTTCTCTTTCCCCTTTCGTTTCGTTTGGCTTCTTTAGGACTTCGAATCCGGTTGTTATAGCATCACCGCCTGATTTGGCCGGCATGACGTTGGAGACTCGTTTACTTTCCTACGACTGGGAACATCAGTTTGACAAATTTCAAGAGGCAACTTTGCGCGGCACTTTCAAGCCAATCTGCAGTGGTGCCCACAATGAACATTTACCGGTAAGTTTTCATTGTAAATTCCTCTTTCATGACACACGTTCCTTCGCAATCAATTAATGCGAGTGTGTGTGTGTTGGTATGCCAATGAGTTGTGGCCAAAGGGCGCACTGTTCTGTCGCGGAATCTCAGAATAATTTCATTAAAACGCGACTGTTGCGAGCAATTACTTGATATTTTTTTATTTGTAATTAATGTTTTCTGAGAGTATTTAAAGAGAAACATATCCGGACCGGTACATTGGCCACAGAGTCCTTTGGCCAATTTTGTCGGAATTTTAACTCGTTGTCTTCTTAATCGACCCGCCCGACCATAACCAAGAAACAATTCACACACACACACTCTCCCAAAAGTGTATTTTGTTTTATCTGAAAGAGGACGGACTCGTTTTAATATTTGGTGCATTCCATTTTGTTTCTTTGCAGGTATCTGAACATTTAATCGGCTACAACAAGAACATCAGCAAAACGTACAGGGAGCCACGTCGTTGTAAGCCAAAGCGGCTATTTGTCACCGAAACGATCCCTCAACTAGAATTACCTGTTCTGCGCGACTTGGAGACTAATCATCTCAGTGAGGCATCGGTGCGCAGCAGTCGCAGTTCCTTCATTGAGACACTGGCGCTGAGTGGCTCAGAGTCGTCGTCGTGCCGGCAACACGTCACATGGCTTAGCATACATTTGGCCAGTCTGCTGTCACTGTCCATTGTGTGGCTGGCCAGATGAAATGACCGGTTCGCTGGTGACTTTAGTCATTAAACTTAAGTTTCTCATTTTGAGTTCATGTTATGTTTTCCATTTCGTTTCGTTTACGTTAACCCTTTTCGTTGTTCGCTCGTTCGATTGACAAACTGCGTTTGGGTTTCATCGAACACCAACTTAATAAGCAATATTTTGACAATGACTGTTAAAAGCAATCCCCGCATTTAAGATACATACATACATACATACATATACTTTATATGCATATAATGTTATACACACCCTTTCTCGCCACCCTCTACCGCCCTCTTTCGCCAAATATAGTTAGCATTTTTTTTTTTAAAAAATAAGCAATAGATTGACTGTCTTCCGCGTTCTCTAGTAGAAGTTATTTTATGCGAACGTATCACAGGGCGCGAGAAGACAATGCTAAGGATTGCGAGAGAGTGGGAATGGGGGCAACGAGAGAGCGAAAACACAAACAAACAAAATTGATAATCATTAAAGATAATACAAGTTCCAATCACTTTGTAGAGCTGATTGGTACTGCATTCGTGAATGTTGTGTGTAGTGATAGAATATACGAAATTATAAAAATCGCGAAAGTAAGAATTAAACAAAAAAAAAAAACAAAAGAAAAGAAAAGAAAAATACGCAAAATATTATTTATGTTGTAGAATTATATTGATGTTGTGCATGTCCATACGTGTTTTAAGCAATAAATGTGTTGTATTTTAGGATTTATCAAATGTAGTAGTTAGACGTAGTTGATCAAACAGAGAAACTTGACAGGAGGGAATAGCACAACCCCGCCTACACCCATCAGGGGGAGGGCGCGGTGGTTTGCTGTTCGAACGATAACGGTTGGAGAAATGTTGGTCTACCAAAGCACTGATGCTGTTAAAAAGTAATAAGATTTTGACGCCAGTTTGAGCTGTGATATTTTTAAGCAACACTTTTCTTTAAGTGCGATAAGTGTACAAAAAAGCAAACAAAATAAAATAAAAATTAGAACTAAACCAGATGAAATAACTAACTTAATTTCATATACTAATTATAATATACATACATACACACACATACATACATTGTAGTCTTCGATATTATGTAGTTTGTAAATTTATCTATACATACAAATATTGTATAAATTATATGTGCGACAGACAGAAAGAACGAAAGAAAACACGCAAAAAATACACCAAAAAAAAAATACATAAAAATTTAAATGTAACATTTGTTTTATTTGCTAAAAGATGCCGGAATTACAGGTGACGTATGCAGGGCGCGAAATGTTCGGCACCCAGAAGATATTCTGTATGTACAGTAAATACTATAAATTTTTGATGAACAATTTACCACAAGATCACACACAAACAAACATTACTTACTTAAGTTGTGTTAAATAAATTATTCCCCAGCACTTCAATCATGTGAGTGCTTTCTCCATTTCGTTATATCAAGGATTTGCAAGTCTTCGTCCCTCTATCGGAGTATCGGTCTTCCCTGTCTGCGCTTTCCGTGGTAGATAGCATCAGATCGAGCCATTGATTTTTGCATGTACCCATGTTTCAGCGCCATATGGAAGCACCGGTAGAATAAGCGTGTTGTAGAGTGTTATTTTAGTTCATATATCTTATACTGTTGGCTGAGGCCGATGCTGATATTATCATATCAAAACTTATTGCATTTGGTCTCGGTAATACGATTCTCTCGGGTTTTCACAGAGATCGCTCTATACGAGTTGTTATTGATGGGGTCTCATCCAACGAGCATAGGCCGTTGGGGGCAGACTGTGAACCCAATCTACTCATTTGCGGATGACAGCAACATCTGTCATTCGTAATTATTTGAACATCGGTCAAATCCCCCGGTGGTCGAGGACAAAAGGCAAATGATGAACGATTTGTGAGTGAGGCCAAATGAACAGAGTATGAACACAAACGTGTACAGAGGAGAGCGGTGGTGATGATAGGGGATGGTAGGGTATCCAGCTCTATTGTCTCCCTACAGCATCGCCGGAATGTGGGATGTGTATCGCTATTCTATAGATATTTCAACGGTATCTGTTCGTCAGATATCCGTCGTCTGGTCCCTAACGTTAGAACATTTAGCCGGAATACGCGGCTATACAGGGTATCTCATCCGTTCATTGTTAAATGGCCGTTGGACCGGACGACGCACAGTGGTCAATTTCGCGAGATAGCGGTCAAAACTGTAAAACGTTTGGCCGGATTGGTATTTTTTTACGCAATTTGTTTTGTTCAATAGGAGGGACTTTAAGCTTCAATTTGCGTGTTCAAACGTAAAAATCGACTGATAGGAACGTAAGTAATGTGGAGTTAAAAATGAATTTTAATTTTTTGTTGAGTTCCCATGTAAAAGTTGAATATTTTGACATTTTAAATAGGTATATTTTTTATAATTTCTTATTTTCTTCAATCGTATTTTACAACCAATACTTATTTATTATTCCTAAACTTAATTTTGGTCAGAAAATGCCAACATTTGGCCCCTGACATTTATTTAGTCTCAATATTCACAGGGGCCAAAGGTTGGTTTTTGTGGAAGAAAGCTAATTCTTGTGAGGATTAAACTGAAAAATAACACTGAAATTCCCAACAATATCAATACCATTTGGATATATTATATACAGAACACAACATCGATAAAATTTTAAGTAAACTTTTACTATTGATTTAAAGTGCACATATATTTTATTTAAATGTATTAATAAAAATTTATACTAAAATTAGAAACAAATTATAATCTTTAAACTAGTGTTAATTAAACAATATTAGCTTCTTCATCTAACTCTAATGAGGTTGATTTCCTTTTTTGTCGAATACTGGACATATATGGGTCTGATGTGCACAACAAAATATTAATAAGATCTTCATTAGTACAATATCTGGAAATTTTTCTTGTATTGTGCTCGCGAAAGAATCTGTAGTCTTTGTTCCTTTTTTCTTGCGTTTCTTCTGAGAGATCTCCAATTGGAAGCATATTGTGCTGAATTATTTGTTCCCCATGGAACAAAATTTTGTGAACTGTGATTGGCATATGTCTCCAAGAATATTTTTGGTTATAAAGGGTTGCTGTCTCATTAGCATACTGGATCGGAAAAAAATCTCCTTGCTGTGTTTCCATCATTAGAATTTCCTTCCCCTTGCTTTGGCTGGTCAATTATAAGGCCTATCTCACGGTATTTTTCTTGAATATCTTTTTTGATGTTCCTTTTCAATGGGCGCCTTAATGTTGGTAAAAATTGAATTTAATGTTCTATTTGGTTTGTAAGCAAAGCGAATGTTGTCAGATTCTATTGTCATTTTTGTCAAAAGTTTGATACACACTTCTATGTGGACTAGGTCCAAATATGGGCCAAATTCTCCTAATTTCAACAGAATTATTTTTTGGGTCAATAAGAACTCTTGTTCAAAATTTCATCAAAATATATGCATAATAGCCACTTTCACATACAAATAACTTCTCAAAAAATATGACGTGCATTTGTACCGAATATATTACCTTGGGTCAGAAAAATTGCTGTAGCTCAAAAAGTGCAGTCCCGATGCATGGACATGTGGGAATGTAGGGGAGTGTTAGGACTACAAAATAGTAAATTTGTGTTTTGACTCAGCTTGACTCACAGGAGTTGTGCTCTATGAAGTAGGAAATTTCCGATAAATTAGATCTTTTTTAAAAAAAATTGTTCTGAAAACAGTAGAGCTTCAATGTTACAACACAAAATTTATTTCGTCCAAAAATCTTGAAAAACAAAAAAGTTATGATCATTTCAACTTTAAAAATTAACTAAAAATATCATAATTACTAAATTCTGAAAAAAGCCCATTTTGGACCACCCTGTTCTCAGTCAAATAGTTAAAATAGAGTTCTAATTTTTTGGCTCCCGAGGTTTACTACTGTCTACTTTCATATGAGTCTAATAACTTTAAAATCGGAGAACAAAAACCAAAAGGAGTTTTGGCCGCTATCTCAAAATATTGACCACAGTGCGACGCACTTTAGAGAAAATTCGTTCTACAGCCGTACGATTCGCATGTGGAATAATCTTCCAGCAAGTGTTTTTCCTGCCTGCTATGACATTATCAAATTTAAGGCCAACGTCAACAAACACTGCTCCCTCTTTCCCCCATCCAATACCAACATTTCCTATCGCTAACACAGTGTATTGCATTTGTAAATTTGCCATACAGGGTTAGGCAATTGAACTGTTACCAATTTCAGGCTGGCAATACTGGCAAACTGATAATGTCAGATATGTCAAAATCGTACCAAGTACACCTGTTTATGTTGTTTACAAGCTCCCACGAGCATTTACATCAAAGTTTTATAGAACAAAAGTTATACGAAATGGAATTCAGACGTAATAGTGTAATTGCATTATATTTGGCCGGAAAATCAGCCACAGATATTGTTCGCGAGCTAAACCACCTCAAAGTGAATAAAATGTTTGTGTATCGCACCATAAAACGTTATAATGGAACAGGCAGCATTGCTAAACGCTATGGTGGTGGCCGAACAAAAACCGCAACATCACGTGAAATGGTTAAGAAAGTGAAGGCTCGACTTCAGCGAAATCCACGTCGTAGTGGTAATCAAATGGCCAAAGAATTGAAAATATCCCAGCGCAGTATCCGACGAATACTCAAAAATGACCTCAAGGTAAAGCCATACAAGTTCCAAAAGGCACACGATCTTACAGCAAAGCAAAAAAAGTTAGACTCGATAGAGCAAAGGAATTGTTACGCTTGCACGAACGTGGAGAATACCCAAACATTGTGTTCTCTGATGAAAAAAATTTCCCTATTGAGCAATTTATAAACTCTCAAAATGATCGTGTTTACTTAACTGAACGCACTTCCGAAAATTTGAGCCTACGAAGAGCCACCAGAAGTAATTTTCAATCGCAAGTAATGGTGTGGTCAGCTGTGACCGCAGATGGGCGTTGCCCAATCGTTTTCATCGAGCCTGGTGTCAAGGTCAATGCGACTTATTATCGGGAAAATGTTTTGGAAGCTGCTTTAGAGCCATGGGCACGTAAACATTTCGGTCGTAGACCATGGACGTTTCAACAAGACTCGGCACCGTCTCATAAAGCCCGTGTGAACCAGGAATGGTTAAAAAACCATGTTCCACACTTCATTTCGTCAACACAATGGCTTTCGAATTCGCCAGATGCAAATCCGATGGACTATTCCATCTGGGCCATTTTGGAGAGTAAGGTGAGCACTAAAAAATATGCCAGCATGGATGCGCTGAAGAAAGCCATTTTGCGGGAATGGGCTAAAATACCGCAAGATCATATTAGTGCAGCGTGTAACTCATTTTTAAGTCGTTTGAATGCCATAGTCAGGACAAAAGGTGGCCATATCGAGTTAAAGTGAATGGATTCTGAAATCTCAATTTGTTTAACACATTTTGTAATTTGAATCAATAAAAAAAAAAATCAAACATAAAAATTATGGTTGTTTGAATAGGTAACATTTCAATCGCCTAAGCCTGTAGTTTCTACAATTTTTCAGGGACGGTGAGCTGATAAGTGAAAATTGTTAAGAAGTCATAGACACAACAAAATCGGATTACACTAAGTAATGTTTTACTTTGTGATTAGAGAAATTCTGGTCTGAATTGGACATTTGTTTAGAAATTGTTCAACTTCGGACTGGTGGAAAAAGAATAGATTTTGTTTAAAATAAATTTATCAACGTTTGGTTATGTTTCAGAAAATCCAAATTTGTTTATGTTCAGGAAAGATAGATTCTTCTTCAAATTTTCAAGTTCTAACGACTATTAAATTTCTCTCATTAACCCATTAGCTTTTTTTTAACAATTATGTTTTCAAACTAAGTACTTTACTTGCCTGAAATCCCACTTCAAATAGTTAATTATACCCAATTAACTGAACGGCAGTCGAACAAAATTATTTTAATAGATGAACGTATTGTATATTATTTCGATAGTGGGAATACTGAATATGACACACCAACACAAGTTTAAGATATCGTAACTTCCATAATATGCAAATGTGGAGTTCTTTAAATTTTCAATTACGAATTTTCAAGAATGGTACTTGGTTGGCAAATGAAAGCAAATTTGAATTCAGGAACTCTAAATCTGTAAAGGTTAGATTGAGGTGATCCCATTGTATTTGTTGACCACATGTACCCTCTTTCTTTGGCAATCTAAGAGTTCAGCTATTTATTCACATTCACGAATAAATAAAAACTCTACATACAAGTTGACGAATATAAATGCGGAGTAGCAGTCCAGACGTCCGAACGGTCCCATCGTCACTCACACCCGCCCCTGCCGACCGAAGGATCAACTACAGATAAAAGCATAAATATTTATGTAAACCTATACAAATATTTCCCAGGTTGAATTAATCAACGTAAAAGATTATTCAAAACCGAATTTAACTTTTCGAAGACCCGGCTTCATCGGGTATTTCATTTCGATTAACCGGGGTTTTCGCTTTATACAAATCTCAAAAGACAAATTTTGTGAAATAATCAATATTCAATGCTGTCAGTTTTTTGTATGCTTGGTTAGTTCTGATTTATCTGAACCTCCGAAACTCCAGCTCATAGGCATACTAGTGTTACGAATACCATCTCGCATTGAGAAGTTGGACGGGATCAGATTCTATTAGATAAGTACAGAGTTGCTGTCCAATGAGGACACTAGTATCGGTGTCTGGCTCGTCCATATTTTCAATGTTGGTATCCCACATATAGAGTATGTGAGATATTCTTCGACACCCAAGTTTATTTATTTGGTATTGGCCCACTGATGTAAATAAACAGGGAGATACAAATGTAATTCATATTGAGGATGACAGAACCCCACTGTGAGTGTTTGCCCACGAAATTCATGGATTTTTCCTTTGTGACGATGAGACGTGGTGAGAAGTATATTGACACGAAACCTATATCTGACCTGCGAGATAACATTTAACATGTTCTGCTGCGGTTGTATAATGTAACTCATACGCCAGTTTAAGCATTTTGAGGGAAGTTCCGCATTGGATGATGCGAAGAGGATTGTAATATTTGTGTAAAATTTTATAATTTTTTACGAAAGAAACAGTAAAAAGGTAAACTCAGTCTGTTTCGGCAAAGTTTTTAATTAACTTTAGTTATTTTTACTTCTCATTACATATGAACTCTTGAATTTGTAAGGGTCGACACAAAAAAAGTCGGGAAAATGTACAGTGAATCCTTAGCGAAAACATTTGCTTAGCAATTCTTAGTGACCAAACTCAACAGTTTATGTAATGACTGCATTTGGCCACTGTCATGGTTATTGTGTTTAGTTACCTTCCACCGCCCCGTCCTACTTCCGCCTACTTACATGAGTAATGGATATTTTCCTATCAGACTTTCCCATGATGAACATCCCGTTCCCCCCGCTGTATGAGACGAGCCCACACTTTCCATTAGTTTCACTTCGACGCATTCCGACATTAGTTGGTGAAATTTATTAAGCTGAAGAGGTGTTAATGGAAAACATATTTAAATGATATCCGAAATTCTTGGGAATATCCATGCGATTTATGGATGCAGAAAACACATTCATTCAGTGGCGGTGGTTGTGGGCAACACGTGTAACATAGATGAGGCGCGTGTTCGACTTAGCCGTACGCCAGCATTTGTCGCGCAGTATTTGTTTAATGATGTGGGCGTGCGTTGTTGATAAATGGGTGAGTGTGTGTGTGTGTGTACATTGTTGGGTTGTGCTCAGTCTGCGGACATACGTTCGCACTTGCATTTGAGGAAATTTGTCGTTTAAGGGATGCTCTGGAATAGGCGTGAAACTAAATTAAACTAATTTGTGTCCGTGCTCTTCCACAGATGAGCTACCGTGAGCGTTTGCTGCCTTGACTGGTACGCAAATCCCAATCGATGCCCTTTTCGTCCACATATGTAGTGGCTGTAGACTACCTACCATTTCCATCCTTCATTGAGGCGTGCAACTTTTTCCAAACCCACCATAAATGGTTCGGGAGTTTTCCTATGTATCGGTGCTTTGAGTTACAGTCCAATTTGTTTTTTTTAATATTTTTTACAATAAATCTGGCCGTATGGCATTAATGGTGGCTTGAATTCTGACTTCCTATGCGTCAAGAGTTGCTGGTTTGTCGCATAAACCAATCACTTCAGAGAGCCTCACTTCCAGACCACTTCTCGAAATAAAGTCAACGCGCTGAATGGCAGGTTTCGCCGTCTTGTTGGGACTGAATGTCGCTGGTGTTTAGCTGATTAACTTTTCTCAGTCAGCATTTTGACATTATCAGCTGTCAAACCATAGTTATCGATATCGATAGTTCTCATGTAGCTTAAAACACCCAATATATACATAACGACTCCTTTGTGCACAATGTTGAGTATCTTCAAAAGTTAAGTACGTATTATTGCAATATTGACTATGACGAAATTGCGTAGTCATTGCGATTATTTCGGATAATAAGCCTTATCACAGGGAACAATTTCGTTCGAATGTGAAATCAATTTCGTGTTGTCCTTCTACAGAAAGCGAAAAACGAAAACATTTTTCATTTTGAAAACAGTGGGTAAAGATACAGTGAAATTGACAATTTTGGCGAGAAAAACTAGAAAACTCTACTTATTCCATTTGTTTTGCTATTTTCGCTGTCACATAATTTAAAAAAAAATGATCATTTCAATGTTATGATATTCCAACGTTTGTATGAAACAGATTCGATACAGTTATGACAAACCAAAAAAAAAAAAAATGTCATAACATTTAAAAATTTAATGAAAGTGTAAAAAACTAATAATGCCGTTTGAATGATGGTAAAATTCTAACTAAATATTAAAAAAAATTTACTTGTAACAACAGAATTTTCCAGAAAAAAATTTTAAAAACACCGAAAATACTTTACCTCATACGCTTCCGCCCCTACGGAAATTTGGAAATCGGACATCCTAACATACACCCTTATCTGGGAGTCGAAAGGCATGTGTCCCGACAGCATCCGTGCAATCATAGAAAACATGGTTAAATGGGTAAAATTAAATAATTTTTCGTGAGAAAGAAATTAAAATATTATTTACTAATCAATCCCTGCCCTTTAAGGGCCTTATATTGATAGAAAATACAATTTAGAAAAATATTATAACGTGGAAATTTATGCATAGGTACATACATTAACTAAAACTTAAAACAAAAATCTTTGACATTTGACAAGTAGAAACTACGCCATTACACTGAAAGAAAAAGCTTCGTAGCATGAACGAATTTGTAAGTTGTATCAACGAAATCTGTAGTTAAAAGTCAACCAACGTTGGTTTTCGTTGATGCAACGAAAAAAGTTTCGTTGAAGTAAAAAGTTTCGTTCATGCAACGTAAATTTAAAAATTGATAAAATCGTTGATACAACGGTTTTGTTTCCTTGATACAACAATCACGTTTCGCTGAAACAACAATCACGTTTCCTTGATACAACAGCCTTGCTTCGTTGATACAACAACCTTGGTTCGTTGATACAACAATCACGTTTCGTTGATACAACAATCACGTTTCGTTGATACATCAACCATGTTTCGTTGATACAACAACCTTGTTTCGTTGATACGAAAAAATTGTGAGCTGGAATCAATATTAAAAAAAGTATAATTTTCAGCATTTTCTAAAATACAGTTTTCAAATGTTCAAAAAATGTTTTAAGCATTGTGTTTGCTTTGATTGCTGACAAGGTATACAGATCCGTTTCAGAAGCTGCCACACTTCCTTATCGGTACCCATTTGCAATGATTCTCGCAAGTAAATGAGAACTACTATTTAGTAGCGCATATCCCCAAAAAAATGTAGCAGTAAAAGAAACAAAGCAAACACATGTATTGAAAAACTGGTTGTTGTGTTGCCAATCTTATCGTTGAATGAACGATACGATATATACAAACTTTTTAATAGTTCTTCCTACTAAAAATGTAGTATAAAATGATAAAATAAATGACATCGTTGAATGAACGAATGGGTTGTTGCATGTACGATTGCGTTGCAGCATTTACGTATAAATGTAGTTAACTGTAAGTGTTTGAAAAATCAGCTTATAATTAACTACTGAAACAAGTTTTCGCTTGTGAGTCAGTAAATGTAGACAAAAAGTCGTGTACAATATTTTTCAAACGATTTCCTTGCTAAACATTAGAATAAATCATAAACAATTTTTTTCGGTTGATATATGAATGCGTAGTTGCATATACGAATCGGCATCACCGTATGTGTTTCGTTAACTTTAAATGTTGTATAAAACAACAAGATAATAACAAATGTATAAAAATTGTATTCGAGAACCAAATGTAAAGCATTTAAAGATATAAAATTATATTTTTTTCTTAATTGCTCTTATTTTCACAAAAAAAAATGTTCGTTGCATTAACGTACGCTGAGTTGTTGCATAAACGAAACTACAAAAAGTACGAAAAAACCGTATCGTGGTAGAAACGTAACGATTGTTGCATCAACGTAAATTTTTGTTGCATGAACGTAATTTTTCGTTTCATCAACGTATGGATTTCAACGAAACGCGTTCGTTCATACAACAACCGTTTTTTCTTTCAGTGTATTAAAAATGGCACGACATACGCATTGAAACAACAACGCATTGAAATTATTAAACTTCACTACAAAAATAGTGAAAATCTTGCAGTCACAAATCTTGCGTGTTATCTCTCGAAATGGCCACCGAGATTTAACACCTTGCGACTTCTTCCTTTGGGGCCACGTGAAATATGAGGTCTACGCCAACAGTCCAGCGTCGATTCAAGTCCTAGGCATAGGGCAGCCACTTTGCGATTTGGTTATGGAAAATTTCATGAAAAGTACATTTGGCTGATGTTGTTTCTCATTATTAACGGCATACCTTACTCTTTATTATAAAATAGACATCCGATCATTTATCTGGAAAAATTCTATTTTATTTTGAATACCACAATAACACCTCTTGTTGGAGAACCCTGTATTTATAAGCGATATACAATACTGGACAAAAGATATTTTATACTTCAGGGTGGACTGTCTAAACTTGAACTGGGCCGTCTCATCTTAAATTGAAAGTAAACCACAGGCTGTATCTGTATCTGACTTCAGCGAGATCGACAGAAGTAATGTATAAGTAGCAACCCGAATGAATGACCGGCAAGGCCGAGCCGTAACAGCTAACATAGTGGAAGCGCCCTGATTTTCGATTTTTGTTTTTTAATAGATTTTATTTCTCGATCATTCGCGTCATCTCTCAAACGCACTTATGTAAGTCTAAAGAGTACCGTTACGAATATACAGCAGAATCTTTTATTGTGAGTGAACATTGCTAGTTTATTTACATTTTATGTGACCGCTTACATTTTTTTTCTCCTTACCAAATAAACCAAAATATGTTACAATATTACAACGTTATCGTGGTTTTATTAATTTGCATTTAATATGAAGTTAGTCTTTTTTTAATTCATTTGGAAACATATCTTCTTGCAGATGTCTCCTTAAAATTCGCTGGCTCCATACAGTGGTACCGAAAGCGACTATTATTCTTTTGTGGGGAGGTTTCTCAGACGGAAAACGAGATGTAACGAAATTGTTACCTTCCAGTATTACACTCTTCAGCTTAATAACCCGTACTGCGATTTTTCAATTTTGGTTTGGCAAGCATAGCTCTGGCGAAAACTTATCATCGAATATTCAAATTTAACTGAACATACTATGAACATACATGAAAGAAAAATAGTTTGTAATAAATGAAATCGTTTTATTTTCAATAAAAAACATTCTGTGTGTAAGGTTGCTGCGTAAAACACCAATTTGATTTAGCGGGGCGATTGTCTAAAAATTAACGCTATACTGGACGTCTGAGTAGAATAAACCCCCGATGCAATGCAGCCCCGTGTTAGAGTGAACACCAGAATGTTTGCATTGACTACTCTGATGAATGAACAGTCATGGACCTCAAAAGAGTGAAAATACTTTTTAGTAAGTTAAGGTTTGGCGAAATAGATAAACAATACAAAAAGAGTATAAACATGAAAGATAACATAAAATAACTATTCTTTTGTTGCAGTGATGTGCACATCTCTCAATTCCTATTCCCGAAGAAATAGGAAAGAAAATGCTGCTACTGCGACGTTGACACATGTACACAATAATGTGGCTTCGTTCGGCTGATGCCCGAAGAAACAAATCCGATATCAGCTGCTGAAGCCATTACGGTTTTTTGATAGAGTTAATACTACAAATTTCCCGAATATACATACATTGCCTTCGGGATGAAGCAGTGTTAATATCGGTAAATGAACCAAAGAAACAAACAACTATCTTAAATTTAAATTTCAGTATTACAGAGAAAAAAAAGGTACAGGGTCCGCCAAATTACTTTTTTTTTTTTTGAAAATTCTATAAAAAAAACTACTGGATATTTTCTCAAATTTATTTTTTTATTTGAAAGTACAATCCTTCCGGTTAAGAATGGAAAATAATTTCATTCAAATGGCTATCCTCTCCTTCAATTTTTGTAAACAACAAACAAATTCGTTCAACATGGCCCGATAACGAAACTAACGAAAACGAAATAAGCACTAGTTGAAAAAAAAGTTAAATGGCGGACCCTTTATAACTTATAAATGCATTTAAAATAAAAAAAATCGTTTTTTAAAAAACATAAAAATTTAGTGAACCACGAAATCTCCCTGCAAAAATTAGGTCACTTACCAAGACAGCACTGTATTTTCATTTTAACTAAAAAATTCGAACCAAAAAGCCGATTTTCCCGAGTGGGTGGACTTATACAATCCTAGTGTGACCACAAAAACAATCCTGTGTTATTGTGTGAAGTCTTTGTGCAAATACGAACAAAATTATTCTTGACAAAGAAAATTGAATTCTTGATAAAAAAATTGGGCTGACTGTACATTCTTCTTCGAAGCCATCCATCAAAAATGGGTATGTTTGCTATACAGTAAAAACTTGATAATCCGGATAATTGATTGTAGACCCCAATCCGGATTATCGAGATTTCCGGATTATCGAGGTTTTTTTTAACTGTTGTTTTTTTTATTGAAAATGCGTTTAAATATGTTGTTTAATACTAAGTATGTGTTTATTAAAAAAATAAATTAATTCATTGCAAAAATAAAAATAAAAACATTAATTTTCGTTGATATAATTCAATCAAATAAAGAAATATTTGAAAACTAACGTAAATCAATACTAATTTCTTTTAGTGAAGTAATCAAATACTGTTGTTTGGTGCGAATTAGCTAAGCTTTTTCCAAAGCCAGATCTCGCATTTCGTGAAGGACTAAGATTTTTTCTACACCTACATTATTTTCCTCGGCCCATTTTATTGATGTTTCAAAACTTTGAAGAGCGTCCTTGGCTTTTACCGCTTGTGCTAGGGGAATTGTATCCACCTGTTCGTCTTCTGAGGAAATTTCAATATCTGACATTGCAGAGTTATCTTCATTGATCCATGTTTCAACTTCTTCCGAATTAAAATTTATGTTAAACGTAGGTGTTGCCATTCAACCAACATAAACAACTCACAGCGCACAATTCTAACGGTATTTTGCAAGGCATACTACGATGACTAACAAAAAATATATATGTATGTATGTTATACAACTGTTTACATTAAATCCAAATTATTGAGTTGCAACCAATCCGGACTATTGAGTTGAAATCAATCCGGATTATTGAGTTTCAATCGATCCGGATTATTGAATTGCAATCAATCCGGATTATAGAATACGCAATGTACAGGAAACGCCGTCCGGATTACGGAATAATCCGGATTAGCGGGGTCCGGACTATCGAGTTTATACTGTATGTCAAAAAATTGTTTTTTGGGTACTTTTTTGGATTTTTTTTTTTTTGGAAAACATTTCTTTGGACCAAATATTTTCAATTTCATTGTTCTACAGATTATCTCTAAGAACAGTGGGGGAACAAGTATATGGGGGTTGTACCGAAAGATGGACCGACATTGATTCTAGTCGATCGCAAAAACATGGGGTATTCATAACTATGTGCCTTCCTTATGTAACACATTGTTGTATGCGTATCCACTTATGTCTATTCCGTGGCTCAAGAATGACAGCGATCCCGGGAATTGCCGACATAGATACACTGACACACACACAATATAAGTGTATATTCGTGTGATTGAGATCATATGACTCAATCATTGTGAAGTTGTTGTTGTTTATGTTGTCACTCGTTGTTGCTGTTACCAGTTGTTTGTTTGTGTAAAATGAAATGCAAACAGGCAAACAATAAGACAAATGTACACAAAGTGTCGTTAATTCAATGAATAATTTGTGAAATATTTCACTTACAACGATTAATATACATCCACACATGTATGTATGTGCATATACAATCCGGATAGATATACATACATATGTATCTATGTCTGTACAATATACAGATGCACACACATCCGTCCATCTATAGAAGTTGAAGCACAGCTACTCTCATATGCTCGGACGTGTTTGCGCGCTTTTGTGTTATCATTTGTTTACTTTAGACAACAAAAATAAAAATAAAAAAAAAAACTCAATACGAGTGTATCTGTATCGTATCTGTCGGTACGCTCTCAACTGGATAAACTATCCACACAACACAGTCTGTCTGACGATTGCAGTCATCGAAATGACTGGATACAAGAAAAACACCCAAGAAAACAAAGCAAATTGTTTATGTTTTTCTTAAAATTCTCATTAAATTACTCATGGATGTAATTGTGGATAATTATAATACGAGTATTAAAGCGGAATGAGAGCCAATACAACGCAACGCACCACACATATGTATGTACACACTCGTATGAGTAATCATTTCAGAGATCTGTCTGTCCAGCTATTCGCAATGTAAACCTGCAGATATGGGTCGACATGGAACATTCGCGCTGAACTATGGGAGATAATTCGACTATATTGTTCAGACATCTGTTTTATTTTCAGATTGATATAATGGCACCTTTTTAAATAAGAGAGTACACAAATCCATGAGGTGTTGTAAAGACACTCAGTTGTTCGTATTATTCTTTATTATTCATCTTTATTAATAGTCATTATATACATAAGTATTTACATTTTTGAGATTTTATCTTTGGATATTACAGCGAATAACATTTATAATTTTACATATTGATTATTTCTTATTGAAACAAGTGTATAAAAGCTGATAGATCAAAAATTGTTGCTGTGCGTATATGTCGAACGTTACAAATATTTCCAGGTCTGCGCCGACATGCTCTTTAAAAGTAATGTTAGATGAAATATGTACGTTTACCAGACCTGTTTGTATGTGCGACGGGTGAACTGCGTCTGTTCAAAACAAGACACGGTCCTTCCCAAATCGCCGCCTTGCGTCGGACAAGAGTTTCCTTACACCGGCCAATAAGAATAACATTACATGAGAGCATTGTGGTCGCTTCCGCCAAAAAGATAGAATGTAATGAAATGTTCACTACCATTTACAACATGGAACTACCGGCCGAGTAGCTGTACAAAGTCGGATAGTATGTAAATTTCAGCATTCATTATAGAGCACCGATGATTCCGTATGAAATTCATTTGTGAGATTGTACCTTGCAGTGTTGCTTCCTAATAATTATTGGAAAGTCTGTCGGCATATTTTTGAAGATTGTAATTCTTGAGACTTGTGTCGTCTACACTTTTCTTACCAAAGATCAAGTGTTCGTTGATTAGTCTTTTCATACTTTAATTCTTATTCATTAGTTTACGTTCTTTGGTCTAAAGACCCCTTTCTCCAGCCACATGCAGATTGTTTATTGATCTTCGCCAGTTCCTTCCTCCAGGCACAATAGCCGTCTTAGGAATTGCATTGCAAATTAGAATAATTTTAACACTGACAAGAAAGGCGATAAAGTCAATGATGGCTTTTATGAGCGCAGTCACAAGCATGACTTTCAAATTATTCTTACAACCGGAAAATTCACAATATACCAGTAGGTATGCAAATACCCATTCAATCTTGTATTTCGCCCTTTTAAGTTGGCTTCTGTTTTCCAAATATATTTCAGAATTATTCGATTGATTGAAGTCATGAAACTCGATTCATGGACCACACAATTTGTCGGCTTAATTCCAGAGTATGATAAGTAGGAGAGTGATTTTCTGAATTCGAACAATAATAAAAATTGTGCTCATGACTGAAGTTTAAAAAACACCCATTCCAAAACGGCCTAAGCATCACTAAGAATTCTCTAGGAGGGATATTTATTTTTGTCGTGCTTTCTAAGTTAGCACACCGTATATTTTTGAGTTTCGCTAAGTGTACTTAACATGTTATTCACCGAATAACGTTCCGCGGTACAACGCAAACATTGTTGTGCATTCTATTGTGGTCTAAGTCACTTTTATTCATATTCTGATAAACATATTTTTAAAACCGAAAAAGTTGATTTTCCAAACTTTAAACTTTGAATGCGTCTCCTGCAGAGACGTAGCATACTTTGGATCGATATCATTCACGGTTTCAAATTGAAAGTGCGACATTGTCGATCCGGCATTTGTCGTAGACAAAAGTGTGTGGGAATACATATTGTATTCGGAGAAAAGTCTATCACTGACGCGTCCTTGCCATTCGGATAACAGGTGTGTCAAATATGTTACGGTGGAAGCCAACCCATGATGATGGATTTATCTATAGAGTTTGCGAATTTATTTCCATACAATGTGAATTCTGTTCACTCCATTAGTTGGGAAATTTACGATAACCGAAAAATGTCAACACCCACCACAAGATCCCTTCACAAATGGCGGAGACCGTTGGGCCAACCCTTTTCTGGTGGCTCACCATGTCTGGCATTTTATTATTTTTAACTACTTTGAAAAACTGTTTTCTTTGTAAAATATGTTTATATGTAAATGAAATCGAGGGATATAACTGAAATCTGAATATATGAATTATCGTCTGTTGTAAAGTACCACATTACAGCAACAACAAAATATTCATGTTTCGAGGCACTTTCGTTGACATTGTACACATCGTCATGGGTCCCCTCCCTTGGCGACTGAATACGTGCAAAATGATTCATAAAAAACACATTCCAACATATCCAGATATCCACATGTACCCATATGATTATACTCGTATACACGTACTAAAAGCTTCGAATGAATAAAAACTGTTGATAAACAAGCTGAGAAAATAAAATGTAAACATTCCCCCCTAATATTTACATACACACACTTATATGTACATGTTAATATAAGTAAGACATTACATTTCATATGACACCCATGACGCATTGTAAGCATCCGTCAGACACAGTCAAGCTGACTATCCCCAAGCCACGGTAGACCCACGAACAGCAGCCTTCATGTGACGCTAATCTTTCTTCCCAATCGGTGGTCTTCGTGTAATTAAACTAGGTTAGATTTCAATAGATTTCGCATAACTAATACTGACTCTTTCCAATCGGTGACGACGGCCATTGTCTAACGTTCTTGATTTCTTTGCCATGAAAAGATTCAATGAGTTTTTGGAAAATCTTCAGACTACAAAGACTTTCGGACAGGCGGACAGACGGTAGTAAGAGCCGACACTAAGCCGATTAAACTCAGGTAGCGAGTGCCAGTCAGCGTTGTGTGTGGCTTCATCATTATTTATGGGGCTGTGAATGTGAATCTGGACGCATATTTGTACCCACGCCATCCAAAAGGTACACACGTTAAACGGACACACTCCCTATTCAATGAATCTGAAGAGCTACTCAAAAACAGTGGTGCATTGTACTCGAACAGATCATTACGGCAAAGTCAAAAGGATTCTTTGGTTTCGCTTTTATGGATTTGCTTGATTCTCTTGGGTCTACAACTAAATGTGTATGTATGTGTGTGTGCACGATTAGGTGTATGTATATGTGACTTTTTGTTTGTTGTTGGCTTTAATTAATTCACAAGAATTCCGGACGATGAAAGCCATATCAGAGTTGTGGTGTCATAAATTGTGGTTTGGCATTATCTCAAAATAAATGAAAATTATTTCGGGTTTAAAAACAAAAGCGTTTCAAGTTTCGTTTTTCTTAATGTCGTCCATTTAAGGGATACTCGCATTTGGTAAATTTGCCGTTCGGTTTGGGTGAAGAGTTAATGATCATTGGACCAACGTGAAATCGAACGGGTACTAAAATTTGAGCTGAAGGAAGAAGAAGTCATCAGAGACGTAATCAATCTGTACCACATTCGACATAGTAATCTGATATTCTATTCGACATTCTTCGTGTAGTATTTCCACTGGTTGAATGAGACTAAGGCTGACACGGACGATCCCAGCTTACAAACCTGCTCATTGATGACATGTAATGGCGCTCGTACATTTTGTAAGACATTTAGAACTTACACCAAAGCTCAGACAACAAAGAATCATATAAAATTAAAATTGGCATTCACATCAGATATCCAGAGCAAATTCCACAAAAATGTCTTCCTGATCCTAGCGAATTCTCCAGCGTCTGAAGATGTAAGTAGCACACAGCGTCAACAAAGCCACGCCCAATGAAAAACGTTAGCGAGTAAATGAATATCGCCGATACGAATGAAGCCGCTTACTAAGTACCAACGGATTGGCGCTGTCTTAGACAAATAAATGATGTCTTTTATGTCTGTTCACAAAAATTCGACGAGCCGTGACCCGTGGACCAAAATAAGAACTAAAAAAATAAAAAAAATTATAGACTCTCTAGTTTTATATACATTATCAGTTAAAGATATTTGATATCTCGAGATATCAAATATTTTTATTCAAATAACTAGCTGACCCGGTAGACCTCGTCCTACCTAGAAAAATGTTGACTTAGCTGACCTGACCCGCGTTGCTGATTCTCGCGTAGATGTACATTTAACCCTGTAGTTGTGGATATATCCTTATACATATTTATATACGAAAAATGGTTACGTAATAAAATAGTTAAATGCAATCATCGTGAAGCTTGCTGATAAACCACCTTCTTTGTCTTTCCTGATTTACCCACTGTCGAGCATGTGAATGTGAAAAACAGGGAAAATCGAGGTTTATTCCACAGACTTACAATGATTGACATTGCGATTTATTAATTGTCATTGCGAATTCAAGGCGAACTGTAAAGTGGACTCGGTTGAATTGGAACGTCAAGTCATTTGAAATCATTGGTATCCTTGAAATCAGGTGATTTATCAGATTTTTAACAGCTAGTCTTGTTCCATTACCAATTCTTGGTTATTTCAGGTTGCGTAACATGACTATTACCGATTATACTTTGAACTGCAAATTGTGCGGCTGCATTTCTGGAAAATGCCGTGAGTTAAGGAATTCAGTTGGATTGTTGAGGACTTCATTTGGATCTGTAATAGAATCGATCGACTAAAATAAATACAATTGGCCACCGATTTGAACTGATATTTTTTTTTATAATTTGCTTCAATACACGGGAAATCTCGGCATTATATCTTATTTTGACGTTGTGAATTGCCAAAAAATAGGTGGTAGCGAAATGAGATAGTTGCTTCGAAAACACGTCCGCTGATTGATCATTTTGTTACTCGACCAGTATATTCGTTGTTATTGTGAGTTTTCACATATCTCTACAAATGCGATGACTTTAAGTTCACATTTATTTATTTCCTATAAAGTTCCTAAGTTCTGATTACGGCGTAAATCTTCCATTACCTAGGGCTTCCAACATACGATTCTGCAAAATGGCAAGTCAGGTGACATTGTTTGCATTTCCTCCTGCAGAACGCAATTTTTTAGTCTTCCCGTTTCGATTTTTAAATATACCAATACCGAATTGATGAAATGATTTGCGACATTGTAATATTTGATTGTCCTTGTTTTGACGAATCATCAGGCATACAAATACATAAAAATTACTTTTTTGTTAGTTTCTTGACCTTTACGTATAAATTTATGTTGACACTGATTGATTTTTATCATTAGAGTTTTCAAGGAAAGAAATCTCAAGAAACTTCTGATCAGAATTCACTGTTCCTGCACAATGTTGAATTTGTCATTGAATCTGTAAATTTAATAACACATATGATACCTTAAAAGTTGGTTTAAAACCCCTGCTTCGACAATATTCGCTCCAAAAGACGTCATTTGGAAGGAAATGTTGTACTTCTGAATATTCTCCACGAAATGCTTAAATCGAGCATCTCGTCCAGAAACTTATAATTCCAATAGTTTTTGTGGCGGTGGAAATTGTGGAAGAGTTTTCCCATATCTATACAAATTCGATGACCTTTTTTTTAGTTTCTTGACCTTTGCGTATGTATTGAACTTGTCCTAGGAATCGAAATAAAAGACGATACCGGTCAATGGAATAATCATTTTAACCCATTACCGCCCTGTTTAAAGAGAGAAAACTATAAGTAATACAGTTACTATTTCGCTACAAGTGATAAAACCCATATTAAAAGCTGCAAACCACGCGTAGAAAAAAAGTAATAGAACAGAAGCAAAAACAAGTGTGATTCAATCATTTCGAGGGAATAGAAGTGAATAAAAAAAATTTACGTTTTTTTTGTTAAAATCCTTTTACTTAATGCCTAATGCATTAATAAATCACTACGAAAACAATGGATTATCTGTAGTTTGATTTTAGGCGTTAATGGGTTAAATAGACATTGATATCCATCCTCTCCTCCACAAAATAGCTGCGGGTACTATGACACATCTTACGAACGATTGGTTTTTGGAGATACTCTAAAGGTTATCACCAGCAGGCAGTCGTATAGGTTGCACAATAAACTCTCGCTTCTCTGCTCGATTAATTTTATCGTTAGAATGTCCAAGCAAATAAATCTCAAGGAACTTGTGATCAGCTTTCACTGCTGGCAGCAATGTTCCTCCACGATGGTGGATTTGACCTTGCATCTGTTAATATAATAACAAATTTCCGAACAATATCTTCGAATTTAGACATTATTTTGTAGCACTGAAACGTTATGAATCTCTGATGTATATTTGTACCTTAAAAGTTGGGTTAAAACCCCCCGCTTCGAAGGAAGTGTTGTAGTTGTGAATATTCTCCACGAAATGCTTATATCGAAGATCTCGTCCAAAAAGTAATACTGCCAATATCTCTGGTGATGGTGGAAATTGTGGCAATATGATCTTTCCACTCGCACAGCATATCAGGATAATTTGGTGGCAACATTTTAAGACATTGCACTGTGAATTCTTTGTTCTGGAGTCATAATAGATCGCGCTTGAAAAATTTGCATACGATTTTCCTCCAAATGCTGACTACACTCATCGTCAGTCTCACTTGCTTTCCGATTATATCGTGGGATTGCTAAGCGTATACGCTCACCAATATTTCGATGCCTCACTGGTGACATGTTTACAAATAAAAATACACCAACTAAAGACATATATATATCGCGTTTAAAACAATTATTTTTGACAAAATTTTGTGTTGTTATTATATAAAGTTGTTCCAAACTGTGAAATTTGTTCAAGATAATACTGAAATTTTTGTGATGGAAATGTTTCAAAAACCGCATTACTAAGTTAATTCGAGTTGCTAAACTTTATTCGTTGTTGTAATTGTCTGAGTTTTCTAATACTATTTTTCTATTTTTCTCCTTGACACATCATTTAGAAATGAAAACATGAATATCTATAATGTTTTCTGAAAACACACAGAAACACAACAAAAATTTAGTATTTTGAAAAAATGGGTATGTATGAGTTCACTACACTGTCTATATTTCCAATATATTCGACTATAGCGTCCAATCTTCTGATGTAATTATCATACTAATTAACCTAACCTAGATGCTTCACATTGAGTCCAATCTTGAGCAAATTACTAATCCATTCCGAGTGTAGGCAGTCAGTTCCTTTTCCGTTCCTATTAGCTTTACGCCCCAATAATGCATGATAATGGACCCATCTAAAACTCGTTTAATAGATAAGAGTCGGCCACGCCCGACTTCAACTTTCATTACTTGTTTGTTAGGAGATCGTCCCATTGCAT
The DNA here is from genome assembly GCA_958296145.1 of Hydrotaea cyrtoneurina. Lineage (NCBI taxonomy): Eukaryota > Metazoa > Arthropoda > Insecta > Diptera > Muscidae > Hydrotaea > Hydrotaea cyrtoneurina. The sequence goes on from OY282515.1 coordinate 61,175,499, forward strand.
GCAGTCTTATTTTGAGCCGTTGATCAGGATTCCGTTTTAAATACTCAAACCTTCAATTTTAATGGGGAAATGTTAAAAGTCTGAACTGCGGTAGCGGACATTGAGTGGGAATTTAAGCAAACCTGGAATAGTTGATCTGCAGGATTTTGATTTTTCTTTGCACTTGGTTTAATGCACCAAATCTTTGTCTAATGGCAAAGTATGTAGATTGTGAAATGACTGTTTCTAGCGGGCTGTGCCAAAATCCACTCATGACAAGAAAGCGATCCTGTGGGGTTGCGTGTTGAATAAGCTCTCCGTGCAACCCCCCAGGGATATGTGTAACTTTTGTTGAAAGCAGCTATTACCCAAGGATATGAAACAAGATTAAATTGGACCCACACGTATTTGGGGCCATGGTAAACATGCTCACTCCACAGCTTGAATAGATACAGCCCGCTTAATTGTCGAGTATGTGTGCTAGTAATCCACAAAACAGGCAGGCATGAGAATATGTGCATGCAGCAGCCTCCACTGCATGAGCATAACAGGTGCACCAACTTGTCGACTCTTCTGTTCATGCCACAGCCGGTTCGGCTAACAAAAGTGGCCGCTTTTCCTGCTGCCGTACGATACTGTTTACTCGGCTGTGTCAAGGACTTTTTTAAGAGCACAGGCACTCCATGACGGCATCTGACTAACTGGCTGTTGGGCGGTTTGACTGTCAGCCAGCCAGCCAGCTTGCCTGCCACCAACAACAAACCCGTCATCTTCTTCCAATTCAATGGCATTTAGCACACAATGTGGTTGGATGCTCACAAAGAAGGAAAGAAAGAATGAACGAACGAACGAACAGGAAAAAAAAACAGAAATTTCATAATGACGCTCGTTTATGGTGTGGTTTATCGCATTAACTGGAAGTTAGTACTCGTATGTATGCATAAGTGTATCTGTGTGTGTACACTTATGTTGGGATGTGTGGGTGTACGGATCCTGATATTGTGTACATTCTTTTTATTCATCCATTCCCAGTACGTAAATGTATTAACATTCAAACTGTACGAGTGTGAGTGTATGGGTGGTATTCAGGGAAAGTCGCATGCTGAAATGCTCGCATGCAATGCCATTTACGACAGGAATATGATGGAACAAAAAAAAAAAAACGGAACCGGGCAAAATATGCTTCTATGAAATTCCTCTAAATCAATTTTATTTCTAATAAAGCTTTGAAGTTTTACAGCAAACAACTGCACAAGTGCATGCAATTACAGTTATGTGCGATAAAAGGAAATTCGGAATCATTGCAGTCAAACATTTTAATTCTTTTCAAATAAAATGTCAAGTAAATTCACTTTTGCACGTATAGAAGAGTTACATTGAGTGGGGATTGGACGTAGCTTGAATGTTCTGATTGTGTATTTGGTGGCTGTCACCTTCCTACTAGTACCTGATACTTCAATACTAACGTTGTGTGGCACGGTTTTCATGGAATGCACATGGTTACTCAAGGGATTCTCATTTTCATCAATCCACGAAGTTATTCGAGTAGCCGAGACTCGGTTATTTAACTTCAATTTGTATGTGTATTCCCTGCCATGACATGACAATATCTATCGAAATTACCAGTTTTTCATTAAACTTTTCTTTATTTGGAACAATAGAATATCGTAAGAAAAAAAAAGAGTAATCTGGACTTAAATGAAGCCCTAGCGGTGGCAAAAGTATGGTAAGAACGGATTTCCTAAGCCAAGGTGAAAAAACCTGTACCTCGGAATTCATAATTCTATCAATAGTTGAGTCCGAATTGGCTTGGTTTTTATTTTGCGCAAATCAAGATAGATTCAAGTTTATAATAGAATAGAAAGTTTATTTTAAATCAAGGATTTTATTTTATTCTTATTATAATAATTTTCGCACTTGATGATTTAAAAGTTGTTAAGTAGTCATTAGTTCGGACTATGTTTTATCTTACGTTTGACATCTCCAGATATGTACCTGAAGATGACAATGATTAGAATATTAGATTTAAATGACTGCCCTTTTGTTAACCGATCGCTTTCGCTAGAATGTGGAAATATAGACAACCTGACACGTACGCCTCTCCACAAGTTGCCTTCTCCATGTACTTAGTTTATACGATGTTTATTTGTTCTACAATATGTACAAGTTTTTTAATGTAACTAATTTATGAGATATTTTAGATACAATATTATTTGAGTTAAACTTAAAGAAAAATAAAATATACTAAAAACCTTTGTATATTATCAAGTAAATACTTGTTTAGTTTAAACCATGAAGTGTCTTCGGATAAGGTTCTAATAAGATCAAAGACAGAGTTTCTGCATTTATTTACAAATGCAACACTCTGCAATTCAATGATTTCTTTAATCGTCTGTTGGAAGTGTCGAGAGTGTAGGTGAGGTAGTTTAAATATTTTGGAGCACTTGTCGTTGTTTCAAGTGATAATTACCAGCTTTTCACCAGACACAACAGCCGTAAAGCATTATTGGTTCTGATCAGTGATGGGTTTACACCTGGGTATTTACCCAACGCTGGGTATTTACCCATTTATACCCACGTTCATACCCGGGTATTTATCTAATTTCGGGTAAATACTCATTTTAATAACAAATACTTGTTGTTACGTAGAGTAAGAGAAATGTGAACATTTTCGAATTTATTTTGAACATATTTTGTTGAAGTGTATTTTGTTTATTATTTCTTGATACGTTTTGCTCAGTTAAGGCAGTTTTGACTGCATCAAACACAACAACAATTCTTAATAAGAACCGCTAACACTACTCAACAAAATGAAAAAAATTTCATGTACTCCGGATGCGATAATTTTTTCTGTGTAGATAACCTTGACATGAGCTCGAAAAACGCAATAAAAATTTTTTTTTTCTTTTGGTTTTTGTTTTATTTTTTTTTTTTTAAATTTTAAAAAAATTTTTTTGGTTAATTTGTTTCGTCCGGCATAACACGGGAACCACTAGCCCGATTTAATTGAATTAAATTTTAAAAAATTTAAAATTACAATTCCCTTAATCTGTTCATATATTGTTTTCCTATACAAGCAACAGTTTCCAAGTTAAAAATGAATATATAAAGGAAAAAACTTATTTTTTGCCTAAAGATTTAAATTTTTTTTTTAAAAAAATCCATAAAAAATCCAAAATGAAAAAAAATGTCAAATCTTATTAATTTTACGTAAAGTCACATAACCTATGAGCAAAATGAGACAAAGATCATGAAAATCGATGCACGCGTTTCGCGTTTTATTTGCAATTGAGTAAAGGTATGAATTTCAAAAATTTGCTCGACATATGCACAACTTTGTCTATGGTAAGGTTTTTTCTTTTTTATTACAAAAAAAATTAAAATTTGTTGGGTGACAAAAATATATGACTTTTTTTGATTTTGACTGTTGACTAGTGTAATCAGCGTGCATATGGCAATTCAATGTAATGAGTGGGAGCGATGCTGAAGCAACTAGAAAAATTAAATTAAATTATAAAATTATTTCATTTGTTAATAAAAAATCTAATTCATACTAAAAAATTTAATTAATTTAATTTTTCTTTACTCTGATTTATACCCACATTTTGGGTAAATACCAAGGTGCTTGGGATGGGACAAGGGTAAATACCCAAATGGTAAATTGGGTATTTACCCTTGTCCCATCACTAGTTCTGATGACAGTTGTGTATATAATAAGTTTATTGCCGGTATTAGGGTTTGATTTTTTTACTCAGAAGAGAACACAGAGCCCTGAAACATTTCAAAGCCTGATCAATAGAAATCTCAATATGATTCTTGAAAGTCAATTTAGAATCCACATCTATTCCCAAGTACTTAACCGAATTATTGAACGGGATGTTGCAGTGCTCATGTTTCATTTGAATTGTTGGTATTCGCTTTCTGGAGGCGTTGAAAGGAAATAGCTTTGGAGTGCTCACGTTACCGAGAGTGTACTGAAGAGCTACTTCAGATCGCACTCTAGGAAAGTCGATCTACGAACAAGTAGATCGAGTACACCGTGGGTGATCAGTTTGATAACAATGATTTAATTACTTTAACAGTAAGACCTTTGTGCCAACTGCTATCGGAAGCTTTTTCTATGTCCATTAGTACAATTCCAGTTGACAGTCTTTGTTAATTGTTGTTGCCGAAACCCGAATTTTTCCTTGTTTATTAAAATGTTTTCCTCAACAAAACTATTTATTCTCGAATGAATGCAATGCTGCTCAGTAAGCTTATTGGTCTATAACTACTGGTACTTCTAGGAACTTTCCCGTTTGTGTACAAGAAGAAGGAAATAAAACAAATTTAAAGCAGGCGTTAAATATGTTTTTATGGAACAATATTGCTCTATCCGGAAGCTCTATTAACAAAATACTCAGAACGTCGTCGAATTCAGTGGCTTTATTATTCCCTAATCGATTAATATGCATATTGATGGGTCAATATTTCCAATTTCTTCGCGGTCCAAAATTTTTATGAACTTTGACATTTTTTTTCTAAACCAAATTTTCTCGAATGTCAGCAGGATAACCCAACTATTGATAGACGAGGAAATTTTCGGTTTCGGTTATTTTTTGGGCAAATGCCAGACCCATTTCGGTTGGAGCACTAAAGGTAATCTTATCCAACGGAACTTCTTCACCATAAATGGTATTTAATTGGACTGCTTGTATGAGTTTAGTGGCGATTTGAAAATGTCGATGTAAAGGTAAAACCCAAATACGAGAGATGTCGCATTTGGCTTCGAACTTTCTCAAATTTATCAGTTATTAGTCGTACTCTATCTTAATCAGATTAGAATATTTGCTAAACATTAAGGGCGGGCTGAGAGCAAATTGCTTAAATCTTCCGCCACCGGTGGAAGACGACCATTTCATTTCTAACTTCATCTCTCGCCTAACTTTTAATAAATGTTATGTTTTCATTGCATGCATTTAACAATATTGATATGTCGTTCCACTGTTGTTTAAAATTACTTGTAACAGTGCCCCTTCGCAATCCTCCGGCAAACTAAGGATTTTTATTCTACTTTGAAACACATACAAGCGTTCCATGTCGTTACCAAAAACCATGGAAACAAAGACAATATCAACATTACATTTGCTTGGCAAGTAGTTATCGATAACTGACGACGTTGACAACGGTAATGTCAAAACACAAGAGTCGACTTGCGGTTGATTAAGATTCTATTTTTGGCCATATATTATTGGAACGAATAAATTTATATGTTTCAACAAACAAACAAAATACATATGTCAGTGAGTGATGGAAAATAGAGATTTTCTGATTTACTCTTCACGTTTAATTTATCGACAAGCTGCAAAGATATTCTTGGGGCTCCTGCCCATATATAGGAGTTACATTTCATTTTAGTTACATAAGTCGATATCCATACCACCCATAGATATTGACGACGATGCTGGATCAGCGGAACGTCTCTTTGACAACAAACAGCACTGGGTCTGTTGTGCATTAAAATCTACTCTGCTCATTTGGCTCCTCTCACAAATCGTCAACAAATCGCGGTTGAGTGAGTCGTTCATGGTTCATCGTTTGGCTTTTGTCCTCGACCTCTGGGGGACTTGGTCGATGTTCAAATGAGTACGAATGACAGAGGTTGCTGTCAGTGTCGGGACACCGTGCACAGTTGTTTAATTGATTTTTTAGTGTTTAACTTTTAAAAGGGTGTGGCAAGGAACGCCCTGCTTGCAACTGTTGTATATAATTGTCTACACAATTTCATACGAAAACTATTAAAAATATCCTTTGTTTTTAAATAAACCCTTAGTGCGGAGAACTAAAATGGTTACAGCTCTATTAATCTAAATGATGTTCAATACGAATACTACAAAAAGAGTTATTTTAGTTATGGAATTCTGGAAAATTGTTGATCTCAGCCGATTGGACTGAGTCTCAGTCACACAACTAGTGTAGCAGTAATCGACATTTAAACACACATTGCTATTGGTATCTTAAGGTGTGTAGTAAATATCGGATTTGCAGTATATATTTAAGAGTCCACAAGTGAATTTTGCTGAATCAACAGATTTTATATAAGACCAATAATACTGGGACACCGTGTGGTGTAGAGTCTTAAATAGTCGGATTTTATGCGTTTGGTCCTTTCTACATTTAGGTAATGACACATATATCACGAAAACATACATTATGGAGGGTTAGTCGTCCTTGAATCGTAATTCAATTGGGCCTCGCGAACATCCTTCGTTGAGAATACTGCAAATATCAGTGTCAGTTTCAGTTATTTTAATCTACGCCACTCTGGCTTTATTGTAAAGTATGTACAATAATGAATTCTGAAAGTATTTATGTGAGAGGTTTATAACTCGGTTGAAAGTTTTGGTCTACCCCATCATGTACTTTATTGCTTCCCAGGCAACACGCATCAGACGAAACTTGTAATGCCCTCCACCGCAAATGTGGTATCGGGACGCACATGGGCTCCACGCGTTCACAAAGGAAATGATAATAAAAATACTCTTAGGGGCACCGACTCATACTTGTACCGGTACGACAGTGTGTGTGTTTTCAAACATGTGTGTCTGTGTGTGTGTACATGTATGTTCATGTGTTTGACATCTGCAATGTGCGATGTTAATATAATTTATCAGATTAAGACAATCAAAAAAATGAATTATGGTTCGTGGGTGTAAATTCCAAAACAACACACTCTACGGCAAGCTTAGACTTGTTGTAATTTCTCATCTTGTGTGGGTGTGGCTGCGGGTGTGTGTGTGTCCCTGTGTGAACAAGTATGCGGTGAATCAAGCCTATGTGAACATGTAGGCATACAGTGTTGGACATGGAGATTCACACCTATCGTCGGCATAGTGCACAAAGTGATAAAGTGAACATTTACTTAATGGCTAATGGTACGAACACACGAAAATATATTTGATCGTATTTGCACAAAAATTTGCCAAAACAGTACAGCATTGGTTTTGTGGTAACACTACGGAACAGCTGTCAAATAGTGACAGTTACAATTTTGGGAACACATATTTGACGACAAACAAAATTTGACAGAACTGTCAAACGAAAGAAATTTGTTCGCACAAACTTTTTGTCGGAAAAAATAGATTCGAAAATCATAGGAGAATAAAATTGAATTAAAAATAATTGAATGCAGTATCAAATTACGACCATTAATTGGAGCCCCCACTAATGAATTTCCACGGACGCGTTAGTATAATATGTCGATTTAAGAGTGCCCCTTTTGTGAAATGTAATTCTTATAGGGTTTGAAATGAGATTAGGTGGACATGGTTTCAGTTCATATGTTGATTAAAAGCCCAAATTAAAAAAAAATGCCTTTGTCATGGCTCCTTACTCCAATGAAGTCTTTCAACATTTCATTCAAAATTTTGTATTTCACACGTCAAATAATGACTGTCAAATATAATTTGTCAAATATCATGTTGTAAATTCCACAATTTTTCACATATCCGGAATAAAATACTAAGGTATTAACAGAAAAAGTAGTTATGCCAAGGACATTTTATTGGACTATAATATAACGCAACACAATACATGGTGGATTTGGTTTTGTGAAAGGTTGGGATCCTGGTTCAAACCGTGTAACATTTATCAGTGGTGATATCATCCCTATAAGCACATTAATGTTGTGATTCATGGCAACCAGGTGCTATCACCCATAGATCAGCTGAAGTGTTAGATTGTGCTTGGAAATGTTAACGGAAGGTTGAGCTGATTGGCTCAACCGCATTTATATAGATTAAAAAATGACATCGTGGCCCGTTCTCTGTTTTGAGGGAATTCTCTCGTTTTTAAAGTGGACGTTTAATGGGAAAACTTCCAGCGATAACACCTCAAAACACAAAGGTTATTTTTGAAAAACTTCGTCCGTTGCATTTTAGTTTAATTCATGGTTTTCTTCAACATAAAATGTGTCGTTAGATTTCCTTACCGATTTTGAAAACAGAATAGAAGTTATATACAGATGTCTAACAATTATCATTTTATGATTGTTGTTGTACAATCATATTACACGATTGTCACAAACACTCTTCAAATACATTTTTCAACTTTGCCCTCTAATGTACACCTGTGTGTGTGTGTATGTATGTATGTATGTATATGGATGCGAGTACATACATATGTAGCTGTGTATGTTTGGAGGAGGAGTAGCAGTCGGAGAAATGTGCGACATATTTCATAATATCATCGTCAGCCGTACGTCTCTTTTCCTTAATTCATAAGCGGCGAAACGTACATCCATGCATACATGCCATACGTACACTTGTACGATTTGTCTAAGAAGACCAATTACATAAACCAACATTAATCATTTGATGATTGTGACAAAACAAACAATGAAGGTCATCAACTCTCCGACACCAGTCCTACTCTCCGCTCCATTCACCTTGAGCATCATTGATGGCAAATTGTAAGATGTCGTCTCGCCTCGTCTTGCCGTGACTTGATGTGAGTCGAGTTGATTCAGTAGCGACTTGTAACACCGTGCAGCATTATGCTTACCATCAAGTGTGAGCTCGGCGTCATCCAGACACTCGATGTCAGTTTCAATGTTGAGTCAGTCATTGGAAGTGGGATATAATCGTTTGCGATCATGTGGCTGGATACAGGAGGGGGAGAGTGAAACATAATGCGAGACAACATTTAAACACTCCTTAAACAAAACAATCACACACACACACACACTCTAACAGCTGTACTCTCGTATGGCATTGTTTGTCGAAAGGCATGTGTGGCTGTGACATGTACATACGTCAACCATTCATTCGTTCTTTCTTAGCTGGGAATGATGGAAGTGAGTGTGTGTGTGTGTGTGAGTAAGTGTTTTGTTAGTTCGAATTAATAATTAATCACATGCTCTAATACCATCTTATGTAAATTGTGATAATAAATAACACTATTTAATACTTTGGGAACAACTTGAATGTCATCCTTACTCGAGCTGCAGACACTCATACACTCACATTCGCCCATTTCAAGAAATGGGCCAGCCAGCCTGTAATTAAAGCCTCGTAAGAACCTTTTCGGAATTACTAAAAAATATATTAAATTATAGAAAATATGTGCGTATATTAATTTATATACATACATACATACTCCCACATATATCGTGCGTATATTAGGCAGGGATGATTTTGAAATGAAATTAAGAAACAAAAATAGGACATCGAGTGAAGTTGCCTGTCCAATGTGCAACCACATGTCGGGCAGATACGTGTCATGCATCATGGGAAAAATATCTATCGGAGAAGGAAAATTATGAGTCCGATCAGCGTGATCAGTACAGTGTACACCAACTTTCAACCACGCCACCTCAGCTTATATATTTTCTTCCTCCTATTATTCAAACTGTGATATATTTTGTCTGTCTACAATTAGAACAATATTGAGAGGTTTTGTTGCTGGTTTGCTGCAAATGTTTTTTTTTTTATTAAAATGATGAAACTTTGACCTATTTTAAAGGTTCTCCTTGTTCATATGGAAACGGCATCTTCTGGAACATATTGTCCCAAACATAGTTTACAATTGAAAGTGAAAAAGCAAAACAACCTCGAATTCTGTTCTGTAACGGTGTCAACAGGGAGGCCAATTTGAACATTTGAATTTGATCGATTTCAAATTACATGCTTTCTTTTCTGCAACCTCGTTGAACCCTCCCTAATGTACAACTGTTAATAAGATGTGTACTCGGATGCCTGCATTTTTGGAACGTCTGTTAATGGTTTATTTACTAACAAATACACACGTTTCTAATGCCGTCACACACACTCACACTGGGACAGATGGAATAGTTTGTGCTTCCACAATCAACAAGAAGCACTTGCTCGGTTTTTCCCAGACAATCGGATCATTCATCCGGTTTAGGCTTTTCGTAGATAGTATGTAAATGTACATACACATACACACGCATGTACGTGGAAAGCTAGGGATGTGTGTGGACTGAGTGTTTTAAATGCCATTATTATTGTTATTATGATTATTATAGCAACAAGAACGACAACGGCAACGACAACAACAAGACAATAAATAAAGGCATAATCTTAGACATCGGGGAGATATGAATTTGTTCACTTCTTAAGATCATTCGTTTCATTGTCGGAATGTATGGATGGATGGGTGGATGGAGTGGGATACATGTAACTCCATAGATAGTCACACAATCTATGGGTGTGTGAGTGTGATTCTTTGTCTGGCTGTGTATGGGTGTACCTAATGCCATTACGGTTGGGTGCGGTTACAACAATAAGACGTATTCCCGAAAACAACAACAGCAACTCCAACAAAATCCGTATAGAATTGATAGAAATAATAATAATAATAATAAGAAGAAGAAGAATGAAACGTCTGACTGTCTGCACATACACTCACAGGTTTTGTTGGGTGCGAGAGCTTATGCTTTGTTTGCCATTATTCTTGGTGTTGTTGCTGCTGTTGTGTTTTTATATCTCACTTTTAAGTCGCAGGCAACCAACAACCCACGTTGGATTTAAAATAGAAATTTGACAGCTCAGCAGCTGTTGCCCTCGAAAAATGGTATTCAAATATTAACGCGCTGCGCTCTGCAATGAATGCCGGAGAGCTGGCAGCAGGCAGCGGGCAACATCAGCATCAAATGTGATTTAACTGAATCGATTCAGCCACGAGTCACGTCATATGCCCGCCAACAGAAGTGTCGGATTATCGCATTTGTTTTGTTGTTGTTCTTGCCGTTTGCTTTTTTGTCTTCTTAGGCAGACTTTACAAAACTCCTCAACAAAAAAAATAATTGAAAAGTATCTCGCTGTAGTGTCTGTGTGTCGTATGTGTGTATGCTTACGTACTTAACCACTTTTAAAGCATAGTTCCCTGTCAATATATTTGCCATCTGCTTGTGTGTGTGTGTGTGTGTCTGTGGACATGAATGTGTCATTTCAAAAATTTTGACAACTATTGAGTTTTCCTGAGCCATGAGCCAGCCATTCATTGCTGACAGAGAGAAAGAGACGGGCGGGCTGACATGGATTCAGCTTTATGATTTCAATAAAATCGTTGCATTGATGCCATGACAGGAGGGTTGTCCCAACATGAATGGAAATTTGGACAAGTAAGTGTTAAAAGTTTGAGTTTTTTTTAATTATCTCATGACATTGTGGACGGTTTTCACTTTTACTCTGGATGTGCAATTACGTCCAATTAAAGCATAATCCAAGTGAAGTAATACCACCACAGCACACTCACATCTGCATAGGCGTATGTACTTATGTATCTATGTACATATGTACGCAAGTTGCCGCGGGAGTGCCCTCTTAATGGAATCGCTGTTGCTGTGCTGCACCACTCAAGTTTAGATAACAAGATTCGAGCGTAAACACGCACACGCACAGACAAATAGGCGCAGAGTCTTGAACACGGCTTACTCTACATACCGACATATGTACATGCCTAAACTCAAACACTTGGTTAACAATGAAATTGTGGCCGGCCAATCCCTTAGATTCAATCGATTATTTGTGGGATGGGTTTCGTGTTAATTCAATTGTATGTTTTGGTTGAAGATTTAAAATTATCGTCACCATTCGAACATCGCATCTGTCGAGTCATTCTGGAACGTAATACGGCCAACAAAACTGTTTGGCCAACAAACGTTCGGTATCAAAATCTACAAGCCCTTGCCTCTGACCATCGACGTATATATATATACCCGCGATGCAAATAGAAGAGGCGGGGGAAACAAATTATAGGCCTAATTCTATGTGCACCACTCAATAGCCTACTAATGAGAATTTCAGCCGAAAATTGCAGTTGATGCTGTGGGCTGTGGACGATAACATTGAAATTTGCAAGACCGAGACGTTACAGATACCAGCGGAAAAATAAGTACTTCTACCTCGGATATACCGACTGCTTTACGAGTAACACATTCATAAATAAGCCGTCTACAACAGTAGATCATTTGCGGTCGGTTAAAACTGTAGTGCCGATCAGTGAGTACACAAATATCGTGCACAGTATCTTCGTGCTAAAGTTCTTTTTCTACCAGGGGAAGCAAGAGCTTTTCGTCATTCGTTAAAAGCGTAAGGGACAATTCTTCGTCATCTATCCCAACATTTGTTAACGATGACCACATATTCAGTGGCACGGTTGACAAAGCTAACCTTCTGGCTGAAATATTTGCAGAAAATCAAGTTAGATGACTCCGATATTTTTTCGAACACGGGTTCTTGCAGATCTCAACGTAAATAAAACTCCGGGCGCGGGAGCTATTTCATCTGTTGACCTATGTTAGTGCTCTTCGACGCAAGCTCGTCCATTGTGCAATCCTTTCAACATGTCGTACCGGGCTCGTATTTACCCTTCACATTGCAAAGTTGTCAATGTTTCGATCTACAAATCGTTCAAATTACCGCCAAATTGCAATACGTTCGGCGCCATCTGATAAAGTAGCTAGATACAAACGGCCTTTCGAATGATGGAGAGCTGATGAGTTTCCTTTCGCAACGGTGGAGTCGAGCCATTCCCGTATTGGTGAAAACAAGGCAGTTGCTGTTGATATCTCTAAGGCGTTGATTGGATCTGGCACGGTGCACTCTATCTATAACTACCCGTATAAATAGAGGTCGGGCGAAAAATGCGAACGATGAACGGTTCACACAATCGCGATTTGGCGACGATTTATAAGTGGAGTCAAATTAACAGAGTAGATTTTAACACACAAAAGACCCAGTGTTTGTTGTCACACAGACGTTCCACTGATCCAGCATGGTCGTCAATCTCTATGGGTCGTGTGGATTCGACAAATCAGACACTCTTGATGTTCTTAGTCTGAAGACACGGCGTCATGTTAGTTGGTCTAGCCAACTAAGTGTCGAAAGAGGTATTGAAGTGTTTAGGGGTTGTGAAGCTGTCAAAAAAAAATGATGAAAAAGTGATGAAAGGGTATCCAAATTCATCATTAAATATCGCTTATATTTCAACGTTCCCAAATATTCGTCGTCTAGTCTCTGATGTTAGAATATTAACCCTCTAACCGGCAATACCAGTCTGAGGATTTCTGCATTAATTTTGTTTAATTTCGTAAAAAATATTTGTTTCTGCATAACTGGTAAAAAAAACAGGTTGCATGGATTTTCCAGTATTTCTGTTTGGTCGGTTAGAGGGATAATATCTTTAATGAATTTAAACACAATTATTGATGGCGATCTTTTTAGTTAGTGGGTTATGCCGAAATACGCGGCTGTCCAGAGACATTGTCAATTGGCCGGTTGAACGGACGACATACTATACAGAAAATTCGTTTTTTAGCCGAACTGTTCGTATGTGGAATAATCTTCCAGCAGGTGGATTTTCTGCCAGCTGTGACATTCTCAAATTCAAGACAAATGTCAACAAACACTACTCCCTTGTTCCTCCTTCCGATACACTAATATTCTATCGCGAAAATCATAGGATTCGATTCTAATCATTTTAAATATTGCTAACTAAATCAGAACATGGATTTCCATTGCCAACTGCAAATGAGTTAACCTACAGATTAACTTGAATATGCAATTGTATAGATTCTACTTTATTATGACTATGATACAGCGCCATCGCCTCGAAATCAGGTATTACCTAGAAACTATGAATTTACTTAGTCCAGTATTTGAATATTGAATTGAGGAGATCTTTACTTTTTGAAGGTCCCATAATTTGTGAATCAAAGAAGTCAAAGTTCAAGTATTTTCAAAATATTCCTAATTTGTAAAGGGATTGAGATGGTTGCGGGAAATTCCCTCGTGGGGAATTGTAAATTGTGTATCGGGATCTTCCCAAACATCATCAATCAATCAATGAATTGATCTGGTCCCGACTCAGTACTCGACAAATCGAACTGTGTATCTTGTCGCCCAGATACGTTTGTCCGTATGTTATCAAGGAACGAAGGTGTTGCGGTCATTCTGCATTATGACCAAACAAGTCTGAATGTGTCCATCTGCAGTTTTAATTTGTCTTTAATAGTTTATAGTCTCGTTTGTCGAAATGGACGGATGGATGGACTGCCTAATGGCATGAGTGCCTCTGTGTGAGTGCAACATGTATTACACAAAACATAATTCAATTAAAGATGTACCCATTCCTCCTCCTCTTGGCCATTGTACATTATTGAATTAGTCATATGTTGTTGTTGTTGATGATTCCATCATTGCAGTCTTCAATTAAAACTATTACCTCACATTAGACTTGTACGACGTCTTCTTCTCGGCGCTCTTCCCAACAGTGCTGCCAGACGTAAAGAATTTTCATTTTGACAAAATGTACCATTTTCTAAGTTGGCGGTTTACTTCATTGCAAGCTCACGTTGTTCGAGCTTATGAAATCGGTTAAATGGAAATGAAAAAATATCAATACATTTTTTTCAAGTAATCGGTATTTTTATACACTCCATCATAGGATGGAGTATATACTAAGTTTGTCATTCCGTTTGCAACACCTCGAAAGAGTGATCTGCGACCCTATAAAGTATATATATTATTGGTCAGTGTAACATTCTAAGACATTCTAGCGATGTCCGTCTGTCTGTCCGTCCGTCCGTCCGTCCGTCTGTTGTCTGTTGAAATCACGATAGAGCGCGAACGACTAACCCTAAAAAGCTGAAATTTTGTAGGAAGATGTTTTTTGCCCATAAGCAGGTTAAGTTCGAGAATGGGCCATATCGGACCAAAGGGGGAAAAGTTCTCCTTTACGGGACTAAATATATTCCGGCCATAATCAAATTTTTCAAATATTTTTTTTCACTACATCTAAGTTCTAAGTTTATATAATTTATAGATGGGGAAAAAATCCCAAAAATGGGCGTGCTCATGGGTTCCGTGGACCCTTGGGGCCCAAAAAAGGGCCCATGATAAACATGCGCATATGGGTATCGAAGTGCAACGAAATTTACTCACGAACCCAAATATGCCTTTATTTTCACGATTTTACTAAATTTTTTGATCTGGTTTCTGGGACTATCGGGTCACCAGCGGCCCAAAAACCGTCCCTTGACAAACATGGACATATGGGTATCGAAATGCAACGAAATTTTCTCGCGAACCCAAATATGCATTTATTTTCATGATTTGGATACAATTTGTGATCGGGTTCCTGGGACTATCGGGTCACGAGCGGCCCAAAAACTCAGTTAGTTACACCCTCACCCTACGGTGGGAGGGTATATATCATTTGATACGGCTCAAAAGTGTAACACATAGAAATATCCACATTAGACCCCAGGTGTATTTGAACCAAATTCGTTTTATGACTTTCTGAATCGTTTGAGCCATGTCCGTCTGTCCGTCCGTCTGTCCTGCTGGTACGCGCGATAACTTTCGAAAGAGTTAAGCAATCACTCTGAAATTTGGCATGGCTTAATATTTTCCCAAAACTGCTTATGGGATAGCAAATGGGCTATGTGGCCACACCCCTTCGGGTACCTCCCATACAAAGCTGCTATTTCGCCCACTTTAGAAATCGTGTAATAATATCAACACGCCTAGTTGGATCTTCCCCAAATTTTGTATTTAGTAAAAGTAGAGTTAGACTAAGTTTTGGACAAAAAGTGGGCAGTGGGCAACTCCCCTTCTGGTACATGCCATACAAATGTGCCATCCCGCCTACCTTAGAAATCGTGTAATAACACCAATATGCCCAACGCGATCTTGCCCAAATTTTGTATTTAGTAAACGTATAGTAATACTAAGTCGTGGACAAAAAGTTGGCAGTCTGGCAACTCTCCTTCGGGTACCTCCCATACAAATCTGCTATTTCGCCCACTTTAGAAATCGTGTAATAATATCAACACGCCTAGTTGGATCTTCCCCAAATTTTGTATTTAGTAAAAGTAGAGTTAGACTAAGTTTTGGACAAAAAGTGGGCAGTCTGGCAACTCCTCTTCTAGTACCTCCCATACGAATGTACCATCCCGCCTGCCTTTGAAATCGTGTAATAACACCAATATGCCCAACGACATTTTGCCCAAATTTTGTATTTAGTAAAAGTATAGCTAGACAAATTTTTAGACAAAAACTTGGAAGTCTGGCAACTCCCCTTCTGGTACCTGTCATACAAATTTACCATTCCACCCATTATAAACCGTGTAATACTTTCAATACGACCAACGCGATCTGCCCAAATTCCGTATTTAGTAATGGTATAACTGGACTAAGTTTTGGACAAAAACTTGGCAGTCTGGCAACTCCTTTTCTGGTACCTCCCATACAAATGTACCATTGCACCCACTTTAGAAATCGTGTAATTATATAAACTCGATCAACGATTCTTTCCGAAACTCTATATTTAGTAAAGCTTTAACTACATACAATTTTCTAGTAAAAACTCTGCTTTATATTCCGTCCTTTTTGTAAAATCATGTAATACAATATTTTTCTAAAACATTCGGTATTCTAGGTTGCTATTATGACTTTTCATCAGATGTTACATCAAATGATGGTAGCTACTCACACATTTAACTTTCCGATACTTTGAAATATGAGACTTGTATGTTTTTAAAGAGGGTGAGGGTATATATAAGTCGGTTTACCCGACTGCAACTTTTTCACTGGTTTTCTTATTTATTGACTTTTTAAGGATCCATGATGGAGGGTATATAAGATTCGGCCCGGCCGAACTTACTATTTGTCCACTTGTTAATAATAGAGATTTCGGATAATTTAAACGAAATATGAAATATATATGAAACAAATATACTACTCCGCCCACAATCAGATCTTACCCCTGAACATTTTTTTGATATGCTGTTTTTGGATTTTTTTTTTGTTCTGCTATTAGTTCTACGAAATAAAAATTTTTTTGGAGACAATAAACGTTTGTCTAAAAACATAGATTTTTAAACGGGTAGGCGTACGAACTAATTGTTGGCGGAGTAGTACAAACTTGTGGCACACCTTTTAAAATACATGTATGTAAAATTTAAGTTAAATATTAATGTGCTTAGATGAAAATAGTCACTTATTTTCATTTGAATGAGCTGCCTTAGATATAGTTGACACATACATTTTTGAGGTCATAACATATGTTTTCATAACATAAATTGATTCTAATGTCTCCTTCGTAGTCGGTTTAATAGCATTTATTATCAATAGCTCAAAATCTATTTTATTGAACCTATTATTCTATCTATTATCTCTTGTTCTGTCAATTCTCCGGTATCGTTGTGTATATAAAGGATGATCCAAGTAGACATATATTTTTTTATTTAGTATTGTTTGGCATTTCATCATGGAAAGAACAACGTTTACAAATCGCTATATGGTCTCTTGAAAAGTTCCAAGAAGATCCGACGTTTTCGAGCCAAATTATGTTCAGCGATTAGACCCATTTCTGGCTCAGTGGGTATGTAAACAAGCAAAATTGCCGTATTTGGCACGATGGGCAACATAAAGAGATTCAAGACATGCCACTTCATCCAGAAAAAACCACGGCTTGGCAGAAAAAACAACCGTCAATGGCGACCATTATTTGCGGCATTTAATTTCAACAAGACGGCGCCACTTCCCACACATTGCATCAATCAATGGATTTTTTGAGCGAACACTTCGGTGAGCAGATAATTTCAAGTTTTGGGCTGGTCGATTGGCCACCAAGATCGTGTGATATCACACCGTTAGATTTTCTCCTGTGGGGATATGTAAAGTCTAAAGTTTATACGGACCGCATCGATTCAGGCCTTGGAGCGCAACATCACGCGTGTCATTCGCCAGTTACCAGTCGAAATGCTCGAACGAGTCATCGAAAATTTAACTCAACGGATGGACCATCTGAGACGTAGCCGCGGCCAAAAATAATAAATGTCAAAGAATGTTCTTTCAAATGATAATAAACATTCCCGATTCAATTTGAATTTTCTGGGTTTTTTTTTCTTTATAAAAGTAGGGAACGTCGAAATGGATCACTCTTCGCGCAGTTGGCTGCCTTTAGAATTTGTCCTGCTACATCTTGACTAGGGTTGAAATAAATACCCGTATTCGCATATGAACTATTGGCTTCATTTTGAACATTTGCATTAGCAGAAAAGAATAATTTAGTATTCGCATCCGCATTCGCAAAAATACTTATTTTAATACTCATTATGACATTCGCAAAACAAAAAAAATTTTCCACTGTGTGTCTGTTCATTCAATTCAATGTTGCAATAAAAACGTGGATTATTATTTAATTTTAATGAAACTTGGTAAAACTTAGGGTTTCGTGTAAAGACGGACGATGTTGAATTGGTTGAAAATCGGTTCATATCTGAAAATAGCTTCCATACAAAAGCGTATCCCAATAACGGTATTTCCTCCATGAATCATCAAAAATTGACCTACTACATAATGATTTTATATTTGAAAAGTGTTCTGTATAGAGCAGTGGTGCATGACATAATATAGGTAGCATCGTCTTACATTAGCCTTTACCGATGGTTTTTATAATAACATAGTCGCTTTCGCAAATCGACATTATTCGTTACATACCTAATCTCGAGGGGCTGGAGTTATTTGTCACGTTAATTTGAGACGCCACGTTAATCTACGGTCTAGACTAACGTCCTCTTCGTTTAATACTGGAATATTGATGTTTAGTTTTAATAAAGTTTAATGTAAACGTAATTTTTCTTCACTTTGCCTCACTGGCTGTAATCCTCCTATCAGAAATTCACATTTCGATCCGTGGCATGGGATTAAAGATAACTTGGTTTTATGTGTGCACATAAAGGCCGTGTAATCAGCAAAGTTAGATAATATTGACTGGAATACCCTGTGCAAATAAAAACAACATACATTGTTTGAGTAGGCTTCTCTGAGAAATGTCACGATATACTGCGTAATATTTTCTTCACCTATGTTCGATTCCTACGGTATGATCCTAGAAGCGAGTGCGTACTTATCACGAACCCCAAACTGGTTGTCCGGAATTATGTTTTTCATCAACATGCAATTTACCATTTACCGAAAGTCATGAGTCGATAAGAGATTGAAATTCGTGCCCGATTTTAGATAATAAATATTAAATTGGGTTGAGGTGTCTTCCAAAACATTTTCGAAGTTATCGGATCAATACTTTTATTAGATTACATTTGAAAGACGTTTAACCTTCTCATGTCCGAATTAAAATGTAATTTTGTAATAAAAATCCGTTGGTCACGTTTAAATAAAAGTGGACAACGATTCAAAAGACTATTGACGATTTCTGCTGTTGAAACAGACGCTTTTTCTGGAATTGTGTCCGGTACCACTGTTTCCCAGTGCCACTGTTAACTAAATAGAATACCACACAGTCTGTATGGTTGTATGTTTGTGAGATGTATGTATTTAGTAGATACATTCATCTAAATTTTATTTCTCACGCTACACATTTGTTGCCCGCTTGCACTTACTTCTGTTGCTACGACTTTATTTTCTTTTCTTCTCCGTCGTCTTGTTCGCATTCTAAGCTGAGTGCAAGAAAACTGCGGTCTTGGTTTAAATTATTGTGTCTGGCTGTCGCTTCACTACGCTCTTTTTGTACAAACGAAGTTCCGGCCAAATGGTCCGTCCCACTCACCCTCCAGCTCTCACCATCACGACCCTAATTGCTTTAATGGTGTAATATTTGTATGGCATTTAATGGAGCGAGCATGTACATACATACTCGTCGTCGTTGTTGTTGTTGCGGACTGTAGTTGAAACATAGAAGCCGAGTGCAGTCTGATGCAACGGAGGAGTGACCCCTCGACGCACAACGGCCGACCACCGTGGTGGAAAATGCAGGGAAATTGAAACGAATGAAGTCTTAAGATTTGGCTAATTATTTAATTATTACTCACTCTCAAGACTCGTTTACCCGTGTACCCTGTCCTTGCGTATGCCACTGAATTCAATTTTGTAATAGATTACGGTTCATTGTTGCAACATAATTATACAGCCGAGCTAATGTGGGAACGAATGTACAGTGTAGGGTGACCGGAGTTTCTTCTCATCCCATTAATTCCCGCATTCAACAATTTTCGCCGGAAGTTGGCCCAAAACTTCCAAATTAACCAAACACATTCGGACGAAAATTATTGTATTGCTGATTATAAAATATTGCAAATGCATCTAAGAGCAATTATTTAATTTTTTGGTTATTATTTTCTTTATTTCACCTCTGTACAAAATCTTAATGATCTTTCTAGTTTTAGTTTCTTTTTCGAACGTAAATTAAACACGCATTTTTAATGGTATTTTTTTATAATTTGTGTAGTGGTATTTTGCAAACATCTAGCGATAGGAAGTACGAGTGATCCGGAATTCCATCGAAAAATCATCTTGACTAATGAGGCCCATTTCCACCTCGGTGGATTCATTAACAAGCCAAATTGTCGCATCAGGGGGTTGTAAATTCCAAGATTTAATGTTGAGAAGCCTCTCCATCCTCATCGTGTGACTGTTTGGTGCGGTTTATGGTCCGGCGGGGTCAATGGACCTTACATTTTCGAAAATGAAGTAGGATCAACAGTTACGGGAAAAAGACTCGGGACCGTGTTATCTCTCGAACAGGTGATCACAATTGGCCACCGAGATCTTGTGATTTAACACCTTGCGACTTTTTCTTCCCAGCGTCGATTCAAGACTCCAAAGACAGAATTCGTGAGGCTATCGAGGACACAAGACAGCCACTTTGCGATTTGGTTATGGAAAATTTCATGAAAAGCATGTGGTCCTATAAGCGTGATCGTGGTGGCCATTTGGCCTCCTCTTTATTATGAAATAAACATCCGGTCATTTATCTCAAAAAATTACATTTTTATTTGAGTACCAAATTAACACCTCTTGTTGAAAAACCCTTTATTGTTTGCACCGCTTTTAAAAGCCCAGCGAACATCATCCTTCTTCATGCCCAGAACACCAAGAGTGTCTGATTCGTCGATATCCACACGATCCATCGAGATTGACCATTGTGGATCAGGTGAACGTTCGTGTGACAACAAACAGCACTGGGTCTATCGTGTATTAAAATCGACTGCGTTCACTTTACCCCACTGATAAATCTTCGCCAAATCGCGGATGAGGAGTCATTCATCGTTCGCCTTTTGCCATGATTTCCAGAGGACTTGGACGATGGTCATATGAATACGAATGACAGAGGTTGCTGTCATCCGCAAAAAAAAACTTGAATTGAGGTAAATTCTTAACTAGATGGTTATAAACCGTGGTGTCCATAACCTTCGAGAGTGCAGAACATATTACAATTTGACGGTAATTTGCAGGATTTGTAGCCTCTCTTTTCTTGGAGATCGGCTGAACATTGACATCTTTCCAACGTGAACGGTAAATACCAGCACGGCACGACATGTTAAAAAGATTTCGCTATGGCCGAGCTTGCGTCGAAGAGCACTTACATAGGACAAATGCTGAAATACCTTCCGGGCGCGGAGTTTTGTTTTCATTGAGATCTACAAGAACCCTCCTAAATTCACGTGTTCGAAAAATATCGGAGGCATCGACCAAGATACCTTTTCGATTATGGGGAAACACGATCAGGCAAAGTCGAATTATTTCCAAATATTTCAAACAGAAGGTATACTTTATCAAATGGGTATCTTGCCATCGTAAACGAGAGTTGGGACAGAAAACGAAGAATTGGTCCTGACTCTTTCAACAAATGCCCAAAAAGCCCCAAAGATGCCCCAAAGACACTATTCGTGAAGAAGTTTTTCGCGCCTAAGTACTCTGGCAAACCTTTTTCTTTGGATCTGGTAGCTTCTTTGCATGTCTGATTAAACCAACTATTACTTGGAGGTTTAATCGACAGGAAAAAAAAAGATGCAGAAATGGTACTATGATCCGAATTACCAAGAGGTGCTAAAATATTGACCTTGAACTTTTCAAGGTGTGAGGTTACGAAAAGATTAAGAAGGTGGCGGCCAAATTTCTTCCGAATTCCGTTAACTTATTCGTCTATGGAATTGCGTTCGCAACTAATTCACAGTTTTATTTGTTGTTTGGAATGTCGAACTTTCTTGTTGCAACGACCATTTCTGCGAACTTTCTTGTTGCAACGACTAATCGTCAATAGCAACATCATCAAATTGTCAACATATCCGAAAATTACACCACCAGACTAAAATGCGCTCCAAAAAGTAACACGAGAAGAATGGAAAGGTTTCCCAACATATCGGAATGGATTTTCCAATGTCCGGTAATTTTATTTTTTAACTTTCTCTTTCAAATAAGCATGATTCGTCTGCGAATTTGGTATTTGGCACAAAACCAATGAAATTAATGAACTGACGACGTTACTGATAGCCCTTTGGCTTCTGTTGTTGCTTCAACTGAACCTTGTAAGGCTTAAGAACCAAATCCGTGTATGAAATTCGCCATGTGGTCTGCAACCACCATGTCAGCCCAATTTATACATTTTGATATTGCTCATTGCTATCCATAAACGCGATTATTTTTGCTGACAGAACAGGACGAATATACAATGGTGTTTTTATGTCTTACACCGAGCCGGCCGACTCGTATTTTTCGATTATCTGCTTATTTCAGTTGAATGTTAAACCGAAAACGAATTATTCATTAAACATATCGCACCCTAAATACAAATCAAAACTGACTATGAAGGACACTGTTTCTACTACACGATTATTAAAACAACTGATTGTGTAGCGTTGACTACTTTACGTTACGACAGTCTAGAAACAAACTAAAAATACAGCGATATAACTTACAATCACACACAACAAACGGATGGGTTTGTCTGCTCTACCTCACGAGATTCCTAAACACAACGTGAAATACTTTGAATACGTCAATTCTGCCATACCTGCCAACACGATGCAGAGAACCGCAGAACAAACAAATTCATACCTGTATTCACTATTGAATTTATTTTTAAGATTAATATACTTATTGTTAGGCTTTGATTATAAATCATATCCTTAACAGTTAAATTGTTAAAAACATTTCTGACTTAAATTGCTCCTGTGGTACGATATGTTATACACAGACATCTGGAATTTCTAACTGGCTGATCTCAATTGAATACAATTTCACACAGATCTAGCTTCTGCGTTTATGCCAGAAAGATGGGAAAATGGGACTAATCGAAACTGAGCTGTGAGGCTGCAAAAACAAAATTTATTACAAAAAGCTACAAAATATTTTTAAAACAAATAAAAAATTCTACCCTAAAAACTGAACTAAACTAAATTGTTTTAAGACCGATTTAATTCAAGACAGGATTCAAAAATGTCTGTCATATGACTTAAAGTGTATGGTTATATTTCGAAAACGAAACTTGAATTTCCTTACTTTGTGTTCTAGGTAGGGTTTTCCAACTCCCGAAAATGGGGAATTTTTAGTGACTTTTTCTCGGCATATCCGGTAATCACATTTGTAAAAGTGCGTAAATATTACATAGTTGCATTTATTGGGAAATATGTCCCGGGAATTTCCTAGTTAAAAACTCTAGTTGTAGATTTGGTGCAGATTTTAAACTTGTTTTTAAAATATTTCATTATGAGAAATGTTTTTCTTCTTTTCCAATATTCGCTGATAGACAGAAATGGAACAAACGCCTACGAAGATCAGTCAGACGCTGCTCAAGAGCTGGCAATGCACCAATACGTTCGATGATCACAGACGTTTTTTTGGCGGAAATGAATTGAACTTGCTTCATATGTGGTTTCAACAGGACGGTGCCACATGGTACATTCGGCACTATCAACTAGTTGCCTCTCTTGCCTAAGGGAACCAGTCAACCGCGATTGCTGCTATCGGTGAGATACGGGCTGAAATGTTTAAAAAATTAATTGTGCACAAATTCAATTTTGAAAATGGACAAAATAATAGTTGAATCAACTGATCAAATTTTCTGTTTTTTCCCCCCTTAATTTCCAAAAATCGCCCTTCAGTGTCATTTACTTTGTGAACAAAATTGTATTTGCTTTCTAATACAAAACCATGCTTTGGAACAGTATAAAATGTATTTATTTGAATATTGAAATTTCCGATTATTTGGTGTGGTGTATCTGGCCGTTAATATCGCATGACCTACAAATACGTTTATATTATTGTGCGTATGAATAACCGCACTCTATCTGTCTTCAATGTGCATGTCGTATTATAATTATTGGCATTTAGATGGAAAACTATGTCCATTCAAACTGGAACTGCTGCCTCACCATCGGCTTAATGATACAATTAATGAATCTACATCCATTGAAGTCTTGCATGCCAAATTGAAATATATAACATAAATTATCGATCACATATCCTTTCTGAGAAATCACAAGGACCGTTATATTAATAAATATATGTATGAAGGACTTCTTCATTGCGCAGAATTCATTATTTGTGAAGTTATTAATTACCCCTAATAAAATAACATATTGAGTTTTTTTTTTTATGAAATTCCTGGCATTTTCAACATTAATAATGAATTATTGGAATGTAGATATACGGATATCCATATTTACGGTCGTATGTATGCCTGTTTGTGTCTTTCGACATCCAGATCATGCGGTGGTGTATAACGTACGACATGTCGTCGAGTGGCTATGATTAATTCATACACATTCACATAATGTTATGATCGCATTAATAATATTGAGTGTTCAATTAACTAATACGCTTGGATGCATGCATTTCGACCCAAATAACGAACCAAACAAAAAAAAAAACTGAAGAACCGTTTTTTCTTTTTTGTTATTTTTGCTGTCAGATATAACAGACGCAGGAACAATGGCCTATTCTGGACAAGTGTACAGTGGTTTGAAGAGGCTATAGCACAGCCTTTACATTTACCCAACAGTCATTTCGCAGGCACAGTTTTCCATAGACGTCCCTGAGTGGAAGAAACGGGAAACTTCCTTTATATCGGTGTGCAAGGCATGACACATTCCTATAACCACTTTGCGGGATCTTTGTTTTTGTTCACTGCCGTTTAATATATTTTCTCGCCTAAGTCGCCGGCATTACTTTTCTCTCTCCCTCTCTCTATTTGGCGCCGTCGTTCTGCAGCATCTACCGGTAAAATCACAATGGATGTGGTAACACATAAGAGAGTAATCTTTAAACCATGTAAACACTTTTTTTTCGCCGTCCGGATCCGGCTTTAACCAGTTGGTCCCGGCTTTAACCAAATTATATCTGGCACAGCTCAATGCTGCGCTGTTCCAAGAGATGTTCCTCGTCTCTTGCTTCATGAAATGTTAAGGGGAAAATGTAAGTATTTGAAAAGGTAAAATAAATCCCAACATAAATAAAAGGTTCGCAAAACACCACTGATATTTCATAACATATATTTGAGATCTCTCTTAATTTATTTTCTTCCACAGATAGACTTGCGAATATAGAAAGTTGTTTCAAACGACATGGCACACTTGGACCTACTGTACAGAGAGATGGAAGAAGAACAATCACTCCACACCACTGTGCCTTGTGCATGTGTGTGCGTACTTGCATTTAAGTGAATTTTGTACCCCTCTCTATTGTACATTGATTGTAAATGTAACGAAGTGAGCAATTTTCTATCGGGGAAATTTCATATTTAGTGCTATTGTCCTTGAGGGTGGTGGTGGTGATGGTGCTATTGTTGTTGTATGTGTGCTTTTTATCCCAATTTACTAAGAAAGTGGCCTGTCGTTCATTTCAGAGGCTGTGTTGTGTTTCATCAATGGAATAGTGCACATACCAATCTGATATTGGATTTATAAGCTGACTGCTGTGGCATGAGAATCTATCACATGTATTGTTGAACTCCACTCCGTTCATATTGTGTTGTTTTGTTCATGCCTGCGAATGGGTAAGTGTACATCTGTGAACCGTCCGTCCGTCCGTCCGTCTGTGTGTTTGTACAAATTGCGGGGATGTGTTTGTGTAGTAACTGTATGGGCGATTCATTGCTACCACCAATTCCACCACTACTCGTAGAGCAGGGACAGCGCCAACTACTACTGCTGTTCAAACATAAGCTATAAAACAAATTCCTTTAAGCCGGGATTATCCCATTCAACTGGAAAATATGTTGAATTAACTTTATGTTTACTTTACTGTCAATTTCTTATACTTATGTATATTTGCGCTGCTCATGCAATTTTTCAATGGGCCCGTCCGTCCGCCTGGGTCAATCTGATGCCCCACCACCCCTCGGCTGAAGGGAGAAATCAAATAAAAAAAGGAATGGAAGAACTTCAGTTACTTATTTATTATATTGATAAACTATACAGACTGGAACACACACGCACACTCATGCAAACATATGCCTGTATGTACATACGATGTTTGGCTTTGTAGTGGTTTAAAGCGTTTATTTGGTTGTGCGTGACTGTGTATGTGGCTATGCCCTTAACACAATATGTGCCAATTTATGTTACATCCTCCATTGAATCCGGCGTACATTCATCGTATGTTTGTATGTGGCCCCCTTGGCCATATTTTCTCCAACGAGTTAAATGATCAAAAAAGGACCAAGGGTTATTACTCCCCTTTCCCATGTACCACTAAATAAGTTTGGTAGTTTTGGTTTAGGGTACTTGGGCAATTATTGATATTGTATTTATGCGTTTTATGTTTATATTAAAATCTTGTGATTGACATTTTAGTAAAATAAAGATGTTGTGGTGAATCGATGCTCATTAAGGCCAGAGTTCCGAATAATCGCAGTTCATGGAACTGAAAATTAAATCTCATGATAATTCATACACGCTGAAAAATACGTCTTTTTTAATTTTCACACACAAGTAAAACGCGTGTTTGGTCTTTGTAGCAAGTAAAGCTTATTTCAATCTACACAAAGCTTATTTGGATGTAAATACAACTTATTTGCTATTAATATTATATGTTTGTGTATAAGCAATAGCGTGTTTGTGAAAAACAGACAACGAACTTATTAAATTCAACAAAGTACTACACTTGGGTGCGAATAAGTATGTATTTGCAACATGTAAACAATTATATAAATTTGCGTTTAAGAAAGGTGATTACTCATTTTGTTCGTTAAGGTAAATCTAGGCCGTAAAATGGAACTTCGCAAACAGATTTTTTTTCAAAGTGATTCTCTACAATTTGAATTCGTTGTCCTGGTGTTAAATACATACATATGTATGTCAAAAAAGATACCAGATATAGTCTTCCTGATAGAATAGAAGCACATATTTTTACAAAAAATTTGTTGATAAAGGTGTTCCAAGCAAACAATAATGACAGTGAATTCAGAAAGTGTTTAGGGTACAAAATAGTTTAGGAAAAAGTGGATAAGGCTAACCGATTTCGACGCTGCAAGGTAATGGACAGACGCTTAAAGTGTGCTGAGGATTTGCAGCCACATTTCTCCACCTTGTTAGCGGCAGACGAATCCTGGGAAGAGAACATCCCGCAACAAATCATAGATAATGTTGTTGACAAGGCCGCAGGTGCGGACGAAGTACCGGCAGAGCTGTATATGACCGGGGGAGAACAGTTGATAGTCTGTACGATCTGGAAGTATGAAAGCATGCCTGATGATGAGAATGATTGGATGGATATTATTATTTGTATTGTGTGAAAGATTGAAGCCTGATCTAGCCCTATCAGTGTGGCTTCGCCAGAAAAGCAAAGCGAGGACAAGACAAAATTGATACTTGTCCCTGTTAGACATACGTCGCAACGAAAAAAAATCGACAAATTAAAGGCCGGCAGTTGCAACGTCGATGTAGTGGAACAATTTATATAACTCGGCTCCGCCATCAACAGGAATAATAATATCCGCACCGAAATAAAGTCAAGAATCGTGCTGGCAAATATATGTTCTTGTCGAATTAAATTAAAACTGTACAGCATGCTTATTATACCTGTGCTCCTCCGAATGTCCGTCGAATGACTACAAATGTGCCAGTCATAAAGACGTTAGATAACAACTACCACGGAAGGTGTAGACGATCTTCCCAGACTACGGTGGATGGACCAAGTGGAAGAAGATATGAAGATCCTTGGTATGACGAACTGTAGAAAACACGCACGTGGTTGCAAATCATTTATTAATCAGGCCAAGCGCAACACCAGGTTGTAGAGCCAACTAAGTAGGTAAGTGTGTAATTACGGGCTGGCAAAAGTTAACCACAAAAATGGGAAAACCTTCTACGATAACACCTCTTGAAGTTCAGTGGCAGTACTTTAAACTATCATCTTGGCCTTGGTCACACCACATAATACACAACTTAGGGCGTTTATTGTTCAGCTGTAGACAAATAACTATTAAATACTTTGAACATTTAACTGGGATTTTTCCAATTAAGTAATTTCATTTAAAGACAAATCAAACAATTTCTTTCTATTTATTAACATTTACAAATATTTAAAACGTCATCTAAAGTAACAAACTGTTATGATCAAAAATCATAATGGTGCCAGTGGCAGGAAAGATGTAATAATCAGTAAACCTTGTTCTTCGGGTGAAATCACCCCTGTGGGAAACCATAAACCGAAGTACCTAGTATGGATTTTGACCTTATTCGATTTTGATTAATTCGAAAAGTAGTTCTAGCGGGTAATTCAAAGTTGATGCCTTCGGACGAGTTTCTCAAGTAAGAGTTTCCTTCCAGATGGCATAACTTCGGAACTCGATTTCAAGTTTAAAAAAATGGTCAAGTATAAATGGAAAATAATCATGTTATAGCGGTTCAATATTTGAGAAATGCATTTGTAAAACCAATATATTATTTTAAATTCATCAACATAATCCATTTGATCCGTCAGTAGAACCACATACACTCTATGTTTCTACTGGATATTTGTTTTGTTTTTGTTTCGGAACTCGATTTCAAGTTTAAAAAAATGGTCAAGTATAAATGGAAAATAATCATGTTATAGTGGTTCAATATTTGAGTAATGCATTTGTAAAACCAATATATTATTTTAAATTCATCAACATAATCCATTTGATCCGTCAGTAGAACCACATACACTCTATGTTTCTACTGGATATTTGTTTTTGAACACAACTTGTAGCTCTTTCATGTTTAGTAACATGACTTTTTTTAAATCTGAGCTCGGTTTGTCTTACTCACAAAAAGTTAGCATTTTCTGTCGTGTTGTACGGCCATTTTCCGTATTCTTTCCTAATGAGATTTTTATAGATGAAGGATTGTATTTATGATAACGGTTCTCTATCATCCGCTCAATGGCCAGACACCCAGTGTGCGGCATCTGGAATCTTAATCATAAATCCACAGGATACTCAAGGTAAGGACAGACTGTAAGGACTCCATCTTGATATGATTCGTGTGTTCATCTATTGTTGACATTTGGGAAGCCACACATCAAATAAATTTAAATTATTTATAAAGTGTGGGTTTTGTTCGGTATGTGTGGGAGTGTGTGTGGGTGTGTGTGTGAGTCTGACAGTAGTTATAGTAAAAATATCGCATCTGTGCTCCGAATGAATTAATTTAATTATATTCAATATTTTTAAAAGGAATTCTGCTTCGTACTTCCCGTTGTTACTGTGTAACTAATGTCCACTTATGCATGTCTATGCTTTTAGTGAAAATGTGAGTGTAACACACCACTGCAAGGAGTTGTTATGCATGGCAAGGGTTGCCGTGGTTGGAGTAACTCCCTTTCTGCAATCCTTTTAACTACTCTGCCACTGCCATGTCTGAGGCCATTAAGGCGATGGAGTGTAAAAGGGTACAAAACACTACTTATTGTGTACATGTAGGTACAGTGTCTGTGTGTGTGTGTGTGGAATAGTAGTAGAGGAGTCGTAGTGTATGTATGTATTGTCAGAGTGAAAGTCATTTCAAGTCGTAAATAACATGAAATGTGCAACCTCAAGCGTGACTAATTCATTTGATGCAATTATATGCTAACACAGACATACATACATACATACACACATACATTTAAAGATAGAATAATCAAGAACAACCACAACACGATGAAGAAGAAGAACTTAGAAATATCTTTTATGTTCTTAGCATTGTTGTTTTTATTACATATTACATTTTATACTTCCGATATTACTTGGAGAAACGGCAAGAGCACGGATGCATGCACTAACTGACACACCATCCATACATGCGTATACATATGTGTGAATACCCTGTGCACAC
Organism: Hydrotaea cyrtoneurina; assembly: GCA_958296145.1. Classification (NCBI taxonomy): domain Eukaryota; kingdom Metazoa; phylum Arthropoda; class Insecta; order Diptera; family Muscidae; genus Hydrotaea; species Hydrotaea cyrtoneurina. The sequence continues at coordinate 61,205,569 of OY282515.1, forward strand.
ATACATATGTACATAAATTAGTGTCGGTGATTGTTGAATGTGTGTGTGTGTGTGTGTGTGTGGTATTACAATCATTCTAATGGATTCTTTCTTTCAAAGTCACAGAACTCACTATTCACTACAACTAATGATGACTATTTCAATGATGAAAGAGCTGTTGGATGGCGTCGGTGACTCGGATGACTGTGATGATGTTGACGAAGTTGAATGCATGTACGCCTCAGGGAATGCCTTCACAATTGAAAAACGTATCTGAAACTTCTGAACAGTTCCATGTAGGAATGTAATGGTATTAAAAGTGACATGTTTAGTTTTAATCCCCCACACCATCGCCTGGACAAAAGAGTAACGCATCGAAGGAGTCATTCGATTCGTTGCGTCTGTCTGACTGAAAATAGGTTATCTTTAGACAAATTTTACAAAACACACTACAGATTTAAAAATGGGCCAAAATACCGCACCTCACCATCACCATCACAATGCAAAGTAATCTTTTATTGGCACATTGTAGTTATGCGTGTTTTTATTACAAGCTAGCAATTATTATTTGAGAGATTTGAGGCAGCATTTTGTAAACGGTGTCAATAGTAATAGGATGTTTCCACATGTTGCGCATGTAAATAAATATGGAAAATAATTAAATTCGATCAATTTTGAAAACAAAAATGGATCCTTCACCGAAAGTAGTGAGTACGCAGTTATGTTTATTTTTAAATACATAAATTGGAATATTTTAGATTTTTATAGTACACGATGACGTCATTACAGATGATTTAGGTTTCTACTTTTCATGTATCTAATATGTCGTATTCCTTAATGATTTGTTAACTAACCCAAATCCTTGGTATATTATATCGTCAACAACAAGGGCATACGATGTTTTCTTCCCTATATAATTCTATAGCAAGACAATATCGATTTTTGTTCAAAATCACCGCTTTGCACTAAACAAAATTAAACATGTGCGAATATGATAATGTCTATACTGTCCGGGAAAATGGGGCTTTCTGACTAGATGTTTATGTATGTACATCCGACAAATATTTATATGAGCACCATCGATCGGGGAGTTGTATTGCTAGAGGTTCCAAATATCTTCGTATATCTCACTAGCACAGACTGTTAAATTATTCCAAAACAAGACAACATATGCCTTAATTTTACTTCGAACAAAGTTATTTTTGACTCTTCCTGTGCCCCAAACGTAGCGCATACTATAAGATTTAGTTGCACAACAGATAGGCATGTTTTAAATCTCTTCAATATTTCTGCTGACCATCGGGTTCACCTAAATTAAACTATTTCTCGTCACGAAATATTATCCTTTTAAATCCTTCCTTACAAAATTGCACAATGCCCACCGTTACGAGATTGAGCAAGTTTTGGCAATATTGCTCTCACTCCGAAGACCTCTATAGTCCTTAAGAAGTTGCTGTTTTGCTTGAATCCAGCAGACCTGAACCCAAAGCTAGTAGTGACTCCATGTTAACTCTGTTCCTATCAGTCAACATGTATTCAACATGAGATTTTAATGTTTAAACTGCCTAAACGGCCACATATGTATTTTTCTTTTTAATTTTAATACAGCAGTTTTCTTTATAAGCATGAGATATAATGAAATTCAATATTTTGTACGATATCCATTGTTAGCTAAATAAGCTTTAGAGCGCTTTGGCATCGACTCCACTAATTATCGGCAGTTTTCGGTATTTTGTCCCTTGCTTAGTGTAGCCTTCGATGAAATATGGTGTTCTCCTACTTTTTACTCCAGACAAGCCTACAGATTTTCTATCGCATTCAAGTCCCGCCTTAGGGGTGGTTGTTGGTAAATGTTTGGTGCTGTGTAAAAAAATACAGCTTAACGTCCAGAGCTGTATGTTTCGGATAGTTATCCTATTGAAATACATCAAATTTGCGGAAAGGACCATTTTATCATAACTAGCTTGGAGGTGTACTTTTAGGATTAACAAATATACATGTATGTCTATAACTGTATTAACAAATACAGGCTTACCAAATCCCAGGACGGAGATACAGCCATTATGGGCCACGCCACACCATACGCCGTCGATCTGAACCAGTAATATTATAGTTGCTTTCGTCTCTAAATATAACCGTTTCCAACACTCAAAACGTTTGATTTCATGGGGCTCAGCGATGGAAAGCACCTTTTGTCGAAATAAGTAAGAGAGACTAGAATCAGAATATAAATTGTATCCAGAGTTCTCAAAGATCACAAATCGATATAAGAAGGGGGAAAGGCCCTTTAGGGTCCCAAGGGACACAAATAAAAATATCCCCAACTTGCTGCAACACAAAGAAAACAAATGTGTAATAAATAGCCATTATTTGGTGGTCCCCTGAGTACAAAAGTGACCGATATTTTTCTCAACACGATATTTTTGTCTATACCACAAAACAATAACTTATTTGTACGTGATAGATATCAAATTTTTTTGAATCTCTATATCTCAATTCATCTTATTCTCTTGGTTATTGCTATTATTTTAAAGAGCGTAGAGGCAAAAAAAAATATGCAAATACTTTGTTGAATTTAATCAGTTTATTGACTTTTTTCCACAAACACGTTAAAGCTAATACATAAATACGTAATATTAATAGCAAATAAGTAATTTTTACATTCAAATAAGCTTTGTGTAGAAGGAAATAAGCTTTAGTTGCTGCAAAGTCCAAAAACACGTTTTACTTGTGTGTAAACATTTAAAAAAGACAGATTTTTCAGAGTGTATGAATATGAATATAAATAATAAATATAAAATATCGAAAATTACTGTCCTTTAGTGTTTTTTAATGTTATTGGCACTTTCAAACTCAAATTATTATTTTGTTAAATAAATCATTAAAATTCGAAAATGAAAAACGGTCCATTTTCAATAACTCATCATAAAGCATTACAATTAAAAGTGTTTGTGCTTTACCAATTTAGTGAATTTTTTTAAAATTTATTACAACAAAATTGGACTAGTCGTTTTTGAGTTATGATAACTGTTTCTGGAAAAATGTAATTTATAGCAAAAGAAAATTTCAGACCATTTTGTACTCAAAGGATCGTAGTACAACAGTTAGCACAGTTGTTATTCATTACAAAATATTTTTTTTGAATATGTGTTGACAGGATTTCGACTAATTATCTCGTTTCCTCGTGTACGCTATTTAAACTTAATGTACATAATTATATGAAAATGTAATGTGGTGTATGGATTTATGAAGAGACCACATAAACAAACGGATAAGAGACGACTGAGATTCACAGTTTCTAATGTCCTCAAACAGTTGTGAAGTTGATTTAAATTGCTCCTTCGACCCACCGACAACAACATTCCATTTTAAGTTAAAGTTTTATTTATTCCCTCGGGCTCTACTGCCATTGTGTACTGCGACCAAGTGTGTGTGTGTAGGAAGATAAGCAAATGAATGGAAAAACTAACAGGTTCAGGGACTGCGTGACTCGGTGTGTGCCGGAGCGTGGGTGTGGTGGCTGACATAGCGACCATACGAACTGATTTCAATTCAAGATGGCTGGGTTCATTAGTCCATTGGCTCCATCGTACGAGTGAGTATTCCCAGCACAGTAATGCGAGTATTAATGATTTCATAAAATAAAACAATTAGTGAATCAGCATCTTTTGTTTTCGCCGGTCATTCAATAATAATTATGTATGTACGTTGTACGATTTTCATTTTCTCCATTTTCATCGTTTGCACAATTTTCTTTGTTTGTTCCTTCCAATGCGAGTCGACTCGATTAGCTATTAGCGTTGTTGTGAAAAACAAAACGTATTTTTGTATTTTTGGGGGACCTTAAACGAAATCAGGCATATTTTTGTAATTTCTCCTCGCAGCAAGAACAAAGCCAAGGAACTACAATGATTTGTTGTAGGGCCACTACATATGTATGTATATGCACAGACGTACCAACCTACACACATAGCGGCACACGAATTTGACAGTTTGATTAATATGTAGACCATACGTTCGTTGGTTCGTTACGTCATTCACTACGTACGTGTGTATGTACAAGCGATTTGCTGGCCCAAATACGCTCTGATTTAAACAAATATTCTTACGTTGCGTTTTTAATGCCACGGAATGAAAATGCAAAAAATAACACAAAACAGAAAACATCCCTCTAAAATTTCTTCTAATTTTTTTCAACTAAAACTGTGACGAATCGGCGAATCGTTGGGAAATTCCGAATCTCTTGTTTTCATTTCAAACTGATTTTCAGAGAACCCCTTAATAGTTGCTAATTCATTTGAAAATTCTACCAGCCCCCAATGCATTAGCTACAGCGTTCGGCCTAATTTAAGGCACACAATTGCAATGACGTTGATATCAGACTCATACGACGGCAGTTTTACAACTTATTAAAAAAAATATTTGGAGAAAAGCGTAGTATTCTTCCAAAGTCATTGTTTAACCCTTCGTCAGGCACATATTTTAATCCCTTAGTTCTGGCACATGGTGTCTGGCCAGACCCCTATATATTTACATGCATTTGTATGGAAATAAGGGCTGTTTGCCGTTAAATTTTTTACTAAGATAGGAAAATATTTGTTATATTTTGTGTTTCTATTTCTTTTTACTATGTTGTTAGCTACCTGAGGAAGAAAAAATAGACCTGAAAAAATCTTTGGAATGAAAAGGGCAACAATTTTTTTGGTCTATACATATTTCTCTTTATTAGTATTATTTATGAAGAATACATTAAAGTTTTTTATTCAGAATTTGTTGCTGACAAACAGGATTGTTGCATTTGCAGCAACAAAAACGTGTCTTACGGCGTATTTTGTCACCTTGCTGCAGGCAAAGTCTGCAATCTTTTTTGGCAGCTAATGTGTCTGGACCACTGCGTGAAGCCACATTAAGGTTTGCTATATTGAGAGGTCTCCCAAAGTACGCTTCAAATGCTATACGAGTTGTTGGTTGAGCCACAATGTGCGGATTATTGATGCGATTTTCAACGTTTATTTGGCTTTTTGTCCTGTTCCAAGGACTTTTATTCAATTATTAATTCATACATCGATAGCCAACAATATTTTGGGAGATTACCTGAAATTACAGCCATGTACCTAAAATAGAAGTAGGCTAAATTGAAGCATGCCAGTTCGAGGGTTAAAGGCCCCAAAACGGATTTTTGGCTTTTTTCGACCCAACACTCTTACCGGGGAGGCATCTATCGTGGCGATATTACTAATCCTAATGGCTGTCAAACACAAAATGACAGAAGCAGTGCTAATTAACTTCAAGGTAATTTAAACAAAAGTTAAGGTGGTGTCAATCAGACCTCGTAATTATCTAACTACGGATGGTGGTGTATATTTGGGAATCGGATGATGTAACAGCCCTTATAATTCATTCAAGTCGTATCCATTGCCAATATTTAAAATAATATTTTCTTTGTGTTTTCTATGCATTTCTTTTGTCAGTTTTTGTTACTGCTGATAGACAACTACACCAAAATATTATATATTATTTAAAAACAAAACAACTTAGTATAATGTGCATACAAGTTAGTATTCGCGTAGCTGTACATTTAAACCTGTAGATGTGGACATATCCATGTTTACATACGAAAAATAGTATTGTTCATTGAATCGATAATAAATTTCTTGGAAGGCATAAATTGGAACATCTTAATTTGAAAAAAATTTGCTTATGATTGAATGGACTCATCGCAAAGATAGCTGAAAACCACCCTTTTTTGTCTCTTCTGCCAGAGAAAAGTGAAAAGCGCCGATGATTTACCGACTTTCGAGCATGTCCATGGGATAAACAGGGGAAATCTAGATTTTTAACAGCTAGTCTTGTTCCGTTACAAATTATTGGTTGGTTCAGGTTGAGTAACATGACTATAACCCATACTACTTTGAACTGCAAACTGAGCGGCGGCATTTCTGGGAAAGTGGATAACTTTATTTGGATCTGTAATAGAATCGATAGACTGAAAAAATACAATTGGCCATCCATTTGTCTTTGAACTGATAGTTTTTTTTTCTATAATTTGCTTCAATACACGGGAAATCTCAATATTAAATATTCTTTTGACGTTGTGAACTGACACAAATTAGGTGGAAGCGAAATGAGATCAATGGAGGCGCCATCAGGAATTTCCACTATGTCAATGTCTAACCGTTATTTCGGAAACACGTCTGCTAATTGATCACGTTTTAACTAGACCAGTATATTCGTTGTTAACTTGAGAGTTTTCACATATCTCTACAAATTCGATTACTTCTTGCATGCATTTATTTATTTCGTAAAAACTAGTTCTGTTCGTGACGTAAATCTTGCATTACTTAGGGCTTGCAATATTCGTATCTGGCAAAATGGTAAGTCGACCGACATTGTTCGCAATGAGAGAACGCTGATTGATGAGACAACGGTGGATGAGACAACGCTGATTGATTTTATCATTAGAATATCCAAGAAAATACATCTCTAGAAATTTGTGATCAGCATTCACTGGGGGCAACAATGTTCCTGAACGATGGTGAGTTCGTCCTTGAATCTGTAAATTTAATAACAAATTCCCGAACAATTATCCTCGAAAGTAAACATAATTCGGTAGCAGTGGAACGTTATGAATCCTTGATGTGTATTTGTATGAGGTGTTTGTGATGTGTGTTTCGATGTTTATTCGCGTTTATTAAACTAGATCTGTTTTCTGAATTATCTGAGTTTTCCACTACGATTTTTCTATTTTTCACCTTGACACATAATTTAGAAATTAAACTACTTATGTTAAACTTTATAAAAAAATAACATAGTAAATAAGGAATACAACAAAGAAATTAGCAAAATCGGTACAGCCGTTCTCATTTTTATTTATATTAGATTTTCAACAGTTTCGTTATAATCTACAAAAAGAAAAAATCAATTATGTTGGAAAATAAAAAAGTTATTTGTGTTCAACGTCAGTTGGTCTCATTTGGGTTAAAATTTATAGTTGAAATTTCTGGAATGATTTTTAACTTTTAAATTGAATTTTGACATTAACATTTAGAAAATATCTGAACAAAAAACTGGTTGTTAAAACAATTTTTTTTTATTTTAAGATACTAAACTTAAAACCCGGACAATTAGATATATTTCAGAAATATTTCCAAAATTTGCTACTTTTCGTGTTTTTCGATTTAAGGGGAATACTTTTTTCATATTTATTATGTTAACAATTTTCTCCTTTTTCAGATTTTGAAAAAATTTAATTTGATTTACCACTTTTTGAAGTGCATCTCATACATTTTATGAGCTATTATACTTAATTATATAGTGTGTTTTATTGTCCTTTGTCCAGCGTCTACCTCTTATTTATTTTATTTATTAATTACAATACAAAGTAAATTTATATTATAATTTTGGGTCCAAGGGTAAACCGGGTGACAAAGACCATTTGGCTTGATTTTTGCAGCGACAGACCAAAGCCGCTGGTGGGAACCGAACCCACAACCCCAACGCTGATAGGCAAGCACGCTACCAACTCGCCTACCGGGGCGCTTACCTCTTATTTGTATCAAATATTCCGTTGTTGTAGCATCTTAAAAAAATCGAGTTTGAAAAAACAGATTGACCCAATCTATTTCCGTGAAGTAGGGATTGATGTTAGACAGATGGCTGTTTTGGGAAATATTCCTACAATTTCCCTTAATTTTCATTTTTGCTTTATGCTTTGTTAGTGTTTTCCCCCCTTACAAATTGACCCGCCCTCCCGCAATGTATATGCCTAATATTAGTTATGTAATGACATCAACGTAAGTAAAACCGATCATCGAAATTCGATACATTATTTCGATTACGAATTTTGTGCAAAAAATGACTTGTATGACACCCTTTAGTATTTGTTAGTACGCGTGTTGCAGAAGTTCGCGCAAAGACGCATACACTTAAATTAAATGCCATCGGCAGGCGAGTATTAACAATGGATGACACTGAAAACGACTCCTACTTTGGCAAAGATTTATGTGGGACCATCTCTTCATGTTTAATTAAGGGACTTGAGAAGGGAACACTATTTACATAAAAAATTAATAAATTAAACAAAAAAAAAAGAGAAACACACACACACACGGTCAGTCGGTGGTGGAAGAAAATATTAAAATTACTAATGAAAGACCAGTCAGTCAGTCAGCCAGTCCTTCCGAACTACTTACTTCGTACTGGTACTTGGGTATGATGGTCAGCCACAATAGACAGAGAACCGAGCGAAGCGAAAAAAAGGCCAACCAACCCCGTATCACTGGCGTTCGGTTTATGTACACAATAAATTTTCATCTTGTTATTCAAGCATAATTAATACATTCTGAAAAACAAAAGAAAACAACAAAGCCAACAAACAAACAAACAAAAAAAAATTACCAACAGAACAGCAAAAAAACAAATAAATAAAAGCAAAATAGAGTGATTCAAAGTAGCGACATACACACACACACCCGGCTAATGGTGGCTGGCGGAACTGGTCGTTGTCGTCGTCGTCCTCGTGAAACGTCAACTTGAGTAAATACTAGCAGTGCTGAGGAATTGTAGTCGTCGTCGTGTGATCCTTTTTAAATTGCTTGTTTACGGTTTTAATGATTACAGCATGAGTTGTAAGTACGAGAACCGGTACGAGTGTGTAGTACAACGTGGAATGTGTGTTTAATGTGCGACTCATTCCTCACAGCTTTGGTTGCTTCTGTATCTTTGTGGTAGGTAGCCGAGCGCTTTGTGTCCTGTGTTCCATTCGAAAGCATTTAAATCCACGTGACTCTGATTAGTCGCAGATAAAAAGGGTTGAAAGTCCCCGCATGGATAGTCTGTCGGTTGAATGGTTCAACGAATGGGCGAACGAACCTTCGTACGTTCACAGAGACAGACCCACAAACACACAAAAAGGAACGAATGATTTGAAACAATCATTTATTTTTCATATTTTCCTCCGTTTGTCAAACAGTTTAGATTTAACGAGCGTAAAAATATGTTAATTTTGTCATCCCTACATCCCTTTGTGCACACTTTTGGTACACATGAACACACATACGAACGTGTGTGCGTGTGTGCGCGCCTGGATGTGAATGACTATGACGAGTCATTCGACCATAGACATGAACGGGTATATTTCGTATCAGCCCGTATGAATACCAACACATACACACTCATGTCTGTATGGGTGTTTGTTTGTGTATCTGGTAGGGTGACAGGGGCATCATTTGCTAGGTTGTGTGCGGAACTAAGTAGAAATGGACAAAAGGGATTGGGATTTACACAAAAAGAATTGAATTAGGAGCGTGAGGACCATGATTAACATCTGATTTAAAAGTTCTTAAAAAACTTTATTATTTGACAGTGCACTGTGTTTCGTTGGCATGAAAAACACTGTTCACTAAATTGAAAATTTCATACAAACACCAGGCAGTTTCGTGCTGAACTGTATGAGTCAAAATATATCTCGGCTTCACAAATTATTAAACGCCAGATGAGTCTTTTGTATCTTTACATTCATTCATATAGACTGGAAGAAAAACGTGACACCAAATCCATGTGAAAGTGTCATCAATTGAATGGCCACTTTCATCAAACTGGTAAAAGATTATCTTACATATGCACTCATTTAGCAGAAAAGTGTATTCTTAAAACACTAAACACTGCCGATTTATTTCAATACCAACAAACACCAACTTCATTGCACACGAAATGCATTCGCAGAAACAGAACATTTCAAAACGAAACCTGAACAATAAATACAGAGTCTCACAACTTTCGAGTACCAAACACGAAGAGAATCAAATGGTTACGAAGTATTTGGGTACGTTTTGATCACACTCTGCAAATACTCCGCTGTAGTTTAATAAACACATACCCAAACAGAAACGAACATAATTCTGATTCGAATATACATACATACCAAGCACTGAAAGTATTTGTTCGTTTATGATCAAACACTGAATCTTCATTGCTTGTGATTTGTTATGTTTTGCAAATAGAGAACCTGAAAATGAAACTTCAAAATAATTAGAAAAAGAGTAGCTTATCGCTACTGTTTACGAAACACTGAGTTAAATACACTGAGTGGGATAAATAAAGGAGAGATATTTGAACTTGGGCCATTCGGTTAATTGGAACAGAATTTAGACAATGCACCATGGATTGAACCAACACCCATGTACACAGACCCCCCGAGTAAGATAGCTGCTTGTAATATACAAGACATTATTTTATGTCTCAGAAAATTGCAAATCGTAATAGGTTGTCATTGGTAGACTAAGTAGTCATTGGTAGTTTATAAGGTATTTGACTTAACTACAAACTTGGCTATTGTCATTATATAGTAAAATAAGTCGGTTTAACTTTGGGAACCACCGCCTATGCAGTACACCCAATCAGTTCCAAAGTATCTGCGCTGTTTCTCCTGGGAAATGGTGTAGTTGGAAGTGTATGCAAACAACATTTTACATGCGAAGACATACCCTCTTTCTCTGAAATCAAAGTTGTAGAATGACATTGCCGTTTTTCAAAGAAGTACGACGAAAAAGACACTTGGTGAGGAAGATAGGTAACGCCTGAGGAATTTAATTTTCGCACCATTTGTATTGTAACCAGTTATTGGTTTTTGATACAATGTTATATCGTCAAAAAATGAATTGAAACAACCTTACCGTACCACGAGTTACAATTTGCCAAGTGTCCAAGGACGAATGTTAGCCATCGTCTTCACCATCTGCCAAATAATAAACAATATTTACGCAATGTGTGGTACTAACAACAATCCACGAGAAGAGAAATAATTTCGCATTATTCCATTTGTCAGCACTTTCTACATCGAAACAGCCACTGTGTGTGTATGTATTGACACTAAAGTTTGTGTGAGTGCGAGTGTGCGTTTGTGTGTTTCCTTTTGTGTTGTTTTTTGTTCTTAACCAATTCGGGATAAATGTCAGTCAGCCAGTCACCATCTGTAAGCTGTGTGTGCTCCGTATCCCTTTTGCAGTTGTCCTTGTTGTTTTCGTTCATGTGATTCATGCTTTAATGAGTTTTGTGTTCTTGTCACACAGAAGGAAAAACAAAACGTTCAAATAGAACAAATATGATACATATTTATTCAGCTCTAGCTCTGCTACTGCTCGTACATAGTGCTAGCTCACCCAAAAAAGTCTGGCTACAAGCTAAACTGACAATAGTTAAGGCCGGCAGGAAGGAAGACACATACACAGATAGACACACTCTCCAATGCCAACAATGGAACCAACAAACAAACAGACGGGCGGGCGGACGAACAGATACACACAGGCACACTCTCACACAGCTTGATACTCTTGAAACTGTCACAAGGAAACGATAAAGTTGCGCATTTTGAAATAATCAGGATTAATGAGCAAACTTGTTATCCTTGTTAAATGCTATTCAGCCCGATGTACGAGTACTGGGAGCAGGCAACACAAACAAGCCAGGCACTCACTCGCAACAATGTTTTCGTCTGAGGCGACGACTAAAGCATTTTAGAAAACTTGTTAAAATTGAAGAAGAAAAGAAAAGATTTTTAATTTCTTTTTGTCTTCTGTAGCGAGCAGCGTTGCGCGGTCCTGTGATGTGATGTGCTGTGCCACGGCGGATGGAACATGAATTAACGTTATCTCCAAATACCCATGGGCAATGAATGGCAACTGTCGTTATTTTTTGGGGGGGGGGGGGGGGGTAGTGGAAGCAAAAGTGAAAAGGATATCGATTAAATGCGGTGCGGTTGGCAGTCCTTTCCTTCTTTCAACTTTTCCTATGACAGTAATTCACTTTTATTACATTCCGTTAAATTTGGGTCTCACTTGAGCAGGTCTCCCTTTAAATGTGGTCAACTAAGATTAAATGGAATACTCGGCAAAAGAGCAAAAACGTGTTCGACTGAAACAACAACATCTCGGGGCGTGAGTTGAGGTGTGTTGATGGCGACGATGGAATTGCCATCGCCTCTGTCAGTGCCTAAAGCGCAATAGGCAAAATGAATCCATTTACATATTGGTCAAAATCTGGCGCATACCAATGGCAGTTCGTAACAAATGAAAAGATATTGCAATTTTGTGGCTAGATTAGGTCGTGTTGGCCCACTGACAATCCGTTGGACGTTTGGTCCTTAAACTTAATTATGTAGAAATATTGTTTCGCCAACAATTCTACTTGAAAATCTTAAATATGGCCTGGAATTTAAGAAATCGTACTTTGTTTCAGGCCGACGTATGTCCCCGCGTGACGTTCGTGGACGGCATCTTAAATGTAGGTAGTGTGTGCGACTATCACACAGTAGACCCAGGTTCGAACATCAAACATTTTGGAGGGACTGTTATTCGCCCCCCTAAAACATGGCGACTTTACAAGTTGGAGCCTTAAAAATTCCTCAGAAAAAGCGTTAGCCGGCTTTAAACGGGAGGTGCCGGTCAGTGGAAATATAAATTTTATCGTACAAAGAACACAATCGGTGTATTTCTGGAAGTGTCCTAACTTTTTGTTTGGTTTCCATTGCCGATATCACAATTTCATTTGTACGACATAAAAGCGGGAAATACAAATGTTTTTTTTTTGGTGAGATAGGTTAGCCGTCAAACGAGCTGTCATACTGCGCTCACTTTTTGACATTTATTATCCGTATACTCTGGAAAAATTAGCATGAATAGAACAAAGAGACTGTAGTAAATAAAACCAAAGGGGATGTTTCAGCTACTAAAGTTTTATTTCTCTTTTTCTTTATAAAATTTCAGAGAGCGCTTTCACACCCTTTACTGGGTTACACAGATTGCCGGTAAATGTATTGTGTTTTCGCTGTGATCGCAGCAACACATTTCCATTGCATAATTAGATGGTTCTAATGGCATTTGTCATTTGCAGTTTATTGTGGGAATCAATGGATGATATTCAACACCAAAATGTGTTTGGATTCACTGACCATGGACAACATGACTGCCAACTCAGTGGTGGGTTGAGAATACTCTCCAGCAGTGAAACATAATACTGGAATGCATTTTATTAAACTACCTAAAATGTGGGAACTACGAACTTTATGGGAATAATTACTACACGCTTACTCTACAATATACAATATTTATCTCCCAGGAGCCCGCAGACATTTGTCAAATGCTCCCGTTTGGATGGCAAGCTCCAAAGCGCGTAGAAACCCTTATCAACTGACACCCAGTCAACGACCGCTTAATAACAGCCAGAGTCCACTCTAGAATCCGTAACATCACCTGAACAATGGTTTATACCCCGGCCGAGATGTCACCAGCAGATGCCAAATCGAAATTCGATAGTGAATTATACCATGTCCTCGGGAGATTTGAGAATGGGGAACTACTACTAGAAACATGTAGCCTACATGGTCTGATATTCGGTGGTACAAGCTCAAAGGAAGCCACAAACGATATGGATTTCTCCTGATTGAAGAACTGAAAATAAAACTGACCATTTCTGTGTAAGCTGAAATGGAAACACAACCTTTGTGATGTTAGAGTAAAACGTAGTGCTGACATTGGATCCGACCACCACCTAGCTCTCACCTAGCTGTGCCATCTGAAATGTCCACCAACAATTCTCCTCACGTATGTTAGATGCTCAACAATTAAAAACACCTCATTATCAACAACTTAGTTTGACAGATGTCGAAATCCAGCCCTATACTTTTGAAACCACGAAATGGATAACCCTATATATGTAAATTGTTTCAGTATGGTTTGTTGGATTGTCTGTTGGTGTACCAGTTAAGATCAGCTGACTTGTCTATTACAGGGATGTAGACACTATTCGGAGTTTTGAAAATTTTCCTTTGTTATGCAGATTTACTGAATTTTTAAGTGTGCCAAGACCAGTTTTGAGTACGTGATAGTTTCAAGGACAGTGAACGGGACTCAGAAAAGAAAGAAATTTGTAATTCTGGGTGTTCCGAAGTCAGAAGATGAAACGATTAAGACATCCCAAAAGAGTATGGATCGTAACAACGAAGATAAGTGTTACGCCGCACAATTTTTACACCACGCCGTTGGTTGTTTTTAATAATTTTTATTAAATTGCTAAAACTCAAACGTGGGAATTTGCCAAACTACTCCAACTGATCGGACAACCGAAGGAAGAAACTAAGTTTAATTGCGCCCAGCCTGACTAACATTACAACCAGCCTTGTCAATTGGAAAATATCATTTATCAACATTTCGAATTTTATATTGAATCGTAAAGCCCCATTATCGACTCTAAACTTAATTATTTTGTTTTTCTTTGATTAACAAAATCATATAATTAATATCATTATTATTTTTATATGTTTCCTACTAGAGAAAAGACGATATTTGGTTAAAGAATAAATATGTATTTTTGGGATATGTTTGAAATCATCTTCACATCGGGCGGGGAATCATCTTTGTCTTTGTCCCGAATCCCATCATATTGTAATGTAGACAAAATTGCCATTCAATGCTTAGATCAGATTATGTAATAGATCTGATTTTGTAGAGACCCTATGCTCCACAAGGAGTTAAGTGGAAATATAGAAGAAGATACTCTGGAAAATCATCATGAATAGACGCACGCTTGAACAAAGCTACCAATTATTCAAATTTACTTCGAAAATAAGCTGCCGATTTACTTAACTTATAAATGACATCCGATTGGGCTAATTTTTGGCTTAACGGGTTTGTTAACATCCAGAATTGTCGCCTTCCGTTGAAGATCAATCCACAACAGACCCCTCTGACAACATTACATCCAGAAAAAATCAGACCCTACTTCTTCAAAATTAGACGTCTAGAATGCGCTCCGTTACGAAAAGGCGCGGTGGCTGAAATCATTTCGAACTAATTTTAGTGAAATGTAATTTTTTGTGTTGGCTTTTACAGTTTTAATTACTCAATTTATATTTAAATTAAATTCGGTTGGTGACGTTTTTTGTAAAAACTGATCGAGCCATCAGAGTTCGGCACTTAGTATAATCTTAATAAAAAATAGTTTTGCAGTGATGACTGTACTGCTACCTCGTTATTTTACTTAATTTTTTTTAAATATGTAATGCAAAACGTGTTTGATTGTTGGTGCGAAAGGTGACATTATTCTTATTTGATTAGAACATTAAACACTCACGTGACTTACTGTCATAGAACGCCGGCAACTTGTTAGTATAGTTTGAAGACGCTTATTATTATATTTAGTAGTACACAAATGTTGTCCGAAACAAGAATTCTCTGAAGAAATTAATGTTCATAATAGTCAAGGGAAACATTTTGATGTTAACCATAAACGCAGCATGAACCTTCTTGTATTTCGTCATCGATTCTCAAAGAAGCCAACCGGTCACCTTTAATGTAATGTTATCTGTGTGTGAGGGTCGGTACCATTTTTCATAAATCATTTGAGATTTTTGTGCCTGACAGACCGCCCATCCACTTACATTTCGGTTATCTTATTCAGACGTTCGGATGTATCTGCAATACACCTGTTCGTTAACACCAGTGCACAACGGCAAATGTCCAACGTTTATGGTGAACAGAAGACGGAACATGTGCAACCGAAAAATGTTGCACTCACACACGCTAGCTGGTGTATGAACTCTCACGGACACTCTGGAAAAGTGGTGTCTCATGCATTAACATTAACCTCTATATTAAGTGGTGGCGCCTTCTTATCTAAACGGTTTCGTTTAACAACAAACGCATACTGGCGAGCGTTTAAGCCTTTCTGTTGATGTTGCCGTGACTCGTCGGTGGCAGTAGCGTTCGCTGTTGGCCTTTTATGCAATTTGTTAATGCATCCGCAGAGGCATTAGGACTAATGGCGATTACATGGAAATGGAATGGCTTTTAATTTCTCCACAATGCCGCTGCTACCAATGCCTCATAATGAAAGTCACGTTTATACTTTTTAATAGATTGATAACGTTGGTCATTAGTTTCTATTTTGTTCGTTCTTTTATGCAGTTTAAAACACTCCACGGGCATTGTCCGCTATCTGTCAGTGTTTGAACGATATTAGGGCACATTAGGATAATGCATTCATCAATGGCAATTAAAACAGAGACTCATAACGCTTATCTACGCTAATATGTACCTACAGACAGATATGGATGTTTGCTTTTAGCATGTAACCCCTTGACTATCCGAAAAGTTCAAATGTACTGCTTCAAAACCACCAAATGAACACAAAACTGAATTTAAATGAGCTGCTTATAAATGTCAACGGAAACGGTTGATGGAGACTCTATATCCGGGGACATGACTCTCCAGCGACTTGAAAAGTAAAAACTATTTGAAATTTATTGCAATATTTTAGTGTTATTGTTGGTTTCGGTCAGGTTAGCTTCTTTTTTTTATGGGCATGTGACGGAATGCACATTTGTCTTCTAGATAATTGTTTTTCCCTAGCGGAACAAATGGATTGTTGGGTAAACTCTAACAAGAAATGAACAGTACCTTGACCTACGATGTTCACGAGGTATTCGTCTGCAGGCCCTTAAATAAGACTTTGGACATGGACGCCGATCTAAACAGCTCGGTGTCAGCTCTTGATTTCGAGATAACTAAATTCTAAGACGAATTCGATATAGAATTTAAAATTTAACTGTGGAGGTGAATTTTTTGGACATAGTATGTGACCAAAAAAAGTTTAAAATTTACCACCACCTCCACAGTTAAAGGTTTATTGAGGACAACATGTAAATACGATGTTTGCTTAATGGCCATCAATATTAAAAAAGATTCCTTTAACTGCAAGTTTTATTTTTTGTTCACTGCCTTAACCACTTGTTTTTCCAGTTAGTCTATACATTTGACTGGCGTCCCATTAGTCGAAATTCTCAAGGAAAATTTATCAGGTGAGCTATGTCGTGCTAAACGATTCGGTCTCGGAGTTGTTATAAATGATTTAACATTATACCATCAACAAAATTGTATTCAAAATATTAAAGTTTGGCACCTTGTCTCTTGAAAACCATTTATGGTAGAAGGGCTGTACTTTTATTAACTAGTAATATGGACACTAATTAGATCAATGAAGTGACATTAAAAACAGATCCAAAATTTTCAGGTCACGGTTGAATTTTGCCATCTGTATCTTAATACAAGTGTGATATTAGTTTCAATATTAATTTGTTTTCAAATTACTTAGAATTTGTCCAGCTTTGAAACTGCATCATTAGCCTTTTACACCTTCATGAAATTTTTACAAATTATTTAACGTTTCTTTTTTAGTTTATGTAAATTTCCCAAAAAAAAATGTATATGTAACAGCTAAACGGGCAAAAAAAAAATACAAAACTTATGATTTATATACGACAATTTTGAATGACAAAGACTTTGAAAATTCTATTTATTGGCGAACTTGTCATAGAAATACGATAAACTCAGAAAACCCGAAAAAAGGTTAGTGGCATCTAACCTTTTCCAAAAAAACAAGAATACTTTACTTTATGCTTCCCAAAAAAAGGATGAGTCCATATTTGTTTGGACACCCTACTGTACATATGTCTGATTGGTTATGTGTGCGACAATCACATAAGCTGCCTACGCCCAACCCCGGGTTAAGTGACTTTAAACCCTACTCACTAATTTGAGAGACAAATCTCCATTTGGTCTTTCATTGAAATGCATAGGTACGTTCTTAAAGGACTAACGGATTTTCACCGTTGAAGCGAAAGTTTAAATTTAACTTAGTTTTAGGTTCATGCCGAACTGAGAGACACTGGAAATATTCAGTTTGCATTTCCACGAGTGTGTATCTAACAAGAAATAAACTTTCGGTCGAACTTCAACTCAACCACACCCCCATTAATTCTTAAGGCGCAGTTTCAATAACGACAATTATTTTATTCCCAAAAAGATATTGCCAGGCAGAAATAATTGAAAACATGTCACATGAAACGAATAGACAACGAATTTCAATTCATTCAATTATCGCTAGTATAATGAACTCTTAACAGCTCACAATTTCTTAAATGACAATAAAGTATCGAGTGTTGTGTACTTTCTATGCTTCTTTTATTCTCTCTGCTCTCTCTGTCTTCGTCGCAGTCATCCTGCTCCCACCAAATGTACATTAAACATTAATAACATAATTATCTATTCATTAGCAGTCATTATTGACGTTAATGTAATTAATGTAGAAAGAACTTCCGAATTGAGTTTTACCGTTAAATTGAAAATTTTCAAATAATTCACAGGCACATTAAAAGCACTCACGAACGACTAACCTTTACTCGACGTGTATTTGTATGCGTATAATCAGATTATTAATTATTGTTGCCATCATTTTCATGAATATTTCACCTTTGATTAAAAACTTTACATTCATCGGTGAATATGTAAATAAATGAATATGTTCAGTGTAGGGTGCACACACGTATGTAAATAACCAAATTAACCTGTTTATTGTTTATGGAGGAGATGTTTATGGAAATGTCTTTCACCATTCACAAACAGTGCACGTACCGTTTCAGCACCCGCACTTTCAAATCCGATTACGGCGCATTCGGTGCTGGCTGGACTACACCTGCAACAGTCCCAATCGTTGTGTATCCGAAGACACCTCATAAACATGCACAGTATTTATGTGCGTATGGCTGCGCGTATTCCATGAATCAATGAATTCAAACTATTCGATTCGGAACGGAACGGAAAACTCGAAACGCAAACACACACATGTACAAGCGAACGTCACTCATTCACTACACAGATGTGTGGAAATGATTACAGATCTACGGCTGGAAGAAGTGAGGCAATGATCGGAACATTGAAAAGCCATCATTAAATACTAAGTAAACCTCACACAATGTGGAAAATCTTACGGAGAATACTTTATGATGCCATAAAAGACTGACAGCCCAACCATAATGCCCGAGTACACACTGCCGTCCGTCCGTGGGTCCCTCATAGACACATGCATGAAAGGATGGCCACAAGTGTTATTCGCCCGGATACCTCAACCCCAACCGCAACCACTCATGTGTCCATGAAAACGACCGACTTTGTTTACTCATTATCCACGAAAATTAAACAAACTATAAACAATTCACCGCTATTGATTTTTTATTACACACAACGCAATATGGCAGAGAGAGAAGAGGATACACAACGAAGAGCCAAAACGAAATTATTGATAAGACGTTAAAAACTCGAGCAAACAAAAAACTGAGTTAGCATTTACATGTACGTTTGTATATTCGTGCCTTTTCAGATATGTATGTATGTGTGTGGGGATATACATACATACATATGTATGTATACATGTGCGTTGTAGTGCAATAGCCCGAGCATAGATAAAATATCTTCTGTCGGTGCCGCAACTGCCCGCCGCACAACACCACAACACAGATGGGCCGATACAACACCCGACAACGGGGTAAACAAATTCGGTGAAACCTTTGGGAAAGGAGATGCGTTATCATCAATGATTGCCCGGTAAAGTTGCGTCAAATGATGCATGTGTGGCAAACGCCAAGACATGACATTGCCGTCGCCATGCTTGGCCAGCCGCGTATTTGCTTTACGTTCACACATTTTTGTGGGTAACCTGAACCAATTTGTTGCAATCGTTTGAAAGTGACGATTGATAAGGATGCGTGCATATGTGTTCGAATTGCAAGCTGTGATAAAGTCGCACGTCCCTTATCTATTGGAATGTGTGTATAATATCTACGTGATATACATACCTACGTACTCATGTGTATGCATACATCGGTACAGTCGGTCGTTCCGCTGTTTTCCCTTAACAATTTCTGACATGGAACCAAGAAAAACATGCAGTACTTTAGACAGCACGGAACTTGACTCGTTCAAGTTAAGCAGGTTAGTAAACCACTGTAAATAAAACTAGACCGTATTCTATTATCCATGTTATTCTTGTGACTGATCATTGACACTCCTGGCCAAATCCACCCAATACGACTATATTGAGAACAAATTTAACATCTTTAATATTAAAGACCGAAAAATACAATTGACAGAAACCCGATAAAAATGCAGTTGAAGTTTTATGCACTCGTGACGAGGCTCAAAATGCTCTTGTGAACATTTAGTCAATGCGAGTATTGTTGACAATATGGAGCCACGATGTAACGGTATTCATATTAAGTCCTTCCATGAAAGAACAGACATCTCTCAAATAAGTGAAATGCGATTCTAAGCGGAGTTACACCAAAGTTCCACATCAACTACTACATGATGTACTCATCCAGAACATTGAACAATTTTTAAAAATTTATAGAATGTGCACATCCATAGCAGGCCAGATTTCACGAATTTTGTTGGTTACTTTGTCGACCTATATTCTGTAATGAGATGAAGTTTCGTTATACCAGCAGTTTACTCTCAGTGAGAGCGATGCCATTACTACATCCATTTTAATTTACTACATCCATTGACCCTATAGCTCTCGCAAGTGCATCTGCCGTACAGTAACCAACTATAGGGTGACTGTCCAGTAACCCAGGCACCCTATCTACTCCAGAGACACCCGGACTATTTGGATAACATCAGTGAGTATTTGGATAACATCCTCAGAAAGGCGGAGATCCATTTAGTATCATTATAACAAAACAGGAATGGAAAGAAGGCTCCGGTGTGGCCACGTCAACAGGAACGTGCATGTTGATATTTCCCAAGATTTTTCCATGTCCATATTGTTGCATAGCAACTTGCGGACAGCCGTCGTGTGATAGGTAGTGTGAGCGACTTTGAAGACCATCAAACATTTTTTTCGGCGGCTGTTGCCACCTCGTAAATGCAGGCGACTTTACGAGTAAGGGTATGCAAATTATATCGTGCACAGCTTACTGATGCAAAATCGGTAAACATTTCGAGATCGCACCAAATTAAAGATTTTAGGAAGAGTTTAGGGAGATATTTTAATTTCCGGATTTATACAGTTGTAAAATCACATGCGATTTGCGAATCGCCACGCGTTTTACACTTTTACCAAATTTTAGAAAAGAAGACGAACTTTTGCATCATAGACCTAATGAAAACATTAAACATTTTTTAAAAACACGTTTTTAATCAAAATTGTTTACAAAAATATATTTTTTGGTGATCATATAGGTATACCTATACTTATATACACTTATATATAAGTGCATCGTTTTTTGAAGCTTTTAAAATAAATTCGAGTTCACCAGGTAAAATACATGCGATCTACAATCGCCAAATATTAATCGTTTTCGATCTCTGTGACACCAATTTTGCGATTTCAAATCACAATCGATATTTTAACAAAATGCGATTGTCAGGACATGGGCGAATATTAGTTGGTTCAAACAAATATAATTATTTATGTACAGCTCGTAAAATGCTAATACTTTGTATTAAATCCTACTTTTTTTGATTGTTTTTTTTTTTGCAGTATTAGCAGTATGCAGTACAAGCCAAGGGAATTTTTTCTATTCTATACTTTTGTAATAGAACTTTTAAATTGGGTCACCAATATAACAGATACAAGTTGAGCGGTTTAACCCTCCGATTAGTGAGTTTCTCTTTGGCCCTACAGTTTGCACATCATAAAGGTCTTCTGGCAAACACAAGGGTTACGTAGATTGAAGTCAACAAAAAAAAAAAAAAAAAAAAAAAAAAAAAAAAAAAATCATCTGTTAGATCAAACTGATATTTAAACATTTGCTGGCGGAGTTCAAGGCAGTCACTGGGAAAAAGGAAATCATTACCTATTTCAAATATTCCTTTATTAACATTTCACCATTACCTGTAAAATCTTTCAAATAATTGTACGTCCTTCGCTTAACCGAAATATGCTTTGAATACATAAGAAACCACACATGCAATCTATATTAGCTCTTAATTATATTTCAATTAAAGTACTGCACCTAGATTTAAATCAGTGTTGGAGAGTGTGGTGTGAAAACAAATTCCGCGAAATTACTTTGTGAAAACAAATTCCGAGAAATTGACTAATTGGCATATACACGCAAACATGTCGTAGTGTTATTTGCGTCTCTTCCATTTGTAGTCCTCTGATCAGCTAACTGTTTGTCGTCAACATTTCCACTGAAAAGTACAGCAACTCTGTCGACCTATTTGTTTTCAGGCATATCGGTCACTTGTTCGATTTTGTTTTGACATGACTTCGAAATTATATACTGACTTAAAATGTTGCTTATCCTCTGAACAGGCAGTCGTGCCGTTCCCAAGTCTCGATAACTGCAAATGCCGTTTCTCGGCAGTTTTCGGTTTTCTTTTTCTCAGCATATTACCATTTGATGGTTGCCTTGCTTTAAAAAATAGTTCTATATGTTGTGCAATAAGTCCACTTTTTTATAAACTAAACCAGGATATACGCTCGAAACTAATAAACAACTTTAACGAATTGTAATGAGCTTTTGTTCTTACATTTTTGAGAATCAATGAAATGACACAATTTACACTTAGATTTACAATTTAGAATTAACTTTTTTTTAATATGTATAATTGAAAGCTAGTTAAGATTATAAGAAAAGAAAGCGTCGAGAAAGTATTTCGTACCGAAATACACAGTCCGAAATTCCCCAGCTGTACTAGAACTACTATTTCTAGTAACTGCTTGCAATATAAGCGACGAAACATAAAAGTCGCAAAAAACCTGCTGATTGTCATGGACGGATGATACTATGGAGCTCCGTCCATGGTAGAGGGTATACAAGATTCAGCTCCACCGTACTTAATTTTCACCAGCTACAATTTTGTACCCTGATTGTGCCGAATTTATTCAATGCGACAAATATGAGTGTGCATTCATTCATTGCAGGTACATGTATGTATGTAGAATTGCTACAGATTGGTAATAATTGAATTTGGGGCTTGCTCTATTGGGGGTAGGGAGCGATAATGAATAACAGCAATTGAAAGATATTTCGATGTCAAATGTTTCCAATCGCTTCGCTTGTACTGGCTGACCGTCGAGCGTGTTCGATTGCATTGAGTCCAATTGGCATTGCACACACTCGTACCGACCGACCTCTATCAATAATTATTTGTTACATCCGATGTTTCCATTTCCTTTCACACTCGGTGAACTCGGCGCGTCTCCACTAGCGCTGTTAACAACTACAAGCGACAATAAAATACACAAACAACAATTGAGATAACAGTGCTCCTCCGAACACACTACGAATATCTCTGAATGTATACTCGTACATTCGCATGCATGTGTGTTTGTTTGTGTTTCGTTGTGCTATTTACATAGGTATTTGTATACATGCATACATATGCATAGGTATGTGAGTGTGTGTTTCAAAGTGATTTTACAATTGGGTACCTCTGGACGTACCTGTCTGGCCGTCCGTCCGTACGGCCGTTTGTCTGTGCGCTCTGTGGTTTGGGCTCAGAAATAAAGTTTGTTTAGTTTAAACAAAACATCACATTTCGAGAAACACATGGAAGGGCACCGTGCAATGGAGGGTGAGAGAGAGTGAGGGGGCCTACGTGAAAGTGGATTGCGTGTTTTAATTTTGTTTACATTTCAAATGTTAAATAAATGTTTACAGTTTGTGTGTGAGTGCAAGGGAGTGTGTGCGGTGGTCCGTACGTATTTGCAGTTGTAATCTTTGGCTGTGTGTGTATGTGTGTGACCATTATTAGCTTCAAGACTCTTTAATCACTATAAATATTTATGTTGACGTTGGCCTTTATCCTTTCCATATGGACGACGATGTGGTGGCATGTTACGTGGACGGATGAAACCAAGAAAGAGAGAGAGCATTTGTTTGATGCTTCGGTTTCGGTTTTGAAATTCCAGGGATTCTAATTAATGTCCGTAACGGTATTGGTTTTCTAAGAGTGGTTGTTCAAAAGCGATTTCAAAGAATATAATGAAGAAAAGTTGGAGATTAGTTCTAAAGACATAACCCTCTTTTGTAAAGCGTCACCAGGAAACTCTGCATATCGTCAGAATGTGTAACTGGTTGTATTTAAATGGAAATAACGTACACTGAGTTGACAAAACAAATTTGTTGAATTCGTAGGATTTGGTTTACTCCCCACCAAAGCACACACTGCAATAGGGTATTATACTCGTTCTATATTTCATGTTTGTAACACCTACATAAATTCCCTAAGTACATATGTATGTAAAGGGTGTTTTTTTATTGAGGTATAGAACTTCGAATTGAAATAAAACACAAGCAAATTTAATGTCCATCAATTTGGCTTTATTGGAAGGATAATTTTATGCCATTAATGTTTAAATATAATTTCGGGCATGTGGCCGCCGCGGCTGGCTCGAATAAAGCCAATTCTACAGGTCCAATTTTCAACCACTTGTTGGAACCACAACTCATCCACATTCATGCCATCCAATTCGGGAACAAAATAGTCGGTTATCATGGCTCTATACCGGTCTCCATTAACGGTAACTGACTCTCCAGCATTATTTCGGAAGAAGTATGGCCCAATGACTCCACCAGCCCATTGAGCACACCAAACAGTCAGTTTTTGTGGATGTAATGGCATAAAATGGACGGAGCGAACTGAACCATTACTTTCGAAATAAATTTGCAGGATTTGCAAGCGTTGTTTTTTTTTCAACCTGTTCATGATGAAATGGCAAACCAAACTAAATATTAATCACTTGACAGCTGACAAAATGGCCGCCAGTTAAAAAAGTGATGCCAACTTAAAGTTCTATACCCCAATAAAAAACACCCTTTATGTATGAAAGTACTCACTGCCCTGACTTCTATGGCTCAATAAATGATTCACGGATGATGTTCACCAAATCCCACAAATATTGTAAACTAGTAAGTTGTAATGCGCCTATGGCGCCCGTTAATTTGCTTGAGAAAGTATTTGTTACTTAATTTTAAAAATTTTGTAAAAAATATTTTGAGAAAACTATTTTGTAAAAAAAAATTTGGAAAAAAAATAAAATTTTTGGAAAAAAAATAAAATTTTTGGAAAAAAAATTTTTGTGGAAAAAAAAATTTTTGTTGAAAAAAAAAATTTTGTTGAAAAAAAAAATTTTGTGGAAAAAAAAAATTTTGTGGAAAAAAAAAATTTCTTGAAAAAAAAAATTCGGAAAAAAAAAATTTCTTGAAAAAAAAAAATTGGAAAAAAAAAATTTTTTGTAAAAAAAAAAATTTGGGGAAAACACAATTTCTGTACAAAAAAAATATTATTTTTTTTATTATTATTATTTATAGAATTATTATAGAATGCCTATTTAAATTCCTACGTACTGCGTGACAGAGTCAGTGAATCAGGGAATCAGTGTATCAGTGAATCAGTGAATCAGTGTCGAGGGTAAATATATATTAAGATTAAATAAATGATGCTGCTCTTGATGTTGTAGTTGGATTGTGACCACCACAAGTTCCATATAAATGTCTTTATACCGGTCAAATTTACTTTTTTGCATTTCAAATAGAAGTGATTTTTTTGCAGTTTTCTTTGAATTGTACGATCCTATTATAGGACTTCAGAGTGTAATCCCGTCAGCTAGGACACGATTAGTACAGTACTATTAAGCACGGAGGAGGCAACATAATGGTCTGGGGTTACTTTTCTGGTCAAGGATTCATTATGGATCGATTCATGTACCGTGACATAGATGCCACTTCAATTAAAGTTTCAACAGGAAAACGATCCTAAATACACCTCTAAAGTGTGTAAAGCCTGGTTGCAGAGCGCTGATTTTTTTAATTTAGCTTTGGGATTATTTTTCATTTTTATTTGGGGTATTTTTCAAATTTAAGGTTGTGTTGATTGATATTGCATAATGAAAAACCACCCCAAATTTGGGACAATTTTTCATTGGAGCGACTGTTCATGGAGCCATTGAATTACATAAACTTCTGGGATAATCAAAATACTCTAAATCGTGACCGTAGAACAACAAGGTTCTAAATGAAAATGATTGTAATCCATACAACTGTACAATAAATACAACTATATCAAAAACCAGCAAATGATCTAAGAAAAAGGTGCGCCTAAAACAATGACGTGCAGGCGGAGCCAATACATATTCAAGAGTAAAAGTGTTATCCGCTACACTAATATTTGGTGAAAGAAAATTATTATTTTAAATATTTTATTCATCGAGAAAAGAATCAACATTTTAAAAAAGGGTAAATACAATTGGGAGTTCATGGAGGTGTATGTCATAAGGTAAATTTACTGATCGGTTCAACTTGGTGAACCCAGTGCGATCTTTATCGACTGCATCTCAAGTCGTCTTCACAGACCTCCTCGTGGTAACGGCTTTTTGGCAACCGCCGAGACGACGACTAACGGCGAACCTTCCTCAGGTTAAGAGGTTGAAGTTGGGCTTGTAACCCGCTTCCCAAAAAAAACCAACAATGAAAGCTAACAAAAGAGAAAATACGGACTCCCCCTAATGTTGACGACCACCGCAAACGTTTATAGGACCATGATTTACGGATATGCACTTGAAATGTACGAACACTTCCCAAGTGCCTCTATCCAACTGGCGGATGTCCTCGAAGAATACAGAGCTGACATCACCGCAATTCAGGAAATAAGATGGAAAGTGCACGGCGTAAATAAAATGAGAAACTGGGATGTTTATTACAGCTGCCATGAAAGCTAGCACCAGTTTGGATGCGGATTTGTTGTGAACAAAAGACTACGTCACCTTGTCGCCGGTTTCACACCAGTGGACGAACGGCTGTCCAAAATCCGCATCAAGGCTATGTTTTTTTTATTAGCCTGATTTGTGCTCACGCGCCGACGGAAGACAAAGACGAAGAGACCAAAGATAAGTTTTACGAGCGCCTAGAGCAAGCATACGACCGCTGTCCCGGCCATGACATTAAAATTGTTCTCGGGGATTTTAATAGCAAAGTAGGCAGGGAAAACATCTTTGGTCCCACCGTTGGTAATTTCAGCCTCCACGATGACACCTCCGATAACGGAATGAGGCTGATCGATTTCGCCGCCGCAAGAAATATGGTTATTAGCAGCACCAGGTTTAAGCACCGCGAAACCCATAAGGCAACATGGCTGTCACCTGATGGAAAGACGAAAAACCAAATCGATCATGTTGTGATAGACGGAAGGCATGCATCGAGAGTGCTGGACGTACGGACTTTTCGAACTGCCAACATTGATTCGGATCACTACCTTGTAGCAGCCAAGGTACTCACTCGTTTAAGTGCAGCAAAACCCGTACGTAACAGCACCAAACGAAAGCTAGACGTCGAAAACCCGCAATCTCTACCGACAGCACAAGCCTACCCCACGAAGCTATCTCATCTCCTCCTGCTAAACCCTCCTCCTCACAAAGATATCAGCGAACAATGGCAACACATATACAACTCCATGACGAAGGCCGCCGAAGAAGAAATTGGATACCGGAAGCGGCAACAAAGGAACCAATGGTACGATGAGGAGTGTAAAGCAGCCACTGAAGTTAAGAACGTTGCATATAGGGCGACACTCGCGCCGATGGCAACGCGAGCTGTGTTGGAGCGATACCGAGAGTTGAGGAGTGAGGAAAATCGTCTATTCCGAATAAACATTTCTCCAGCGTGTTAGCGTCTGAAGAATCCGACGAAGAAAACATCCCGCAACCAATCGTAGATGATGGTGCTGAATGTCCACACCCCAACCCAGATGAGGTCAAAGCAGCAATATCCCGGCTTAAGAACAACAAGGCCGCCTGATGATTGGAACCTCAGCGTACTATGCCCAATTCACAAGAAAGGAGACATAATAATGTCAGCTCGACATAAAGCGAATGATCATGCTGGCAAATATATGTTATTTCGGGCTCAACAAACAATTCAGGAACAGGGCCCTATCTCGTCGAACTAAAATAACTGTACAACACTCTTATTCTACCTGTGCTTCATTGTGACGCTGAAGCATGGGTACTTACGAAAGCAGATGAAGCCGTGCTGGGTATTTTTGAGAGAAAAACTGGAAGAAGACCAGCAGAATACCGACTAACAACAGGTTGTAGAGCCAAAAAATGAGACTTCATCCAACAAAACGGTATAACAATTTACGACAGTTTAAATCGAATGAGAACAAAGTGTAGGGTAAAAAAACCACATTATATTTGTCACACATAAAATAAAACTGTTGATCAGAATGCACTATTCAGTAATCGAAAATCTTGTCTTAGTGTCAACAATAATAAAGGGTTTTCCAACAAGAGGTGTTAGTTTATTTTGAATTTTCGGTATTTCGGTAGCTGTCACTTTTGAAGCTTTTACTCTTTGACATTTGGCAAGTAGTAACTACGCCATTACTAAAAATGGAACGAGCTGTTGGGAGTTAGTGATGTGAAGAATAAAACCCATGCTCGTCGCTCAAGGTCAACTTAGAAGACTTGCTGCTGTAGCCCAAAGTATTAAAGAAAACCCAGGTTTGTCTTTGCTGATTGGGTCCTTGAAATGCATGTCAACAATCAAAATTGTAGCATCTGGGGCTCGGAAAACCCAAGAAATATTGTTGAGAAGGCTTTCCATCCTCAATGTGTGACTGTTTGGCACGGTTTATGGCCCGGCGGGGTCAGTGGATCTTACTTTTTCGAAAATGAAGTAGGATCAACAGTTACGGTGAATGGATTGCGCAATCGAGAGATGATTAATGATTGTTTATGGTCGGAGTTGGATGGTATTGATCTGGACAACGTTTGCTTTCAACAAGACGGCACTTCGTGCCACACAAGCAATGAAACCATTGCTCTTTTACGGGAAAAGTTTCCGGACCGTGTTATCTGTCGAAGATGTGATCACAATTGGCCACCGAGATCTTGTGATTTAACACCATGCGACTTCTTCCTTTTGGGGCCACGTGAAAGATAAGGTCTACGCCAACAGCCCAGCGTCGATTCAAGACCTCGAAGATAGAATTCGTAATGCTATCGAGGACATAGGGCAGCCACTTTGCGATTTTGTTATGGAAAATTTCATGAAATGGATATGGTACTGTAAGCGTGATCGTTGTGGTATACCTTCCTCTTTATTATGAACTAAACATCCGACCATTCATCTCAAAGAAATCCATTTTTCTTCTTGGAGATGTTAAATCACAAGATCCTTGTTATCTCTTGAAGAGGTGATCACACTCTTCGAGAGATAACACGGTCCGGAAACTTTATAATTTTGCGAACTGTGACTGCAAGATTTTCATAATTTTTGTAGTGGATTTTAATAATTCCAATGCGTTGTTGAAAGGTGTATCGTTCTATTTTTAGTAATGGCGAAGTACTTCAGCTATGTTGGTCTGAGTAAACATCAATTAAACCGGACAAGTCAATTGCAAATGGCAGATCTATTTCCACACAAATAAAATTACCCCATTGTGCTCTCTTCAATAAATTCGCCTTCGACAATGTTAAACTGTGTATACCACTCTTTTAATGCTTCCCCTGCAAATGATTTCGGAGATACAAATTATACAAGTAGTATAGTCAAGACGACTACTCTACCATAGTTCTGGAATTAGACGCCCATGGGTGAGGGTATATGTTAGACGGGTCTCCGACTGAAATTTCGTTACTGGTTTCATGCTGTTGTGAAGCTTCTTGAAATTTGTATTCCATGTTTAAACCTTCGGAGCTCTTGCTTTTTATGATTACGGTACAGCTGGAACAGCTCTGCAACACTCCAGATGGAGAGTATGACGATGATTGCTTAATTGAAAATGAGTTGGAGCGGAAGACAAATGACACCTGAGGGATTCAAAGTCCAATAAGGGCAAACCACTGCTGCAGAAGCAGCTTTTTAAACTTAGGGGAGCCAAAATAATTGAAGATTTATAAATGAAATCCCCACCCCATGTTTGAAACACAAGTGCAAAGGGTATATCCGCCTTCTCATCTCTTCTCGAAATCTGTGAGAATTCTTCAATTAGTTCCTTACTACCAAAAACGTTTCTCATATAAAACAGAAGCAACTTTTATAGCTCTTGTTTGCCGCAATTTCATGATTTCTATCACACATATATACACTCTCGATTGCACCGTCATTTACTCGAACCGTGGGGAAGAGAATGTCATTTTATAAATTTATAACTAATGGGTTAAAACCAATTACAACCACAAATTCATATTTACCAAAACCATGGGCAGCAAACATATTTCAAATTTAAATGTTTCCTTCATCCACGTCTCCCAGAAGTGACACTTCAACAACAAACCAACTGCTGCTACTCCGTGCACGGACATGTTGCGACCACAACAGGGAGAGAAAAAGGAACCCCAAAGACGTGGTAAGCTGTGACAACAGCCGTGTCATCTATTAACGTTTTTTTTAACCACCATCGAGGGGTGCACAATTTTATGATACCTCCTTTTATTGTTTGTCAATACATTTTGTTGTTGTCTTTTTCTTTCATAAAAAATGGATATAATTCATTGTATCGAATGTATTTCCGGTACGACTGCTAACCTCTATTCATGAGAACTGTAAAAGTATGGACTGACGTATGGCCAAATTGTGTACGTACATTTGTATATCTGATTATAATTATTAGTCGCAGTCGGAGACGCTGCCATTGCCGCAGACGTTGATGCTGCAACATTTCGAATTTGTCAATTTCCTTGTGGCACAAACAACCCCTGCGAATGGTACGAATTGGGGAGAGTCCAACCGACAGTAAAACAATAAATTTTATTCTATCCATTTTCACTTTAGACAATTTTTTGTATTTCCATTTGCAATTCAAGCGTAACTCGAACGATCCAAAAACTATAATCCAGGCAGACCGACACACCGACAGTCCAGACAGACACACAGACACATTCATATTTATACGGTGCACCGTGTACACATGTGTGTGTGTGTGTGTGTGTGGTGAAGGGAAAGCATTCCTACCACATGAATATGCAAATTATTCGTATCAAGGTGAGACCACCAGATGTTACTGAGGGATATGGAAATGCATTTCCCTAAAAGGGATTATAAGGAAAGTACGAGTACAACTTTGTGTTTGTTTCTAAATGGCACTTAAATAGTTACGAATAATGCGAACAGATACATTTTGTTGCATTCACTTCGTATTACCTATGTGGAGTATGTTTGTATGTAAATGTATGTGCAGCTAAATGGCATTTAAATGACTACTGACTATTGATCCGAAATGGCACAGGAAATGGTAATGGATAATTTTATTGCTCCGTTTTTATATGTGCATTTTGATATAAAATTTGGGAATTATAAAAACCTCTATTTTGAAAACACTTTTGAATTTCACACAGGCGGATTTGTACGCTTGGCTGTAGACTTATTTGGTACGAAAAAAATAAACAAGTGAAGGAAATGCATAGATGGGGTCAAAGAATAAATATAGCAAAAGAACAAAATTGAATCACACCGTGACATAAAATTACATTTCTTGGCTTGTACTTAGTTGTACCCCAGTAAAAAATAGGCAATGGGCCCGGCACGTGGTCAAATATGTATTGTTTCAGCATGTTTTGTTGTATCAGTAAAAACGTGCCCTGATCTTTTATAATATAATACCATTTATGCAATGCAGTGAATTTGTTTCTCAAACAAAATTGTATCCACACATGGAGTAACATTGGAAAAATCTTGTATCGACACCTTTTGAGCTAACAAACGACCAAATTTAGGTGTTACACTGAAAGCGGCCTAACGTAAACAATCGCGAAATCGTTTGCGCTCACATTTTGATGATGACACAGTAGACATCAGCTGTTTGACTCCAACTGGAGTAAGTGGAGATTTACACTTTTTTAACAAAAGAACACAAAAATGCAGATTCAGTGGAACATGCAGAAACAGTTTCACATTTTTATACACTCCATCATAGGATGGAGTATATACTAAGTTTGTCATTCCGTTTGCAACACCTCGAAAGAGTGATCTGCGACCCTATAAAGTATATATATTATCGGTCAGTGTAACATTCTAAGACATTCTAGCGATGTCCGTCTGTCCGTCCGTCCGTCCGTCTGTTGAAATCACGATAGAGTGCGAGTGACCAACGCTAAAAAGCTGAAATTTTGTAGGAAGATGTTTTTTGCCCATAAGCAGGTTAAGTTTGAGAATGGGCCATATCGGACCAAAGGGGAAAAAGTTCCCCTTTACGGGACTAAATATATTCCGGCCATAAACAAATTTTTCAAATATTTTTTTTCACTACATCTAAGTTCTAAGTTTATTTAATTTATAGATGGGGAAAAAAATCCCAAAAATGGGCTTGCTCATGGGTTCCGTGGACCCTTGGGGCCCAAAAAAGGGCCCATGATAAACATGCGCATATGGGTATCGAAGTGCAACGAAATTTACTGACGAACCCAAATATGCATTTATTTTCATGATTTGGATAAAATTTGTGATCGGGTTCCTGGGACTATCGGGTCACGAGCGGCCCAAAAACTCAGTTAGTTTTCTTATTTATTGACTTTTTAAGGATCCATGATGGAGGGTATATAAGATTCGGCCCGGCCGAACTTACTATTTGTCCACTTGTTCTTTAGTAGAAACGAAATCACCATAAACTTGCATGATTACCTACACGAATCGAATGGGCCCAAACCGAACTGTTAGTCAAATCTAAGAAATAAATGCATATTTGGATTTGTGATGACATTGAATTTCTTTTGAGTGCCCATAGATACGACCTTCTATTTTAAACAAATACGATGCTGGCCGTGGGGTGATGCCCAGTTTGATACCAATTCGTCATCTCGAACTACTTTAAACAAACAAAAAGGAGCAAAGAATAAGTTTCTCGTTAATCAGCACACTTTTGTTAATAACTTTCCATTTCCACCTATTTACAATGGTGTGCCATTCAAGAGTTACAATTCACGGAACATAAGTCAATGATTTATTTCAATCTAAAATTATACACTTACAAAACATTACACAATCGAACAACAGACAAAATGGCCAAAGTGGTATCAATTCATAATTTTACAAACCTCCAACAATAGATTCCATAATAACACTTTTTAATTTGCTTCCACTTTTCAACGCAACTGATATTTACCGCGAATTTTGACAAAACAAATTGACGTCTAATCAGCTGACTTCGATGGCGTGCCAACAAAAAGGTATTGCCTCCCTGATTAATTCCGACAAAGATTTTTTTCTGATGGGGGTCTACAAATTTCGGAAATCAACAATAAAAACATTGACTTTATACCAAAAAAATAAAAATTGTGACCATAGTGCGCTGTAATTTATGGGTCCTGCTTAGTATGTTGGCTAATGATATGGTGCACATCTCTTTTCCTGAAAGACTAGAGATTATTACCATGTGAGTGAGTTTAGGCGCACCAAGCTCCCATGGGTGCAAGTATCAACTTTAAGCAATTTTAAATTCCCGATGAAACTAAATTTAATTTAACTAACCTTTTTTCCATGTTTATCAGAAGCCGGTTATTGTAGCAGCGTCATTCATAAGAGTGGTTCTTAAAATGAGTGTTGGTTAACGAAGTCGGCAAACAATATTCTGAAGTTTGTCAATCTGGATTTTGTGCGTTTATTACGATACAAAAACAGACCAGCATAATTTCTTGTTCGGAAACATTGCAAGGAAGTACACTGAAACTGTAATATGAAGTGTTCAAGAACAACCATGGTGTTACAACCAACATCCTGGGTGGCCTGTAAAAGCATGAATAAAAATCGGCACATTTTATTCGATATTTTGTTTGAAGAATCTCAAAAACTTATTAAAGAGTTGTAACATCCAAATTCATGTACCGCATCAGTACGAATAAACCCACAATTCCCCTGTTGGGCAGTTGGGAAAAGCGAGATTCTAAGCGAGCCAATGTATAATATTGTTGTTAATATAATTCGTGTTGAAAAAACGATTTTGTCAATCACATTTCATATGTACTGTGTTTATTCGCTATATAACGGGTCTTCCCAAAGAGACATCCTAACAACATGGGCAAATGAGATAAATATGATATCACCTAATTTTCTAATTATTTACCCCAATATGAAGTGGCATTTCCAAGAGCTCCCAATTGGACATTGGCCATTCTGAACGATTTGAGAGCATGGTCATCTCACGTGGAGGTGATGTGAACTGGCCACCGAGATCGTGTAACTTCAGTAGCTGCAGTAAATATAGCATAGTCCATCGCTATTTATGCATAATAGCGTACACAAATGACAGAATTAATTTGCATTAAAAAATCACCAATGCAAAAAACTGTTTTGGCATATACTATAAAATGGATAGAAGCAGGAAAGCCTTAGCAGCTACACCGAGCGAAAAAACAATATCAAATTGATATTTTCGTTAACGAATTGATATTAAACGTTAACAAAATGGGGCTAAGTGGGAAAAAATATCAATATGATATCGTTCAATATCAAATGTCTCGGTCGCTATTTTCTCTTGGAATAAATAAATAATAAATTATAATAAACTTTTTTCTTGAAAGTCAACCGAGCCATTTGATATTGATCAATATCAAATTGATATTATAAATTTTCAAAATGAAATTTTACTACAACCATACGAAAAAATTGCCTACAATCAGAACAAACATTTAATTGTTGTACTTGGTGACCGAGCGCTTTGATATTGATCAATATCAAATTGATATTATAAATATCAAATTGATATTATAAATATCAAACACGACGCTTACGTCGCATCAAAAATAAAATTAACAACAACCATATGAAAAAAGTGGTTACGCCAGCGTCAAAAAATATCATTTTGTGCAATATCAAATCAATATTTCAAAATATCAATATGATATTGCTATTTTTCGCTCGGTGTACGCTGTTGGTGAAAAAGCACTATTTATTTGAGAGAAAGCTGAAATTACTAAAACTATTAAAATATTTTTTTTAGTTTATTGCGATACAATTGCAAACAATTTGACATCAGCCCTTGATTGTGTGTGGTAGATTGTGAATGTATTGTCATAATGAAATAGCAAAATACCAGAATAACTGCATTTCGATTTTGTGAATTAAGTCTACTAATGCAAATCACCGCTGTCGTCTGTCTAGGCTCTAAGAGTCAATAAATATTGGGCATTTCGGATGGGCGCAAACGAATACCAAATTTCGATGCTATCTCACACACACTTAGTTTGATTTTAATTTAAAGATAGGATGCGCTTAATGAATGATTCTTTACATACACCGTATCGTACATAGTACCTGAATTGCTCAATTGTTACCATAACTACGACCCTTCTGGCACTTCTCAGATTTGGTACTTTCAACGTTTGAAGTTTGGGCATGTCCTTGCAATGACATGAACATTTTTAAGTAGGATGGTAGATACACCGGGTTACAATTTCAAACAAAATAATCTCCACTTTTGATATCATGATGATTGATAGTCATACCAGACAGTATGCAAAAGGATTGGATAACAATTTGGTATTTAATAGTTCAACAATATAAATGTTTCTTGGGTTGGTGAGTATTCTGGAAATTGTATTCAAATTACCTTTCTCCGATGACGAAACCCGTCCTAGTGTTAAAATCTCATTGGCCATCATCTCAATCCGTTTGACAACAACAGAAACTTGATTTTATACTTTCACTCTTGTAATGATCATCTTGCTTATGTAGTGTTCAGCTCAAAGATTTTCACACGAGCTAGTAGGATGTTCTTAGCCATAATTCCTTATGGTTACATGATGAACTTGGATTGTAGTGATAGATGGAAATTTGAAGGTAAATAGTAGTTGACGAACAAAAGGGACAATGACAGTAATTGGTAGGCTAGCTAGCAGTCGGGCGGGGGGTTCAATCATCTTTGAATTCGAAATCTACACAAACAAAAATTGTTGTAGACTCCCTATTTTTAACACGAAAAGAAAAACTTAATTTGGATGGACTGAATTTCTGACCAAACATCTAATGCCCCAGTCTGGTCATATTTGAGGGTGAATATAAAAAGAAGTATCAGTCGATGTGTACCGTAGAGAGTAATCTCCAGATGTTGTTGGAGCTTCAGCCTCTTAACCCAAACCCTACCTTGGTCCTAGTGACCTCAAGTTTGGACCCAAAATCCAAAAATATTCCATCATATTACCTTACCACCGTAAGAAAATTATCTGCACTTTAAATCTTCATATTAATACTTCAAAAGCGAATTATTTATTATAAGAAAAGTCATAATTCGGTGGATATCAATCCCCTGTAAAAAAATCATTAAAGCGAATCGATGTAGTACAACGAATACTCTAAAATGTATATACCCAGCAGAACTTTTTCCGATGTAGTCGGAATGTATACAGTGTTTGTATATGAGCCAAAAAATTGACTGCCTACACATCCATACACTTTCTCTATGCAAAAGTATGCACGCACGATTTTATCAATCGTTTAATAACTTCGTTTTGTTGTGTTAACAACTGCCTACTTCTCCGTAAACCTACTATATACATTGTTAATAGAAATGTTAGCATAGTCGAAATTAGACTGTTCACTTTCCTTCAAACCTCGTGGCTAGAGAGTGTATATGAGATACGAACATAACTTACGAAGATGTTCCATATACTTTCCTACTCTACAATGTGTCCCATGAAAAATGCGGTCATTTGTTCTGGAAAGTATAACAGGGTAGTGTATAGAGCACCGTAGTAGTCGGGTCTACTTTGTGTACAGGAGAAAACGCGTTTTGTGTTGTACACAAGTTCTGCTGGGTATGTATGCAAATTAACATTATATAGAATGAGATATTTCCTGTTATAGCATTAACCGACTGTTAACATAAGCATATCATGTATTGAACAGAGCGAAAATATTGTTAACAGAAGGTGAACATAACCAGTTGACTTGACTTTGATGTTTTTATTTCTCATATTTAATATACAATATATGAATCATGCGATTTATCGCTTACACCGTAGATTACAGATTTATCTAATTTTCATAGTAATTAGAAGATTTCATATTCTGAAATTACATTAATAAAAGGTAAATCAGGTAAATATTAATGACGGAAATTAGACACTTGCCAATAAAATAGACCACTCACCAATTTGCAGAATAACTTACAGATATAATCCGAGGCCTCGATGAACATTTTCCTGTTGTGATATCATTGCTGTTAAAATTAGAATTTCATTATAATTTTGCTGAGCAAATAAATTGATTAAAGAATTTCCGTGTTTGTTAAAAATTACAATTAGCGATGAGATGAGTTATAGAGGATAGTCATTGGTATCGTTTGTTCTTCTGATTTTGAATGGTCGATGATGCAGTTTCCATAGGGACAAAATATTAAAATAACCCGATTGGATTATCGAATTCGTCTTGACATCTGTTGGTTGTCGGGATATATTAGTACACGTTAGGCGGAGATTATCTTATGCGGGACAACTTATGGTCGCGCACTTATCTCCAACTCTGCCAACTGCTTTCCGGTGTAGTCGGTAAACTATTTTCCCTGGTTTATAAACGAAAAAGGAAAAATTACCCGACAGTATGTTGGTCTCCTTTGATTTTTAATCAATCGGATTGACTGGATTTATTCCGATTACAGTTGGTCACTTTAATTTCATCAACTTAAACACTTTTTTACTTTAACGTTTATAAAAAAAACTTTCTTCAATTGCCGAGAGATTGGATGTGCTGTGCTCTGTTCTGTTATCAAAAACCAAAAGAAAGATCTCCTTCTTCTGTGATAAAGAAGTAACACGTAGGCCAGTTAATATGGGAAGGAGGTTTTCGCCGCCCTTTCCTTTCCATAAGAAATCATGGCTAGCAACAACAAACAAACGTTTTATAAAAAAAAATCATGTTTTTTATTACCAAAATGCCTGCATACATTTCGTATGCAGAATGTTGACATTTTTAATTTTGGAAAAAAATGATCAAGAATTCCAGTAGATTTTCAATGATTTGGGAAAGTCAGAGTAAAATCGGTGATAACCCAGGAACCTATTCCACCAAACCACTTTCCACCTTTTCACTTTGCACATATCAAATTTTTCGTCAATTTGCAAATATTTATGTTCCTCAGAACTATAAAATTTGGTAATCATAAGTGTAAGTTGCAAAGACAATAATGATGACGCGGTATAAATATAATTATTTGCTATTTGTAGACAATAAATTGTCCATAGGGCCCACGCTAGGGATATTATAAAAAAATACTTTATTGTTTTGTAAACTACAAAAAACGTATGTTTTTCTTTAATCACATTTTTTTTTAATTTTGTATGTGTCAAGTGATAAGACAGAAATGCAAAGATGATTAAAATAAGACAGGGCACTTAACACTGAAGACACATTTATTCCGCATTAGAATCGAACTGTGGCGTGTGAACAGGGCAATGACCAGCTAACTTGGAGGTATTACTATAAAAGAAATAGAACCGATAGTTAAGGGAATTAAAAAAAAACATGGCTGGGATTAACATTTTTCTTGAAAACGTTTTAATGAAAGCTTTACTAAATACACAATATGGGTACAATTATGTGGGGAGTAGTAAAAGTATTACACGATTTGGGTTATCTATTAATATTTATTGACAGTTGTTTCATGTTATCACTTATTTTATATTTGTTTAAACCCTGACACTAAGGTATTCCCCCTGTGAATGCAATGCACTGTGTTAGCGATAGGAAAGGAAAGAGGGTGTTGTATTAGTTGACGTTGGCCTTGAATTTGATTATTCCACATGCGAACAATACGGATGAAAATCGAATTTTCACTATTGTCCGGTCGTCCTGTCAACCAGTCATTTGACAATGAACGGATGAGATTCTCTGGATTGCCGCATCCTAAATGTACTAACGTGAGGGACCAGACGACGGATATCAGACGAACAGATACCGTTGAATATTTATAGAATGAAACTGGATAGGTAATTTTATGCCATTAATTTTTAAATATTATTTGGGCTATGTGCTGAAATCTGGATCTGCAATCTGTAACTCCAAGTTTCACACATCGTTTTGTAGACACTGACAATGAAGACTAAAGACTCCGCCGACCCATAACGCGCTCAAAACAGTAATTTTCTGTGGATGTATTGGTGCTTGAACAAAAGCTTGTGGATTATTTACTGACACTTGTGGATTATTCACTTCAACCAGAAATTAACCTCCTTGCTGAACAAAATTTTGTAAGAGAAATCAAAATGAATTTGTTCGTTTGACCAACAGAAAGAAAATTTCCACATGGTACTCTCCTGTAAGTCCAAACTAAAAACAAAAAACCACAGATTTATATAATCTGACTCAAACTTGTGAACCTGTAAGAAAAACATTTGAACCAGTACATTTTGAAGTCAATGAATTTAAATTACAAAGTAAGCAAGTTTGTCGGACATCTCGTATACTGTGCAGGCCTTCCGGGAAACTTTGTTTGTTCTTGCAAGCCTTCCAGAAGGCCCAGTATATTCCTGTAAACACAATTTGACCCCTTATAACACTGTCAAGCTCACAACACTTGAACACGAAACTGTCAAATGAAAAATAGGAGGGAAGACGTCAAACGCACAGTTTAAATACGAACTTCGCAGGTCCAAATGTGTTTTATATTTATACGTATTATCTTTATGGGATGAATAGTATTTACACCAGAGTTCAGCAATTGTGTAAATAAAAGGAGAACAACTACCTTACGCTGATGCGTTTGTCGATTTATAATAGAAATTCTCGATTTTTTTGTGTCAAATTTGCTAATTTGAGTGGATCGGTTTATTTAGTAAAGTGTCTCAGCATAACAATCTATTCAACAGGGTGGAATAAATATATAAAAATGAAAATTTTATTGATGTCAACATTATTATTCATTACTTAAAGTTAGGAAACGCTTGGGTTCGAAACTTCAAATGCTCCGTTCAAATTTCGTTTTCACAGAATAACCGTAAAAACGTATAATATATGTCAGATATATGTTTATATAGATGAAAACACAAGGTAAGAGCACAGGAATACCAGCAAAATTCAAGTAAAAACTCATATTTTATGGATACTTCGATTAGCAAAGACTTCGAAAAAAATATAAGGTATACTATAAATTGTGGCTTTTTTTATAAACTTTTGTTTGCTTTTTACTCCGAATCGATCTGTTGTGGTTTGCACACTACAAAATGTATTTAGTGAATTGAAAAGAATTGCAGTGCTTAGTAACCAGCAAACACCAATTGCTGGTCAATTGTTTTTGTCTAAAACCTTCTATCTAACAAACCGTAACTCCCGCCTATAAAAAAAAAATGCACTTTAAAGCTTTTTAAAAGTATCAGTAATTATACGAGAAATAAAGAAACAAATCAATATAATATTGAACAAAATATCGTATTTGTTGTCCCCAGGGTGAACTCTTTTCTGGGCCAATACTCGGATAGTATTTTCAAATATTTTCTTTCCGTGTAAAGCTGAAAGATTGTACTTTGTTGAGCTGGCATTCCACAATGGACTTCAGATTCAAAGGATCTCAACTAATTGAGAGTTCGATTTACAGTTGATATACGATATTTGGCACGCAATTGGGAATTATATTCCTTCTGCTGGTTTGTTGGTCTCTCATGAACGCTTCGAGGTTATTACAAATTATTACACAGAAGTTGTCTTTTTGTTTGGGGTTTTTATTATGAAAGAGTCAATTGACATAGCTGGTATTTCAAATAATATAAATTATTTATTTTAAAAAGCTTTTATAAGAAATAAATAATCATATTCATACTTATCGAATGATGAGTATAAGCAGTATCAAAACAACTACAGTGAAAGCTCCGATGGGCGGATACCGACGGTCGCAGTGGTTTTGTCGGTCCACGGAAGGACGTTATCTACAAACACCAGAACTGATAATATTATTGAAATGTAACTGCTGTTAGTTGATAACTTACTTTTGCATCAACTTGGACCTTTTTCCAACACTAACTAGGCACATTGACAGCTGTCAGAAAAAGATTTTATTCGTTCGCACTTCGCCTATGATTAAGTTCAATTTCTTCTAATCTCGAAATTGGTTCTCTTGTTGCTCTTTTGCAAGTCAAATGCAACATGGATTGGGCTTGTATCGTTTTCTTCAAATTTTGGAAAACTTGTCCAGATTTGCTGCGAAAAATCTCCTCAGAAGACAAATATGATTTCAAACAAGTGGACAAATAGTAAGTTCGGCCGGGCCGAATCCATGGATTCGTTGCATTTCGATACCCATATGTCCATGTTTGTCAGGGGCCGCTCGTGACCCGATAGTCCCAGGAACCCGATCACAAATTTTATCCAAATCATGGAAATAAATGCATATTTGGGTTCGCGAGAAAATTTCGTTGCATTTCGATACCCATATGTCCTTGTTTGTCATGGGCCCCAAGGGTCCACGGAACCCATGAGCACGCCCATTTTTGGGATTTTTTCCCCATCTATAAATTATATAAACTTAGAACAATTTTACCAAAAAAAATCAGATGTAGTGAAAAAAAATATTTGAAAAATTTGATTATGGCCGGGATATATTTAGTCCCGTAAAGGGGAACTTTTTCCCCTTTGGTCCGATATTGCCCATTCTCGAACTTAACCTGCTTATGGGCAAAAAACATCTTCCTATTTCGTGATTTCAACAGACAACAGACGGACATCGCTAGAATGTCTTAGA
This sequence comes from Hydrotaea cyrtoneurina, assembly GCA_958296145.1. Lineage (NCBI taxonomy): Eukaryota > Metazoa > Arthropoda > Insecta > Diptera > Muscidae > Hydrotaea > Hydrotaea cyrtoneurina. The sequence goes on from OY282515.1 coordinate 61,247,052, forward strand.
ATGTTACACTGACCGATAATATATATACTTTATAGGGTCGCAGATCACTCTTTCGAGGTGTTGCAAACGGAATGACAAACTTAGTATATACTCCATCCTATGATGGAGTGTATAAAAACCGAAGCAAGTTCATGATAGTCCCTTGTCAGTTCAATTTGATGATTCGGAATCGCAATAATTCAATTTTTGTTATTCACTTTTTCAAAAAGCATTCAATTTCACTCAAATAAATATATTGCATTTTTGTATGTAGATACTGGCTTATGTGTATGTCCAAGAACATGAGGCGGATCAAATCCCTCTTCTCAATCGAACCTAAACGAACGGCACTTTTTTGCTTAAGAGTATGATGGTACCCGAATGCAAGCTAATAAGATCAGGGTTTTGTTATTTATTTTTGGAACTGTTATTGAAAAACCTCATGGTTTGTGACAAAATCGATTCCGAGATATTAATATTCAGTATTAAATTTCGTTGTTAATTGTAAATATTTAAAAATACAATCTTCCAAAGAAGTTTATAATATTGGGACAAACTATAATTGCAGATAAGTCGGAATGTTTTGCGAGTGACAAACTAATGTTTCCAACTGCCGCACTGTGGGGAAATTCGAAAAAGGTTTGGAAATAATTCTGCCACTTGATCTAAATAGCAGTTTCAAATATATCCACAAGTGTGAGTCATCGAATATAAAGCTTGTTTTTTAACCGCGATTGAAATTGTAAAAGAAAACACAGAAAATTACAATTTTATCAAAATATTTAAATTTGCAATTAACCGCGGCTCTTCATGACGAAGCGCAAATAGGGAAGTAAAATAGAGTCCAATGATGACACCAGCGTGTAAACCGAACGAACAAGTAAATTTTTGTATTAATTATCATAGTCGAACACAATTATATGCACCATAAAGTAAGTATAGTATACGAAACCAAAAGAGTTTCGTAGTTCTCGATAATATAAAGCCATACCGCGAAAAAAAATTTGTCCAACGCTCTCAATGATAAACTCTCAAAAAATTTACATTTACATCTTTTTGCTTGACCACAAAAAAACTTCTTTTTGGCGCATACGTCTTTTTCGCTTTTAAGGCTCGTTATCCTGCTCAATCGATCTAAGAAACCATAAAGAACAGATTTTTTTGACCAGTAAAATGATGAAATGAAATTCAGTCCATATTTTGATAAATACTTTTTAAAAAAGATTTGTAGATGCATCTTAGGTACTGAATTGAGTTGAGTTCTATGTTGAATGTTATGATCTACTAATTGTTAACTAGTTACTATATTAATAGGCAAAGTAATTAATTCCCTTTGGAAATTCAAAACAGTTGAAGCCTAATTTTCAGCCGATTTGAGCCAATGGCAATGGTGCAAAAAAAGAGTTTGTTTTGGATGGGGCATTCTGAAAAAAATGGCGATGACCGAAAGTTTATCAAGCAGGACAATTGTCTGAAGAGCAACGATGTTTTGGACCTAGTAAAATTAACGAGTATTAGCATATTTATGTTTATGCATTTGTATCATACATTTTTCATTTAAACTAAAAAAGTCGTCAGCAAAAAGTAGATTTTCTCTACTATTTCGTAATCAAAACTGGACTTCATTTTCCCCAATTATTTTAGAAAAAAGACGATTAATCGACTTTTCGTGAGTCGTCTTATACAACTAGAACCGATACAGTAGAATTTTACAAGAGATGGTGACACTTCAATTGTATTTTTAGCACAAATCGCTGAACTGTATGAAAAAATAGTCCAATTTTGAAATATTCTGGACTAAGGACTATATTCGGGAGGGACGTTTGATCGGATGCTTCATCAAAACATGGAATTTGATCAGTACCATTTCCAATCGATAAGGACCTCTTTGTAATCAACCGAGACCGGTATTGCAAAGTATAACCGGTGTTGGTTTATGGTTCTTACCAAATTTCCTGAATTGCGGTTTGTAACTTGCCTACAAACGTAGTTTAAGTTTAGGTGTTACATATTCAGCGTGGTGTAGGGCATTATTTTTTCTATGCCAAAGTTTTTCATAAAGTAATTATTTAAAGAAATTGAAGACCACATTTCGTTAGATATAAAATTTAATGATTTGAACTCGCACAATGTACTTTTCAAATCCGTTTTTATACGGTCCACTTTATATTCTGAATTGCGATGGTCTTTCTATATAATAACATTTCCAAATAAAAGTACTGCATTCTGATTTTACGTGATTTGATTCGATTTAACTCGATGTGAAAATGTATTTTTATCCGGAAATCGTATATTTGCCCTAGATTAGAATGACACGTTTTCAGCAAACTAAAGTCACCCGGCAGGTAAAGAATTTCACGCAAATGTAGCTAAACTTATTGAGAATATTGTCGACATTGCATATCAGGTACGGAATGGGGATGGAACGAAACGGTAGCCACAGATCGCGTAATGTTTTTATTCTGCTCCAAAGCATTAGAACATCTGATGTTAATATGCAGTCGTTACCATTTCAATTAAAAAGCCTTGGTAACAACAAGTGGTTTCTAAAATATTTTGTACGAAAAGTTTGGCCCCATACTACGGCATTTAGAATGAAGCAACCAAAGATTGACCTCTTTAAGGTGACGTAGTTCGCGTATGCGCCAATAGTATAATTAGAAGAGACTTTAATTTCATTATTATTACTAGTTTAAGAGACCTCTTTTTGATTAGTCGTTATCGGTGGATATGTCTTTAATTGAATCCCACTCAAAAATGTGTGATGGAAAATCAATTTTGAAGTTTATGTTTCAAAATGAATAGATCACGTGAAACTGAACTGCCCTTTTTCGTTGGCTCGAGTGAATGAACCACCGCATTTGTAAGATTTATTTCATTTAAAATTCAAAAATAAACTTGAATTTTATGGAGTTTTTTTTTCGGTACGAATGTCAGTGTTTGTTAATAATTTATGGATGTGCTCTCATATTTTTAAATGTTCTGTGTACCTACCAACACATGAATGGGATGTTTGGTGTGGAGTTGTGTAAATTTGAAATATAAAATAATTATGAGTTTTTTAGGGCTCATATATTTCGAGAGTGTAGATTTTATGATAAAAACAAAACATCCAAACACTCGGAGATATAATTATTTATGTCACTTCATTCTCACCGACGCGTCGGTTTTTGGGCTGCTTTGTTTTCTTGGTAAATTTGTTGGTGTTTCGTTCGAAAAATTCTGTTTCGAACAATTTATTTGGTCTTAATGGTCAGAGACGTTGGTCCGTCCGTCTGTACAATGGTTGGTCTCTGGATTGTTACCTTGTAAAACACAATGTGATGAATACTCAAAGCAAAACAAACACGAAAGAATGCATGTCTTTTGCATCCAAAAGTCATTTTTAACAATTGGACACGATAGTCGTCGACGAGATAAAAAACAAAGACATCGTCCATCCATCCATCGTCGTCGTCGTCGCCGACAACCAAACAAAGATGCTTCCATCCGATAACAATCAGAGTTAGTTTGTGAACAACCCAACTGAGAGCAGCATAGCATCATCATCATTTGTTTCATTTCATTCCATTTCTTCATTTGTTATTTATTCATTTGATGGCTTGTAGTTTTGGACTTTTTGTTTGAACTTTTCTCGACTTGGCTTGGAGTGGCTGTTGGTTGCTGGCTGCTGGAGCTGTGTTTCATCTTCTGTGGTTTGGTTGGGAATCGTTCGTTCGTGCGACTGGTGGTGATGGTTCAGGAGACGAAAAACACTGTAGTAAGAAACTTTTGATAACAGAATTTATATTTAATGAAATTGTTGGTGGAGCTTTTACAAATGTTTTCGTGGTATCCTCTTAACCTTTTGTGTTCTTAACTGGAACTGTAACATGATCGTTTTACGGCTTTCGTAAGTATTATAGCCCTGTCCTCTATCAACTCGTCGAATTCTGGATGTATGTTAATTTCTTTTATTGATTTTTAATTAAAACTATGGAAAGTGATGTGATTGCGAGATATTCGGGAGTTAATAAATACTCGTGTATGCATGAGTAATCTGTCTGCTATTTAGGGAATATTAAATAAACTTGTCCCAATTCAACAACTTTTCCAATTAAATTGAAAGTTTTTCACAAACATCGTAGCTACATTATCAGTCTAAATGGAATTAGTCTACATGAAACAGCCAGAATTGAAAAGGGTAAATCACACCACCGGATGATCTTATCGAATGCTGTTTTGGATTATCGCATTATCTCTGTTGTTTCGAAACAGAATACATTTCATTCATTTTCTATTTCATAAAAAATCTCTTATATTTAAAATCAACAACAAAATCCACTCGTGGAAAACATTTTTCGACTGTTATTGTGTTATGCACAGCCTGTATTAATTCGTCCCATAAATGTTCAATGTCATTGAAATCAGAACTTTGCACAGGTTTACAGAAAGTATTTACAGAATTCTTCGGATCGCTATGCTGATCGAATGGAAAGTGCCTTTCAATACCGAGTTTCTTAAGACTTTCTTTCAAATTTGACATTAAAATCACGAAACACCATCAATAAAACTAGTTTCCACCACCTAAAAATTGTTCTAATTGTTTTCGGATATAGGTTAGTTTATAAGCATACTAGCTGACCCGGCGAACTTCGTTCCGCTTAAATTCGTTAATGCAACGAAAAAAATAATTCCGAGCATGCTGCTTTATATAACTCAGTCAATTAAAATTCTTTATTAAAAAGTTGTGTTAAATACAATGGAAATAACTAAAGTAAAAGAATAACGATGTGCTTTAATCAAACCGCAATGATTGAGTTATCAGCCAACCTTCCGCTTTTTCACTGAAGTGCTTTATGGTACACAACGTTTTTCGTTTTGTTCTCTGGCGCGTACACGTACAAAGCGGAAGGTTTGCCGACACGTGAGCACGCCACATACAATTGACCATGTGAAAAACATGGGAACTCAAGATTGATTCCACAAACATCCAGCGATTGTCCTTGCGCCTTATTAATTGTCATAGCGAAGGCGAGACGCACCGGAAATTGAAGACGCTTAAATACGAATGGCAAATCGTTCGCAATAAGAGGAATCCGCGGAATGAGAACATCTTCGCCATTGAATTTGCCTTATTTGAGTGTCTTCACAATCAAACGCGTACCGTTACAAAGTTTTGGTGCATTGAGATTACACAACAAAATTATAATTGAGCCGACTTTCAATTTCAAAAAGTGTGGCGGCAAGCCCGGGACATCCAGAGAATTTAAAAATTCTGTCGGATAGTTCGTGACTTCGTTTTCATCCATCACGGAGTCGACAGATTTGTATGAATGCAACTCACCGGAGATATCATTTTGAATGACGAAATTCAAATGATCGACATCCTTGTTTTTCGCAGCCAAAATCGCTCGTGCACTCAGCCAATCATGGTCAACATAATTCTGCGCGATATTCGGAAAAACCTTCATAATCAGCTCTTCCGGCGTAGTTGTAGTGCTGCAAAAATTCTGTGGAAATTCAATTAAGCCGGTAACTAATTCGACTGTAATCACGCCATTACCCATCGCCAACAATTGCCTAGAGAACTCCTCAGTGGACTGGTCACTTCGTAAAGCAACTCGCATGTTCGTTTTCAACTGCAATTTCTTCACGTATTGCCATAAAGCCGACGCCTTCAGGCAAGCGTTCAATTCATCTGCTGGAGTTGATCTTGGAATGACAGGCAGCGTTTGACAACAAAATCAATGCGCCACCGAAATGTCGTGTGTCATTCCGTAAATCTTTCAATGTGCGATTTAAAGCTTCCAATGCGCGTTTGTGAGCCATTGTACAATCTTCCAGGATTTTACATCCTATGTCCTTCCTTGGGCCAACACGAATTCATCAAGCCCAAAATCGTGAAAATCGGACGATCCGTTATAAAGTTATGCGTGTTTACACGGACGGCATTCTCTTTTATAAATATAGATTTGATCAATGCGGTTAATTTGTAGTTAAAATATTTGTTTCTTAACTTATTTCAAAGACAAACTCTAACACATGGATGATTGTGTCGTTTGACGAGGTACCCATTGTTTATTTGTTATCACACTTGATTTGTTTTTTAATTAATCAATTTCGCTTTCGGATTTTCTTCTAAATGATGTTGAATAATTTTCCCAGGTAGATTGTGTAATATTACGAGACGTTTTGCTAAATCCTTTAATAAACTTGAATGAATTCGTAAACATTGACAAATAATTTTGGAAATAAATAGATAAAAAGTACCCGGTTTCCGGTTTCTTGCTGGAAAAGGATTCCAAATTTCTGATCATGTTTTCTTTTAGGAATATTTTATTTGACTTGACAGAAACATGTTTGAGCTGCAGTCTTAACAAAGACGGAACCCGTCATATCATAATCTCCAAATTAAAAATGTATGTGTATTTATGGGATTTTTATGACACTATTTCTACAAATATAAGCCGGAATTCCATTTATAATTCTACATCTCAGCAATCATAAGCGCTACTGTGTGAACATTTTTTTATTGAGACACACTAAAATCTTTCAAGTTGGCAGCAATAACCGGGATTATAACTGGTAATGTACACATGAGCTACACAGAGAGAAAAACGTTACATCAAAATATTTTAAAAGATTTAACAATTAGTCTTTTCCGAATGAATTCAATGAAGACTACTTGAATAGTCTACTTTAAATCAATGAAAAGTTTTATGAATTTTTAAATATTAAAACGTAAACTATACTCATGTAACTCCAGTCATGACCGTGTTGGGTTTTTAAACCTATGTGGGCGTACATACTCGTATTATTTCGGGTTGGTGACTTTGTGATCAAAATTACCACATCGTAGGATGTGAGAATTCTTTCACTTACAAATCAAGATTTGCTTAAAAGAGTCACTGTTTTACGGAGTTGACAAAAAACATAATAAGTAATCGATTCGAAAACAAAGCAATTTGAAAAAAGTATTTCTAAAAGACGAATTTGACACAAAATGTGTGAAAAGTGTTTTTGTATTCTCATACATTTTTCTTAACAAAGGTTTTTTAAGTTTGTATCAACAGGGGGGTCAATATCCGATGAAAACTTTGTTAGCTGACATATTGCCATGAAATTTATGTTTGGCTTGGCATTAGAACAAGCCCAGACTTCTTAAAATGGTGTCAAAAATATCCAAAAGTGCGATTTTTATTAAGTTTGCTATAGTGAAAGTCGTTAAGAAGGCATATGGCTATGCTTTGGAAGTTTTTGATTTTCAAAGGGACTGGGGGAAAATTAGGGGTAAAACAATTTGTTTTTTAATTCGTTTAGATATGTTTATGAAAACTTTTTTTATGCTCTGAAACAACCAATTTATATACAAGAGTACAGTAGCATCTCGAAAATGTTAACCGAAATATCTGAAAGGTAATTAACTTTTTCGATCCAATAAATTTTCTAAGTGGTTTTTAAAATTGAAAAAATATAATAATAAACAAAGATATTTCAATGTTTTAGTTTTAATGATTACATGTTGCGCAGAGCTTAATATTAATTGCTGCGCCGTGGTTTAAAGCAGCAGTCTAGACTTGTTTGTTTTTCTATTGTGTAGTGGCTCTTGACTAGTCCCGTGTGGATACTGTTTGATTTAATCAATTTAGACAACGGAATGTCGTCCTCAAAGAACAGCTTGCTGCAATTCATTCTACACTGATTTCAGAAGCCAAATAACATCGCCTTGAAATTATTTTCAAACAATTCGATATCCTAACGTGTCCAATCTTATTGTTACGTCAAAAGCATTGCTACAAGTTTCCATCATCTGACTGTAGCATGTCAATTGGCTTATGTGCAGTGCAGTTAGCAATCAACAACAGTTCTTCGATAGTAAATATTTTGTCAGCAGAAAACTTGCGAAACTGAAAAAATGTTTAACATAATTACAAATTTGAAAATGAAACCAAAAAAAAGAGTTTACCTGTTTTATAAATAAATGATGGAACTAATTGAAGAATAACTGTGAATTCAACGAATCCGAATTGGCGTATTCTAATGGGGTTTTAAATCCCTGAAATCACCAGCTAGTGCGAACCATCTGCGTTCGCACCCAACAAAAATGGGAATTTTCCCTTTGCAATTTTTCGGCCTGGCGCGGTCTTCCCTTTTGCTGTGATCCTGATTTATCTGCGTTAAATGGGGTAACCGTTCCTAAGTTCGGCACGTACCAGTAGTCGACATTTTTTTTAATTAAATCATAAATAAATAAGAATAGTGACAGTTTAATATTCAAACAACATTGATTTTGTACAGAAAATACACTCATCTCTCTTTTTTTAATTTCACAATGGAGTGAGATGAGTATTTTGGCGTTAATTGATCGTTATTCGGTGTCAGTTTTTCAACAAGTGCGAAAGTGAATTTTTTAAAGAAGTTGTTTAGTGAATAGACCAACGTAAAAATGTATCATAGTAAATTCTAGATATATTTTAACCAATTGTATCGTTTGTAAGGTCAACCACGGGGCGATTACCGTGTCTTTTCATAAAATTCGCCAGCTACCCATCACTGGCATTAAATTTTTTTCCGGGGTGCAGTATGGCGATTTTTTGCTTAGCTCTTGATTTTAAAATTGAACCAGTCATTGAACAGTTACGATGTCGTTGGTTTATGAACCAACCTTAAGATAGTCTGGTTTATGTAATGTTTTCTTGTGTACTGTTTCATATCTGTTTCTCACAGCCTCTAAAATGGCATCTCGTTTTTTCTTTACTTTTGAAATGTCTACTTCAGATACACTAAAATCCAACGTCAGATGTTTCCATGAATACCTTGACAATCTCCACTTTCTGCTGTAAATCTAATCTGATTTGTGATGATTTGTTCTGTTCTGTTGACATTTTTTAAATAAACATTACAAAACGCACAAGTTCAAAAGCTCACGACTGGCTAACTCAATATTGTTTGACGATAAAGATACAGCTCAGAACAAAAATACGTTTGGGTAATAACTGTAAACCAAATTAGAGCTCAGGGTTGCACTAATAATTTTAAAAAACTTACCAAATGGCCACTTTATTAACAAAGAAAAGAATAATGGTTGATTTGAAAAAATGCGGCACGTGGACGCTGAAATTTTGTTAACTTAACCGAGCGGTTAAATTTTACGATAGTTAACTTTTCGATATTCTACTGTATATTGGTTACTATTTTTTTACCAAAAAAAAAATTTTCCAGTTTTATCATCTGTACGAATTTTTTAACGATTCTGTTTCCAAACCTACCATATTAACAGAAATTGATCTTCAAAAAATATTTTCTTTGAGAGACAACCACAAAGGAGCAACATAATTGGATAACTCTTAACCAACGCCTTACTAACGTAATATTGGAATAAAAAATAAGAATTTGGTGTGGTATTGTAAAATATTGCATTTGTTGTTAACTGTGGTATGTTAATTTCTGGCTTTCGAAGTGAATTAATTCAAATACAAAGTGCCTGCTTTTGTTGAATATGAATCGCAAACTATAAAAATATTTTTCAGAAAAACGAAATCCTACAACGAGAGAAATCGCTCATGGTGTGAAAAAGTGTCAAATCTGTAGGGGAACATTTTCGGTATTTCATAATTTATCAAAGAAATCATGATTTGATTTGTGACAGCAGTATCAGTCTATGGGGCTGGTTAAATGTATCAATAATACTTGGGATTATAAGATACATAATTTTGGGTAAATACAAAATAATGTAGAAAACGTTTTGATATTCAACTGCTTCAATATCATTCGACAATAGCATGCATTCTTACATGTAGTTATGAGCTACTTTTGTTCTTCATTGTCATCAATTTAATGTATAATCTTCATTGAATTGTTGAGATGAAATACGACAAACCAGTAAATGTGGGAAAATGAAGATGAATTCTGGAAAGTATTTTCAGAAAGGAAATGGATAAAATGAACAACAATGTCATTTTTAAAACTCAGCCAAAAAGTTGACATTTACACTTTCTAAATTGAAGAAAATTGTTATCGTTTTTCTTTCAGTGCAGACAAATGTATCTTCCCAGGACCCTTCAAAGTATTTTGTGACAAAACGTATCCATATGAAATTCAGCCCGACCGAACACAACGCCATTTACACCTGTTTTAGTATCAACACGAGTTCTAACGCAATTACATTAAACATTTTATGAAATGTCAACAGCCACTTGTACGGTCTCAACATTTTCACGCAATAAATAACAACAACAAAAATACTTCGGTTATTAAAAAGAACACATTTTTAAAGCTTAATTTATGACCAAGACAAAACGTGCAAAAAGCATGTATGTGTTGGGGGAATGCGAGTGTAATAAATTAAACAATTTCCGAATGAGTATTTCGAGTAGTCCTTGAAGAAATACAACTCATCGTGTGTGGTGCCACCGGGTGAATATGTGGTCTGTGGTATAAATGAAATATTAGAAATTTAGAGCAGCATAAAAACTTGGGCCGAGAAGAAGGTTTCGATTCTATACAATTGATAAGGGTTGATGCGAAGAATGTGAACAATTCTAATCTTGTATACCCTCTCATATAGATTGTTTGACATTACGGTCATTGGATCAAGGACTTTTAAATGAAATCAATGAATATTGTAATTAACAATTTTGATATTGATTTGATGTCATTTGCTCTCAGAGATTTTCTTCTCAGGTAATGACTAACATGGACAATCGTTGTGTCAGGGCTGGTAGCGACTAGTATTCAAACACTTCAAATCAAATCCGGTCATTTAAATAATATCGATATTTGTATTCAATTCACGATCACCGTCTCACTTCATGTATTGTCCCAAGTGTGGGTGTTGTCATTTAAGTATACTAATACACCGACCTGCGTTAATTCGATTAGCAGCGTCTAAAAAATCTTGTGGCCTCCAATTGCGTCGCCAGTGTTTTGATTTTTGTCGGATTCCAAATTTATTTGCCATTGGTCCAATAACAGGAATTGTTTGTGCGAGAAAGTGTAAAAAAAAAGTCTGACACGTAAAAGTAATAAAATTTAAAAAAAAAATATTTAAATTTTTTTTAAAAATGTCTAAGTTCTAAGAATTGATTTTTTATCTCATATCTCTTGTGATATTTTATTTTTTTTAGGTTTTTGCGAATTGAATTGTTATATTTTTATTCCTCTCATTAAAGAACTTGTTTGTTAGTTTTTAAGTAAACACAAATTAACTTTTTTCAAATATCAAAAATTAATGGAATTATCATTGAAACAAAATTTATACGTATTAAATATGAGTTTATTTTTTACGATATTTTCGTTGATTACAAAAATAACAAAAAAAAATATTTTTTAAAAATTTCCCATTTTCCCAGGAAGTGGAAACAGCGGGGAAAAAACAACCCAAGTCCTATAACACCTCAGAGATGAAAAGTATCGATGTACCGAGTAAAAAGTCTCCATACAATGTTTCGTTACGATTTTAAGTCCTATCTAGAAGGCACATAAGTATGTTAGATAGACCAACATAGCTTTTGGTGCTACGGGATTCAACATTTTACATAATATTGGAACTGTATTTTCAACTGTAATATTTCTTTAAATGATTATTTTAGCTTAAAAATATAAAAATATTTAAAAGCTTAAGCTTATAGGTAAATATCTTAAAACTATCAAAAAAAGTTTGAAGAAACCTTTTTTTATAATAGTAATATCATTCCATTTTCAGGCTAATCATAGAAAAGGAATTCTTGAGAAATGAATTTGTGCAGATTGCCGCTTGTTATGAATTTAATAATAAACAAGTGATTTCGCGTACTTCAGAAAATGCCTAACAAATTGCATTTAGATATTTTTTACACAAGAAGGATGTTTCCGTCCGGTAACCCCTACCCTTAAATGCGCGGTACCACAGCTGTTAAAGGTGTAACGAAAAATCGCTTTAAACTTTGTCTGTTAGAAAACCACATAAAAACTTTATATTTTTTGAGTGACTTAGTAAAAGATATTTACTCAATCTGAATTGCCATGCTGAAACATCACACAATTTACAAAAATATTTTCACGATTTTTCAAACCGAAATCTTCAAAATAAAATGTAATTTGCCACATATGTACATATATTGACGTTTTTTTTTGGCGGTTGGTTAAAATTTTTTGTTTGTCAAATATTTGATTAAGTCTGAAATAAGTTTGACACAGTTGTGTTTAACATTATCCAAATCTATTTGAGAAAACAAAAACTGCCAAATAAATGCGTATAATGTGAACGCATGACTTATCGTGAAAATATTTGATATTTTTTGTGGAAACACCCTAATATGTTTTCCCAAGGCTGTACGTAATATTAAAATTCTTTTGGTTTTTCATACTGCGTTGATGTGGTGTCGGAATTTTCAATTTTGAAAAATGGAAGTTGTTGTCGGAGTTCCTCTATTTGGTCAAAACTCCGCAGCCCCGACTACCACATTTATATTTTATGCACTTAAATATTCTGACCCAGTATTTTCCATTGACAATTGATTCCAATAAAGTAATTAATATTAACTCAAAATGAGTGCTGCCCAAATACATTACAAACAGATCCGATTCGCGTATAACGAGTGAAGCACTTCTCACTTGAAGTTGCATCCATTGGGAACTATTAATAGATATGTACATTTTACACTAGAGAGCAACTTGTGCCGATCCCAATTTAGATTTCCAATTGGAAAAATATTGCATGGTCCGAAAAGATGAGTAGGGCAATAAATTATCTGAAGCGGGCACTTTGCGAGTCTAATCAGCCTACACTTTAAAACATTGACATGCACACAAACAAATATACAAAAACCACCACATTGATATTCATATATAAATACATAAAAAATCATACGAGGGGAACATATTGACAGTCGTGGATGACACTGATAAATCTTATCGCAGCAGAATGCAAATTCATCGTGGATGTGAGAAAAATTAACCACATATACATACATGTTCACAAATACATTGATACTTCTCAAAACAATGCCCACGTGCAAGTTTTCAAAACATTCATATTTTTTTTTACAGACACGCACATCTACATAAGTATCTATATATAAAGATGTATACGTATTTGTCTCAAGATCTTTCAGAAGAAAACAAATACCTATGAGGACGCCAGCACAAGTTGTTGTTGTGTTTGCGCATACACATTAGACCGGGTTGCATCATATTTTGGGGCAGACTGCAATTTAAATTATGAGACTGGTAGAACTAATACAAATCATCGGTATGTACAGGTTGTCGAATATAAGTTTTAGACTGTAAATTTATTTTGCAACGTCTTGTCTGTAGGCAGAGAGCGCATTGCAAAAGTGTTTTTTAGAGCTAAAAGGTAAACAAATTGGTACATAATATACTTACATACTAACATCTCTGAAAATTTGAATTTTAGATTTCCATTGCGTAGGTCAATGGGCGTAGTTAAAGTATTTGTTAGCGCTAGAAGATTGAAAATGGGAACAAATAGTGCTGACAACGGTGTAGATTAATTTAAATGGGGGCAGTCAAAAGTTTGTTTTATAGGTAGAATTTTGAAATTCTGATCTCTCTCCTTGTCTCTTCCTCATTTTCATTAAAGACCTGTTGGATCAGACTGTGAATCCGTTCTACTCCTTTGCGGATGACAGCAACTTCTGACGTTCATACGCATGAATGACTCACTCACTCGCGAATTGGCTACGATTTGTGAGTGGGTTCAAATGAACAGATCAGTGTTTGGTGTCATACAAACGTTCACCTGATCCAGCACTGTCCTAAATATCTACGGGTGGTGAGGATATAGACGAATCAGATACTCTCAAAGTGTCAAAAGTAGCAATCAAGATTTTAATCTTTTTAGGCTAGGAACATCCGACCTAAAATATAATATAACTCCCATATATGGGCAGATGCTCCAGAGACATCTTTGAAGCTTTTGGACCGTTTACAGAGGAGAGCGGTGGTGATTATAGCATCTAGTAGGGTAACCAACTTTATTCTTCAGCCGAACCGTTCGTTTGTGGAATATTCTTCCAGGTAGTGTTTTTCCTGCTAGCTATGACATTCCTGCTTAAGCTAATGAGACATTTGGACAATTCGAAATATTTTCTAATCACAAACTCGTGTAGACAATTTGCATTGACTAACAAGATTTGGCCGCTTAAAACATAACGATTGAGGTCAAAAAACTGTACTAATAACGGCGCCAATTACGGCGACTTTTTTAAATTGAGTTCCAAAGTATCCGAAATCAAAAAGTGGTTATGCTAACAACATTTGGATGTAATATCGATGGCTTCATTTCATATTATGCTAAGTCTAAAAAGTAAATTTTACAGGAGACGCATTTAACGTTTACATTTGGAATTTCTCAAAGGCCGTATCAGACGTAGTATTTGTTTAGTGTGAAAATCGTGGCCTGTAGATTCAGTGATATCCTAAATGTAAACCACATACATGTTTTTCCGATAACATCATGTGAACATTACTACGACTCAGAGCAGTTAGTTAAGCGTCCAAGCAGACCTCTCGACATATCAACACATGATCTGATAGGGTCAAATTTTAATACGGCGCCACAATATAAAAAATAACGAAATACATATACGATATTGGCGGCATTAAATTTACTCTCATGAACCCGTAAAGATGGGCAGGACATATTTCTGCCCTTTGTTGAAATGTCTTCTCCGACCTAATGTTCATACATCACACATACACATTTACTGCAGCGTGGAAAATGTCAGCGGTTATGTTTGACGTGAAAACTCACGGCTGTCGTATAAATCGAGTGCGAGTGCATTTCTCCGCCGCCGCAGACGGTCGGTGTAGGCAGTCACTCCATTCGAAAATGCTGACTGTTGCTTGTCTTTCTTCAACGATTTTCCATCGGCGATAAGTATCTGACATAAATTTCATTTCTTGTTTGTTTGCAGCGAATGTTTGTGTGTGAGTGTTTTTAGTGAGTTGTTGTGCCTATTCAGAAATGAACCTAGTACTACCACACACACACACACACATACCCAAGTGAAGTAAGATTTGTGTTTCAGATTTTTTAATGCACTTTAAGATACAACCACAGAGCGTGGATAGCCGTGTTTCCCTCAGAATTCTCGTATACGGCGTTATAGTCGCGTCGTCGCATCACATCGCAGCACATATGACGACTTTTAGATCGGATGATGCTGATGGCTTTTTCATTCTATTTTATTTTATTTTCTGTTTTTTATTCCTCATTTATAGGCTCTTTATGGCCTTAGGTGTATTCGTGGAAATTACCATCTTAAATGTTTCATTGGAATCACTTAAAATAAAATTTACAACAGGTGATGCTCTAGTCTCCCATTCGGATACACACCTTCTACCTTCTGTAGCACATATTCGACGCAGAATTTGGGTACGGGCGGATACGTGTGAGAGTGTCTTCAGTTGCGCTGTCTATTTTTATTAGGAAAGATGAAGGCAGACGGACGAACGGAATAAGACTGAGATGATTTCCCAAATACACACTGGTGAAACTAAATGGACCTTGAGAGCTGGCTGATGAATGGGATTTTGGCTTGGATGCGACTGTTGAAAGCATTAGCGCTAAGTGTGTTCGAAATACTATGTGTTTTGAGTAATAAATTACACAAAAACAAATTTGAATAGGTTTCCTAGTGAAAGACATTCCGGTGATAAAAGCACAAATAGAAACTACAGAATCCAAAGATAACGAAATTCGTCAATGTCTGCTACGAAATGGTCGTATTTCAGTTTATGTCTCTCGCTTGATATCAGGCTAATTTGTTTATTAATTTCCCGATACGGACATGAACTCGCGACGAATGCGATGATGCGACTCAGGCAAAGATATATTTAGGGAGAGATCAACTTTCGAATTTTATGGAATTGGAATTGATTGTCGTCCGTAGTCACTCAATAATAAATTGGATGTGTCGGTATGGCACTGATAAGGTAAATATTTCTCAATGACAATTGCCGCCTAACGTGCCATGCAGTCGTAGGCGATAGCCATAGAAGTGATCGACCGAAGGGATTAGAAACTCGCACCTGAAAGGAATGTGCGACAGATAAATATTAAAAAATTTTAAATTTATTATAATCTGTTTAATGTTGTTAAGATAAAACGAAATCTATCTAATGGTGAAATGTGTAAAATAAAACGCCAATTATTATCGCTTGTCGAAATATAATAAAACAAAGTAAATACCGATTAAAAAAATGTGTACAGCAATTCTATTTGGTTTGGACGATTAGAATGAAAAACTTTGTGATTATTAGAGCAGATAATCTGTAAAGCAATTAAGTATAAACTGTTATACCCATTATATCTGTCAAACAGCTATAGAAAGCAAACTCCACTCCAAAAAATACGTCTGCAATTGTTGGTAACTTGGTGATTGTAAAAACGAGGATCAATCCGATAAATGGTCGCCAAAAATATGTGTACTAATAATAATGCATCTTTACACTGTAGTCTCTGCCTAATGATGGGGCAAACTTTTTTTTTTTTGTTGACTAACACTCAGGGGATGCCCCCTATAAATGCAATGCACTGTGTTAGCGATGGGAAATAAGGGTATTGGAGGGAGGAAAGAGAGAGTAGTGTTTGTTGATGTTTGGCTTGAATTTGAGAATGTCATAACAGGCAGCAAAAACACTTGCTGGAAGATTATTCCACATGCGAACAGTTCAGCTGAAGAACGAATTTACTCTATAGTGCGTCGTCCGGTCAACCAGCCATTTCACAATGAACGGATGAGAGACCCTGGATAGCCGGTACCTCCCATACAAATCTTCTCTTTCGCCAACTTTAGAAATCGTGTAATAATATCAATACGCCCAACGCGATTCGGTCCAAAATCTGTATTTACTAAAGTTTTAACTACATATAGTTTTCAAGAAAAAAAACCCTACTGTAATAAAATATTTTTCTGTAAATTCGTTATTTTATACATCCAATGGTGGTAGCCACGCTCACTTTTGACTTTCCGATACTTTGGAATATGTTTTTACTGAGGGTGAGAGTGTATGTAAGTCGGTATTCCCGACTGAATTTTTCTCACTGGTTTTATTTGCAGTAAAGCGGACACATTGTCATGTGAAATCGAAATATTGAGTACAACAAATTGTTCACTTATCCGACACTTGCTGTTAAGCAGTGTTTCACTTAAACTATGTGAACTGCAGTCATCCGACATGTTTCAGGCATCTGGATTGCGTTTATAAAGGGTGTTTTTTATTGGGGTATAGAACTTTAAGTTGGCATCACTTTTTTAACTGGCGGCCATTTTGTCAGCTGTCAAGTGATTAATATTTAGTTTGGTTTGCCATTTCATCATGAACAGGTTGACAAAAGAACAACGCTTGCAAATCGTGCAAATTTATTTCGAAAGTAATGGTTCAGTTCGCGAAGTTCACCGCAAGCTCCGTCCATTTTATGCCATTACATCCACAAAAACTGACTGTTTGGTGTGCTCTATGGGCTGGTGGAGTCATTGGGCCATACTTCTTCCGAAATAATGCTGGAGAGTCAGTTACCGTTAATGGAGACCGGTATAGAGCCATGATAACCGACTATTTTGTTCCCCAATTGGATGGCATGAATGTGGATGAGTTGTGGTTCCAACAAGTGGTTGAAAATTGGACCTGTAGAATTGGCTTTATTCGAGCCAGCCGCGGCGGCCACATGCCCGAAATCATATTTAAACAATAATGGCATAAAATTATCCTTCCAATAATGCCAAATTGATGGACATTAAAACGATTTTCTTGTGTTTTATTTCAATTCGAAGTTCTATACCTGAATAAAAAACACCCTTTACGTATATAACTATTCAACAAAAATAGTATTATGTTTTTAACCCAATGATAGTCTTCTTTCCTGCATATCATAACTATTTGAAAGGGTTTTTATTATTAAAAACAACACCGTTCCTTGTAAAGAAAAGCATAATACCAGCCCACCAGTTTAGGTTCCTGGAAGCTCATAGAACGGTAGAACAGGTTAACAGTTTGGCCCAAGAAATTGAAAATCTTTTTGAACGTGTTCCTCACGGTATTATACTTATATTCTATTCCCAACAAATATCCCCACTAGCCCAATCATACACAAATCCATGGCAAAAGCAACTTCGAGCAACATCAACAAAATCCAAAGAGTTCTGTCGAAACACTGCGGTTAATTAACGGTGCAACCTGGTATATGAGAAGTGAAAACATCCAGAAAGTCCTAAATATACTACTAGTTAATAGCTAAAAATGCAATTCAAGCCATCTAAATAAAGCACATATATCCAGATTAAGGTAGCCAAAAAATTAGGTTAAACTATTGCTAATTGTGGGCGTGGCATACTGTCAAACTCAACTGTTTTTTTAATTTCCGAAAAAGGTGTTTTTTTTTGTTTTTTATCTTATTATTTTATCTTTTGCGGTCTTTTTTATAATGTTGGTAGGATTATAGTCTTTAGTTGTTGTAAGTGGTCACAGCTTTAGCGTTTAATATTAGGAAATATTTATGAAACTACTATATTTTTCTCAAATTTAAACATTAGTGGAATAGAAGTTCTAGGGAACAAGACACATGTACCACCTGGAGAAAGTGTCTTCTGTAACCCTATATATACTTTTGTACCCGCGACGACTTGCGGGTAGAACACTTTTTTCATTTTAATGCAATTACTCTAAAAACCAGTGAAAACGTTGCAGTAGTGTAACCCGACTTATATATACCCTCACCCTTAGTAAAAACAAACAAGTCTTATATTAACCCATGCCAAATTTCAAAGAGATTGTTTAACTCTTCGAAAGTTATCGTGCGTACCAGCAGGACATCGGACGTACAGACGGACATAATTCAAACGATTCAGAAAGTCATGAATCGAATTTGGTTCAAAGACACCTGGTGTGTAATGTGGATGCTTCTATGTATTACACTTTTGAGCCGTATCAAATGATATATACCCTCGTAACTTTAGGGTAAGGGTATACAAATTCAAATTACGATAATTTAAAGAGCCCTATAAATACTCGTGTACAATGGTGTATTAAATATGTGCTTTAGGTATTTTATAGCTTATAATGAAATAATTAAATATAATACCTGCGAATTGAAGTAAGCTACCAATTAGAGCTGACAATGATAGATGGAAAAGTAGGTCACGCTTTCACTAACACGAAGGCTGCATCCAGCTGCATTATATGCCAAGCAATATCAACCCAATTAAAACAAGTCCCGACAAAATCATTAGATAATACCGATGCATATGAATATGGATTATCACCACTACATGCAAGAATACGACTTATGGAACACATACTAAAAATCAGTTATGGATTTCGGGTCTTCAGGATCAATGAAACCAACAAAGATTTAAGAAGTGCAAAAAAGAAACATGTTCAAGAGGAATATCGGAAATTTGGATTGATTATAGATCAGCCAAAACAAGGGTCAGGCAATACCGCAAGAAGGTTCTTTTTAGATCCAGAAACAGCATCTGAAATAACAGGAGTGCACTTAAGACTTATTTTCAGATTTAAAATAATCCCAGATCCAGAGAACTATCAGAGGAGGCTCAGGAAAAAAGGAACAAGGATTACAGATTTTATAGAGATCACAAAACTAGAAAAATTTCAGATCCGTTCATCTCCATTATTCGCAATCAATGGAAAGTGATTTAGATGAAGAAGCCAACAAGAACTACTAAAGAACAGAAATAGCACAGAACAAAATATGGAATATTTGCAGTCAATATTTGAGTCAAATGAATAATAATTATAATTGCCTTTCATTGTTATTTAAGTACGAAAAACATACTATTACTAAAACATAATACTAAACAGAACCTACCATTGTTACAAATGCTATTAAAATCTGTTGCAGTTTTTACTTTTAAAATGTTTTTAAAAATTATCACATTTGATACCAAAAAATAATCAATTTTTCTGTAGTAATAGCAAGATTTTTAGATAATTTTATTAACTTTTTTTTAAGTGTAAATATTTTTTGAGTGTAAACAAATTTGCAAATTGGACAGCAGAAAATGTGTAATTTTTCTGTAATAATAGCAGAATCCCCAGTTAATTTTACTATTTTTCTAAACATTTTTTTGAATATTTATAATTATTATTAAAATCCAAATATTAAATTTTTTAATAAATAAAAAAATAGTAAACCAATATTTCACTCTAAAAGTTAACCTACAATTCCTTAAAAAGTCCTGAATCAAGATGAACTAAATATCTATCCATTAAAAAATTACGCAAATATTTTGATCGGTTCAAAAGTTACAGAATTTTGGCCAACGAAAAACGATTTTCAGCCACTGTGTGACGTTTAAAACCAATAAGATGTTATAGGACGTTTTATGTGTCAGTATATGACTGTGCAGGTCCACTGCCTCTATGAACAATGATATAATTCCTGCCAACACGATGCAGAGGAGCATATATATTATATATATATTAATATATAAAAATCACGTGTCACTGTGTTGAATTAAATTTGTTTCTGCTGGTACGCGAATATTTCATGGCTATATTAGGATATAATTGCACATAGCTGCGTGAAACCACACATACACGATATATCATGAACTGTTTTCGGTTTAAAGAGGTGATACCACGACAATTAATAAAAAACCTTCCTACTTATCTACCTTTATGATTTAATAATCGCCATGGAATTTTCACAATATTTAACAGAGGCCGTCGAAACTGTCTTATGCTGTAGTATGTTACAATCGGACGAAGGGAAGTAGCCCTTCTTAACATTTTGATCCACTATATCTCATGAGCTGTAAAATATATGAAGATTAGATTTGATAAATATGCGGAAAAATACGTCCTGCCGAACAAAAATCTACATATGCCTTAATGATGTCACTACACTCATGGAATTTTCAGTGTATTATTGTTGATCTGGATATTAGCACAGGATATATTAGATAATCATCGAAAAAGCCATTGGAATGATATAAAAAAAAATTGCAAAAAATATTTTTGAGTGATGAATTTCGATAAAAACCATTTACGAAAAGAAAGTCAATCAATATTTTTGTATGTAGGTGGAAATCTGACGGGTCAGCTAGTAAATCAATAAAACATAGTTAACAAAAATTCAGGTTTTTTCATTCGCTACTTTGCATCCAGCAACTCTTCATTATAGTTGCACTGCAGGCGAAACAGAGCGCTTAGACTGAAATTTGGCACCAATCGCGATAGCGCAACAAGTTTATTAGACTGGAACACCAGACTAGTACAATACAATACTTATTCGGGCGAACTGTTGGTAATAGAGGCATACCATACAACCCACTCTAACGATTGAGGCATTTAAGAAGAATATCTAGCAAGTTATTGGTGAGAAAGTGCCAGAAACTGCTTCCAAAGTTTGGTTGACAGAATGAAGCCAGCCAAAAAACGTGGTAAGTTGTACATAAGTATTCCTTAAACATTCCATTAAAGAAGAGATGTGCAACTTTTACGTGGTGAAAATAACCGCTAAAATCTGTTTTGTTACGAAACTGATTATGCTGCATTTTTTTCTGACTCTTCCAATAAACCAGTAATATCCCGAAACATGTTTTCGGTTAAATTTTTTCTTAAAAGGAGTTGAGCTTTTATACCACATCAAATATACATGTGTTGGGCCTTAACGAGGCCAAATAAATATTCTGTGCAATAGACAGGCGTGGATATACGTCAACAGATTTTTTGTCCATTTGAGCCCTTAAGGATCGGACAGTACATTTTAATGAAATTATCCTCAGAAGTACAACCACAAAATTTGAAAAAGCCGCTTCGTGTGTTTTGGGATAAAATTGCACCAGAGAAATTGGTAAAATTGTATGAGAAATTTGACAAAAATAACTTGAAACAAAATGATATGGCCATTAGAGGGTTAATTGCATTTATTGGCATATTTCGTCTTTTGCTGAGCATACTTTAGGCAAATAATTTCCAATAACAAAGTAATATAAATGTTCTGCCAGTACATACTGTATAAGAAGGGAGTGTACTTTGCACTCGGATTTAAATCGGATTTAGTATCATAAAATATGGGAAAATCCTTAAGCTGTGGATAACATTCTGCTTTAACTGAAGTGCTACTGGTATTCACGACTTTCAGAGTATGGAGCATACAAAAGGCTTTAATTTAATTTATCCCGAATGTATTGGCCTGGATATCATTTCGATTGATCATAGTTTTCCATATTGGCCCAGATTTAATTTGTTGTGATTTTGTTGGTATTTTTGTTACGTATTAACAATCAAATCAATTTCCCCTTTTAATCTTCTTAACTTTATTTGTTTGGCTGCTGGCCCCAATTCCCCAAATACAAATTGTCGGCTTCGCAATATGTTTGAATACAAAAAAAAAAAAAACAAGAGTAACACCAGCATCAACAAAGGCATGGAATTGCAAATGGCAATCGGAATGGAAGTGGAAATAATAATAATAATAACACATACACATATGTACACTATGCACATACATATGTGTGAATGTGCGTATGTATGAATATGTTATTTAATAACTTTTACCCTTCAATAATAACAATAATCGCATTTGTCTATTTGCGTAAATGTGGATGTGAATCTGAATGTGGCTGTTCTATCCGTTCATGAACGAACGCCGGGTCCCTTTCAGTCACGTACTTATCATAAAAGTATTTACAAATAATACTCCATATGCCAAGACGTGACAATGAATTTTATTACTCCGTATTGCTCTCCTCGATTTTAAGAAATTGTAAAAATATCACAAAAGCCAAAGGTCGTTCATAAAGTGACAATAAACAGCTTTTCGAGACGGCACAAATCTTTTCCCCGTCATTCCAACCAAACCCAATTCACATGATTGCGAGAGACATCACCAACAACATGGAATTGTCAACGTATAACACCCATTTGTTTATCTGACGTTTTATTATATTTTATTTATTTTATTAAGGGACATGTGGTATTTGTATTAAGTACACATGTATATAAATAGTACATACGAGTACGTTCGGGTAACAGTCGTTTAACGAGGCGCCCGTTTAGCCTGCATTAGGCAGATGTGATTTCGCGGGTTTATCTGTAAAAATTTCCATCAGCCATTCACTTAACAATGTCTTTGTTTAAAACAAAAAATTAGATCCTGCGAACAAGAAAAACGTTTCTCAGTAATTCCCAAATCTGGTGCAGTGACAACAAAAGAATACTTTTGTACTAAACATTTAGATCAAACATGCTCCGTACTTATGGAACACAATTCAGTTGTAATCCTGTCAGCAAAATATTCCAAGGCCATGGTCTAATAGCTTGCTCGATATTCGCCTTTATGGCCTAAATTTGTATTACTTCCCAATGTTCAAGCGAAAGTCGATTCATTTCGTTCCACGGAGACATGATACTGACTTTCTGTCAATATTTCGAGCGAAAAAGATCTCGACTACTGTGAAATTGTGCCATGTTCCGGGTGATGATAGTGACATAAAAATCAAAATGAGAGTAAAATAATTAAAATCGCTTGTCTTTGATGATAGCGGCTTAAAGAAATTTGGTTTTCTTTTATAAATGAATGTTTTCCGAAAATTTTAATTAAATTCATAAATTGTAGATTTATGGTTTTTTGAGGTACCGACTCTATTTGGAATACTTTTTTCTGATTCAACATAAATTAGATCATGTCTTGGATATAGAGTTTTGGTTTTACCATGACTCTGTGTGGAAAATCGTTTCTCTGTATTTGTATTTATATATTCTGCAAGTAATTGTCCAGAATTCTGATTCAATCATTCTGCAACAATCATTCGCGTTATGGTAGGGTTATCTGTATACATATGATTACAGCGAGTACATTCATGTATAGCAAAAGAGACTACGCAATTGTCTGTGAATGTGTTTCAACTATGAAAGTGTGCGTACGAGTTTCGACTGACGAAGGAGTAACACATATTTACAACTATAAATTTGCAAACGAAAGTCATTCCCCAACGCCACATAGTCTGCGACCCTGCCGCCCGATTTGCTGCAGCAGTCATGGCGTAATTTTGGCCATTTCGCCATGGCTCCCACAGCCATTTGAAAATGGAAATATGCGAATGGCTTTCAACAATTATCTTATTGTAAAACGTCTCAGAATTGGGTCATGTTATTGTACTCGTACGGCTTTCATTGCTAAAATTGGCGAATTGGGCCATGGCAACGCCGTCGTTACATAGTTTAAGGATGCAGCCATTACAATTAAATATATTTCGTAATAAAGAAGGTTTTAACAATTTGCCGACTTTAGCGCTGGCCTCACTCGAAAGATGAATTTTAATCTGTCTGACATTTTATGCAGTACGGTCTTTATAGTTGCAAAATCGTTCCTTTCTTATGAACACTACTACAGTGAAGGGCGGCGTTATAGTAAAAAAAAACATTTGTTTCTGAGGAAGGACCTTATATGTAAATTGGAGTTGTGTGTCGAAAGGTGGTTCTACGGGTTTTACAAACATGAAACAAGCTCATAATAATCGTTATTATCGGACTCCACTGAAAAACAACGCTTTCCATATTTAACGTTTAATATTTTAAAATTTTGTAAAAATTATGAGAAATCAGCATTGGACGATGAGTTGATAAAACAGTTTTTATTAAGTTGCATTTCATCCGGCTATGAGATAAACATGCCCTTGTTTGAAGAATTGTTAAAAATCGACGATGAAGAATATTCTTCTAGCAGCGCAGATAGCGATTCATTATAATATTACATGTCTATTTCAGTAAATTCAATTTAAAAAAAAATACTTTTTAAAAAATGTCTTTATTACTAGCAGTGTCTGGTGGTATTTTGCCATTCCCAAACATGATCAAAGAGAAATAAAAAGATATGCATGCCATGTTTTATATTTTATTTAAGGTTTTAGTTTTATTGTAGTGCTATTGAATATATATTATTAACCAAGTAAATTTTTTGCTATAAGTTTTGACGAGTACAGGTGGGTGTACGCCCATTTTCCCAAATAGCCGGATTCCGGGCCGACTATAACATATAAACATACTGTGAAAATTTCAGGACGATCCGACGCTGTTATACGGTTTCTTTAAAAAAGGCGTTGACTTTTGAAGCCTCAGTATTTACAATGGCCAAAGGTTGCATTTTTTAAAAATATGTTCAACTGCATTAGAGTTTAAATAAAATGTAATTAGTAGCAAATGTAATGCTTTCAGTTTAAAGTTTACATTTTTTATTTTGGTGATTATTTGAGTTTTTGGTACAAAATATTTTGATAATTATTATTAACAATGAAATAAATTATTTAGTTCAATAATGTTTGCTTCATCTACTTCACGAATTGACCGCAGTCCTTGGGTATACGCATCATGTAGGTGATCTAATCCATTATCTTTACATAAGGAAGTATTTTTACGTATTTTTGTTCATTTCGATGATGTCTGATAGGAGCTGCATGGTCTTCCTCGTTTTTTTATCTGATGCTTTCAAAGTAACAAAAAATTCTGTATTTAACCAATCATCATTTCTTTCAAGAAACACTTTAACAGTTCTGTTAGCCATCTGCCAACATTTTTTAAACTTTGGTATTACCGATTGTTGCAAATTTTTTAATATGTATTAGTTGAATGTTTTCTTCTAACGAGAAGAGATTCTTATCACTTTCAATGTAGGCAAGAATTAATAGGCGCGGCGAAAAGAAGAAAGAAAGAATGTCAGAAAACGACAATTACCAGAGACTGTTGCCATATTGGCGCTAACATGCCGGCCGCCTTGAACGACCGGGTTAAGTTCCAAATTATAATACAAAGTTACAAAATTAATGTTTAATAAAAATACTTAAATTTATGAATATGTAATAAGAGATTTCCTTTGACAAATCGTGTAAATTATTTTCTTGTTTGATAAGAAAAGCAAAACTGCCGAAATAAAAAAAAATTTACATTTGTTTTTTTTTTTTTAATTTCTGAGTTGCTAAACATTTTTGCATGTCATTTGTTTATAGGCACGAAAAGGCAGCTGGTTTTGAAATATCTTTTAGATAATAAGTTAAATTTTAATTCGATGCTAAAACTAGATCGCCAACAGTTAAAATCCTAGTCAAAGTTGCGTAGGTGAGCCAAAAAATATTATATACTTCAAATGAATAAATTTCAAATCTGCTAACAATATGTACAAAACTCCTAAAAAAAAATATATTTCCCCAAATCTTTTAAGTTGAAAGTAGTGTGTTAAATAATTATTGCTTGACATCTTAGCTTTACGATAGATAGTTATGGTTAATTTCAAACATTTGCAAAAAACAATTATGAGATGCATTCACCTTATAATATCCACAGTTCGTCGCCTAGGTTCAATATCTTAGTTAGTATTTTTTTTATAAAAGTACACCTCTGCGTTCCTCTGTCATTAGTTTACATGGTGCAACGTAGGGTCCGCGTGGAATAATACTCAATTAAAATGTTTCATAAGCTCCCCGGTAGGCGGGTTGGTAGCATGGTTGCCCATCAGCGTGGATGTTGTGGGTCCGATTCCCATCAGAGGCTTTGGACTGTTGCTGCAAAAATCTAACCATATGGTCTGTGTCACCCGGTTTACCCTTGGATCCATTATTATAATATAAATTTAATTTGTATTGTTTAAATTTTGACCAAATTTTTGTGTGTGACTATAATGCGTTCATGAGAAACGTTGTGATATCCAGAGGAAACCCCACCGGTGGGTAGTTAATCTCTATTTTTGTCACTTGCCGGTATTTCATAATGTTTGGGCGTAAAATTTAGACCCTAAGCAAATGGATCCTTACAAATTAACCTATGCTGCACACACATGCACAAAAGTGGTCGTCATTGTACTTCATCATAAATAAATTATGCTGATATGGCAAACTCCAAATCGATTTACTACTACTGTAACTCTATCGTAACTGTAACTGATCGTCCTGGTATGTATTTCAATAATAAATATTCCACCTTCCTTATCTGAGGGCCGTATACCATAATAGGGCCGTAATAATAGGTGTTCAATCCTTTCATATTGCCTTCGTTGCCACAGCTTCAGTAAACATTTTCTGTCGAAATCCTAAG
The DNA here is from genome assembly GCA_958296145.1 of Hydrotaea cyrtoneurina. NCBI lineage: Eukaryota > Metazoa > Arthropoda > Insecta > Diptera > Muscidae > Hydrotaea > Hydrotaea cyrtoneurina. The sequence goes on from OY282515.1 coordinate 61,274,070, forward strand.
TGTGATGCGTGCATGCCTATGAGAGCCCTCATACCAGCCATTGCGCAACTGTTCCGACCGCCATGACAGACGCTACCGAAAACCGACAGCCTTTCTGACAGATCTCACATTAGTTACATACTCCACCCTAACGTTTAGTTTGAACCATATGTGAGGTGAAATGTGTCCCTTCTAGTCGCATCTGTCAGGTCTATGCGTGGCGAAGTTTCTCTAAAAACTTGCTGTGAATTACTATATTATGTATTTGAATTTAAAACATTTTCTACATAACACATTTTCAATATTTCTTTTAAATGAAATCTATTTTTGTGTTCAACTGCAACCCCCTTTCTTTTGTTTACACGTCTAATTAATACGAGTAGATACTCTAGTTAACAAAAAACAGTTCTGTAGAATTTTGTTCCATTTACTTCAAATTCAAATATTGTCCATTCATCAACGAGTGGATAATGTCAATTGGATTAAAATAAAAACTCTTTCTCTATTCAATTAATTCTATAATCAACACAAGACAATCAATTGAATTTAATTGATTAACTGCCAATTTATGTGTGTCACCACTCATTGGATAGTTCCCTAGAATACTTGCTGCACAATAAGACTATTTCTCGATTGAATAACTACCAAATGCAGGGTCGTACAACACCATTCCGACATATGTACAATAGATACAGTAAGGGACAAAATAATAGTGTCAGTAACGTAAAATAAAGTCTGTTGAAAATGTTATCCAAATGAAAACTATGACTGCAGATTTCAGTTGGTGGAAATTATTCTCTATCTATTCGCTGAATGGGAGTTGTTACCTAAATATACTCGAAAATATGCCAATGGCATGGAGGCTACTCCACAAACTACTTGCTGGAAATAGGTGGACTCCATGCGAACGACATATAAAGCAGTGCTAACAAATAATATTTATATCACTAACTATTAACGGTTATTTTTTTTTTAAACCTAAATTCATTTTTTACATTTATTTAATTGTTCACTTGCAATCATAAATATTTATAATTCCTATTCAAAGCAATCGGAAGTCACTGACCAAACAATGTAATTAAATAATTTAGCACAATAATTGCCGTTGCCGTACTCACCTTTTCTGAGTATAAACAAAAATATTGCAAGTTACCATATTTGTATGTCCGTAACTGTAGACTCATACAATGCGAACGATTAGAGCGAAGAACAGACGGGCACGGTCACATCTATCAATAAATAGTACAGCTACTGCTAATTGTATCGAAAGTTGCCGCTGCTGTTGCTGCCGATGCCACAAGCTATTGAAATTACTTTTCTAGTGCTAAGAAATTAAACAGAATGTTATGATGAAACTCAAATGAGTTCTTTCTGGTGACATAAAAACAACATATGTTGGAGGTCAAATAAGAAAAAACGACAGTGGAAAAAACATTTTTTAATTCGTTCACACCCACTATAATTTTGAACATCAGTTGGCGACAGTGCGGCGTAGGAGACACGTGGCATGGTATTCTTAAATTATAATTAGATCGTTATTGGGTCTCCACGATTATAATTGATGAAAATCTATCACCGTTTTTATTTTTGAACTGGAAATGTAGCACGAAAAACTTTAGACCAATATGATCTGGGAGACAACTTTTTGCTGAATTAATGTCAAAGAACTAACAAATACTTTCCCAAACATTCCAACATTTTCATTTCAAATTAAAAAATCCCATTTTGGGCAACACGTTTCGGGTAAGCAAAAAAATATATTTACTACTTTATTGTTCAATCATACAAAATCACACATACGAGTTACTGGTATTTTTCATATGAACTTTCAGACAAATATTTATATACCAACCTTTTAATATTAATCAGAAATCCTATAATTCTTATCGAGGATATAAACATAAAAACAATTCTTTAAACCAAGCCTGGCAAATTTAGCGAATATATTAGACAATTCATATGATGTTTAGCACGTCAAAAAAAATTATTTGCCACGTTTAACAGGGTGGCAGTGCCGAACAGCGTTATTCGCAAAGGCAGACGATATCAGTCTATTTGCAGAAGTAGTAGTTAGTCTGAAGAAGATGTAGCTTTTGGAAACATCTCATGTCGATTAGGTCGATTGTCCTCCGTATTATTTACTGGCTTCAAATGGATATAGCAGAAGAGTTAACATGAGAAGAGAAAAAAATATGTACTAAAACACTTTCTGAAAAATTTGTGACGTCCTAAAGTAACTTTCGTTCATTTTACATATTTCTACTTTTCCAGAAAATGTTAAATTTTTGTTCGTCCTGAATCCCTGTTTCTAAAGAATTTGTATATGAAGAGAGGAAAAAAAGCGCCCCTTTAAATAAATTGGAGACACTATTTTTGTACTTACTTGAAAGTTGGTAAGGCAAACATGTTGCATTGTTTTCGCAACTGTCCTCCTCCTCTGGGGACGAAAACAAAGCCAGAATAATTTCGAAATAAATTTTTTTTTTTATTTTCACATTACTACGAGGTAATTTGCACAGTCAGATAGGTCGAAAATCTATTGGTGTAGGTATTTGTACTGAGCCTTCCTCAATGCACTCTTGTATTGTCTAAGTTCGTCTTTGTAAATATCCCAATCCTGTGAAGCTCTTTTGATTCCTCAGATTTACTAGCTTCAACGACCACCATCATATATCATATATTGATTGCAAACAATCATATTTGATAGCTTAATATTATCAAAATTTATCCTGCTAAATCATGATATGAAATCAATACACTAGAGCCCCGACTTGCGTCGTCCCGATTTGCGTCGTTTCAAGTTGCGTCGCTTTTTAAAAACTGGAAAAATTTGATTTGCGTCGTTGCAATTTCAAGTTGCGTCGGTCCGAGCTGCATTGTAGATTACCATTTTTTGCATTTGCAGTGCCTGATTTAGCATCTTTTCTGTCTTTTAGCATTTTTACAACTTCTGACAACACTGATCGTCACCTGTACGCATAGATTAATAACAACAAGATGAGACTTTGCTCTCTTTAAAAATTGTATTTTTTCCAGAGGGCTCTGGGTGTCATGACAGAAAAAAATTCCCTTGTTTCTCTTATTCTTTCCTAAATCTAAATTAAATACAAAAATAGTTAAAATTGTGTGGTATTTCATGAAGAATTGAATATTCTATCTGAACTGACCATTTTATATTCGTTTTTTGTGTAACTTTCAATGTTATAAGCAAAAGAGAATATTGATTGAGTGAAACTATATGTACTTTGAGTAGATCTATCTGTACTTTCAAAGACCTAAAGTCAATAAGACTGAGCATATGGGAAAATAAGAACATTTTCCTGAATAAATTAAATTTTAGTGCATTTTGTATATGTATAGAAAAGGTGATTCGATTTGCGTCGTTTCGAGTTGCGTCGCGTTCCTCCGGTCCCCATTAACGACGCAAGTCGGGGCTCTAGTGTATATGATAATTCTGGAATCATAATGTGATAAATAATGTAACTAATGCAGAAGAAACGAACAAATTGTTTAGCTTAGTTGGACTAATAAGATTTTGATTAGTAAGATTACGATGCAATAGCGCCGTCAGACACATTTAATATAGTCAACACACTAAAAAAAAACTTGTCAATTTGTTCAGTTAAAACTAACAAAAATTCAATAGTTTTTTTTTTTTGAAAAACTATTAGAAAATTGATAACAATTTCATTTAAAGATAATGTTAAAATTTCAACCTTTATTTTTATTTGACTTTAAAAACAGGTTGACGAAATCTTCATACTTCGTCAAATCCCTGAAAAGGCTCATAAGACACAAAACGATGGCTGACACCTAACACGGTCGAGAAAGACCGATACTCCGGTGGACGCACCATGTGGAAAAAGACATGACAATCCTTGGTATGACAAACTGGAGAATACACGCAGATGATCGATGTGCATGCACTTGACTTGTTTTACTAAACAAGTCAAGGCCAACAACTAGTCCTACGAATATCATAATCAAATGTACAGACTAAAAGAAATATTAAGAACTGTAAATTAAAATAAATTGTTAAATAAATATAACAACAATAACTAGATATTGTGGGCGTTATTGTCCTTTTGGGTGTGTCCGAAAGACTTTCTGTGGAGAATACTGTCTTATATGAGGGCTTCTCTCCTTCGAGGATAGGAATTATGTCGTCATCGCGATTATATCGAACAGCACTCGATTTGTAGGACTAGGAAGACAAATGCTGTGAAATTAGTTTTTTTTTTATCCAATTTGAAATGGATTCAAATTTATCAATTCATATTATGGGATTTTTATGGAGGGGTTATCATCCCTTTTCCGGAAACGTCTCAATACTCCACATTTGTTCGGCTGTTCATAAATCAAGCACAATCGCAAATCTCATTGTATGCTGAGACCTTCATATGAATATGAATATTTTTTTTTTAGTATTTTCAAATTTAATTCAGAAGATAACAAAGCATTTTATTGCCCTCTCTGTGTATATCGTTCCGTTCGCCAATTTACTAAATGCAACGCAAAAAGAGCCAATCCACCCCCGATTGGGTGGATGTTGTTATTTTAAGTACTCATCGTTCCGAGCTCACAAAACGAACAACGCAGCATACTAGAGACGGGGGCAAACATAACAAAAAAGAAGTAAAAAGAGCCTTATGGCTATTTTTATTGAAAATGTTCACTAATATTTAATTTATCAAGCAATATTAGAGATTTAACAGATCTGAAATTTTCCGGTCACGTGACTATCGTTAAACTTTTCCGTTCGGTGTTCGAGCGTCTGTCCTTCCGTCCATCCGGCACAGATTGGGCAGACGTACGTACGCACTGGCGAACTGCCGTGTATCTTGTATTTCGTATCTAAATTTACATCTTAAAATAATATTGTGATATAAGCATTGTTGTCCTCCAGATAAGTTCGTAAAAAGGGGAGGGTTGGATTGGATGTTGGCAAAATTGCCAAGGAAAGTATTGATGTGTAAACGGGTACCAATTTGTGAGACTTCATTCAAAAGTTGTGTAAATATACAGAGAGGCTGCCGGACGGACAGACCCAAATATTTACCAAATGATTTTGCTGCTGTTATTCTATGAAAGTACGGAAATTCACAATCCTATTTCAAAAAATCGACTTTATTAAAGTGTATTTGTAGAGATTTGTTTGCCAAATCAGATTTGTATGTGTATACGAGCAAATACCGTCGCTTACAACATAAAATTAGGTAGTTCTGTGGAGGCTTACTAGATTTTTTCGGAGGAAACTCAATTTTCAGACAAATGCGAGGACTGATTTATAACTACGATTTTTAAAACAATTTATGGATGTAACTAAGTTCGCCTTCGGATGTGCGATTGCGAAATATTCTCATCATTTTGAACATTCGCATTCGGAGTTGGAAAAAAAATGTTTGGAATATCCGCTTTCACAAAAAAATATTTAAGTATTCGCTTTGTTATTCGAAAAAAATAAGTTTGCTTATGTTTCGCCTAAGGCATTACGTTGGGTTCCTTTTATAAACAAAATAATAAATTTTAGCATTCTCACAAAGTTTGGAAATAATATAAACTAATTTTAGTTTTTGCATATGAGAATGTGAATTATACGCATCATTTTGGATATACACTTTCGAAAAAAAATTTGATTTCAATATTCGCATCCCTAAAACAAGTCATATTAAATCAAAAATAATATGAGGGAAAACTTATTTTATCTGCTTTACAACGTTATCTAGTGTACTACATCTATATGTACATAGATTTTAAAATTATTTATTTATGTTGAGTTACTACTAATTAATGGTTAGTTCAATAGTGTCGGCTTAACGCGCACCTGCCGAATGTTGGCTCCATTTCACAGTAGATGGTAATGTGTTCAGTGGTATCCATTATTTTGAATGCCCCTGTATTCATTAAGGACGATTTGAATGACTAAAAGTTCACATATGTATATCGGTATGCGAGGAATTTGGAGTAACCAAATGTAAGATACGAAACTTACATATCTGTGGCCTTTTGACAAAACAACCTCTTTCAAAACCTGCAATTTTACAGGAGAACGAAAAAACTGTTAAAATATCTAACAACTTTGATTTTGAAATATTTGGTGAAAATGTGAAAGTGTAGTATTAAATTTAAATACTAAATTGATGTGAAGATATCAATAATTCTATTCTAATGCCAACAGATTTTCAGAAAAATTAAGAAAAAAAAGTTAGGATGTTTTGTCGAAATTGTTTTCAACAAAAAAATTAACCTACATTAAACAAGTTGTTTTGTGAAAATGGTTTTAAACAAAAACGTGATTCATATTTTGCGCTTATCTCAAGGCAAGTTTTTTTGTTAAAATGGAACTAATAAAAAAAGTCGAAATAGGTTATTTTAACAAATATTATTGTATTTAATATTACATAAATACTTGAATTCAATTAGACAATATTGGTACAAAATTATATTTCTATAGGGAAAACAAATTATAAGTTTAACAAAAAAGTATTCAAAAGGAAGGAAATAAAAACTGTAACTCTACACATTTTAAAAGCATAATTATATTATTGAATTACTTCATCTTCGTCAAGATCTGGGTGAACTTCAATGGGGATATCACATTCCGCCTTAATATTGTGATAAAAGCTGTGGTAATTTGTACCAATTAATGGCAACATATCTAACAAATCTTTCTTTTTATTTTGTGATACAGGCAAAGGGGAATTGTAGCTTTTGGCCAATTGGGGAGATGGTTCTTTACGGCGACGCGAGTTTATATCTAGCATCTGAAATGACTCTTCTGGGTGTAATGACAATTTGTACTGCAAAACTCCTGGCTTGCTTTTTTCGTATCTTAGCCATCGAACGTTTTTCCACTCAAACTTCTCACCTAAAAATCAGAAGATTAAAAAATAATATTGTGTTTAAAAGAATGTAGGTATTTAAAATTATACCTGAAATGCTATGTGACCTCCATGTATATTTGTCCTTTAGTAGTGCACGAAAATCGAAGAAATCCTCTTGTCTTAATTCATGGACAATATAATTTTTATTGGTCGCCGATATTAAGTTTGCCCAATCGTGTGAATGTTCAATAGATCCCAAGAAAATTTTTCTTTTCTTTTCTATTTGCGCATGTACAGTATCACACTCAAGATGCGTATGACCCACGACAAGAAATTTATGATCAATAAGTTGAATACTTGCGTGATCTTCCAAAACTTTCTCAAACATTGCGCAAAGATATGAGTTGCGGTTCTGACCAGGACATGAATCACTATATAAAACAATATGACGAACTGAATTTGGTAAATCCAACAGACATTTAAATAAGCAAGACCCAATATCATTTGCACCCCGCTTTGCAATGGTTTCGTTCCATATATAGCACAAGGCTTTTTTCGTTGCTCCATCATGTACGGTTAAGTTAAAAGTCCACAATGGTCTCTTGTAAAAAAACAAAGCAGCACGTAAATAAGGAGTCGGAAGACATTGTTGTAAGTCAAATGTGAACATTTTTATATTTTCACTATTTATTGCGAGTTCCTTATTTTTTTTCTTACTTTCATACGAAAAATCTGCATCGTCATGATGTTTTTTTTGTTGTAACTTCATCGATTTTTTTTCATCTTCGTCGACAGAGTTTCTTATTTTGGATTTAAAGAGTTCGCATGTATTACACAGATCAAGCTGAGGTTTCTTGAACTTAATATCCAGGGTAGTAAATATATCTCTATATTTTGATTCCGATACACAATCAGAGTATTTTTCAGTATATAACCGGTATAATGTTGCCAAGTTAAGACCACGTTCAAAATATAATTGATTTGTATGTCGACGACTGTAGTGACTTTCGTACTTCGGAATGCTGTTTATATGATCTATAACTTCATTATATTTATCAATCGACAGTTTATGGGGTGGATCATGTTTTCCACGTCTATCAGCTGGTATAAGTCCTCCAGAAATTCGTTTTATTTTATGTAAATTCACTGTTTTAATAGCCTGATTGTTTCTCCGTATATTTTTAGAAAGCATTTATGACATACCCGAATCTTTTGTCCATTTTTTTCACAATGGTATTTGTACACATATTGTCGGTTTCGTGGTCTCGAAGCTTTTATAAGAGTCGCAGTTTTCTTGTTCTCTATAGCAATCATTTGCGAAATAAATAGACGTCGTTTGCTATAGTCTCCAAGATTCCAATAGGTTTTAAATATATGTTTTTGTTCATCTAAAGTTATCTTTGAGTGACAATTTTTTAAACGTGGTGTTGGCTGCAAAATTTATACCACGCATGTACTCCAAAACAACTTCTTTTGATCAAAATATTTATTTTCAAGCCCACAAAAACACTTCTTTGCAAACAATATTTTACTTTTTATCAGTTTTTGTTTTCACATAAGAACTTCTTTTCACACAAGTCGTTTTGTCAAAATTAATGTTCTCTATAAACCATTTACAAATTTATCTTGTCTCAAACAAGTTACACATTTTCTAAATTTCAGTTTTGATAAAACAACTTCTTTGAAGAGAAGTTGTTTTGTTAAAACCAAATGTATATATGCAAACAAATATTAAATACAATTTAGATGTTTTGTCAAAAGGATATAACAATTTTATTTCTTGCATTTTAGAAAATTTTTAAACTCTTTCAGACAAGATATTTTATCAAAATTTTTTTCCAAATATAATGAAAGAAGTTGATTTGCCAATAACTGTAGATTTTTAACCAAATGGCGTAGAAATTCATGGATTACACCAAAAGAACCGTCTTTAAAATTTATATTTATTATAAAAATCTTGCAAAAATGTCTTGTTTCGAGAGAAGTTGTTTTGTCAAAAGTCCACAGATATGTACGTTGTGATTTTACTGCATGCAAATCATTGAGTTTTAATATAATAATTCGTGCTTACTGAAAATTGTTGTGTTTGTGAGAATTGCGAAACAATAGCCTTGTGTTGGTATTCTGGGATATAGAACATTTAGAGAGGACTTTCCGAATAAACATACACACATACAGTATAATCCCGATAATTCGTACCCCGCTAATTCGTAAACCCCGCTTATTCGTAACAAAATCCCGGTCCCTTGAAAAAATCGCGATAATTCGTAAAAATCCCATACATTTCGGTCCCCTCGATAAATCGTAAATTTTTTCCAGCGAAATGCCTAAAAACCTCTTATACAGGCATGTCACAGAAACACAAATCGACAAATTTTGAAACCAAAACGTTTTTAGCTTCTCCAGAAAAAGGAAATCGAAAAAAATTATTGATTTGAAACCCATGAGAAAATCTGAAGTGAAATTGATATCAATTTCAACTTAAACTCCAAATTGAAATGAAATTCTGTTCAAAATTAATTATGAATATTGCTTTTATTAAAAAATATACGAAATACGTTGAGTATGATAATTTTAACATCTTTTTTAACGTATAAAGTATCAGGCATGTCAAAGAATTGCCATCGCCTCAATTGTGTGATCTTGTCACATATAAAATTGGCAGCCTTAACCAAAAACAACACTTAAACCCAAAAAAAAAAAAACACTTAAACCAAAAAAAAAAAAACAAAAATATCTGAAGTGAATGTAAGTATTTGTTAATATTAAAATTAATAACTAATTTTTACATATTTAAAGGGGCAAGCATATTTTTGTTTGTTTGTTTACTTTTTATACACTCCATCATAGGATGGAGTATATACTAAGTTTGTCATTCCGTTTGCAACACCTCGAAAGAGTGATCTGCGACCCTATAAAGTATATATATTATTGGTCAGTGTAACATTCTAAGACATTCTAGCGATGTCCGTCTGTCTGTCCGTCCGTCCGTCTGTTGTCTGTTGAAATCACGATAGAGTGCGAACGACCAACGCTAAAAAGCTGAAATTTTGTCGGAAGATGTTTTTTGCCCATAAGCAGGTTAAGTTCGAGAATGGGCCATATCGGACCAAAGGGGAAAAAGTTCCCCTTTACGGGACTAAATATATTCCGGCCATAATCAAATTTTTCAAATATTTTTTTTCACTACATCTAAGTTCTAAGTTTATATAATTTATAGATGGGAAAAAAATCCCAAAAATGGGCGTGCTCATGGGTTCCGTGGACCTTTGGGGCCCAAAAAAGGGCCCATGATAAACATGCGCATATGGGTATCGAAGTGCAACGAAATTTACTCACGAACCCAAATATGCATTTATTTTCATGATTTGCCTAAATTTTTTGATCCGGTTTCTGGGACTATCGGGTCACCAGCGGCCCAAAAACCGTCCCTTGACAAACATGGACATATGGGTATCGAAATGCAACGAAATTTTCTCGCGAACCCAAATATGCATTTATTTTCATGATTTGGATAAAATTTGTGATCGGGTTCCTGGGACTATCGGGTCACGAGCGGCCCAAAAACTCAGTTAGTTTTCTTATTTATTGACTTTTTAAGGATCCATGATGGAGGGTATATAAGATTCGGCCCGGCCGAACTTACTATTTGTCCACTTGTTTTTAATTAAAATCACAGTCAAAGTCTGGAGACGTATCGACATTTTTGACGGCGGTTAAACCAGCTGTTTCTAATTTCAATGCTACCATATTTTTAATAGAAATATTCGATTTCCATCATCAAACCCAGGAATTTTTGAAGAAGCAAAATTAAAATGTTAGGTTTTGGAAACACGAATTCAAATCGATTTCGTAACATTTCTGTGACATGCCTGATAATTCGTAATTTTTCGTTGAAAACCTCGATAATTCGCAAACATCACTTCTTTCGTGCTTTTTTATGTAGCGGAGGCGACGCGTTCTTTGGAGGAAAAACAGTAAACCACTGACAAGTGATTCTATGCTCTCAAGTGGCGAAGCATTTGTTGTTGTTTATGTGTGTGTCTTTCTTTAACTCTCATTGTTCTTACGTTTCTGTAAACTGGCATTGATCGGGCATATTCACATTTTTCTGCAACTCAGTGAATTAACTTCCTGTTTCCATAAAACGAATTTGTTCGTTCGTTACAAATTGGCAAAATTGAAGGCGTAATAAAATGGATATTTGTCAGTAGTGACAGCTCATTCTTTTGAGATTGTGTTCCAGATGTCCATATCTAACATATATCTGAGAACCTGAATTGAATAATGTCTGAAGCCCATTTTTTAACGCTTCCAATATGGACGATTTGTAACGAACGAACAAATGCGTTTTATGGAAACAGGCAGTAAGTGGTGGTTAAAATAAAACTTTATATATACATACATATAAATATGTATGTATGTACATTAGAGCGACTCGCCAAAAAAAGTCTTCGATGTTCCCTCCTAAAAATTAACCTTGGACATTTTTAAGATGACATCTAAAATATTTTGGCTCCAGCTTTGATCTCTCGTGAGCTGGACCATTTTGAAAAGGTCTATATATCCAACTATATATTCAATTTGTCAAAGGACGATCACCCATGTCCTATTTTTAAGGATATTCTGCAAAAAAAAGTGGTTTTTGAATTTTTTGTTCGGAGTTGTTTGTAATAAAAATGGCAAATTAACATATTTTAATGTCTAGGCAATTTAAGTAAATACGGGTTTCACCTTTTTTTGAAATTCGTGCTAGTTCGCGTTTTGACAGAAATGCAATGGGGTGGTAACTCTACGTATTAAATAGGGCAATATGGGTATCAATTTTTTTCTTTTCTTTCTTTCTTTCTTCTTTTCTTTCTTTCTTTCTTCTTTTCTTTCTTTATTTCTTCTTTTCTTTCTTTCTTTCCTACCTTTCTTTTCTTTTATAAGAAAAAAACACTTGTTTAAAAGAAAATTTGTTTACATATGATTCAAGACTCATTTATTGCGATTTTGAAAAACGTTACAAGGCGATTTTAAAAACCGTTACAACAAATCCTTGCGTGATTCTATTTTAGTATACTGCTTGCGCGACACGATCTGGTTCGCAATATAAGCCGGACGATTTTTATCGATGACCGATACTTTCAATTGACTGACAACGTGTACAAAACGCTCAGTGCTTTGTGAATGGCAAGGAAATTCTGAAATGAATTCGTTAATAAAACTTATATTTTGTATGTATCTTGTCTTATTCGTTATGAAGGTATACGCTCCTTTTTGGTTTCTGATAAAAAGCCAGCCTCAAGCTATTAATGGAAGCCGACATTTATTTAATTACATTAAATGGATACGCGAATTACCGGAGCATATGCAAGATATAGTCCAAAGATCAGTGCAGATAAATGGATTTTTCGCCCATCCGGAAAACCTAATTTTGTCAATGATAACAGATGAGGGCAAGGACATACGACTTCAAGCCTACGAGATAATTTTAAAATCACGTGAACGTACCACCCAACAAATTCGACAATTTACTGTGCCTAAAATAAATTTTAATTGTGAATCGCTCAAAGCCATGATAAATTGGAATGAAATTGAAACTGGAATAGAACCACCTTGCACACAGTTCTACTCACAAGAATACTTGTTGAGTCTTCAAAATTCTGATGAAATTATTAATATTCCAGGTGAAAAAATAACATACAAAATATAAGTTTTATTTACGAATTCATTTCAGAATTTCCTTGCCATTCACAAAGCACTGAGCGTTTTGTACACGTTGTCAGTCAATTGAAAGTATCGGTCATCGATAAAAATCGTCCGGCTTATATTGCGAACCAGATCGTGTCGCGCAAGCAGTATACTAAAATAGAATCACGCAAGGATTTGTTGTAACGGTTTTTAAAATCGCCTTGTAACGTTTTTCAAAATCGCAATAAATGAGTCTTGAATCATATGTAAACAAATTTTCTTTTAAACAAGTGTTTTTTTCTTATAAAAGAAAAGAAAGGTAGGAAAGAAAGAAAGAAAAGAAGAAATAAAGAAAGAAAAGAAGAAAGAAAGAAAGAAAAGAAGAAAGAAAGAAAGAAAAGAAAAAAATTGATACCCATATTGCCCTATTTAATACGTAGAGTTACCACCCCATTGCATTTCTGTCAAAACGCGAACTAGCACGAATTTCAAAAAAAGGTGAAACCCGTATTTACTTAAATTGCCTAGACATTAAAATATGTTAATTTGCCATTTTTATTACAAACAACTCCGAACAAAAAATTCAAAAACCACTTTTTTTTGCAGAATATCCTTAAAAATAGGACATGGGTGATCGTCCTTTGACAAATTGTATATATAGTTGGACGCGTCCTAAAAAAACCTTTCTTATGATATCCATATTGTATATGTTGTTAATGCAACAGACTCTCAAATTAACAAAACATGCAAAAATAGACCCTTTTTCAAAATGGTCCAGCTCACGAGAGATCAAAGCTGGAGCCAAAATATTTTAGATGTCACCTTAAAAAATACCAATGTTCATTTTGGAGGGGGTACACCTTGCACGAATTTTGCTTCCACATAACTTGAGTCGCTCTAATGTACATATATTCATTATTGAATAAAAACATCGGTAATTCGTATTTTTTCTTTCTTCCCCCCGCTAATTCGAAAACCCCGCTAATTCGTAGAAAACGGTCGGTCCCTTGACATTACGAATTATCGGGATTTTACTGTATATTAATTAATATAGAGATTCGATTGCAATAGATGTTAAATAAACTTTATTCAAATTTGGACTTTTCAATATAACAGATAATTAAAATTTATATTGAAATGTAAGTCAACAGTTTACACAATCATAATTTATTACATTAATTTAACTTTTCTATGCAATTTTTTTATTAAAACTTATTAAGTTTGTATGAATTTGTAAATATTTGAAAAATTCTTCAGAAAATTAGAAATACAAAAGGACCGAGTTTGATTTACTACGTATTTTTGTTTCAAAGAATTGAGTTTAACGATCAACGGGTATTGTATATTTTTTTGCTCTATAAAAGAATTTTATTGACGATTTGAGGAAATGATGATTCTTTGCTGTGTTAACATGTACCATTCGTAATAGACTTAAGAAACACGCCTGTTCTACAAGAGCTAGTTCAAGAAAATACCAGCAGTCTATCATGGAGTTCCAAAAACCACACATAACACGTCTTAAAAAGCGAGCATCACCCTGTAGCTAACCCACCCCTAGAGATTGACAACGATGCTTGATCGGTCTCTGTTCATTTAACCCCACTCCTAAATCGTCGCCAAAACTGCGGTTGAGTGCCTTCCACTCATTTTGTCCAAGATCTCCAGAGGACTTGTTTGATGGTCAAATAAGTATGAATGACAGAGGTTGCTGTCGTCCATAAAATAGTACATTTTGTTCACAGGTCGTCAGTGTAAATAAGAGGACATAACCTTGTGGCACTACTGCGGTCAGCCTATGCTCGTTGGATGAGGCCCCATCTGTAACAACTCGTATAGAGCGATCCCCGAGAAAACTCGATATGAATCGAGAGAAGGTATTACCGACACCAAATGCAATAAGTTTTGATATGAATGCTCCGTGGCAGACCCTACCGAACGCCTTGGAAATATCCAGAGCATCGAGCTAGCTTTCACCAAGGCAGTGAATGGATCGATTCCATCGCTCCGAAAGGAACGCCATCAGGTCTCCAGTAGATCGATTTCTACGGAAGCCATACTGTCGATCATTAAGAAGGCCGTTAGACTCTAAATACTTAACAAGATGGTGGTTAATCATGCTCTCCATAACCTTGGAGAGCGCAGAACATATTGCTATTGGGCGGTAATTCGCAGGATTTGTAGCCTCACCTTTCTGGGGATCGGCTGCACATTGGCAACTTTCCAACGTGAAAGTGTAAATACCAGCACGGTACGAAAAGATTGCGCAATGGACGAGCTAGCGTCGCAGAGCACTTACATAGGAATACCACCCTGAAATACCACCCGGGACCGGAGTTTTATTTACGTTAAGATCTGCAAGAACCCTTTTAACACCACGTGTTCGAAAAAATATCTGTGGCATCGAACTACATACGTTCTGGCAAAGATGAATTCTTTGCAAATATTTCCGCCAGTAGGTTAGCTTTATCAACCAAGTCAGTGAATATCTGGTCATCGTTAACCAGAGTTGGGATAAAAGATGCATTACCCTTTTTACGAATGACCAAAAGTTCTTACTTCCACTGGGAGAAGAAAGACTTTTCTAAGACTTTTGAAATTGAGTCGGAAAGGGCTTCGAAGCCGTTTAGGGTTGACTCCCTTTCCAAATTTGGACTTCTATAAAGAAATCCGAAGTGTAATGGGTGCGATCCAATCCTCATTTTAACCCAAAGGAGATAAATTCTGGATCTTGTGAGTTTAAATGTTGCTGACTCTGAAACACTAGACCATTACTTATATATAACACAAGACCTCTGTGAGAAAAAAAAGAGGATAGAATGTGATGTGCCAGAAATGTGTGTTTGCATTAGGATAATTGTCGAACAGTCCGCAGAATGGCGCTATTGTATCTATATTATGTTTATTGACTTTGAGAAAACCATTTCACACGAACCGGGTTGGTCGTCGTTGGGGTGTAATATCGCTAATTGTCAACCTGTACTAGGATTCCAATTGTCGTGTGCTACATGGAACTGGTACGAGAGACAAAATTGCAGTCAGAAAAGGCGTCACATCTTTTATTTAATATCGTCCTTGACAATATCATCCTAAGTGACAACAGAGGCTCGACAGAGGCATAAGATGCAGAGATTGACTGAGCGGACGATATCTGTCTCGTTGACCACAGGCACTCTGACATTAAGACAAGATAGCAATGATCGAAGAAATTTCCACTTGAATAGGACTGAAACTAAACGCAAGGAAAACCAATACATCCACTGGATATCCTTTCCTTCTCCACAACCAACGACAGATTCGTAGGCGGAAATCACATTAGATCGGACACACACAACAGGAAATCGCCAGACGACATTACCAGAATGGCCATCGAATGCCACCCCAAAGGCCAGAGATGTATTGGTCGAACAGCCCAGACACGGGCAGCTTGACTTCGAAATCATAACTTCCAAATACAGTTCGAATGAAATAAGGCGTATGACACATGAAACAGGCGATTGGAACCACTCTGTTGCGGCCCTATGTGCCTTTTAGGTATTACAGGAAATAATGCACTTGGGACTACATACTCTACATACACTTTAAAACATCACACATTAGGTTGGCCAACCCTTACCTCCATGAATCATATCGAGTGTTTGGGCAGCACAAGCTTTCTTTGGAACTAATATAAAACTCATTGTGGCTTCACAATGTAAAGTCTATCTGTAAAACAATTTTACATCACATACTTATCAATCAAAGTCATAGAATAGCACATGAAAATATTCACATATGTGTGTACGTGTGTCTCCTGCCAGTACGATAATATGGTTTCATAACTACCCATTAACTCTAAATACCCGCCTGTTTTTCCAGATTTGTGACAGTGAAAATTGAATGTAACAATATATGCCCGTACTCGAGGAGGGATGTTTTCCCATCTAATTACACACTTACCCGTAATAATGATTTTCCCATCAATCTTTCACAAGATGATATCGAATCAATTCTCCCCATTAAGTCGTACATTCATAATTACTCGTATTTATACGACGTTTCAATATTCCCTTCCAGCATGTATCTCATAACCAGTGTACAATAGGGTGTCACAGAAAAGAAGACATTGCGTATGTAAAGTGGTGATAACGAGTTGAGATAAACAAATACCGCCAAATTGTCTGAAATAGCCATCGGTTTCAAAACTGTTAAATACATAGAATTTTTTATAAAGTATTTCTTTTTTATACATAGTTATAACTTTCAGTCTGTTCGCCTCCATTGTTTCATAACGAGATAGTTATTTGTAATTTGTTTGCCGTAGAATCCCATTAAGGGACAAAGGTCACTTTTCTCTAATCAGTGAACTGTGGAAGGTATTTGTTTTACCAGTTTTAGATAAGCATCATGGACTACAAAACTCGATTGGATTTTACTGGAACTTTGAGTACACAGTCTTGTCTATCAACAAATCGATCGTTGTGATGTAGTGTATATATGTATATGCAAACTTTTTTCGGAACACCCTAGTTTATATTGTACACAATTATTTTTATGTGTGAGAAAATGTAATTCTTAATATTTAATGTGTATTCGTATCAAACAATTATAAGGGCGTAGTGGACTTTTTGACGCTTACATTTAATTTCACACCACAAAAGTCGTTTATTAGTACAGCATTCCAAAAAAATGACTCCAGAAGACCCTTGAAGAAGTGATTGCGTATAGTCTAGAGCTGTTATTTTAATGTAAACATAAGCCAAAAGTGTAATAGGTGCAATTTGCATGATTTTTCAACAGAATTTTTTGTTGATCCAAAATTGGACACCAATTGGGTATCAGAGTGGAATAACGATTTGTCAAACTCTTGATAATACTTACGCTTCTGTCACGACGACAACGTGCTCGTTTGAGCTGATTTTTCACCGCCTGAACCACGTTGTTGGGGAAAAGAAATAAATTGCAGGGAGCCATGTCACGCGAGTACGGTGGGTGCTGCAGCAATTTGTAGCGTAGTAAATGCAATTTGGCCACGACAATTCTGGATGAATGTGCTGGTGAAACAGTATTAGTTTTATCCATAGACGCCGTGTATTCTTCAATTGTATAACGAATTTGTTCTCAATTTTGTAAACTTGTTCGTCTTGACTTGTGCCAAGACAAGTATTCTGGACATATTTACTCTCCGTAATTGTTTAGAAGGGATACCGTAATGTTCATGGGATCTTTCTTATTAGTGATACAAAGTGAGAAAACGGAAATATGTCGGTCGAAATTTAGCTAAAAATTTAGTAAATAATTTAGGCCAACGAAAATAAATACAGAAAATATAGTATAGTATAGATGTTTTTAATTTAATTTTGTTAGGTAACTTATTCAAGTGTTATTAAATGTAGAAGTCCAGGGTGGATCATGAACATTAAGAAACTTAACTAATTTTTTTTTAATTCATATCAATTATTTATTTTTATTCATTTCGAAACTAAAACATATTTAATGGGTTTTTTAAATTTACAATTTTATCAAAAATTAAGTCAAGAAAAACAGTAAGCAGTATGGACAGGAACACTTGGGGGTCAACGAAACGTATATTTTCTTGTATTGGGGAATTATAGCTCCAATTCCGTAATATCAGGACTGGCTACGTGTATTTTGCACCAACAGTGTTGAATGGGATTATCTTCCGACGAAGTTATGTAAAAAATATTTCTATCATAACTTCGCAACATGACCAAAATATATATTGGCACCTAGTATCGTAAACGTGCCTTTGGTACATCACAACACAAGCCAAGAAGCCCTGTGAATGATTAATTTCTAAGATCGGATACTGCTGACCATGCTGTGCGTAGCGGCGACATCAATTCATTTCATTCCATTTTCAGAGGGTTTTTCGTGGATGTTCATGGCGGTGTATGTGATAAGGTAAAGTCACTGATCAGTTTAATTTGGAGAACCCAGTGCGATCCTTATCGACTGCATTTCAAGTCGTCTTCGGAGACATCCATGTGGTAACTCCTGGGCAACGGCGTTTCGGCATCCGCCAAGGCGACGTCTAACGTGTGAGCGAACCTTCCCTCGGGTGTAGAGGTTGGAGTGGGGTTATCTATCCATCGAAAGCCGCCATCGACACGTCGGTAATTGTTTAAAACCATGCCCGCACATGAGATCTCATCAACACTTGTAGGCCTTTGTAGAATGACTCTAAGAGACACTAGATCCTCAGTAAAGGTAGGAAGCGACCTCTCAGAACCATTTACTCCTACAAGAATTCTTCGACATGGTGACGTGCGACTTCGTCAACATATTTATGGAGAAAATATTGGAAAAAGCAGAAGTTACTAAATCTGGCACAGTCAACAACAAAGGCCCTATTCTCCTCGCATATGCGGATGACATTGATATCGTCGGAAAGATAGAGCGATATGTTACTGGCGTTTTTTCTAGAATCGAGAGGAATCAGCAAAGGTGGGTTTAATGGTAACCGGCTTCTTATCCAATATCCCCTGGACACTAGAGCGTACCAGGTTACAAGTAAAAAAAAAAAAGTTCGCCGTACACCTTCGTATATGAAGTATTATTGAAAGGTAGTTTCAAAAAAAAATTTTTTATTTTTTTATGCCGAACGTAGGGGTCGCGCTTTTACATTTTTCTATATAACTTCTGCATTTATAAACGGATTTTAAAGTGTGATACATCGATGTTTTTGTCTCGACGACACTTTTTCTGCTGGGAAAACCGACATACTTCCTTAGGAAGAGTTTCATGATTTTATACGAGCTTTAATTTTCTGATATTAGAGTGGTACATTAGGGTAGTAGCAACTGAGATATGATGGGTAAGTACCAGAAGGGGGTGCTTGAGCTCAATGACTTCAAAGACAAAAAAATCGGCCTCGTCGAGACAAAAACATCGATGTATCCGTTTATAAATGCAGAAGTTATATAGAAAAATTTAAAAGCGCGTAGGGTTCGGCGTAAAAAAAAAAAAAAAATTTTGAAACTACCTTTCAATAATACTTCATATTCGAAGGTGTACGGCGATCTTTTTTTTGAGGTACGCCCTACTGGACACATCTGTTCATATAGCCACATGTTGCGTCCGACTTTCATCATGTTTGACACAGTATGTTGTAATGGACATATAACAAACAGGATCGCTTTCTCCAGCAAAGGTTTGAGAAAGTGGTGTACGGTATCAGCATATATTTTAAGGGATAATAAGCCTGGTCAAGGCAACTTCATCTGATGGTAAGCGATACTATGCCGGGTCAAGGCAATTGTGTTGCTGATTGTAAGCTGCTGTCCAGGTCTTCTATTGGTCTAATATATTATTTCCGATAAATAATTGCATATGGTTTATTTTCTATATTCCTATTAGAGGTAAGTTGGTTTTCAAAGCGAAAGCGATTGCCCTCGTCACAACTGTGTAGTGAATCAGAGCAGAAGGAGTCGAATAACACGCACTCCCATACAATGAACTGGGCTGCCCAAACAGTAAGCTCTTTCGATAGACACTGCTTCGTCAGCACATTCAATGTGAGTAAACACACCAACAATCCAAGAGTGTATGTATGAATGTATGTGCTAAATCGTTGACCGTCATAGCACATAGTTCTTGGTATTTGCGATATACAGATCATATTACACTATAGACGATGACAAAATAGTTGTGTGATGGAATGTTCTTATTGACAAACTCCATCTAAACATTTCCAGTCATCGGCAAACCGCAAACCACAAACCAATCATTCCAAACGTGCCACCAATTAATTTTGTGTGGCAATAGCTAGTCGTTAAGCGTTCTTGAGCTTCCTTCTATATTTCCTGCTGCAATCAAGTTGTACCTTTTTGATTTTCGAATAAATAGCGATGATTTGCGTGTTAACCGATATTTGAAGATGAATCTCATCGAGAATTCCTGTGCAATCAAGATACTTTCACCATATGCACTCGTACGGGTGGCATTCCAAAACAGACTCCTTCAATACTTCAACACTACACGCTGTCGTTGAAGTACTCGTCCCAACAACAACAGCACCACATGCAGATGAATTCACTCGCACAAAGAACTTGGAAGATGTCTTCCTGTTGGCGCCTTAACCAAAACACACACACACAAACGCATAGCTCAACTGATGGTTGGCTGGAAGAGGACTGTTGGAGGCAAATCGTGTCACGCCGTAAAACATTGTTTTTAATATTTTTTCTACTTGAACTGCTTTTGATGTTGCTGCCGTTCTGGAGGAGTCGAGAAAAGACGAATAAAGTCATTCCCAAGTGAACATCGCGATTTTCTGAATGTTGATTTTGTATATTAAAACGCCGAATACAAATCCACATACATGGATACCAGCATGAACACGATAGTAAACATAAACGTACATACGATTCTTCATAGAGGTATGTATGTGGGTATACATGTATATACATATGTATACTTATGTATGCATGTGTGTACATTTGTAAAAAAAAAACAAACATAAAATGTATGCAAATGAAATACATACATGCTGAACCAAAAGTACTGTATACAAATTGTTTTCCAGAATTGGTCGGTAACAACAATGAGTGGCGGCTAGAAGCGAGGGCTCTGCCAGGACAATGCCCGCCATCACAAGTAAAGTCAGCAACTTATTGGTCACACTGTGTCAGGTTCTATTGTCAGATGTTTGTATGTTCATTTTATGCAGAATTCATTGTAAAGTCGGTGTGAACATAACCGTTATTCATACGTACACATTCTCGTACATTTTCATGGCTTTATATGAATTCACAAATATGAATGTACTTACGACTATGAGGACGAGGACGAGGCCGAGGACGACTACGACTGTATCTGCATATTCGAATGAAAGTTCACGCATTCTACGAGGTCTACGCGAGGGAATCCAATCGGGCTGAATTTTCAAATCATTTCGGGGAATTTAAAAATGTCAATCCTGGATTTTATTCGTGATATTCGACTTATCGATCATTGACAACAAATGTCGTTTTACATACTTTAAAGACATTTTTATTTGTACCCAGCAAAAACGCCCATTACCAATTCACATTACACGGCAATCCCAGTGTACCTAGTCTATGCCTTCACCTGCAGAACATGGAATGTATTGTTTCGTCGTGTGACGATTATTATTATTATAATACAGGCAGTGTCCGCTTAGCGCGATTTCGTTATAACGCGGTTTCAACTGCTACCGGAGAAAAGCCTTCAACCTTGGATGAAATAGCAACTTTATCAGAAGAAAACAGCAGTGACAGACTTTTTTCTTTTTTTTCTAGTTAGTAGATATGCAAGAATAAAAATTATTTTTTTGTTATGTTTTTTTAGTTTTGCTTTTTAAATGAATGTTATTTTTTTTTTAAATAATTTTGAATAAAATTAATAATCGTAAAAAAAACTAAGCGGTGTCACGCCCTTTAAAAAATAACGCTATATCTGCCTTAATGGTGAATTTTCACCACAATATTTCAACTATTAGAGGTATGAAGATGAGATTTGGTACATCTGCTTTTGTCAAACCGAACCTTTAATTGTGGAGGTGGTGGTACTTACTTTACACTTTTTTAGGTCACATACAATGTACAAAAAATTCACCTCCACAGTTAAATAACCATTCTTGTGTCATTCCAAATTTGGTTTTAAAAATATCTTAATTTTTGACGAACACATTCTTTTTTTCAATATTGGCCATGTTTGCATTTGAGCACAGCTTTCTCTAGAAACCACAACCTCTATTATAATCATAGTGTAGATCCTGCTGAATTGGCTCATACAGATATATGTGTTCATATAGGCCTGTACACTAGGGTGGGTCAATTTGTATGGGAGGAAAAAATCAGGAAAGCGTATAGCAAAAATGAAAAACCAGTAGACTATTTTTTTTATACGCTTGGCGAGAAAGAAATTCGACCCGCCCAATTTACACAGTTTCCTGTCTATTGGCTCAATTTTGGAAGCCACAAAATAAGTTAGCCTAACCGAATATATTTTAGAAATATAGATTTTTCAAAAATTTATGTGGTAAATGTAAAAGCAAACGGCGCAAAAATATAGAAATTAGTGGTAGAGTATTTTCAAAGCATGAAGTAATGCTCCGATCTTAGTAAAAAGGATGGTTTGTCCATTTAAATTTTAAACGTAACATCCAAAATCGGGAGTAAATTCGATGTTGATGTCTTAATTAAGAAAGATTTTATTTTATTAAGCATTTTGTATTAATCGTTAATCAATATTATGGTATATTATTATATATTTAAATAAACTTATTTCATGTGTATCTCTTTTGCATTACATTATACACGGTAAGCCCATAAAAACAAATAGAATGCAGGACAACTGTTTTTTTTTTTAATTTGGTAAACCGTACATTGTACATGGAGTACCACAATCAGTTTGGCTGTCGCAACATACTCGACATGATCGCTATCGCTATGTTTGAATAAGAGCGAAAGAGGAACATGTACTCGCTGGCAGCGAACACGGCCGAGTAGCAACATATAATTATTTGAAGATTCTGTTGTTCGTATAAACGCGTACCATTTTTTGATGACACTTCGAGTAAGTGTACATCATGCATGTCAAACTCAAAGCCTAACGAGGGCCAAATAAAAAATGTAAAATATTATTTGGGCCACAAAAAAATAAAATACTTTAAATTTTATAGTAAATTATATATACATAGATTTATTTTAAATTTTAATTTTCGTTTATTTTTTGTTCTATTATACCGAGTGGGCCGCAAAGTCATACAATGCGGGCCGCATGCGGCCCGCGAGTTTGACACCCTTGGTGTACATGCTTTGACAGTACACGTGTACGCTACACATACAAATGGATTTGTGCAGACCTCTATTAGAAATGCAAGGCCCATCGCAGAGACAAACACTTTCAATTCTGCGTTTACTCTCCTGCCCTGGATAATTTTCCAAAACTCACTCGGTTTCATTCAATGTAGCCGCATCGCAATGTTCCATGAAGATTTCGAATCGAGTATTTAAGTAAAAATGCGGTAATTTTGAAATCCCATAAAACCCCGAATTAGTGATATTGGCATCCCTGGTCTAGAAATTTGTGTAAGATGTAGGTACCTACTCTTTATGCATATTACCTGCAAGGTGTTTGAATGAGTCAAGTGCGAATAAAGCAAACGATAATATTTTACATGATTATACACATGTATGTACAGTCGGACTTACATTTTATACACATCCATATGTATGTATGTATATACATATTTATGCACGGATATAAATATGAATTTGTATTTTCGAGCAAAGGAAAAAACAAGTAATGACGAGTAAAAGCGATGATAAATGCGCACATCTTTAAGAGTACAATGTGGTGAATTGAAATGTTACAAGAAGTTATGTCAAAAGTTTTTGTTTTTAAATCTGTAAATTTTTCAAAATGTTTCTCATTTTTCAAAATAAATAGTGTTATACATATATATGTACAGTACCGTGCAAAACCGAGCACATGTTTAGGAAATTAACTTTAAAGCTCCGTAAAAGCAGTAATACGCAACCAAATTAAATGAAACTTGAATTATTTTATTCGTTACTTAGTTCTAAACAATATTATCATAACTTAAAAGTCAATTATGGAAAAGATAATTCCAAAGAACGTAAAAGAAAGACGATTTGCTCACTTTTGCACGTTTCGCATACATGCAAATAGAAGCACCGTTAGTCTGAGCAAATACAAAAATATTTACCGTTATTGGTTTTGCAGGCTTCATTTGGAAATTTGTCAAATTTTGTTTTGATGCTAGTTGGAATAAAGTGTTTAAAGTGAGCTCATAGCCAATTAAATGAAAGCATGAGGAAAATAAGTACTCAAATAGAAAATAGCGTCCTGGTGTTGACGGAAACTGGGAATTCCTCCAGAAAAATAGCCGAAAAATTAAATATAAGCCAACGCACTGTGATTAATGTACAGAAGAGGCGAAATATTGTACGTGTGCCAAATGTTGGAGGACGCCCTAAACTCCTTTCTGATTCGGATGCACGATTAATGGAACGGGAAATGCGTAAGAATAGCTTAATTACACCCAAAAAGGCTGCAGAAGAGTTAAGAAAGACAGTCAGCGAGTGGACCGCCCGTAGAGCACTGCATAGAATCGGGCTACAGTCAGCTATTAGGAAGAAACAATTTTTGCAAAATTCATAAAAATTGGACCGTTGAGGATTGGAAACGCGTGATTTGGTCGGATGAAGTGAAGATAAACAGATTCCAGTCCGATGGGATATGTTATTGCTGGCGCCGACCAAAGGAAACCATTCAAAGGCATCATGTGAAGCAAACTGTAAAACATGGAGGTGGCAGTTTAATGGTGTGGAGTTGCTTCACCTGGTGGCATGTTGGTCCACTTGTTAAAATTAATGGTATAATGAAGAAAGAAGACTACCTGAATATTTTGGAGACAAATTTGCCAGAATTTGTAGATTTGAGTGCATATCCCGAGGAGGAAATTGTTTTCCAACAGGACGGTGATCCAAAGCACACCGCCAAAATAGTGAAGGAATGGCTATCCCAGCAAAATTTTCAGGTAATGGAGTGGCCGGCACAATCTCCCGATCTCAATCCAATTGAGAATTTGTGGGCAATAATGAAAAAGCGGCTAGGAAAATACAATAGGGCTCCTGAAAACATGGACGAGCTATGGCGTCGCGTACAATATGAGTGGAGTCAAATACCTGACAATTTTCTGCAAAATCTCGTGGAGAGCATGCCTAGACGTGTTAAAAGCGTTATAAAAAATAAAGGACTGTGGACCAAGTATTAAGACATTGGAAAATCGTCTGTTTGCGGAACGTGCAAAACTGAGCAAATTGAGTTAATCTTAAGTTCATTAGAATTCTGTTTGTTATAATTATGTTTTAAGTTATTTTTCAAAATAATATTGTAAAGAACTAAGTAACGAATAAAATAATTCAAGTTTCATTAAATTTGGTTGGGTATTACTACTTTTACGGAGCTTTAAAGTTAATTTCCTAAACATGTGCTCGGTTTTGCACGGTACTGTATATAAAAAATGCAATTATCTGGAGGGAAAAAATATACATATTTCTATTGTGAATTATTTCGATGCAGGTCTTTCGTTATTGGCTTTAAATTTGTACGCCCTTCATAATTGAAATCAAAATTGTATGGCTTCCGTAGAAATCGATCAACTGGAGATCTGATGGCGTTCCTTTCGGAGTGATGGAGTCGATCCATTCACCGCCTTGGTGGAAGCAAGGTCGTGGATCTGGATATTTCCAAGGCGATAGGGTCTGGCACGGCGCACTCATATCAAAACTTATTGCATTTGGTGTCGGTAATATCTTCTCTCGATTCATATCGAGTTTTCTCAGAGATCGCTCTATACGAGTTGTTATAGCTGGGGTCTCATCCACAAGGCTCTGTCCTCTCTCCTTCTCTATTTCTTATTTTCATTGACGCCCTGTTCAGAAGCAAATTTCAGATTAAGTTCATACAATATCTTGATTTCAGTTAACTTACCTGAAATTGGAGTTCCCTTAAATCTTTCTTGCCGAAACCATTCATATGTTGCGAAATCAACTTTTGGATTTTCGGATGTTTTTAGTGTACATATATCTGTGTTTAAGGCCAAGCATTGAATCAGTATCGGAGCAAAATTTTAAAATCCGATTTTTGTTTTTTATTAAATCGGATACAGTTTGAATACCAACTCCATATTTTTTAGACAACATTTTAAAAGGTACTTTACGTTTTGAGTATTCATTAATCAGCTCCATTTTTTCTTTAATTGAAAGAACCTATCTTGCTCTTTTCGCGGATTTAGTTTTTGATGGTGGCATGATGTAAGGAAAACACGTATCGACAGATCAAATTTCACACTGATGGATAAATACATATGAAATTTGATATGAAAATTAAACTTTCATGAAAAAGGGGAATTACCGAATTTTAATATGCCATTACACCTACATCTAATTTGTTGGCAGTTGAGTACACATATACTCTTCGAAACACAAGAAAAATATCGAAAAAAAAAAAACTTAGGGTCTACACGTGCATGTGCCAGTTCATTTCAAAAATGTCGTCGCAAGAGATACTTCTCGCATCAATTGCTGTTATGTGTGAAATGAAAAAATTAGTAGAAACCAAAAAGAAAAAAAAAATCACAGGAAGTACTGGGTGAAGCCACTGTTAATAAGAAGATGTCAGTACGATATTGAGGCTCATTTGATGAAGGACCTTATTTGGGAGGATGACGAGGACTTCAAGAATTTCTCCCGATTGAAAATTCATTAGTTTGAGGAAATTTTAAATTTGGTTTGTATATATACATATATTTGCGTATAAATAAAATTGTAATTTCATTATTTTTAATAGGTTGACGGAAAACTTAAGAAGATAGACACGTACATGAGAGCAGCATTAACTCCAAGAACGAAGTTAGCCATAACACTTCGATACTTGGCGACGGGAGACTCATGCAAATCTCTGGAGTATCTCACTAGTGTCCAGGAGCACTATTGGAGTTTTCATTCCAGTGGTGCTACGTGCTGTATACGACGCACTAAAAATAAAATATTTAAAGGTAATTACTAACAAATCTTAACATATTTTTAAATACACATACTCTACACAATATATGTCTGCATTTGCATTATTCATTCGTTCAAATGTAATTTGTTTTCAAAATGTCCATAAAACGAATTTGTTCCTTCGTTAAAAATTGCAAATTTTGGTTTCAAACCTTATTCAATTCTGGGTTTTAGCTATATGTTAAATATAGTAATATGTGAAACACAAGCCCAGACTCTTGCATACAGATAACCAGACTTTTGTTTGTTCATTATAATTTTTAAACAATTGAAATTCTATATTTGATTTATTAATATTAAATACAATAAAAATATTAAATTTATTAGGAACATTTTGTATATGTAAAGTAATTCATTTTGGAATTAAATTTTTTAAAAGCTTTTAATTTTTGATCACTCAAATCAAGATTATAAATTTTAAAAACATTCATTTTTATATAAATTCATAGTTTGTAAGGTAAATTTCAGCATATGAGATTGCTGTAGATAGTACATCGGACATCGATGTTACTCCATCTACCAAACTATTTGATTGTGGCGAACTTGGTTCAGTTGAAGTTCGAACACGTTTATTAGAAGAAAAAGAACTTGAGAGATTGCCAGAAAATGAGTATTGGGTATTTTCGTCGGACTAAGTAAACGGAGTAGCAGGATATTTAGGTTTACGCAATCAAATTAACATGCGTTCTGTCAACAACTGTTGGATTTGTCCCATTAATTCGTATGCATCTGCATCGGGCAACGTTTCCAGTTGCTGTGCAACGCTTGTTCCAAACCCCGAAAATTTGTTGCCATTACTATTTCATTTAATAAGTTTATCAAGCGCTTCGTCTAATTTTGAATTATCTTCAGTCTTGTAGGATTTTTTTTGGATGCTTGCTAGGTGTACTACCAGAAAGGGGGGATTCGCTTAGAAAACAGTTTTTTCAATAAAAAAATTAAATAGATACATAAAAAAAAATTAAATACAATCGTGTTGCCTTTTCTGTTTTTTGTTAAGTCTTTCCTTTGACGAATTAAAATATGCCTTAATGTGGCCTTCTATTGTCGAGTTTGTTGTTTGCGGAAGTTTTTCATTCGCAACATCTATTAAATAAATAAGAAAATATATACAAATGTAGGTTCAAGCAATATAGAACAAAATGTAAGAGGGTACCTTTAAGTATTTTTATAAAATAGAAATCCTTGACGGAAATATTATTCTTCGTAATAGACCACGAATAACTGTTCTTGCAAGAATGCTTATTTACTTTATTTGTTTTTTTTTTATTTCTGTTTACAAAAACCTGTTATCACTTCAACACAAAGAACACGAATGAGCTTCAACAAGAATACAAGTTGAAAACCTCCCCTTCGATTGCATGATCGAGCGAAAGAGAAAAAAAAGTTCCCTTCCGAGATTGTACAGACGACGTCGGCTAGTTTTCGTAAGGAAATTCAGAGATTGTGCAGACTACGTCAGATAAAAGCCCAGACTAGTCGTATAAATGTAGGAAGACAATTACGATATATTCCAGTTTTTCGGCTAAATGTCTGATGTCGGAAAGAATTGCACGCTGGGCAGTCATATGGACATGTGCATCACGGATAATAGAGGTAAATCACGGTTAATAGAGGTAAAAAATCAACCACTCAGCATCACGGTTAATAGAGTCACGGTTAATCGAAGTTCAACTGTATTTAAATTATTGTCGGTAAAATTTGGCATCAAATTTGTGTTACTATATGTCCTGCATGTCTCTCGCATCGGGACGGATGTGGCTAGGACAGGACAATCTTTTGACAACCTCTAAAATTAATGCGTATTCGCTTTCCATAGCCTGCCACACTTAAAACTGGTTTGACGCAATTGTATGGGAACACCGCCAGTTTGTTGTCCAGAAATCACCAAATCTCATCTTTATCTTGAGGCTCTGCAATTGCTCTCGTTTGCATTTCTGTCATTTCATTTTGAACAGACAACAACAGATTGTCTACTTCTACGCAAATAATAAACTTTTGCAAAAAAAAACGTGTCTTGCTTCTTTTAGCAAGAAAATGATTACAATATAACTAGTTGTCCAGCAACACGGATGAAAATGCCTTTCAGAAAATCACCAAAAACAACTTTTTAGTTTCCAGACAATTTATTTAATTTTTTTGTTGTATAGTGTAATAGTTCTTTCAATAACTTTCGGAGCGAAGTTTGTAGCTCCAAAGAAAAAAACATGATTAAAATATGGAAATTCTTCTGTTTCCATTTCCACTCTGCAATCCAGAAAGTGTGTTTCTATCAGAAGTTCCATTGTTTCACGACTGCTATCGGTGACCAGTAGGGTGTCCCAAAAAGAAAAATTTTTTTTTGCTCACGCGTTTTTTGATAGATTTTAGGGTAAGGAAATTTTGAATTTTGTTTAAAAATTTTTTGGAAGTGGTTTAGAGGTCGCACAAATTGGCTTTTTGTCAAAAAACGTGGTTCCCTGCCATATTTTGTCATTAAATAATTTTTTTTAGATCTTAAGTTAACAGTTCATTAGAAAAACGTGCAATCTTTCATTTTATGTTCAAAAACCGCCAGGTTAGTCAGCGATTTTTTCCTTATGGCAGATTAAACT
Source organism: Hydrotaea cyrtoneurina (assembly GCA_958296145.1). NCBI lineage: Eukaryota > Metazoa > Arthropoda > Insecta > Diptera > Muscidae > Hydrotaea > Hydrotaea cyrtoneurina. Next base: position 61,303,701 of record OY282515.1, read on the forward strand.
AAATTTTTTTTGTTTTTTTTTTCAAAAACATTGACTTTAACGATTTATAACTTTTAAAGTTATAACCTTTAGGCTCCCAACAAATCATAACCAAGAAAAACAGAAAACACAATACTTTAGTTGTTTAAAAGTTATTTATTGCGGCTCTTTCGATGCTGCTCTATGCCCTGCAATAAATTTTGAAAATCTGTTTCAGAAGTTGTCAAATTTGCGTAACTGCTTGCCAAGGCCACACCACGTTCGGCGTCGTCGTTTACCACATACAATTGTTGAATTTTGTTTCTTCCATGGAGAAAGTGTTCGTTGGTTTCCCATTTTTCTGGATCTAGTTGTAAAAATGCTGTCGAAATATCGCAGGCTTTAAAAAAGTTAAGGCTAGCTTCAGAAATAAATGTGTAAATTTCTGCATTTTTAAGCAATTCTTCTTTCAAATTGGCCTTTACTGATTTCTTGTCTATAGTTGGACGAAGTAGATTTTTTACCATTAAACGTAATGTATTGCTGTCTATACGTTCGTCAAAAAATGCTAAGGCAGCCAATTTCTCCGATAAGTACCACTGATGCCGCAAAAACGTTTTTAATGCAGCGCTTGCAACACTGTCATTAAAGCGTTTGTAGTCATCCAATTGCTTTAAGAGATTAAGATCGTTGAGGGGAGCATACCTAGGGCACTGACAGAGATACCAATTTTTTATATAAACCCTTAAAATAAAAGAATTGAATTGTAGCAACGCATTAATTTTTGAATCGTCTATAAATGACTGCAACTGGTCTTGAAAAATGCATATTTTTAAAGAGTAAATAAGCTGCATCATCCAGCGAGCTCGATTGATCGCTCCTGGAGCTTTTATTGTTGGCTGAGGCTCAGATTTATCACCTAAAAAAATAAGGCTTAATTGAAGCAATTCTTTGTAGTCTTCTCTGGGTTGTATATTTTTGAGTTGGTCTTTGATGAAAAGTATTAGGTCTTCGCGAACTACTTCCGGTAAAATTTTTTTAAAAATTTGGTGGCCCATACAGGAAGAAAAATTTACTTTGTCAATGTAGTCCCACCTTTGCTGAAGAGTGACGAATATTTTTGGTTGTGGTGATGTTACGTGTTCTGCAATATTAAGTGCCTTGAACGCTTCTCCAGCCACAAGTTCCAACATATGATGCCGACATGCTTAATATGTTAGTTGTTTTTTTAATTTTTGGCAAAGTAAAACGCATGCCCCATTTCGGCAACCAGTTATGGAGCTTGTTGTATCTGCACACATAAATTTAATATTTTCCGTTAAATTCCATGATTTTAGCATTTCAAAAACAGCATTTGCCTGATCTTCTCCCCTCTCCGAGAGAAGTTTTACAACTCCAAGAATCTTGCTTTCTGAATTTCCGCTGACATTTATTGATAGCCGATGAACTTTTTTCTTTTTGTTCTTTAAGTCGGGCATTACTTTTCCATCCCAATGCACTGTTATGAAATTTGGGAGCCTAAAGGTTAGTATTATATTTTCATGCAATGGATTGAATTCGACAAATGTAGATAACTCTGGGTTAGTAACGACTAATTAAACATTTTTTTTATGAAAATTGTTTAGAATTTATTTATCTTTTAAACTGCATCATTAGTTTTTGTAACTTTAATAGAAATTTTAAAAGTTATAAATCGTTAAAGTCAATGTTTTTGAAAAAAAAACAAAAAAATTTTAGTTTAATCTGCCATATGGAAAAAATCGCTGACAAACCTGGCGGTTTTTGAACATAAAATGAAAGATTGCACGTTTTTCTTATGAACTGTTAACTTAAGATCTAAAAAAAAATTATTTAATGACAAAATCTTAAATTATTTTTAAAATATGGCGGGAACCACGTTTTTTGACAAAAACCCAATTTGTGCGACCTCTAAACCACTTCCAAAAAATTTTTAAACAAAATTCAAAATTTCCTTACCCTAAAATCTATCAAAAAACGCGTGAGCACCAATGAAAATCGAAATTTTTGTTTTTTTTGGGACACCCTAGTGACCAGTCCATCGGGTTTCATAAGATGTCCGGGTGTGCTCTGGTCCTTAGAGACTAACTTACAGAGTCTGGGACATCCGTTGTTTGTTCCAGTTCATGTTTTCAAAAAAATTTTCTCTTATCGGCGTGTCGAAGGCGATATATAGATGGTATGTCTCGCTTTCATGGATCTTTTTCAGGATTTTCCAAAGTGTGAAGATTTGGTCGATAGTTGATGTATACGGCGTTAAGCACCTGCGACCTTGGTGATCTTATCACTCGTTATCACTCTTACACAAATCGTGTTGCCATAGGCGCGAGGATTGCACCGGGTTCGGCAAGTTGAACCGAACAGTAACTTCACCTTATGACATTCGTTTTTCGAAATACATTTTAAAACTATTTTTTCCGTGCTAACCACTTTAGTCATCGTAATAAAATATACTTTTTTATAATTATAGCAAACCAAAACATTATGTCGTATGATAAGGAACCGGTATCCCGTCTTCATAGTAGTGATATCGCATTTTTATTTTTCTGCTCATGAAAAAACTGTAAATCTCTTACATAAGTTGACTTTTCTTCTTCGTATATTGTCCATACATATGGCAGGACACTAGTTTATTCGGGAAACCTATGAGTTTATTCATATATTTGAAAACTTTAAACGGTTCTCCTGAAAAAATCGTATTTTGAGTTATGAACTTTTGAAGTAAATGATCGATACATATATTTTTATCACTAAAGTTTTGGAGAATCCGATAGAAATAGAGAAAACTGCCCTCAACATCAAACATAATTGACGAAGAAATATAAATTTAGTCGCATCAGCTTCCGATACTCGTAATAACCATTTGTTAATCCAAATCTGAAGGTGCAGTTTTCACTAGCAGTTATAACCCTCAACATCAATATTTAAAAAGTCTTCCTCTCAGACTTATATGCACATATTTTCCTAGTTTTCGCAAAAGTAAAGATTTGTAGTGATAAAAAACAAAATTTGGAATGCACCAGTAGTAAAAACATGAAATGCTGCAGAATAGTATAACATTGCAGGTATTGTTTAACTTTTAAGATTTGTGCTTACTGCATCCAATCCCACAATAAATCGATCCATCTTGGGTGGGTTATAACGAATTAGTATAGAATAGAACACTTACATTGGAGTTTTTGAAAAGGTTCTCCTTTTCTAAGCAAAAAAAAATTTTTGGTTAAAAAAACTATTCGATAGGTTTGATGACAGTTTGTATGAACTTTAACATCTATAATAACACTCAGCAATCTTTAGCATTTTTATTTTTCTGGCTTTTTTCGTCTTAAGGCCGAGTTACTTGACCGTAATCGTAACCGTGACGTGTCAGCTGATACGTTCTCCTTATGCGAAACATGTACAAATGGTTACTTGGCCCTAATCGTAACGTAACGTAACGGATGAACCTGTAGAAAATAGATTTTTCTATCCGGCAAGTGACATTTTACAAACAGCTGATTTGTTTCTAGCAAAAAAAACAGCAAGAAAGTAAAAGAAACAACTTTGTTAGAAAAATAATAAAATAAAAACATAAAAACTATAAAAATGGACGATGAGTCTTTAATTTTGTTGGTTCAGGCAAATGAACATATCTATAATAAAAGAAATCCATGTTATAAGATTCCGGAATTGAAGAAAAAATTAATAAAACTTTTTCAGAGGAAATATGTGTGAAGAGGTGGACAACTCTACGTGACCGATATGTAAAGGAGAAGCGCCAGGACAGTCTTCCATCAGGTAGTGGGTCCATGTTGAAATGTACATGGACACTTATGAAGTACATGGAATTGTTGGCTCACGAACCAGTTCCAGCAACAAATTGAAAATGTTGGATGACATTCTCGTATGTTTAAAAAACTGTTCTTCGTCCATGTTTTTCATGTTTACAACAACTTTTTTATGATAACCAGCAAAAACCCAATCCTTATTTATTGGACGAACATTCCATCTCCTTATTCTGCGCTTATTTTTTAAGTTTTTGTACATTCTGCACAAATGGAGGAAGCTTATACTTATAAATTGTTTCTTCACAACACTTTCTTTCATTATTAATGAATTTTTTACGTTTTTATCAAAACAAACAGACCAAACAGAAATTATTTTGTTTGTTTACATACAACATATGGTACTTCACGTATCTTGGGTAACCACCACTACATCAACGTTCCGGTTACGTTTACGTTCCGGCAACGGTCAAGTAATTAGGCCTTTAGTTGTGCACAGAATTCCGGTTATGTATTTTCCAATTTAAAACGTTATCGACTAACTTTATAGTTTAGTAATTCACTAACTTTACTTAAAACAATGGTTTAAGTAAACATTCGCCATTTCCATTTTAATTTGGAGATCTATGAAGCTTTTCTAGGAGGCTGGGAGCGTAATCATTCGTAAAGACCGATTTACAATGCGGAAAATTTCCAAACAAACCACTTTTTTTCATGCGTCATTGCGGAGTTTCCTCTACTGGTTCAGAATGCCGTGTGATTTGAGTTCTTTCGCTTTTACATCGTTGGATTAACAATTCGTTTAAAAATGACAATAAACAAATGTTTTTTGTCATTTGCAGAAAATGAAAAATACACTTTTTAGGTATTAGCGATATCGATCGGTATAGTAACCATGGAATTAGGACCATTCCAATAGAATTCTTTGATATACCTGATAGTATTATTATCTGTAGACATACCAGTTGTAAGATGTCGATATTATTAAATTAAATGATACAACTGGATAATTTTGAGTTCACTACTCACTTACTAATCGATATTTTTTTATTTTATCCATAAGCAAATTTCATTGTTTAAAGGCGAGAAGTTTGTTCAATTGTAAATTTGTACAGTTCTCCATATTAAAGTATTGTTGTGCTGTGGTTCTTGATGATCAGCCTAATTGTTTAAATTTTCACTCGCCTTTGGGCGGCGTAAGCCTGAATGAGTTGTTAAGCCCTGGTCTGGTGGTTCTTGGTAAGTAGTAGAGGTGGAGAACTATCGATAGCACTATCGGCACTATCGATGGTTGGGCACTATCGGAGCTACCATCGATAGCAGCCAGACATTTTCGATAGTGCCGATAGTTTGGTTTTCACATAACCAAAAAGTTAAATTTGCGCGCCGAGAACTCAGCCGTGACGGCGCAAATCGGCGCCGAGTTTTTTTTTGGAATCACCGCCGCCGCGCTGTCGATAATTTTGGCTCGGCTGAGTTCTCTGTTTGCGCGTTTATTTGTTTTGTGGCGTCTGCTAAAAAAATATTTGTGTAAAAAGTGTGACTTAAATAGTGACAGTAATATTTGTGACTAAAATATTGATACCTGCAATGAAGAGAATGGATCGCTTTCTTCAAAGAGGTATTATGCTTACTTTTAAAGTGATTATGAAGTTATTTGACTATGTGTCGAATTTAAGGTAAACGTCGTGGATCGCTCACACTCAGTGTCTCGAGCTCTGAAAGGCAGGCATGCGATTGCAGCACCACGGACTCGGAGAAAGATTTGGCGACCGTGAGGCAAACACACAAAAAGAAAAGTAAGATCTCGCGAGTATGGAAATACTTTATATTGGATCCGAGATTCAAAAAGAACGGTTTTCAGTATAATTCTAATGCTGAACAAGCATCAGCACTTTTTGAAAATGAGCTTGTGTATTTGTCAGTTCAAGAAAACCCTGTAAATTTGAACCCGACAACGGAGACTAAAACTCAGGACACATTATTTGACTTTTTAGATGATAGACCTATTAGCAAACACGCAAACGCACGATCAGATGCCATTATTATTAAAAGACAATATCTGGAGAGAGCTATAGCCGCCCAAGACATGGATCCTCTTTTATGGATTAAGGTAAATTAAAAAAAAAAACAAATTATCAATGCTCAAGTAATGTATATATATTGATATTAAATTATATTTCAGGTGAACCAAACGGATTTTCCCTTGCTTAAAAGGCTGTTTTCAAAATACTTGTGCATCCCTGCAACATCCGTTGAGTCCGAAAGAGTGTTTAGCAAGGCGGGCCAAATTGTTTCGGATAGGCGAACCAGGCTCAAAGAAGAAAACGTAAACATTCTTCTATTCTTGAACCAAAACTTTTGGATCAAAAAACATTGATATACATATATGAATTTTCTTGTTTCAAAATTAAACAAACTCTAAACTTTAAATACAAACCAAATATGGATATTATTGTGGACGGGACTATCGTCGACTATCGATAGTACTATCGTCAACTATCGATGGTTGTGGAATTACTATCGTCGACTATCGATGGCGCCGAATATCGATAGTTCTCCACCTCTAGTAAGTAGTCAAATAAGTACTCATTCAGTACTTACACCGACATTCTTGTTATACTCTTGTATTATTTTACATCTCGCGTACTTCGACTTCCTTTTTAATTTCACCCCTAACCTAACAATATTATATTATTATTATACATTGTATGTCTTAGGGTGCCGCTTCTGAAATGGTTTTTCGAGTTTTTGGCTTTTATTAAATATTTGAATAATTAAATGGTTCGTTCCATTGCAATTCTTTACACGGTTCTTCCTGTAAAGCAGTGACGGCCAACACACATACTATCACATTTATGCATTTGTGGGAAGCAGCATAAAACGAACGACGTGCACTAGTTTTACACTCAAAAATTTTTGATTCGTCGAAAATAAAAGACTTTTTTTTTTGTTATTATTTTTATTTTTTATTCGAACTTTTTTTATACATATTACATTTTACACTCAAAAATTGTTGATTTGTCGAAAATAAAAGCCCTTTTTTTTAATTATTTTTATTTTTTCATTCGAACTTTTTTATATACATTTTAAATTTTTTTATTAATTATGATAATTGATATACACTAATTACTCGTTATTACCTGAACGATTAGTTAACTCATCCAAATCGATGTTTCCTCTGTATTCCTTGATGCGCAATAGGTTGGCTGTGTGTTGGTCGGATAACTTATTACGTAGCTTACTCAAAATGATTTTTAGGCTGGAAAATGCCACCTCGCAATTATATGTGGTGCCAAACATTGAGTATAGCTTGTACATTTCATTTTTAAGGGTAGGATATTTATTGTCGTCGATGTGCATCCAAAACTTTTCTCCAGTTTCTAGAGAAACTTCTAAATCATCCTGTAATTGCTTTAGCTCTTCGTGTAATGTGACGTCCTGCTCTTCTATTTTGCAAATAAGTGGATAATTGTGCAATTCTATTAACTTTTCAATACATTTTATATCCTGAAATCTACCTGTATAGTTCTCCTTTATAGATTCGAGGATTTCGGCATATTTTTGAATTTTAACAAAACTATTGATGTTTAATTCGGAAAAGGTAATTGATGTTTTTTTTAGGTTGACTATGTTATTGTTTTTGAGTTGGTGGATTAATAAATTCAATTTTCTGTAAAAATTGTGTATTATTGTATGTAATTGAAAAATTTGTATATTTTTACCTTGAAGAGTTAAATTAAGATCATTTAATATTTAAGTTATGTCGCATAAAAACGCTAAATCTAATTGAAAATCGTTATCTTCCAGAGATGAAATCAGCTCATCGGTGTCCGCTTTTGGGATGGTTTTGAAAAATGCGATTATTTCTTTTCTTAAATTAAAGAGTCGTTCCAAGCTTTTGCCTCGACTAAGCCAACGCACCTCTGTGTATAACAGAATATCACCATACTCCGCGTTGAGATTTTCCAGAAAATTTTTAAATTTTCGGTGAGTAAGTGCATTGTGCCCACCTCTAATTTTATTTATAATTTTGACAGCAATGTTCATTGTATTTGTCATAGATAATTCTTTAGAGAAAAGAGCTTGTTGGTGAATTACACAATGGAAAGCTGGGCAATTGATTCCATTTTTCTTCAAAATACCCAAAAGGCCTTTGTGTTTTCCTCTCATCACTTGTGCTCCATCTGTACATATTGAACTTAATTTTCTTTTATCCACTATTGAAAAAACATAAGTCTCTATGGCGTCATACAAAACTTGTCCAGTTACATTACCATGAAGAGAAACTAGTTCTAAGACTTCATCAAAACAGGTTAAACTTTTTTCAACTGTTTTGATGCAAATAATAAGCTGGCAAATATTATTAATGTCTGTACTTTCGTCAAGAGATATTGAAAAATATTTACAATTTGTCAGTCGAGTTCTAGCTGCAGAATAGATAAATTTACTAAGCTCTTCTGTCCTACGTGAGACTGTTTGACGAGACAAAGGAATGTTTTGACAAAGTTGCAAAGCTACTTTACAGTTTTCACCGAAACAGTTCAATACATCTGATGTTAAACTTTTAAAGAAAATTCCATCCTCAAATGGGCGACATTGCTTTGCCAAAGCCAAAGCAACTGCAAACGATGCCTTTTTTAAAGGCAATGAAACATTTTCTAATATAGGTGGACAACTGTTATTTTGAATATTAGTTTCATCAAAGATAAATTTTAAAAAAAACTCAGCTTTTAATTCTAGCCATAGTGGATAAAAGAAGAGAGTTACTTTTTTCGCTTATCAAACTGGCACGAAAAATTACTGGAACTCTATAAAAATCTAGCCGAACGAAGCCATACAAAGAAGTTTTTTGTATACATGTGCAGCGTCGCAGTAGCAGCATATTTTTGCCTATACTCGCGAGTATAGGATTTCTAATATTGGCCGTCACTCAGCGTTGCCGTTGACTTTTTTCAAAAAGTATCACAAAAAGTATAATTTTCAAAAAAAAGTACCAAAAAAATGGTATCATTTTTAAAAAAAAAGTATAAAACGTTTTAAAACGATTTTTTTATTTAAAAATTACTTCAAATTAGGTACAAAGTAAGCAGAACACTAAACCAAGGTAAAAAATACGAATTCATGTAAAGTAATGAATAATTTTTTTTCGGAATTTGTCAATTAATTCCGGGTTTGGCTTCCAATCTTCTAAATCAGTATCTACCAAATTAAGAGCTGATAGTCTCTCATTACAGGTCTGAACTTTGAGTCTATTTGTTAGCATATTTTTCATAAGAGAAATTTTTGAAAAAATAAGCTCAGCGCAAGCACAACTGTGTGGCAGTTTAAAAATATATGACACAAATTTATTTAATGTAGGGAACAAGGGCTCGTTGTAGGAATTTTTCATTTTTCCTACTTTCCCCCAAAACTCCTCAGCATCCCTAATTTGGAAAAGGCGCTGCCATGTTTTTTCTTTTGTTAAAGCCTCCAAAGATTGATAATCGCTCACAAATTCATCTGCATCTTTAATTTTATAATTAAATTCAGATATTAAATCGAAATAATCTATATCAACATTTGATTTGATCATAGAGGGATCTAAAAACAAAAAGTATCAAATTTAGTATCAAAAACAAAAAGTATCAAAAAAGTGGCAAGACCCAAAAAAAGTATCATTTTGATACTTTAGTACAGGGGTGCCCACGGCCTATGCGCTTGGTGCGCTTTTGTTTTTGTAAAAGCGCTTAGCATAGGCTGAGCATCTTACTATGCACATACAACTGTTTGTATGAAATACACACATACCCAAGTTCAAAGCAACAACACTTTCATATACACAGCAACAAGAACGCATGCTTTGTTGGTACACATCGCATCATAAATTTTGTTGCTATTTTTTGAATGATTTCGTGGAATGAGAAGCACTTGCAGAAATCATTATGTGTTGTGAGTTTGAAGCGGATAGATTATTTTGCAGAATGAATGACACGTGGGAAAGCGATTATTTCTTCGCTCAAAATTTTGAGAATCAATCTCAATGTATGATTTGCTTTCAAATAATCAAGACCAGGGGTGCCCACGGCCTATATTTGCCACATATAAATTTTATAAAAATTCAATTCAATTTTTTTTACCAGTGTACATAATGAAATATTTTTGTTTTTCCTTGTGTGTGTTGATAAAGTGTATACGGATTGGTGTTTGCGCTTCCATAAGAAGGTTTTGGGCACCCCTGCTTTAGTATCATCAACGGCAACGCTGCCGTCACTGCTGTAAAGCCTCATTATTATAATTACACATATATAACAAAAAATCATGTTCAATACATATTCACTAAACAGCAAGCCTAAAAGTATGCATTAGTTTTTTCAAGAATTTAATGCACAGTTTCAAGAAATTTATAGTTTTTTTTCTATTCCCGAAATTTCCGAGAATTATATATTTGTAATCGAAAGAAGACGTTGAAAGTAATTGAAAATCAAAAATAAGTTAATTTTTAGAGGCGAATATCTAACATAACGGTTTATGATATAAACTGTCTTGCTTAGCACTCTGGCAGAGACTTAAATTTTTCAAAAATTAAATACAATTTGTTTAAAGTACCATATCATATCGTCACTTTAGTATAAAAGGCCTTAACACACACTTTTTACAGGATCAGAGAGAAAAAACTTAATAAAACACACACATTGTAAATGAACTTTTTATTAAAATTAAACGGAATTCAGATTTTTATATTTTTAGTAAGAATGAAACGTTTGAATTTACCCAGCAAACTAAATGTCACATATCAGACACAACTTCTGATCTCTTCCGACAGTTCTTGCCGAATTAATAACTTAATTCTTCTCTCAGAATTCGAACTCTGTATTTACCGGAATGTTTTTTGCATTTTTGTGTTTTTTTTATTTTGTGTCATGTTTTCCGTGTGTATGGCGCGGATGGACGTAACATTGTTATTATTGTTTTATTTCAGAGCTAGCTGTTCGACAATTGGGGCGAATACACGTATATTTTTCAGTTTATCGTAAGGCAGACTGAATAAATGTAGACTCCACTTCAGAATTTTCATAGATTTTAATCCAGATTAGGGCAGAAATCGGTACAACGTGTCGGCAAAAACTTTAGATTTCCTTCCGTCGCGTCGTTTCGGTAACCAACCATATATTTTTCGTAACGAATTCGGATCCAAAATCGAAACCGACTTTCTTACCCATATCTGATCGAAGTGTGATCTTTTGGTTTTGAGGGTATGTTAGACCTTTGTCTTTCAAAGTTGCGGCTGTTTTGTTTTACTTATAACTTTTTTATTTTCCATCAAATGTGCTTGATGTTTTAATAGAATAGAAGAAGTATTCGACTTTTCTTAATAATCGAACTGAAACATGGTTAACAGCATTGTTACATACCGGTCAATGGATTAATCATAACAATTCAACGTAAGTTGAAATATTTGTCACAAAAATATGAAGGGGCGCTGCAATATTAAAAAGAAGAAGATTTGTGTATGCGCAAAAAATACAGGCTTCTCCAAAGAGGTGTTATTTTGATATTACAAGAAAAAATATTTTGAGATAAATGACCGCATGTTTATTTCATAATACGAAGGTATGCCGTTAATAATGAAAAACAACAAGAAGTCGCAAGGTTTAAATCACAACATCTCGGTGGCCAATTGTGATCACCTCTTCGAGAGATAATACGGTCCGGAAACATTTTAGTTTTGTACGATTTTCTTAATTTTTGTAGTGAATTTTAATAGATTAAATGCGTTGTTGAAGCGTGTGTCGTTCCATTTTTAGTAATGGCGTAGTTTCAACTTGTGAAATGTCAAAAAATAAAAGGTTCAAAAAGTGGAAGCACACGAAATAGCGGGTGATTCAAAATAACACCTCTTGTTGGAGAACCCTGTAGTTGCTTTTACATGAATTGCGGGACTTACAAATTCTCGTCAAACTACAGTTTATAATTTTTAGTGAAGATTAAACTTTTTACGGTTAGTTCTAACATGTACATTTTGTTTCTGAAAGATTTAGTTTTTTAACAAATAAACTATTATTTTTGGTTGTAAACTTATTTTCATGAATTTCGAAAATATTAAATTGAATAAAATAATTTGAACTCCAAAAATTATTTTGATCTATACTATGTATAGAGAAACTCCTTTAAAAACACGTGAAAACAAAAGTTTCCGATAATCCGAATTATGACCTGCAATCAAATATTTGGATTGACGAGGAAATTGATATACAAATGCAATTGAAAATTGTTTCAATACCTTTTGGATAGAATCCACAAAACCCGAAGAAACTCTACAGAATGTTGTTAGGCTACAGTAGTCCATGAATAGACCCTAATACACAAGCACACTTTTCAAACTATTAGTTGTATTGGTACAGCTTTAGAAACTCGTTATATCGGAAAAAATATATTACCGACATAAATACGACCTGAAAATAAACAGGTCCGAAATATGTCCTATTCAAAAATAACGACATTTTTATAAAAACCGGCAATATGAAATTAGGCCCCACGAAAATACAGCCACTGTTATTTGTTGGGGCTTATTTTAAACGTTCTTAGCATTTTTGGGGTGTAATTAGGGCTTAGTGACATGTTAAGTACGACATTCAACTTCTTGATGCAAGAAGCCCATGTTGCTAAAACCATCAAATACCGATCATAAATGAATAACAATTCTTTTGTTCAGTCAAAGTCAAGTCGGTAATCGTCCACCTTATAAATAATACGGCTGCAGACTATGGTCTAGAGGTGAAGTTGTTCAAGGGTGGAGGATAATATTAACTTGCGTGATGATGATGGAATCTCTGTGTACTATGCATTTTCAATGATTATAAAGCTGCCTTTCACAATTGAAACTGTTGAAACTATGTCTGACATTTGCATCCCCGCAAGATTAGTAAGTCTGTGCCGAATGACCCTAACTGACTTTAATCCTTTTCGTGGCGAACTTTCCCTCCCAAATACAAATCCTACAATCAGTCCTCATTTCATTATAATGTTTTCTAGACTTAGACAGTTTACCATCGATGTTACCTTAATTGTATCATAAACTCCACAAGAAAATTTAAATTGTTACCATTTAATATTTTACATCTTGCTACCGTTGTGGTCTAGTAAACTAAATTCTCTTTGGCTGCTTGGGAATGCAAATACTCCGAGGTTAGAGTATGTAAATATATATGTTCCGCTGTATGTCGGCGGGGGATACATCCTCAATACTGTACGTGCAAGTAGATGCATATTAGAGATGTGATAGAATTTCGATTCCAATCACTCTAATGCAGTGACTGAAAGCTGGAGAATGTGACAGAGTTGCCAAATTCTCACAATACATTTGTTTGAATTTTACTTTAGCAGACACCGCAGTCAGAACACTTCTTTACTAACTGCGCTTTTTGTTCATTTTCTTTTCTCTCAGTTTGGGGACCAACAGAAGCGATGTCATTGTTATGTGACAATGTGAAGAGGAGACTACACCGTGGCAACGCGGAACGGAAGGGTGGCGGCAAGGATATGCTGCAATGTTTAGAAAGCGTTCGTACGAGGATTCCTCAGTTTATTGTCTTTTTTTTATTGTTGCATGCACTCGTCTTGCTGCATACAAGCATTTATTATAACATCAAAAACTTTCAGTTCACTGGTATGGAAATTCTTGTATAAAATCTCTAAATCACAATATAACGAGTGCACTTTGAAGATCGAAAATGAAATCTTCTGTTGTACAAATGGAAATACATCTATTAGAATGGATTACATTTATAGGGATAACAAATTTTGCGAAAGTCTTGAAGTACGTCAAACTATTCGTAGTCGTGAACACTTAAAGTTGGTATTTTACATGATTTCAATATATTCTTATAAAAAGAATCTAAGTTGAAGAAAAACCTCATGAAAAAATCTTTGCTTTAGGGTCTCCAATAAGAAAAAATAGCATATAAGAAAGTTTTACTAGGAAAAGTATTTCATATATGAAAAAATGGATAAAATCATTGTGTGTCAAGCATCAATAAAACAAATTTTTGTTTAAAATGTTTTTATGTATTTGATGGTAAGAATATTAAATTGAACATTTTAGGTTACCAGACAATATAAAATTTTTATAAAAATATCTTTTATTTTGCTATATGCAATTTTTACATTTAAAAGGTCAGTACTTAAATACCAATTCAATGCCTTAAATGGAATTGTACGATAGTTACAAAAATGTTGGAGACAATAAAAATTCATGGAAATTTCAGAATTTGTCTTAAAAGAGAAGTTAAGATATTAACGCTTGTGTACAATTTATAACAGCCTTCTAAACATTTCTTAAGAAAAATGTGTGAAAATACAAAAACCATTTTCGCACATAACAAAGGTTTATAATGGTGTTATACAGTTTTATGAATACGGGGCATCAGTTTTTTCTTCTATTTTCAATAATAATTATTAATATAATAATTGATAATAATAATAATTGATTATAATCAAATATATGCTAATAAAGTGACCACTGGTACCATAGTCATAAAGTAAAATAAGAATTTTATTGTTAATTAAAAAAAAAATTTTAAGAAAAATGTTATTCTTTTGTATTCATTTTTTAAAAAATGTTGCTTTTTTTTGGTCACTTGTTTCTGAAAACACTGCTCGGGACATTTCTGAAAAAATATTCATGATAAGTAGGAGTTGTGAATGAATATCACAAATACAATTATAAATAAACTATATTCTAACAATTCGTCCATACTTTACAAAATAATTTTGTATTTATTGTCTTCTTCTGTATTAGTTCACAATTTATCTTTGTTCTCTTGGCACCATTTAATATGGACATTTTGTAATTTTTTATGCTGGCAATGCTCTGTAAAAAAGTATATGATGTTGCAGAAATGCAACATTGCAGCATAGTTATAAAAAAATTAAGTTAAATTATTTATTGGAACACAAACTAATTTCGCATGATGTTTGCGTACAACCTCTACAGCCTGTAAATTTGCATCTCAATTGTTTATCGACCCAAACTGGAAAGTACCCGTATTATTCTAACCTTACGTTTTTCGGAGGAATGTGTTGAGCCGGACCATTCCTTTTTTTAAACATTTCTTGAATTAAACATTCAACACTAATTCCGGGCTTTGTACGGCTGCATGTTTTATATTTGCATAACGTCTCAGTTACTTGTATTCTAAATTATATATCTTTATAACTGTCTTCGTTATTTGTCTCTACATTGTACGTTGAGGAAGGCCGTGGTATGGTATGAAGTGTGAGCGGCTATCACACAAGTAAAACCAGGTTAAAAACCGGGTAAGACAATCAAACATTTTCAATGCTGGCGACTTTACGAGTAAGAGAGCTATGTAAAATGTCTCCAGAAAAGCATTAGCCGTTCGGAACCGGCTTTACATAGTAGGTCCCTCCCGATCAATGAGTATACACAATTACATCGCGCACAGCTCACTTCATGCAATGTTAAGGGTAATAAGTAATTATATTGTATGTTGTATCGGCGGTATCGTCGTCATCCGAAAAGTCAAGTTCATCTTGACTATCATCCGACTCTGCTAAAATATTTTCCAAGTCCTTAGTAGTCAGATCGTTCGATTTACGACACATTTCGATACTGAAGACGACGAAAGGGAAAAATATAAAAACATGCATTCAACGGGCAATGTTGCATATATTCAACAAAACAGTATCAGTATAGAACATAAACTAAATTGGCTTTGCAAAACAAATACATAACTGATTATTGAAATATACCTTCTTAGCCTTCAATCACGCAAATATCAGTAGTTCTCTAATAAATAAATTCAAAGAATGCATAACTGGTGTGTACACGTGCGTCATTCGAATGAGATAAATACACAAGTGTTACCATCTAGTAAGCTTATGAATATAAAACCTTTATAGTGCTTTGATGCCAATCTGCAACATCGACCTAAATCGACATAATGTCATTTGCTATTCTTTTACACATACTTTATGGGTATGTTGCAGAAATACTCCATGACGCCGTAAAGGGTTAAGAGACAAACATGCAAAATTGTATCCGTATGGAACCTAGTAGTTCAGAGTTAAACCGAATTAATATGATAATCCATATTATCATTACGTTGACGCTGACTTTAACTGAATGGATTTTCTAAGAAAAGTGTGATAGTCCAGTTAATATCGTAGCGTCTAAATTTATATTGTTCTATTGCACGAAATACGATTTATGCACGTTACATGTTCTGGAATTCAACATGGTTAATACAATGTATTCGCGTTTATTAACCACAATTCCTGTTAGATTTTTTTCATATTACATAGCTTTCCATTTGTACATTCAGAAAGCTCATCTGCGTCGAATAAGCAAAAAAAAAAAAAAAAAAAATCATGTTGACCCTGCCAAAAAGTGTCATTGAAATTTTGTCATTTTCACCCGTAATTGATCGCCGTGTATTCCGTCTAATCACGTATTAAGTCGCATACGTACTCGGGCAATTTAAACGAAAATATATTGTATCTATAAACATTTATGCCATCTAGGTATGATACACATTTATGCATACAATAGAAAAATACGAGCATTCGACAACAATTGAAATATGGCACGATAAACAATCTGCTTAAAGAGCATTGCATTGCATCGCATTTCTCGACGTTGCATTAACACAAGACCAAGAGCAACAAACACCGACTGAGCCAATACCTGCCACAACACATCGTCTCGGCGACTAGAGTATGAACAGCGCAGAGCACCGAAACCCAGAACATTGAACCAGAACGTTACAATTATAAAAATGAGGTGTGATCACAGATCGCATCTCCAGTCATAGCACATCAACAATAATGGCATCCAAACAATAATGCACCATTCCTGCGCCTGCCCCAACTTCAATTTAGTATTTCGTACAACGCGATGCAGTGTACGAGTGTAACACCTCACCTTAACCGCTCTAACAAGAAGGTTTGTTCCCAACTACAACATTTCCAGTATTTCAAATACTCACACAGTCGATGACCACTGCATGGGAACACATGCGATGCAAACTTTGCTGTATTGTTCCTTAGAGAAAAGTCATCATTTGTCAAGGGAATGTCATGTGGCATGTTACACTGAACTCGCATTTTTTTTTGTTCTTTTGTTAAAAAACTGTAACCCAAAGAACAATTTTTGTGTTCGTTTGCCTAAGTCATATTGGCGCTTATTCCAGTCAAATGTTATACCGTAAAACATCCAACATGCTCCAGTGTTATAATTTCCAATCCACACGATGTGACGCTCGTAAATATCAACGTAGTGAAGCCGCTTAAACTCAAAAAAACATCGCATATTCCAGAAGTCTTTATAATTTTGGATTTCCCATTTTTTTTGTGTTTTTCACGAACAATTGGTTAAGTTAAAAAAGTATACTACAGATTATTACAGACATTTCCAACAGACATTTTTATATGCCGATATATAATTTTGGAGAATAAAAACCTGTTTTATTTGATCCTGTAGAAGAAATAAAAAAAATTAATTATGAGCGAATAAAGTGTATGCAAAATAACAGATTATATCCACATACGATTTTTGGTGCGAATATTAATGTTCCAATCTTATGATACCCACGACATCTTACGCTGTTGTTAACAGAAACTATTTTATTTTGATATTTTTAAGGAAAAACTCACCAATTAATATAAAATTGCCCAATCCAAAATACCCAAATATTATGAAAAATTATAAAAAAATCAATATATGTTTGACTTCCGATTGACTGGAAAATTGTTAGAAACCAGCAACAAAAAAGTTAAGATATTCTGAATTCGTAGACTCAATGTCATTGCTCAGTAAGCCCCGGAACTTCAGTATTTTGAGAAATGTAAAAGCAGCAAGATGAGGTAAGCAGATAACCTCTCTATGTCCGAAAAGAATCAAACACATTTATTATTGCCACCTGAAGAAAAGGAATTATTGAATGTCTGTGAAACATCTCTGTCTGAGAATTCAATAATTTGTTGACAAGTGGTTTTAATCAGCATCACCGTAATTAATCTCACATTTTCACACTGTCAATTGAGGCGCTTAGGTCTTTTTAGCGCCGAGCGCCTCAATTGTATACCTCGTTCATGCTATTTGACCCCACTAGACTATTTTTTGTGCGGCACTTGATGTCTCTTGGCTAGAGGAATGATGGTCGCCTTTAAATGCAGCCTCACATGTGGCATTGGTCGAAATGTTGCAAGTCAGCGCCACACAATATAAATTGGGTATGAAAAAATTTAAATGTAGAGTTCATTGTAGTAATTACATTTGATTATTATCGATACTAATTTGGATCCATATAAATCGCGTTATGTCACACCATAAGACTTTTATTGTAAAATAAGATTGGTAAGTTTTATTTTTATATTATGTACTAGGGCAAAATTTAATTTGTATACAACTAAATTAAGAGGTTACTTTCTAAAGATGTGTATAAATTCGCATTAGATACTGCGAATCGACTTTCAACAGTTGGTCCTGCTCACTGAGTATACAATATATATCGAGCATTCTGAGAGCAGTTAGCCTTTTCTCGAATAGAAAACATAGGGAAATACGAACGAACGGAAACACAGTGGTATGCCACAAAGCGAATGGAACAGCATCTCACTTTTAGAAAGCTGATGAATGAGGAGCACAATTTATTCGTTCTAGAGATGTTCAGACAAATTTCCACTTCAGGCCAACTTCAACAATGCTTGTAGTGACCTTATTTATCCGACCGCAGACTGTTTTTTACTGTATTAACTAAGTAAGTCGGTATGTTGTGAAAAAGGTTCACAACACGTTTGCTGTGAGGATGCGGAGGAGGAATAGCAGTGTGGTGTCGGTTTGTTCACGCTTGAATGTGCAAAATAGTGAACAACGCGAAAAGCGCCATTATACGTAAAGACAAGACGGAGACGTTGAGAAGAAGAATCAGTGGAATATGTATAAGAAGATTTGTATCATGACCGACCCATCATCTTTGCTGTCTTCGCTGTAATATAATAACTATGTTGTGCTATGTGTTTGTGTGCTATCGAACCACTCCAATCCAGTGGATTGCAGTGCAATTCTGTGGTGGTAGATGTTCTCGTATACCCAACAATGCCATCCCATCCCATGCCATCCGTTGGTACATCTAGAACGTGCCAGTGAGGACGATGCTGCGAACGCTGAGGTGCATGTTGCCGACAACAATGGAGTGTCGCTGTTGTTGTTGCCCCTGCTATTATTAACATTTCTTGAGAAGCGTTGGCGAGTGCAAAGCAAAAAGGTATTCCATGGTTCCCGTTTGTTGTGACTTTCTTTCCTCGCCAGCCGATATGCAATCTTGGTCTTCTTCGTCATCGTCGCCGTCTTCCTTAACAATGGAGCCAATTTACTTACGGCGTGCACGTTGTAGTTGCTGTCGCTGTTGTGCCGATGCTGATGCCTGATGGGGATGGTGATGGTAATGAAGAGGAACATGAAAATGCCTTTTGGTTTTTGGTGGGAGCATCGCTGTCGTCATCATCGGTTCCTACAATTCATATTTTAGCAATTCTAAACGTGTTGCAGAAACAATAGCTGTTCGCACTTTTAAATATATGAATTGTAAAACGTGACACGTTTTGTTATCGCTTCGTCGTTCGTTTGTTATGCGTCTAAAAATATGCCATGATTGGGACCTCGAAAGATTTCCGCCACATGTAACACCTTTATAGCCGCATGCCTCCTATCTTTGTGCGACAATAAAGGCATTTTTGTGTGTGAAACCCTGTGATAGGAATTAGAAAATTCCCAACAACCTGAGCATTGTCATTTGAATTTGAAATTCACCAGCCACTAAAAGTAATACTAGCATGATAAAATCGATCGCAGCCGAACCAAAAGGCTGAAATCATTACAGGAAATATTTATCAAATCAAATACTTGGATATCCAGAACATTAACGGGTTTACAGTCTAGGGTGTGAGATCACCAGTTAATTACTCCAAGATTCATCATTCGATTATTCGTTGTCCTCAGTCTTTCGTGGTTTCGCACTTGTGGGAATTCGTAAATTTCTTCGAAATAAATCTGTCATTTGGAATTGATTTCTCCGATTGCATTAAAATTTCACACAGACCTTGGCCGAAGTGTTTTCGAGCTTAAGTCGAGTGCTAGTGGGTCTATCCAGAGATGAGCTACAAGGGTCCCAAGTTGGAAACCTAGGTTCTCAAACAAATGTAAACTACAGTCGAACTTCTCTATAGTGAACTTCTATACAATGAAGCTCTCCCTGTAATGAATTGATTTCAAAATCACAGCTTTTTGCTTCCCATTTTCTTTGACTCATATGCGTGTTTGTCTCTTTCTAATGAATTGTTCAAACAATTTAATGTTTCGCACGCTAACAGCTCTGTGGCCGATAATGAAGTCACATATAATTAGGAGATTCCCAAATGAGGAAAATCAAAAAAAAAGAAGAAGAAAGTCACAGCAATAACAATTTTGGGAGCGCAGTAGCATTTATCTTGAAACAAATTATTAATTATCAATAAAGTTGAAGAAGGAGTAAAAAAAGATGTAGCTAAACAGTTTTCGATTCTATGTACCACGTTATCAAATATTTTAAAAAACAAAGCAGTGACTTTAAAAAATTTAGCAGACGACCAACTGAGCACTAAACGCCAAAGGCGTCGAACCTCCCTTTTGGGTCACTGCTGCACGTGGTAAAAATCTTCCTATATCTGGGCCAGTAATGAAGCATAAAGCCAAAGAGTTCGCTGATTCATTGGATCACGAAGATTTTGAAGCTAGTGCAGGATGCTTAGACAAATTTAAAAAACGGCATGGTATTGTAGCAAAACCTAATGTGGGGAAAGTGCTGACGACAACATAAGAGATTGTCATGATTGGATTATGAACGTTTTACAGAGATTGATACAAAAATATATTCAAAGCGACATCTTCAATGCCGATGAGACTGGATATTTTTCAAATGTTAGCCAAACAAAACACTAACATTCAAAAATAAGAAATGCTTTGGAGGAAAACAGAGCAAAGAGAGAATTATTATCCCAGTAGCAAGCAATATGACTGGTTTGGACAAACTTAAACTACTTGTGATAGGAAAGGTCAAAAATGCAAGATGTTTTAAAGGAGTAAGATCTCTAGATGTGGATTATCAGTTCAAAATATTGAGCTTGCGTATTTTCCACCCAACATGAAGAACGTCAACCAATGGACCAAGGCATTATCTACAACATAAAACAACTTTACAGAAAACGAATTTTGATGAACATATTGCCACAAAATGGATGAGAACGAATCTGTTTTAGCCGTAGATTTGCTTCAGGCTTTTCGAAATTTAAGCTCAGTGTGGAATGCATTTGTAAAACCAGAAACAATTGCGGATTGTTTCAGAAAGGTCGGATTTCCGAAAGATGGAATGCAGGCTCATTGTGATGAAGAAGACTTTATTCCGTTAGCTGGTTTGGCTACTCTACGGGCTTCATTTAGGAAAGTAACAGACGCGGATGCATCAGTTGAAGATTATGTCAATGTTGATATTGATGTGCGGACCATGGGCATCCCGTCCGATGAGGATATTCTCAACAGTGTTCTGGAAATTGGTGGTGTTCCGGCTATGGCAGTTACATATTTATTTATTAGTTTTATGTGCTTAAATACATATTTTAATCCTTATGCCAAATAAATGTGTGATAAACATTACTTCTACTTTTACAGATTCAGATAACGATGAAGAAGAAGAACTGGCGGGTAAAGAATTTGCTGATGTCAATGAGACGATACCTACATTGGAGCACGTTTCTTCATTGATGTACTTCGAACTTTTGTTAATTTAAGTCTCTAAATATTTTAGAAGGTTTTATTGATGAGGAGAAATAGACGAGTGTTATTCAAACTAAAACTCCGGATTAATTCAAATGAAAATGGAAAAATGTAGTTTTTATACAATGGTTTTGTTATTTGTGTAATGGCCGTTTGTTTCCTATAATGTATTTCATGCTATCATTTTAAAAATTTACCATAAAAGCCTTACGTTGCCCACCTGAATGTAAAGTAGTTTCCATAGTTAAGTAGCATGCACATTTAATTTAAAACTAAAAGTACTGTACATCCCATCTTATTATCAAAGAGATGTGGCAACGTATACACACCTTCTGCTGTGCTTACTTCATATGGTTGGTAACATATGATGTCATGTTTTTCACTTTTGAATGGAACTTCCTTTTTGTTTCATCTACCGAACAAAGAACATCAAACCAAATCGATAAAAAAAATCTGCAAAGTTTTCGCAAATCTTACTAAAGTTTTCCTACATATTTCGATCTTCAGAAACTAGAGTAAGTACATATTCTCACAGAGGTTTAATTTTTTTTTAAGATCGGTATAATTACCTGATTGGTTAAGGACTGATTGTGTACCCTATTCTTCCGAAGTTTATTGGAATCACACCATCAGATAAAGGTGTTGCTATCTACTTTGATCGATGTTTGTAATGATCTACACAGAGCATACATATATGTTGAAAAAACCAGCACTCACGAAGGAAGAAAGAAAAAAAAAGACAAACTAAAACAAGTGAGACGGTACTTTGATCGGAACGGAAAACACGAGTTGTGATAATTACATAATTTTATAAAGAAATCTTCCGACTGAAAGAAATTAAAAATTAGCCAGAAATCCACACCAGTTCCTCTCGGATAAAGTGGCTTACGACGGAATGATGCTATTTTAACAAAACGAAGTGATATTGAAAAAATCTATACGCATGAAGTGGTGATTCCCTAAAAATTTCATGTTCTCCCTGCCCATGTGACGGCATTTAAAAGTTATTGGAGTAAGCACTCTATCAAAGTGGAATTACACAGACGGTAGTTTAGAGTAAAATTAAAAGAAAACAAATGTATTAGTCGTTAAGACAACAAGTGCCAATATACCTTTTCAGACGTAGTGAATTAAATATTTAACCAAAGGAATAAGTTTGTGAATGATAGAATCATCTGAAGAGGTATAGACGTCATTCGCTGGATCTAAGTAGCATAATACCACATACACGATTTCATATAATTTAATTATCCAGGCGAAAATTGATTGACGCTACCTTATACCTATGTACTACGTCATCGAGTGGGAAAAGGGCCCTCTTCAAGCATCGATGGAATAGGGAGTGAGTACCAAAACAAAAGAAAAATAAAAACAAGGTTAATACATATATATGAAGTGATGTGTGGATTTTCTTGTTTGCGACATGGAGAGCGAATTATGGAAATCAAAGAGTATACTGCTAACCAAATTAACAGCGAAACATATTAAAATAGAACAAAAAGACATTCTGGGAAAGTGATCGTTGCAATCCATACCCTACTTGTAAAACAGCATTATGCCGGACTTTGCGATCCATGGCGAAAAAAAGACAAACTAGGGAAATAGTTATAGTATGTAATTATTGATAATTGAACTTTTCGAATTTAATAATAGTGTTGTAGGTTTAGGGCTAAATTAGACCAGACATAAGTCTCCACCTAATATTGTTGCAATGAATTTTATAAATATGAAATGGGTCTGTTCTCATTTAGGTTCTTAACCAGGTATTGAATTGTATTCTAAGGATTTTTTTTTGATATCTTTAATAAATTTAATCATCTCTTTTAGTATGGATTGTGAATAGAATTTTATGTGTGTTTCCTTCTACCGCCGCACTGTGGCGCCTTTTCCCTAAAAGCGTTGCAAAAATCAAAAATTTGACAGAAGAATATGATAAAATGAATAATTACATCTGATAGAGAACTTCTCACTGATTAAGAATCCAAAAAAAAAATTTGAAATCGGATAAAAATTATGAATTCTAGCGTCAATCAAAGTTGACAATTTTTCGGACTTACAAAAAATGTTCAAATAAAAAAAAATATCATCTTTTGAATTGAATTTCAGGCAAACTATGCAACCGATCATTAATTTTTTGGTGTCGGATGAAAGGTATGTTAATTCCAATGAGACGATGTAGAAAAAGGGTTATTCGGTCCAATATTTTTTTTTCAGGCGCAATTTTGCAAACACATGATATTTGGGTCATTTTTCACACTTAATAGAATAGAACAAAAAAAGTGACGGTTTGTGACGGGAACTATTAAACAGAGGTTGTTAAGTATTTAATACTCTAACTTATTTTCTTGAAATTGGGTGCCCATACTTGCCCGTGTACATGAAAAAACAATAAAACTGTAACAAATTTTACTACAAAAAGATACATTTAATTGTAGTGCCATCTCTGATGACACGCAACCCTGCAATAACTCTCCACTAATTATCTACTACTATTTTTTACAACTGTAAGAAAGTCTTGTTAAGTATTTAGTAAAGAGAAATGACAATTTAAATGACAAAATTTTTTTTTTAAATTGTGAGCAATATTTTACAAAAAATTTAAAAATAATTTTAAAAAAAACATTTTTTTGTAAATCTTTTCTGGAATAATTTTAAATCATAAAAGCATTTAAAAAGAAACATAAAACATTTAAAATGTTAAAAAACATTTTATTATACTTCCCATAAAATTGATTTTTCCACAAATTTCAACTTTGCTAACCCATAAGTAGGCGTAGCACCCTTTCCAAACGCTCATTTCATAGGCTGAATAGTTATCTATCATATGCTGTTTAAAGTGTTCAATTATCTTATTCGGTTCAAAAGATATGATTTTTGCAACGAAAAAACTCAAATGGCGCCACTGTGCGCCGCGTTGGAGAGGAGATAGAGTAATCTTGCGGTCATTGTAACGTTCAGGGGTTCTATAACTTATTATATCCCCATTAGAACCACAGGTAGGGCGGGTAAAGAGGCTTCAGATTCCCAAACCATCTCGGGATCTGTAAGGCTATATAATGGGAGTATACCAAATTGCATTACAACTTTCTCTTTGAATGGGGCT
Source organism: Hydrotaea cyrtoneurina (assembly GCA_958296145.1). NCBI lineage: Eukaryota > Metazoa > Arthropoda > Insecta > Diptera > Muscidae > Hydrotaea > Hydrotaea cyrtoneurina. The sequence continues at coordinate 61,328,356 of OY282515.1, forward strand.
TTATTTCAGATGTATTCAGATAGTCCAGTCCACCACTCATCTTTTAAATACACCGGGAGTCTATACAAATAATATTTTTATACCGTACCAACGAAAGACCAAATCGAGGACCCGAACCCCCCTCCGACTGCTTGTTAGCTCTTTCAATGGCTCCCTCAGTCCTACTCCTCGATGAAATGCCCTAAACTATGCCACCGACAGCGACAACCTATTGTTATAATAGAATAGAAAAACACAAACAAAATAAGTTAATTATTTACTGGTATTTGTACGTTACATTTGGTATTCGAAGGTTTTGTTGAGGAAGAAAAATGTAAAAGTGTAACCCAAACTAATATGCCTTATTGTTTTAAATAAAAAATGGGGGAAAAAATATAATTTCTTTATAATGATGATTTATTATAGGGAATTTCGACTGTATAACTCTTTTATTGCTGAAACATTTGGATACATTCGACCGGCATGGTCCAGGAAGTGAAAGAACTGAATGAGTTCATGTATTTTAGGATACAACCTTTCCACAATATGTTAGATATGATTTTATATGATACAGTTGATGACGCCGTAGTGGGACCATCTATTTTGTCTCCTTCATTGTGAATCAACCATTCTTCAAGAGTAGCTGTTTCGGGCACCTTCACAGATTACCATTCTTACATACCATTCGTGAGATAAAGACAGAAATTGTCACCAAGGTCTTGGCATATTTGGTTGACAGAAGGCGCTACTGCGAAGTCAGCCGAGGCAGCAACATTGGTGAAATCGTATTCCACAAAAAATGAGAAAGTTTCCTATTTCAAACAAACTATTCCAATAATATGGAGTTTTGAAACGAATATAATGCATTAGAAAAATTGTATATCCGTCATAGGCCCATTATCTCAGTGTACGATTAAAGTGGCGGTTAATTAACCAGCACATTAATTTATAGACGCGATGCCGGTTAAACATTTTAATTTTCTCATGTATCCGTTAAATTAACTGGCTGACAAATGGTAAGTACGGCAACTCTACCGTGTAGCTGTTCATAAATGATAAAAATAAATGGCAGTGCAGTTTATTATTAAATTTCTAATCAATATTATTAAATTTCTAATAATTTATAAATAATGTTGTGAAAAAAACAACAAATTATTTGCCTATGTTAAAAATGTCAATCAGAAGAATTGGAGGATTTGGTTGAAGAGATAAAATAGCGTATTTTACATAAGTAAAACGCGTGTTTGGTCTTTGTAGCAAGTAAAGCTTATTTCCATCTACACAAAGCTTATTTGAATATAAATATAACCCGTTTGCTATTAATATTACGTATTTGTGTATAAGCAATAACATGTTTGGGAAAAACAGACAACGAACTTATTAAATTCAACAAAGTACAAAATTTGAGTGGAAATAAGTGTGTATTTTTTTTTGCATTTTCGCTCTTTAAAATAAAAGCAATACCGAGAGAAAAAAATAAAAAATGACACAAAACTGCATACATATATATTCGATATTTATCACCTACAAACAAGTTAATGTTTGCAGTATTGAAAAATATATATATGTTTGATGCGAACTTGTTTGCTGAAATTTGTTAAAATGGCCATTTTTTTCAGCGTGTAGAAAAATCATTATCCGTTCGGAGCCGGCTTTAAACAGCAGGTCCCGGTGAGATAGTATACAAATTATATCGTACGCAGCTCACTGATTGGAGAGAAGTTCCCCGTCTGTTCCTTCATGGAATGTTAAGGGAAATAAGTAAGTGCCGGTTATCATTTATCCATCCTATAAACGCTAAGTAGATATTGAGAATAGTAAATTGTACTAACCGGTAGTATATCGTTACGATAAATTTTAATCGGACATTGAGATTATGGTCCATAATGTTTAATTAAGAAACGGGTGTTACAACGTTTCTTATAGGAAAAACCGGTTTTAGTAAGAAAAGAATTTCAAATAATAGAAACGTTTACATGATAAAAAAAAACACGGAATAGAACTGAACGAACGGTTGGTCAAGCAACACAGATAACACAGCGTTTTTATGTTTCCTATAAGAAAATTTGTTTTCTAACAAATTTGTTTTGTCAACATAAGCAACTCTATATTTTTCATACCACAGTTTTGTTATTACCAATTTGAAGACGAATATCAATAGAATTTGTTTGCATGTAGTGTGTACACATATTCCTATAAGCATCTAATTTCGTATATACAAAATATAAGAAACTATTTTCTTATATGAAAGAAGTGTGTGGTATTGGTTGACTTTCTAAAATGCGATATCTACTGTATTCATTTCTCCTAGGAGTATTTGGTCTTGCTCAGTGAATTTTAAAATTTTAGTGCTGCTTTATTCACAATTTGTATGGCTTACTTTTAAATATTTTGCTTTATTCGCATTGAATTTTACACACCATTCAAAGAAATCACGGTGTGAAATTAAAAGCTACATGTACTGTAGGTGATTCCTGTATGCTGTACACCCACTTATTCGCTTTAATTCAATTATGGCATATTCATCACGTGGAGTTATAGTCCAGTAATTTTACCTCTGGCTTAGAGTAATATTTTGGGTGGCAGTAAGACTACCCCCATTCAATCTTCTTAATGACAGTGAGATTTCAACCGCAATTAATACAATTCTTGTCTGATTTATTGCAAGCTTTGTCGGGTGGGAAACGCATGCAGGTGGTGTCGTCTCAAAGTATACTTTAGTGCGGCAACACTTGTGGCGGCAGAAGTTGAATGTTTTGAGGGGTTCGCCATGAATCTTTTGATAACGACAACGTCCGGTATCTTTATGGGGGGTGGTTTTGATGCTTTAGTTAAAGGTGGTTGCTCGAACAGCTTTAACATTTTACTGCAAAATATTATCATTCTGTTGTACGAAGTAACTTTGGAAAAGTTCGTGCGGAATGTGCAGTTGTTACAAAAAAAAAAATCCAATCCAAGTAAAGGAAAAACATTATGTTTGATACACAAATTTTATTTTCAAAGAATTGTCACATTGTCAACATTATGTTTGATTCACAAATTTTATTTTCAAAGAATTGTCACATTTCACTTAACGGCATTAGAAGTTTTGTACAAAATATCTGGCTTAAAAACTCATCAAATTAATAATCGTGCTCAGAGATACCAAAGTATTTTTCATAAGTTCTAGAAATGAATTTCATGACCCTGTCAAGTTTGCAGGTTGATGTTAACACAGTCAACGTCATGTACAATATAAACATTCTCAGTAGCCTAGAAGTCCCGACAAACCCCAGACTGGATTAACATTGCAGTTCAAACCCATTTATGGAAATATAGCTTCGGGCACATCCCAATACTAGGGCCAACACAATCTTACCCAAATTCTTTATTTGGTAAAGTTATAACTAAGTTATCGAGAAAAACTTGCAAATTTTAGCTACGACCCTTCGGAAGTTGTGTAATTACATTAATTCTGGTATTTCGCGCTGCTATTATGACATTTTGCCAGACTTAAAATCCGAAGGAATTTTAAATTGGGATACTTTACTTTTACTTTAAATAACACTAATCAACCGATCTTCTTTTCAGAGCGTCGATGGAATATATTTTTTCATAAGTGGGAGTGTGACCTCGCACACAAATCCTCTTTTAAATCGTATCACTGACGCTATTGTAGCTAATTGAATTTGTTGCTGGTAAGGGCGCACTGTCGAGAAATTCGAATATTTTTTGGAAATAAATCTCCCATTTGGAATTGGCTTATCCGATTTTATTGTAATTTGACACAGAGCTATGTTCGAGAAAATATCTTTGTTCGACCCTTCTTCAGATTATTGATTATAACTAAACCAAAGATGGTTATTTTGGGAATGGGATTATTAAAAAACCGCTAATGAAAACAATATATTTAATGAGAAAACTTTTATAGCCGTTGGAACTTGAAAACTGTGATTTTTGCAAACATAATGCTTTTTTCCTGAACCTACAAAAGTTTTCGTTTTCTGAAACATAACTAAAATTAGATGAATTTTTCTCACATTCCCCTCGAAAAGCAAAGCTAAACTTGCTAAAGAGTTTGGTTGTTTTCGAATTCCACCACTATGGGGGGTGGCAACAAATAGACATGATCGAACAAAGGGGCGTGTACCGCATTAACATCTTTAAACTTTGAGCGGCAAATATCACGAAGTAATAAATGTGCAAGGCTGAGATTTGGTATAAATTTCGCAGTTCAAATTTGTTGCCATTTATTTGAATGGGGTAAGATTTATATTAACGGGGTAAGAGGAAACGAGAAAGCCAATACCATGGCTCAACGAGCCAGGGAGTTGCAAACAATAAATTTAGAGAACGCGAAACCATTCGGAGCTACGCGTTATGAGCTAAAAAGATGGGCGGCAGACGCCCATATCACACTATGGAATGGTGAAACTATTGGGAAAACGACAAGAATCTTGTGGGGTGAACCAAACGAGGATAAAACCAAAACATTGCTGAAACTGAGCAAACACTCGAACAGTCACCGTGAGAAAAACAGGTAAATTCGAAATTAATCCCTATAAATTATCCGGCGGAGTTTCTGGGACATCAAGCAAGCTCAAAAATTCCGTCGGATATTTGGTCGCTTTATCTTTGTCGGTCATGCATACTAATGGAATTTTCCCACGATTTGACTTTGAATAATGAACTTCAAGCTGTCGACGTTCTTATTCGTTGCTTCTAGTATTGCCCGTTCTGTAATCAAATCGTGAATTTTATAATTTTGTGCAATGTCTTGAGAATTCAGCAGCCGATGTGGCGATCTGCAATACGACTCTCATGTTCGTGGTCAATTTCAACATCTAAATATGGCGTCGTAAGATAATCGACAGCAGTAGATTTCGGGATTACTGGAAGCGTTTGACGAAAATCTCTGGAGAGCAATACCATAGCCCCATCAAATCACCTTGCAAATGCTTCATCGTTCGGTCAAACGGCTCCAAATCTCGTTTATGCGCCATCGTGCAATCATCCCAAATGATGATTACGCATTCTCACATCAATTCGCTGTAGCCGAATTCATTCTCATTGTGTACGTTGGCTTATCAACCCTGATAATATTCCTTGGCAGCTTGTAAGCGGAATGTGCAGTTCGACCGTCATCCGACAATGTGTCAGCAATGTCTGAACTCAATTTGACCGAACTGTTGCCAGAATCAACGAAATGACAAATGTTTAGCAGGTCCCTCCGGGATTATTGAGAAAGTGAATGCCTCCCGTTCCATCGTCAACTACCTTCATAAGCGAATCGTACTCGTTCTTCTGCACCGAATCGGAAAATTTGTTCGGACTCTTTCGGGACCCTCATCTTGATTATAGTTTTGGTCCCGTTGCTATTTCCAATAGAATGCATCGTGCATCGAACGATTTCGCGTTGGCATTCCCAATGTCGACAGCAGACACCCGCCTTCTATAAGAACTAACGTCGTTAATTTCAACATCCAAATTCAATGTCGTTAGAAATCTGTCCAAAATGTCGTCGGCTATCTCGTCCTTCAAAATAGAAAATGACAATGCGGAAATGGCAATTGTCAAATTGCGCACAGCCTACGTCAATGTATATCCCAATCGATTGGTTTGAGGCATTGATCGCAGTACAGCGGCATTATTATACAGCGGCAATTTTGTCGGAATTGTTTTGTTTGTAATGCGACGACATTTTTCAAATGAAGATGCACGTGTACATGTAGACCCTCATTTTTTATATTTTTCTTTTGTTTCAAAGAGAATAAATAATTGTACGAGGGCAAAAATATATAGTTAGAAAAATACTACATGTTGTATTTGTTAAATCATAAGTCACAAAACCTGGCGAAATAGTAAACAAAAAATAGCTGACCCTAAACATACTATATGTCACACTATAAAAAAACAGACATACTCAGGTTGTAAGTATTATCGTAAAATATATTTACATGAAGAATACCAACAACATTTGCACAACTCTTGTATAATTTCAGCACATACGAGAAATTCAACACTTGTGGAGTCCCTAAATGTGTATTAACATATTTGTTAATGCGTGTCTATCATAAATTTCGGAATATTTTCATTTAATTTTAAAAAGTAGATTAACCTAAGTCATTAGTATCTCGCTTTAAAATTCATGTTTGTATATGAATTTTCTTTAGATATGAAACAAAGGAAAAATCCGTGAACTGTATACACTTAATTCTATTTATTTATTTATTTATTAATTGCAATACAAAGTAAATTTTATATTCTAATTTTGGGTCCAAGGATAAACCGAGTGACAAAGACTATTTGGCTTGATTTTTGCAGCGACAGACCAAAGCCTCTGGTGGGAATCGAACCCACAACCCCCACGCTGATAGTAAGCACGCTACCAACTCGCCAACCGGGGCGCTTACACTTAATTCTATATTCTATGACTACTTAAGGAATTGTAAATTTCAGTGTTTTCCGTTAATTAATACAACTTATTATCAACTTTATACACTGGATCAGACAAATCCAGCTCGTATAGCCACTTATTGGCTTTCATTCATTATGAGGTTTTTCAAGTTCACAACCATACACCAACAATCGAGTTAATTTCATGGAGACTTGAGTTAATATCTAGAAACTTTTTTCTAGGAATAAAATCGTTAACAAAATGAGGCACGCGCACCCTGTCAGATAAGATACAATATATATTACAAGCTTCACTGGAAATTTACAAACGCGTTCAAAGGTACATAACACCAACAATTTGCTTCGCTTTTCCCATGAATAACAATAAAGTTAACCACAGTTTATCCCGTATTATTTACTTTGTTATTTTATTAATATTATAGATACTTGAAACAAAAAAGTATTTTGTTTAACAATATCACAAACAGGGGGAAATACAATTAATATCATACATATGATAGCATGTACGTGTAACAGAAACATTTCGAGAAATAATGCTAATCGTTAAAAATAAACGTATATTTGAACCAACCTTTATATATAAAATATCGTTGAACACGGCCAAGTCATGTGTTATGTTGACTTATGCGACATAAAACATCTTCAACCCATTGGTCGATTGTTTTTGTTTCAGAATCCGTGTTTTATGGATGGTAACAAATGCCCGTACGATTTTTATTTTGATCGGATGTCAACAAACGCGACACTCACCTTGCCGACAGTTTTTATACACTCCATCATAGGATGGAGTATATACTAAGTTTGTCATTCCGTTTGCAACACCTCGAAAGAGTGATCTGCGACCCTATAAAGTATATATATTATTGGTCAGTGTAACATTCTAAGACATTCTAGCGATGTCCGTCTGTCCGTCCGTCCGTCTGTTGAAATCACGATAGAGTGCGAACGACCAACGTTAAAAAGCTGAAATTTTGTAGGAAGATGTTTTTTGCCCATAAGCAGGTTAAGTTCGAGAATGGGCCATATCGGACCAAAGGGGAAAAAGTTCCCCTTTACGGGACTAAATATATTCCGGCCATAATCAAATTTTTCAAATATTTTTTTTCACTACATCTAAGTTCTAAGTTTATATAATTTATAGATGGGAAAAAAATCCCAAAAATGGGCGTTCTCATGGGTTCCGTGGACCCTTGGGGCCCAAAAAAAAACCCCATGATAAACATGCGCATATGGGTATCGAAGTGCAACGAAATTTACTCACGAACCCAAATATGCCTTTATTTTCATGATTTGCCTAAATTTTTTGATCCGGTTTCTGGGACTATCGGGTCACCAGCGGCCCAAAAACCGTCCCTTGACAAACATGGACATATGGGTATCGAAATGCAACGAAATTTTCTCGCGAACCCAAATATGCATTTATTTTCATGATTTGGATAAAATTTGTGATCGGGTTCCTGGGACTATCGGGTCACGAGCGGCCCAAAAACTCAGTTAGTTTTCTTATTTATTGACTTTTTAAGGATCCATGATGGAGGGTATATAAGATTCGGCCCGGCCGAACTTACTATTTGTCCACTTGTTGTTATATGCGAATGGTCATTCAAAAATGTAATCCACACTCCTTGTTGAAATGTTTATGCTGTCAGATATATTAAGTAGTCTTATCTAGTGATCTTTGAAAACGACATTTTTGATATTACTGCAAAATCAGTAAGTATTAATTTAACTTTTTTTTATATAGATGCCGATTTCCTTTAATTTTATGAGATTGTTTCTTTAATTAAATTAAGTTTGAAAAATTATTAAAATGATTAAGATAATATAACTACAGTCGAATTCGGATAAGCGCACGCCTTTGAATTGAAAAAATCGTTTAATTGAAAATGAATATTAGTAATGATTGTTCTGGATAATTGTCTATGCACGGTACTTCGCTTAAACGAAAATTAGCTTTATTGAAAAATCGTTTATGGGAAACACATTTATGCAATGCAAAAACACGAACTTATATGATACCGCTTAAGAGAAATATGATGAATGTAACGGTGACAAAAAAATAATGTCGAAAATAAGACAATTATTTACAACCGACCTCATTAATATTCCGACCTCATATTTACAACCGACCTCATTAATATTCCATTACAATTGTACATACATGTATTTTAATAGTTGTGTCACAAGTTTCTATCTCCATTTCATAGAACAATTTCTAAAGTGCATACTCAGTTCGTTTAAATGAAAGGAGAAACATAGCTCTTGATTTTTTCATTGCTGCTAAACCGAATTCGACTGTATTTGAGATTAAATAATTTTCCAATTATTAGTGCGGATCATATATGTATGTAAGTATATATAAAAGGCTTGCGTGACTGACTGACTGATTCGTCTCTGTCCTGGACTAACGGCTGAAGCTAGAATCATGATATTTGGGGAGTATGTAGCCCTTGCATCATAGACATCCGCTAAGAACACATTTTTGGAAATTCGGATTGGAAGGGGATAAAAATGGGGAAAAACAGGTAAAATGTGTCCCCAAAACCCTTCAAAATTCGCAAAAATACAAAAAATTCAAAAATTCACGACTACTATTTGCAAAAATACTCGGAAATGAGCCAAAACGGGATAAAAAAGAGAGATAATAAAAAAAGTGGTATTTGCAATTTTCGTTATTTCGGGAAATCCCACATCTCGAGAATTGAAATGTTCTTTATTTCGGGAAATCTCGAGATTGGTATTTTTTCGGGAAATACCCAACTCTAGTCGCACACACTACCTATCACACCACGGATGGCCACACAGAGTTACCCTGCCATTACACCTACATCTAATTTGTTGCCAGTTGAGCACACATATACTCTTCGAAACAGAAAACAAATATCGAAAATCATCTGAAAAAATCATTTCAAAAACGTCGTCACAAGAGTAACTTCTCTTAGTGTTGTTGCCGTCCGCAGCAGCTAACAAGAGTATAATGTTGCCCCACACCACAAATTGTCAAAGCATTTGGGGAAGCATGGACATGAAAATTTGTCTTCATAAATACGTCTATACTTTGTTTTTTGTACTTCAAACAAGTCTGAAAAATACTTCATTGATAATAATTCACAAAAGTTAACTGTTTTTATTACGACAAAATGGTCAAAACACAATTACACAATAAAATTATCCCAAAAATTTACACAAACAATATGTTGGGGAACTCTAACATTCGTCTCTGCTGCATGTGCCAACATTTTACTGCCATTGAATTTTCGTTGCCAGTCGGCCGGCCAGTAGCAAAAATGTGTGTGTATTCGTAAAAAAAAAGTGTGAGTGTATTGAGTTTTTCGAACAATTACTGCCCTGTCTAATGGCTGGGTTAATATAAAAAATTAAATGCAAAAAGTCCACCGTTGTATGAGAATCTGTTCAGGAAACTAAGATTTCATTGTGGTTTGTTTTCATACCAACAAATCTGTCTAAGAAGCCTAAGATCTAGTTTCAGGGCTGTAATCTGACATTTGGAACTTCTCTCGAATCTTTGAGCTATGCGCGATGTAATTTTATACTCACTGACTAACTGTTTGAAGTCGAACGGCAAATGCTTTTCTGGACGAGGTGTACGTGGCTTAGAGATTACTTTCTCACTCGTAAAGTCGCCAGCATTTACGAGGTGGAAAACAGCCGCTGAAAAATGTTTGATGGTCTTACCCCTAGGCGACACTTCATGCTATAACTAAACAGTAACCACATTCGTTAAAATTAAATTGCGACAAAATATGTTTTGATTTTGCCCATGTAAAGTAGCCTCCGTTTTCAGATTCTGAGACATATTACTTTCGACCTTGATCAAAATTGGATTGGACACATGCAGGTGCATGGATAAAAAATATATTGAAATATAAACGAACTGTAATAAGTCCCGAAAGTATTACATTGTGGACGGAATTCGACATTTGAATAGTTTAAATCAATTGGTGGGAATAATTTGATTGAAAAATCACAATATTCAAGTTGAACAAAATATACATCAGTTCAATGAGGACCAACTGACAATTGATGTGATTTCACCTTTTTCTTCCGGTGTTTGTCTACTCAATTTAAATATGACCCTACAAATGCATTTCATGTTTTATCCGATGTTCATTCGATGTCACTCAAACGTGGTTCCTTGATTGATGGAAGGGGAATTTCCCACAATGAAACTCAGCTAACCCAGATTATGTGTTTCGTGAGCGTTTCATGTAGTCATTTAACTTTGATTTATCTTCACTCCCCCTACGTGTAAGGCCAACTTCCAGTAACCGACTATTCTCGATGACCAGGTTTCTTCGCTGTTCAGGATTTTCCCTGTAGATGTATGCATGTATGTAGGTGTACATGAAATTGAAGACGGAAATTTAATTTCCAATTACAACACAAATCAAAATGTTATTGTGCGCTTGGAAAATCAATTGCCCTTCTTATGGTGAATGCTATGCTGTTTCTTACGATTATTTACCCCCACACATGTGAACATACTTGCACACACACACATAAATTCCAATCTTATTTGCTCACACACATTCGTACACGCGCTTACAACCACACACATGCAGACATTGTTGTTGTATTACAGCTGCCGACATGTATTGAAATCCTTTGTACAGAGATGACGACAAATCTTTTGGGGTTCGCCGATTCCAATCACACCAAATACATGCATGGATTCGAGGTATTTCATCTAAAAGCGAGTATTTATTTAACTACACAACCCAATCTTCGCTCGTATTGTGAATGTACCGTTTGTAGGTATGTAATGAACACATGTATGTAGTATATACCTGCGTACATATATTGCCGATTCTACACACACACACACACACCGAAACATTTATCCATGCCCATACACTCACGCGACTTCCATTCAATAACGTTAAAGTTATTTTGCCTAAGGAAATGTTAATAACAGGACTCTATTTTGATTGTTCATTAGTGTATGTGTGTGTGTGAGAGGCTGTGTTGCGCCACCAGCAACACACTATTCACGTTGGGTGTGCAATGGGCCGGTATGGAGAGGGTGTTTTGTTGTTATCTTAGAAGATTTGTGTTGTTGCTGTTGTGGAACACAAATACATCAGATTTTAGATTAATTTAGAAGTGCTAGTAATTAAATTATTTACACCAAATATACTTTTGTATTCCAGACACAGATAGACATCGTTGTCACCCTCTGATGGCTCTCCGAGATAACTCCGTGCACTCCAGATTACTTGGTATTGTGGCACAACAGTTCTATTTTGGTGTGTCTGCCATTTGCTGTATGTGTGTATGTGGGTCGATTTAAATAAAATGAAGAATTAACAAGTAATTTATTCAAAAGCTAATATCCCCCTCCCCAGTGCTCTTAACAAGCTTATATTGCCACCGACAAGTTGATGGAGTGTGAGTCAGACACTTCAAAAGCAATTCTCCCAAATTGCAGAGACAATTACAACGAATTGGCGGGCATTGAATGTGGCGAGTTGCGAAGGACACACAAAAATGGCGAATGTGTGACTTCAGATTACATGTGACACATTTCCCGTCGTCTCCATTGTAACCAGTACATTGGTTGCCCAGCATTTTGGTGCGTGGGTTTGACCATGGGATTGATTGATGTACAGACATACATAAATATCTAGCTGTACATATAGACATTGCGTGGGTTAAGAACCGTAAACTATCGGTCATTTGAGTTTTTTTGTTAAAATCTGTAAGCCTGGTTCACGGCTATCAAAATTTCGTTTTAATCAATACGACTGACCAATGTGGTGCTTTCATTCATATCTGTAATTGTGGATTGATGTTGAACTATGTGCCAAATTTGGTGTGTTCCGGAATTAATATCTGTTTTATATACGAAAGAACTAACGATTTAACAAAAATTAGGTAGGACCCTGAAGTGATAAACGCTTCATGGGATTGTAAGATGGCGAAATCGGCGTAGAGGGAAACAAGTTGTCCTTTTTTTATAAATAATATTTGTTTTTTTCTCGGTACAATGCTATTGGTATATAGAGGAACACATCGAAGATATAAATGGGCGATGCCACTTCCTATAGTAAACAACGTTATGTTGACCTTAATAATTTACTGTTAGTTATAGCAGAATGAAATCAGTACATTGGGGTTACTATATGTTTATATATCTGTAATAACTTGTAACGGTTATATCTTTTTCTACAGACATTATAGGTACGCATTTATGGATGGTTACATTCTGCAATACTATTGAATGCAGTCGATGGTTGATTATGTAAAAGATTTGAACTAGCCAATTGAAGCCTCTGGAGAACAAGCTACTGGTTAATTCTGAAGTAAAACAAGTGAACTGGCCGAATTTTATATATCCTTAACCATAGAGTAAGGATGTGATTTTAAATGGTTATGAAATGGGTGCAAAACCTAATTTGGTTGGGGTTTTCACTTTAGAACGCAAAACCTTATGCAAGTGGGATGTTAGAGATATGGCTCTAATTTCTCTGAAACATTTTTAGAATACATATTTATGTTTAACACATTTTTGACCGCCCTGGAATACTTTAATTGTATTGATGCCACATATGATCCAGATATCCAAGTAATTTGTCAAAGAATCGTGACATTTTAGTCGCTGAAGGCAGCACTTTTCCTTTTTTTGTTCGATTTATTATTATTAAGACACGTATGACATATTTGTCCACAGATAGATGGATTCAAATTGTGATCAGCACTTGATGATTCTACACAAAGGATTATTTTCAGCTTATCATTATTTTAGATATTTTATTATTTATGGTAGTTCAGAATGCCTAGCTAGCTCGTGGCACACACAGTGTGTACCCTGTGTTTTGACATGTACACCTAGTGTTTCACAAAGCGGTCCTTAGGTACCGCATAATGCATACCGTCAACGATTTCCTTATCAACATGGCTTTTTCCGAGATACTACCATGCATTCCTTTAGACAAACCCAATATAAAATGATCTCCTGAATCCGAATTGAGTGTCCGTTTTGCCTCATTACTTATAGTTTTTGAGATATGAAATGAAAGGAATGTGTAATGAATGATTTTCATACAGAATTTCTAAACAAATTACATGCTTATTTTTAAATTGCGTTCTTACAGTGAGAAAAAAAACTATGATTGGATTATCGAAATGCCATGTCGAAAATGTTACAGTACGTTCTTTATGATTTTGGGCAAAATTGAGTTGTAGAGATCCAGAATCAGTTGAAAACCAAATTTGTTTAGAAAAAAAATTGACTTTTTTTGGCTGTAACTTTCATTACTTTTATTCGATTTTTATAAATTATGATTTATATAAAATATTAATTTCTTACCAATTAATGCTGCCCTTCGAATAAGAATTGCCAGAGTTTTAGGCAAAATAATGAAAAATTAATTCACGATATCTCGAAAAGTAAACGTATTCAGGGTCTCTCATCCGTTCATTGTAAAGTGGCCGGTTGACCGGACGACTCACTATAAGGAAAATTCGTTCTTCAGCTGTACTGTTCGCATGTGGAATAATCTTAAAAAAGGAGAAAAAAAAAGGATCAGTTGGTTTCGTCCAAAGGAGAATTCTGTTGGAGAACAATGTATTTGGACATGAAGCTTGTAATTAAAAAACCTAAGCAAATAAATTTAATGACAATATAAATATATAGACCAGATCACTAGAGTACTCAAATATTTCCTCTGTTATGTGAGGTTCAACGTAGAGTGTCCGATAACCGATATATAGATAATGAACTCGGCATCAAATCTAAACTCATTTCTGTATGTATGAACTTTTCCAATAATTAAACTCCGTATACTGAGAAGACAAACAATTAAAACGTTCTCATTCGACCCCACATGACTACTCCCAGTCTGACTCACACTTATCTAAAAATGCGCAAATGGGGTTTGACGCAAATGTCTGGAAGAGCACAAGCACAACGTAATAAATGCGAAACGTTGAAATTGGTGATAAAAAATTAAAGTTGTTAAAATGTACTTAAGTGTTAATAATTATCTGTATTGTTAAATATCGCACCCAAATAAATCACAATCTGAAACAGCAATGCGAACGGGGGGACATGCTTGCAGACTTGAATTTCAAGTGACACATTATGGCGCACATAAACTCAGGCAAACTTTGGGAAACTTTAATAAAATTATACGAGTTCATACAGACATTGAAGGCAGCCACCACCCATTCAACTCCGTCCACGACAGTCACCTCTCATCAGACCGTTTTGCAACGGTTTGTTGTTTCCACCGCCCCAGGCACTTATCTAAAGCATTATGCTCGTTCCGGAGGGGGTGGAAGGAAGGAAGAGTACGAATGTGGATGTGTTGGTGTGTTTGTGTGTATGTATTTAAGCACTCTTACATTTTATTTATATTTAATGTCGGGTTCATATTTAACATATTTCTCCTGTATGTCACATACTTTAAATCTTAATGAACTCGGGCGCACACAGTGCTTTTCCTTTTTGTGGGGCCTCGAGCTTCTTGGAGTGTGAAATACTTTGAACATCCCTCACACTTGCACTTGTTCATTTGCCTTCAATCCTCCAATTTTATTTAGCAAAACTTTTTGCATTCCTTTTAACATTTGGTAAAAATACTTTACTTAATGTTCCTGTAACTACTCTACGAGTACTATACATACTATCTACATATGTACGTATGTACACATACATGTGTATATACATCCTACATATATATTTATGTTGGGATTCTGGGGTGACCCTTATTCATCCACTTTGTAAATGTTAAGATACCTCCAGGATTTGTATTTATTTATTTTTATTTATTTCAATACAAAGTAAATTAATATTCTAATTTTTGGGTCCAAGGACAATCCGGGTGTCTAGATATTTGCACCTACAGCCCATAGCCTCTGGTGGGAATCGAACCCACAACCCCCATGTGGATATACAAGCACGCTGCCAAAACGCATACCGTTCTTATTACCCTGAACAATAGCAAGAAAACAAGAGAGATGGGTAATAACAATATGCGTTGTTAAGAAGTCCATACTCTCATACTCGTACTACAAATGTGTAAAGCTAGTAAAATTTAATACCAAATCTTCTTATTCAGAATTCGATTATATCAGTGAGCTGGCCTCAACCAAAATTTAGATTTAAGTAGATTATTTAGATTTATCATATAAAAAAAGTTGTTTTTACATGCATTATGTACAAATATTAACATTAGATAAAAAAATGTTAAATTTAAGTAGAAAAAGGATAATACTTAAACTCTTTATGTATGTATATATATTAAAATTATAAACAAACCTGTAAACACTATGAAGACAATAAATTGTATTGAAAGGAAAAACCTCTGTGTAGTTATTAATATTAATCGAAAGCAAATACAAATTACACTGTGTTTCGGCCAAAACTAAATTAATTAAAGGGACCTAATGTAGTTTGTAAGCATAGTTGACGGTGTAACACACACACATTTTCAAAGTGTTCCACAGGTTACATTTCAAGAAGATCAGTCCAACCCTTTTAAGGGGAGTTGCAGTTTCGATTACAGTCAAACTTCCATAACTAGAACTTCCACAAGTCGAATTTTCTTTAAGTCGAAGCACTTCCAGTTGCAGTTAAGGAGGCAGATTGTATTAAACAGATTTTCTGCCTGTTTCACGATGTCGATCGAATGTGCTTTTCAATCGACTTGTGCTTTAGAAACATCAAGTCGAACGAAAACGTCATCGTTTCAATACAAATTCTGGTTTCTGTATTTAGAAAACGACAATTCGACAATATCATGTATCATTCGATCGAAACAGGCAGTTATAATTAATTCCATAACTCAAAGTCTCTGTAAGTCGAACTTTTCTACAGGATAATGGTGGTTCGACTTATGGAAGATTGACTGTAATAAATAAGGTTCACCCTAATGTATGCATATACACATAAATAAGTGTGGTTCAACAACGAGCAACAAAAAGGCCAAGGAAAACAACGACAAAATGAAGGGAAATACTCGTAAGTTCGAAAAATGTATACAAATTTAAATAATGCTAGAAAACAACATTTAACAGAACAATACAATTCGTTATTGGGCTATAGACGCCCAAACACACGTACACATGTCGTTCATATCCCAGAACAAAACACATACACGACAAGCCAACATCGACAGCACCACCACCACCTCTTGTAATATAAAAGGGGAAAGAAGGGCTTGCTGCGACTACATTTCGGTGAATGTGTGTGTGAGTCGGGTTCTTACCGTAAGGTTTGTTTCACAGCCAGGTCTCTTCAATGGGTGTGAATGCAATAAGCCGCTCCTGTTCCTGCTCTCATTGTTTTTTGAATTAAGAAACGTATTACAGACCTGAAAGCTGAAATGGAAATACAAAAATCGGTCGTTGTAGGTTGTGGCAGCAAAAAGTTTTGCATTTGAATAGAAACAATCACAAATGACAGTGCTGACGTTGTCACACAGAGGGAACAGATTTGTTTTCACTAACGATTTGCTTTTCATTGCGGTACTATCAGGATTCCATCAATATAACCGAATAATAGTTGGTGTGAAGAAGTATTGGTCTAAGTAATAAATTGGGTTTTGTAATGCCCAACAACACGTTATCACGCGGATGTCTGTGAGACGATTTGAAAAACAGTAACATTGGTGCTTAACCTTATTATTAATTTGAAACCAATGAAAAATGATTGTTTATGTTTAAAGAAAATTTGTTCGAAAGACAGTTAACTATACAAAAAGAAGGGGATAAAAGATCACCTCTTGTAAGAAAGTTTTACAAAAAGGCAGTATCTTTGACAAAATATTTCCTACGGAAAGAAATTTGTCTTGTTGATGGTATGATTCTTTTTTTTTTATAAATTTGTAATGTTAAAGAATCGTTATTTCAAGTAGTTGTTTGCAGCGCTTCAAGGAATACCAACAACCAAATTTACGATCGCACCAGGAAGAACTAACTATGTAGCTCTCTTCATCATTTACATTACCGGGAAATGTGATTTTATTACCTTCGGCATTGACACGACATACATTTATTGTAAAATTTGTTCGTTTATCCGTCTTTCTTACTCTATCTTTTGTATATAATCTGTTCCTCTTGCATTTTATTTTTCTCTCTCTCCCCTTCTGTCACACACACTCTCCAATAAAGTTAATTCGAAGAATTAGCAGAAGCATTTCATAATTCAAGTTGGTTCGGCTTAAAAATGGTTTTTAGATACTCTTGAGCCGATATCCAGGATGATGGCCCCGCCACTGTCGATTGTGCTTATGTCTGCAGAACACCGTGTTTTGAAATTCGGAAAATTTACCGAGATATTTCGAAAGTACAAAAATGTGCAGTTTTTCCTAAAAAAGAAACACATATTCCACTGCAAAAACCGATTCGGAAATGTTTTCTTACTCTGATTTGGTTTGCTTTTTGGTTCAAAAAAGTTATATAGTCGGCTCAAACTCGGTTCAGCTTGCAACTAATTTTAATTTGAATTTGTCTTACCTTAAATATTATTTTATAATGAGAGAATTTGCTTGATTCTTAATAAAAACCAGTGAAAAAGTTGCAGTTGCAGGGTAAACCGACTTATATATACCTTCACCCTCAGTAAAAACATACAAGTCTCATATTCCATAATAGCAACCTCAAAGTACCGCATGTTATAGAGAAATATTGTAGTTTTTTCTCGAAAATTGTCCAAAACTTTGTCTAACTATAGATTTACTAAATACAAAATTTGGGCAAGATCTCGTTGGTCATATTGACAACATTACTGGACTTTTAAGGGGCGGAATGGTACATTTGTATGGGAGTTGCCAGACTTCCAAGTTTTTGTTCAAAACTTTGTCTTGCTATAGCTTTACTAAATACAGAATTTGGGCAAGATCGCCTTGGTCATATTGATATCATTACACGATTTCTAAACTGGGCGAAATAGACGATTTGTATGGGAGGTACCCGAAGGGGTGTGGCCATATAGCCCATATGCAATCCCATAAGCACTTTCGGGAAAATATTAACTCATGCCAAATTTCAAACCGATTGTTTAACTGTTTCGAAAGTTATCGTGCGTACCAGCAGGACAGACGTCTGTCTGACATGGCTCAAACGATTTAGAAAGTCACGAATCGAATTTGGTTCAAAGACACTTGGGTTCTAATGTGAATATTTTTAGGTGTTACCCTTTTGAGCCGTATCAAATGATATATACCCTCCTACCCGTAGGGTGAGGTATAAAAAACGTGACATTTTCGATAATGTTATTAGATAGCTTTTGTTGGTGGGGCTATAGCGGGCTCCATTCGACTAACATTAGACACCTAATTCTTGGCCTGAGAGTGGAGTAGGGTATCATATAGACTGACTTTGGCTTTTCGTTATGGATTTATGTTTTCAAACGTTCCAAATTCGTATACATTCTTTTTACGAATTTTAATAGAAATTAACATAATTTTTCATATCTTTTGTAGCATAATGATTTACAAAGGATTGTGGTTATATTACTTTTTTTTTTTGCAAATAATACTCATTTGAGCTTTTAACAAAGACAGAGAGCGCTGAAACTGATGTGGGTGAGAGATGAGTTGATGTAGGCATTGCTTAGAGGACCTTTTCGATCTCTCACATCGGAATAGGACTCTCCATCTCCAACCATAATTCAAATGTATATGAGGGAACGAAGGGAAGTGGATGCCGTATTCTCTTGGTCCGCTGCAACTGTGTAGTACTATTGTAATCGGTTCAAAAGTTGGCAAATATGAGTACCCGACAATTGTGATTTGTTGTTTGTTTTGCTTTTCATTCGTTTGTTTTCTACGACGAGATATATTGTGTGCGAGTGTGTATGTACGTGTTTACCCAACCACACACATCCTTACGTACATCCCAAGTAATAAAGTTCGCTACAATGTATTCTTAATGGATATTTAGATCGGCGAAACTTTCAACCTTTGAGGACGACTGTTTTCCTTTTCGTTTTGTATGTGTGTGTGTTGGTGAGTTTCATTCATTTCGTTTTTTCTTTCTTTCTTTTCCCAATGTAATTTTATTGTTGTTGAGTTTTGAGATTGTTTGTTGTCGGGCAAGGGCGATGTGTCGGTTAGGTGGTCGGACCCTCGCTCGGTCGGCTGGTCGCACGTTGGTTTTGTTGGCTGTTGGGTAAACAGTGCCACTCAGTGTATGGGGGTGTGTGTGTGTGTGTTGGAGAGTTTATTTGTGCGCGTCCAACGTTGGGTGGGAGGGTAAATTCAAGGGTTACGAATAAAATGTAACTTTATGAGTTTTACTTATTTTGATTCGAGTTGAAGGCAAAAGATTACAACAAACACAATTCCGGACAGAAGCATTGTGCAAAAGTTATTCCGTGGAAACATTTTAAAGCAATTACTTTGTATTTTTTACGATATTTTTCATTTTTGTACATTGCTGTCGGTTCATTCTCTTTTTAATTACACCAATATTGTTACGCAAAATAATTAAGAATCTCGTTTTGGGACTCGAATCGTTTGACTTTTCTTTCTTTCTGCTGACTATACCACTCACTCGCTTCTTGCTCCGTGGCGAATGGGCATACACACACAGAGTAAGGCGGCACAATGTCGCTTTTCATTTCATTGGCCTTAACCTCTTCTGGGAATGCGTTATTTTGGAAGTACATAATTTAATTGTATTTCGCCTTCGAAAGAGCCTCTTCTCGTTATCATATGACAACTCGGATTTATTTGTTGAAATATTCCCATTTATCAGCTTAACATGGCCAAAAGTGATGACGACATTTCACTGGGATTTCAAGCAATGAGCTGTACATACGTATGTGTGACGAAGGTCCGATGGAGGTTAAATTCAATTAAATTGTTTCCGAGTTCTTCCTGCCATCACAAATCACGGCTGATTTTAAATACAAACCGAAACCTAATACTTGCAATCATTTAAACTGTCACAAACAGAGAATACCTTTGATATGCGATTCTTGTCTACATCGGCCTTCTGGTGAATGAAACAATAAAATCTCAGCAATTCCAGATGTTGGTGTGAAAAGCAAACACCAACAAGCGAATTGTCCTTAATCGAGGAAGTTTCTTCAACATGTTTAACTTTAATACTACGATCCTAATGATGAATTCTTGTATTGCCTTTTGTTTGTCTTTCGCAGCAAATACGTATAGGAGTGACCTCTTAAAATACCCAAATTACTAGCAGACATTCAAAACCGCTAATTATATTTGATGAGCCTTGGGAAATCTCCGCAAATCCTTAGCAGTTCCCTAGTTCCTGATATTTAAGACTTTCCGTAAAGACACAGCACAACATGTACGCAAGGTTTGACTTAAGTCTAAACACTATTCATGTACATATTGTATTGAACGGCAAGAAAATAAATAAAATAAGTAAAAACTGTGTTGCATTTGCCAAAGACCTCCTCCATGGATTTGGTTCAGCAGTACGTTCGTAGAACATCTACCGGTAATACGAAGTTTCACAATGGGGCTTTTTACCAGGGCTGTGGAGTAGAGCCAAAATTGCTCGACTCCGACTCCGGAGTTGACTCCGACTTCAGCTGTTTTATAACAACATTTTGAAAATGTTAAAAAATAAAAATAATAACGGATTATGTTGTTTTTTCATTTTTAATCAAAACAAATTTCAATTTATTAGTAATAAAAAAACAGTATTTCATACTGATTACTAAATTAAGCGACAAAACAATAAAATATTTCATAACATTAAAAAAATCTTTTATTGTAGTGTTCTTAAAAATAAAATTGAATTTTGCATCTCTAGTTTGAACAAAGATTGTACAAAAATTTATACAATTGTACTTTTTTGATACATTTTTGGCATCGAAAGTACCTAGATACATCCGCAGCACATTTGGGCCTTATTTGATACATTTTACAAATATTCTGATCTGTTGTCGATTGACAAAATATTTTATGAGAGACAGAATGTTTTGGAAACAATCATCAAATCAAAACAATGTACATATGTATTTATTTTAAGGCAAATCTATGCAAATAAAACTTGGAGTCGGAGTCTAGTAAATTATTCGACTCCAGACTCCGGCAAATTTCTCAGACTCCGACTCCACAGCCCTGCTTTTTACCATACGATTTGTTCCCCCAAACCTGTTTCTTCCTGTACCTTTCATAAGTACAGAGAAGGAACAGATCGTGTCGTTTTCTCATATCAATGGACATGATATAATTTATATATTAACTGACCGGGTATAATGAACGGCTATGGCGATTCTGAGATATGTTTTACATATTATTTTCTACCTCGTAAAGCCCAATGGTATACATGAAGTAAATTGCAGTATTTAACATCTTCAGTATTTACATTTACAAAAATGTATTGCCCGATCAATTTAATTTTTCCTAAGATACTAAATAGTCGTATGAGAATTTGGCATATGGGATGTTTTTGCATAAAAGAAGAACCACAACATTGCCAGAAAATTCTGAAAAGAAATCAATTTAACAAATGGCGAATAAACGTCGTGGAAAATATGAAGTTCGCATGACAGAAGCGTATTTAGTAGCGAACATTTTTATGACCAATATAACTAAATTTCAGAATATATGGTTGTTTGGTAATGAGAAGATATATTATGTGTCAGTGGACCCGGTAGGTGGCGCTGAGGTTGAGTTGTTTCGAAAATTCTTATTTATAGTCCGATTTTACTCAAATTTAAAATGTATGTGCGATAAATGTGTATGTATTTTGTGGCGTTTGTCTTATGATATACATAAATGTAGAAAAATCGTTTAGTAATTATTCTCCATTGCGAATAACAACTTTTTAACATATAAATTATTGAGAAAAAATATAAGTAATCAGGTAGAAAAAAAATTATGTGAATCTGTTACTGGTCCAATCCTCCTGAAATGTTCACAGTTTATCATTGTCGACCAGGCAGCTGTCTTAGATCATAACCCGACAAGGGTTACCGTTCATGCACTTCAACATTTGAACCACCATATCTCCTGAACTATTAGAAGTAGGATGATACGTGCTGAAAAACTCAGCTATAACACAGAATTTAATAAAAAATTATATATCTGCCGTAATAATGTAACGACCGTAATGGAATATTCATATTTTGCTCAGTACATGACTGTACTTCATGTATAAATATTGATCGAAATTCGTAGAAATATTTGTGTACACGCTCATCAATCCAACTGTAAATCAGGAAGTATATGAGACTGACGATAAGCGTAGTCAGCTTTTGGTCTCAAATCGAGTCCGTTTTTCCCAGCGCGATCCATTATGACTCCAGAACAAAGAATCCACAGTACAATGCCTTAATTTTTCGACACCACATGCCACAGGTCACAATTTCCGATATCGACATTATTACTTTCTGGTCGAGATCCAAATGACGCCATTTGCATTGAAGGGATAGGTTATTGCGAAATCACCCTTCAAAGTATCTCCGAAACACATCGTTCGTAGGATGCATTGCAATCGCAGTTATTTTGCAGAGGAGTGGATGGATATCAATGTCTAATTAAAATAAGTAGACCATTGACCGGTACCGTATTTCTTTTCGATTCAATAATTATCCGAGCAATACAATATCTCCAATGCAGAAGGAAAAGCAAACAATGTCGGCTGACTTAACATTTTGCCAGCATCTATAAGACATTGACAATGGGGAAATTCCAGTTGACGCTTCCACTGGTCTCATATCGTTTCCTCCTAATTTTTGGCAATTATAGCAAATTATAAGAAAATATCAATGCCGTCGCACAATTTGCAGTTCAAATTAGGATCGGTTATACCTATGTTACGCAACCTTAACCATCCAAGAATTCGTAATGGAACAAGAATAGTTGTTAAAAATCTGATGAAGCACCTGATTCCAACGCTATGTAAACATGTATAAGGCTGTATCTACACCTACATGTTTCACTGTACATCTACACGAGGATCAGTAACGCGGGTTGGGCCAGCTAAGTCAACAGTTTTTCTAGGTAGGACGAAGTCTACCGGGTCAGTTAGTAATAAATAAAACACAATTTGGAAAATATAAAAAAATATATAATGACGAAATATAGAGTAGATGGAATTGTATCAACATTTCATAAGTTACCTTGTTTCACATAAAACTTGAAAGTATAATTGTTTTATAAATTAAATTATTAAACATTGTTCCGCTGTATGCTCTTGTGTCGAATACGAAAAAGAGACTGATATGTGGTGCCAGTGGATTTTTTCAAAATTCCGTACGCTTTAATAAAAATTTCTGTTTTTCTGTACATACATTTAAATTTTCCTATTTTTTACCAAAACCTTAAACTCTGCGAAAAAGTTCAAAAATTGTTAAAAAACAACATACAAGTATATAACCCAAAACCCTATGTTTATATACGTATATATAAAAATAAACAACAGAAAAAAAAAACTGAAATGCTGTCAATCAATTTTGTATCATGAATTTCAATTATTTAGTATACAGTTCTTTAGAATTGAGTCTTGCAAAGTGATTTGTTGTACATTTCAAATTTAAAGAGTTCATTGCATTATACTCTACAAATAAATTTTAAACTTTTGGGTTAAAAATTAAAAAGCATTTCGATCGCTGCTAGTGTTTCCTTAAAAGTGTTGATATGGAACTTATCTTAGCAGTCACTGCAAACATAAATGTTTTCGATTGCCAGGAAATAGGTGGCGATGTTTAACACAGATATCTTTATAAAGTTTTGGCCGAATTTCAAAAATATCTTCTTCTATTCCGAATGAAGAGCATGAACGTTTTGTCATCGCCTCTACTGAGTTAAACATTTTTATGAAACAAAAAAATGCACTGACACTTGGTGGGAATATAATAAGACCCAAAGACAGCACAAATTATCTTGGGTATGTTCTAGATAGGAAACTTAATTTTAAACCTAACCTTAACTACGTATGTAAAAAAAGCTCTGTGGCCTATCCCCGAAATATAGTATACTTGAGTTACTTATCGATTTACGGCATTGATTATCAATTATATGAACTACGGAAGCTGTACATTCTACCTCTACCACGGGTCTAGAGAGTATTACCACTTGGCATACTGGGCAGCAAATGGCGGCAGTGTCTGCAATTCGCTCTAGACAGTCTTCAGACTGTAGGGCCCATTCATATCGCCTCATATATTTCCCGACCGGCGGTACTGGAAGGGTAAAATAAATTATATTAGTTTATATACAGATGCATAGTTTATATATATATTTGGTAATTCTTTTAATTACCTAATTATAAGTCTCGTGGTGTTGGTTTATTTAATTTATGAGAATTCACTTTATTTAATTCTTACTCATACTAAGTTATAATAAAAGGCGAGGAGGTTGGCAGCTGCACAACGTAGTGTGTCAGAGATCGAAAAGTAAATGGACGAGAAAATGAAGTTACATTACTTACGAAAACTTAATAACTAGGTTGTAAGAAAATGTAAACAAAGGACAGATGATTCGGAGTAGGTATTGACAGGGTGCCACATATATACTACTCCGCCAACAATCAGTTCGTACGCCAGTCCGTTTTTTAATATTTTCATTTTCTGCTCTTATGTTTATTTAAATATCTATGTTTATGAGACAAAGTTTATTGTCTCCTTAAAGCATACATTTTTATTTCTTAGAACCAATAGCAGAACAAACAAGTGGACAAATAGTAAGTTCGGCCGGGCCGAATCTTATATACCCTCCATCATGGATTCGTTGCATTTCGATACCCATATGTCCATGTTTGTCAGGGGCCGGTTTTTGGGCCGCTCGTGACCCGATAGTCCCAGGAACCCGATCACAAATTTTATCCAAATCATGAAAATAAATGCATATTTGGGTTCGCGAGAAAATTTCGTTGCATTTCGATACCCATATGTACATGTTTGTCAAGGGACGGTTTTTGGGCCGCTGGTGACCCGATAGTCCCAGAAACCGGATCAAAAATTTTAGGCAAATCGTGAAAATAAAGGCATATTTGGGTTCGTGAGTAAATTTCGTTGCACTTCGATACCCATATGCGCATGTTTATCATGGGCCCTTTTTTGGGCCCCAAGGGTCCACGGAACCCATGAGCACGCCCATTTTTGGGATTTTTTCCCATCTATAAATTATATAAACTTAGAACTTAGATGTAGTGAAAAAAAATATTTGAAAAATTTGATTATGGCCGGAATATTTTTAGTCCCGTAAAGGGGAACTTTTTCCCCTTTGGTCCGATATGGCCCATTCTCGAACTTAACCTGCTTATGGGCAAAAAACATCTTCCGACAAAATTTCAGCTTTTTAGCGTTGATCGTTCGCACTCTATCGTGATTTCAACAGACAACAGACGGACGGACGGACGGACGGACAGACAGACGGACATCGCTAGAATGTCTTAGAATGTTACACTGACCAATAATATATATACTTTATAGGGTCGCAGATCACTCTTTCGAGGTGTTGCAAACGGAATGACAAACTTAGTATATACTCCATCCTATGATGGAGTGTATAAAAAGATACAAAAACAGCAACTTAAATTACATATTAAAAAATGTTCAGGGGTACGAACTGATTGTGGGCGGAGTAGTATAGTAGGGTGTAATAACTTGGATAGTGTTTTATAGGCAGACATGCATCCAGACGAGGGGTCGCTGAAGATGACGATAACGTCAAACACCTCATGTGCTTGTGTCCGGCTCTTTGTTTGAGGATATTTATGTTTTTGGGAGCAGGAATGCAGCAGATCACAATTAACGACCTCAGAGTTTCGCTGGATATCTCAGGGACTAATATAACCAAATAAGACAGTTATGTCTGACTGCATCTCCGACGCTCGGGAACAGGACTTTAGGCAAGTTTGTTTTTTTCAATATTTTTTCTTTATACATTTATTTTGTTTCTGTTGTTCGAGTTCAAAATCATTGTATTTTGCAAAATGGAAATATTAAAAAGGCTTCAAGCATATGTTTGCCGTTTTTTTTTTAGAAATTTGCAGTATTTTCACAAAATATATATGGCAACGCTGATCATTACCCAATTTTAGGAATTGATTCTGTAGTCTAAAAAACTAGGCCCACAAACTGGACAAGAACTTTTCACACGTATATTGTGATTGCAGAACAGTGTGATTATAGAAAATAATTCAGTGGTTGTGTAATTATGCAAAAGAGAAAACAGTTTTAGTGGCACAATCGTTTACGTGATTGCTATCCTGACCTGAATTGGAGAAAATTATTTTAATTTTCTTTAATTGTATGTAAATATTTTGTATTTATGGTTGTACCAGTGCCAGATGATAAGCGATGGAATATTTTAAAAATTGGCAACAAGGTGTTCACAATTTGGGTCCTACACTGTCAATTAGTTGCTGATGATATGGCAACTGTACGTTGTAATTTTTCCACCATTTCTTCTTGTTTTGCAACGCTAAATCCCATTCAATTGGTCACCCCAATAAATAAAAACGATTTAAATCAGTTTAAACAATTTATTTTATTATTATTATATTACATATGACAAAGAAATTATATATACTTAATTCTAAACCATTTTTTTCCATTGATCATGGGATATAACTGAAATGAAAATTACCTTTGATAAAATTCTGGATGAAATGAAGTTCAATGTTGGCGGCGACTTAATTGCTTCGGTTGTAGTAGATGGGCCCACAACAGTCGACGTTGATGTTAGTGACGCATCATCTATGCCGAGCTACAAAGTATAACATTATGGTTTGCACATTTAATTATAACATCATACTACCTGAGAATTGTGCCAGGAAAAATGTATATTCCCAAACTCTGCACGAAGGCCTCATGGGGACACGACTTTCTTTACGTTCTGCTCATTCAGATATGGCAAACTTCTAAATGTAATTTGTGAGGCTGAAATTAAAAAAAATAAATACGTATCTGCAATTGAATATTGCAGACGATTTACTTACCCTTTAACCAGTCGAAAATTGCTCATCTCTTTCTTCTTCAGGAAATTCCAAATTTCCTGATGGCTCGAAATATTCCTGACCTCCACGTTATTACCGATTTCGACAAATTCGGCAAGAATGTGTTCTCCGCCAAGAGCGTTCCTTCCGAAATTGTCCATTTTTTTTTAATTATTGTCACAAACAAAACAAGAACATTGAAAACCTATGCCGGGTAATGTTGACGGCGATGAAGCCGCCGGCCTTATATTGAAGTCGACGGCTATTATTATCGATTTATAATTTCCACATATTTCAATCCATAAATAGTTATATAACAATTTGTTTATATTATTTGTATTTTTTAAGCGCCCCGGTAGGCGAGTTGGTAGCGTGCTTGCCTATCAGCGTGGGGGTTGTGGGTTCGATTCCCACCAGAGGCTTTGGTCTGTCGCTGCAAAAATCTAAACATATGGTCTGTGTCACCCGGTTTACCCTTGGACCCAAAAATTTGAATATAATTTTACTTTGTATTGTAATTAATAATAAATAAAATAATTAAATTATTTGTATTTGTTTTTATTATTTGTGAACACATTAATGTTTTTGTGCTTTTTTTATCAGAACACTATCAAAACGTTAGAAACTGAATGTCGGCGGCGTACAGCTTTCTAAAACTTGCGCCGTTGTATGGAAATGTGGCCTTTTTAAGAAAATTTCCATAATTTTATCAACGAGCGTTCACGTATAATTCGAGAACCCAACACATTACAATTGTTTACGAACGTTGATGATTTTTCAACGTGTTTTTTTTTCTTCTATTAAGGATTTAACTAGATCGAAACTTCTCTTCTTATTAATAGAATAAATATACATCATCAGAAAGAAAAAAGAAACAAATTATACGAAACTGGTATTACTTGGTATTCTATGGCTCTTTATTATATTCCAAATTCCTCTGGCAACGTTTCTGGCCAAAACAGCAATTGCTCAATCTTATCTCCAATAAGAAGCGAAGTATGAAAATGTTTATCAAAGGAAAATGAACGGAAGTGAAATATCGGTTGTGGTGCAACATATAAAACTAAAACACTGGAATTATTTCTAAGCGCTTAAAGTAAGTTGAAGCTAATTACTGCATAAACAAGATATGCCAATTTAATTAATCGTTATTGAATTTAGACACCTTCCACCAATCAAGAATTACAAAACAGCGGTGATGAAGAAAATAACAATGACGAAGTAGCCAGTATCAACCAAAGGCCAACAACTAAAACATACTTACTTATTTCCCTTAACATTCCATGAAGAAACATGTGTAGAATCAGTGAGATGTGTTAACTACTGTTTAAAGCCGGTTCTGAACGGCTAATACACTTCTAGGGAAGTTTCACATGAATTCGATTTTACTCTCTTTCTCGTAAAGAAGCTAGCAGTTACGAGGTGGAACCAGTCGCTCTTACCAGGTTTCGAACCTCGGTTCTGCTGTGTGGTATTCTCACACACTAGAGAGAAGAGCTGATAGAGACAAACTGATTACAGATTTGAATTCAGCGCACCCAAATTAACTAGAATCAGTTAATAAATTCAAAGAAGCAAATTGAGTGTTGGCCTGTGTTATAGTTGAAAGTAACAATTAAATGAAACTGGCGAAATGTTACAAACAAGTTAAAGAACCCAAACAAAAAATTAATTGGGAATTTTTATGATAAAAGATTGTGATATTAACTAAAAAAATTTAGTTTATGTATTGCTGGCTGATCTATATTCTTTATACAGTTTTGTTTCTCTTAGTCGAGTTCGAGATCATTGATTATTTACATTTTTTTTTTGCAGAAATAGAAATGTTTAAAAAAGGTCTCAAGCATTGTGTTTGCTTTGATTGTTTCATTGGAACTGCATGATTCCTGTTAATTAGTTACCTAATTTGCTTATTGTCTTTTAAGATAGATTGCAAATAAAGAAAGAAAAAAAAAAGTTATAAAAAAACTGACTGTAACAGTAAATATTATAAAAGTAACTAATATCAGTTAGAATAATTATTCTAATACTTCCTCGGTACCCTTTTGCAGTGCTTACTACTCCACTATACTCTAGAATTTAAGCCGTTTAACAAGAACTTCTGTTTAGTAGCGTATATCCCCAAAAAATCCAAGTAGTGAAACCTAATTTTATTGTTGTGTTCTAATTATAAAATTTGTTAAAGTATTAACATATCACTTGATATGATCTAAAAACAAGTGGACAAATAGTAAGTTCGGCCGGGCCGAATCTTATATACCCTTCATCATGGATTCGTTGCATTTCGATACCCATATGTCCATGTTTGTCAGGGGCCGGTTTTTGGGCCGCTCGTGACCCGATAGTCCCAGGAACCCGATCACAAATTTTATCCAAATCATGAAAATAAATTCATATTTGGGTTCGCGAGAAAATTTCGTTGCATTTCCATACCCATATGTCCATGTTTGTCAAGGGACGGTTTTTGGGCCGCTGGTGACCCGATATTCCCAGAAACCGGATAAAAAAATTTAGGCAAATCATGAAAATAAAGGCATATTTGGGTGCGTGAGTAAATTTCGTTGCACTTCGATACCCATATGCGCATGTTTATCATGGGCCCTTTTTTGGGCCCCAATGGTCCACGGAACCCATGAGCACGCCCATTTTTGGGATTTTTTTCCCCATCTATAAATTATATAAACTTAGAACAATTTTACCAAAAAAAATCAGATGTAGTGAAAAAAAATATTTGCAAAATTTGATTATGGCCGGGATATATTTAGTCCCGTAAAGGGGAACTTTTTCCCCTTTGGTCCGATATTGCCCATTCTCGAACTTAACCTGCTTATGGGCAAAAAACAAAATACAAAATTTCAGCTTCTTAGCGTTGGTCGTTCGCACTCTATCGTGATTTCAACAGACAACAGACGGACGGACAGACGGACATCGCTAGAATGTCTTAGAATGTTACTAGAGGTCTGCAACGAATAACTTTTCGCTGCACATATGAAGTTCTATTTCGAAACGAGTAAGTACATACTCGCTCTCTCAGAGCGCAAGCAATGAAGTGAAGAGAACGGTTGTATATCAAATACAGAAGAGTATGTAGCCGCAGCACAATGTGTTCCGAAAAAAGCATATAACAAGCAAATATACAAATGAGAACAACACAGAAAAAGTACTGCGAATATGATGTTCACTTCACGTGGTACCTCGAGTATTAACAATTCGTTGATGATGGTTTTGACATTCGAATTAAAATTTAACTGGTATTTTGTGCATGGATTTTCAGTTATTTCAAACATTTGTTGTTTTGGTGGCGATATACAGTAGGTAACATTGACACGTTGACTGTTGTGCAACTAAACTTTATTTTGAATTTAAATAAAATATAATACCACCTATTTTGCTGTATGGCAATATAAGAGTTATGCCGTGACCTTTAAAAATAAAACAATAAAGTTTTTTAACTTATGTTTTTATATTAAACAAAACCAAATTATTCGTTTGATCAGAGTTATAAACTTCAGTACCAATGTTCGTCTATTTTACGGTTGTACTTTGATATAATTTTTATATTATATTTATATTATGGTTATGCTTAGATATCATTTTTATTTTATGATGTTAAGTAAATCAAGTAAATATACACAGAGGTTGAGAATTTTAGGTAACAAAAAAAAAGTAAAAACTTAAAATTGAAATATATACATACGTATATTTAAAATCAGTCATTAAAACAAAAGCATTAAAACAAAATTTTTTTAAAAATAATTAATTACATAACTTCAAAGAAAACTTCAGTATTTTACAAAAAATTCAAGAGTATTCATTTTCATTAGACACTGAAAGGCGATAAGAAATCATAGACAACTGTTCCTTCTATTTGTTATACTGAACGTTGTACATAGAGTACCGCAATCACTTTCGCTGTCGCGACGTACTCGACAAGATCGCTGTCGGTATGTTCGAATAAAAGAGAAAGAGGAACATGTATTCGCTGGCAGAGACCATAGCCGAGTAACAACTAGTAGTTATTCGAAGATTTTGTTGTTCCTACAAATGTGAACATTTGTTTTTTCGTCACTTCGAGTAAGTGTTTATGCTTCGTCGGTACATGCGTACACTGCAAATACAAATGGGATTGTGCAGACCTCTAAATGTTACACTGACCGATAATATATCTACTTTATAGGGTCGCAGATCACTCTTTCGAGGTGTTGCAAACGCAATGACAAACTTAGTATATACTCCATCCTATGATGGAGTGTATAATAACTTTAGACCATAGGCGTTTTTTAACCAAATTCGATTCATCACTTTTAAAGTCGTTTGAGCAATATTAATACGCCCAGCGCAATTTAGCCCAAATTCTGTATTTAGTAAACAGATTTATAAGGGGAGGGAAAAGAAATAAATAGTATGTAGCAAAATCACTTTGTTCATTCTATGGAACGTCTAACCAAACCTAAACATCGTTTAAATAATAATTTCTTAAAACATTAAACGTATGATAACATTATAATATGCCAACTAAATTAAATGAATTTAATAAATGTAAACGAAAAACAAAATATGCCGATGTGAGAAGATAAAGACGCAGATTCAGAAGCAAGATCAGAAATAAAAAGAGGAGGTTCTGTTGAAGAACCCTAGAGATTATTACTGAAAAATTGTCTGTATTGTTGGATAGATGTACTATTTCAGATAGAAAAGTGGTGCGAATCATTAGGGCATGACCCACACAATTTTGTTATAAGCAGAAGTGTCATTCGAAACGACAGATAACAATTTCGACAACAAATAACTAATTAGTCTAAAGCAGATTCAGAAATTCCGATTTAGGTGGTGCTGTTGTGCACTGGGATGGAAAATTACTTAAATTTTGTTGAGTAACTCACTTGTGGTGATGAAGAACAGCTGTTAAAACTAGTACGTGGATTATTCAGGCAGATGTTGTAATATCAGCACTTGAGCAGTGGGGAGCAGCTGAAAAAATCAGACAATGTTTTTTGATACCACGGCAGTAAATACTAGTGGCCATAGGAGAAACTGCATACATAAATTGGAAAAGGGTACGAAGAGTTCTTGTTTGTAATAATTTAAATAAAAATACGAAATCCTTAAATTGTGCGCTCATTGCCAGGAAGAAGGGCTGCCAGTCACCTAACGCAGGCTGGTTAGCATTTGACCACAAATTGTTTAAACGCATTTGACTATTTAATCCTGGCAAAGGATATGTACACGACCAATGCGACTAAACGTCACATGCACGAACATAGTCGACTGATGCCATTTCATATTCGAAATGCTCAGCTTGTGTTTTGCGGTTTGATACCATTGGACATCCACATGTACACATGTATGTATGTATGTCAGCCTGTACGCAGATGAGCCTCGGACTCAGAGAGTACATTGCAGTGGAGTAGCCACACATTCATGTGTTCATTCCAGCCATTGTTGCTGCTGCATCTAGAGGACATGGAATTTTTGTGCGTTTGTGACGTTTTGCCGGAAACAGAGTGTCTCAACGTTTGAACAAGTGCAGTCCTCCACACATGCGGAGACAACAAAGGCATAATCTTTTGAATTTTAATTAAAACGACCTTTTGCAATGGGGTCAATTCAACTACACATGGACATCGTGATCAAGTCATTTCTTTCAGTTGCATAATGCAAACTGCATATTCGTACAGTTGTAGTCACAATTATAGTGACATCATTTTGGTTCAGCTTGAATTGTAATTAATCTATATAAATAAAAATGAATTGACACATGTATGTTACTTCATCACTTGAGAACGGCTGGTAATTTCCAGGACAAGGTTTGTATGAAATAAAAGCTCGATAATTCCAAAAAGTCAAAAGATATTTTTTTATGTTATTTTTGTATATAATTTCATTTCTGAATGACTTTTCAAAGAGATCGTAGTGAAAAACTCAGACAATTCAAAAAACGAATGATGTTTTACAGACGTGAATAAACTTCGTATACTTTATGCGAGTTTTGAAAATGTCCATCACAAAAATTTGAGTCTTGACTTGAACATATGGCAATGTGTGACTTTAACTTTCATAGTTTCGGACAAATTTATATAATAACAACACAACATTTTGCCAAAATTAATTGTTTTAAATACGATATTTAGTTTAGCATGTGACTTTAGTTCGTGTATTTTTAGTTGTAAAAATGTCACACGCTCAGCAATCCACCGACATAATCGGAAAGCAAATGAGACTAACGATGAGTGTAGTCAGTTTTTTCGAAGCAATTGTTAGACATTGACAATGGGGAATTTTCAGTTGACGCTTATACAGATCTAATTTCGCGTCCACCTATTATTAAAAAAAAATCAATAAAAATTCAAATCGGTGGACAATTGTATTTATTTCAGTCGATCGACTCTATTATTGAACCAACCAAGAACTTGTAATGGAGCAAGACTAGCTGTTAAAAATCTGATAAAGCACCTGATTCCAAGGGTACCAATGATTTCAACCGACTTGGCAAGCTCCAATTCAAGCGCCTCCAGTTAACAGGTCGCCTTGAATTCGCAATGACTACTACTAAAAATCGATTTTCTCTGTTTTCCCCATGGATATACTCGACAGTTGGTAAATCATCGGCGCTATTCACTTTGCTCCGGCAGTAGAGACAAAAAAGGTGGGTTATCAGCAATCTTTACGATGAGTGCATTTAAATCATAAGCAAATTTGTTTTCAAAATAATTTCCAATTCGTTTCAATCCAAGAAATTCATTATCGATTCAATGCACATAACTATTTTGCGTACGTAAACAGGTATAAGGAGATGTCCACAGCTACAGGTTTAAATAAGCAGATACGCGGGCCGGGTTAACCTTTTCTGGGTGGGTCGAAGTCTACCGGGTCAGCTAGTCTATATTAATAGAAATGAATTGACGCATGTATGCTACTTCATCACTTGAGAATGGCTGGTTCCGAATTGGATAATGTCTTTTCAGTTGTATTAGCAATTTTCAGGACAAGGTTTGTATGAAATATAACTTTTCAAATATCTGTCGGATTTGCGTGAACAATTTAAAAATACAAAAGATGATTTTCTATGTTATTTTTTAAAATTTTACATATTTTCATTTCATTTTCAGTTTGGCTTTCTCGTCGTCTAGTAGACTATGAGTTGCAGCTGACTGAAGCCTTACTATATTACGCCCCCAGTAAGCATCACCTGGCGCCGAAGTCCTTGCGGATTCTCCAACCTTCCAGTTGTCAGTTGGAAGGTTGCGTTTGCTGGCTTCCATGAGTAGTACCGACTCCTCACTATCAATGTTAGACGCAAGTATCCAAGCGCGTGCACCCGGTTTAGATGGTATGTCGTTGGTGTCAACGACGTTGAGTTTTGTTAATGGCCTCTCCATTCTTGTCAATCGAAATCTTATCTACGAACGACATTAATTTCACCCGGCCTGGGTACCATCCTGCGTCACGGCAGTCGGGAGGTGATGCAGTACTCCACAGAGATCAAAGTAAATGGTGTTTAGGGCGACTTCAGTACCTACCCATCTGTCTCCAGACCCAATTTAGAGATGTCTTTTGCTTCTCTGTAAGCTAAGCCGAATCAACTTTTAACAGCCTATCTAAAAATTTAGTGGTAGCCCTTCTATCGTTCCTTCAGCTTTAATCGGACGGTATATTAGTCTTTGCCATTTGCGGACAGACATTATCACTGGAGCGGACTTGTTGTTGCTCGGACAGACTAGCTCGGACAGATGTGTCATCAAATCCTTAGGGGATGCTCTTGGAGATCAGAGAGACCCCGCTTATATTGCTCAATGGTTCAGATCAGCGTATGTGCTATAGCGTCTTAGATAGACCAGAGATGTTGGATTATCACATTAGCCAATTGGGTTTGGTCAGGGGGTTTGGTTTATACATAGTTATCTATAGGTTATCCGGCTATCTGCCACCTGCCGACCACCCTAGTAGCATGAGCAAGTCTTAGGAATATCTCGCTTACAAACGACCAAAATTAAGTGTAACACTAAACGCAAGCAGCAAAAACACTGACGCCTTTCGATATACACAAATTACACTGCTACTATCCATTTTCTTTCTATATATTTAATTTTTGGAGGCTTCACTTTGCGATCGTTTGCGATCACATTTTAAATGTTCGCACTAATTTGGTGTGGATGTTTTGGAAATAACAACGTACTACAAATCAGCTGTATTACGGGTTAATATTCACC
Source organism: Hydrotaea cyrtoneurina (assembly GCA_958296145.1). Lineage (NCBI taxonomy): Eukaryota > Metazoa > Arthropoda > Insecta > Diptera > Muscidae > Hydrotaea > Hydrotaea cyrtoneurina. The sequence continues at coordinate 61,363,839 of OY282515.1, forward strand.
GTCGTCTGGAGAGAGTGCAGAAAGTGGAACATTTTCCCACTTATTGGAGGCAAAACTTTGAAAAATTAACTCAAAATCTCTTCGAATGGTGCAATATGCAGACACACTTTAAATTTTTTGGTAAAAATTAAATCGTCATTAAATAAAGGGTCCGACATCTAACGTTTTTTTTCAACTAGTGCTTATTTCGTGAATGATAACACTTAGCTCATGTCTGTTTTGACAGATAATTAGTTTTATCCTTCCGCTGAACGAATATTGTTGTGTATACGCTTGAACAACGCTGGGAAATATTGCGACATTGCTTTGAAAATCATGGTAATGTTGCAGAATGTGTGCGAAAATTGCGTACGGATTTTGGAAGAATAGAAGCACCCTCAGCTCCGTATGCTCGTTATCTTGTGATAAAAGTGAAAGAAACTGGCATCCTCATCGATAAACCAAAGCGTGAGAAGCCAAAAACAGTGCGTACACCCGAGAATGTTGCTGCTGTGGCAGAAAGAGTGCGTGAAGCGCCATCAACATCAATTCACCGTCGTTCTCAACAATTGAACATTTCGGAGACATCATTGAGACGAATTATGCATAAAGCCGTGGTATGACGCCATACAAAGTCCGTCAATGCGTTTTCGCTTCGCTAAGTGGGCCTGCGATGGCAATTTTGCCAAAAAAAATCATCTTTTCAGATGAATCAGATTGATCTTGGCGGGTATGTAAACAAGCAAATGTCGCATTTGTGGCACAGAAAACCCGCACGCATACATTGAAAAGCCGATGCACCCAAAACGAGTCACTGGTTGGTGCGGATTTTGGTCCTGAGGCATATTTGGGCCATTTTTCTTCGAAAATGAGCAAGGAGTGGCCGTTAAAGTCAATGGCGATCGTTATCGGGCCATGTTGAACGAATTTTTGTTTACAAAAATTTAAGCGGAGGATATTGGCAACATTTGGTTTCAACAGGACGGCGCTACGTGCCAAACAGCCGAAGCTAAACTCAACCCATTTAACTCCAAAAAAGTTTGACGATATTGTGCAATGCTACAGATGTCAGGAATTTGCTTATTGCCGATAACCATTCAGATGTGTTAAGTGCGGACAAGATCACTCAAAAGCGGAATGCAAGAAAAAGTACCAGAGTATGTACACTGTAAAGAGAACCATACATCTAGCTACAGGGGTAGCAAATTTTACCAAAATTTTCATAACAATAGAAGCTCTAGAACACCAAGAAACAACTTTGAACCACTGAGCATCAACCATAACCAATAATCTACAAAATCCAATGTCATGCTCACAAGCTGTTAAAGGAAAAGAAAACACTGTACTACAAAAAATTGAAGCAATGCTTGCAAAACAAATAGAGCGTACAAATAATCTAATAAATATGATTTCAATGCTGATGGCAAAAATATGCAATTAGATGTAATAATTGCAAAATGGAATGCAAATGGCATCTCAAATCATATAAATGAAACTGAAGTGTTTTTAAACCTTTATAAACCCCATTTAACCTCAAAGTCTTTTTTACTCGTAAAGGGATACCATTTAATAATGTCCAATCATCCGGATGAGAGAGCCCATGGAGGAGCTGCAATATTAATTAAAACAAGACTCAGATATGAAATTTTGGATAACGTCTCTGAAAATTTCCTTCAGGCGGCTACTTCGAAAATAGTAGCAAGGTTTCAATATATTCCCACCAAGAAAATTCTATAAAAAACTACTGGATATTTTCTCAAATTTCTTTTTTTTATTTGAAAGTACAATTCTTCCGTTTAATAATGGAAAATAATTTCATTCAAATGGCTGTCTCGGCTGGCCATGCAGTAGCCTAACGACATGTGCTCTGCGGCTGTGTGGCACGTAGCGCCGAAATAAGCACTACTTCAAAAAAAAAAGTTAGATGGCGGACTCTTTAGTATTAACGACAATTTTTGTATGAGATTTTTTTCAGAAAGCTCGGAAATAAGTTGGTGGTGGCTTTAACGCCAAGCATGTTTGGTGGGGATCTTAGCTAAATAATCCTAAAGAAAAGCAACTGTAGGATTGTATCACGGATCGTATTTCAATCATTCTTAACTACAAAGCAAACCCATGCAAATTATCTCCAAACAAACCCCTGTTTTCACCTAAAACTGATCTGAAATGCTATCAGGAATGGATTGAAAGTCATTTAAATCTTAATATATCGCTTAAAAATGGGAATGCAATTAATGATGCTATTGAGTCGGTAGATATTAGAAACCTCATTAAAGAAAAGCGTAGACATAGAAAAGTCTGGCAAAGATAAAGGCCTCCAATCGACAAAACTAATCTAAACCGAGCAGCGCAATATTTCAACAAGCGACTAAAGACAATAAAAAATTATAGCGTTGGAAGATACCTCAGTGAACTTAGTCCTTCAAAAAATAATGAGTATAACTTATTCAAGGCAACCCCAAATATGGATTATTCCAATCAAAAAAGCGGATGGAACATGGTGCAGATCCGACAATAAAATAGCTGAATCATATAAAAATTTCCTGGAAGAAACCATTCAATTCAATTTACTCAATTCAATTTGTGTAACACCAGGACTTAACAAGACATACGCATATTTGTTAAATTCGGCTGTAGCCAATGTGGATGTAGACATTATTTCGTAGCGGTGAAACGTTATGAATCCTGATACGTATTTGTACGAGGTGTTTGTGATGTGTGTGGTAGTAGCAGAAATATGACACCTTAAAAGTTGGGTTAAAACCCCCTGATTCGACAATATTATCTCCAAATGGCGTCATTTGGAAGGAAATGTTGTTATTTTATTTATTTATTTATTAATTACAATACAAAGTAAATTTATATTATAATTTTGGGTCCAAGGGTAAACCGGGTGACAAAGACCATTTTGGCTTGATTTTTGCAGCGACAGACCAAAGCCTCTGGTGGGAATCGAACCCACAACCCCCACGCTGATAGGCAAGCACGCTACCAACTCGCCTACCGGGGCGCTTCAGGAAAAGTTGTACTTCTGAATATTCTCCACGAAATGCTTAAATCGAGGATCTTGTCCAGAAAGTAATAATTGCAATAGTTTTTGTGGCGGTGGAAATTGTGGCAATTCGACCTTTCCATCCGCACATCATAGCAGTTGCATTTGGTTTCGAAATTTTAAGGCATTGCTCTGTGGATTCTTTGTTCCGGAGTCATAATTGATCGCGCTGGAACGCCTCACTGGTGACATTTTTACAAATAAAAAAACACAGACTAAAGTCACGTACTGAGGAAAATATCGCGTTTAAAACAATTATTTTTGACAAAATGTTGTGTTGTTATTATATAAAGGTTTCCCAAACTATGAAACATAAAGTCACACATTGTCATATGTTCAAGTCAAGACTCAAATTTTGGTGATGGAAATTTTTCAAAGACCGCATAAAGTAGGGCGAGGGTATAATGATTTTAAAAAAATTAATAATAGAATTGAAAATTTTTACTATTTTTGGACTTAGTTAGCCATTATGCATCAAATCTATATAGTGGTTACTCAAAAAAGGGTTTTAAGTTATGGGTGTTTCCAAAGTAACGGTCGTTACCGATTTTCGGTGATTTTTGAAATAAAATTCCAACCTAAGAATATATGTCAGGAGGATTGCTTAATTTTGGACCTTCGAAAGTTCAAGCATCGGTAGCAGCCAAAAGAATTCATAAAAAATCTAATTTCAATACTATTTTTGACCATTAAAAAAGTAACGGTTACTTTATAAATGTGCTGTTTTCAAATTTCGGAAACAAATATCATGTATTGTAAAATTTTGCACAGGATGTGTCAAGTAAAAAATCTCATTAAATTCTTTGTAATGTTTTCTTTAAGTAATAGGTTTATTTTCAAATCAAAGAAAATTAGTTCCCAAAAAAAAATGTTTTTAAAAAGTAACGGTCGTTACAATATAAAAAAATATACGATTTTTGTGTTTGAATTCATTTATTGTGGGTAACAAAAAAAAACATATATTTTTGTTAGTATAAAGAAAATTTAAGTTCATCCTTCGGAAAATGACAGATACATTTGTTTTGTGTAATATTAGCGGAAAAATACATAACAAATAATAATTTTATTTTTGAGCTGTAAGGGGTCATTTTTTTTGGAATTACCCTTATGTAATTAGAGGCTTATAAATGCTCAAAGGTACACAGAACAGGTGGGAATTTCACAGACATATTCTTGTTGTACTCGACAAGACCCTTCCGGTATTTCACATTTACATATGACCATAATTTTAAAATTTTCAAAATAAAAAAACAAAATGATAGCAGCCGATTATAAAGAAAAGTTTAATAAATATTCTGACCCAAACGAGTAATAATTTTTTTTCTTGTAAAATTCGGTATTTTTCGTAGCTAATGTAAATGCCAGGTGTAAAATCCGAAGGAGGTGGCCACGTCGACTTTTCAGCCTTTCCGAGTGATTCTCCAAGCTCTTGTAAAAGTTACAAATACGTGACAAATAAAAAATTATCTAGATTGATTTTTTATGGTCGGACTTAGATGATATTGATCTGCACAACGTTTACTTTCAACAAGACAGCGCTACGTGTCACTCAAGCAACGAAACCATTGCTCTTTTACGGGAAAAGTTTCCGGGACGTGTTATTTCCCGAAGAGGTGATCACAATTGGCCACCGATATCTTGTGATTTAACACCTTGCGACTCCTTCCTTTGGGGCCACGTGAAAGATAAGGTCTACGCCAACAGCGCAGCGTCGATTCAAGACCTCAAAGATAGATTATCGAGGACATAGGGCAGCAACTTTGCGATTTTGGTTATAGAAAAGGTTATAGTTCTGTAAGCGTGGTCGTGGTGGCCATTTGGCTGATGTTGTTTTTCATTATTAACGGCTCTTTATTATGAAATAAACATCTGATCATTTATCTCAAAAAATTCCTTTTTTCTTTCAATACCAAACACCTCTTGTTGGAAAACCCTGTTTGTCCGCAAATGGCATTATCGCCGTTTATCGGTAGTATAGGTTTTACGTAAAAACATTTCCGAAATTGACTTAATTCTACTGGACTTATGGGTAAAATGGCTTAATTTTATAATTTCCTATCCATGAAACAATATCTTATGTAAGCTAACTGGAATACTGTACCACCCTTATTCATGGAAATACAAATATTTCGGGTTCAGCTGCAAATACATACCATTCTTGAAAAAATATACTTTTTTTTCCAAATGGGGCAAAAACGGGCAACTTTTCTAAACGTTATTCGACTCTACATAGATCACTCTGTCTTCCACAATTAACTTTGAAATTTTGCAAAATAAATTAGATTTCCTCCAAAGAATGCGAATACGATCACTTTTGACCAGGGACCTTAACGGTTATAAGTGCTATCGAAAAAGTTATTTTTATACCCTCACCCTACGGGTAGGAGGGTATATATCATTTGATACGACCCAAAAGTGTAACACCTAGAAATATTCAGATTAGAACCCAGGTGTCTTTGAAACAAATTCGATTTATGACTTTCTGAATCGTTTGAGCCATGTCCGTCTGTCCGTCCGTCCGTCTGTCCTGCTGGTACGCACGATAACTTTCGAAAGAGTTAAGCAATCACTCTGAAATTTGGCATGGCTGAATATTTTCCCAAAACTGCTTATGGGATTGCATATGGGCTATATGGCCACACCCCTTCGGGTACCTCCCATACAAATCTGATATTTCGCCCACTTTATAAATCGTGTAATAATATCAACTCGCGCATGTTCGATCTTGGCCTAATTCCGTATTTAGTAATGGTATAACTGGACAAAGTTTCGGACAAAAACTTGGCAGTCTGGCAACTCCCCTTCTGGCACCTCCCATACAAATGTACCATCCCGCCTACCTTAGAAATCGTGTAATATATCCAATATGCCCAACGCGATCTTGCACAAATTTTGTATTAAGAAAAGCTATAGTTGGTATAACTTTTGGACAAAAACTTGGAAGTCTGGCAACTCCCCTTCTGGTACCGCCCATACAAAAGTACCATTTTGCCTACCTTAGAAATCGTGTAATATATCCAATATGCCCAACGCGATCTTGTCCAAATTTTGTATTTAGTAAACGTATAGTTGGACTAAGTTTTGGACAAAAACATGGCAGTCTGGCAACTCTCCTTCTGGTACCCGCCATACACATGTACCATCCCGCCCCTTATAAACCGTGTAATACTATCCATATGACCAACGCTATCTTGCCCACATTTTGTATTTAGTACAGTTATAGCTAGACAAAGTTTTGGACAAAAACTTGGAAGTCTGGCAACTCCCCTTCTGGTACCTCCCATACAAATGTACCATCCCGCCTACCTTAGAAATCGTGTAATATATCCAATATGCCCAACGCGATCTTGCCCAAATTTTGTATTAAGAAAAGCTATAGTTGGTATAACTTTTGGACAAAAACTTGGAAGTCTGTATTTAGTAAATCTATAGCTAGACAAAGTTTTGGACAAAAACTTGGAAGTCTGGCAACTCCCATACAAATGTACCAACCCGCCTACCTTAGAAATCGTGTAATAACCCAACGCGATCTTGCCCAAATTTTGTATTTAGTAAACGTATAGTTAGTCTAACTTTTGGACAAAAACTTGGAAGTCTGACAACTCCCCTTCTGGTACCTCCCATACAAATGTACCATCCCGCCTACCTTAGAAACACCAATATGACCAACGCGATCTTGCCCAAATTCTGTATTTAGTAAATCTATAGATAGACAAAGTTTTGGACAAAAACTTGGAAGTCTGGCAACTCCCCTTCTGGTACCTCCCATACAAATGTACCATCCAATATTTTTTTCTATAGCATTTCTATAGTATTTTAGGTTGCTATTATGACATTCCATGAGATGTTACATCAAATGATGGTAGCCACGGTCACACTTAACTTTCCGATACTTATGAGTATGACACTTGTAAGTTTTTACTGAGGGTGAGGGTATATATAAGTCGGTTTACCCGACTGCAACTTTTTCACTGGTTTTCTATAACATTCGGTATTTTTTAGGTTGCTATTATGACATTTCATCATATGTTACATCCAATGTTACGCTCACTTTTGACTTTCCGATACTTTGGAATATGAGACTTGTATGTTTTTACTGAGGGTGAGGGTATATATAAGTCGGTTTACCCGACTTGAACTTTTTCACTGGTTTAATAGTTATTTTGTGACTTAAAAAAAAAAAAACTCATGTAAAACAGTTATTTTTCAACGTAAAATAAGAGGTCGGATGAAACTCTTAAAAAGAGAGTTTTATTTATCCGTCATAAATAAAACTCTTTTTATGAGTTTTATTTTTTCCTTCAGAAAATAAAACTCTTTTTAGGAGTTTTATTTTTTCCTACAGAAAATAAAACTCATTTTTCAAAGTTCGCCGCTGATCTGATCATTACAATTTGTATAGCAGTGTAATCAATTCTCGTTGGTGACCAACTATATAAAGGGTGTTTTTTATTGGGGTATAGAACTTTAAGTTGGCATCACTTTTTTAACTGGCGGCCATTTTGTCAGCTGTCAAGTGATTAATATTTAGTTTGGTTTGCCATTTCATCATGAACAGGTTGACAAAAGAACAACGCTTGCAAATCGTGCAAATTTATTTCGAAAGTAATGGTTCAGTTCGCGAAGTTCACCGCAAGCTCCGTCCGAATGAATCGATTCGCCACCGTGCACAGCAATTGCAGCTTTGTCCATCAACTTTATGGAAGATTTTGCGCAAAGATCTTGGCTTGCGACCTTACAAGATCCAGCTTGTTAAAGAATTAAAGCCGCGAGACCATGCAATGCGCCGTGATTTTGGTGTATGGGCCGAAAATGAGATTCATCTCGATGCTGATTTTCATCACAAAAGTGAAATTGGACCTGTAGAATTGGCTTTATTCGAGCCAGCCGCGGCGACCACATGCCCGAAATCATATTTAAACATTAATGGCATAAAATTATCCTTCCAATAAAGCCAAATTGATGGACATTAAAACGATTTTCTTGTGTTTTATTTCAATTCGAAGTTCTATACCTCAATAAAAAACACCCTGTACATACATGCATTCATACATACATATATATGTATATATACAGGGTGTTCCAAAAACTTTCCGAAAAATATTTCGATTCACAGTGGTGCTAGAACAAAAAATATTCATATTGATCCAAGCTATCGCGCGTTTAATTTTTTCGGAAAGTTTTTGGAACACACTGTATGTGTACTGACTATAAGTTATTTGTTTGCTGTTTCAAATCTCAGCTGCTCCTACAATGAATTTTGAATATTGTAATAAAGGAAAAAATAAAACTCCTAAGAAGAGTTTTATTTTCTGAAGGAAAAAATAAAACTCCTAAAAAGAGTTTTATTTATAACGGATATATAAAACTCCCTTTTCAAGAGTTTCATCCGACCTTTTATTTTTACGTTGAAAAAAAACTCTTAACTTTGGAATTGGGAGCGTTTTTTTAATATCACCATAGATTCTGAAAGAGCTTTCCGAGATGAATCTATTGGTATATGACAGTATAGGTCTCCGTCAGTGTTGCCAGGTTGGGGGGTTTTCCCCCCAAATTTAGGGGTTTCTTTTAAGTTTGGGGGGCGTTTTGGGGGGTCAATTCATTTGGGGGGATTTTTAGGGGTAATAATTAAATTTTAAATTTGTTGATTTAGATTTATCTTTTACTCAAAAGTTTAACTTTTAAATTAGCACCTTATGAATATGTTCAGTACATATACATACCAATTATTTAGTACCAGCACACTTTTCTTACCACCACTGACAAGCTATAATTTGTACGTTGGTTTATGATAAAATCATTCACTGCAAACAATATGTACACTGCAACTGAAGAAGATTTGGACATTTTACACTGTTTTGGCGACGAATAGTTCGAAAACGTAATATGTTTTCCAAAGTATAACATATAATTATATTTCCTGATTAATGTATTTTGTTGTTGGTTTTTTTCTCTACTTTAAAAATTGAATTTATTAGTTATATAATTTTGTATGTGAACATCGTTTATTTAAATTGCTTTAAAATATTAATAATTTAATTTATTTTTTGTACCTGTTTTTGAACCTGAATTACATATTATTATATTTTTTTGTGAAATAGCATTTGTAGTTTTAATTTGGAGTGCATCACTACAGGTTTGTTTTTCAAAATTTGAATTTTGTTCGTATTTAAATTCCTAAAAGATTTTTGGGGGTTTTTGAAAAAAATCTAGAACAATTTAGGGTTTTTTTTTAATATTTAGGGGGAAGGTTCAAAAAATACCTGGCAACACTGGTCTCCGTTGACTCTAACATGAAGAGTTTTTGAGTTAAAATTTTCTGGATAACTGTTATTTACGGTCCCTGCTTTTGACTATAATTTTAAGAAAATATTTTGTACCTTTATGAATATATTTGAAGAATCACTTTTTGTGTAAATATATTTTCCTTTTTAACAGAACTGCTAGCATTGAAGTTTATTACAAAATTTTGATAGCAAAACCACTTATCACCACGTGTATAATTATCTAGATTGAGCTGTAACAGTAACCTAACGGTACCGTATTACCGTCTAATATATATTCCTGATCGGTCATTTGTTCGACATTGGATTTTGATGGAATGTTCTTCTAGATTTGCTATCCGTCACACTGTGCGTCGCGTCGCAGGCATGGTTTTAAAAAATACCCATAGGTTGTACGGGTTTCTCACGGGTTTGTTTGCTAGTCTAATATACACACACTACTCAAGTTTTCTTAAATAAATTGTATGACGTTTGGAAGGTTAATATTTAGCTATGTTAAAGGTTTGTCAATGCGTAAATGTACACAATACCGGATAACAAGATTTTTGGGATGTTTGGGAAATATCAAGATAAATAGTATGACTTCCTATGTATTTTACATTCAGTGTGTAATTATACTAGAAAACAGAATTGTCATGCACATATGTATATGGCAAAATTGCTATTAGACTAAGAAAATTGAACAGTGGTATACATAATGTACAGTTTAAGTTTTGTGTGCAACCCATCATGTAGCCTCATAAAATACCGACAAACACTACAGAAACGTTTCTCACTATCCCCATTCAAACCAAAGATATGACGATTTTCGCTTAAGCTGGTGTACGGATAATTGTTGGAGACAGTGTACTCGTATATTCCACAAGATATAAGAGACGTGATTGTCAATGGCACTTTACGTTTACCAAATGTCAATGTCAGGCGCACCAGAGTGAGCAATAGAAAGGCACACCCATACACCCATACACTCATCACGAAAATTGAATTTTCTGATTCTTAGTTGACAAATGGGCTGTCATAATGCAGTAGCCCAAGGGTGGTTTTAATGCATCACCATTATCGTTGTCGGAAACATAATCATCGTTGTCCTCGGCGCCATCATCGTATGCACAAGGGATTCAAATTTATTTGAATTTGCTTTTAGTGGCATTTATCTCGTCACATTTTACGGAGTATTTTGACATTCACTAAGTGTCAGCTGAAGATCTAATGAAAATGACATGATTAAGTATTTCCCAAATATCTTTAAATACATAAATCATATTTCTTTCCTTTTTGGATTTGCACAACCCCACATGTAGATGGATACATACGTATGTTTGTATCAATGTAGGTGTTTGTGTGTGAGTACCCTTTTCTAGATGGAAGTGTGAGCTCTGGACAAAAGTCAAACCACTTCAAAAGTCGTTTTGTTTTAGATGGAACTGAATGTTTTTGAATTGGGCTTGCAAGTGGGACTTTGACTTGTACAAAATCACGTAACGTTTCCCCGAGGATATTCATTTAAACACACATGCAGATATGTATATTAAACGGGGTCGCTTCAAATGCAGCAAAAAATAAATTGAGTGATTTTGTGACAAGTAAACGTGATTTTCGCGTACAAGTTTTAAACAAAATACAGATGAAGTCTCTAATAAATAAATACCTTTTAAGTAGCAACGAAGTCACGTTGTAAAACCTGGAAGCCTCACTTGAAAAAAATAGATCTTCGAGAACTCATAAAAATTTTTACCTCCTAACTAAAAGATGTTGACCTAATTGACCGATTATCGCTTCAAAGTCACACAAAGTTGTATTTAAAATGATACCTTAAAATTGTGGATCTACCCCCAATCCGTTTTATTCGAAACATTGATTTTCTAGTTCTTGTCATTTAAACGAGAACTGCAGTAAACTAGCCCGAAAAAAGGCATACGTAAATAAAGCAAATGCCTGCTAAAAGTTATTTTCAAGAAGAAGGCAAAATACGTGGCATCGAAGCTCTCGCAATAAAAAAGACGTGAAATAGAAGAACAGAATGCGATATGAAAATGCTTATTTCTGTCGCAATGGCATAATTTTAAAATGAATCATCAACGACCGCCTCTAATGTCTATGGGCTTATATACCCTGAGAACTTACCACGAATATTCATAAGGGTGAAACAGAATTTTATTGTATTACAGTTTTTTAAAAGTGCCCCGAAATGTGACGCAATTAAAGAACAACATTGACCCTCGCTACATTGAAACGCAAAGTGTCGCCATGGTTGTGGGTTTTTAATACCGCTAGTTACAAGTAAATAGGCAATCCCATTTAATAGTTAAGGTCATTTAAGTTTAGAGTCAAGTCTATGGTAACCGATTTTATCCAAAAGAAATATCAAACTTTACATTTACAAATAAAAGTGCATAGCGGACAGCAACACGATAACTAAGGTTAGTCAATCCAACTGCATTCAGTTAGGCTAAGGACACGTAGTCAACCTGAATGATGACGAGAAATACAGAGCAAGACAAAGGAAAAGAAGAGGAGAGTACAGAAGGATTGGATTGGACATTTATGTTCACGAAGAACAAATGCTAAGAAATTGTGCATTGGGACCTAATATTAGGATTTCCCTCTTCGAAAGATCTGTGACACTGATTTTCGTATGGTCTCGTTTTCCTACTCATTGCCGCACAATCAATAGTTATCTACAAGTATTTCCGCTGTCATTGATCTGCCATCGGAACACAGAAGCACTCCGGCTCCACTTTTAGCCCAAGGGTTAGTCCAGTGTTAGTCTACAGATCATACGTTGTAACTGAAAAACTACACTGTGATCCAAGTTGATTATCATCCTCTCAGCTCAGATTCGCTTTGTTTGCCAGTCATTTTGTACAATCAGAACAAACAAATAGAAAGATACAATATAGGCGGCATCCAGTAAAACTGAATCAACTCTAATATTTTTTCGATTCAAACCATTTCTGCGTTCTTGATCATATTATAACAACAGATCTCGTACTCCGGCCAGTCTTCGTAGCACCGTTAGTTCCTCTTAAAATAATCATGTCCCCAACTGGACACAGAGGTTCACATCAGTCTGATTTTTGAGAGTTAGTAGGTAGCACCGATACAGCCAGACTGATATAAGTAGCAGAAATGACTTAAAAAGCCACTAGACGGATATGCTGGTGTCAAGTTACTTCTGCATTTTTTCCATTGAGTAAAACTAGTGGCAATTCATTTGATTGTTTTTAGTACCAACAAATTGCACGTCAACTCAGTTGATCTAATTTGCAGTTTCCTTTTTATTCGTTGACTTGTATTAACCGCAAGTGGGTTGAGAATGAGAATACCCAACATGACGATGTAATATTTAGTACATATGTATTCAGGCCAGTGGATTTTAATGAAATAGTAAGCATCTAAATAAAATGGACGTAACAAATAATCAATCTAATAAAATAAAAAAAAAAATGAAATTTTCCATCAAATCTGACGACAAATCAATGACATGTTACATCAAATCAACACAACTATCCATGAAATGTAACTTTATATCTATGAAATTTAACATCAACTCATTGAAGATCAATGGATGAGACTTAGCATGTTTTGAGGTATTATTTTTCTTTCAGTGTATTGAAGTAGAGGTGGTATGTAATGAACTTGACAACGATCTGACAACAATGTAATACACTTGTAAGTATAGTTACACCAAGGACATTTTACAATTGATCTTTTTATACTTTCCAAGAAATTTAACTAAATATCCAATTGTATTAATGGGGAAAACAACAACATTGTTGTTACCAACAATGAAGTTTTACAAACTAAATTATATATGCAATTTATGCTTTGACTATGGAAGTGTTTACTATTCGAGTGGACATACCTCATAGCCAGAAATACCGACTAGTGATTGGTAAAATGATTTCCTTCTTTGTAATATTCATATGTTGACAAATCGTTTTAAATCGAGTTTGTGGTTTGGTATTTAATCAATCCCAATGAGATTCGGATTAATTATTAAGAAATCTATTCTCATGTTGACATTAGTGATTAGTAAGCAACTGTTTAGAACCACCACAAAACATCAACCACCAACATTCACAGGCGTGTTCACTACACGTAATGAATGTTATCTCACCCACTTATTAAAGGGGAAGCGAGATCGCAACAAACAAAACAAATCCGTTTCATGACATGTCACTACATCTGTCCACCGATGACTCTCTCCGTGTCCAATTTTCGATAGGAAAATATTTATTCAAATTATCAGTAGCATGAATGTTTTTAGGATATGATAATTATTATTATTATAATCCTACGCCCATTCTCGTACCTACCACATTCGTGCACCATTTAGTTCACCATGTCCTTAAACGATTTTTTAGACAACTATCCTACCGGAAGAAGGATACATATCACCATAATACGACCCAAAAGTCACCTTCGCAGCAAATTAAATGTATGACTTCTGAAGTTATTTCAACCATGTCCGACTGGTTCGCGCGGGTTAATATTTTTCCAAAACTACTTATGGGATTACAGAAGGTCTATATAGCCCATCGGGTACCTCCTAGAGCAGAATTCTTAATTTTATAAATAATTGAGCGCGAATGGGTCAAATTGGACTTACCTTGCCATATACGAATATTTTAGTTTTACAAATATATATGAAGATTTCTGACTTTTTTTTGATTCTTGAAGTTAAATAAACTACCACATGAATTATATATAATATTTTCAAGTGGTCATCTCCCTATAATGACAAATGTCGACCGTCCACTGTTGAGCGGTTTCACTGCATATGCACGTCCGCGTAAAGCTGCCAGCATTACCAGCCGCTGAAATTGCTGAATTGTTGGTGGTCTTACCAGGATGAGAACCTGGTACCCATAACACCACGACCTTCCCCTTTTAGAATCATAACACCCGGACTTGTAAATCCACAAACATAGTCGTCCTAAATTTCAGAACTCTACTTCAGAATGTCTCAGACAACTTGTCAAACTCGTAAACATCTAGTATTATGAAATCTCAATTCAACCCGAAAACTAATCCACCCCTGCCTATTCGACGACGAGGACCGCGTAATATCATGAATTTTAAACTGATGTTTCCATTAAATTGAAACCATTCCATATAAACCAAATAAAATTTGAAAAAAAAACCAATTCTTGTGTCTAGAAAACCCTAATAACAACAACAACAGTTGTACTCGTAATCGTCGGCGTGATTTCTTATCGTAATGACATTTGCAAATCGATTTCATGTCTGTGGAAAATGTGCTGCACGGTGGTGACATAGGCAAAAACTATTTTTTGTCTACTTAAGAGCTGGACGATCGAAGTAAACGTTGTATAAAGTACAGGGGTGTCTTAGAATCGTATACTAATCTAGGATGTTGCAAACAGAATGACAAATTTAATACACCGCACCTATGTTAAATTTGCTTAGATTTCCATAGACGGAGTTCATTTGCTAGATTGAATCAACATGCAATTTATTTGGTATCTTCTACATTGTTAAGGTGTGGAGAGATCCAAAAGAATGTCTGAAGAAACACCGACTCCAAAAAGTACAATAATGGTCAAAGAGAGAAAATACAGGATCAAAATTAGCTTAAATTTTAGCTCATTTTAAACTCAACTGATACAAAGAATTCACACATCTGTCACGGAGACACATTACACCCACCAAATGTCATACCATGATGCGCCATTTTCGTAGCTGCCGAAAGTATTTTCGTAAGCCACCAATCGATATTTGGCAGATTTTTGTTCTGTTTTATTTTGCATAGAATTAAAATAACTTAAATTTCACTCGAGAACGGTACACAAATAATAAAATCTGCCACGAAAATGGTACTCCTGTAAAAAAAACCAATTCTGCAAAGTTGTGGATAATTTGCCAACTGTGCCTGGTTGAGGAAAGTGAATCAGTCAAGTAGCTCAGTACAACACTTAAACACACCAGCTCATAATCGTTCCGGTAATTTGAAATAGAATAAAAATCTTAAAAAATATTCTATTAAAAATCGTAGTGATTTCACTCGGTTTAGAAACAAAAGCTTGAAACATTAAATATTTTAAAGTTTAAAGCTTCGTAAAGTTCGTCGTATTCACTACTGTGCGAGGTTCTGTTTCATCGATATGACGGAAGGGTGTATGGGACGTCTATGCATCCTTTACAACAAAATGCCCTAAGTGACCGTTATTTGTGTTTGCAGAGTAAAAGCCAAACACAAAAAAGACAATTGACTGTCATGGACTGTCATGTCCATCTTATTTGACCTCTGCAAAATCATGTACACGAGTAAGGGTGTATACTGGTTAGGGTTTGGGATTACCACTACAGTCATTTCTCTGGAAATTCCAGGGAAACGGAAATTTCGTTTAAAGAAAATGAACAATGATTAATTACACTGTACTAAACAAAACGGAAAATATAAAATAAATAGGCCTATTTGAGAAAAAGGAGTTAAATGCAGACGGAAAAATAATGGCAAACGTTAATGGCTGGTGAATGGTCTATATGACACGGTGACATGTGTATAAGACTTCAAGACTGGGTCAAAAACGTGTAATGTATCAATCTATCAATGGGTTTAACTTGGTGAAGCCAAAGCGATCTTTGTCGACTACCTCTTAAATTGGCTGACTGATTGGCTCAGCTTGGGATCTTCTGGGCACAGGTTTTTTTTGACACAAAACATAATATACAATGAGAACACAAACAAGGAGTTAAGAATAGACTCGTTCTAATTTTGAAATTTACCCCGAACGTTTTAATTTATGGATATATATCTTTAATGTCGGAACACGTGATCGGAGATTCATCTGGATATCTGGCGATATTCAAAAGAAACAACTACGACATGTATCAGAGCTAACATAGTTTAGGCGAACCAGGGTCAACGACTTCTTGTCTCAAAGATCACATCGATAGATGAACGACTGGCCAGAATCCACATCAAGGCCAAATATTTGTACATTATTCAATGATAACTTTTAGGAGTAAACTAAAACAAATATACGAACGCTGCCTAAGCCATGAAATTTGCGATTTGCGCATTTATAAATAATGAATTTATTACATATTCTTTATCGTCTTCTGGAACAAAGCCAATTCTAGCAGGATTATTAAGGAATGCTTTGTTTCTGAGGCACAATGGCATTGTTTTCGATAAGCACTTTATATCACCTGTTGGAGTTACACTTAAACACGATCGACATGTTGTCATCTTTAGCACCCATTGCAAGTTTTTATTTGCATCAGTTAATAGTACTCGGTGTCGGTCCGGTCGTAGCATACTATTCCCAGCTGCAATTTGCTGCATTTTCATATTCGCTCCCTGTGTGAAGATGTCTTTTGCAACTTTATTTAATTATATCATTTGGAGTATACTCAAATTTACTACATATAAACTCTATGCTATAATTTTGGCGTGATTTAGGGAACAGCAATGGAGTTCTCATATGAACTAAAAGTGAACTAAAATTAAGTAAAAAACATTTACTAATGCCAAAGTAACATACATACAGACGAGGTTCAATTTGACTAATTTTTAGTGAATTGTAATTAATGGAGTGTGTTTTGATTTCGGTACTACTTCGTCTGTGGGACATTTACATCTTTTGTGAAATTTACTCTATAATCCTTTGTTGGGTTTATTTAAGAAATTGAATTGACTACCTCTACATTGTGTTTGCTTATAACAAGTTCATTCCACCTATGTTTATTTGGACTTCTTCAGCGACTTTTTGAGATCACAGTTCATTCCACATCTACATTTCATAATTATGCGATATTTATCTTAGGAAGACCAAAGTTTATCCTAAAGGTACACAGAAAAAAATACGGGCCAAAAATATTCAATTACTGTCGTAATTGAAATTAAGCTTGGATATCAATTAATGTTGTAATTGAACTTAGAAATTCTTGGTGAAATCAGTGTAAAAAATAGTAAAAAAATCAATTACTTATTTAAAATTTGAGTAATTGAATTCACAACTTTTGTAATTGGAAGAAAATCAATTAAAAAAGTAATTGAATTGACGAATTCCATACAAACTTCGTAATTGATTTCAAAAATATGTTTTTCTGTGTATCCAGAATCCTGCATATGAAAACTGGTGAACAAGTCTTGTCCATATACAATTTCCATAAATAGTTTTTTTTTATAATCCCCATTTTACAGGGATACTTGACAAATTGTCCCCAGCAATTCCCGAATCCCAAACCCAATACTTGTGCGTGTATGTATGTGCCAGTTTGTCCTGGCCAAAAATTCAACATGAATTCGACTGTAGACCAGGACAACCAGCAACAGCCACAACGTACGAGGCATGTACGCACACACAGAATAAGCACAAATACGAATAATATAAAGGGTTAGTTAACTTCACCATTCGGTCAGGAAAATGATTCATGGAGCGGGTGGAAAGTCCTGCCACACAGTGGCAACAACAAATAATTGAGTAGATTTTATAGTGTCGGTGCTGTTCTGTGAAGCCACTGTACAGCAGCTTGGCCACTTGCAATTGGAATTGTAATATATATCGCATTAATTATTCATTACAGCGGTAACTTTTTCCGTCCTTGATGTTGAACCCAATTGTTTTAAAAGTGTCATAACTGTCATCGTAGTATTGCAGCCTGCAATGTGCGTAAAATTTAATTTCGATTTGGGCGCCAATTTTCCAAAGAATTTAGAAAAAACTTGCGAAAAGTTCCAGTGTGCATCACGTGGTGGTCATGTATGACCTTTGCTATAAATGTCGATATTTGTGCAGTGGCGCAATCATTTGGGTTCTTCGACAAAAAAAACACACCCACATTGTCAGTGAAGAGACGTAGTGGACAAGTTTCCACTTTGTCCCCTTGTCGTACTCACCCAGAGGTTGGAGCTTGTTACGCTCATGAATGTGTTTGTTCGCATATACAAAAATGCGTTCGGGGCAGGCTCTACCTTAAAACAAAACTCGGCATTGTTATGGGGCGCAGTAGGGACGGAAGACTCTAACCAGGCAGTAACTTATTAAAAAAAAACTTAATTGTGATACGGGGTTCGTAGGCCACTGCTACTTACTTATGTTTACTATATAACCCCTTGTTGGTCTTGGATCTTAGATCTTAATGCCATCTGTAGTCCATCTATGGTCTGTGAACAAACGATAGATCGCAATTCAGTTCCCATCTTGGATTTGAGGTCCAGCTCTTCTTGAAGCCACATATCGTCTTCTCAACAACTAATTATATTATGAGTTTTATGGATTTTTCTTCTATGATAATGATCCATTTTCAGTAGTATTAAAAAATTCAGACGATAATTATTTTTAAGGAGAAAAATAAATGTTTTGATGTTTTTTTAGTTTTTGTATGTTTATTTGTATTTCCCAATATTTTTCACTCAAAAAAAAAAGCACTTTCAATTTACGGGTGGGGTTTTTTCTGTCAATATCGTTGCCTAATAAAACAAATCCAGAGAAAATATGAAAAATTTAATTTTAAGATATAAATCATACCGAGAGCAGATAAATTTTTTAATCGATTGTCATAATTTTCGGAATGCAATTTATTATTGAAGCAACTTACTTTGTTATATCTTGCTATATCTCATTCCAATTGAAGTGCCTTAAGACACTGAACAACATCGTTCCGGGTAATTACACTGTATTAAGGACGTGACATTCGTATGGCAATCCCGTTGGCGTTCTGATGTCGATATTTTCATGTAATTTTCAGCAATAATGTGTAACGACTTTTGAGGAAAGCAATATTCGTGCTGAAAGTGCCGTTGTGAACGTTACTAATAACGGAAGTAGGTTTGGACGTCAACGGGTATTTGCATTTTTTTTTAGAAAATTTGGTGTAGTAACCAAAAAAAAACCGAAATACATATTTAAGAATAATAAAATGCCTAGTTAGAATTATAAATTTCCTGGATCACACCAAAAATTTGTAATTCGACAGTTGCAGAAGTTACGTTGTGGGCTTTGCACTTTTCTACTCACTTATCTATGAAAAAAAACGTACTTTATTAAAGAAAACATTTATTACAACATTCTTTGTAGAATTTTATTTAATTTTTTAATTTACAGACCCTGTGTTATTTCCCATTTCGATGGTGGGATCACTGGAATGGACTTTTCTGCAATTCAAGTCATTTTTATATATATGAAACCATATTAGTAATAAGAACGCACGAATAAAATATTGACCAAATTTGCAAAGTAGGATTGTATAAGTCGACTCACAAAAAAGTCGATTATTCGACTTTTTCGTAAAGAAATTGTAAAATTACGAAAAAGTCCAGAAAATAACTTTTTGGTGTCGATTTTTTTAGTTTAAATGAAAATACTGCAAATTTTGAAATAGATACGCATTAACATAAATATGTTATTACACTTCAATTTAAATACGTACTGTACATCATTGTTCTTTAAACAATTGCCCTGCTTGATAAAAAGTCGGTCATCACCAATTTCATCACAATGCCCTGCTCTAAAACAATTTTTTTTTTGCAATTGGCTGAAATCGTCTAAAAATCTGTCGCCGATGAATCTTTTGAATTTCTATAGGGAAATAATTACTTTGTCAATTAATATTAATAAATATACTATTTATATAATGAGAATTAATTAAAAACCATTGAAAAAGTTGCAGTCGGGTAAACCGACTTATATATACCCTCACCCTCAACATTCCGAGTGTTTTAGGAAAATATTGTATTATACGTTTTTACAAAAAGGCCGAAATATAAAGCAGAGTTTTTTCTCGAAAATTGTATGTAGTTAAAGCTTTACTAAATATAGAATTTTTAAGTTGGGTGGAATGATACATTTGTATGGGAGGTACCTGAACGGTACCGACTAGGGGTCCAATTTTTTTTTTGGAGAGCTTTACATGTTTATAGATTTATAATATACGGAATTTCGGCAAGATCTCGTTGGTCGTATTGATATTATTACACGATTTCCAAGGTAGGTGAGATGGTACATTTGTATGGGAGGTACCAGAAGGAGAGTTTCCAGACTTCCATGTTTTTATCCAAAACTTTGTATAGCAATGGTTTTACTAAATACAGAATTTGGGCAAGATCGCGTTTGTCATATTAATATTATTACATGATTTCTTATACCCGAAGGGGTGTGGCCATATAGCCCATATGCAATCCCGTAAGCAGTTTTGTGAAAATATTAAGCCATGCCAAATTTCAGAGTGATTGTTTAAATCTTTCGAAAGTTATCGTGCGTACCAGTAGGACAGACAGACGGACATGGCTCAAACGATTTAGAAAGTCATGAATCGAATTTGGGTCAAATACACCTGCGGTTTAATGTAAATATTTCTGTGTTACACTTTTGAGCCGTATCAAATGATATATACCCTCCTACCCGTAGGGTCAGGGTATAAAAACAGAAGATTTATTCAATACCGAATTTAAAATTCAATATCTAAATTCTTTCTTAATCAGGACTGAAATATTAAGCGTCGGCTTCGTCAAACCCCCATTAGCGATTTTTGTTGTCTAAATTATTTAAGATACTTCATTACATCATTTTACTAGTCATACAAAAAGCTATACTTCTATGAAACTAAACATATAAAATATGCTGGTTTCTTATTTCTTCGGTCCATTCGAGAACTAGAAAACTCTTTTCGTTTCGAATACCATAAAAGGTATTGAATTGATCTCATTTTAACTTTTATAACAAACACAAAACAATACCAATTTCCAAAAATAAATTTTAAATTTAACATCAATGTAGTAAAAAGAAAATCATATGTAGGGTGTTTTTAAAGATCTTGAGAACTTAAAATGATAATACAAGAAATAAACACATTATTATTTTAGGTCAATGAAAACATTTGGGAGCTTAACATTTCCACCACCCTAATATTGTTGAATACAATGTTATGTTAATTTTTAATATTTTATTAATATTTATTTATTTTTTTTTGCTTTTTCTTAATGAATACACTTCAAAGTAAAAGGATTTGGGGGTTATTTTTTCTTTTAAAGCCAACATTATGGACAGGATCAGCCAAGCCACGGTAGCCCTCTAAGTATGTAAAAGTGGCATTGGAAAGCGCTGTGGCCCATCCTACTCTAGTCCGAACGATTCTACTCGGTATGCACTCTACGGTACGGGTTGGTGGAGGGGAAACTGGTGTGAAATTTAATTACAATGACTTGGGCAGCCTGCTGGATGGGTCGATTATGAAGACTATAAAATTAACTTAACTTGCTAAACACATTTTTCACAGAGCACGAATTTGACAATAAAACTTTGTGATTTGCAGGCGTTGTTCATTTGTATGTCTGCTCATGACACTTGTCATGAATCACGCATGAACAGTAAGAAACTAAACATTGGAAAACCAAACAGAAAATATATGCATATACAATACATACATTTGTAGAGAATAAAAACTCTACAGCTGCGAAAAAACTCCTCAAATGTAAATAACTACTTCGCAAATATATTTATTTTGGAAATCAAATTGGCAATTTTTTCGTCAATTTATTGGAACTACCGAGGACTATTCCGTCACCTATTGCAGAAATTCTGGGTTCAGTCTACAAATTACATCTAATAACCGCTCAGAATATAACCTCATGTCTCACAGTACAAGTTGTGCAGCAGAACTAAGTTTGTTCAGTTTTAATAGATATGCGTTTTTTATATTTACAGTTGAGCATCGATTATCCGTGATTCAATTAACCGGGAACATCAATTATCCGGGATCGATAAGGAAAGAAAAATATTTTTATGTCAATTGATTAACCGTGATTACCTCAATTATCCGGGATGGCAAAACATGTATCTATTTCGGCCATATTTGCTTTAAATGGGTTAGCAACACTAACGTTAATATATGTATGAATCGAAATAGGGGAAACCCCTTGTTTTGGTTTTCTTGGTGTTTAGTTGCGTATGAAATTTGGACAGTCCGGACTGTGGTTGTATAATAATATAATGACATCGATATCAGTAAAATCGGCCAAAAGGCAAAGAAAGTATTAACAATTCAAGAAAAATATAATTTAGTCAATGAATAATTAAAAAGAAATGTTTCCGTTCAAACATTATCACAAAAATATGGTGTTGGGAAGCAAACAGTTTATGACTTAGTGAAAAATAAAGACAAAATATTAAAATATTGTGCAGAAAGTGATTCAGTTATGGTCTTCCAAATTCGAAAAATATTGAAAAGATCCAAAAGTTGATTTTGCGACGTATTAATGGTTCCAGCAAGAACATTTTAAAGGGGCCCCAATTTCCAGTTGAATGATAATGGAGCACCTAGCTAAACTTTTTTGGAAAATTCTGCATCTTCGAACATTACAGAACAAGTTAAAATTCAAATCTACTGTGTCCAAGAGAAGCTTTTGGCAGAAAATATTCAGGTTAGGAAGAAAAAACAATCCAAATTAAATGATTTTTTTAAGTAATTACGTAAGTAATAATTAAAAATGTAGAAGTATTATATCTTGTAAGTATTCACATTGAATGAAACAATCATTTATGTAAAGACGAGTAAAAAATGCTACCTCAATTAACCGGTAAAATCGATTATCCGGAACTCTTCCGGTCCCGACCATCCCGGATAATTGATGCTTAACTGTATATATATTCCTGTTTCAAAGGGATTTGTCTTTCCAACGTAGATGTGTTTCTGGTTGTTTAAATAACAAAATATTTTCTTGCCTAGGGCACAATGGACCCTCACAGCGGTCCTGGCCCCGCACATGTGTGGTATGTACATTTGAAGGAATGTATTTTCGGTAAATACCATCATGGACGGAAAAAAAACCCCTGCAATAATGAAAAATAAAGCGATTTTTTACAATGTACTTTTATTGTGGAGCAGCAAATATAGAAAAAAAATGTATTAAACATAGAAGAGCAACCCGAAACTTAATGAAAGCAAACTGGTCGTGGTCAGTGGCCGTGGTCAATGGTCATGAAGGCTTAATTACCAAACATTCATACACTACAACAACCCTACCACCATATGTGCAGACATGGCGGTATACACATATATACGCGTACAGTTTTGTTCTGGACTTAGCTCCACTCAACATATGAAGCGATGGACACAAGAGTAGCCTAAACCATATTGGGGTTTTTATGACACAATGCTGCATTCCACGTAGTTTAGAATGTCTCTTGGGGCATTTAAATAATCAAGTAATTAAAATGACAGGTAATTTAGTTGTGAATGCAATCAAATTTCCAACCTAAAAATTCAAACCGTAACACGAAAGGCCACTATTACTTTCAACGCTTCATATTTGAACCGTTGCTGATTGTTTGGGATTGTTGGTGCTTGTTCCTTACCATGTCGTTGTTGGTGCCGTTCGAGTAGTTGTTGGTAGTGGTTAATGTTATTGCCATTAATGTTAAGATGTACAAATTACTTCACTCCAATGTACTTCACTCACTGCAGACCACAGTCCGTCCACATTCGTCCACTCCAGCTGAGAACTTTTGCAATTAGAACAAATGCTACACTTACATCAATGTAAGAGCAAGTCCATTAACAACACGATTATTGAAAGTTGTTAGCACTTGTTCGATGTGCTTCAGTTCCGGATCGACAAATCAACACTAATGTTCTAAATCGACAAAAAAAATACGGACATTTAACTCCTCGTATATACATGTGTATATAGAGTGAATTCATTAATATCTTATAAACGACTTTCTTCGTGAGTTATGCTAAATTTCACTAAGAGCAACACATTTTTCTTAAACAAATTTCTGATAATTAACTGGACATATGTGGTGGTGTAAAACCAATGTAGGTTGCACACGTATAGGAAAACACAACCACACAATAAAATGAGAAATTAATTGAGATGAAGAAAGGAAAAGTTGATACAAATTTGAATATCACACACAGGATTGGCAAATATTTTGCCCATGGTATTGGAGAAATAATGGGTGTTTTTTAAGAGCTTTCGGATTTGATTTAAAAAACACATAAAATTTAGAAAAATGTCTGAAATCTATGTAAATCAAAGCGTCCGGTAGGCGAGTTGGTAGCGTGCTTGCCTATCAGCGTGGGGGTTCGATCTGATCTGTGTCACCCGGTTTACCCCTGGACCCAAAATTGGAATATAAATTTACTTTGTATTGTAATCAATTAAAAAAAAAATATATAAATCAAATAATTTCGTGTAACTGTTGATCGCGGCCGCATCTCAAATGGTCCATGCTCTGGGTCCAATTTTGGCATACTCTATCCAACATATCGGCCGGTATCTCACTAATAAATTCTTCAATATTGGCTTCCAGTGCGTCAACCTATAGACATGAGCCTGTGCACCGAACACGCCCCTCGAGTGGTCCATTGTTTCGCTGTGATGTACCATGTGGTGTTCATTTAAGCAGAAATGAGCATCGTCGCTGAACACAATTTTCCGATAAAAAAAAAGTGGATCTTCATCCAACTTAGGCAACTCGTTATGTCCCTGAGGTGTCAAGTTCGGGCACTAAGTTTTACGTGAATAAGATTGTTAAGACTTATGAAAATATATTTTTACTTTGTGGTTGTCTTTCACTATCTACCCCAGTTCAGTATATTGCTTATAACTGGTATCTTTGCAGTCCGATATAAGTCATGTAAAGATGGTAAGTTTGGAAAATTATTAAAAAAAAAAGTCAGTGTTATTAACACACTCTTGCAATATTTTATGATTAAGTCCCCTAGTAAAATAAAGTAGTAAAATAAACAAATGAAAACATAATTCATAAACACTTCATTATAAATTGGCCGTGGTCAAAGAACCCACCACATGAAAAAACCATACCACTGAGTGTGAAGTAGAAATAATTATGTACTTACTTATTTGCCTTAACAGCCATGAAGGAACAGGCGGTAAACTTCTCTCCAATCCAATCCAAGCTGTGTACGATAAAATTTGTATAATCACTGACCGGGACCTACTGTTTAAAGCCGGCTCCGAACGAGTACTGCTTTTCTAGAGACGGTTTTGATGGTTTTAGCAGGTTTCGAACCTGGGTTCTGGTGTGTGGTAGTCGCACACACTACCACCACACAACGACCGTCCACAAGAAATAATTACATATTTACCAAAAAATTATATCGCAATCAGTAACTCAGCTACCTGAAAGCATCCGTATCAGGGATACAAAATCGGTTTTTTTATTTTGTACTTCCGCTCTCTAAAAATGTACTTAACTTTTTCAATTTTTTGATACACCACAATCAGTGTTTTCAATGAATAATAATGTATTTGGTAAAAGTTTGAAATTTTCTTGGAGTTTTCATTCAAAAATATTTCTACTTCTTACAAATTATAAATTTTAGGAGTAGCCCTTAAAATGTTTATTTTTCACAGAGCAAGAATCCTGATGTGAATGTAACAACCTATTATTGGAAAACTGCAGATATAAATTTCAGATATTTTTAGCCATGGGAATTATGTTGTCCATTCTTCACAAAAAACGAACAGAAATGCAAAATAATATAATCCGTATATGAATATGCCAATAATAATATCAATATGCCCATCGCGATCTTCCCCAAATTCGGTAGTTAGTAAAGCTATGACTGGAAAAAGTTTTGGAAAAAAACTTGGAAGTCTGGCAACTTCCCTTCTGGTACCTGCCATACAAATGTACCACCCCGCCCCTTATAAACCGTGTAATGTTATCAATATGACCAACGCGATCTTGCCCAAATTCGGTACTTAGTAAATCTATAGCTAGAAAAAATTTTGGACGAAAACATGGAAGTCTGGCAACTCCCCTTCTGGTACTTACATACAATTTTCGAGAAAAAGCTCTACAATATTTTTGTCTATAACATGCGGTATTTTGAATATGAGACTTGTATGTTTTTACTGAGGGTGAGGGTATATATAAGTCGGTTTACCCGACTAAAACTTTTTCACTGGTTTATTAATAAAAATGTACCAAAAGTTTCATAATTTTTGTGATATTTACAGAGGTTGTCAGAAACGGGAATTACAAATAGCGAAAGCGAAATAAAACAATTAAAATTTATATTTCACTTCGGAGCCAAAAATTGCCAATAAAAGTATAGCCCTTAATCAATCAGGAACAAAAGTATGTGTGTTGTTTCGATCGAAATATTGCTTATTCCTCTTCGGCAAATGTTTAGCTCTTAATTAGATCTACAAATTTTGACTTGAGATAAAATAAAAAAACAACAACATCTTACTCGAACGCCTTGGAATATCCAGAGCCCAAGGCGGTGAATCGACTCCATCGTTAATTACGGCAGATATATCGTTTTTTATTAATGGTTGTTTTTATTAATGTAAGGTGCATGGGGGTTTACACGCCACCTAATAGCCCATGACAATTGCCCGAGGACGTTCTGTGAACATCGGACCGGTCGTTTTGGATTATATACCCGACAAATTCATATATACACATAGATGTGGGTAATTGAATCTCGGAGTCGATGTCAAGCTAAATTGTTCGACTACAAACTAAGCCTGTAAATGTCACTCTTTTGTGCTAACAAACGAACAAATAGGTGTAACACTTAAGGCGTCCCTACCTGAACAATAGCGACGTCATTTGCTAGCACATTTTGCGACATTTCGCACTCATTGCACGCAACAGTATGAAAAAGAACTTAATGTCTATCCATAGGGTTACAATCTTTTAACAGAAGAACAACATGCAAATGTAAAATTGGCTGTCACATTTTCGGTATTGCGAAACTAAGTATCTTTGGTGAAAGTGAACCAACTGCAAGCCATTAGAAATTTTACAGAAATCATTTAAATATTTAAATTGTTTTTAAGACAGAAATGTTTATGATGTCAGCACTTTCACTGGGTGTCGCTCAGGGATGCAAACCGATCAGAGACCGAACCTAATTTCGAAAAACAAAAAAAAGTGGTTCGGTTCTACAGAGAAAAATGTGTTTGTTTTTTGGGAAAAACATTGAAATGATGACTTAAAAAATTGCTAAGGTTTTTTTTTTGTTTTTCTTTGGCAGAAGTTTCTGCTGATAAAAAGAAAATGCTTTATGAGCAATATTGAATCACTGAACCGATTCGGAATCGCGGTTCAAGAGTACCATTAAAACGAACCAACTTGCTGTACTGTTTCTGTAATAGAAGAAATAGTGTAGGGTATCATTACGGTAGTGGTGAAGTACTGTACAGCCTGCTCTGATGTAATTAATTTGCATATAAACACATATGTACGTACAAGAAATAGAAAACGGTGACAAATGAAGCAGTGAAAGCGAAAAAAAGAATAATTAAGAAATTGTCGGTTTGTCTTCAAAGCTTCTAGTTTTTTGTTTGGATATTTTTATAGACCGACCTACGAGCGGAAATACATTACCGCGTATTAGCATAAATGTCTAGTTATGTAAATTACTGTTAGTCTCTACCACGGCCAACGAAGAGTAGGTTAACTACATGAAAGTTGTTGCAACAAACACTATACCTGCGGTGAGACAATTTGCGTATGACTCATACCTTCAAGGACATTCTTTCGCAATTGAATATACCAATGTGTAATATGTACGTGAAGTATGTAATGAGCATAAATGTGAAAGGCGGGGACCAAATTCATTCAAATTTACTGCCTGTTTCCATAAAACGAATTTGTTCGTTCGTTACAAATTGTCAAAATTTAAGACGCAATTAAATGGATATTTGTCAGTAGTGAGATTGTGTTCCAGATGTCCATATCTAACATATATCTGAAAATCAGAGTTGAATAATGTCTGAAGCTGATTTTATAACGATTCGAATATTGACGATTTTTAACGAACGTACAAAATCGTTTTATGGAAACGGGCAGTTAGTTTCCATTTTTTTATTTTAACAAAATACCGTTGTTCCGATATCCTGCGCCCTCGTTGTAATTGGATATACATATGTATGACAGGCTGTGTGACATAGAATTTTTCACCCTACATTACATGTTGATATACAATTCTGAACTAACTCCAAAGGCATCATCTTTTTATCATACAAAACTGTAGTTTTCACCGGCCACAGAGAACTGCACGGATGTATGATAGATTATGGTGGAAAATATGCTTGCATTGTTTAAGTATCCGTGATTTAATATAGCAAGCATAATCGGTTCGACCTTATAAGTAAGTCGTATACATTACCTTGATGTAAAGCTGTCCATAGCTTTGTATAGCTTTTTGCCATAAACAAGACTGTTTTTGTATATTTTTGATTTTCGCCTATAAAAACCATGAAAATCCCAATTCCAAAGAACATTCTTCTTAATTTAAAGATGTCGAAATTAATGTTTTTTAATGAACGAGTTTCTTTTATGTTCATGTTGTTTAACTGTCTCATTTTACAGAAATTGTCTATAAACTAAAAACAATATCGTTTCCATAATTATGTTAAGTGTACAAATATCAGGATAAACCATATTGTTTGGATTATACGAACTATAGACATAAATTGGGAGCATTTCGGTTACAGATAAGCACGTAAATATTGTCCACTTAGCTCACTGTACTGTTAGACCTTGTTGGAGCTAAACGATCTGGATGAACCAATTCCGAATGAATTCATTCATCAAAGCTTCCAAATTGGATACAAAATATACAAAACGGTATAAGTGGGTCAGGTGTGACCCCTATGGAATTCGGTTCCTACATTTTACAATCGGACTCCGGCCCTTCTAACCTTACCCAACTCAATCAATTGAGGGATGCAGTTTGTTTGGGCGTCTGTGTGTATGAATGCCTTTTGTGAAAACTAAAATTCTCAAAGTTAAATCGATTGCACCATCGCTTTAGATAAATTGCATGAACTCATGCGCTTCGGTAGTCTTCCTTTAAGCACGGACCACTGAACATGTCAGTGGAGAACTGACTGTTCAAATTCCACACAGACACAAACAAACATACACGAACGGAAGAAAAAAAACTATATAAATATATTCCACCGCTCACCCATATCCTCACACACAGCCACAGACCGACAAACATATAGACTTGAACTTTTTTTTTGGCATATTTTCAAATCAAAAAACTTACCCGCCTATAAAGTAAAACACTCACACAGGCAGAGACATATGAACATCCGTACAGAATGTGCTTTCCTTATGTGTGTGTATGTGTCGGATAGGGATGCGAAATTGGATTTTCTATTATGTACCATCTGCTCCTGAAAAATTTACTTTTCCAATTTCAGAAGTATTATTTTTAAAAGGTCCAATGACTGAAAAGAGCAAATAAGTAAAAAAATATGGCACGCAGTATTTTGGGCTCCAATGTTCTAACAAAAAAATACACAATTACTGCACGCTAAAAAATACGTCTTTTTTTTGTTTGCACATAAGTAAAACGCGTGTTTGGTCTTTGTAGCAAGTAAAGCTTATTTCCATTTACACAAAGCTCATTTGGATATAAATATAACTCATTTGATTAATATTAAGTATTTGTGTATAAGCTATAGCGTGTTTGGGAAAAATAGACAACAAGCTATACCGTGTTTGGGAAAAACAGACAACGAACTTATTAAATTCAACAATGCACAACATTTGAGTGCGAATAAGTGTGTATTTGCAACTGGTTTCGAATTTTTTTTTTTACATTTTCGCTCCTTAAAATGAAAGCAATACCGAGAGAATGAGATGGATTGATATATAGAAATTCACAAATTGAAAAAAAAATAAAAAATGACACAAAACTGCATACATATTTATCACCTACAAACAAGTTAATGTTTGTGGTATGAAAAAATATATATATGTTTGATGCGAACTTGTTTGCTGAAATTTGTTAAAATGGCCATTTTATTTCAGCGTGTGGCACACGAGTTTTTTGAAAATCACATTTGTGTATCTTGCAAAGGATCGATCAAATTATCAAAGTCACTACAGCCATTATACTCGTGGCAAAGCGAATTTGAGGAACATAGGAAATCTTTTGTTTGGGCAAAACCATAAGCGTATCTAGACAATTTTACTGGGAGGGGGGCTATAGCCCCGTTGCACAAAAATAAATGTGTATTCGGGTTCGAAAAACGTTCACATATCGTCGTCACTTTTAAGGCATTACAAAGCTTTATATCCACATTGTTATAGCCTCACCCTACTGGCAGAAGGGTATATATAAATTTTGAATGAAAATTTCGTTATTTATATTATTTGTTTCAATAAAGAACAAGTGACAAACCGACAGACAGGTGGGCTCAGACGACTTAAAAAGTCGTTAATCAAATTTAGTTCGAAGGCATATAGAGGCTAAAATGACTCCTTTTGTGTTACATTTTGTAGTCTTGGGTAGGATACTTATCCATCCACGCTGAAAAATACGTTATTTTTAAATGTTTACACACAAGTAAAACGCGTGTTTGGTCTTTGTAGTAAGTTAAGTTTATTTATTTCCACACAAAGCTTATTTGGATGTAAATATATATTTTATTTGCTATTAATATTACATATTTCTGTATTAGCATTAGCGTGTTTGGGAAAAACAGACATCAACAAAGTACAACATTTGAGTGCGAATAAGTGTGTATTTGCAGCAGTTTTCGTAATTTTATACGTATACGTATCCTCTTACCCGTAGGGTAGAAATAAACAAGACAAACAATTAAAATAGTTGTATTTTTTCTTTTCTTGAATTTGTTTCAAATTATTTTTTACCCAAGAAATATTGCAAGTTGAGGCAAAACACAAGGTTTAATGAAGGAAGCAAAGATTTTAGGGTTGAGAAATGAATTTCACGTGGAATTTATAATTTCGTTGTAGTAGCATCTGGGAACATGAAGGAATTATATTCCCTATGCCGACCATACTTTTGGACATTCAACAATCAGTGTGCTCGTCTATGATCAATGAAGAGTATGGTTGCTAGAAATGTGAAAATAGTTTGCTGTTGAATTTTCAAGATGTTAATCTGGGGTGTGGCATTTGATTTTTTTTAAACAACGAATACTTACTATACACCAAAATTCAAAGCAAAACAATGAAAATACAAAACGCAAAAAAATATATTTAGGTACATGCGGGGAATTTCATTTTTAAACTCACTGACCGGGACCTGCTGTTTAAGGGCTAACGCTTTTCTGGAGATATTTTTACATTGCTTAGAAAATACTCTATTACTAGTAAAGTCGACTGCATTGACTAGGTGGAAAAACCTCACAGTATTCTCGTGTTAAAATTGTTCGATTGCTATTGTATTAGAAGAATAAAAATCAAAATATCCTATTTATTTAAAAAAAAAAATAGTAAAAAAAAACAATATCGCAATATTTCGGCACACGTGAGAATTTCATTCCAACGCAATTTATGTTACAGAAAACAAAATAAATTTAGTTTCATATAAATAAAATTTAACTTTTTTTACTGCAGGCAGAACAGCAAATGCGTCGAGAAGTTTCTCCTGTGACGAAATTTTAATTTTATTTCTCCAATATTACATTCATTGGAATGTAACTTACCTCCAATGTTACTTTGCTGGGACAAGTCATTTGCAACCGATGTTCGAAATTTCCCCAACATTTTCGAAGACAGTTGGTATACCCAACTTGGAAGCCACTACTCGTACGTGTGGATGCATGGTTACAATTGTGCCAACTTTTGCATCCCTGGTATGGGGTTGTTTTCCGAATATTCATATGCCAAAGTACCTTTAGATGTGTTTGTGTGGTTGGCTGTTTCAAGTACGAATGTGTGTGCTTATGAGTATTTATGTATGTCAAATATCATCTACACGAACCAAAATGAAAACTTTAATTTTACCATTCTTCCAGCCGTTAACAAAAATGAGAAACTAAACCTATCTATGCGCACATTCATACATATATGACAACGATGTACGAATGTGTGTGTGTGTGTGTGCGTACACATACAAAGTCAAACATATTTTTCATGTTTTTTGAAAAGGGGGAAATCCTTGGAAAAAAGGATTAAATTATGTATTTCAGAGATACAATTTATTCACTTTCGTTATACCGACGTCATAGATAGATTTTCTTTTATCAAGCGTTCATTTGGATGTGTGTGGCTGACTCTGTCTTTGTGTAAGAGAACGTTTCCCCGTAACATGTTCACATTTAAAGATATTAAAGATGTCCATAATAAGATGAAATGGGAATTATGACTATAAAATGAAAGTATCGGCATTTGTCATATGGAAGGGAACATTTAAGTCTCGCCCATGTGTTTTTGTAGTTGGTTTGAATTTGATCCGGAAATAAATTAAATATTCGTCTTTTTAGTTCTGGGTTCTACGTCAGAAAAAGTGCAGAGTATTTTGCATGCACCTGTTTTTGAATGTAATGACATATGTATGTGGATCCTTGCGTTAAGAGTGGGAATGGAACCCCATGTGTGACTGACATTTCTTGAAAGACATTGCGTTTTGAAACATTCAGTTGCACTTCTTTTTGTTTTTGTCTGTATGTACATAATAAATTCATTTAATTTTGTTCATTGAAAAAATGGCGGGGGTTGGTTTTACTCAGTTGATACAATTTAAAAAACATTCTATCTCTATAAATTTTCTCAGTAAGGGACTTGACAAAGAATAGATGAGGACACGATTGGACAATGCGCAAAAAAGGCAAAATATAAGTAACATAAATAGAAATATGTTTTTGAAAATTGATTCATGTAATCATTTAAAACTTTTTTTTACAGGCTCATTTATTTCTTGAATAGCAAACTAATTCTTCGAAAGGTCCATATTAATTTCTCTTATCGAGACTATTTTTTTCAAAAGATATGCACTTATAAGGTCCAAAATGTAAAAAAAAATGGGGGAATTGCAATAACAGATGGGTGCGTAGTATATAAGCCAGACGATGTAAGTAAACATTTTATTGGCAAAACGTCCGGAATTTGTTCTGACAAAGAAAATAACTATGGCTGTACTCAGAGTAACAGAAAAGGATAAGAGTTCTGAGTAGTTGTTTACACAATAAATGTTAATCTAAATTGATTTTAAGCAACATAGCAGAACTCAGGTTCAAAACCGGGTCAGACAATCAAAATTTTTTCATCTCGTAAACGCTGGCGACTTTGCAAATAAGAGATAAATGTCTAAGCCATGTACAAATTCTCCAGAAAAGCATTAGACGTTCGGATGAGGCTTTAAACAGAGAAATAGATTCGAGAGAAGTTCCGCGTCTGTTCCTTCATGGAATGTTAAGAGAAACATGTAGTAATTTTCCCATACAAAATTTCTATTTTGACTTTTCGAAGCAGTGTCCTCGATCTGTTAAGTTGCAAGACATCTTTGCAGATGTGACTTCGCAAAAAATTCTCCTCGTTATGGTAAAATATATATTTTCCAATAATTGCTATACATAATTCACAATTCTGATTCAGTTTTTATTTTACCTAATTCTCATGATCGCGATATGGTTTTCTACACCTGAGCTATTAGATGTATGACGATGAGATTGGGTACATTACACTATTAGCGCAGACATCAATACTTTCTGAAAAAATTGGGCGGTGTAACGCCCCTTAACAAGAAACCGTTATATATGCAGTGATTATGTAACGGTGTCATAGTGTATTACATGCGACCGGACTTTGACTATATTGTCATAGGCTGTATTACATCATCATATCTCCCTAACTAAACTGAAAGAAAAAGCTTCGTAGCATGAACGAATTTGTACGTTGTATCAACGAAATCTGTTATTAAAAGTCTACCAACGTTGGGCTTCGTTGATGCAACGTAAAAAGTTTTGTTGAAGTAAAAAGTTTCGTTCATACAACGTACACCAATTTTGTTTCCTTGATACAACAACCTTGTTTCGTTGATACAAGAGCGTTGGTTCGTTGATGCAACAATCATGTTTCGTACAATTTTCAGCTTTTTCTAAAATACAAAATGATAAACTAAATGACGTCGTTGAATGAACGAATGGGTTGTTGCATGTACGATAGCATTGTAGAATCAACGTATGCATGTAGTTAGCAAAATAATTGCTGAAACGAGTTTTGGTTACATATGTAGGCAAAAAGTCGTGTACAATATTTTTCAAACGGTTTCCTTGCAAAACATTACAATAAATCATAAACAAATTTTTTCGTTGGTTATATGAATGAGTAGATGCTTATACGAATCGGTGGTTGCATCGCCGTATGTGTTCGTTATCTTTAAATGTTCTAGAAAACAACAACATACAAATGTTTAAAAATTGTATTCTAGAAAAAAAAATGTAAAACAGTTAAAGATATTTATATTTATATTATTTTTTTTGTAAATGCTCTTATTTTCACAAAAAAAAAAAAATAGTCGTTGCTGAGTTGTTGCATAAACGAAACAACGAAAAAACCTATCGTGGTATAAACATAAAAATTGTTGCATCAACGTAAGTTTTCGTTGCATGAACGTAATTTTTCGTTGCATGAACGTAATTTTTCGTTGCATCAACGTATGAATTTCAACGAAACGCATTCGATCATACAACAACCGTTTTTTCTTTCAGTGTATTAGAGATATGATTTGGTACATGTGCTATTGGCTCAAAAATAAATACGTCCTGAAAATGTGGGCCCTTAATAACAAAACGCCTCAACTGTAGAAATGTTGTAACGATCGCCATAGAACGTTCACAGTGAATTACAGTCCACCGGGGAATTTCCATAGACGATATTTGCCCAATATCTCAAAACTTTGTGCAACAATAAATTATGAACAGCTAAAGTTGCATGGATGAGAGTATGTGTACATGTATGACATTATGTGGACTACGATCTTGGAGGTCACGCAATATGTCCAACAGTTTCCTTCAATAAATTGATTGTTTTGTTGGCTGTGTGGCATGTAGCAACGTCTTGGTGGAACATCAACATCGTCCAAAGCGGAACGAAAATATCATTAAACATGTCTCTATAGTTTTCCTATTGACTGTAACATTATGGCCAACTTAATTTTTGAAGAAATATGGACCAATGATTCCTTCTGCTCCTAGAGCACACCAAATAGTCACATTCTTTAGGATGTAGCGGTGGATGTAAGCCATCGGAACCGGCTTTAAACAGTAGGTCCCGGTCAGTGAGTATACAAATTATATCGTACACAGCTCACTGATTCGAGAGAAGTTCCCCGTCTGTTCCTTCATGGAATGTTAAGGAAAATAAGTAAGTAATTACGACTCAACAATGACTTGTGGATTTCCAAGTGCGACAATTTTGTTGTCACTGAACAACATTTTCTTGTAAAAATCGGGCCATCTCGTTTTGGGTCCATTCACCGAAAGGGCGACGCCCTTTATGGTCGGTCAACTTCAGTTCTTGCACTAGTTGGATTTTGTAAGCACAATACAAGATCCATAAATACATTTTTGTTTACATTGTTTAAATAATTACGTTAATTGGTTAACAATAGGGTGTCTAAAATGTTTTTTGGTTTCTAATGCTTTTTCAGAAATCGTATAGAGTAAACTAAAAGGTTTACCAACAAGAGATGTGATTTTGAATCACCCCGTAATTCGGTAGCTGTCGCTTTTGAAGCTTTTATTATTTGACATTTGACGCCATTAATACAACGACACACAATTCAACAACGCATTGAAATGATCCGGAATGCATGCAAATGATCCGGAATTCTAATGAGGCCCATTTCCACCTCGGTGACTGAGTCAACCAACAAAATTGTCACATCTGGGGCTCGGAAAACCCAAGAGTTATTGTTGACACTGTTATTTTTATACTAACACTCAGGGGATAGCCCCTATAAATGCAATGCACTGTGTAAGCTATGGGAAAGAAGGGATTGGAGGGAGTAAAGAGTTAGCAGTGTTTGTTGATGTTTGCTTTGAATTTGATAATGTCATAGCAGGCAGAAAAAACACTTGCAGGAAGATTATTCCACATGCGAACAGTACGGCTGAAGAACAAATCTTCTCTATAGTGAGTCGTCCAATCAACCGGCCACTTTACAACGAACGGATGAGAGACCCTGGGTTGCCGAGTATTCCGGCTAAATGTTCTAACGTCAGGGACCAGATGACGGATATCTGAGGAGCAAATACCGTTAAAGTATATATAGAACAGTGATATACAACCCACATTCCCTACCATCCCCTATCAGCACCACCGTTCTCCTCTGTTTACGGCCCAGAAGCAGCAAAGATGTCATTGGTGCCCCTGCCCATATATGGGAGTTGTATTCCATTTTAGGTCGGATGTAGGTGGTGTAAATATTAAAGCCCTGCAACGAGATACTCCATTTACCATATGCACTATTGCACACCAAGAACGAGCAATTTCTGAAAAAAAAACAGAAGTTTTCGGTCCGACCGAGTACTTGTACCTGGTTCTCGAAAACTTTTATCTCGCTTTGACCGTTTTCGACAACCATGGTTCTCGGTTGGACCGTTTAAACCAGTGCTGTTCATTTCATTGCACAATTGTGCTCGCTCAATTTACATGTATTCTTACGCTCTCGCTTCAGTCAGGTCACACTCAAAAAAATTTAGTTATATGAATACATATCGCATGCTACCAACTCGCCTACAGGGGCGCTTAAAAAAAATTCACTTTATATATTTTTGGTCTTGGAAAAGCTGTAAATCTCTAATTTAAATTGGCTT
Organism: Hydrotaea cyrtoneurina; assembly: GCA_958296145.1. Lineage (NCBI taxonomy): Eukaryota > Metazoa > Arthropoda > Insecta > Diptera > Muscidae > Hydrotaea > Hydrotaea cyrtoneurina. The sequence continues at coordinate 61,400,701 of OY282515.1, forward strand.
TTGTTCTAATGAGTATTATGGATTCATATGACAGGTCTCCATATTATTGAAATAGCCTGCAGTTCTTTTTCTATATTTGGAAAGTACGACGAAATTGACTATTTTAAACGGCTCTCCGGAAAAAATCCTATTTTGAGTTATGCCACTATTCAAGTAAATGAGCGATATAATTATTCTGTTTTTCAATCTCTTACTGACATTATGATTTGGCTGTAAAGTTGGCAGTTTCATCTCTTCACTAACACAACTACATTTTTCCATTTGCACAGCACCCCGCCAGTCGGGCTGGTAACCAGGATCTCCAAGTAAGTAGGCATTTCGTATACGAAACATATGAGTACTTACTTTGGACACCACTGGTATGCTAGAGTTGTATTTGCTTTCGTCACTTTACTCTCTTTATTTACAAAGAGAATCGCGAGCACACAAAAAGTCCCGCTATCCCCACACTGATTCTTGATGACGCTGCTGTTTGTTGTGTTTTCTTTTGTTATGATGTCTTCAGTCGTTGTCTTCAGTTTTAGAAAGAATAGAATTAAAAACTATTTTGTTCATTTTAAATTTGAAAACAATATCCACTTTTATTTATCGTTGAAGTTTAACAATTACGACAGACGCAACCATACAAAATAAAATAAAATATGGGTTCAATATGTCACACATCAGTAGCGAAATCACTGATGAGCGGTGGTGCCTAAGGTAGCGATAGACAACCTTCTAGGTCATCCCCTTGTTAAATTCGCCAGTCAATTGCATTGCTGGTGGATTGGCGGGTAAGTACTGGTGGTTCTTGGTAAGTAGTCAAATAAGTACTCATTCAGTACTTACACCGACTGCTGGGACTGGTTTAAACGCACACAACCAGGCAAGTGTGCTTATTCTCATTATACCCTGTCCCGATAACACAACAAAAGAAAAGTGAAGTTCTCTATTCAAACATAAATGCATGTTTTCGAAGAGGTAAAAACAGTACCGATGCAGGAGTCTAGTAAATATTTACGAGATCAGATGAGTTGAACTATTTTTAGCACCGCTTTAAAAAGCTTTTTTCGATAATTCTAATATTCCAACGAGCATCACCCTGTATCTTCATGCCCAGATAATCAAGATTGTCTGATTCGTCGATATCCACACCACCCATAGAAATTGACGACGATGCGGGATCTAGTGAACGTTTGTGTGACAACAAACAGCACTGGGTCTTTTGCGGATTAAAATCTACTCTATTCATTTGGCCCCACTCACAAATCGCGGTTAAGTGAGTTATTGTATTTTTTCGCGTTTTGTCCTCTACCTCAGAGGGACTTGGCCGATGATCAAATGAGAACGAATGACAGAGGTTGCTATCAGCCGCAAAGGAGTAGATTGTGTTCACAGTCTGCCCAAAAAGGTCGTCAATGAAAATAAGAAATAGAGAAGGAGAGAGGACAGAGCCTTGTGGCACTCCTGCGGTCAACCTATGTCCTTTCCATTAGACCCCATCTATAACAACTCGTATAAAGCGATCCCTGAGAGGACTCGATATGAATCGAGAGAAGATACACCAAATGCAATAAGTTTTGATATGAGTGCTCCGTGCCAGACCCTATCGAACCAAGGCGGTTAATGGATCGACCCCTTATCTCCGTAAGGAACGCCATCAGGTCTCCAGTAGATCGATTTCTACGGAAGCCATACTGTCGATTATTTAGAAGGCCGTTAGACTCTAAATACTTAACAATATGCTCTCCATGACCTTCGAGAGCGCAAAACATATTGGAATTGGACGATAATTCGCAGGACTTGTAGCTTCACCCTTCTTGGGGATCGGCTGAACATTGACAACTTTCCAACGTGAAGGGTAAATACCAGCATGGTACGACATGCTGAAAAGATTGCGTAATGGACGAGCTAGCGTCGAAGAGCACTTACATAGGACAAGTGGGTTCTGCAAGAACCCTTTTAACACCCCGTGTTCGAAAAAATATCTGAGGCATCGAACTAGATACGTTCTCGATCACGGGGAGTGGTTGACTGCTTTCTGGCAAAGATGAATTCTTTGCAAATATTTCAGCCAGAAGGTTAGCTTTGTCAATCGGGTCCGTGAATATCTGGTCATTGTTAAGGAGAGTTGGGATAGAAGATGAAGAATTGTCACTTACCCTTTTTACAAATGACCAAAAGATCTTACTTCCCCTGGGAGAAGAGAGAACTTTAGCAAGAAGACGCTGTTCATGGAGAAGTTTTTCGCGCCTCAGCACTCTGGCACAATTCGATCTTGCCTGCTTACGTCGCAGCTCAGTAATGACGTTTGTATTGAAACTCCAATTTCTGAACACTTTCTCGTTGGATCTGACAGCTTCTTTGCATGTCTGATTAAACCAACAATTCTTTGGAGGTTTAATCGAAGTAGTCTTCGAGGGAATAATTGTGTTTATACCAAGAAGAATTATTTTCTTTTAAGGAAACATAATTTCCAGTGAAATTGCTGGTATAAACTGTTGAGCTCGGCCCAACGTGCCTTTTTGTATGTGTACATTGTCCTCTTCGTGACTGGTTTAAAAGAGCCTCGAATATCGGAATTTAACCCTGAATTTAATCCAAAGGGAGTTAAATTCTGTATCTTGTGCGTTTAAATGTTGCTGACTCTGATATTGTTCCTATGGGTTTAGTGGGTTTTTTTCCAAAACACTTGACTTAAGTCGGACAAGCCAATAGCAAATGACAGATGTAGTTTTAACATTTTTCGAATTCCCCTACTGTACGTGTTACCTTTATACCAATTGGCTGCATATGTGTAAACTTAACTTCATAGAAGCCGATGAGCAGAACGATTGTTTTTCTAAAATTGGAATATGAATAATAGACTGAAAGTAAAATTTTGTGGGTATATTTCTTTTCTGCACTAAATTTGCTATATAGCGAGGAACGTTGTAAGAGAGACTTTTTTTGACAGCTTTGGATGAATTTCTGTTAAAATTACTATTTCTAACAGGAATTCATGAAAAAAACAGTTTTGAAAAAATGTCGCTTATAACGTTTTTGGTGAGAACGCTTCAAATAATGATCTTGTAAGAAAGTGCAGAAACGAAGTTTCAAAAAGATAAAATTACAGTAAAGTTCACTAGCAAATACCTGTTCTTTGTAAGCATACATTTTCCTTCCCAGTAAAACACAAAATATTTGTTTAAATGCATTTTTTTACAGAAAAATGATTTATATCGAAATACATGTTCACACTTTTTTAATTTTCCCCATTTTGGTCCTTTTTCTACTTTTTTGTTCCCTTTTTCCATTCGTTCCTTTCGATTACAATGTTTTTTCACACATTTTTGTTTTTTCCCCTTTGTACTTTTTTATCCCGTTTTGAAACTCTTTTCCAGCAGTTGTTGTAGATCAATTTTCCAACAAAAATGACAATTTGATTTGTATGTATTTTTGGGAAGTTCGCAATGTTTTGGAGACACATTTTTCCCGTTTCACCATTTGTATTCTAGCCGAATTTTTAAAAATCCGTTCATGATTCGAGGTTCAGCCATTGGCGAGGACCGGATGAATTAGTCAGTCACGCAAGTACTTTATATAATTGTATGTAGATTAGTTCTCATTTATATTAAACCAGTTTTGGGCCCGTTTTGGACGATTTTAATTTCCTTGTCCAATACTTTAAATTCTTGGCCCATTTCTGCCATTTAACACATGCCAAAAATCTGTTCCACTCGTTTTTAATTTAATTTTGGTCCCTTTTTTGTCCCGTCAGGGCCTCTTTTTCGACCCACCTCCAACTCATTTCCACCTGTTGTAGGTTATTTCTCATTTATATTATACCAGTTTTGGGCCATTTTTGGCCCGTTTTTCATTACATCCAATTTTGTTAATTTTTCATAATATTTTTAGTTGTTGTTTGTTTAGATAAAAACGTTAAAAAACGTGTGCTACTTTTGGAGAAAACGATTTTTTTGCTACTCTTAAAAAAAAGTCTTTTTATTCACCTTTTTAAAAATTCTCAGCGATAACACAGTTCCCAATGCTTATGGTATATAAACATAAAATTAAAGTCTTAAAAATGATTTCTGTAAGTAGAAAAACGAAAAACCCCATCATTCGAGGAAAACCGATACTTTACCCCATAATCTTTCAAAAATAGGTTTAATAAACTTACAATTTTCGTTGAACAGAATACTAACATTCGTACCAAGTCCACTGAAATAATGATAATATTTCGTTATTAATGTGCATTTTTGACCCGTTTTAGAAAGTACATTTGTTTTGAGCATTAACTTCTTTTTTTTTGCGATTCCATCAAAGTTGAACAAGTTTTTCTACCCAGTTTTTCGTCGGTTTTCTACTTTTTATTCAGAAGATTACTTACATTAGTTGTCAATTATTTGGAGATAAATTGTAATTGTATGAATTTACAGTACATACGGGTATACATATCAAATTTCAGATTTCTTCACCTATTGTCATTTGCTTAGAAACCTATTTGTAATTCACGTGTACTCGTACGCAGGGACACGGTGCTGCGAATCCCAGTATATACTCGTGCTGTCTAAGTCAACATTTAGTTTACATGTGCGCGCATAACTGATGAAGGTAAATAAACACGTTGTCCACGACGGCACCCTGGCACAGTGTGGGGTTTACACAAATACAAAAAATTGGAGAAATTAATTTCGTGTTGAACAAAATGAATTGAGCTAGAGTAAATAATTAAACATAATAATTCATTATTTGTTCCGACGAAAATGTAGCACTCTTAATATTTATATAATGAGCGAATGTGCCCGTAATTTACCCCTTTCCCAACAACATGTTCCGGCGTAACTAAAGTAAACACACAAAAAGGCAACAACAACACGGTTTAGTGAACACGGCTGAGCGTGTATGCAGCCATTCAATCGTGTATTCCAACCACTTTTCCTCTTTGAAAATTCGAGTTGAACCGTCGGCGGTAATAAAGTTCATCATTATATTCATAAATAAGGAATGAGTTTGTTCTAGGTACGAGTGTTATAAAATTCACACATCCACTAATTAAATGTACGTGACTTCGGAAATATTGAATGAATTCCTGCCCCTCCTCGGCACTCCTGCCCACCAGCGCTCCTCCCTACAGTCTGTCTGCCTCAATATTGTTGCGACATTGGTTTTATAAAGTTCTCTGATAAATTATGAAATTTAAATTGTTTCGTTCGTACAGACGTACGACAATGTCGAAATATATTTATTTATATATCCACGCCACTAAATTTAGTTACACCAGACCTTTATATTTTTATGACTAGAGTGTCCATAGAGCTCAAAATAGGCACTCCAACCAGTGGATACCGAAGGACTCGAGGCGTCCGCGAGTTGATTGGTGGACATGCAAGCGATTGCCGGAGATGAAGAGTTGACGGAGACAGAGGGAGCATTACGGTTTGTTTATAGTAAACTTGTAATTCTTGTTCATTTTACAACCCTTAATTTACTCTAATTTCCTGACCAATTTTATCATTATTGCTGCACAATAATAATTACGTATAATACGACATTCAATGGATGTATGTACATCGTCCACATACATCATGCATACAGATGTCTACAAGTACGTTTACGCCGGTTAACGTATTCGCATGTGCATGGGGAATTAATATGGGCCCATCCACGCAGTTTGGATATCTTTGAATGTCAAACAATGAATAGTTTCAGTAGATATCATTTCGGAAATGCGAGAGATATGTCCTAATTAATGATAGCGTTGTATGAATATAATATCGACCAATTCTTTACTCTTGGATCAGATCCATGAGCAATGCGATACATAGTATCTTTTCATCGACTATAAAACCGCGTTCGTCATGCCGATAAAAAAAACGCTACGAGGTAGTACAATAAACTGGAAGAATGATAGCAGCGTCGAAATTAAGCGAACAATACTAGAGCAGATGCTTGTACAACACGCTTCGCAAAATCTGGTACCCGATCTGTGTTACCGAGGAATATAGACGTCAAACGAACTCAGAGCTCCATGAACTATACCAAGACATGAACTTATTTTTGAATAAAAGAAATAATATCGACCCGAAACGTTTTATTTCTCAACATAGTCTCATTTCAACCCGATATTCTCTATATCCTCTAAATAGGAATTTGTTTCAGTCATGACTTTGATAAAAATTCCTTATCGCCGATCCATTTCTTTAGCTTCAGAATGCGACTAGTCACTGGAAGATAAACCCGCAGAATGTAGTATATTATAAGGAGTTCATAGCCATGAAATTTCGTGCTCGAAAATAACTTATTTGAAGAGACTTTTTCTTCGCGAAGTCTCTATCGGAATTGGAACGAATTGGCCTACACTTTAAGGGTAATTCCAAAGAAAAACGACCCAAAACCGTTTGAAATGTTCATCCCCTCCGATTTACATTGTTCTAGTTCTAGCGGGAAATAAAAAGTTTGTAAAACGAAGTTGTGGTTCGCGTTTTGTAGCGCTCCAAAGCTGGTGATCTCGGACGTTTTTATGAAGAGATAGCTTCCTTCAAGATAAATTCACTTGGGAACGCGATTTGCGATTGAAATATTATTGGTTACATATATGAATGAAATATATCATGTCTTTGTGGTTCCAGAACTCCAAAAATTAATATGGTCCTTGATCCTTTGATATCTTTAAAAACCCAGGCGCCCCGGTAGGCGAGTTGGTAGCGTGCTTGCCTATCAGCGTGGGGGTTGTGGGTTCGATTCCCACCAGAGGCTTTGGTCTGTCGCTGCAAAAATCTAAACATATGGTCTTTGTCACCCGGTTTACCCTTGGACCCAAAATTAGAATATAAATTTACTTTGTATTGTAATTAATAATAAATAAATAAAATAAATCTTTAAAAACCCATTTTTATTTTTCCTAGGCGCCCCGGTAGTCGAGTTGGTAGCGTGCTTGTCTATCAGCGTGGGGGTTGTGGGTTCGATTCCCACCAGAGGCTTTGGTCTGTCGCTGCAAAAATTTAGCCAAATGGTCTGTGTCACCCGGTTTACCCTTGGACCCAAAATTAGAATATAAATTTACTTTGTATTGTAATTAATAAATAAATAAATAAATAAAATTTTTCCTATTTTTGTATTACAGCCCAATATATTCTGTCTAATATATATAAAATTTGGCATCGGGAGAAAATGGTATATTAGGATGTCCGAAGAATTATTTTTTTTTTCCAATTTCATAGTTGCACAGTTTCTTTTTTGGAAGGTTATGGATCGCTTATGTTTATGAATCCTTTTTTGGCGGTTTATGTAAAATTTGTCATTTGAAACTAGCTGACGCGGCTAAATTCGCCTTACCTAGAAAAAAGTTGACTCCGCTGACCCGTCCGCCGTTGTTGATGATCGCATAGCTGTTCGTTTAAACCTGTAGCTGTAGCTTCACGTAAATATTGAACTTATACTGTAGCTGTGGATATACCTATACATGTGTACATACCAAAAATAATTATATCCACGGCGCGAGCGAAAGTGACAAGCGGCGATGATTTACCGACTGTGTAGCATGTCCATGGGAAAGACAGGGAAAATCAAGATTTATTCCACAGACTTGCAATGAGTGGCCTTGGGATTTATTAGTCGTCATTGCGAATTCAAGGAGACCTGTAAACTAAACACGCTTGAATTGGAACGTCAATGCGGTTGAAATCATTGGTATCCTTGAATCAGGCCCTTCATCAGATTTTTAACAGCTTGTCTCGTTCCATTACAAATTCTTGGTTGGTTCAGGTTGTGTAACTATAAACGACTGATGACCTTTTTGTTAGTTTGTTGACCTTTACGTAAATATCGAACTTTTCTTAGGAATCGAAATGAAAGACGGTAACGGTCAATGGATTAATCATTTTAATTAGACTTTGATATCAATACTCTCCACTGCAAAACAGCTGCTGGTATTGTTGTGCATCAAACGATGGGTTTCGTAGATCATACAATCGAAAAGGTTGCGCAATAATCTCTCGATTCACTGCTCGATTAATGACACAACACTGATTGATTTAATCGTTGGAATGTCCAAGGAAATAAATCTAAGGAAACTCCTGATGAGCATTCACTGGTGCCCTGAACTATGGTGAACTTGTCCTTGAATCTGCATATTTAATAACAAATTTCTGAACCATTATCCTCGAAAGTAGACATTAGCAGTGAAACGTTATGAATCCTTGATGTGTATTTGTACGAGATGTTTGTGTTTCTGAGTATTCTCTAAGAATTGCTTAAATCGAGGATTTCGTCCAGAAAGTTATAATTTCAATAGTTCTGGTGACAGTGGAAATTGTGGCAATACGACCTTTACACCCGCACAGCACAGCAGGGGCATTTGGTATCGAAATTTTAATTCATTGCACTGTGGATTCTTTGTTCTGGAGTCATAATGGAGCGCACTGGAAAATTTTGTTCGTTTGCTGAGCATGTAGCCAACCAATATTTCTACGCCTCATTGGTGACATTTTTACAATTAAAAAACTCGAACTAAAGTCAAGTACTGAACAAAATATGACGTTTAAAAGAATTATTTTTTTAATGTTGTGTTTTTATAATATAAAGTTGTCCCAAACTCTAAAACTTAAATTTTTGTGATGGAAATTTTTCAAATACCGCATAAAGTTTACGAAGTTTATTCGCGATGGTAGACTTGATTTTTTTACGAGGTTTATCGCTATTTGTTAAACATGATTTCTTTTTAGAATTTTTTAAGTATTTTTAAAATGACAATTTTATGTCATACAAACCTTGTTCTACGAATACAACAATAAAGAAATGAGTCAAATAGGTCCAGTTATTAACTAACATACATGCGTCAATTTATTTTTTATTTATATGAGATAGATGATGACTCACTGACTTAAAAAATGTTTTTTATTAAACTATGTGTGCTTTAAATACGAAAACCCCAATTTTTCGAGAAAAGCCGATTAGAGACACATACTTTTACAATTATTGAAATCCCAAAAAGACAATTTTCGGTTTGAATTTGTTAGAGCTATGCCTATGTTTGTTTAAAATGGAAGAATTTAAAGAAATCGTTTTTAAAAAATGTGTAATTCAAAAAAGGTGGAATTTGGTAAAATTTCTTATAGCGTAGACAGGCGATAGTTAATTTGCATTAAAACTCACTAATATTTTAATATGTTTGTTTGTAAACAGCTGTTTGTCAAATAATTTACATCGAGATAAAATGGATAAAAGGAAGGAAGTACGATTAGCAGCTATTCTGTAGGAGAAAAATCACTATTTATTTAAATACATTTTAATTCGACACAATAGAGAACAATTTGACAACAGCGGTTGATTGTGAATGTGCTGCCATATTGACATAGCATAATTCAGTATAAATGCACTCTGATTTCGTGCATTTACATCAATGCTAATTCACATGGATGGAAGTTAATTTGAATTACGACTGCTAATGCAAATGAACACGGTCCTCTGTCCACGCTATTGGCTTGTTGTGTTCTTTTTAATATGACACAAGTTTTGTTCAGCAGTGAATAATTTCCCTAACGCCAACAAGTAATTTTTTTGTATATATTAATCGATTTATTGATCGCGTAAATGTTTCGCGATACTCCATGGAAAGCACCACAACAAATAATAAGTAGATGGGGCATGGCATGAACAAGACGTATAAATAAATATACATATATACACCGTTCAGACGTATGTACATTAGAGCGACTCAAGTTATGTGGAAGCAAAATTCGTGCAAGGTGTACCCCCTCCAAAATGAACATTGGTATTTTTTAAGGTGACATCTAAAATATTTTGGCTCCAGCTTCAACCTCTCGTGAGCTGGACCATTTTGAAAAAGGGTCTATTTTTGCATGTTTTGTTAATTTGAGAGTCTGTTGCATTAACAACATATACAATATGGATATCATAAGAAAGGTTTTTTTAGGACGCGTCCAACTATATATACAATTTGTCAAAGGACGATCACCCATGTCCTATTTTTAAGGATATTCTGCAAAAAAAAGTGGTTTTTGAATTTTTTGTTCGGAGTTGTTTGTAATAAAAATGGCAAATTAACATATTTTAATGTCTAGGCAATTTAAGTAAATACGGGTTTCACCTTTTTTTGAAATTCGTGCTAGTTCGCGTTTTGACAGAAATGCAATGGGGTGGTAACTCTACGTATTAAATAGGGCAATATGGGTATCAATTTTTTTTCTTTTCTTTCTTTCTTTCTTTCTTTCTTCTTTTCTTTCTTTCTTTCTTCTTTTCTTTTTTCTTTCTTTCTTTCCTATCTTTCTTTTCTTTTATGAGAAAAAAACACTTGTTTAAAAGAAAATTTTTTACAGATGATTCAAGACTCATTTATTGCGATTTTGAAAAACGTTACAAGCCGATTTTAAAAACCGTTACAACAAATCCTTGCGTGATTCTATTTTAGTATACTGCTTGCGCGACACGATCTGGTTCGTGCAGTTGATAGAGGAGTGTGCGATGACGCTTTGGCTTGTATGAAACCAGGCCCACTCAATTTATCGCGCTGGTTGACAACAGCTTCAAGAGTTTTACGTCTCTATGTTACGGAAACAGTGCCTTCGGAAAATTTGAAAAATCTTGCCTTATTCGTTATGAAGGTATACGCTCCTTTTTGGTTTCTGATAAAAAGCCAGCCTCAAGCTATTAATGGAAGCCGACATTTATTTAATTACATTAAATGGATACGCGAATTACCAGAGCATATGCAAGATATAGTCCAAAGATCAGTGCAGATAAATGGATTTTTCGCCCATCCGGAAAACATAATTTTGTCAATGATAACAGATGAGAGCAAGGACATACGACTTCAAGCCTACGAGATAATTTTAAAATCACGTGAACGTACCACCCAACAAATTCGACAATTTACTGTGCCTAAAATAAATTTTAATTGTGAAACGCTCAAAGCCATGATAAATTGGAATGAAATTGAAACTGGTATAGAACCACCTTGCACACAGTTCTACTCACTTGTTGAGTCTTCAAAATTCTGATGAAATTATTAATATTCCAGGTGAAAAAATAACATACAAAAATATAAGTTTTATTAACGAATTCATTTCAGAATTTCCTTGCCATTCACAAAGCACTGAGCGTTTTGTACACGTTGTCAGTCAATCGAAAGTATCGGTCATCGATAAAAATCGTCCGGCTTATATTGCGAACCAGATCGTGTCGCGCAAGCAGTATACTAAAATAGAATCACGTAAGGATTTGTTGTAACGGTTTTTAAAATCGCCTTGTAACGTTTTTCAAAATCGCAATAAATGAGTCTTGAATCATCTGTAAAAAAATTTTCTTTTAAACAAGTGTTTTTTTCTTATAAAAGAAAAGAAAGATAGGAAAGAAAGAAAGAAAAGAAGAAAGAAAGAAAGAAAGAAAGAAAGAAAGAAAAGAAGAAAGAAAGAAAGAAAAGAAAAAAATTGATACCCATATTGCCCTATTTAATACGTAGAGTTACCACCCCATTGCATTTCTGTCAAAACGCGAACTAGCACGAATTTCAAAAAAAGGTGAAACCCGTATTTACTTAAATTGCCTAGACATTAAAATATGTTAATTTGCCATTTTTATTACAAACAACTCCGAACAAAAAATTCAAAAACCACTTTTTTTTGCAGAATATCCTTAAAAATAGGACATGGGTGATCGTCCTTTGACAAATTGTATATATAGTTGGACGCGTCCTAAAAAAACCTTTCTTATGATATCCATATTGTACATGTTGTTAATGCAACAGACTCTCAAATTAACAAAACATGCAAAAATAGACCCTTTTTCAAAATGGTCCAGCTCACGAGAGGTTGAAGCTGGAGCCAAAATATTTTAGATGTCATCTTAAAAATGTCCAAGGTTAATTTTTAGGAGGGAACATCGAACACTTTTTTTTGGCGAGTCGCTCTAATGTACATGAATATGTATGTACGTATATGTGCCATTGAGACCTTTTGATACTTGGACTGGCTAGCACGACACTTGAGTCATCAGTTCGACGTCATTGTGGTCATTCGTATGTATGACATACATACATATCTACCTACAGATGTTGTATTTATGGACATGTACACGACTATGAATGGTATTGCTTGACTTACAGCGTTCAATGCTGCCAATGGTGGTGGCGATGATAATGGTGCTGCTATTGCAGCTTCAGCGTTTAATGAAATAACACACACACAACTACTGTCAATCGTACTGCTGTGACTGGCGTTTGCCAGCGTACTCGTGGTTCCTTTTGATGTGCCTACTAGGACGGCAACACGCAACCGAGACACTACACGCTGCCATGGGTTCTTCCATATACGTGCGGCGTTTTATGTTGAAATGTTCTGCTATGTTAACTTTGGGACGCGTTTGTATGAAGAATGTTTATGTGAAAGTGATTTTAGCCAGGCCAACATCGTGCAGTCGAGCATAGGGGTGTAGATATTCTGCCAATTGTCTCGTACCTGTCAGGTGCAGGTACATACACACCAATAATTTTGCTTAATTTGTACGAGACAAAGGTGATTGGAGCACTGCCCGAACCCTGCATCAGGCACATGTGTGAGTGGTTGCCTTTGCTGATTGCGTTGCTATGCACTTTTGTATATAAAATGCATGCACTGGTGGCAGAATTTATTGTGTTTGTGGTTAAATCAATGTAATTATCGTTAAAATGTATTCATTGAAAGTCAAATACAAGTAAACACACAGATAGGCCAAAATGTTAAGGTACGACTGCAAAACGTTCATTTATACACGTATGTTAGTATTTGCCTTAGCAGTCCCTGACGTAACAAACGGGGAAATTTTCTCAATCGACCGCTCAGATTGCATCAAAATATGGACCTGTTCATCGAATGTATTTACAAATTTAACCGAGATTGTAATTCACATGTTACTCTCGATAATTATCCACCCTCTACAGTCATCTGCCAGTAATGAGTACATGTGGAATTGGACCGTATCCAACCATGTTTTAGAATAGCCCCATACAATCGTCCAAACTGATTTGTTAATTTAATTTAATTTATATAATTTATCCTATGGGTAATTCCACCAAAAGGTCTACCGTGATGAAAAAATTAAAAGTTATTAAAATCACATTAATGTAATATATTACTATACAAAAATATTCAAATTTTAATGAAATTAAAGAATTTCACGTGTATTTACTCAAAAATTTACGAAAAACAATTGCAAAGTGGAAAATTGTAGTTATGGATCATTTTCAGATTTTTAAATGCACAATTTTTTTTAAAATTTCCTTCGTAAAGAGAGGCTTATGTAAAAAGAGGCTTATAATCGTTCTAAGAGCATAAGAAATCTTAAATTGAAGATCCGAATCAAAAGGAATGAAGAATAACGGTACTTTTTGGTCTAATTTGTCTATATGATAGTCATAGAAAAAATGTCAAGTTCGACATGTCACGTTCGAACCAACCTAAAAATTAAATGTAAAAAAACTATCCATGATATTTCTATGAAATAAAGAGGATACGAAAGCTTTGTCATTTTTTAACATTTTACAATTTTCATCGATAACATATTCTGTTTGATTTCGCTGATTCTCATGTTTTTAAAGATGTTCACGGAAACTACTTCTGTTTTTGTCGCGTTCGACCCGCTCCCTGTTTTGTCCTTATTTTGTTATCACTATTTCGCCTGAAAAAAACTAAACCACCGGTGATAGTACTACTATGGACCTGTACGAATATGTATAAGATGAATCTAAAATATATTTTATTCTGACCTTTTTTGCACTTTGAATGTGTACAACGGTCACATTCGACACCGTGGAATTGCCGCTATACAAGAAGATATTAATATTATATTGAAAGTTATTAAATATTAAAATAATAAATAATCCGATCTCCAAAAAAATTGGCATATTGAAATCTACATTCCTGTTTTAGTCCAGTTGCTTTCAAACTGATATGCTAAACACAATTCAGATACATTTTTGAGCAGAACATTACGATCCGGCATTATGTAACTATTGTGAATTTCTACAATATTGGTATGTACAGTATTGGCCACCCTAAAGCACCATCTAGTACAATTTTCCACGACTAATTTGAAAATGAACACGACGTTAGTAAATGTTGTTCTGCATTATTTCTATATATTTATGAATTTTATTTTAATAAACAAAAACTTTTGGGGTTCAACGATCTATAAATAAAAAAATCTTCCCTATTTCTGCAATTACCGCTGTTGAAGTTTGTATTAACACTCTCCCACAAATTCTCAATAGGATTGAAATCGGTGTGTTGATCAACCAAAACATGAATTTCAAACCTTTTGCTTTGCAACCAGGCCTTACGCACTTTAGATGTGTGCTTAGGATCGTTATTCTGTTGGAACCTCCATCGGAGTGTCATCTCTTAATCGGGATATAGCAACATCACGTCTGATAGTATGTCTCGGTACATGAATCAATCCATAATTCCGTCAATACTACGAATTGGCCCAATTCCCTGCCCAGAACAGCAATCCCAGACCGTTATGTAGCTCCTCCGTGCTTTACAATATCTTGGATTTCGCCTTACTTGCTTTAGTCTCCGTACAAGCCTTTATCTACCTAAATCCTTTATGTTGTAGTTGGATTCGTCAAGGAACAACGCAGTCTGGGATGTTTTGACACTCCAGTTGATGTGAGCTTTAGCAAACTCAAGCTGGCTTATATGAACACCTTTCCTGCTTGTCGTCGACTGAATAATTCTGCTTCTACGGATCGGTCCTTTGCTAAGGTTCGAACTCGAACGGGTTTCTACTTGAATTGAGGATGTTGTAGGATCTTTTTGTATTATCCTTTTAATCAAGGTACTTTCATACCTTGAGCTTCTACGCAGACATCCTCCCAAATATACTGGAGATAGGCGACCGATATGTACAAATTTCGAAAGTAGCATAGATATTAAATATCGGTTGATTGAATATTTTAACTGAGTTTATGTCGTGATAAGCCAGTCACCGATAATTTTAATTGTAAATTGACTTGAACGCTTGTTTCTTGCCATTGTGTCTATTTCACCAAAAACTATACAAGATTGAAGTTGATTCACTCCACCCTCATCTAATTCTTGTTTCTTCTTAAATTTAATATGTACTCCTTTAGAGTACCGTTATTTAATAGCGCAAATTTCAGTAATGTATTAAAACTTGTAAATATTAAATAAAGGGATGCTTTAGTTTTCTCCGTTTAGTTTTACGGTGTCAGACTTTATATTAATTTTTAAATTCTGTTTTTAAAAGGATTTATTACTATAAATATGATTTTACAATAATAAACAAATAAACTAATAGAATTATTAAACAAATTACTATAATATAATTTATAAGAAAAAAAAAGGTGTTTTAGTTATGGCCAATACTGTCTACATATCATTCTATACATAGCATTTTATATTTTTTGAGAAAACAACTATAAAACAATATTTTGTTTACTTCCATTTTCGGCAAAAACAAATAAGTTTACCAAAGCGTGAACTGTTAACATGAGAATCATGAACTTTGCAAATCCAAATCGCAGATTTGCATGGACTGACCTTTCGCCTTGGTAACTTCTTTGTACTTTTCAATGACGTGTGCCAAATTTGTTGTAATTATCAGTCTCTTTCCATTTCATAGTTTTGGCGCATTGAGGTTCCGTAATAAAATTATGAGTGATCCAATATTTAATTGTATGTGAATTTAATAATTGGATTGGGAAATTTACGACTTACTTACTCTCGATCACCTTATCAATTATTTAGTTTATGATTTGAATTTAGAAGTTGATGGCGTCAACCTAAATGTTTTTGGGAGCAAAACCATACGTTCGCCGAGTTAGTTAAAACCATTTGTATAGCCAATGTAATCAATGGAAACTGACGACCAAACTATTTTTTTAAAATTATGCATATTATAACCCAATTACCAACTGCCGGATCTAAATATACATACACAATTCTGATGTCCAAACATACAGGGTTCTCCAAAAAGAGGTGTTATTTTGAATCACCCGGTATTTCGGTAGCTGTCACTTTTGAAGCTTTTATTCTTTGACATTTGACAAGTAGATACTACGCCATTACGCATTGCAATTATTAAAATTCAAAAAACTAAATTTCGAAAACTATCTAGTTTCCGGACTGTATTATATCGAACAGCTGATCACAATTGGTCACCGAGATCTTGTGATTTAACACATTGCGACTTCTTCCTTTGGGGCCACGTGAATGATAAAGTCTACGCCAACAGTCCATCGTCGATTCATGACCTTAATGATCGAATTCGTGAGGCTATCGAGGACGTAAGGCAGCTACTTTGCTATTTGCTTATGGAATATTTCATGAAAAGGATATGGCCCTGTGAGCGTGCTCGTGGTGGCCATTTGGCTGATATTGTTTTTCATTCATTATCGGCATACCTCCTTTTTATTATGAAATAAACTTCCGATCATTTATCTCAAAAAATGCCGTAAAAGTGAAATATTCCCTGCAAAAGAGGAAAACTTTGAGTTTGGACTTAGTCCGATTCATTGCTGGATCCGTTTTTTTTGTAATTTTTTACATGCGGGCTATAAATGGAAATTGCCAAAATGGCAGCTACGAATAGATGATTAGTTAACTATTGTAACAACAGCACCTAAAACCTGTTAGTCATATTTAATAGGGACGTCGATTCTTCAGATCTGTTGATTTCCCCAACATTTTTAAAAAGCGGGAATTTGCACACTTCCACCTGAAGTAGTTAAATTACTATGTTGCAGGGAAGCCTTTGAATAATTTCACCAAGAGGATGAGATTAATTTTGATTTAAATTTAAAAAATAAATGAATACAACGTATTATGTTTTTATTACCGGTCGAAAATGGGTTCATTTTAATTACTGCTAATTATGATATTCGTACAGGTTTCATTTTCAATAATATGATTTTGCACAGAAAAAGCGGTCCAATCCTCCCCTAAACAAATTATACTGACTGTTCATTCACACACAACCACCGATAGTTTTACGTTAAAAAAAAGGTAATATATATTTTTATAAAAGCAATTTTTATACATTGTGGGTATACGCGTTTCTTTTATGTTATCCTACACTTAAACAACAACTGCAACAAACAAGAGTAAAATCAAAAACACCAGCTATGCAAATTTTTAAATAATATGTCAGTTTCAGCCAGAGAATCGGCAGCCAGCCACCCTTTGTTTCGAGGAATGCGTGTGGCATAGTCATTATAATTGGAATTGCCGGCAACACAATGGACGTTAAAATAAAACGAATGAGTACCTGTGTTGGACACCAATATTCCACACTATAATTTTTTTTTTTTTCGAAATTTGTCGTTAGATTTAATTTTAAAATTTATCGAAATTATAAATTTATATGTGTGTGGATAAATGAATAATCACGTTATCGGATTGATATTGTCCATACTTCAAGCACAGAGAATTGTAACTTGGTACATGTGATTGTAACACCTAAAAGGATAGGCGACCGACGCGTCGCGTCGCGACGCAATGTTTATTACACCGACAAACAGTTAGAATCACACCCATAGTCCATGTGGCGCTTTCATGTGTCTGTCTGTCTTTCTTGTACTCAATACACGGGTCAACTATGTGAAACAGTCTTGATGGATGACACTTGCGAGAAAGTTGAAATTTGAAAACCTTCTTTTTTTTTTCATTTAAGATGAGTATATCTCGCTTTCTACGAGAAACAAAGTAAAAATATATTTTGATACGCGGGCATAATTCACTATAAATATAAATTTGGAGGAAGTTTAAATTTCTGAGAGCCGATGAATTTCCTTTAGGACCACTATTTCAAATATTCTTCAAAATTTGGGAAAAAGTACAGAAGCGAAGTTTCAAAAGTCTATAAGTGTATATAAAAAAAATTGTTAACGATGGAATATTTTTAATTCTTTCATATTGTTTGAACTGTTATATTTTTTTAGTTGTGGTTTGTTGAAAAAAACGACATTTTGTGCTACTTATTTCTTAAAACTACTTTTTGTGCGACTTTTTCAAAATTCTCAGCGGTAAAACTAATAGTTCGTTTCAAAACCGGCTGGGTTTGCATCCCTGGCAGTAAGTACATCGAAATCCGATTAAATTATACCTCTCCAAAGTGGTTGCATACGAAGTATTATGGAAAAAAATCTGAAAATTCGGTTCGGCTAGACCTAGCCTACTTGATTTCGATGACAATATAGATATACTAAAAGAAAACTTCTGCAAATATGTATAAATGTTTTATATGTTTCTCAAAGTGCAAAAATTAACTCATCCGGTTTACAACAGCATGACCAATTTCATTTTTTTTTAAACAATTATTTCTCGAGACGCAAAACTTCGATCTGCCATGATATGACTGTTAAAACTCCAGAATGTGTGTCCTGATCCCTGGCAAGAATACAAATTTGTCGACCATTTTTTAACAAATCCCACAGTGGGAAAATATTATGCCCGTTTTAGGAATGTCGTATTTTTTTTTCTACATGTCGTACCGTGCTGGTATTTACCCTTCACGTTGGAGAGTTGTCAAAGTTCAGCCCATCCCCAAGAAAGGCAAGGCTGCAAATTATCGCGCAATTGCACTATGTTCTGCGCTCTTGAAGGTTATGGAGAACGTGGTTAACAACCATGTGGTAAAGTATCTAGAGTCTAACGGCCTTTGAATGATCAACAGTATGGCTTCCGAAGAAATCAATTTACTGTAGACCTGATTCAGTTCCTTTCGGAACGATGGAATCGATCCATTCACTGCCTTGGTGAAAGCAAGCTCGCTGCTCTGGATATTTCCAATGCGTTCGGGTCTGGCACGGAGCACTCATATCAAAACTTATTGCATTTGGTGTCGGAAATACCTTTTCTCGATTCATATCGAGTTTTCTCGGGGATCGCTCAATACGAGTTGTTACAAATGGGGCCTCATCCAACGAGCATAGGCTGACCGCAGGAGTGCCACAAGGTTCTGTCCTCTCTCCTTCTCTATTTCTTATTTTCATTGACGACCTGTTGGGTCAGACTGAGAACGCGATCTACTCTTTTGCGGATCACCCTTTGTCATTCATACTATTTTGATCATCGGCCAAGTTCTCTGGAGTTCGAGGACAAAAGAGGAACGATGAACCGCGTTTTGGCGACGATTTGTGAGTTTGTTGTCACACAAACGTTGACCTGATCCAGCATCGTCGTCAAACTCTATGGTTAGTGTGGATATTGACGAATCAGACACTCTTGATGTTCTGGGCATGAAGGTGATGGTCGCTGTCATGTATTCGAAGTGTCGAAAGAAGCATTCAAGTGTTTAGGCTTTGGAAAGGGAGGAAGAAATACGTCATATCGAGAATCGACGATGTCGTTCTTCATCATCCGAACTGCTCTTATGTGAAATCTTCTTCCAGCATGTGTGTTTCCTGCCAGCTGTGACATTCTCAAAACAAATGTCAACAAACACTACTCCCTCGATCCTCCTTCCGATAATGTAGCGATCTTGCCCAAATTCTGTATTTAGTAAACCTATAAATGTATAAAGATTCGAGAAAAAACTTGGAAGTCGGACAACTCCCCTTCTGGTACCTACCATAGGAATGTACAATTCCGAACACTTTTGCGCCCTTTTTGTAAAACGTGTAATACAATATTTTTCTGTATACATCATCTGTACATATCATCTGACCTTCCAAATGTTTGGAATATGAGACTTGTATGTTTTTACTGAGGGTATATTTAAGTCGGTTTACCCGACTGCAAAATTCATCTCTGGTTCGATTGACAATTGAAATACCAGGAACGATTTGATTAGCACTATGTATGTATGTATGCATATTATTTATAACAAATGGTGCGTCAAAGTTGAGTTACAGGTGACTCAAAAGCTTACTCATTTTCAATGTTAAATCCTATTCAGTATTTACATGTAATTATTTCATTTTGATTATTTAAAGTTGCAATAGAGTAACAAAATACTTCCATAGTCTGTACACACTGAAATAAAATGGCCATTTTAACAAATTTCAGCAAACAAATTCGCATCAAACATATATATATTTTTCCATACCTCAAATACAAACTTGTTTGTAGGTGATAAATATCAAATGTATATGTATGCATTTTTGACTTAATTTTTATTTTTTTTCAATTTGTGAATTTCTATTAGCAATCCATCTCATTCTATCGGTATTGCTTTTATTTTAAAGAGCGTAAATGCAGAAAACAAAATTACGAAAACAATTGCAAATACGCACTTATTCGCACCCAAATGTTGTCTTTTCTTGAATTTAATAAGTTCGATGTCTGTTTTTCCCAAACACGCTATTGCTTATACAAGTTATCATGAGGAATCCTCGTGTTCCCACACTCTCACAGTTTGGTTGCACTAAAGCAACCAAAAACCCCACATGAGCCGTTTGATCAGCACATTTGACACCTCATAATTTGGTTGCACTCGATCAACCAAATACTTAACCATCTTTCATGAGAAACCCTCATGCTCCCATATTCCCATAGTCAACACGAGCCGCTATGTCAGCATATTCTACACCTCGCAACTTGACTAAAGGTGAATAACCAAACATGCTACACGAGCCGCAGTGTCAGCAAACAGCAACATGTGCAATGGTAACGTTGGCAGAACGACAACGGCGCAGCATAATGTAGTGGCTTTAGTTTTAAGCAAATATAGAATTGTAAGTTAGTTATTAACTCACCCTCTAACAATAAAGTTGTTCTTAATTAATTAACAACTCAAATCGTATAATTGGCGCCCAACGTGGTTCACTTCGCGATAAATCTAAAGAAAAAAAAACTTAGAAATTCGTGGAAAGTGAAACTACAAAAGCTAAAAAAAAAAAATATCCTGTAAAAACGGAAAGAAAAAAAAAACAGCGTGGTTCACTTCGCGAAAATAAATCTAAAGAAAAAATTAGAACTTCGTGGAAAGTGAAACTAAAAAAAAACATAACGTAATTCACTTCGCAAAAGCAAATCTAAAAATTAGAACTTTGTGGAAGGTGAAAGTGCAACTGAAGTCACCAAGGAACGAATATCCTTGGGCAGCGAGAAACAACAGAACAACAGTGAAAATAATCTGAAGACTCCCCAAGGAACGAACATCCTGGGTCGGCGAAAAGAAGCAGAATCAACACCAACATCCAGGAAACTAGTTAAGACTAAATTTTAAGGATGATAAGGTAAGTGAAGTGCCCGCTTTTTATAAAAAAAAAGAGAGAAGACAAATTTAAATAAAACAATTAAGTGAAATAAATTTTTTTTTTCCGGAATCCTCCTTTTTTTGCGAATAATTTATGAGTGAAGAATTAGAAGCCTTATTAGGGAATTTAAGATTAGAAACAAAAGAAACAATGAATACTGAACAAGTAAGTGAGCTAGTTAGAGCAGAAGTGAGCAGAGCACTGGCCGCGCAAAAATTAGAGTTTGACAGGAAGATAACTGCGATTAACAGTCGACTTGCTACCGACAAACCTAAGGTCGAAAGGTTCACGAAGGTTCGGATAAATCCGCTGATACCTTGTGATATCACCTTAGATGCTATAAAATCTCTTCCGGAATTTTCTGGCCAGCCAGGCACCTATGTGTCATGGCGCGAGGCTGCGCACAATGCGTATGAGCTATTCGAAAAATACGATGGCAGTGAACGCCACTATCAAGCGGTAATTATCCTTAGAAATAAAGTGCGAGGTGCCGCCGATGCGGTACTCTCGTCCTTTAGCACCGTATTAAATTTTAGGGCAATCATTGCCCGTCTCGATTTTACTTACGCGGACAAACGTCCGATATACCTAATCGAACAAGAACTGTCCACGCTGAGACAGGGTTCGATGCAGTTACTAGACTTCTACGATGAGGTAGAAAAGAAGCTAACCTTGTTAGCCAATAAGACAATCATGTCGTATGAAAATAGTGTAGCAGACACTATAAACGAAAAATATAGGGCCGATGCACTTAGGGTTTTCATATCAGGGTTAAGGAAACCTCTTTGCGATATCCTGTTTGCTTCAAGACCAACCGACCTCCCTTCTGCATTGGCCTTGGCACAAGAAGTAGACGCTAATAATGAGCGCTACGCGTTCGCGAAAAATTTCGCAAATAGATCGGATAGTTCATACAACAAAAAGGCAAGTTCAGCCCAAAATTCCCCTAATACGGATCACAATGTGGGACAGAAGAACCCACATTATTCGGTTACCAAACAGCATCAGGCTGGCCAACCGCAAAACCCCTTTAGTAGTCGAAAGCCACACACCAGCGGTAACTACTCTGATCATAGACGCGTCGAACCTATGGAGGTTGACTCTTCAATATCCCAATTTAAACAGAAAACAAATTACCAAAGTCACGACTATAATGACAGGCCGCAGGGAAATATGCAGAAACGAGCGGCAAATTCAGGGCGATACACATTGCCAAAACTACAACGTGTGAATCATCTTAGCGAAGAACATGAATCAATGGTCGACCCAACGTATGATGAAGAGGCGGAACAGGCCGTGGGCGAAATTGAGGGCGATGAGCTTAATTTTTTAAGAGGAAGGTCCCTCCTGCCTTGGATTTCGAGGTCAATAGGAGGGAAAGAAATCAAACTCCTTGTCGACACGGGGACTTCAAGGAGTTACATCAAACCTTTACCGGAACTAAAGGGAATAAAAGTGGTCCAAAATTCATTTGCAGTAAAATCAATCCATGGAGTTACCCCTATCAAACTCAAATGTGCAATTAAAATTTTCGGCGTAGCAGAAGACTTTTTCATTCTACCCGAGTTGACATCATTTGACGGCGTTATCGGCCTTGACTTATTGAATAAGGTACACGCGTCCATTGATTTAAAAACTAACACAATTACTCATGACCATGGAAAGGAGGTTATCTTATTTATAACCAGCCAGGATATGAATCATCTACAACTTCAGGCTAAGTCGGTACCAAGGGAGCTCAAAGACGCATTCTTCAGAGTAATTGGAAATGTAAACGGAGTTTTTGCAGACCCCAATGAAGCACTCCCATATAATACAAATGTAGTTGCGACGATCCGCACGGAGAACGAAGATCCAGTGTACTCAAGACTGTACCCGTACCCACTGGGCGTTGCGGATTTTGTTAATAAGGAAATCCAGGATCTACTGGCGAACGGTATCATTCGAAAGTCTAGGTCCCCCTATAACAACCCAATATGGGTCGTTAAAAAAAAGGGTTTTGACGAAAATGGACAGGAAAAAAAACGATTAGTAATAGATTTTCGAAAACTTAACGACAAAACTATCAGCGATAGGTACCCGATTCCGGAAATCACGGAAACTCTATCCAATCTTGGTGGGAGTAAATTCTTTACTACACTCGACCTAATATCAGGTTTCCACCAAATTCAGCTGTCTGAATCCGATAGAGAAAAAACTGCATTTTCTGTAAAAAACGGAAAATATGAATTCTGCAGACTGGCCTTCGGCCTAAAGAACGCGCCCAGCATTTTCCAAAGGGCGATAGATGATGTGCTAAGAGAACACATCGGAAAGAGATGTTTCGTCTACGTAGACGATGTAATAATATTCTCGAAAAATGAGCAAGACCACTTAAAAGATACGGAAGTAGTGATGCGAAGTCTATTTGAAGCCAATATGAGGGTCTCGGCGGAAAAATCAAAATTTTTCCAAACCGAGGTCGAATACCTAGGGTTCATAATTTCACAAGGAGGAATTAAAACTTGTGTAGAGAAAATTGAAACAATTCGAAATTTTCCTGAGCCCAGCACCCTAAGAGGTCTAAGGTCATTCTTAGGCTTGGCGGGATACTACCGCTGCTTCATACGCGACTTCGCCAAGATTGCGAAACCACTATCGAACATACTGAGAGGAGAGTACGGCCGAGTTACTGCAACACAGTCAAAAAAAATCAAAATTGATTTGACCAGTGAACAGAAAAAAGCCTTTAATAAAATAAAAGAAATACTAGCGTCCGAAGACGTAACATTAACATACCCAAATTTTCAAAAACCGTTCGATTTAACCACGGATGCATCCTCCCATGCTATAGGTGCTGTCCTTTCACAGGACGGAAAACCTATAACCATGATTTCCCGCACTTTGACAGGTAGCGAGGAACATTACGCTACTAATGAACGGGAATTATTAGCCATTGTCTGGGCACTAAAGACGCTCAGAAACTATCTTTATGGCATATCAAAATTAAACGTATTCACGGACCACCAACCATTAACCTTTGCCGTTTCGGACAGAAATCCGAACTCGAAAATTAAAAGGTGGAAAGCTTTCATAGATGAATGCAACGCAAAGCTAATTTACAAACCAGGCAAGGAAAACGTAGTTGCAGATGCGCTGTCTAGGCAGCACATTTATGCCTTAGACAATATGAGTGTCGAAACAATCCACAGCGAAGATTGAGAGAACTGATAAGCCGGTAAATTGCTTCCGTAATCAGATACTTGTAGAGGAAGGCATAGAACCCCAGAAAAGAACTTTCATTATTTTTGGAAAAAAAACAAGACACTTGATTACATTCCGAACCGACGACGATTTAATTAAAAATCTACAGGAAGCCGTAAAAGCAGATGTAGTAAACGCTCTGCAGTGTGACCTACACACATTGGCACGATTCCAGCATAAATTGATCAAACACGTTACCAACCTGACTCTGTACGAACGACTAAAGGACGAGACAGCTAACGCTACGGACCACTTCCCCCAAACACACATGAGGAAGTTGCTGGACGCAGACATAAACCAGATAAGTAGACTAATACAGACGGTAGATACTCATCACAGACAAGCGAGAAGCTTGAACGCTATAGGGACGGTACTGAAATACATCGCAGGGACCCCAGACCACGATGACTTTGACAGACTAACAAACACAGCAGAACAATTAATTGACTCCCAGGACAGACAGTTTACTATCAACACGGAGGTACAAAAAGAAAAACAAAGAGAAATAGACACTAGCCACCTTTATGATATTCTCTTAGCTAGAAACAGAGCAATAATAACAGACTTAGACAATCTTATCACTTCTATCACATTCGCAAAAATTGGAGTCTTGAATCCCATCCTTTTAGACAGTAACGAGATAAACTTCATAATAAAAAATGAGCACTTCACAAACCTCTCTGTGGCCGATGTTATGGCTGTAGCTAATATTAAGATTTTGCAATACGATAATGTAATATACTTCCTAATACGATATCCTATTCCTAAGCTTAGATGTAAGAAAATTACTATTTTACCAGTAGCTCACGGCCATCAAATGCTCCACCTACAAGAATCTACCTTAGCGGTATGCCACAATCGTACCTTAGCGGTGAGGAACTGCAGCGACACGATACCAACGTTTTGTCTACCGTCTTCAGCCACATCATGCGCTCTACAACTATTGACACGTAACACTGCAAGCTGCAGCACCACATTCAACAATCTCACGCCGATTACACCGATAAGCGATGGATTGGTAGTCATCAATGATCAACTGGCGATCGTGGAAGAAAGTAGTGAAGCTCCTATTACAATTAATGGTACTTACCTGGTCATTTTCAAAAACCATGTAAAAATCAACGACTCAGTATATTACAACGAAAATTCAACGACTCCTCTGCAACCTGAAACCCCATGGGCTTCTGCGATTAACCTAACGCAACACACCGAGATACTAAGCGCCCCCTATCTCCACCACGTTAACCGACAGAATCTTCAACACATCCGTCATTTACAACATACGATCGAGCAGGGTCAAATTGCAGCTTTATCAACTATTGGTGCTTTTGCGCTTGTGGGACTGGCAGCTTACCTATTACGACGTAGGGTCATCATAAAAAAAAAGATCATCATAGCCAGGTCCGTTGAAGATGCAATAAAGAACGTTGTTACGAGGACCGCGGACGGCCCCCACTTAGAAGGGGAGGAGTTATCATGAGGAATCCTCGTGTTCCCACACTCTCACAGTTTGGTTGCACTAAAGCAACCAAAAACCCCACACGAGCCGTTTGATCAGCACATTTGACACCTCATAATTTGGTTGCACTCGATCAACCAAATACTTAACCATCTTTCATGAGAAACCCTCATGCTCCCATATTCCCATAGTCAACACGAGCCGCTATGTCAGCATATTCTACACCTCGCAACTTGACTAAAGGTGAATAACCAAACATGCTACACGAGCCGCAGTGTCAGCAAACAGCAACATGTGCAATGGTAACGTTGGCAGAACGACAACGGCGCAGCATAATGTAGTGGCTTTAGTTTTAAGCAAATATAGAATTGTAAGTTAGTTATTAACTCACCCTCTAACAATAAAGTTGTTTTTAATTAATTAACAACGCAAATCGTATAATTTACACAAATATGTAATACTAATAGCAAACGAGTTATATTTACATCCAAATAAGCTTTGTGTACAAGGAAATAAGCGTTACTTGCTACAAACACACGTTTTAATTGTGTGTAAACAAAAAAAGACGTATTTTTCAGCGTGTACGATTTGCTTATTTAATATGGTTGTTGTGCCGGCCAAATCATCAGCGGCCTAAATCAGGTATCTGACGCTTTCGCCAAAATCAGTACTGAAAATCGCCGTAAAATATTGTAATATTAGAAACCCACTATTTTAGTAATAATGCTAGATTTTATTTGGTAAATAGCAGCAAATATATCTCATCCAACGAGCATAGGTTGACCGCAGGAGTTCCACAAGGCTCTGTCCTCTCTCCCTCTCTATTTCTTATTTTCATTGACGACTTGTTGGGTCAGACTGTGAACCCGATCTACTCCTTTGCGGATGACAGCAATCTCTGTCATTCATACTCATTTGATCATCGGCCAGGTCCTCTGGAGGTCGAGGACAAAAGGCGAATGATGAATGACTCACTTAACCGCGATTTGGCGACGATTTGTGAGTGGGGCCAAATGAATAGAGTAGATTTTAATGCACAAAAGACCCAGTGCTGTTTGTTGTCACACAAACGTTCACCAGATCCAGCATCGTCGTCAATTTCTATGGGTGGTGTGGATATCGACGAATCAGACACTCTTGATGTTCTGGGCATGAAGATACAGGGTGATGCTCGCTGGGCTAGCCATATATTCGAAGTGTCGAAAGAAGCATTCAAGTGTTTAGGCTTTTTGAAGCGGTGCAAGAAATACTTCACTCCATCTGATCTCGTAAATATTTACACCACTTACATCCGGCCTAAAATGGAATACAACTCGCATATATGGGCAGGGGCTCCATTAACATCTTTGAAGCTTCTGGACCGTGTACAGAGGAGAGCGGTGGTGATGATAGGGGATGGTAGGGTATCCAGCTCTATTGTCTCCCTACAGCATCGCCGAAATGTGGGTTGTGTATCGCTATTCTATAGATATTTTAATGGTATCTGTTCAGAAGATATCCGTCGTCTGGTCCCTGACGTTAGAACATTTAGTCGGAATACACGGCTATCCAGGGTATCTCATCCGTTCATTGTGAAATGGCCGGTTGACCGGACGACGCACTATAGAGAAAATTCGTTGTTTAGCCGAACCGTTCGTATGTGGAATAATCTTCCAGCAAATGTGTTTCCTGCCAGTTGTGACATTCAGAAATTCAAAACAAATGTCAACAAACACTACTCCCTCTTTCCTCCTTCCGATACCCTAATATCCTTCCGCTAACACAATGCATTGCATTTATAGGGGGCATCCCCTGAGTGTTGGCCTTCAAAAAAAAAAAAAAAAAAAAAAAGGGTGATTTCCAAAACGTCAAAGCACATTGCAGTGATGCGGTTTTTATACTGTTTCGATACAGTGTAACCAAGTTTGCTGTTTACTTTGTAATAGAAACACTGCATACTTTTTACGTTTAGAAACACCGTTTTGCAATCAGTTGCTTTGAAAATGTCGTTGTCAGTAGTAAAAAACATAATTTTGGAAAATTTGATGGGATTGTTGGAAGAAACACATCAAAATAATTTGAAAATTGTACAAAAATATATTAGAAGTCAAAGAAGAAAACGCTCAATTGCCGTATATGCAATAATAAAAAAAAAAGTGCGAAGACGTGTTCCGAAATGTAAACAATTTACTAAAACTATAGAAGAAATGCCTGATGACATTTTCTATAGTCATTTTCGTATGAAAATTACAACGTTTAAGGTGAGATATACTCCACTATTCGTATTGCATATTATTATTACTTTTTGCAGAAATTGTACCAGATGCTACAACCCTTATGGAGGACTACAGCAACGGGTCGCCCTGGCATTACTCTAAAGGTTTCACTTTATGTCACGCTTTGGAAGCTCGGAAATCAAAATAGCTTTCGCGAAATCAGTGACCGTTTCAACATCGGTCGTGGTACTTCATATAGGGCTTTTACCAAAATAATACGCCTTATTACTAAATTGAAGGGCAAGGTAATAAAGTTTCCTACGACCGCAATTGACCAGGAAAGAACTATGCAGGGATTTGAGGCGAGCCGTTCACATCCATTTCCATTCGTGCTAGGTTGCGTAGACGGTACACATATCCGCATTATGCAGCCGAAAAAAGATAGCATCAGCTTTTACAATCGAAAAGGAACACATTCTGTCGTGGTACAGGTATGCAAACACATGTACAAACATACATTATTTACATATTTTTGACATTGTTTTTATTAAGGCCGTTGTGGACAGCGAAATGAAATTTACGGATGTTTTTGTTGGCTATCCCGGTCGCTGCCACGACGCCAATGTCTGGAAGAACAGTCCACTTAGAAGAGCAATCGTAAACAATATCATACGATTTCCACCGGAGTGCCACTTACTGGGAGACGCAGCTTATCCATTGGAATCGCGTTTAATGGTACCTTACAAAGATAATGGATTTTTGACCAGTGAGCAAATAAGATTCAATAACATCCTTAGATCTTAAAAAAGAAGTTTCGAATTTTAAATTATTTGGAGATGACTAATTTAAATATGTAATTATGTCATGTTTTATACTTCATAATATTATTTTAAAAAATGAGGGTTCAAATGAATTTGAATGCTTAGCTGATGAAGATTGCTCTAGCCACCCGGAAATCCAGTTATACCAGCCACCGCCTGAACCAGATGATGCAAAAATAAAACGAATTAACCTAGCAACACTACTTTCAGCATAAAATTTAAATCTTATATTGAAATATATACATTTATTTTAATTCATTTGTACATTAGTTACATGTATGAGGAACATATGAAAGCAATAAAATTTAATACATACAAATTAGGCACCATTTTGATTTAATATTTCACACATAACTTTTCTCAACTTTTTGATTTCTTGAACTTTTTCTTTCTCCACTGATAATTTCTCCTTTTCGACCTTTAGGAACTCGGTCATTATTTCCTTGTCAGCATCGCTTTCAGTTCGCAAAAATTCAATAACCTCACATCGCGCTCGTTTTCTTGGAGGTTCCGGTGGGCTTGTTGGAGTATCGGGAGTAGCTGGCGAGTCATTACTCTCAGATAGTAAGTACTCCAACGAGCAGTCAAGCATAGTTTCTGGAACTGCCACATCGGCCCGAGTACCATATACTTCGTCCATCTTATCAAAAAATCCCATGATGTTGCTGACTCCCCGGATGTGCAGTTTCTTTTTTTTATTCTTTTGTACGTCACCATGAAATTTAAATATTTCCGCATAATTTCGTCGCGGCTAAATGGAAAATCTGGGTCAATAGTCTTTATCTCCCGGAGCACCTTTTCCCACAATACGATGCGTTTCTTTTTTTTTGAGGCAAAGTCGGCTTCACTTTGAAGGCGTGTTGTTAATAGGAGCTGCTTCCACTCGAAATTCCACTTTTTTCCACTGAAAAAGTAAATAAAGTTAATATAATAACATTAACAACAATATCTCTTACCTTTCATCCGCCATTGTTATTTGCACTTTTACAAGTGTCACCAAAGCATCAACAAAATTAGTGATGCACAGTTTGCTTATCTATGCGCATCGATTACTTTTATTATACATTTAGGGATGTATGACATTGTCAACGTTTACAGGTTTGCGTTTAGGGATGCATGACTTTGTTCAGTTGCATTGCAAATGACGTTTTGGAACTCACCCTCACTGTGCTAAATTCAGAGTCCAAGTGTAATGGTGGCGGTACTTTTTTTTTCAATGCTTTGCGATCATTTGAAGAATGTAGTCCTTTTATATTTCATGATAACCATACACAAATTGAACCCTGTTATGGTCCATTTTGAAAACTATCGGTGAGTTCACTGCAGTCCTTGGATTTAGCGTGGACACATAATTAAGTCATTTGAGTTTTAGTCAGTTAATTAGAATATCTATCTGTGTTATTGTTTATAAAAGAGTGAGTACTTAATTTTTTAGAGCTTCGAAGACGATTAGCTTCAGTTTTTTATGTAATGTGTAAAAATAAAAGTTCTACGTGGTAAAAGTGGTACGAAAATGTGTGTGTTCCTTAGTGGTAAAAACACTTAAAACAAAATAGCAACGCAGTTCAACTTCAACTTTTCATGAAATTTTCCATAACCAAATCGTAAAGAGGCTGCCCTATGTCGTCGTTAGCCTCGCGAATTATATCTGTGAGGTCTTGAATCGACGCTGGGCTGTTGGCGTAGACCTTATCTTCCAAGTGGCCTCAAGGGAAGATGTCGCAAGGTGTTAAATCACAAGATCTCGGTGGCCACTTGTGATCACCTCTTCGAGAGATAAAACGGTACGAAAAGATTTCACCATTTTTGTAGTGAATTTTAATAATTTCAATGCGTTGTTGAAACATGTATCGTTCCATTTTTAGTAATGGCGTAGTTTCTACTTGTCAAATGTCAGAGAATAAAAGCATCAAAAGTGACAGCTACCGAAATACCGGGTGATTCAAAATAACACCTCTAGTTGGAAACCCCTGCAGAAGATAACCAACCCCGTGTCCGTGTTTTATGAATGAATCTAACTTTCTGCCAAATTGTGCGAAATATGCAATTATGTAAAGTTGTATAGAAAACTATGTTATTAATTTTATTTGCTGTTTTTTCCAGATTCTTCTTTTTTGTCAACTTCCAGATACGTTTGAATTTTATCATGCAATGCTGTTAAATGTTTGACAGAAACTACTACGTCTTCTACGAATTGAGTAGGGAGTCGTCCAGTATGATACACCCATACAAAAACTCGACTAAATAGGAAATTACCCTCAGACGACCAAGGCCACAACGCTTTACTTCCGAACCGAATTTTTAAAATAATTCTGACGGGTTCCGAACCGTTATATTTGGCAATAGAAAGGTATTTGCGGATTTTTAAGGCTAAATTTAGCAGTACTAACATGACAATCCCCATAACTGCCACGAATAACCATATCATTGTATACCCATGGCATACAAATAATAGAAGTCTTTCTTGGTGAAAACGCTTCAGAAGAACGCATTTTCCAGACAATACAGTAGACAGAGAGCAATTGATTTCTCGGGCACTATTATTTCGAGTGTTGTTATTTTGACATTATTTCCCTCCTGAAAAAATTATGTTTTATTGAATTTTGGGTTAAAATTAAAATATTCTACAACTTTCTTGCAGGATACCCAGTATCGACAAAATCATACGTTACAACCGAGATAATAAATAATTCCTCTTATCAATTTGCGGGAAATCGTTCGAGCATTACTTGACAAAAAAAGGGGTTTCTATATAAAATTTCTTTAAAAAAATGTTACTTTATTATATATTATTAATCTTAAACCCGTATACATAAGTAAAGTTTATGACAAAAACATAATGCTTTAGTCAAAATAAATTATATGGGCGTCGTCGGATCGGTCCAAATTTTGGACTATTTGCCACACATTTAGGGTCTATCTGTAGTTTAAAAGTGTCATTATTAGAATTTATGCCGCACAATTCGGTTCCAGAAGATGCGTGACTAGGGGAGAACTTTTATGTTTATAGCTTTATTAAATACAGAATTTGAGTAAGAGTAGAGTAGTTGTAATATAATTATTACATTTGTATGGGAGGGAAAAGAAGCGTGGCCAGACTTAAATTTTTTCGCCAAAAAATTGGGAAATTCAATGTGACTTACCTCTTTCAGCAGATGGTTAGTTTTCGGGTCGCCATCTTCTCTAATAGTACCATCATTTATGTTGCTAATAGACGATT
The DNA here is from genome assembly GCA_958296145.1 of Hydrotaea cyrtoneurina. Taxonomy (NCBI): domain Eukaryota; kingdom Metazoa; phylum Arthropoda; class Insecta; order Diptera; family Muscidae; genus Hydrotaea; species Hydrotaea cyrtoneurina. Next base: position 61,432,820 of record OY282515.1, read on the forward strand.
TGTTTTTTACATATGTACTGTCGTATACAGGAAACATTGTAGTTGTGAAATACATATGGAAATACATATGTATTTTTTTCAATGCCTTAATTTCATCTGACAGTCCTTAACACAACAACTATTTTTTACAAATTCGGCTTTTGTCGTACGATATCAAAGACCATACAGAGGGCAGACGTCGCAAGTCGTTTTCTGAATATTTCCAAGAGGGTACAGCATTTGTTTTAAAAAAGTAGGTACATATTTGTTTTAAAAAAAAAAACATTATTTGCTTTCAAAGCCTTTCAAGTATTGCCATGCCAATTAGTGACATCTGGAGTGGGCTTCCGAACTAATGCATCAGAAAACGACTTGCGACGATATTACATACGTAAGTTTGATAACAAAAATTATGAATCGTATGTTAAACGACAAATTTTGACATACGGAATTACATAATATCCATATTATGGATAAACAAGTGTAAAAACACATAAAGCGATGCCAAGTATCTGTTATATATGTTATACTTACAGGAAAAAAAAATTCTGGAAATTGTTGGAGAAACAGGAAGTTAGGAATCTATAACAGGAGCAATTTCTAGAAAAGCCACTTATTAGCATCGTCTCAGTCGCTAGCGTTGTGTCGTGTGTACGTTGCACAGTATGGCGTTGTTTAAAGAAAAACATAAACTTGACCTGAACAAAACTTTAAAATAATCGTTTGTCATAAGCGAAACGAATTTTATGTGGTTTAAATTATAAACCAAATATAAATTACATTAAATGAAATGCAATTAATAGTTTTTATCTTCGACCTTTTGGTAAATGTTAATAAAAATCGAGCTCGAGGTCTGATGTTATACAGTAGCTCCAAGCGAAACTCGTACACCCAGTAAAATTATATACGTTACATAATATATTTCTTACTAACTATGCTACCAAAACCAAACCTCTTTTATTTTGATAGTGTAGTAGGTACTATATTTATCTAATAATTTAATGTTTCAAATTTATCTGTATTTATTAAAATAAAGCCAAATATTCTGTTCAGTGGCAACTTGCAACGCAAAAGCCAAACTCGTACATTTTCAATTGATTTGGCAACCCTGTTTCTAATTGTATCCAGCGTCATATATTTTTGGTAGAAGTATTTGGGGAAGTCCCTAAAACCACATTTCTTTGGAATATTGCAAATATTCAGCTATTTGGTAAAAAAAACATACGAAAAATACAAAATGGGAAGGCAAAGAGGACAAACCAGTGTTGACGTGAGAAAATTAGTAATTCAACATTACAAAAACAATAAATCGCTTCGGGATATATCCGAAATTGTAAATCGAAGCCGATCAACCGTTCAGTATATAATACAACGGTACAGAACTGATAAAAGAGTTGAAACTAGACCAAAAAAAGCAAAGAACAAAATTTTCTCCGTGAGTGATGAGAAGTATATTCAACAGTTAGTCAAAAAGGATCCCTTTTTAAGTGCGCCGAAACTCGCAGCAATGGCTGAAAATGAGTGGGGGAAAAATGCTGCCCACAAACCATACGAAATATACTACATAAGGCTGATCTCAATGGCAGAAGATCAAGGCAGAAACCTTTCATTAATAAGCGAAATCAGAAAGCAAGGCTGCGATTTGCCAAGGAACATCAATCGAAAGACTTTACATTTTGGAAGAACGTGTTATTTACTGATGAAAGCAAGTTCAACCTGTTCGGTTCAGATGGCAGACCCTATGTGTGGAGAAAGCCAAATGAAGCCCTCCTTGCCAAAAATATGAAACCTACAGTAAAGCACGGTGGTGGGTCAGTAATGGTGTGGGGTTCATTTTCTGCATCCGGGCCTGGTGTATTGCATTTTATTGAGGGTATTATGAACCAGCATATGTATCTCAACATTTTAAAAGAAAATTTGCCACTTTGCAAGGAAAAACTGGGTCTAGGACAAGATTTTAATTTTTACCAAGATAATGACCCAAAACATAAGGCTTACAAAGTGCGATCATGGTTGTTATACAATTGTCCCCATGTCATGGATACACCAGCCCAGAGTCCAGATATGAATCCCATAGAGCATTTGTGGAATTATCTCGATGGCAAAATTAGACAGCATGCCATAACCTCTAAGGACGATTTGAAGAGAGCTCTGCAGGACGAATGGGAAAAAATTGAACCTAGCTATTGTGAAAAACTTGTGAAAAGTATGCCAAATAGATTAAATATGGTAATAAAAAGCAAGGGTATGCATACAAAGTATTAATATTTAAGAAAACTTTGTTTTTATGTAAAGTGTACGAGTTTTGCTTTGGCATTGAAATGCGTAGTATTTTATTTATTTTGTCTTAAAAGAGTGTAATTAAATGAAAAAGTAAAGTTTTCGTGTTTTGTTAAATAACTTATGAAACGAATTAATAAAACGTATAAAAACTTTTTTTTAACTATCATTGTTTTGATTATTATACAGAACCTAGGAATGGGCTTCAGCTGTACGAGTTTCGCTTGGAGCTACTGTATATTTATTTTTATTTTCCAATATTTCGGAATTGTTTGAATTGCATCTTCAGGGGATTGATATGGGGTTCTCCAACAAACGGTGTTATTTTGAATAACCTGGTATTTTGTTAGCTGTCACTTTACACGCTAAAAAATAAGTCTTTTTTTTGTTTACACACAAGTAAAACGCGTGTTTTGTGTTTGTAGCAAGTAAAGCTTATTTCCATCTACACAAAGCTTATTTGGATGTAAATATAACTCGTTTGCTATTAGTATTACATATTTGTGTATAAGCAATAGCCTGTTTGGGAAAAACAGACAACGAACTTATTAAATTCAACAAAGCACAACATTTGGGTGCGAATAAGTGTGTATTTGCAACTGGTTCCGTAAATTTATTTTTTTTGCATTTACGCTCATTAAAATAACATCAATACCGAGAGAATGAGATGGATTGTTATATAGAAATTCACAAATTGAAAAAAAATAAAAAATGACTCAAAACTGCATACATATATATTCAATATTTATCCCCTACAAACAAGTTAATGGAAAAATATATATATGTTTGATGCGAACTTGTTTGCTGAAATTTGTTAAAATGGCCATTTTTTTCAGCGTGTAGAAGCTCTTATTCTTTTACAAGTATAAACTACGACATTACTGAAAATGGAACGATACACGCTTCAACAATGCATTGAAATTATTAAAATTCACTACAAAAATGGTGAAAATCTTGCAGTCACAGTTCGCAAAACTAAAAAGTTTTCGGACCGTGTTATCTCTCGAGGAGGTGATCATAATTGGCCACCGAGATCTTGTGATTTAAAACCTTGTGACTTTTTCCTTTGGAGCCACGTTGATTCAAGAGCTCAAAGATTGATTTCGTGAGGCTATCGAGGACACAAAGCAGCCATGTTGCGATTTGTTTATGGAAAATTTCATGAACAGGATATGGTTCTGTAAACGTGGTCGTGGTGGCCATTTGGCTGATGTTGTTTTCATTATTAACGGCATACCTTCCTCTTTATTATGAAATAAACATCCGATCATTTATCTCAAAAAATGTTATTTTTCTTTGAATACCAAAGTAACAGCTCTTGTTGGAGAACCCTATATATAAATTGTCTACAAACAGATTCTTAAACTAGTGTAGTGTGACTACCATCGTCTGTTGTTTGTATTGGACGCAAAAAAATAAGTATACTTATAGTGATCTGGTGGGTGTATCTAAGCAAAGTGCGTAGTGTTAACACGTAGAGTGTCCTTGTCGGCATTTAAAGGTTTTGTATTTCGTTTGAAATGTATTTGCCTGCGTTTATTTGTAGATCGCCAACAATTCCAAAGAAACAGGAAGAGATATACTGGCCTCCGGAGACACTCCAAGATCGGAAGACAAAATTCTGGAACTATTCCAAATTCCAGCCACCATCGGAAACAGACTAGATAAGACATTATTAAGAAAGAAAAAGGTAAAACAAGCATATTAATTGTACTTACTGAGAAATAAAACTGTGCGGCTAGCAAAGGCGAAGCCCATCGGTCACAAAGCGCCACCATCTTAAAGAAATAAAATTAATAATTTAGAGCAAAACCATAAAAGATATATGTCTGAGAACGAAGATTAAATCAGAATACGAAATCATCAACAATAAGTTAAGTGCTGTTTAAGAGTTATAGTAGACGTGTTTTCGTTACACTGCTAGCTTAGATAATCGCATAATTTTTATTGAAGTGCTATGCGATATTAAGCATGGACAGAAATTTTCGATGAAGTTTCTGTCTTCAGTCTATTTCAGTCTGCAATGTCATCATCTTAATATATATTTACCCTCGACACTGATTCACTGACTCTGTCACGCAGTACGTAGGAATTTAAATAGGCATTCTATAATAATTCTATAAATAATAATAATAAAAAAAATAATATTTTTTTTTGTACAGAAATTGTGTTTTCCCCAAATTTTTTTTTTACCAAAATGTTTTTTTCCAAAATTTTTTTTTACAAAAATTTTGTTTCCCCAAAATTTTTTTGTCCACAAAATTTTTTTTTTCCACAAAAATTTTTTTTTTCAACAAAATTTTTTTTTTCAACAAAATTTTTTTTTTTAAGAAAAATTTTTTTTTTCAACAAAATTTTTTTTTTCAACTAAAATTTTTTTTGAACATAAATTTTTTTTTTCAACAAACTTTTTTTTTCAACAAAATTTTTTTTTTTCAACAAACATTTTTTTTTTCAACAAAATTTTTTTTTTCCACAAACATTTTTTTTTTCAACAAGATTTTTTTTTCAGCAAAAATTTTTTTTTACGCATTTTTTTTTTCCCAATTTTATTTTTTTTCGAAATTTTGTTTTACAAAATAGTTTTCTCAAAATATTTTTTACAAAATTTTTAAAATTAAGTAACAAATACTTTCTCAAGCAAATTAACGGGCGCCATAGGCGCATTACAACTTACTAGTATGAAATAAGACGATAAGTAAGTGTTGTGATAAAATATCGCAAATACAACTATAAATAAACTATATTCCAATCATAATTTTCGAAACAATTTTGTACTGATTTTCTTCTTTTTCTGTATTAGATCACAATGATTGGTATAGTTGTTCAATATTGAAACCGCTACACGCTGAAAAAAGGGCATTTTAACAAATTTCAGCAAACAAGTTCGCATGAAACATATACAGTGAATCAAATAAGTTTTGGCACAGGCAACATTGTTGAAAAAATGTACGAAAAACAACCCATTAATATTTAAATTTGATTTTTTTTTGTATGTAATACTCTTATTTAATTTCTTTACAATGCAAACACACAAAAAATGACCGTCTCAATTAAACCAAATACAAAATACAAGGAAAAAAAAGAAAAATGTCCCGAAAACAAATCAAAAAAGTATTGGCACAGTGCATGTATGTTACACTTCTTGTCTTACAGCGATAAGTTTAAAGTTTTTTTTTTTGCTCAATTTGTTCACTCATTGTCTGTTTACAGCGCAGTAAGCTATTTCTATACGTTACAAATTAGTTTTTGTTCTGAATTTAGCGAGGAGATCTCAAAAATGGGAGGAGGAACTGAAATTTCGCCAGAAATACGAAAAATTATTATAAATCTTTGCGCAAAAAATAAATGCTACCGTGAAATTGGCGTTTTAGTCGACAGACAATGGTCCGGCTGCAGAAACGTCATTAAACATTACTTAAATACCGGAAAAATAGACCCGGAGAGCCGATCTGGTCGTCCAAAAATATTGGCACCACGCCAGGAGCGTATTGTGGTGGCGGCAGTGAATCAAAATCCTAAGGTATCGGCTGTGAAATTATCTCAGGAAATTCAGGAGTCCTTTAATAAACATTTTGACCCGCAAACAATTAGAAATACGCTACATAAAGCTGATTATCATGGACGAGTGTCTGGACGCATGCCTCTCATTTCGAAGGTGAATAAAAAGAAGCGTCTCGAGTTCGCTAAACTCTATGTAAATGAGCCAGAATCATTTTGGAATACCGTCATATTTAGTGATGAATCGAAATTTAATGTGTTTGGGTCAGATTGTGCACAGAAGGTTTGGCGGAAAGTAAATAAAAAGCTGCAGGAGAATAATGTAATAAAAACGGTGAAGCATGGTGGCGGTAATGTGATGGTGTGGGGTTGTTTTGCGGCACATGGAGTGGGAAATTTGGAATTTATCGGTGAGAAAATGGACAGGAAACTGCACATGCGTGTATTGGAGAAAAATTTGACTCCCAGTGTTGCAAAGTTGGGCCTACATGACAAGCAATGGTTGTTCCAACAAGACAATGACCCTAAACACTCATCTTATCTTGTGCAAAAGTGGTTAATATACCATTGTAAGCAGCTAAAAACACCACCACAATCACCGGACATTAGCCCGTAGAACATATTTGGCACTTGTTGCAAAAAAATACGATCTCACTGTATAACGTCGAAGGAATCGCTAAAAGAGGCCATAAGCACGGAATGGGCTAACATTACACCCGAAGAGACAGCCAACCTAGTCGGTAGTACGCGCAGTCGTTTAGAGGCTGTCATTCAAGCTAAGGGAGGACTTACAAAGCATTAAATCCTTAAATATTGTTCATAAATTTGCCATTTTCACATGCGTGCCAAAACTTTTTTGATGTAAAATCGTGACTTTTTTTACTTTTTCTTATATTGAAGAGAATTAAATATTAAGAGAATCGTGTTTTTTTGTGTTAATACTTAATAAATAGTACATTCTAAAAAATAGCGTGTTCACGGTTTTTCTAAGTTAGGTGGAAAATAAGTTATTACCTATGAAACTTTCCATAGAGAGGTGTGCCAAAACTTTTTTGACTCACTGTATGTAGGATTAGCTCTGCTCACATTGTCACTTCGGCTCCATTAGTTAAATAAAACACCACAACACAATGCTCATTAAGTTTTAATAACACAAAATCATAAGTTTATTGATAGTTAATTCATTTTCTTAAAATTACACTTAAACAATTATCTTTTAAAGTAATTAATTATAAAATAATGCGTAAACACAGAATACGTCTTGTTAAATCAACGAACAGACAGAGAGTGTGTGATCGATCAAAAAAAAGGAATGAAATAGGACTGCACATAGAAAAGCTCTTCGCCTTCGTTAAGAATACAGCTTAATATTTACGTTATGTCCCTTTTCGTTGACTTCATCAGGGTTACCATCCCACATATATATATTTTTCCATACCACAAGCATTTACTTGTTTGTAGGTGATAAATATCAAATGTATATGTATTCATTTTTGACTCACTTTTATTTTATTTTTCATTTAATTTTCAATTTGTGAATTTCTATATAACAATCCATCGCATTCTCTCAGTATTGCTTTTATTTTAAAGAGCGTAAATGCCAAAAAAAAATACGAAAACAGTTGCAAATACACACTTAGTCGCACCCAAAGGTTGTACATTTTTGAATTTAATACGTTCGTTGTCAGTTTTTCCCAAACACGCTATTGCTTATACACAAATATGTAATACTAATAGCAAACGAGTTATATTTACATCTAAATAAGCTTTGTGTAGAAGGAAATAAGCTTTACTTGCTACAAACATCAAACACGCGTTTTACTTGTGTGTGAACATTAAAAAAAGACGTATTTTTCAGCGTGTAGCTGCCGACAGCCGCCTTAGTGTCTTTTGGGACACGTAACAAACTATTGTTGCCAAACAATCCCAGAACGGTAAATTGTTATTTGAAATCAAACAGAACTGTAGACCTTTGTTTTAACTGCTCAATATTTTCTCACCATCCTATCAAATGGGATTAAAGTCGCAATCTAATCCTATTTTGTAGCAATCTTGTTGAGATTTTAAAGTAATCAATAAAAGGGAATGTCTAAACACATTCCAATTAAGATGAAATCACATTCCATCAGAAACGTACCCGCACAGCACAAACTTTGACATTTTGCAACACACGCATAAATAGTGTAAATACACATTTAATTAGAATTGGGCGAAGGCAATAACGCTATCCGTACACAATGAATCCAACAAACAATGATTGAAGTGTCTAATAGTGCGTTGAATCAACCGCTGCAGGGCAACCTTTTTCAAAACTTTTAAGCCGCAAAGATATCAAACAAATACAGATTTTAAATGAAATACTTTCTGTTATTTACTTTCAATGTTTATTCGGGTTTCGGGCATGCGATAGGTCGCCTCCCCACCCCAAACTTTGTTTAGTTTATTGTAATCCGCCACAGTGGGTAAATAAATGTAATTAAGAAGCTTTAAAGTTAAAAAAAAAATTATTTCGTCTTAAGACGAATTACATATGTATGTATGTACACTATCATTCCCCCTCAAACACCCCCAGCCATTTATCTGCTGAACTTATACACCTCAACATATTTGGGGTACTCATGAAGTGACGTATTGCTCGGTAAGGTGGCGTATATAAAAAATTATTTTCCTTAAACTTGTTTGTATGAAGCTTTTTTATCGTACAAACACAAAAAAATGTGTATTTGAAGAGAGAGTTGGCAATATCCGATTTTATGTTTTTATCAACCTGTTTTATTAAAACACAGCGAATACTCGATAAGCATCTTATAGAGTTTTAAGATCGAAGAAAAACATGAAAGTAAAATTTAGCAACGAATTTCTGATGCTATAAGTTCTGCATGGGAAACAGTCTCTCAGGCTGGACGAAACTGGCCAGGACAGGTACTTTTTTTTAATCTTTTTCCCGCCGGCTAAATATTCTTACTTCAGGGACCAGGCGACGGATATCTGACGAATAGATACAGTTGAAATATCTATAGAACAACGATATATAACCCACATTCCGGCGATGCTGTCGGGAGACAATAAAGTTGGATATCCTACCATCCCCTATCAGCACCACCGCTCTCCTCTGTACACGGTCCATTGGAGCCCCTGCCCATATATGGGAGTTGTATTCCATTGTAGGTCGGATGTAGGTGGTGTAAATATTTACACCACCTACATCATAAGAGGTGAAGTATTTTTTGCAACACAAGCCTAAACACTTGAATGCTTCTTCCGACAATTCTAATATATGGCTAGTCTAACGGGCATCACCCAGTATCTTAATGCCCAGAACATCAAGAGTATCTGATACGTCGATATCCACACCACCGTTTGTGTGACAACAAACAGCACTGGGTCTTTTGTGCGTTAAAATCTACTCTATTCATTTGGCCCTACTCACAAATCGCAGTTGAGTGCGTCGTTCATCGTTTGCCTTTTGTCCGTGACCTCCAGAGAACTTGGCTGATGTTCAAATGAGTATGAATGACAGAGATTGCTGTCATCCGCAAAGGAGTAGATTGGGTTCACAGTCTGACCCAACAGGTCGTCAATGAAAACTAAAAAATAGAGAAGGAGAGAGGACAGAGCCTTGTAGCACTCCTTCGGTCAGCCTATGCTCGTTGGATGAGCCCCCATCTGTAACAACTCGTATAGAGCAATCCCTGAATGAATCGAGAGAAGGTATTACCGACACCAAATGTAATAAGTTTTGATATGAGTGCTCCGTGCCAGACCCTATCGAATGCCATGGAAATATCCAGAGCTACGACCTTGCTTTCGCCCAGGCGACTTCATCGCTCCGAAAGGAACGCCATCAGGTCTCCAGTAGATCGATTTCTACGGAAGCCATACTGTCGATCATTAAGAAGGCCGTTAGACTCTAAATACTTAACAAGATGGTGGTTAACCTTCCATAACCTTGGAGAGCGCAGAACATATTGATATTGGGCGGTAATTCGCAGGATTAGTAGCCTCACCTTTCTTGGGGATCGGCTGCACATTGGCAATTTTCCAACGTGAAAGGGTAAATACCAGCACGGTACGAAAAGATTGCGCAATGGACGAGCTAGCGTCGCAGAGCACTTACATAGGACAAGAGCTGAAATACCATCCGGGACCGGAGTATTATTTACGTTAAGATCTGCAAGAAACCTTTTAACACCACGTGTTCGAAAAAATATCTGTGGCATCGAACTAGATACTTTCTGGCAAAGATGAATTCTTTGCAAATATTTCAGTCATAAGGTTAGCTTTGTCAACCGGGTCAGTGAATATCTGGTCATCGTTAACGAGAGTTGGAATAGAAGAAGAAGAATTGTCCCTTACCCTTTTTACGAGAGACCACAAGTTCTTAATTCCCCTGGGAGAAGAGAGAACTTTAGCACGAAGACGCTGTTCGTAAAGAAGTCGCACCTAAGTACTCTGGCACACGATGATCTTGCCTGTTGGCGTAGCAACTCAGTATTGGCATTTTTATTTAAACGCCAATTTCTGAACGCTTCCTCTTTGGATCTGACAGCTTCTTTGCATGTCTGATTAAACCAACAGTACTTTGGAGTGAATAAATGTGTTTATACTAAGAAGAATTATTTTCTCGACCATTTCAGCAGCAGCATCGACATTGTTGTCAAGGAAACATAATTTCCAGTAAATTGCTGGTAAAAATTGTTGAGCTCGGCCCACGTGCCTTATCGTATACATTGTCCGCTTTGTGGCTGGTTTAGAAGTGGCTCGAAGATCGGAGAACGAAAAGGATGCTGAAATTGTGCAATGATCCGAGTTACCAAGAGGTACAAGAATGTTAACCACGTACTTTTCAGGGTGTGAGGTTAAGAAAAGGTCAAGAATATTTTGTTGTTACCCTTCAATACGCGGAATGTGTGTTGATTCATTCACTAATTACGCCAAGTCGTTGTGCGCGGCAAATAGCTCAGCGTACTGACCCTCCGGAGATGTGTGGCACGAATGCGAAAGCCAAGAATTATTGTGGGCATTGAAATCCCCAGCAACTACAATTTCACTGTCCGGATATTCTTCTAAGACTTTTGAAATAGAATCGGAAAGGGCGTCGAAGCCATTTAGGGTAGCCTCCCTTTCCAAGTTTGGACTTCTAAAAACTTCTAAAGAACGGGACCATTGCATTTCATTGTGGTATTTACTATTATATCCACCAAAGTACTTTGGAGCATAGTGAAAAAATATCAATAAATTATAAAAAAATAAAGAATTAATAGATGAAAAATCCCGGATTTCCCGGGAAGAAACCCTAGAAATTAGAGTATTGGAGGGAGGTTGTTGATGATTGTCTTGAATTTGATAGAGCTATATCTCGGAATACTTGATATGAATCGAGAGAAGGTATTACCGACAGCGACAGGAAATAGGGCAGCCACTTTGCGATTTGGTTATGGAAAATTGCATGTAAAGGATATGGCCCTGTAAGCGTGGCCGTGGTGTCCATTCGGCTGATGTTGTTTTTCATTATTAACGACATACCTTCCTCTTTATTATGAAATAAACATCCGATCATTTATCTCAAAAAATGTCATTGTCATACCAAAATAACACCTCTTGTTGGAAAACCCTGTATATACATATCGTCGTTCCGAAGTTATCTTCAACTATGTCACCAAATCAAAAAAGATCAGATAAACAAAGTGAATTTGCTCTCTTTTGGCCCCATTCCGTATTTTTCGTACTTTTATTACATATTTCTTATTTGTATTTTACGTATTTCGAAGGTTTTTGGGAGCAAATTTGTCCCGTTTTCCCCATTTGTATCCCCTTCCAATCCGAATTTCTTAGCCGATGTCTGGGCTGCATACTCCCCATTTTTTATGATTCTAGCTTCATCTGTTTGGTCAGCACAGTGCATGAATCAGTCACGCAAGAGTTTTATTTATATATACAGAATTGAATATTAAATTTATAGTGGATATAGTACGTAAAGATAATTTCGGAGTAAAAAATGATTGCGGGTTTTCAGCTTATATTCACGTATGTGCCATACAAATATTTCCGAATGTGGCGTATACAACAAAATGTGTAGATTTGTTTAAAGATAAAAATGGCTATAAATCGAAATATTGTGTCCAAGTCTGTGGATATTTTTACACTAATCGATGTAAAATTACAAGCACTTCGTCTGACAATATTGGACCACTTTTTTCACACCACTTTTTTATATAAAGTGATGAAACTTAAAAGTCGATTTATAGAAAAAAAATGTATGGATTTACGTGAAGATAACTTTGGAGTGACGATATGTTTAATTTGTCAGATTTTGAAAAAGTCTTGGTGAGCGCTTTTCCAACACCGATGTGGATAGATTGTGTTCTTGTTATAGGTCTTAGATTTGGGCACGATCTACTTAAGAGATCTTCTTCAATTTCACATTCATCGTGAGATACGTAAATACAAGTCATATTGTATATGTTATTCTTTACACAGTTGAACATTAAAAAAGGTGCTGTGATTGCATTCTTATTTAGAATGCTGGTTTCCTTAATTATTCATATCCGGGACATATCGGATTTTACAAATACCCAAGTTTAGCTATATGTGATAGTCACTGAAATTTTGATTATCGTGGATTTTTTAAAAAACATTCACTCATCAACTTAACGTTTCGGTGAATAAAAGACATTAAATGTGGCTTCTCAAAATTCGGTTTCTCAGACCAAGCAGTGTATACTAGCTGAAGCTGTGAGATACATCAGGTGTGCTTATGTGTACACTGTTTTGGTCTGAGAGAAGCGAATTTTGAGAAGCCACCTTTAATGTCTTTTTTTCAATTCTTCGTAAAGCTCTTTTAAGTTCAATGACATTAACCTATTTTGAATTAAAGTTCCCCTCACGTGTAAGTTCTCAGTTGTACTAATATCTATGCAGGTTGAAAAAACTATTGCGGCAATATTAGATATTCGTTATGTTAAAAAAAAAAATTTTGTGTTCTCTGTCTTTAGCGGGTTTTTAATTAATTGTGTTTCGATACTAACAGTTCTTAATTGTCTAAAATCACACTTCAAAAAGTCACGTTATAAAGGGTTTCCAAAAAGAGGTGTTATTTTGAATCACCCGGTATTTCGGTAGCTGTTACTTTTGAAGCTTTTATTCTCTGACATTTGACAAGTACAAACTCGCCATTACTAAAAATGGAACGATCACGCTTCAATAATTCATTGAAATTATTAAAATTCACTACAAAAATGGTGAAATTCTTACAGTTACAGTTCGCAAAACTAAAGCATTTCTGTGTCTTCGTGAAGAAACTTGTCGGACCGCACTTCTGAAATTGGTGGAAAAATTCGAGCTGTTGGGAAAGTTAGTGATATGAAGAATAAAACCAGTGCACGTCGTTCAAGAACAACTGAGAATATTGCTGATGTAGCCCAAAGTATTGAAGAAAACCCAGGTTTGTCACTACCTCGTCGTTCTTTGGAATTGGGCATTCTACAAACGTCATTACACCGTATTTTGCATAAAGACTTAGGCTTATAAAGTTCAATTAACAGAAGAACTCAAGCCGGCCGATCATCAACAACGTCTTTGCTGATTGGGTCCTTGAAGTGCATGAAAATAATTCGGAATTCCATCTTGCCTAATGAGGTCCATTTCCACCTCGGTGGCTACGTCAATAACAAAATTGTCGCATCTGGGGCTCGAAAAACCCAAGAGTTATTGTTGCGAAGCCTCTTCATCCTCACCGTGTGACTGTTTGGAGCGGTTTATGGTCCGGCGGTGTCATTGGACCTTGTCAATAGTTAGGGTGAATGGATTGAGCTATCGAGAGATAATTATTGATTTGTTATGGTCGGAGTTGGATGATATAGATCTCGACAACGTTTACTTTCAACAAGACGGCGCTACGTGCCACACGAGCAACGAAACCATTGCTCTTTTCCGGAAAAGTTTCCAGTCCGTGTTCTTGTGATTTAACACCTTCGTCCTCTGGGGACACGTAAAAGATAAAGGTCTATGCCAACAGCCCAGCGTCGGTTCAAGACCTCCACGATATAATTCGTGAGGCTATCGAGGACATGGGGCAGCGACTTTGTGATTTGGTTCTGGAAAATTTCATAAAACGGATATGGTCAAGTAAGCGTGGTCGTGGTGGGCATTTGACTGATGTTGTTTTTCATTTTTATACACTCCATCATAGGATGGAGTATATACTAAGTTTGTCATTCCGTTTGCAACACCTCGAAAGAGTGATCTGCGACCCTATAAAGTATATATATTATTGGTCAGTGTAACATTCTAAGACATTCTAGCGATGTCCGTCTGTCTGTCCGTCCGTCCGTCTGTTGTCTGTTGAAATCACGATAGAGCGCGAACGACTAACCCTAAAAAGCTGAAATTTTGTAGGAAGATGTTTTTTGCCCATAAGCAGGTTAAGTTCGAGAATGGGCCATATCGGACCAAAGGGGGAAAAGTTCTCCTTTACGGGACTAAATATATCCCGGCCATAATCAAATTTTTCAAATATTTTTTTCACTACATCTACACTAAGTTTATATAATTTACAGATGGGGAAAAAAATCCCAAAAATGGGCGTGCTCATGGGTTCCGTGGACCCTTGGGGCCCAAAAAAGGGCCCATGATAAACATGCGCATATGGGTATCGAAGTGCAACGAAATTTACTCACGAACCCAAATATGCCTTTATTTTCACGATTTTACTAAATTTTTTGATCTGGTTTCTGGGACTATCGGGTCACCAGCGGCCCAAAAACCGTCCCTTGACAAACATGGACATATGGGTATCGAAATGCAACGAAATTTTCTCGCGAACCCAAATATGCATTTATTTTCATGATTTGGATAAAATTTGTGATCGGGTTCCTGGGACTATCGGGTCACGAGCGGCCCAAAAACTCAGTTAGTTATACCCTCACCCTACGGTGGGAGGGTATATATCATTTGATACGGCTCAAAAGTGTAACACATAGAAATATCCACATTAGAACCCAGGTGTCTTTGAACCAAATTCGTTTTATGACTTTCTGAATCGTTTGAGCCATGTCCGTCTGTCCGTCTGTCCTGATGGTACGCACGATAACTTTCGAAAGAGTTAAGCAATCACTCTGAAATTTGGTATGGCTTAATATTTTCCCAAAACTGCTTATGGGATAGCAAATGGGCTATATGGCCACACCCCTTCGGGTACCTCCCATACAAATGTGCCATCCCGCCTACCTTAGAAATCGTGTAATAACACCAATATGCCCAACGCGATCTTGCCCAAATTTTGTATTTAGTAAACGTATAGTAAGACTAAGTCGTGGACAAAAAGTTGGCAGTCTGGCAACTCCCCTTCTGGTACATGCCATACAAATGTGCCATCCCGCCCACCTTAGAAATCGTGTAATAACACCAATATGCCCAACGCGATCTTGCCCAAATTTTGTATTTAGTAAACGTATAGTAAGACTAAGTCGTGGACAAAAAGTTGGCAGTCTGGCAACTCTCCTGCGGGTACCTCCCATACAAATCTGCTATTTCGCCCACTTTATAAATCGTGTAATAATATCAACACTTGCAAGTTCGATCTTGTCCAAAATCCGTAGTTAGTAAAGGTATAACCGGACAAAGTTTCCGACAAAATCTTGGCTGTCTGGCAACTCCTCTTCTGGTACCTCCCATACGAATGTACCATCCCGCCTGCCTTAGAAATCGTGTAATAACACCAATATGCCCAACGACATTTTGCCCAAATTTTGTATTTAGTAAAAGTATAGCTAGACAAATTTTTAGACAAAAACTTGGCAGTCTGGCAACTCCTTTTCTGGTACCTCCCATACAAATGTACCATTGCACCCACTTTAGAAATCGTGTAATTATATAAACTCGATCAACGATTCTTTCCGAAACTCTATATTTAGTAAAGCTTTAACTACATACAATTTTCTAGTAAAAACTCTGCTTTATATTCCGTCCTTTTTGTAAAATCATGTAATACAATATTTTTCTAAAACATTCGGTATTCTAGGTTGCTATTATGACTTTTCATCAGATGTTACATCAAATGATGGTAGCTACTCACACATTTAACTTTCCGATACTTTGAAATATGAGACTTGTATGTTTTTAAAGAGGGTGAGGGTATATATAAGTCGGTTTACCCGACTGCAACTTTTTCACTGGTTTTCTTATTTATTGACTTTTTAAGGATCCATGATGGAGGGTATATAAGATTCGGCCCGGCCGAACTTACTATTTGTCCACTTGTTTATACTTAATTTATTTATTATTAATTACAATACAAAGTAAATTTATATTCTAATTTTTGGGTCCAAGGGTAAACCGGGTGACGCAGACCATATGTTTAGATTTTTGCAGCGACAGACCAAAGCCTCTGGTGGGAATCGAACCCACAACCCCCACGCTGATAGGCAAGCACGCTACCAACTCGCCTACCGGGGCGAGTTTGTTTTTCATTATTAACGGCATTCCACCTCTTGTTGGAAAACCCGTTATTAAATAATCTAAACGGGAGTCTAAAATTTAAAATGCGCAAATGTCGCAGCTTATTCATGTAAAATATTTGGCATATCGGACTGAGTCCATCTTTCGTACTTAAGCTGGAACACACATCAGCTAGATCAATACAATCAGCGGAAACAGTTCCAAATGGCAGAATTATTAATATTTTACGAATTCCCTCAGTGTGGTTTTTAAAAAATTTAATAAAGTCGTTCTCATCATGTGATTATAGTCGAGTTGTGTTTCTAATCATTTACACAGTATGCTCATATAGGCGATGGTTGTGTATCCTTTTTTGTGCGTTCGACATAGTACGCTGAGGATTCAATCATCAGACATGCTTTCATATTTCCGGGGTCAGACAAGCTGATAAATTCACCATAGACTCTTCTCAGGCTGTCTTATATAGCTTTACCTATATTCCGTCAGCACCTTCTGCCTTATTTTTGTAAGACGGGCTATTGCTGCTTTGACTTCATATGGAGTTCATATTTTAATTGGAACAACTTTTTTATTAGTATGTTTAATTCGACATTTACATAATAATTTCTCAAAAAACAGTTTGGATTTGAAGCTGCTGCTTGATATTGACATTTTGTTGATATTGTATGATTTATGATTATGTATCAATTTATTGATGAGAAGGATACAAAATTACCTGTATAATATAACAATGATTGGTTGCGGTATGTTTTCTTCGCAGGATTCTTCGTCCGCTAACAAGATGGGGAAATGTTGCTTCCAAATCCTCAGATGACGATTCCCTTTATTATCTGTACATAAAGTTATGTCAGTAGGTGTAATATTTATTTCCGTAAAACTGAATCTCCACTTCGACTTCTTTACACTGGTAATCCTCGCATAGGTTCCTTTCTTGCAGCTTTCGGTAACCAAATTTCGTCTTCGGAGGCTCTAGTCATGGAGTTGCAATTGCATCTTTTCGACGTCCTTAACTGCTACAAGGTAGTGGTCAGAATCAATTTTTGCAATACAAATGAACCATCCCGCCTACTTTAGAAATCGTGTAACAGTAGTACTACACCCAATTCGATCTTGGGTGTTGTAAAGTAAAGTTCTGCAGGAAAAAATGGACCTCTAGTCGATCCTCTTCAAGTTAGCGCAAGTGAACTGTCGTATTTTAATACATCGCTATTACTTAGTAGATTTAGCCCAGTTAAATTACTTGGCAAGCCAATTGAGATGGTATTAATTTCTGAGTTGGTAAAATTGGCAATATTGATTTATTTTCTTCGGACAAGTCATTAGTGACAAAGTCATGCTTTTATTTTTCAGATTTTGTAAACACTATTGCAAAAATTGATACGAGCTTTTATGTAAATAAAAGAAAAAAGACAAATAAAAAGTTCATTTGTATATTACGATTTGTGTGTATACGATTCGGTAGGGCCGAGCTTTCCCTCGGTTTTACTGACGAATTCTTTACAACTTCTGGAGTATGTAGGGACTATTGATATTCGTGTTAAATTTGTCAGTTGAATATAAATAAGTTCAGCCTGAAATAGTGTTTGTCCCCGCGGGTAGCGACATTGCTTGTTTCGTACTAATTGCATTTATTGGCAGGTACATGCTTGGAAGTGTGTTTCTTTTTATCTTTGATCCACATATTTTCGTGCAAACAAAATTTGTCTATGATTAGTTAACGCATACACCTGATAAGCTCTGTTAACTTGAGTTCACAATGTTTCTTTCATTTGTCCATTTAGCTCCAGCTGTCCGTGCTTCTGCTCTCTACAATGTTCATGGAGCACTCACTCGCCCCCACATAGAGCACCGACCGACCCATAGACAGAGTGCACACATATGTGAGTGTCTGCATGGCGCTCTACCAGTCTGAAAATGAAACAATTGTGCCCAGACTTTTTGGCAAATATTTCAATTTAAAATGGTAACCGTGTAAACCAGTAATATAAACAGTTAATAAAGGCACGTTCGAAATGAAAGTAATGGAATTGGAACAAAATACTCAGCCGTTCAACATTTCCACTCTTATTAGTTTACCACCACCACAATCAGTGCCAGCCCAAGCCTGCGCATTATGTCCTGCTCCACAGCCTCAATCTCGAAGAGAGCGAGTGCAAAATTCCGGTCGACTGGAGCTGACAGAGCTAAACAGCAACATGAACTCACGGCCCGCGTTATTTATACTCCCAGCGAGATTTATAAAGGACCTGCTGTCAATGTGAATGCGAGCACTTAAGTATTTGGTAAATGTCTGTACATGGATGGAAATTAAATTTAATCGAATTGAATAGAGCCATACGGCTACAAGGTCTCGTATACCCGAAGGTGTGCTCAATGATGCACAAGCGACAACGGTTTGTATGTCCTGTAATTACGTTAGACGTGTTTATGCAGCAGTCTCGTGCTCTCATCTTATCATTCGTAAAGTTTTATGAGTAAATTATTGACAGTTAAATGTAGAAACACACATTTTCAATTTCACTGGGTAAAAGTAAATAACCATAACAATGACCATGGTTGCCATCAGCACTTGTCCACGTATGCCCTTAATCCTTTGATTTGAAAATGTCCAAACTGGCTTATGCGAAGTCAGTATTGATGTTGCACAAACTAGTAAACCTAAATAATTGGTCAATTTGTGTTACTCAATGTGGATCTAGTCTGGAGTTTCAGACGAACATATTAATCCGTAAAATAGTTCCGTACTTTTCTGTGATATAAGTTCACAAGTGGCAACATTAGTTCCGTGAGATTTTTGGCAAAGGAACTGTGAGGAATGGAACACTGCCGTAAACGCCGCATTTTATTTGTATACAATGAAGGTTTTGTCAGTAGTAACGGATGTATTGTGCTTCTCTTTGTGAGCGAGTTCCGAGTTGATGAGCGTCAAATTCACTCACGTCTTTTAATGGTGCTGATACACAGTGAGCGAGAGGAGGAATCGTTGGGAATGTGAAACGTCAACACTGCTGCACACACAATACCAGTGGAGGTGACCTAATCCAGGTACTGCAGAAAGTGAATTCAGTTACTTTCTTAGTTTGGCGTCGCACGGTATCCGTCGGAAGCCATTGATGTTGTGTTACGTCTACGAACAGGTTGCAAGTTGTTTTCTTTTCTTTTGCGTGCACTTTTAGCAACGTGTACAAGTGTGTTGGTGATAAAAGCGAAAAGCAACCACAAAGAAAACAACGACCACAGTTCCTTGATATAGCAAATTTCAGCAAAGCCAAGAGGAAACTGTATTCTCTCGCGCGTACTTGAAATGGTGTTTTTGTTGTTCCTATTTTTAAAAATTACAATTTCTGGCAGTTCCGTTTCCGACTTTCCTATCGCCCACAAAGAGGTTCGTTGATAAATGCCACACAATAAAGTAACAAAATAAGTGAACGAACGAAGAACAAAGAAGACTTGCTAAAATACGTTAGTGAATCATATACATGCATTTTGTAAATAATCAATACCACCGGGTGGGAGTCATCGGACGGACTGTTCCCCAATTGCCGTTTCAAACAAAGTACATACACAGCGACAAATAAGACGTGAAAGAAACGGCAAAAACTAACAAACAAAAAAAAAAACAATTCATAAATAGGTAAATACGTAAATAAATATAAATGTGAAATGCACTCTATCTCAGTTGGGAATAAAATCAAAATCTCCGTATGGTGGGTTTTGGCCTCTATTCTCACATTCATCAAGGCACTCCCTCTCTGGGGTGCATCACATAACCGTTTATACCGCACAGAGGTTTCGAACTTAAGGAATTTTTATTTAGAAAATGCCAATGGTGAACTGCATGCATTATCCCGCGAAGCTTTATCATTGGACGATAAGTTCAGTGTTCAGAATCCAAATCAAGATTTGTGGTTGTCTCTTTCCAAGTACAAAAATTATTGCGTAAACCACGGAGTAGAGAACATGTTTATGAACAAATTTATTCAAAATAATAAAAAAAAAAAACATAAAAATTATCGATTTTATTCCGGTTTAAATTAATTTTCAATTTTCGAAATTGCCTTGACAATCTTGTCCCCCTGAAGTGAGGAGATGAACAACGGGGAGCTTCCTAGCCCAAAGAAAACATCTATAAAATTTGACCTATGAATATGTTTAAAAGCTACACAATGTTTATTTCTATTTCAAAAATAAATAAAAATCTTTTAGCCATTGTCTGAACATATGACTCCGTGTGTACTCTATACCGACATTCGCAACAGAGTTTCAGCTATTGTGTAATTCGCGTTTGATTTTGATTACTACGTCTAACCACTCGTAAAATGGCAACCCTATATGTACTCCAATGCGGTACTCCAAATGTACTCCAGTGAATCTAGACATATTCTAACAATTAAAGCGTCACCATTCTCTAATTTAGCTTGCCAAATGTCGTATGCTATTCACTCGTTGTGTTTACCTATATCTCCCAACACATTTGTAAAAATTGTCACCAATAATTACTTACTTACTTACTTATTTCCCTTAACATTCCATGAAGGAATAGACTGGGAACTTCTCTAGAATCAGTGAGCTGTGCACGATATAATTTGCATACTCACTGCCGGCTAATTATTTTCTAGAGAAGTTTTACATGGCTAAGAGACTGCTCTCTTACTCTACGTCGCCATCATTTACGAGGTGGAAAATTGTTGCCGCGGAAAATTGTTTGATGATCTTACCCGGTTTCGAACTCGGGTTCTTCAATGTGATAGTTGCGCTCAGTACCTACCACACCACGGCCGTGCACAATAATTATTAATTATAATTAATAAAAGTATAGACAATGTATTTTAATTTATTTATTTGTGATGAACGTTTGTTTGAAAAATATTTGTAATACAATAGATTTTTCAGCTTGGAACGGTCTGTCTTGGCTCACAGGAAGCCCGAAATAAAGTCAATTATGTTGGCATGGCGGTAACCTAATCTAACCTTGCACTAGGAATATTATGCAGGGAATATTTTTTAACATACAACTTTCCGAGGTATGTTTATATAGAAGCCACACTCTGAAATAATATACATATCAATGGCATCTGATGCAGTTTCTTTGAGTTACTTTTGACTTCAACTTTGTCCAAGGTTCCGGAAATATAATAAATCTGAATCTACATTAGACCTTCAGGGCCGGCTTCAGGGAATCGCATCGTGCACAGTTCTCTGATTTGAAAGAAGTTACCCGTTTATTTCTTCATGTAATCTCACTATAACATTCTAAAAATGCTAGATCTAAATAGAAAAAAATAGATCTAATAAAAAAAAAATCCAGGTCATTAACCGATTCGAATTTTTAGAGAAATGCTCCAAATTTAAGACGAGCTTTGAAAAATGAAATGTCTATTGGAATTTCAGTTACTCAATACTTCAGAAAAAGTACGCAAATACCCATGCTTGTACAAACTATATTAATATTAATTGTTTGAAATCATACCCTAATAAAAACTTTCAGTTTTCACAGTTTCATCTTTTTTGGCATTAGAGATCGACTTTCAGAAAAACTACGTTGAACGTCCCGTCCTAATGTACGCATGTGTTTGTGTTTCACTTGTTTGTTTTAATAGATGTGCCTATGTGGCACTATTACAAAGTCTACATGTGGATTTGCGTGCGTAGGGTGAATTTGTTGGATGCGTGTTTGGTTGCTATACGACCTAAAGTGCAATAACAATAAGTGCAACAACAACGAAAGGAGGCTGTGGCATCTCTTTTATAGCCTTCTGACGTTCTCCCATACATCAAATAGGCAGTATCTTCTCGGCACACAATAAATCTGGATTATATTACAGCCACTTTTGGGAATATGCATTCACGCACACACACACACTCACTTCCGTATTGGCATTCATATTTTACATGTTTAAGGTAAGTTTACACTGTGTCGTGTAAACGGCACATCCACGAGACCGGCACAACACAACATGTCGTATGAAATGTTAAATATACTCATCGCCATTCGACTCGTTCCAACCTCTCCACCCACTCTGTGGCCATCCGCCCACACACTCGTTCGCTGTCTCCTGCATAGGCTACAATGTATTTGCGTCCATACAACTACATGGCATACGTACAAGAAACAACATTTACTATACCTACAAACACACAGGACAGACGGATGCAGCAGCATAGAATGAGGGCAATATAGACAATGCTCGGAAATGATGAATTGCTTTGATTGCACATACACACATGCATACGTACTTACAAAAACATTTTGTGCTACTGTTATTTATTTATTATTTTTTCTTGTTGCTGGGTTTGTGTCTGTGTGTATGTGTTGAAAGGATGCCAGTTGGTCGCTTTGCAGGGTTGTCCGAATTAGTTTGCCTCAGTCTCGAAAATCTCCAAAATAAATAAATTTAACGCCACAAAGATTCTAGTTGAAATACATTTTGACTTGTAGGTCATACTGTTGACTTGTAGGCTAAAGTGATGTATTATCACAGAAGAGCGTGATTACATTCAATATGTCTTAAGTCTTCGGGATCCAAGAGAGCTAAAAAGATGATGAATTTTGCGTGTGTGTGTGAATAGAAACTTTGGACCGATATTCAAGCACATTTTTATGCTGGTAACTTACGATTTAGAGCCATGTTAAAACTTCTCTAGAAAACAGCATTATCCGTTCAGAGCCATAGTGAGTATACAAATTATATATCGTGCACAGCTTTCTGATGCAGGATAAGTTTCCCGCCTTTTCCTTCATGGA
The DNA here is from genome assembly GCA_958296145.1 of Hydrotaea cyrtoneurina. Classification (NCBI taxonomy): domain Eukaryota; kingdom Metazoa; phylum Arthropoda; class Insecta; order Diptera; family Muscidae; genus Hydrotaea; species Hydrotaea cyrtoneurina. The sequence continues at coordinate 61,455,783 of OY282515.1, forward strand.
ATATTAAGGAACATAAATTAATATTCGCATCTTATTCATTGCCAGTGATATCTTAGGTGAGAAACAGTCATTTTCACATATCATAAAAGAAAAATGCTCTAACATTCAAAAAGTCGTCAAAAAGCAGTAAATCGGTGAAAATCGCCAAACCTCGTCAGATTTCGCGAGAACTCGCCGCATGTAAACCCTATCGGTGTGTGGTGTCAGAAGAATTCGGTGCCAGAGTGTAGAGCGGGTGGTGTATGGCATTATTGTGGTTTAGTTTGGCATGTAATGTGCATTTCATTATTACCTCCGCTTATTTTTGAAATTATTTAAATAGTTTCTTCATTCATTCGCAGCCGAAAATCCTACCATGGCAAGGCAGAGACAAGTGCTCGGGGTGGGCATCGGGTTGCATTGAAATCAAGAAATATTTATGACTGCACTTCACATTATTCACTCCCATGGTACCGTGAACAGTTCTTGAATTTCTGTTGACACAACAATTACCACACCGACAGAGGAATGTGAAATATGTAGACATATTAGATGGGGTCGATTTTAAAAGGACAACGTTGGAAAACCAACAACGATCATGACATGTTTGCATGTTCTAAAACGATTTTCCACAAAAGAATTATTGGAACTAATAAAGATCGTGTTCTAGGGGAATGTGTCTCACTTTCAAAATCGACCTACTCTAATGTAACTGGATAGAAGGCTGTATATTCTTACAGATATACGCTGGTGTGGCCAATCATATAAAATGAGCTATAAAGTTGTTACGAATGGATGAGGGACACCACATCAGCACCCAATTTGTACCCACCCAAACGGTTATTTTAGTTATAGTTTAAATAGTTTGATTACCTTGATTTTAACAATTCAATGATGAAGCACGCTCTAATATAGAGGACAATCTATATTCGGAAATATCAGGTACATCAAAATGAGCCGTGAAAGACGTTCAACGCCGAGGCCGCAACAGTCACCAATAGGGTTTATCCGGTATGAATCCATATTTCAGATATGCAGAAGATGACAATAAATATTCGCATGTTATTGACAGTTTGGATTCGGCGCACCGAGCAATTCTATAGAAATGTTAGTGATCAAAAATCAGTACCTTTTGTACATGTTAACATTTTTATTTATTTTGTGGTTATCATTTAATTACAAGACAAAGTAAATTTATATTCTAATTTTGAGTCCAAGTGCAAACCGGGTGACACAGACCAAAACCTCTGGTGGGAATCGAAACCACAAAATCAACAAAAGTTTTAAAAAGAAGCTGTGTCCATAGGATATTTGTTTGAGCATGTCGGTTTCTAAGATGGACATCTATGGGTTGGATATCTCTTGGCTTTCTTGTGGAGCTGATTCCGTATCAATAACTTGGCAATAATCAATCAGCATCAATAACTTGGCAGGAATTTATTGCAGACATTTTTTTAATGAAAGAAAATGCGTTGTATTTGCAGCATCTTCGTGCTTCTCTTTTGAAGTCCATTTTTACCAAAACGTCGAGTTTAGTTCAAAGAATGATACTTAAAAGAACAACGATATGTGTGGAACGAGAGGTATATAGGATTATTGGGGATATATCAAAGTTAAAAAACAGTTACAATAAAGGATTTTTCAAAACAAAAAATAATGTCAAAATGCAACGCATATGAATACGATAGAGTATACTAACTTTGACATCAAAAATGTCTTGAAACCAAGAAGTGAGAGAAAAATCGACTCATTCCAAATTCAGTCATTTTACTTCCGTATTTCTGTAAATACGTACGTAAATTCGACTATGCAGTTTCATGGTTTTACTTATTTTTGAGCATTTGCAGGGCCAATAAAGTACACCGTTCGACATGATGGTACGTACTTCTGTCACCGACTTTAATACAAAATGACAATATGAAGCAATTAATGACAGATAGATAATACGCAATTACCGAAATTTTTCAGAGAGACATTATTCTTCAAACGATGAAGCAATCACAATGCTCTTGTACTCTAATGAAACGCACATTTTAAATTGATTCTCTTACTTCATGAATATGACACAACCACATCAATCTAAAACATCACCTAAAGCCATTTATATCCAATTAAATTGTATGCAGCTAATGCAACTAAGATACGAACGAACAATTACTGCAGGAAAACCTACGAATGCAAAGAACTATTCCGTGCATTTGTCTTGTTGCCGTTGCTACTCACCAGAGCCATTTCAAATGGCAACTAAATCCAATGGGACCATGTGGACAAAACAATTTTCACAATAAGATAGTGGTTTCAGATAAGTTTTTTATTCCATTTATTACTTGTAAAGGTAAAAGGTTGTCAAATGCTTTGTCGTTGGAAGTTTCTTAGAATGTCATGTGGTCTAAGGAAAGCATCACAGACCTTTTAGGTATATGGAAGAAATTTTTGAGGTTTACCATTAGTTTTCCATTTACCATTAGTTTACATTGTCGATGTCGCTACCGCAATAGAAAATAACACAACACCCACTTAAATATTCTGTTTTACAGATTCATCGAAAACGCCATTCATTTAAATGATGGAAAATGTGTATATGCAGGAATATTTGAAAGAATTGTCTTGGTTGTAATACATGAAACGATCAAAATCGAAGCTAGTACCAGAGGTCAAACATGTATCCAAAAATGTCTTCAAGAATAAATCTTAATTTGTTAACATCAGTTTTAATGTGAATTTGAATAACAAAGTAGGCATTGATAACATCTTCGGCCCGACTGTCTGTAAGTTCAATCTCCATGACGACATGGAGGAATGCGGCTGATCGACTTCGCCGGTACAAGAAATAATGTAGTACACAGAACCAGATTTAGACATTGCGAAACCCGATTCAAAACCCTCAAATAAAACCGATCACATCTTGGTAGATTGAAGGCAGAAAATACGATTTAGTGAGTCGGACACACAAACCTGTCTTTCTGCAAACATAGAAGTGAACCATTACTTATAGCAGCACAGATACGCCCTCGACTAAGTGTTACAGATCGATTGCCCACGATGTTATCTCAACTGGTCCTAATGAATTCTTTGACTACGAATAATATCAACGAGCAATGACAATACTCAATTTCAAAAGCCGCCGCTTTTATTTTCATATACCAGGGTCGACCCAAAATTAACCGCATTGTTTTCGACTGAACACTTTAGATTTTGTCGACGTTTCTCGGCATGCTTTTCCCCATAGCGAAATTGTCCGTATTCGAGACTTTCGGATTGAGCAGACAGTGGATCTGATGTACTTTCAGCTTCAATCGAGTCTTCTTGGGGTCAATGTGCCTTCTCCAGGTTAGACGCCGATCCAGACGGATCCCCAGTTACATTACAGTATCGGATTGTAAAAAAAATAGATTAATTATTTAATTTCAATGGTGGAGACGTTTTTAAATGAAGTGTGGTTATTACCTGTTAGCATTTTGACGCGTTAACTTGTATCCTCCAGTCAGATAGCCATGATTCGATTCGTCTCTTGTGGTCACCCATTTTTTGTGACGCTACATCAAACTGTTTGTGTGTGCTGAGGATAGCTGAGTCATCAGTGCGTATTTGCCGGCAAATATTTACATATTTTGCTATTCATGCCTACGTGCCATACTTTATCCAAAGCAATATTTTGTCCTTTCCTGGCTTTAAAATCATTTGAAGATAATTTTAATGTTTTGGGAAAATAATATAATCTCGTAATTGAGCTAAATAAATATGCCTGAAATTTCACAGCAATTAAAGGGAGTTCAATGATCATTTTTGGAGAACAAGGTCAAATACTGGTGATGTAGCCGGACTTATAGTATATCTTTTAACGTGTCCTTGGACATACACATAAGCCGACTAGGCTTGTTGTGCTCTAACTGTTACATGGAATGGTCTTGTGAAGTTATTTTAGGAACAAAATCCTCAAAAATCTGTTAAAGAGTCATTTCCCAAGAAACGGGATCTATTGCTTGCAATGACAAAAAATGCTCCAATGTTTCGTCATCCTCTCCGCATGCCCAGGGTTACCATACGTCCTCCTTTCGGAGGACATGTCCTCCTTTTTAACACTGTCCTCCCTCCTTTTTCAATAAAGTGGAATTTGTCCTCCTTTTGTTGCAGATTCAAATTTATTTGTATTGTCAAAATAATCAGTGTTTGATAGTTCAACAATGAAATTTATTAGTTTGTAAATTATAAGTATTGACGCCGTCACTGTCGTCCTAATTATGTTCAGCGCTACGATTAAAATGTGTGGTTACTGTTTACTATTTGGGTAGCAAACACCCAATATTTTTCAACACTACCTACCACCTGTCAAACATTTATTTTTATTTTAGTGTTTACATGTTTGCATAGTTCATCGCAGCCGAAAACTCATTTTTAACAAAAATCATTGATTTTCTAATTGTGTTTAAGAGTCGTTGCTGCAACAACTGCACACATGGACTCGCCAGCCTGTTAACCTTAATAAACATTATACTTTTAAATTTCTGTTACTTTTTGTCTTTTTAAATTTGTCCTCCGAAGGTTTCATTGGCTCTTTGTAAATAACCCAAATGTCCTCCTTTATTGCCACAAATGTCCTCCTTTCCAAAAAATCTTTATGGTAACCCTGCGCATGCCCTACCTACGATATTATCTACTACTCCTATTTTATGTAGCCTATGTGCCCTGTAAGGATACCTATGATCTTACAAGTTTCTGTTTTGCTCAGTTTCAGCAAGGTTCTGGTTTTATCCTCGTTTCGTTCACCCCGCAATGGTTTCACTATTTCACATTGTGGGCGTCTGTCGCCCATCATTTTAGCTCAGAACGCGTAGCTCCGAAAGGGTTCGCTTTCTCTAGGTTTATTGTTTGCCAGTCCACCATCTGTATAACAGCAGTTTCCAGCTGGTGTCTGCGCTAGGGTTCCATCAATCCAAGATTGTTTGCTTGGTATTAGGGTCTCACACTCAACAACTATTGACGTTTCGGGTATTCTATCGGGTACTCATGCTATGCCAGTTAAAATCCCTGCCACTACCTCAACTATTTTTTGATTATATGACCTGTGATCGGGTTCGATCCATCGCTTTAAGTCTCATTGCTGTTGTTACTAGCGAAATTTGGGAGCAATACGTGATCAATATGGTTTGCGTATACATTGGCTTTCTCCTCTTAGCTTGTTGTCTTCCATCCTAATATTTAAGCGAATTTTAGAAGTTTTTGGTTGCTTCAGTCGGCCTAAGTCTAACCCCAGGGGATGTATTTCGCTGTCATTCGCGTTGTTGCCTTATTTTCTCATTTACTAGGCGGTCTATTTCCCAATTTGTGTATGTACCCACGTTTTCGGCAATATTTTATGCTTAGGCAGAGTGCGATAAGTCGCCTGTTCTAACATCGAATTGAAACTAAAGACGCAGTTGTCAATGCCAATCTCGGTATTCATGGTAATATTTAGATATATATGATTACTAATGTACTTCCTATATTTCAACCAGTTAAAATTTGCTGATGTTTATAGGTACAGATTCCTAGTGAAGAAGAAATAGGACAGGAGAGTGGTCTGATGATAACTCATGATGTGTTTTTTAAATATTTTTTTTAGTGTACGACTCGATGATATTTTAAGCTTCCCTTGGCCAAAAAGACTGTGACATAGTGTAATCAAAGACCAAATTATTACTGAGATCGGGTTAAAAAACAACTAGAACAAACTGGCCAACTCAAGGCAAAAACTGAAAGCGTGTCTGATGATTAGATTATTTTATTTTCTTTGATAGCTGCATTTAATGTTGGCAGTTTGAAGATCAGTATCATACTCATATACTTAGTCGGGAATAGAATTAGGTTTGTGTTGATAAGGTTGACTCCTACGCCCATTGCGATAACGAGTTTAGTGGCCTCTCAAAAATTTCTATGGGCGGACACTTATTTGGGACTATTTCCTCACATTCCAGTGCCGTATGGATAGAAGAAATATTTTTGGCCTAATACTCAGGTTAGCGTCGGGAAACCAGAGTATTGTACGGGAGAAAGAGGGAGTTGTGTTTGTTGACCTTTGTCTTGAATTTCAGAATGTCACAGCTGGCCGGAAAGACACTTAATGAAAGAGTATTCCTCATACTGGAGGAAGATCAACCGGGCATTTTACTATGAACTGATGACAGGAACTAGACAACGGATATCTGAAGAGCAGATACGACGAACATATCTGCATGCTTTAACAGCGATATAGAACCAACTTTTGTGAACGTTTGTGTAACTACAAACTGGATATGAATATAAGGAAGGTATTACCGAAACCAAGCGTTCTACAGTAGATCAGTTACTACGGAAGCCATACTAACACACTTTCAGCTTAAGTAGCAACTCGTAGTAACATTTTTATTTAAACTCCAGTTTACAGTTTTGTGAACGCCCTCTTTGGATCTGATAGCTGAAATGCATGCCTGATTAAATCAAAATCTTTAATGGTTTGATCGAGTTAGTTTTTAGGGGAATTAACTAGTCTATTCCAAGAATAATTATTTTCTCGACCTTATCAGCAGCAGTATCGACATTATTGCCAAGGAAGAATATATGAATATTTTCCACTCATGCTCTCACCAAGAATATTTTCATATGATTGGAGTCCGATCAACGTATGCTTTTATATATTTTCGGCGAATGCGAATTTCGGCGGTTATTTAGATGCGGCGGTTGCGTCATTGACTATTGGCTGAACCAAGGGAAAGTGACGGCGCTTATCGTATACATACACAGTAGTTTTCTACATGGTTCTCAGTAGTCTTCGTATATTTTGTGGTCGACGATAGCTAAACAAATCCAATCCATTTCAATCAGTTTAACCAAAAACTCTAAACTTGAAAAATAAATCAAAGTGGAACACATCTAAACTCCAGAGCACAATAAATTTCCAACTGACGGGTTTTTTATTTACTTTAGTAGTAGACAAACACTGACATACGAATAAACCCATAACACAAACCCCATCCACAAATCACACACACACATGCATAGTTCCTTTGTCGTCTAACACACTCATACACTCTTACATCAAACATATCAGATGGCAACTTCTTTCGTCCGTGTACATAAATACCCGTACATTCATAGACATATTTACAATGCCATTGAAATGCAACCACATGTACACGTCAATACAAACATACATTCGCATACAAGAGCACAGACAAACTAGTGGATTTAATGGGAGCAAAAAACATAAATAAACGCCAAGCGAATGTTTTCGCCAAAGTTGTGTACTCCGTCGTTTTAAGTGATTTTTGTTTATTTTTTTTTAAAAAATTTCAATTTTACTGATCCACTTTTCAACAGAATACCTTCTCGTGCGCTTTTTGAATACAAAATCTTGGAACATTGAAATGCAAAACTGATTTGATTAAAATACACAACGATTTTTTGATGATCAGATGATTGTACATCATTCTAGGCATAGGCCCCATCGGTCATGTGGTGAACTACTATGCGATCACCAACGGCTAATTACCGGCCTTTTCCAAAATTTGTCACATCGTTGCTACACCTTGTAGCTTTGCGTTCAGCGATTCTTTTATTTTCTTGCGCAAAAGCTTTGTAAATGTTTTGTGTATATCCGGCCTTCGAGCACCATTCGCAAAACAAACCCTTTTTTGGCTAAAATGATGTAGCTTTGTGTAGGGGCCTTCTGCCTCAACTACTTTTACTATTCAAGCATAAGTTTGTCCCTCGTACTATACGTCGAATAGTATGTTATTTAAATCATAATAACTTTCTTTCGCTTTTGAAAGAAAAATGTAGTAGAATTTTAGAAAAATTACGTTTTGGGGCCAAAACTATTCCATTCATATATTTAAATCGCCGACAAGGCAGACTTCGTCCTACCTACAAAAATTTTAAAATTAAAAATAAAAGTGTTTTCTTTTGTAATGGCAAATGGATAACGGTCATTTGACAAATTTTTAAAATGTTCGTAATAGTTCGTGCAAGGTGTTTAGGACAATACCAGTTGACAACGTTTACTTTGAAAAACACGACCAATCTACCTTTATATAAATAAAAACCAGTGGAAAAGTTGCAGTCGGGTAACCCGACTTATATATACCCTCACCCTCAGTAAAAAAATATAAGTCTCATAATCCATAATAGCAACCTCAAACTACGGAATGTTATAGAAAACGGACGGACGGACGGACATGGCTCAAACGATTCAGAAAGTCATGAATCGAATTTGGTTCAAAGACAACTGGGGTCTAATGTGAATATTTCTAGGTGTTACACTTTTAGGTCGTATCAAATGATATATACCCTCCTACCCGTAGGGTGAGGGTATAATGAATTGACGCATGGATGTTCTTTCATCACTTGGGAACGGCTGGACCGATTTGGCTAATCTATTGTCTGTTGTATTAGCAATTTTCAGAACAAGGTTTGTATGAAATAAAATTTTTACAAACCCCAACCCCCTACCAATCAAAAAATGCAAATGATGATTTTTATGTTATTTTTGTATTGAATGACATTTCAAGGAGAAAATGGGAGTGGAAAACTTCCGAAAAGAAATCAATTTAACAAATGGCGAATAAACGTCGTGGAAAATTTGAAGTTCGCATGACAGTAGCGTATTTATATCGAACATTTTAATGACCAATATAACTAAATTTCAGAATATATGGTTGTTTGGTTAGGTTAGGTTAGGTTGAGAAGAGGAGGCGGTTTTTCTCCGCCTCATGTCCTTAGACATACACCTAAGCCAGTATTCGGCTTGTTGTGCGCTCTAAACTGTACATAAAAAAGGTCTTGAGAAGTTATTTTAAGAACTCTGTACTGTTGACATAATCTTTAATTGTTTTCCAGTCTGCGCCCCTGAGATGGGTCAAGTCTGTTAAAGTGTCATTTCCCAAGAAACGGGATCTATTGTTTGCGAACGCTGGGCAGTGACAGAGGAAATGCTCCAAAGTTTCGTCATCCTCTCCGCATGCCCTACATACGCTATTGTCTACAACTCCTATTTTGTGTAGATGCGATTGTAAGCCTATGTGCCCTGTTAGAATGCCCATGATCTTACTAGTTTCTGTTTTGCTCAGTTTCAGCAATGTTTTGGTTTTATCCTCGTTTGGTTCACCCCACAAGATTCTTGTCGTTTTCCCAATAGTTTCACTATTCCATAGTGTGATATGGGCGTCTGCCGCCCATCTTTTTAGCTCAGAACGCGTAGCTCCGAATGGTTTCGCGTTCTCTAAATTTATTGTTTGCAACTCCCTGGCTCGTTGAGCCAAGGTATTGGCTTTCTCGTTTCCTCTTACCCCGTGATGACCAGGCACCCATATGAGGCGTATTGTGCCATGTCTTGAGTAAGAGTTAATAGCCATTTTACAATCTAAAACTGTCCTTGATTTAACCGTTTTAGTCGTTATTGCCTTGATAGCCAATTTGCTATCTGTAAAGATATTTACGTTGGTTGGTCTTGTGTTAGCGCTAAACCAGGTCACACACTCTGTGATTGCTCGGATTTCCGCCTGTAGGACCGTGTTATGGTCTGGTAGGCGGAATAAAAGTTCGGTTTCCGGTTCTTCGATATAAAGTCCCAGCCCCGTCCTTTCCCCTAGTTTCGAACCGTCTGTATAACCGCAGTTTCCAGTTGGTGTCTGCGCTAGGGTTCCATCAATCCAAGATTGTCTGTCTGGTATTAGGGTCTCACACTCAACAACTATTGACGTTTCGGGTATTCTATCGGGTGCTGATGTTATGTCAGTTAAATTCCCTTCGACTACCTCAACTATTTTTTGATGATATGACCTGTGATCAGTTTCGATCCATTCGCCCATTGCTTTGAGTCTCATTGCTGTGAGGGCGGCTTCATATTTAATCTGTATTTCTATTGGTGGGACATTTAAGATAGTCTCTAAAGCCCTATTAGATGTGGTCCTCATTGCTCCGCTTATGCCGAGGCAACACATACGTTGGACCTTTTGTAATATTTTTATGTTGCACTTCTTTTCCATCGATGTCCACCATACTACTGATGCATAAGTTAGAACAGGTCTAATTACGCTTTTGTAGAGCCAGTGTGTCATCGTTGGATTGAGGCCCCATTTTGAGCCTATAGCTCTTCTACATAAAGACCAGCATCTGTGAGCTTTGTTTGCTCGTTCTTCCATGTGGTACTTCCAATTTAGTTTTCTGTCCAAGATTACACCTAAGTATTTAACCTTGTCTGATATTGAAATTGTTTTGTTAAGGAAAGATGGGTCTATATATGGACCAATCTTTGTTTTCCTTGTAAACAGACATATTTCAGTTTTGTCTGGGTTTACATTTAGACCTCTTGGTCGAGCCCAGTCATATGCAAGTTTTAGGGCAGTTTCGGCCCTTCTGCAAAGTTGGTTTGGATTCTGGCCCCTCAGAAGTATTATAACGTCGTCTGCATAGCAGACTGGTTTAAGTCCTTCGTCAGTTAGGATCCTCAGGAGACTGTTAATAGTGGTAACCCATAGGAGTGGTGATAAAATACCTCCTTGTGGTGTTCCCTGTGATACTTTGTCTCTTATTTGTATTTCGTGAGACCCACAGTTAATCCATCTATTCCTTAGCATGTGGCTTATCCAGTCTCGGAGAGCCCGGTCCACCTCGAACTGGTCTAAGGATTGAATTAGTGTGTTGGTCTGTACATTATTGAACGCTCCTTCAATGTCAATGCATACCGCAAGTGTGTACATTTTCCCATTGAAGGATTCTTCTATGTTTTGCACTACCTCGTGTAGGGCGGTGTCCACTGACCGTCCTTTAACGTATGCATGTTGTTTAAATTTTAGCATTTCGCTTGGAATCTTACTTTTGATCATGGTATCCACTATGCGCTCCATGGTTTTGAGTAAGAAAGATGTTAGGCTTATTGGTCGATAAGCCTTAGGTGTTGCATAACTTGCCTTGCCTGGTTTGGGTATGAAAACAACTCTTGCCTCCTGCCAGGCTTTCGGCGTGTATGAGAATTTTAGGCATGCTGTGAAAATAACGGCTAGATGAGTTGACATGTAGTGAGCCTCCATCTGTAGTAGTGCCGGAAAGATTCCATCAGGTCCTGATGCCTTAAATGGTGAGAAGCTCTTTAAGGCCTCTTTGACCATATGGTCTGTAATGATAAAACTTTGTTGAACTTCATTATCCCTACGAATCGGTATCTCTGTGTGTCCCGCCATCCCTTGGGGAAAATGAGTGTTCATCAAAAGTCTTACCATTTCTTCAGTTGATTCTATTCGTCTACCCACATCATCTACCATTGTTTCGGTTTGGGTGTGGGTTTTTGAAAGGAACTTTTTTATTTTTGAAACATCGTTAACGCTATCCACCTGTTCGCAGAATAGCCTCCAGGAGTTTAGTTTTGCAGTTCTTGTAATTTTGTTGTATTCTCTGAGTCTTCTATGGTAGTCGTCCCAGTATACCGGAGATTTTTTACGGCGTGCCCTATTGAAAAGTCTTCGGACCTCTTTCCCAATGTTGCGAATCTCCCCTGTCATCCAGGGGTTTTCTTGGGCTGATTTCCTTTCTCGAAGTGGACAGCTATCTTCGAATGACTTCACTAGAATCTCCGTAATGTTATCAACCTTGTTGTCGATGTCTTCAACACTTAGGCACTCATACTCTTCATGCCCTAGTCTTTCTCTAATTAACTTCGCGAATTTTGCCCATTTCGTTTTGGCCTTATTTCGAAAGTTTATTGGGTTTGGCGGTGGCCTTGCTATCTTAAATCTTATGTAACGATGGTCAGAAAAGGAATGTTCTCTAGAGACCCTCCACTCCTGTATTTCGTCTATAAGATTTTCTGAACATATTGTTATATCTAATACTTCTTCCCTAATTTTATTAACAAAGGTAGCAGTGTTTCCTATGTTAAGAGGTATTAGGTCGTTAATATTCAAAAATTCTACTAGGGCTTGTCCCCGTTTATTAATGTTAGTACTACCCCACGCAACGTGGTGAGAGTTAGCATCGCAACCTACTAGTACTTCGTTACCTGTTTGTTTGGCTCTCCTCACAAGGCGTTGTAGTTCCGACATAGGTGGTAATGTCGGTGAGTCGAATGGCAGATATACTGACGCAAGGTATACGTTTCCATTCCCCTGTTTCAGTACTGTTGCATCCGATGTTGACAACTCTGGAGAGAAAAGATAACATAAGTTTTTGTGGCATATGATACAGGTCCTTGGTCTAGTTCCCGTATTTGCATAGAATAGTTGGTAGTTGACATGGTTCAATCCAGTAACCTTGTTTCGAATCGTCCATGGTTCCTGGATCAAAGCGATATGAGTCTTACCTTTATTTATCTTTTCCATCAAAGCGTTTGTTGCCGTTTCGCTCCGATGGAGGTTTATCTGGATGACCTCAATCATAGGTCCTCCAGTAAACGGGCTTCTTGGGAGTCGGAGATGGATTCGGCTCCCTCTTCATTCTTGGACTGCGCTGGGCGCTTCTCTTCGTCGCAGTCTCTGTGTCCTGTAGGCTCGTTTTCAGGGTCTTCAGCGCCGACCCTGGCCTTACCGATTTTGAAGAAGACAGCTTTCGACACGTAGAAAGCCATGCCCTTCGTCTTGGCCAGGCTGGACATGGAGAGTTGATCCAAGCCCACCACAAGGAGAGTGCCATTGCTGTCGCTCTCCCTGTGGAAGACTTCCCACCTCTTTACGTCCAGTCCCTTATTCTGGTGGCCAAAGAGTTTGAGCATGCGTTCTGTTGTGAAGTCGCTGCCCCATCCTTTGACGTACACGGTCGCTTTAGTGAGCTTAGGGATGTCTCTCATCCTCACCAGTTTCAGCTTGGCGCCTTCCCAGGGAGAGGGGATCGTATCCACGAGTTCAGTGAGGGTCTCTACGCAAGCTGTTGATGCCATCCTCAACATCAAGATGTCCCCTTTGAACTCGCAGCTCATTATTTGAATTGGGGGCCCGTCCTCGATGTTTAGGGCGTGCTCCACAATTTGGTTGTTAACCAGGTCCTCAACTTTGTTGTGCTGGTCTTTGGGGATTTTGCCGGATGCTGAACGGATATCGATCACTGCGTAGCAGAGTTCGTCTCTGTTGTGCTTCCGCGCTACTTTAGCATATGACGGTGGCTTCTAACCTTTTTCAGCAGTCAACTTCCTCTTCCGTGTCGATCGGGATACCCTTTCGGGTGCCCCAGTCTTCTCGGAGGACTCCGTTGCTGCGCTCGCTCTCTTTGTAGTTGGATTGACTTTGTTGTCGCCCTTTCCACAAAGATACAGACTAGTGTCTCTTTTGTGGGGGGTTTGACTTGGTCTCACCAATTTACTTGAGAGCGGGGAGCTCTTTTTCTTTTTCGGCGGTTTCGCAGTGTTCTGCTCTGCGGGAGATCTGACCCTCTTTCCAGCTTCCGAGGAGGTGGAAGGAGTTTCAGATGGCTCCTTTTGAGCATCCTGCACTTTAGCCTGTTTGCTATCCCGGTTCATCTTCTTCAACTTACGTCGTTGTGCCCCTGATAGTTTCTTCTTTTTTGTCGAGAGCTGTGCCATACAGTCGTTTACTTCTTCTACCATCTTGCTGACCTCGTCATCTATGGAGTTAGCTAAGACAGTAATGTTAATGTTTTCGTTTGATTCGGAGTCAGAATCGGATTCTCTACCTGTACTTGAAGGCTGGGTCCAGTTAGTACTCCCCCTTTGGTCCTCCTTTTCTTCCTCCTTTTTTTTGCCAGTGGCTGAAAGTGCGCTTGTTGCATTTGCTGCGACTACAGGCGCCAAGGCACCAACACCTGTAGGAGGATTATGTGGCTCACTATCGCTGGATATCGACGGCACATGACTAGTGAGCAAATCAACACTTGCCGCCGGTACTGGGGTTATTAATCCCTGCACCGTAACTTTATTTTCTTCTTTCGTTTCCTTCATTTTTGTTTTTTTGTTTAGGGGAACACCCCCATAGTCCGTTTTGGTCCGCGGGGAATACGAGATTCCCTAAGGCGGTGGGCACACTGCTCCACCTCCCCTGTGGTAGCCTTAGTTAGGGCAGAGAGAACCATCCTCCCTAAGTCAGCCATAGATGAGATGGAACAGTGTGTCCATCCCCCTTCCCCTATCCGCCACCTGGGGACGCGCCCGTTAGGAGACTGACAAACTCCAGCGGGATGGTTGTTTGGTATTGAGAAGATATATTATATGTCAGTGGACCCGGTAGGTGGCGCTGAGGTTGAGTTGTTTCGAAAATTCTTATTTATAGTCCGATTTTACTCATATTTAAAATTTATGTATTTTTGGACATGCGAAAATTGTGTATATATTTTGTGGCGTTTGTGTTATGATATACATAAATATAGAAAAATCCACAGTACAATGCCTTAAAATTTCGACACCACATGCCAGGAATATGCTGTACGTTTTAAACCAACTTAGTAATTCACCATTGTACAAATTCACCCCAGTGGATGCTGATCACAAGTTTATTGAGATCCTCGGACATTCTAATTATAAAATCAATCAGCGTTGTGTCATCCACCGAGCAGTGAAGGCATAGGTTATTGGGAAATCACCCTTCAAAGTATCTCCAAAACACATCGTTCGTTGGATGCATTGCAATCGCAGCTATTTTGGAGTGGATGGATATCAATGTCTAATTAAAATAAGTAGTCCATTGACCGGTACCGTATTTCTTTTCGATTCAATAATTACATAAAGATCAAGAAACTAACAAAAAGGTCGTCTATTTCATGATTCATCAAATTGAAATGTCGCAAATTATTTCATTAATTTGCTATTGATATGTATTTAAGAATCAGAAAAAATTGCGTTCTAAGCAATACAATATCTCCAATGCAGAAGGAAATGCAAACAATGTCGGCCAATTTAACATTTTGCCAGCATCTATAAGACATACACAATGGGGAAATTCCAGTTGACGCTTCCACATTTCGTTTCCTCCTAATTTTTGGCAATTCAGAACGTCAAACGAAGATTTAATAGACAGATTTCCCGTGTATTAAAGCAAATTATAAGAAAATATCAATTCAAATCGGAGGTCTATTGAAATTTTTTTAGTCGATCGATGCTACTACAGATCCAAATAAAGTCGTCAACTATCCAACTGAATTCCTTAACACATGGTATTTTGCAGAAATGCCGTCGCACATTTTGCAGTTCAAATTAGGATCGGTTATACTTATGTTACGCAACCTTAACCATCCAAGAATTCGTAATGGAACAAGACTAGCTGTTAAAAATCTGATGAAGCACCTGATTCCAAGGCTATGTAAACATGTATAAGGCTATATCTACACCTACATGTTGCACTGTACGAGGATCAGTAACGCGGGTTGGGCCAGCTAAGTCAAAATTTTTTCTAGGTAGGGCGAAGTCTACCGGGTCAGCTAGTATATATATAAAAATAAGTTGTCCTATTTTCGTCGTTTTATAATATGAGAACCACTTAACCGATTTATAAATAAATATATGCGTTGGATAGGTCTACTTTCACTGATTGTTTGTAAAAAAAAACATTAAAAAAATATATATGCATGAAGTTTTTCCCATATAAAAGTGGAGTTCATTTTTCATGAGAGAAATTCATTTTTAGAATTACCGGTAACAACGTAAAGCAGTGCATGCGCGTGTTCATCTACATATTTAATTTATGTGGGTTCATTGGTTGTCATATACATACATTTTTGGTTTCGGTTGTCATATAAGATTTTGTCCAACTACTATTTTGAAAGCGTATTGGGGATCCATGCGAATCGCTGTTCAACTATTAGATATAGCGTGTTGGCCTTGTATCTGCAAGAGAGCGCGGGAGTTACCAACTATCGGTTACCAGTCCCTGGTATGTAGTTGTGGGTTGATGGTTGAGCCCGAGGAAGACTTGTAGATGAGGCTAGTGGTAATGTTGTTGATGGTACGGTTATATAGTTGCAACCACTTTTAGTACTTTCGACTTTTCCATAAAGTTAAACTTTAAGTCGACTTTTTTGTTGAAAATAAAAATTTGCTTTACAACGGTACTCAGAGGTGGGGATGCAGCTGGCAGCGATTGAAACCACGCAAGAATTAGAACGTTGTATACAGAGGAAAGATCGATTGGTATGAAGCGAGGCATTCGAACCTTGATAATAAAGGTACTCTCTTTCCTTTTTCACAACCAAGGCACTTTTTCATACCCCACCCAATTCCATTCCGTCCACTTTAGAAATCGTGTAATGATATCAGTACGCCCAACGTGATCTTACCAAATTCTGTATTTAGTAAAGTTATAACTCTTTGTAAAAATATGAACAGCTTATTTTTAAGTGCTGACATCTAATTCATCGGGGTAGTTGTTAAATTCTAACTCAAAATTGCTTACATACAAGTTTTAATCAGTGCTAACAATCAGCTAAAATTCCACATACAAAAAAACATATGTTTTTAACTTTAATAGAGTTGGGAATTTTAGTTCCATAAAGTGGTCTTTTGGTTCCGCTCCAGTAAAGCAACTAGTTCCATCTTTTAGTTCATTCAACATTAAGTTCTTTTATCATTGAAAGGTCATTCTAGTTCTATAAAAAAAAAATGCTATTATTAAACGTGTTAAAAAATACGTTTATTGGACCTGGAAGAAGAAATACTGTGCGACATTCCGACCACCCAAAAATGGAGAATGCATTCCTTATGTAAAAGAATAGGCTAAAGACATTCATAAAAAAATTTAAGAAACTTGTTTCGATTTCAATGCCAACGATGAATAGCTTCAAAACATCAAAAAGAGACACGGCGTTCGCTTGCTTCAAATATCTGGAGAAAAACTTTATTCACAGCCCCATTTGGTGGCTCCTTTCAAAATGAAGCTGAAGACGAAAATTGAACAGCTTGATTTAGTCAATGATCAGCTCTATGACGCTGACGAATCCGGAATGTTTTGGAAATCGCTACCTCAAAATACATACGTGTCGTCATTAGAAAAAGCAGATCCTGGTACAACATCTGAAAAGCATCGAGTTACTTTCTTGTGTTGCGCAAACGCTCATCAAACTTCTTGTAGTTGGAAAGGCTAAAAAGCCCGCAGTTTTCAGAATTGTAATTGCCCTGTTTATTATTCAGATAGAGACGATGCAGAGTATGATATTCCTTTAAGTGTTCTTAGAAACAACATGACAATAAATTTGATTGATTTGGAAGAAACTGCTTCCTGAGGTTTTTGTTTTGATCAATGTGCATTGAAAACAAATTTAAGACTTTAATTCAGTACAGGTTGAATTTACAGCTTTGAACGTTAAACAATGGAACGAGGATAACATAGAGTGTAACGAGAATGAAATGGAGGAAGAGTTATCCGATGGAGATGATTATGTGGAGGAGCCAAAATTAACTGTAAATCCATGGAAACTGTCGAACTCTTTAATAAAGCATCGGAATGGGCTAAAAGCGAAATGGTTGATTAACGATATATGAGTGTAGTTGAACAAAGCGTGTCGTTCAACAAAAGTGCAACTAAAGAAAATAACCAATTTTTTCGCATAATAACTTTTGTGTTATATTTAATTCACATATGAAACTCTAATTTTT
Organism: Hydrotaea cyrtoneurina; assembly: GCA_958296145.1. Lineage (NCBI taxonomy): Eukaryota > Metazoa > Arthropoda > Insecta > Diptera > Muscidae > Hydrotaea > Hydrotaea cyrtoneurina. The sequence goes on from OY282515.1 coordinate 61,473,301, forward strand.
ATGGGAAAAACGTTTTTAAAGGGAAATATATATGAATTCGCAAATATGAATAATCTTGCCAAAGTGAAGTGGCTCTGTTTTAATTAGTTCGTATTATCGCGAGTGTACTGTATAACATCCCACCCACTCTGAAAATCTTCTAATATTACTACTCCAAAGGTATTCTTATGCAAATTATGTATTTAGTAATGCTTTATCTAGATAGAGTTTACTAGAAGAAATTCGAACTCTGGCCACGCCTCTTCTGGTAACTCCCATTTGAAATGCGTGTAATTAAACACATTTCTGAAAAATATGATATTTTGAGTTTGATATTATAACATTTTTCGAGTACTTTGAAATAAGAGACTTATATGTTTTTATTTAGTCGGTTTTCCCGACTGACAGTTTCTCACTTTTTTTATATTTTCTCACGACTTACTGAATTATGAAAAGAAGTGATGCAGGAATCATGTTAGGTTGATCTACTGGGTTATCCTTTCCTCAGAAGATCCAGGCTGCGCTAGTTACCAACCACCGGTTACCAATTCGTGGTCGGTAGATGTGGGTGGATGGTAGTGATGGTAAAGCCCAACGCAAGTGAGGGAGCAAGATTTTCAGTACACATTATTGTAAGTAGATTAAGTAGTGAACTAATACAGAAAACTGCGGTCGATATTGCATTCAGTAGTTGTCTTCCTTTTGGACTTAGAAGTCGTGGACCCCACAGGGTTCTCATTGCCGAAGAAAGTTTTTAACTTCGAGCTTGTATTGGCTGAAGCCGTCAGCAAAATGTACCCTCTTTCAATCTGTATTTTACATACATACTTTATTTAGTCATGAGCTACATTTTCGTCTTGTACTTATTTCATAGCACTCCAAAATATGTCCAACCAACTATACAAAAAGTAATTTAGTTTGATAAGGATCGGAGAATTTTTGTGACTATCTGGCGGACAGAGGACACCACTTTGTTGATCATGGTGATGATGTGATTATTAATAGTTAGGGTAATATCCGTTATATAATAATACAGTTAAAATTGTCTTTCCAGCTAAAAAAAAAATAGAAATGAAATCGCAAGGAACAGGACTATCAGTAGGTCTAATTTCTTCAAACTCTCAAAAAATCTCGAGGATCGTTGAATAAATTGAATGATTGATGATGCTTTTCAAAATTGTCTTTTAACAAATAACGACTAGTCATTGAACTGACTTTCTGTGACATTTTCACTGTGGGCGAACTTGAATTAAAACCCGAATTTTAAATGTCATCATGACGTGTATATCTTCCCAGATGATTGAAATTCACTTTCTAATGCGCTGTTTACACGATACATGCGATGCATGATCATGTTTGTTTGCATTTTTGAAAATGATAGAGTATGCGTCACATATACATGATTTTGATATAACTATCAATCAAAACATGAAAATCGAAATCGGTTTAATGTTTTGGTTGATTGATACGAAAACGATTGTCATTTTCTGGTAATTGACGCAGTGTCAACACGTGTGCGGAGAAAATAAAAGAAAACTGCTCGTCACGGTTCTTTAGGATGCTAAAAGTAAATTTTTTAGCGACCGTCAGGAAAAAATCAGCATTATGGAATACTTTTCGAAAAATGTCGAGAAATATATCCAGAAGCAGATAGAAAGAAAATAAACAGAATTGTATATTTATTACAATTACAATTCCGCCTGACAGTGATATTATCGCTCTCACAATTCTTACTGACTGACTATTTGAAGAAAATTTAAGTATCGATTTTTTGAAACCGTCATTCTACACATATACGCTGTGATTATGCATCAGATGCATATCACTCTAACTCCCAGTATCTTACGTGCTCCTTTCAGTTTCCCGGAGTACTCAACATGTCTATAAAGAAGACAAAAAAATACTCTTTTTCGAGATTTCACAAACATAGTAGTTTCATGCAATGGAAGCTATCAAAGTTAGGAAGACATGAATTGTATGTGTTTGGGCCTTAAGTCCGTCTGTGATCACAAGTAATTTGTAATTATGACCAAATACAGTACTCTTTTATTAAATAAGTATGTTAATGCACAGAAAGTGTCCTACCCTAGGTATATTTGTACCAAATTCGATTCACAACTTTTTAAGACGGTTGAGCCATGCCTGCTGTCTGTGTGTCCGGCTGGTTTCGTATTAATATGTAAATATTATTTTGTATTATTTACAAAACTTTTCGTAGAATTAGGAAAATTATTTTGTAAGATTACGAAATTTGTTTTGCAGTTTCACAAAACCTTTTGGAAATAGTACATAAATATTTGTACAATGATCGAAATATTTTGTTTTATTGCGAATTTGTGTCTATATTCTCGTATAATATTACTTTTTGAGGTAAGACGATCAAACCTTGAAGGTAATAGTACTTGCCTGAAATGAAGTACATACCTTATCGGAAGATAGATCAGTACTTAAATCAAATTGGAAATAAACCAGCGTATGGTCACTCTAAGTATAAGAGCAAGAGAGTATGTGTTTAACTATGAGAGTAACTCTCTCCTAATAATGCTCTGTGAATTATACAAAATAATTTCATGTTATGCACGAAACTTTTGTAGAAGACAATTTCAAAATTATCCTGCAAGTACGAAACTTTTGTAATATACTCAAAAGTTTTGTACGTTGTACAAACAAAATGTTCGTATTTTTATGAATGAAAAATTTTCAGTGTGGAAAAAATTTAACTTTAGCCACGCCTCTTCTGGTACTTCCCACACAAATTTCCCATTTGACCCACCATATAAACTACAGAAAAATTATACTACGATCAACACATTCTTGCCAAATGCTCAATTTAGTAAAAAGCTATAACAAAATAAAGTTTTCGTGAAAAAAGTGGTACCTCCCATTCAAAATTACCATTCTGCACCCACTTTGAAAATCGTGTGACATTACAACTCTTCTGATATCCCATACAGAATGTCCACTATCAAAAAAGTGTAATTCAAATGTTGTTTTGGACAATTCGGTATTTTGTGTTGCTTTAATGACATTTTGCCATATTTAACATCCAGAGGTGATGGCCACGCCCACGTATTAATTTTGGAACGTTGGAATATGAGACTTGTATGTTTTTATTTAGGGTGAGGGTATTTGTAAGTCGGTTTACCCGTCTGGAACTTTCGCAGTTGTTTATTATGTTTAATATTTGGCATTAGCTTAGTAGGACTCTAGACAAAAATAAACACATTGAAACATGTAGAAACATTAATCTTAAAGTTGCGGCAATTGTAAATATTGGCGTAAAGTAGATTCAGTGGATATTGGAGCTTAAAATCGTTTTTAGCAACCAGTCCCAACCATCATCTCTAGATCCAACACGTTTACTATTTATATCTCGGTTTTTATTAATTACACATATTTACATTTTTCCATTTTGTTTCTATTTTTTCCAGCTATAAAGAAGCAATCAATACACAAGTTGCACAAATTTAACGACCACAAAGAAATGCTGTCTATGAATATTGTCTGAAAATTAAAACAACCAAAATGAACACACCGACCCATGATTTATAGAATGCTAAGGGACAACACCATCACCAGTGTGCAAAGGATGTCTGCGGTGCTGAAGCTGGCCGCGACCCGACCAAACCAACCGACCAAACAACCAACAGCTACAGCAGCATCACTCCCTCAGCACGGAGCCGAACAAACGGCGGCTGTGTTCCTGTGAAAATCAACTCATAAATAAGTGCGATCATAGTTCTGTTCTCCATGCTCTCTTGTCCCGCGTTTTCTGTTCCATGCAATTGCGAATTATAATTGCAAAACGGCGAAATACAAAAGTCAAACAAACGAAAAACGCAAAAAATAAACACATCAACCCAAAAGCCAGCCAGCAAACGAACAACATTGTAAGCAATAAACGTACATAGTCGTACATACAACCATTTGCACACACGAGTATGTACATACATATGTATGAATGCATGTCCTGTCACTGAAAAGAGGTTACGAATAACTTGAATATTTTTATGAACATCTATATTTTTGAACTGTGATACGAACAACCACAACTACATACCAAAAGGAAAATCATCAAAATAAGAAGCAAACAAGTAGAGAAAACTCTTCACATTCACACCGACAACAAACTCGTACACAAATTCCAAGAATGCGTACGGGTGTGAGTGTTTGTATGTCCCCGGCACCGACTTCACATTCATATGAGGATGGACTCCAGTGCAAATGTTGGTGTTGAAAACAGAGTAATAAGTACATGACCAAACGAGAAGGAAAATTGTTTTTAATACGAGCATACAAGATTAAAATGACCACGCTGTTACTTGGAAACGGAAGAGTGTGATTTACACGCATCCTCGCATACAGCGATCCCTCCAGCAGACCGCACGGACGTACTAACGGACTGGCAAATGGTCGTTTGTTCTATTGTGTGTAAATCCACGTATGTTCAATCCTAACTACACACGGACATACCTAAACATCAACATCCTTTAGAAGTTTTCAGCACTCGCAACACACACACACATGAAGTCTAATCGCATCCATTTGAGACGAAGTGAATTTAGCGAATAACCCAATTGTGATTGTGTGTTCGAGTACATCGTATATAACTTTGGTGCTTAGCTGAGGGGGCTTTACGAGCAATAAATGTCGAGTTAAGTCCTCTTTTGCGAAGTCTTCGTGTGGCCACTAAGAGAAAAGGAGCGAGACAAAGAGAGGCTGGTCAACCGAAACTATTAATTAAAGAAAACCAAATCTGACTGAGAAACAAGCAAACACAAGCAATTTTCGCACACCATTAGGATCACACGCACCCAACGAACGCTACAGCTACAAAGTGGTAAACGAGTGAAACCAGCCCAGCTAGAGCAGCGGGACATATACACACATACACACACACACACTCGCACATACACGGCCAGCCATTCATCTGAGCCGTTAGATTCACATAATGACCACACCGACGGAAGTGAAATATACGAGTTTATCGCTGTCATCGTTAATCACATACTTTATATCCTGCCTTGTACTTGTTAGCTGCCTGCTGGAGGACTTGTCTTTGACGTCGGCTAATGCCTCGACACTGACCCTGGCCGGCGAAGGTTTGAGTTGGGATCATGGCGTCGATTTGAATGAGGATTTTCGTATTTTATGGAAAATCATTAATCAAGATATAACATTTGAAATACAAGCACGTACCATGGGTTATGTGGGCTTTGGATTCTCTCCCGATGGCAATATTGCTGGCTCCGATATGGCAATCGGTTGGGTGGACAGAGGTCAAACATATTTTCAGGTAAGTTTTCATTTGCATTTTCGTCACTTTTTTCCTGTACCCTCCTACCACCTGTTTTCTGCTCCCACTCCTCACCATCTTGACTAACTCTCAACTCATTTGCCACATGTACTTACACGATATGGTACGTAGGCTGGAATGTCGGAATGTGTGCTTAAATGGTGGCCCGAGTGCGTGTATGTGCGAAAGTGCGAAATTTAGGACTATTTGTCTTAACTCAAACACAAATTAAGAAAATAGCTTTTTATGTTGTTGGCTAAATGCGCCGTCCCAGTGGTCGTAAAATGTTAAATGTTACATCATTACAATGCTACAAAAAAAAAAACACAGGAAGAAAACTATACTTAACAATACATTTTCCATTTGGCCAAATGACAATTTTATATTTACTCGAATTTTTCATACACACACGCACACTTTAAGGATGTGTTAAGCCCAAATGGAATTAATAAAACATTTTCTGTTAACAGCATTTTTATAACCAAATAACAATAAACGGAAGTGTACGGCGTCCATTCAATTGGCAATTGTCCGAGTAATCTGTCACACAACAAGTCATGCTGGTCAACAATTGCTAAACTTGGATTTTATTTTACACATATGGCTAACTTTTGATTTAGTTCAACTAAAAACTAGATCAGTACGAAGGTTCATCGAAATGATAAGTTTAATGTCTGTCCATATTTATAGGTTGACATACATATGTAGTATTTTTTTGCTGCGCTGGAGGTGTGGAATCTTCATTAGATGTATTCAGCCCGGTTATTCTATCGACTGTGTTCGGTTCTCCCCGTATACTGTCAATTCTGTTTAGCTCCAGCATCGTGTTTTTCAAAAATTATGCTACTTTTAGCCACATTTCTTCGCTCTGTACCATATCTTCGATCACAATCGAGATTTCAATTGTAGGGACGTCTTCTCTGTCGAACCTAGGACAGCAAAATATCACGTGATTTGCGTATTATTCCTCTTCCACACAGCTCGGACACATAGGCGAGCTATCGTGTCCAAATCTGTGCAGATACTTCCGGAAGCCACCGTGGTCTGTTAGGAACTGTGTAAGATGCTTCCTGTTCAACCATACTCTTATACTAGTATGTATAAGTATCCCCCTATATAATCTTACACTCAGTGCATCCGCCCATACCGGGGACGCATAAAGGATCACAGAGTTTTCTACGGTGACTAGTAGTTTTCTTCTATTTGTATTTGAGTGAGCGACTTGATCGGATAACTTTATCCCCAACGATCACTTTGATAAATTCGGTCGTCTTCCTGCTTGTAATAAGGATAGCCTCCGTTTTATGAGCAGCACTTCTTATATAGCTGCATTTGTAGCTTCTTCTATGGTGTTTAGATGTTTTGCGACTGTGATTATGGCGATGTCGCCTGCGAATCCAATAATGTTTACGCCGTTTGACACATTGTAGTGCTCTAATCCGTTGTCACTCAGATATGTAAGCTTCCGGTTTTCCAAATTGCTTGTTACCATTTCGACCATATAGACTGGGGCTTCGCTTCGTATGAGGGCTTCCTGGATGGGACAACCCATCCACCGAGTTGAAGGCATTTTTCACATCGAGGGTAACCACAGCACAGTATTTCTTTGTTCCGCCCTTCCACCTTGCTCCTTTGATAGCCTCTGTCGCCGTATCAACCACAAGCTTCACCGCGTCAATGGTAGACCGTGCTTTCCTTAAACCAAATTGTCTTTCGAAAAGGGTGAATTTTTCCTCGACTACTGAAATTAGTCTATTATACAGGATTCTCTCCAAAATGTTACCCATTGTGTCTAGGACGATGGTTCGCCTGGTGGCTTTTTTCCTTTAGGGATTAGCACTAGATTTCCATTTTTGCGCGGAAAAAGTCAGGGTTTGTCTTCTTGGTTTTTATATCGATCAGTACGGCCTAATGATCGCTCTGAGTATAGAGATCACTTACCCGCCATTTAGTGGCACGTATTAGAGAGGGACAAACGAACACAATGTCTATTCCGTTCTAGCTCCAGTGAATGTCATTCTGCTTCCTTCGTTCAGTAGATCCACATCGAGCGTTGCTTCCTGTTATGTGTTTTGCGTCCGTTGACTCGTCTGATTTGCAAAGTGCAGCACTTCGATATGTCGTCGTTGTTTTTGCAGTTTGAAGATATGTGACCATATCCCAGGCATTTGAAGCATTTGGTCAGCACCGTCTTCTGTCGAATTCTACATATGACCCAGCCCACCTTAATCTTTTTCGATTCAGGGACAGCTTTTACTGCTTCGGCTGATAGATTAATAGTTGCCGTTTGCGTTCCACGATAAGACTGCCTCAAACTTAGAATGTCGGACAGTTGGAAGTTTTCCAATTTTAGTTGGGAGATCACCGCGTCTCGAACTTCTTCTTTCGTCGTGACTTCGTCTATGTACATTATCTCATACACCGACTTTCCTGTCGAGCTTCGTACAGATGAACTCTCGACTAGTGTATCACCGACAGCACTCCTAAATTTGTTTGCCTTATTATGGTTTCTGCTCAGTTGAATAAGGATGTCGCTTTTTTGGGGTTTCTTGTTCTTGGTGTGCCAGTAGCGCATATAGGACCTTCATCCGGTTAATTGCTTCTCGAGCTGCCTGAGAGATGAGTGGTTTTGTCCCCAAACATTTCGCGTAGCATTTTAATTTGCTCGCCCAGCCTATCGAAATCAGTTCCATCTCTGGTTGGCTGTCTTGTTGGAGCGATGTTATCCAGCTCTTCTTGTGGGTTCGTACCGGTATTTGATGGGGATCGTGCGGTCCTGGCACTCCTAATAAAAGGGTTTTTCGTTTCTTCTCCGTTCGACTTTTTTTGGGTATTCATAATCTTTTCTATTGGGCCCAAACTCATAGCCACTATCTCATACGTATTTGCGTAGTCGCCTATTAACCCCATGGTTATCTTTGCGATACAGGGAGGTCATGCGAAGGTTGACACTATGCCTTATGAGCAGTCGTGTTCAGAGCCAGGTCGGCATTAGCCAGGTGTAACTCAACTGGGCCTACACTACCAACTCAATGCTAACGGGTGTTGAACGTGCTAAGAGACCTGCTACTAATGCCAGTAGGGCGGAGGAACCTGAAAGCATTAACCAGCCAGCCATTTCAGCAGAGAGTCACTTCGGTCTACTGAGGTGACAGAATACTTTCGTGTATTCATTAGTCCGGTATACCATAATTAAGACCTTACTGGGCTCGGTCTTAATGCCAATGCTCGATATTCAGGGTTTTGGTCGGGTCCCTCGATGCTACTCCTTGGACTGGATGTGAGATTTGTTAAGGACGGCGAGGTCTCGTCCTGTCGCAGGAGATTCTTTGAGTTTCTAAGACGTTTTCAGTCTCACCCTCCTCTTCTGCCGCTCTTGGTCGGAGACTGCTTATTGGATATTCGCAGCTAACCTACATATCAAGTCCGTTTGACTATCCGCCACCTGTCGGCCCCAATAGTGGCCTGAGCTAGCCCTATGATACATATGTAGTTTGATTTGTATCTTATTTTTTTTTTTTTTTTTTTTGGACGTAGTGATAGTGCGCTATCATCTAGTGGCCCCACGAGTACATCTCCAATCCACCCCCGCACCTCTTCCGCATTTCATCGGGGTGGTTGGTCCTGTCATAATTTTACTTATACCTACATCCCCCCTTCTTGTTTAGGAGTTTGGGTTCGGATACATTTTTTGCCTTATCGCCTTATCTCTAATGGTCTCAATGTTTTCTAAATGTGAGCCTATTGTCTTGTTGTACACCCAGATATCGCAAGCAGCGACTAAAGCATACAGTCTCATGTAGTATGTTGATCTTTGGGATTTTAAAAACCCTACGGTTTGCTATAAGAATAGCTTCAGTTTTAGCCGCCGCCAACTGTAACCCGTTTCGTCTGAGCCATCTATCGCATCTACTGAGGCTATAATTGTAATAATTTCTACAAGATCTGTTGTTTTCTGGGATACAACTAATGCAATATCATCTGCATATCCCACTAGCCTACATCCGCTATGCAGCATCAACCTCAGTAAGTCTTCGTACAATACATTCCACGGAAAAGGCCCCAGCACCGATCCTTGTGGTACGCCAGCCGTGATATTATACTCCTTCATACCTGCGTCAGTCGCATAGAGTAATATCCTTTCACTGAGGTATTCGACTATCATATTGTAAAGATACGTATTAACTCCCCTTCTCCGGATAGCATCCAGAACAACACTCCACCTGACCGTATTAAAAGCATTTCTCAAATCCAGTGTTACGATGGCACAAAAAGCTTATTCACTTTTGGCTTTAGTCGCCATTTCAACCACGTCAGCAATAGCATCCACAGTGCATTTCCCTTTTCTAAAACCATACTGTCTTGGGGAGAGCCCCCCAGATATGTCTACTTCTTCCTCCAATCTCTTTAGGAGAAGGCTTTCCAGCAGTTTACCCATTGTGTCTAACATGCACAGTGGTCTGTATGAACTGGGTTCACTTAGTGGATTACCATCTTTTCTCAGTAGTACCAATTTTTGTCTTTTTAGTCGGTTTGGGAAGACTCCGTTTAAACATGTTTCTTAGCAGTTCTGGCAATACCTCTCCTACCAAATGTAACGCTTCATTGGGGATACCATCAAGTCCCGTGCATTTGCCAGTTTTTAGCTTTTTATAATAGATTTTTAGTTCTTCAGAGCTAAACGGTACAACAGACATTGTTGGTATAAGTTTAGGTCTATCGGAATGGTGTTCTAACTCAGCGGGAAATAGTGTTTCAACTATTTTCGAAACCCAGTCGGCCTCTTTAATTCCTGGTATTGGCTTTCTGGCTCCGAATTTCTTTGTTATGATTTGGTACGGTTTTCCCCATGGGTCTACGTCAACTTCTTCACATAACTGAAACCATTTTTCGCGTTTACTCTTTCTGATCGCTGCCCGCAATGTTTTTCGTCACCTTTTGTATTGCTCATTAAGCGAGTTATCCTGAGGGTTTCGAGTAGAAGTTCTGCGATTTCGCAGACATGTCCTTCGTAATATTCCGATCTCAGCAGTCCACCAGGATATTGGCTGTTTAATTCGAATGCATTTAGTCACTTTCGGCATTCCAATGTTACAGGTATCAGTGATTATGCTTGATGTAAGGGCAACATTATTTTCAATATCATGAGTTTCAGTAGTAATTCTCTCTTTCATCTGATTTAGCTTTTCCGTAAAAGCACATTCATTAAGTTTTCTGACATTACATTTAGGAAGTCTTCGTTCAGCTGTCATGTCGAAAAATTTATGTGATTTGTATCATATGGTCGTTTAAAGGTGTGAGTTATATAAGCTCTACCACGCCTACTGTTAAAACCGGCATCACCTAGTAATCTTTTCCATTCTCAATTGTGATTAACTGCGGAAACTTTGAAGTAAGATTTCTGAAATCTTAACTGATACTAGAGCTATTCCGTTTGCACCGATATATGTCCATATAATTTCTTACAAGCGTGTTTTCGTTACAAACTAGCTATTCTCGCTTGCTTAATTGCAAAGAAACCGCCAAACTAGCGATAATGTCATTTGACACAAACTAGGCAGCATTCTCAGAACGCTGTGAAAAAATCTAAATACATTTTCATAAAAATCAGAAAGAATCGTCATGATGAGTAAGTGTTGTGGACAAATATTATAAATTGAATTATAAATTAATAATACTGCTAACATTCGTCCGTCATTTTTGAATGAATTTTGTGTTTATTTTCTTCTTCTTCTGTACTAGTTCTCAATGAATGATATCTTTGTACACTAGGCACCATTTAATTTTGTGATGTTGTTTTTGGGCCAATAGCATACGCCCCAAATCTCATCTTCACATCTCTTATAAAGGGTGTTTTTTATTGGGGTATAGAAGTTTAAGTTGGCATCACTTTTTTAACTGGCGGCCATTTTGTCAGCTGTCAAGTGATTAATATTTAGTTTGGTTTGCCATTTCATCATGAACAGGTTGACAAAAGAACAACGCTTGCAAATCGTGCAAATTTATTTCGAAAGTAATGGTTCAGTTCGCGAAGTTCACCGCAAGCTCCGTCCATTTTATGCCATTACATCCACAAAAACTGACTGTTTGGTGTGATCTATGGGCTGGTGGAGTCATTGGGCCATAATAATGCTGGAGAGTCAGCTACCGTTAATGGAGACCGGTATAGAGCCATGATAACCGACTATTTTGTTCCCGAATTGGCATGAATGTGGATGAGTTGTGGTTCCAACAAGTGGTTTAAAATTGGACCTGTAGAATTGGCTTTATTCGAGCCAGCCGCGGCGGCCACATGCCCGACATCATATTTAAACATTAATGGCATAAAATTATCCTTCCAATAAAGCCAAATTGATGGACATTAAAACGATTTTCTTGTGTTTTATTTCAATTCGCAGTTCTATACCTCAATAAAAAACACTCTTTAGAAACATTATATTTTATTTTATTCTCTTTTTTCGGGCAAGACCGTCAACGGAATGTCTTCACCAAAACCAATTTTATTGACTATTTGGATTTCTTAATATGAAACCACTATGAAATTATGAAAATATACACTGTAAACACTTACAAAAACAACTATATAATTTTGTATACTCACTGACCGGGACTTACTGAATGAAAGCATATGCGAAACAAAAACAGAATTTAAGAAGTAACGGTATTTTAAAGAAGTCAATCTGTAGACGGTCTTGCCTGTTAAAGGGTTAAATATATTACCGTAAACTACGTTAGGTCCAGGAACAGCTCTTATTTGATACCACGGAATGATACCATGAAATTTGGGACAACCGAGCTAAACAACGGTTTGATCATTTATGCCAGTGTTGGTTTGACCATAATATATGCGAACTACACCTTGGTACAAACAATAAATGGACAGACGGTCGTATATCGTTTGTTCTGCATAACTCGCAGTTTAATGTAAAAAATGGGCAATATATATATTTTCACCGTAAGGCAGTATTTGGCTTGTTGTGCACTCTAAATGTTCCATGGATTGGTCCCGAAAAGTTATTTCAATTCCTCAATTGTTTTCCTGCCTGCGCCCCTTATTTGGGTCAAGTCTGTTAAAGAACAATTTCTTAAGAAACGGGATCTATTGTGTTGGACGATGGATAATGGCAGAGTTATCGTTATCCTCTCCGCATGACGTACAGATAATGTTGGATACTACTCCTATGTTGTGTAGATATGCTTGTAAGCGTAGGTGTCCTGTGACGATGATCTTACTAGTTTCTGCTTTGCTCAGTTTCAGCAAGGTTTTGGTTTTATCCTCGTTTAGTTGACCCACAAGATTCTTGTCGTTTTCCCAATGGTTTCACTATTCCGTATCGTGACAGGGCCCGTCTTTTTAACTCAGAACACGTGGCTCCGAAAGGTTTCGCATTATCTAGGTTTGGTGTTTGCAAGTGCCTGCGCTAAGGGCGAAGGCATTTCATGGCAGGCGGAATACAAATTCGGTTTCCGCTTCTTCAATGTAAAGTCCCAACCGCGGTCTTTCCCCTAGTTTTGAACCATCTGTATAACAGCAGTTTCCAGCTGGATTAATTGATTGGACATTTAAAATTCTCTTAAATGAACTTATTTCTCCGCTTACGCCGAGGCCACACATTCGTTGGAACTTTTTATACTACTTTTATGTTGCACTTCTTCTCCATGAATGTCCACCATACTTACTTACTAACTTAAGTTGGCTCTACAACATCTTTTTGGTCTTTGCCTGATTAATAAGTGATTTCCAAGCACTTCGGTCTTCAGCTTGGCTTCTTCATGTCATCTTCCACTTGGCCCATCCACCGGAGTCTCGGTCTTCCCTGTCTTCGCCTTCCGTGGTAGTTGTCGTCCAACGCCTTTTTTGGCTGGAGCGTTTGTATTCATTCGATCGACATGACCCAGCCAGCGCAATCGCTGTATTTTGGTGCGCTTAACTACGTTCATGTCGGGATATAGTCATACAGTTCACGGTTCGTTCGACGTCTATACTCCTCGTTCACACAGATAGGGCCATTGATTTTGCGAAGGATTTTTCTCTCAAATACACCCAGCTTCACCTGCTTTCGCAAGTACCCATGTTTCGGCGCCATAAAGAAGCACGGGTATAATAAGTGTATTGTACAGTGTAATTTTAGTTCGACGCGAGAGGGCTCTGTTCCTGAATTGTTTGTCAAGCCCAAAATAACATCTACTTGCCAGCACGATCCTTCGCTTTATTTCGATGCTGACATCATTCTTTCTATTAATGGCGGAGCCAAGGTATATAAATTCTTCCACTACCTCGACGTTGCAACTTCCAGCCTTCACTATGTCGCCTTTTTTCGTCGCGACGATTGCCTGGCCGTTGCAAGCATACGTTTAGTCTTGGGCCTCGTTCACCATCAGACCCATCTTCGCCGATTCCTTTTCAATTTTAGAAAAAGCGCCTGTTACATCTCGCTCTGTCCTTCCGGCGATTTCAATGTCGTCAGCATATGCGAGGAGAATGTGGCCCTTGGTTGTCAGAGTGCCAGTTTTATTAACTTCTGCATTTTCTAATATCTTCTCCATCAGGATGTTGAAGAAGTTACACGACAAGCTGTCGCCCTATCTGAGACCTCATGTAGAAGTGAATGGCTCGGATAGGTCACTTCCTATTTTTACTGATGACCTAGTATCACTCAGTGTCATTCTACAAAGGCGTATAAGATTTGCTGGTATTTTATACGCAGACATGGTGTCAAATTGCCTTGTATGCGCCGTTCTTAGCTTCACTCCCCATCGTACCATTGGTTCCTTTGTGACCGCTTTCGGTAACCAATTTCTTCTTCGGCGGCTTTTGCGATGGAGTCTTGTATATGTTTCCACTGAGCGGAGATGTCATTGGAAGGGAGAGTCTTGGCAAGGAGCAATTGGGTCAGCTTCGTGGAGTAAGCATTGGCTGCCTGTTGTGAATGGAGCTTCTCGACGTCTAGCTTTTTCTTGTTGTTGGTACCTACGAATTTCGCGGCACTTAATCGAGTGCGCACCTTTGCTCCCACAAGGTAGTGATCCGAATCGATGTTTGCGGATCGAAACGAGCGTACGTCCAACACGTCTATCACAACAAGTTCAATTTGGTTTTTTGTCTTTCTGTCCGGTGATAGCCAAGTAGCTTGATGGATCTTGCGATGTTTAAACCTGGTACTGCTTATTACCATGTTCCTTGCGGCGGCGAAATTAATCAGTCTCATTCCGTTGTCGGAAGTCTCTTAATGGAGGCTGAATTTCCCGACGGTAGGACCATTGATGTCCTCCCTGCCTACTTTGGCATTAAAATCTCCTAGAACGTTTTAATGTCATGGCCAGCGCAGCGGTAATAAGTCTGTTCTAGGCGCTCATAGAACGAGTCTTTAGTCTCATCGTTTTTTTCCTCCGTCGACGCGTGAGCACAAATTAGGCTGATGTAAAAAAATTTGGCCTTGATGCGGATTATGGCCAGCCTTTCATCTACTGGCGTGAAACCAGCGACAAGGTGTCGTATTCGCTTATTCACGACAAATCCACATCCGAATTGGTGCTTGCTTTCATGGCAGCTGTAGTAAATGTCGCAAGCTTTCATCATCGTCACGCCGTGTCCCTTCCATCGTATTTCCTGGATGGCGGTGATGTCTGCCTTGTATTTTTCGTCTTTGGAGTGTTCTTACATTCCGCGGTGGTCGTCAACATTAGAGGAAGTCCGTTTTTTTATCTTTTATTTTTCTTTTCATTGTAATTAAGGGTTTTACGAAGGTGGCTTACAAGGACATACTACTGATGTATAATTTAGAACAGGTCTAATTACGCTTCAGTAAAGCCAGTGGGTCATCCTTGGATTGAGGCCCCATTTTGAGCCTATGGCTCTTCTACATAGTGACAAGCATCTGTGCTCTTTGTGTTCTCTTTCTTCTAGGTGGTACTTCCATTTTCGTTTTCTGTCCCAGATTACTCCTAAGCATTTAACCTTGTCGGATAATGAAATGGTTTTGTTAAGGTTTTCCTGGTTTTTCCTTCTAAACAGACATATTTCAGTTTTGTCTGGGTTTACATTTAGACCTCTCGGTCGAGCCAAGTCTGTACACTATTGAAAGCTCTTCCCACGGAAGGACTCTTCCATGATTTCACTACCTCGTGTAGTGATGTATTCACTGACCGTCCTTCAGGAGTTTCGGTTTGCCGTTCTTGTAAATTTGTTGTATCCTCTGAGTGTTCTATGGTCGTCGTCCGAGTCTACTGGACATTTTTTACGGCGTTCCCTATTGTAAAGTTTGCGGAGGACAGCTATCTTCGAATGAGTGATGCAATGTCTTCGACATTTAGACAATCAACATCTTTTGACCATTTGGTTTTGACGGTATTCCGAAAGTTTATTGGGTTTGGCCCTGCTATCTTGAAACTGGAGACTCTCCATTAGGGCGTCCCGTCAAAGTTTTTTGTGGCTAATCCTCACGTAAGACCTCTCAAAAGTTGCTTATTCAATAGCACATTACGGGAAAAATACTAAAAAAAATATTCTAGGGTACTTTTGGGCCTCTACCAGCCGTTGAAATTTTGAAAAATAAACGAATTTTCAATATTTTTTTTTTATTTTTCCGATCAAGTTTATTTCGTTTTCTGTTGTTAACTCATATTAATTTTACCATTTGTACCGTTTTAATGTGTAACTTACGTTCTCACAGAGATACAAACAAATTACCATTATTATAACTACAAGCATAATGACGCGAATATTACATTTCAAGTTCGTCTATTTGTTTCATTAATCTCAGCCGCATACAATATATACTTACCTAACTAACTGACTAGCGCAAGATTCCTTTTTCGTATTTCAAAAAAATATAACGGATCTATCTAGTTCCCTTCACTATCCCACTATCTGTCTGTTCGTTCTGCTGCAGCAGTTGCTTCTGCCGTGCCGTGACGTTGGTCTTGTAAACGACATTAATAATACTACTCTTGTTATTGATACTACTCTTGTTATGGTGTCTTACTGTGGAGTGTGGACAGTATATATTTTGATGGACGAAAAGATAAAACCCTTGCTTCCGAAACAAAAGATGGACGTAATTATCGGAAGGAGGTTCTTGAAGAACATATTTCAATTCTTGCTGAACCAGAATCACTGTTCTTGGGCCATATAACTCCGAAAAGTGGGAAAGGAAAAGAAATAAGTTGCTCGATACTAGACTTTTAAAACAACAAAGAATTCGACTTAAAATCTATTGTCTGCATTGGATGTGACGGCACTGCAACAAAAACTGGTTGGAAAGGAGGTGTTATATCTTATATGGTAAAGGAGCTATGTCGACCTTTACAGTGGGCAATATAGACACCTTTTCACCCACTTAGATGGATCAACTTCGGGACTTCGCGAGTATTCTGTCCCGATCGATAAGGCACTAGCTGATTGTGAAAATACCACTGTTGCTCAATTTTCACCTGTTAAAGAATCGTAGATCAATTGAGTACCGAACAAAAATATCTCTTTGAAATGTGTCAAGCGATGAAATCAGGTTACTGTGCTCCCGTATTAGCAAATCGACAGCCTGGGAAAATGGCACACTCAAGATGGGTCACCACTGCGAGCAGAATTAAGAATAAAGACTGTATGTAGGATCCAGTGATCCATCTGAAAATCTAAAAGTTCGTGTTGAATACGTAGTCAAAGTATACGCACCAGTATGGTTTTCAATTAAAAACAAGCCGTTATTGATAGATGGGGCAAATCACGTCTTTGAATTGATTTTTCTCTCAAGATGGTTGCCACAGAATTTAAAATCAATAATCGATCCAGTAATTCAAAGAAACGCCTTTTTTGCACACCCCGAGAACATTTGGGTAGCAATGCTTTTCGATAAAAGGAATTATGTCAAGGAGCTTGCTCTTAAACGAATTTTTAAAGCAAGGCAAGAGACCACAACAAACCGAATCCTTAAACAGCCAAAAATAAAATTTAATGCTACGGAGTATATTGACATAATTTTTTGGAATGAATGTCATATAACTTCTCCACCTGATTTTTCTGACGAGGACTTTTCATTGCTGCTAGGTAAAAACGAACTGAAAATTCCGGATTTTCCATGTCACACACAAAGTGTTGAAAGATGCATTAAATCTGTGACTGAAGCTAGCCAGTGCGTCATCGGAACCAAATCAAGGGATGGACTCATAAGGAGTAAGATTGAATCCAGAAATAAAATGCCTTCTTTCAACTTCAAGAGCCAATTTAAAATGTAAATATAACTGCTTTTAAACGTTTCCGGCTTCCGTATTTTTTTTTTTTTTTGAGAGATAACTTTAATTAAACTAAGAAAAAGATGAATTGGATTAATAAAAAAACATAAAATATGTATGAAAATGTTTAAGAATTTTTTTTTTTTACATTTAAAACCGTCGGTAGAGGCCCAAAAGTTATATCCAAATAATAAACTTTTGATACCTCTTACGATACAAAACTCGAACATTTGTTTTCCCCCATACATGGACGGGACACTCTACTCTCCATTCCTGTATTTCGTCTATTAGAGTCCTGCCTATATTTATTATTTCTAACGCTTTAATGTTGGTTGCCGTCTCGGTCCAATAGAGGTTTATCTCTATGACCTCAATCATTGGTCCTCCAGTAAACAGGGATCTTGGGAGTCGGAGATGGTGTATTCGGCTTCCTCTTCGTTGTTAAACTGCGTTTCAATTCTTCGCAGTCCTTATTGACCATTGCCTCATTTTTCGGGTCTTTAGCGCCGACCCTTGCCTTTCCAATTTTGAAAGCACTGCTTCGACACATAGAACCATGGATAGCTGATCCAAGTAGAGGATCATTACTGTCGCTCTCCCGAGTTCAGTGAGAGTCTCCATATAAGTAGTTGAATCAGTTCATTATTTAGATAGGAGGCACATCTTCGGTGTATGGGCCATGCTCCACAATTTGACCGTGTTCGTTTGTGGGGATTTTACCGGATGCTGTGCTGATGTCTATCACTGTATAGCAGAGCCACCATCATATGCCACAGTAGCGCGGAAGCACGTCTCTTGTGCTTCCCTACCTGTACTTAAACGCTGTAAGCCGGTTTACCCTAATGAAACTTTCTCACACGTTTTCAATTCCAAGAAAATAATAAAAGTAGATTTTGTCCGTTTGTTTGGGCTATTCGAAAAAGCAAATATTTCCATTATTTATGAAACACAATTTCATGCAGATGGTTGTCTGTCTGGCTTCGCAGTAGCGCATCCTGTCAACACAATTTTCCAAAACGAATGTATCCACTGTTCACACTCTACGTTGTCGCAATACTCTAGTTAACAGTTTATTGGTTGGTTCGATTCTCGGTGAACTACTATACGACTAAGAAAGTGTTCTCTAAACTTGTCTGGAGCTCGAGACTTTACTGTTGTAGAAGACAGAATCTTGATCGCTGCATGATTGTCAGTGATTATTTAAATGTATGGGCAAATAAAATCTGTGAAAGAATGAAACATTACATAATTCGTCATTTTCAGTATGTTTTAGAACATCTTGGTAAAAACACCTCACTTTAGTCACCTACAATGCAGGAGGCCGTAACGACATAAATCATAGCAAAATCCTGTAACTTTTAGAGCAGTAAACATAGTACCGGCCATTGACCGACAATCATTAAAAAAATCCCTCAGACCCTCAACATTTCTTTTTGCAGAAGTCAAAAATGTTTAAAAATTCTATAATTTGAGAATCTGAAACTACACTTTGTTGTTAGATTTTGTTTGGTATTGATCTCATCGTTTAGAAAAAGTCACCTGGACAATACCGTAGACCATTGCCTATGTCTCCAACGCACAATGCCTATATTGAGTTTTTCATTGTTTTAAGTTGGAACCCGTTTTCCTTGTAATTAAAATTCAATCCATACTCTTCTCTTTGCAGGATAGGCACATTAAGCGAAACGGAGATCCAACGCCGGTGGTGGATCCTTCGCAAGACTATATTCTAATGGTCGGCTACGAGAACAAAACACATACAGTGCTGAGATTTCGAAGAAAACTCAATACGTGCGATTCAATGCATGACATAGCAATAACGGTAAGTAACAAAACACACTCACAGCCATCTACACACACGCATACACTGAGTATAATTGTAAACGAAGGACCGCCGAAGGATACGCCATAACGTTGATTAATGATTCTTCGTCAGTTTTGTAAAAGTTTTAAGCTATTTAAACAATTTCTCTCTCTCCTTCTTGTCATTCAACAAAATGTTTAAATGAGTTTTAAAACTTCCCCTCACACCGCATTTGCCACAATTGATATCACAAGTAATAGAATACTACCTCAAATATGCGAGTACACACATACATACACACACACACACAGAAGAGTAACTATTAGCGAAACTGAAGGATAAAATCAAATACAATTAATATAAATACAATGACAAGTGTCAACATTAATATTTGAGATGGGCTAAGTCGCATGTTTACATAACAAACCTTGTTCTTGGTCATTCTTTGCCCACTTCATAAATATATACGTACGAAAGTGTGTGTGCGTCTGTTCATGTATGTGTGTTTGACTAACAGCCTAACTGTGTGTGGGTGTGTATGAATGACTGCGGGCTTGTGTTGGTTTTCGTGACAGCAGACTTCTAAAATTTCACATTGAATTTGTAATTTGAATACGAGAGTAAGACATCCAAAGACAATGAACGACCGACCGACCTCACAAACAAAAACATACAAAGTTCATACAATGTCTTCAACACTTCAAATGTATTAACACTTAGTGGCGCCCATACACACACACACTTATATAAATTTAACCTAGGGTGACCATCTCTGTGTGACCGAGCGACAATCATTTCTTTTTGGCTTCTACAAGAAAATGTCAAGAAGGAAAATTCTAAAATTGAATCGATAACAACATAAACATGCTCGTGAGAAAAGCCAATTTGTACAACAAAATATTACGACAAATTTCGACGAATAATAATTTATTTAACTCAAAGAAAGTAACGGGGTTGTCCACGTTATTTCCGAATTCCAATGTACGGATGTAGAATTGTTTTTCAATTGTTGAAATAAATATACAGACATTAATCATTATTCACCTGTTTGCAACTGTCCCGATTTCATTTCGTAATTTTGTATTTTTGTAATTAAACTTTTCAGAGTTAATGAAATATGTCGATGGCTTAATTTAGAAAGGGCGTAACTCGCATTTTCGTAACTTTACAGGAGAAGGTAACAACTTTATAACATTTGAAAAACTTCAGAGACAAACATATTTTAAAGGCAATATCTATATTTATAAAAGAGAATGCCGTCCGTGTGAACACGCATAACTTTATAACGGATCGTCCGATTTTCACGATTTTGGGCTTGATGAATTCGTGTTGGCCCTAGGAAGGACATAGGATGTTGGACAATTTCCAGAAAAATATAAAATCCTGGAAGATTTTAACTAAAATTGTACTCTTTTTTTTTTGTTAGTTTAACAATACCAAATAATTTTTGTGGTTAGTCGACAAACTTCGTCCTGACCAAATTGATGAAATAGTTTCTGCTGAGATTCCCGATCTAGAGACTGACCCAGAACTTTTTGAAATCGTCAAGACTCATATGATTCATGGTCCATGCGGTAACCACAATCCATTATCACCGTGTATGTCTGAAAATAAATGTACCAAACGCTATCCACGTCCATTGGTATCAGACACAATCACTGGCAATGATGGATATCCGCTATATCGACGTCGATCGCCAGCGGATAATGGCAAAACATTCACGATGAATGTCAGAGGAGCAAGTTTTGCCGTCGACAATAGTTGGATTGTGCCGTACAGCCCGTTTTTGTCGAAAGTCTTGAAGACTCATATCAATGTTGAGGTATGTTGCTCCATCAAATCTATCAAATATGTATGCAAATACGTGAATAAAGGCAGTGATATGGCTGTTTTCGGGATTCAGGCTCCTGATAATCATGATGAGGTGCTTCGCTATCAATTGGGCAGGTATGTGAACTGCAACGAGGCAGTGTGGCGGATTTTTTCGTTTCCGATTCATGAGCGCACCCCAACTGTCGTCCATTTGGCAGTTCACTTGGAAAATGGTCAACGTGTATATTTCACGGCAGCCAATGCAGCCCAGCGAGCCGAACTACCACCTGCAACAACATTAACAATTTTTTTCGATACTTGCCGAAGTGACGAGTTCCCACGAACACTTCTTTATTCTGAAATGCCACGATATTTCACATGGAATGCGTCGTCGAAGAAATTCCAGAGGCGGAAACAAGGTGAAACAGTTGTCGGATTCCCTGGTGTTTATGCAAGTGATGCACTTGGTAGAATATACACAGTTCACCCCAAAAACGACGAATGCTTCTATCTGAGAATGGTTTTGCTGAATGTTCGAGGCCCCACTTCGTTCGAATCGCTGCGGACTGTTGACGGTATTTTGTGTGCGACATATCGAGAAGCCTGCCAACGCATGCAATTGCTTGAAAACGACAATCATTGGGATTTGACACTGGCCGATGCTACTATGATCGCGCCAGCGAATCAACTCCGAACACTCTTTGCAATCATAATTTCGACATGTTTTCCATCGAATCCAAAAGATTTGTGGAATAAATACAAGAATGATATGACCGACGATATTTTGCATCGAATTCGCACTGTGACATCGGATAATCAACTGTAGATGTCAGATGAAATGCGCAACGAAAGTTTGATTTTGATCGAGTATATGTGTCTGCTCATGAGTGGCAATTTGTTGTGCAAATTGGGAATGCCATCGCCGAATCGTTCAATGCATGACGCATTTAATCGAGAATTGGAGCAAGAAATGGATTTCGATCGAAACGCATTGAGTCAAGCAGTTCAAATAAATGTGCCACTCTTGAATCCAGAACAAAATCAAGTGTATGATGAAATTATGCAAGCAGTCGATAACGGAAATGGCGGATTTTTCTTCCTTGATGCGCCGGGTGGAACTGGAAAAACATTCCTGATTTCACTGATTTTGGCTACAATTCGATCAAGATCTGAGATTGCTTTGGCACTCGCCTCTTCTGGGATAGCGGCTACGTTGTTAGAAGGCGGTCGAACAGAAATTACCATTGAATATGCAAGTGGATGAAGAACCGATATGCAACATTTCAAAGAACTCTGCGATGGCAAAAGTATTGCAACAATGCAAGATTATTGTGTGGGACGAGTGTACAATGGCTCACAAACGCGCATTGGTAGCTTTAAATCGCACATTGAAAGATTTACGGAATGACACACGACATTTCGGTGGCGCATTGATTTTGTTGTCAGGCGATTTTCGTCAAACGCTGCCTGTCATTCCAAGATCAACTCCAGCAGATGAATTGAACGCTTGCCTGAAGGCGTCGGCTTTATGGCAATACGTGAAGAAATTGCAGTTGAAAACGAACATGCGAGTTGCTTTACGAAGTGACCAGTCCGCTGAGGAGTTCTCTAGGCAATTGTTGGCGATGGGTAATGGCGTGATTCCAGTCGAATTAGTTACCAGCTTAATTGAATTTCCACAGAATTTTTGCAGCATTACAACTACGCCGGAAGAGCTGATTATGAAGGTTTTTCCGAATATCGCACAGAATTATGTTGACCATGATTGGCTGAGAGCACGAGCGATTTTGGCTGCGAAAAACAAGGATGTCGATCATTTGAATTTCGTCATTCAAAATGATATCTCCGGTGAGTTGCATTCATACAAATCCGTCGACTCCGTGATGGATGAAAACGAAGTCACGAACTATCCAACAGAATTTTTGAATTCTCTGGATGTCCCGGGCTTGCCGCCACACTTTTTGAAATTGAAAGTCGGCTCAATTATAATTTTGTTGCGTAATCTCAATGCACCAAAACTTTGTAACGGTACGCGTT
This sequence comes from Hydrotaea cyrtoneurina, assembly GCA_958296145.1. NCBI lineage: Eukaryota > Metazoa > Arthropoda > Insecta > Diptera > Muscidae > Hydrotaea > Hydrotaea cyrtoneurina. The sequence goes on from OY282515.1 coordinate 61,496,457, forward strand.
TGATTGTGAAGACACTCAAATCAAATGTCATTCAAGCGACGATTTTGAGAGTAAAATTCAAGGGCGAAGATGTTCTCATTCCGCGGATTCCTCTTATTGCGAACGATTTGCCATTCGTATTTAAGCGTCTTCAATTTCCGGTGCGTCTCGCCTTCGCTATGACAATTAATAAGGCGCAAGGACAATCGCTGGATGTTTGTGGAATCAATCTTGAGATCCCATGTTTTTCACATGGTCAATTGTATGTGGCGTGCTCACGTGTCGGCAAACCTTCCGCTTTGTACGTGTACGCGCCAGAGAACAAAACGAAAAACGTTGTGTACCATAAAGCACTTCAGTGAAAAAGCGGAAGGTTGGCTGATAACTCAATCATTGCGGTTTGATTAAAGCACATCGTTATTCTTTTACTTTAGTTATTTCCATTGTATTTAACACAACTTTTTAATAAAGAATTTGAATTGACTGAGTTATATAAAGCAGCAAGTGCATGCTCGGAATTAATTTTTTCGTTGCATTAACGAATTTAAGCGGAACGAAGTTCGCCGGGTCAGCTAGTTATCTATATTTATAAAAGAGAATGCCGTCCGTGTGAACACGCATAACTTTATAACGGATCGTCCGATTTTCACGATTTTGGGCTTGATGAATTCGTGTTGGCCCTAGGAAGGACATAGGATGTTGGACAATTTCCAGAAAAATATAAAATCCTGGAAGATTTTAACTAAAATTGTACTCTTTTTTTTTTGTTAGTTTAACAATACCAAATAATTTTTGTGGTTAGTCGACAAACTTCGTCCTGACCAAATTGATGAAATAGTTTCTGCTGAGATTCCCGATCTAGAGACTGACCCAGAACTTTTTGAAATCGTCAAGACTCATATGATTCATGGTCCATGCGGTAACCACAATCCATTATCACCGTGTATGTCTGAAAATAAATGTACCAAACGCTATCCACGTCCATTGGTATCAGACACAATCACTGGCAATGATAAATATCCGCTATATCGACGTCGATCGCCAGCGGATAATGGCAAAACATTCACGATGAATGTCAGAGGAGCAAGTTTTGCCGTCGACAATAGTTGGATTGTGCCGTACAGCCCGTTTTTGTCGAAAGTCTTGAAGACTCATATCAATGTTGAGGTATGTTGCTCCATCAAATCTATCAAATATGTATGCAAATACGTGAATAAAGGCAGTGATATGGCTGTTTTCGGGATTCAGGCTCCTGATAATCATGATGAGGTGCTTCGCTATCAATTGGGCAGGTATGTGAACTGCAACGAGGCAGTGTGGCGGATTTTTTCGTTTCCGATTCATGAGCGCACCCCAACTGTCGTCCATTTGGCAGTTCACTTGGAAAATGGTCAACGTGTATATTTCACGGCAGCCAATGCAGCCCAGCGAGCCGAACTACCACCTGCAACAACATTAACAATTTTTTTCGATACTTGCCGAAGTGACGAGTTCCCACGAACACTTCTTTATTCTGAAATGCCACGATATTTCACATGGAATGCGTCGTCGAAGAAATTCCAGAGGCGGAAACAAGGTGAAACAGTTGTCGGATTCCCTGGTGTTTATGCAAGTGATGCACTTGGTAGAATATACACAGTTCACCCCAAAAACGACGAATGCTTCTATCTGAGAATGGTTTTGCTGAATGTTCGAGGCCCCACTTCGTTCGAATCGCTGCGGACTGTTGACGGTATTTTGTGTGCGACATATCGAGAAGCCTGCCAACGCATGCAATTGCTTGAAAACGACAATCATTGGGATTTGACACTGGCCGATGCTACTATGATCGCGCCAGCGAATCAACTCCGAACACTCTTTGCAATCATAATTTCGACATGTTTTCCATCGAATCCAAAAGATTTGTGGAATAAATACAAGAATGATATGACCGACGATATTTTGCATCGAATTCGCACTGTGACATCGGATAATCAACTGTAGATGTCAGATGAAATGCGCAACGAAAGTTTGATTTTGATCGAGTATATGTGTCTGCTCATGAGTGGCAATTTGTTGTGCAAATTGGGAATGCCATCGCCGAATCGTTCAATGCATGACGCATTTAATCGAGAATTGGAGCAAGAAATGGATTTCGATCGAAACGCATTGAGTCAAGCAGTTCAAATAAATGTGCCACTGGGTAAAAACATATGAAATCAACCGAAAATTTAACATTTCTGACCACATCATCTGCGAATTTGATAATATTGTTTATACATGATCTATGGAACAAAACAATAATACTTGCCAACTTTCAGACATATAGCCCTCGTACTTTCAGATTTCTGACCATTTCAATTTGAAAAAAATCAACAAAAATGCACTGGGGTAATTTTACATATTTGTAAATATCTCGAAAAGTATTTAATGTTTGTAAATAATCAAAGGCTCATTTTACAGATAAAAATATGAGCCATTAAAAACATTTTTTTAAAAAAAAAATCGATCAAGGATAATGTAAATAAAAAAGGACTAAAATTTCAAAAGGATATATCTCGAAAAGCGATATTTTTAAAAATTAAAAAAAAATGTATATTAATCCTTTTTCTGTTTTCTACACGTCTGCAAACTCTTGGTCGTGGATCGTCATCATGGAATGAGTTATAATTAAATTCCCAAGAAAAAGTTATGATATTTCATAAAATCTTTAATTTTGAATGTATTTTTTAATATATGCAATATAAAAAAAAAGCATTTGGTTGAAACGAAGGGTGTGATGAGTACGCCCAATCCAAAACTGGGATCGCCAATTTCACCAGAGACGAGTTTTTTAGTAAAATCCTTTTACGAATCCGATGATGTTAGCAGATGTATGCCCGGATACAAAGATTTCGTGTCTGTTGTTGAAAACGGTACAAAAGTCAGAAAAAATAAAAGACTGTTGCTGGGGAACTTAAGAGAAATGTATGCTTTATTCAAGGAACGACATGATACAACAAAAATAGGTATTTCCAAGTTTTGCCAGCTTCGTCCGCGGAATATAATTCTAGCAAATGCGAGTGGATCTCATAACGTATGTGTATGTACAAAGCATCAAAATGTAAAACTTATGATTGATGGTATAAATTTAAAAAAATTAACTGCTGATGCTCCAAATTATAAGCTAGAATGTTACAAAGATTGTTTGAAACAAATGACATGCAATCCAGCTTCTTCAAAGTGTCACCTACTTAAATGTATCAAGTGTCCAGGAATGGAAAATTTAAAAGCGAGACTGCATCAATTACTAGAAGAAAATGATATTGATGAAATAACATATAAACAATGGATAAGTGTAGATAGAGATAATTTGGAGACTATGATTAGCCAAGCCGACGTTTTTGTGGATTCCCTGTGTGAAAAGCTTCAAATTCTATTACCTCATTCATTTATCGCAAAACAACAGGCAGCATATCTGAGCGAAAGAAAATCCAATTTGGAAGAAAATGAGTACATAGCAGTTTGTGATTTTTCAGAAAATGCTTCTTTTACAGTTCAGGATGCAGTCCAGGGATTTCACTGGAACAACTCTCAAGCCACGTTATACCCAATTGCTATTTATTTTAAATCGGACGGAAAAACACAACATACAAACTTTATAATAATATCTGATTGTCTTATACACGACTCTGTAGCTGTTCACCTGTTTCATCGCCACTTGAATGTATTTTTGAGGAACAAGTTTAAAACAATCCCGAAGAAAATTACGTATTTTTCAGACGGCAGTGCAGCCCAGTTTAAAAATAAAAAGAACTTTATCAATTTATGTTATCATATGGAAGATTTTGGATGTAATGCTGAATGGCATTTTTTTGAAACAAGTCATGGAAAAGGCCCCAGCGACGGTCTTGGAGGTACTGTAAAGAGAGAAGCACGACGAGCCAGTTTACAGCGTCCATTACAAGGTCAAATAACTACTCCAAGACATTTATATGACTGGTGCCTGGGTAATCTTTTGAACTGTAACTTCGAGTATTTAACAGTAAAAGATTACGATGAAGAAGTACGATTCCTCCAAATACGCTTTAAACAATTGCGTACTATTCCTGGGACGCAAAAACTGCATTCTTTTGTACCTGTGGGAAAAACTAACATTAAAGTAAAGCGTTACTCGGCAGATACCGATTTTGTAATTGAAAGTCTTTACAAATAAGTAAATATAATCTAGGTTTTTGATATTTTTTATTATTTACTAGTAGCTGAATGAATATAACTGTAATTCACTGGTATGATATGAAATATTATTTTAAAATACTAATTGAAATTGTTTAAAAAATACAAAAATTTATGAATACGTAAACCTTTGCGAACTATTTTCTTAATAACTCATTCCATTATAAAGATCCACGGCTAAAAGTTGAAAGACGTGTGCAAAACAGAATAGGGAATAACATATATTTTTTTGAAATTTTTAAAAATATCGCTTTTTGAGATATATCCTTCGGCAATTTTAGTCCTTTTTTATCCACGATATCCTTGTCCGAAAATTATCTATTTAATATTTCTATTTAACGGTGCATAATTTTAGCTTCAAAATAAGCCTTTGATCATTTATGTACGTATAATACTTTCAGAGATATTAAAAATTGTGTTAAAGCATCTCAGTACATTTCTAATCATTTTTTTCAAATTAAAGTCGTCATAAAATTGAAAGTAGAAAAGCTAGGAGACTGAAAGTTGACAGATGCTATTGTTATATTGAACACTCCCTTCGTACCAACTTTCAGCCAATTCGGAATTGGTGAGGGAAACTCATTGGTTGACTTCATATATTTTTACCCCACTCTTGAATCCAGAACAAAATCAAGTGTATGATGAAATTATGCAAGCAGTCGATAACGGAAATGGCGGATTTTTCTTCCTTGATGCGCCGGGTGGAACTGGAAAAACATTCCTGATTTCACTGATTTTGGCTACAATTCGATCAAGATCTGAGATTGCTTTGGCACTCGCCTCTTCTGGGATAGCGGCTACGTTGTTAGAAGGCGGTCGAACAGAAATTACCATTGAATATGCAAGTGGATGAAGAACCGATATGCAACATTTCAAAGAACTCTGCGATGGCAAAAGTATTGCAACAATGCAAGATTATTGTGTGGGACGAGTGTACAATGGCTCACAAACGCGCATTGGTAGCTTTAAATCGCACATTGAAAGATTTACGGAATGACACACGACATTTCGGTGGCGCATTGATTTTGTTGTCAGGCGATTTTCGTCAAACGCTGCCTGTCATTCCAAGATCAACTCCAGCAGATGAATTGAACGCTTGCCTGAAGGCGTCGGCTTTATGGCAATACGTGAAGAAATTGCAGTTGAAAACGAACATGCGAGTTGCTTTACGAAGTGACCAGTCCGCTGAGGAGTTCTCTAGGCAATTGTTGGCGATGGGTAATGGCGTGATTCCAGTCGAATTAGTTACCAGCTTAATTGAATTTCCACAGAATTTTTGCAGCATTACAACTACGCCGGAAGAGCTGATTATGAAGGTTTTTCCGAATATCGCACAGAATTATGTTGACCATGATTGGCTGAGAGCACGAGCGATTTTGGCTGCGAAAAACAAGGATGTCGATCATTTGAATTTCGTCATTCAAAATGATATCTCCGGTGAGTTGCATTCATACAAATCCGTCGACTCCGTGATGGATGAAAACGAAGTCACGAACTATCCAACAGAATTTTTGAATTCTCTGGATGTCCCGGGCTTGCCGCCACACTTTTTGAAATTGAAAGTCGGCTCAATTATAATTTTGTTGCGTAATCTCAATGCACCAAAACTTTGTAACGGTACGCGTTTGATTGTGAAGACACTCAAATCAAATGTCATTCAAGCGACGATTTTGAGAGTAAAATTCAAGGGCGAAGATGTTCTCATTCCGCGGATTCCTCTTATTGCGAACGATTTGCCATTCGTATTTAAGCGTCTTCAATTTCCGGTGCGTCTCGCCTTCGCTATGACAATTAATAAGGCGCAAGGACAATCGCTGGATGTTTGTGGAATCAATCTTGAGATCCCATGTTTTTCACATGGTCAATTGTATGTGGCGTGCTCACGTGTCGGCAAACCTTCCGCTTTGTACGTGTACGCGCCAGAGAACAAAACGAAAAACGTTGTGTACCATAAAGCACTTCAGTGAAAAAGCGGAAGGTTGGCTGATAACTCAATCATTGCGGTTTGATTAAAGCACATCGTTATTCTTTTACTTTAGTTATTTCCATTGTATTTAACACAACTTTTTAATAAAGAATTTGAATTGACTGAGTTATATAAAGCAGCAAGTGCATGCTCGGAATTAATTTTTTCGTTGCATTAACGAATTTAAGCGGAACGAAGTTCGCCGGGTCAGCTAGTATTAAAATAAATTGTTTAGAGTATTTGAACAATACAAATCATGTTTTCACAAAAATTATTTAGTCACACTGTCTCAGCAACAATTTTCGAAATTTACTATATTTACGATACTACGCAGATTGAGAAGTACCGGATACGATGGATGAATAATGAACAAAAGTTACCAACTTATTTTCGAGATTTGGTTGGATGATTGAAGTCGCAGTGAACCCACTACTCTACATATAACGAGAGACCCCAAATTCAGCGGTATAAATTTAATCCAAATTCCATACAAGATGTTCTCGAACATGTATGTGAGCGACTAATGTAACTTGTACTAGAACTTATCCGACCTTTAATCTACTGAAAATCCCGACGAAAAAATGCACACCGATTTGCATACGATTTCCGTATCATTGAAAAATATTCAGTTCCAGCTCAGGAAACTCAACGGATATCACCCATTAATAATAGCAAGTGATTGGGATGTCTTTTATCATTATCTTTTGGCATATATTTATTAAAGAAAAAAATTGAACCTGGCCACCCCAACGTCAATAACTTGTCAGTTGATTATACTACAATCTGAGTTTAAATAAATAATAAAATAATTCGAGTGTGCCTGGTTCTGAACTCAATAATGATTCAGAAAACACATACTCTTACTTTACAGTACTTTATAAGAAATTGTACTTCTGAGTTAAAAAGCGCTTAACCGATCTTAGGGCATCTTAAAAATCACTTTGGCGAAAATTAAATAAATTCCGATCAAGTAAACATTTTTTTATGAAATTAATTTTTTGTTTTAGTGAACTGTTTTTCATATTTTTGTTGAGATATTGCATTCTAGTTGTTCTTTTTGTGAACGTAGTTTTTTTTTTGACCGAGGGACAGATGCCTTCAAAATTGGATTATTTACTTTTTGAAACCATATCTGTACTTTGTTCCTAGACATAGCAACAGGGCATAAACATTTAAAGCCACATGTATTCAATTGAAGTTGTCAAAAATCAGTTATAAACTTTCTCGACAATTTTGTGTTCGCTTGTGAAAATGTTGGCCTAGCTTTCGTTTCATGTTGGATTTTGTCATATGTTGTCATATGCATAATATGCAATTAAATATCCAAGAACCTTTCAATAAATTACACACAAAAATGGTTTTATTTATATATTTTTTATTTTAAAATGTCATAGTTACAATGCACAATCATGTGCTGTTTCATTTTTTGCATAAACTCCTCATACAGCTGTGGCACATACTTCGTACGTAAGAGCGTGCGGCTAGGAGGAGCATGCTCAGTGTATTTAGTAATAAAATCTATTACTGCTTTATTCTCGATTTTATATAATGGAATATTTGCTGCCAAAAGCGTTCTACATAGATCAATTTGAAATTCAGCATTTTTATTTCCTTGCCAGTCAGATATAAGCGTTTGTTTCTTTTGACGTTTTTCTGCAAATGCCTTATGTTTGGCAGTTTCCAAATGTTGCTTCACGTTAAACATTTTTTCACCAGCAATATTGCAGTTGCAGTACTGACAAAATAATATGGACTTGTCGGTCCGAAACACACCTGGATACTGCTGTACCATTCTCTGAAAAAATTCACTTCGGCTTTCTTTTATTTTAGGCATTTTTACCTGCTTTTGTTCAAGCACCAAAATTGTAAGTAAACACAAAACCAGTTTCCCACCAATTTTTGACAAATTAAAATGCGGGGTTGCCAAACTGGTCAAAAATATGCCAAAAAACAGACAGAGTTGCATAAATATGCATAAAAACACATAAAATCCATAAATATGCAAAATAAGCTTTTTCAAGCAAATACATATTTATTTATTTTTTATTTATTTATTATTAATTACAATACAAAGTAAATTTATATTCTAATTTTGGGTCCAAGGGTAAACCGGGTGACAAAGACCATATGTTTTAGATTTTTGCAGCGACAGACCAAAACCTCTGGTGGGAATCGAACCCACAACCCCCACGCTGATAGGCAAGCACGCTACCAACTCGCCTACCGGGGCGCTTGCAAATACATATAAATGCCAGCCCTGGTTATAATACAACCACATGCTACGACTCTTAGAAGTAATGGCAGGGTTAAAAATAATCTTGGGAACGGCAAAGTCCATGTGTATGAATACCGACAATAGTTATGTTTTGCAGATGAATGGTGCCGTGCTCGAAGACGTTGACAACTTCTGCAATCTTGGCAGCATTATTGGTATTCCAGTTTTGAAATCGTCCTAAAAACTCCCCTGAAACGGCCAATATTAATTTCGGCCAGGTCGATTAGGTTTGGATAGGATTGGTTAGGTTACATACTACGCCCAAATCGAGATGTCATAAAACGAACATACATTGGCAAGCAATTTATTTTTTAAACATAATTTCCGCAAATATGTTCGCCGCGGCTTCAAGTGCTTGATCCATTCTACCATTTACTACAGTTTCCAATAAATCTGTCCATATGTCTTCCATGATCGCTTGATTATGGCTTGCAATACTTGAAGAGTTGCTGGTTTGTCGGCAAAAACCAATGATATCCTCATAAAAAGTAATCTAGTGGCGTGAAATTGCACGTGAACAAGGCAATGAACAGGAACACTTCTGGAAATAACACCCTATAGTACAGCCTTCCGGTTTCTTTAAAGACCAGATCAGTCTTTTGGAGGCATTCTCGCGAAAGCAATTTCCGATGTAATGTTGAATTATAATAATTATTATTATAGACTTCACGATCTGAAAAGCTTTGGCAACCCTTAGCATTGTCACAGTAATTTCTATAGAGCGAGACCATAAATTTTGTATAGAAAAAAAATTTATACTTTTTTTTCACATTTTCGACTTTGGGCAAAGTAATCATTGTATGTATTAGGTTACAACGTAGCGTAATACGACAACACGCACTCCCGCACTTACCGCCACAGACGCAAATAAGTACCAGGGCAAACACAGACACTATAACTTGGGTACACGGAGGAAACTCGGTGGAACGAACGACAGACAGGATACCATCATTTTATTACAACTTCGTTGGCAAATACAAATTTAATGAATTCCAACAGAGCGGAATTTATTGTCGGTATCATTCATATTTCGCCTGTGCAGGAAGAAAGGATACCATGTCTAATTAAAATTGTTTCAAACCATAAGTTATTCGCCAAGAATTTCTCTTGTACTTTGAGGCAAATGTACACAATATTAATAGCATAATTATAAAAAGTAAAAAAAATAATTAAAGTTGGTGGATATGAACAAAAATGTCATAATGGATAATATTTCGGGAGGGGATACGTACTAATTGGTTAGAACTATGAAGGCAACTAAAATGGTAAGACATCAACATTTAAATGGATCGATTGTCATAAAATATTTGTATTTATCTATATTTAGATAATAAGCAAATCAGATTAAAATTTAGGTACAACTTTAACAGGATATAAATAGTATTTGATTAAGTAAAATCTAAGCAAAAGCGTTAACTACCATCTGTATGGGTCGTCCAATAAGTGCAGTCTCTTTAACCCTTTCATGCCAGACGTTGCTTATAAGCAACATTGCACTTATATGCTTGTAAGTCCAGCTATTTTGATTTGTTGGATCAGCGGTTGTTTCCATTTTGTAGCTATATGTGTTATACAAGCTTACAGCTATTTGTTCTATTGTTATCTGTGCGAGCGTTCTTTCAGTATCCGTTCTCAGTAGCGATAGGAAATAGAGGTATTGGAGGGAAGAAAAAGGGATTAGTAATTCTTGCCGTTGGCCTTGAATTTGATAATGTCATAGAAGGCAAGAAACACACATGAGATAAGATTATTACACATACGAACAGTTCTGCTGAAGAACGAATTTTGTCTATAGTGCGTTGTCCGGCCAACTCCTAGAAGCTGCAAAGATGTCTATGTTCCGTATTGGACAAACATAATACAATTTTGTCAAAAACATCAGAGTACGAAAACAACTACGACAATTGTAATAAGCTGATTATAAGAAAAAAATATATATGGCCAATGAAAAAATTGGGCGGTATGTCCGAAACATCGTTGGGCTTTATGACCGCTACAGGGGCGGTCTAACACCAAAACGACATAAGGCCCAAACATTTTTTTGCGTTATGGCCGTATGGCGTTAATCCCGGGGATAAAAATGTGCGTCCGTTTATACCCTCACCCTACGGGTAGGAGAGTATACATCATTTGATACGGTTCAAAAGTATAACACATAGAAATATTCACATTTGACCCTTGGTATATTTGGACCAAATTCGATTCATGTCTTTCCAAGTCGTTTGAGCCATGTCCGTCTATCCTGCTGGTACGCAGGATAACTTTCGAAAGAGTTAAACAATCGCTTTGAAATGAAACATGGGTTAATATTTTCCAAAACTGCTTATGGGATTGCATATGGGTTCTATGGCCACACACCTTCGGGTACCTCCGATACAAATCTTCTATTTCGCCCATTTTAGAAATCGTGTAATAATATCAATATGCCCAACGCGATCTTGCCGAAATTCTGTACTTATTAAATCTATAGCTAGACAAAGTTTCGGCCAAAAACTTGGAAGTCTGACAACTTCCCTTCTGGTACCTCCCATACAAATGCACCATCCCGCGCCCTTAGAAAGTCTGTATTTAGTAAAGCTATTGCTGGACAAAGTTTCGGACAAAAACTTATAAGTCTGGCAACTTTTCTTCTGGTACATGCTATGCAAATGTACCATTCCGCCTACTTTGTAAGTCGTGTAACAATATTACTACGCCCAATCCGATCTTACCCAAAATCAGTCGATCGACCCTTGTCGGTTGCCTTCTGGTACCTCCCATACAAATGTATCATTATTTCCACTTGAGAAATCGTATAATAATATTAATTCGCTCAACGCTGTAGTAAAGCTTTAACTACATACAGTTTTTGAGAAAAAAAACTCTGCTCTATATTCCTCCCATTTTGTAAAACGTGTAATAAACTATTTGTCTATAAAATTCGGTATTTTGAGGTTGGAATATGGAATATGAGACTTGTATGTTTCTATTGATGGTGAGGTTATATATAAGTCGGTTTATCCGACAGCAACTTTTTCACTGGTTTTATTATCAAAAACTGCGATGAAAGAGTATAACAAATTAATGGCACGACATCTACTTCCTCCAGCCTGCAGGGCAGTCCCAGATATAAAGTCAAAGATTTTATTAATCGATGCATAAATCTGTCATTCATAAAGGGATCACCGGAAAAGCCTATGATTTATTTTTTCAATGTCATTTTATTTTCTGTTCCTAAGAAGATTGTCGCGGACAAATTTCTCGGTCAGATGCGGTATTTATAAAGCAAATTAATCTCCGCTGGCGGAAATCTCCCGTGGACGGACAACACCACTTCGACCGTCGGTGTCCGCCCACCGGAGCTTTCACTGAACAAATATATTTTTTGAGTTTAAAAAGGATCTGCGTTATGTAAATTTGTTTTCATTTATTTTATTTGTTATATTAACACCCGGTTCTTTATACCCTCATCCTAAGGGTATATATCGTTATATATATCGAGTGTAATACATGAAGGATTCAGTTTGGACCCCAGGCATGTATTGACCAAATTCGGTTTACGACTTTCTAATATGTTTGAGCCGTGTCCGGTTGGACTTTCGAAAGAACAGACACACTGAACACCAAAGGCAACATCCTCCTCGAATATGCGGATGACATTGACATCGTTGGAAAGATAGATCGATAAGAATTGGCGAAGATAGGTCTAATGGTGATAGAGGACAAGACAGTATGCTTTTCACTTCTAGAAAAACGTCCCGCCGACAGATAGGCGACATAGTGAAGGCCGGCAGTTGCAATGTCGAGGTAATGGCTTCGCCATCAAAACAAAAATAATAATGTCAACATCGAAATAAAGCGAAGGATCGTGGTAGCAAATACAGTAAAAGATATCTTAAGCGGACACTGACGGTCGCAGCGATTTTGTCCGTCAACGGGAGATGTCCGCCAAGCGGAGGTTAATTTGCTCCAAAAATACCGCATGGGACCGAGAAATTTGTCCGCTTAAGAGAGCTGTCCGGCTATAAGAGCTGTCCGCAAGGAGAGCTTTCATTGTATAAGCTATTTCGGAATCAGCACACAATTCAGGCACAACACGCGTATTCGACATGTCCTTTATGGCGACGAGGCATGGGTACTTGCTGTGATGGTGATTTTCGATCGGTATTAACGAGGAGTATAGTCATCGAACAAACCCTGAGCTGTACGACGGCAAATGTGAATCACGGAAAATATATTACTTTTACCATTTATGCGACTTATTTGTTACACAATTTATTTGTCAATTATTGGCTTATTTTTTTATGTAGTTATCGTGATCTGGTAACTGTGGTCAGTTAATAAATTGTTATCGAATCGTTCGTATGTATAACTACCTAACCAAATCTTAATTAACCATACCAATCGATGGCTTTCACATATGATATTTATTCGAAAATAAGTCATTAGAGTGTACTCGTACACTGAAGGAAAAATTGTCTGTGACCGCTCGTTATCAAAATAAGGGAAATTCAAGCAAACCGAGTTGACAAATTTGGAACGTCGTTGACGATTTGGCCGCATTCGGGTACTGAGAGACTATCGTGCCCGTATGTTCATCAGTTCATAGGAGGTTGGTCATACTTTTTCTATAAGTGTATATAAAAAACAAACGCATATGCCAATTTTCTCATAATGTGCGACCAATTCTAATTAATAGCATTAGTGCGCTATAATTTGACGTAATGATTACAGTTTTATGTACTCGATGTACTTATTAAATATTCATAATTTTTATATTCATGAAATGATATTTAGCAATGTAAACGCTTTTTTTTTTTGGTTTGCAACACTTTTTCAGTCAATATTCTCGAGAGCATTTGAAAAATACGTTGAGTCTGTATAAGGGAAGATAACAATTTGTAATTGATCGTCAAAAGTTGTATACTGCCTGTTTTAAGTAACCGTATATTCCAGTTCATATGGACTTTTGTGCATCGTAGAGCACGAGATTTACAATCTTCAACAAATTATGATTGTCATTGACGAACAACCGAATGTTTTTGCTGAAAACTGTAATTTTCTCAGACGATGCTTATTGACATTTGAATGGATACATAAACAAACCAATTTTCTCTATGTTGAGTAACCTTCTCGTATTACTATTTGGCTGGCAAAAATCGAGCTTAAAAAGCTCTTAAGATATCGTTAGACGTTAATAACTTGTTTGTTGTTGCCTATAGTTGACGGTAGACAGCAAACAAAAAAATTTATATGATAGTTTTTGAAATTTTTTTACAGCTGTTTATTGAAAGCTGTCATTTTATAGGTCCTCTGACTCAGTTGAGGTGGCGCCATGCTCAGTTTTTCGCTTAATTTTTTTCTTTTGGGATAATGACAAAGGACCCGCACTGATTCGACGCCGAACTTCGGTCAAATAGACCCAGCGCACAGTGGGGGAACTCGATATTTTTTAGAAATAAATAGTCACTTGCGATTGGCTTTACCGACTTGATTGAAAGTCATGGCTAACGAAATTGCCAAAAACAACATACAATTGAATAAAGATAGAGCTACAATTAAGACGAAATTTTGACTTAGCTACCTCATCACTTAGCAGACGTTAGTGGCAAAAATTACACTCAAATTAAATGGTTTTAACTGACACAGATGTAGAGCTATCAAATTTGGTTACCGGCCACAGAAAGGCACATAAGTATAAGTATTTCATTAAAACTGAAGCTAAATTTAAAAGCAATTTTTTCATTTTATTTATCTTAAATTTTAGACGAGTTCAATCGTCCAATTTTGGAGTTTCAGCTACTGATATCAATCGAAGAATCAAAATTTGTTTAACCAACTTCCGAAAATAATATAAATTAAATAAATGCTGCAGTGTAATGTTCTTCACAAATTGTCCGCTCAGTTCCGGAATCGAGTACAGTCGACTCCGCTTTACTGAAACGGTAACAATTTCACAATTTTATTTCAGTTATCCGATGTTTTCGCTAAAGCGAACTTCGGATAACTGAAAAAATTTTCAGTAATGCGTACTTCGTGGAAATTTTCAGTAAAGCGTTCTTCGAACTGGTAAAAGTTTTTCCTGTAAATCGGAGTTCGAATATGCAGTGTACAGGTCTTATGATAAGGCCAACATATAATGAAAACTATTTCTTGTTCATTGTGTGTACAAGAATGTATATTAATATTGAAATGTATTTTCAGTTTATTGAAAAAAAAAAAAACCTTCTTACAAAACAAAAGAATTCACATACTAAATAATATCAATACATCTGTAAAATGCATTTGCTATAAATTCATTCTAAAATATCATCAGAATATACCATCCTGCAATTTTCCTTAAAATTACATTTCATTTGTAAAATAATCTTTGATTTTGCTTTGAGTCAAACTATTTAAATTTGACCAAGAGATCATAACTTCGAGATAATTTTATTTACATCGACATTCAGCGTTGTCAGAGAAGAAATCCTTCAGTACACAAATTGATTTAAAGGCATCTTTAACAGATGGATTTTTGAAAATGTTGACAGGTTGATCTGACTCCTCCCTATCGATATCGTAATCTTCTCCACTTGTCGCTGCACCAGTGACGTGCTCAATTATATCGGCATCAGTTAAATCGTCACAACAGGCTATCTTCTGATCAATATTAATGAGATCCTCTATTCCATCTCCAATTGCATTTAAAAGTCTATCTTCCTAATGGGTTATGAAGCCTGCCTTTCTAAAACAATTTTCAATAGTTCGTGGAGTTACATCAGACCAAGACCTTTTGAACATCTATGCTTGCAGAACACCTATTTTCTTAGAAAATTCTTCCAACGAATATTCACATTTCAGATGTAAAAGCTGCTTCGAAATAATGATTTTCCTATAATAGCATATAAAAGACCACTTCACTTCAATGTTCAACTTGTTCGCTTCACTTTATAAACGAAAAAAAAGTGAACACAAAATCAGAAGAATCATGGACAAGTAAATATGAATGTACTTCTGTTGGTATCAAAATTGCATTTATAGGTTCCAGAATTCTTAAATGTGTGTATGTTTATATTTTCTTTACATATATGATTTTACAAGTTTTGTCCTTCAGCAAGTTGGTGGGATAAAAAACTCGTTATTCGGTTTTTGTGATTGGTTTCTGATATACAATGAGAAATAAGCGAAAATTCCGAAAATGTATGGCAGCTATCTTAAATTTGCATGTAAACTTTAAGCAGTTATTTGAATAGAATCTAAGTGAGCTTATGTATTACACAGTGCAACACAAAAAAATATAACCATATACGGGAACACTACGTCATAAAAGACCAAAAAACACCCGTCTCCCAGTCATGCAAAAAAGTGATCATATTCTCCGTCTGATATCTTGCAAACCGTTTGGAATTCTGATTAACTCTCTGAGGCAAAGTTGTATGGCCATTTCATTGCACAATTGTGCAACTGCATTTAGTTGTCAATGAGACTTCGACAAGTGCACATTAGGGTGATGACTTTTATACAACCTCGTTTCCGTGTATCATATTTTGATGATTTGTTATTTAAGATTAGATAAATTCGATAAAAAAAAACCTCACGCACAAAATGATTTTAAAACGTTTATTTATCAACATTTTCAAAGTTATTTGGGCTTGACCTTTATCAATATTTAAATGGAATAAACGTAGTTTTAGTCATTAATATGGAAGAGTTCATTCATTCGTGCAACAGGAAATATTTTTGAAAAAAAAAAATCAGAATTCATCACCCTAATCTACCCATATACATTCCAGTCAACTTTTGCTTACGGTCCTTAACTAATATTAATGGAATTTGTCAATAGCCCTTGACTTGGGTCTCGAAGAGAAGCAACAAGAAGATCGGTTCAGTTATCTTGTTATAATTTGGCCTTTGCTATTTTCTCAATACTAGATTTTGAAATTATTACTTTTAAGGTTTAGACGCGTGTATCATTTACATAATGTTTGTAGTCATGACTGTAGTTATTTCTTAATTGGACAATTTAAAAATCGTTCGATTCGTTATTTGCAAAAGAAACATTTTTACAAAACAATAACAGTGCTTTAATTTACAAGATAATTATGTCGCACAATTCAAAGTAACCTCTTTCAGAGTCACTTAGTATTTGTTTCTCTTGTTTGTAATGGATTTCTCTTAAATATATAAAATTAGCTGTCTTTTGACTTTAATGAATGTTTGTTCGTCACACCGAATTTCTTAATTATAGATTTAGTAACTCAACGTAAAACAAATGCCAGTACGACGTTGAATCCTGTGTTCTTTAAAGAGAATATTAATATTTCGCCAAAATTTTGATTATTAGTTACTGCAACATCTCTTGGATATTATTTGTACAAGTGTGGACAATCAAATCAACAAAGCTCACACACAAATAATGTAAAAACAATTATAAATAAATCTGGAAACAAATGCAACTTTTTAAATGCCACAAACAGTCGCATCTCTGTCCCCTTGCAGAGATATTGATCGATTGTACTGAAACTCTCAATTTAAGCACGAAAGTGTTTCGAAAATCTTAAAAAATGGCGTTCACTAAAATGAAGTCGAAGTTGGTCGTAGCCAACATCCTCACGTGACATCTAATGATTAGGTCAAATGCTGCACACGATACAATTATTCTTTTTTTTTAAAGATGCCTCAGCAAATACACAATGACATGTCTTTTGGTTGCTCATAATCTTTGCATTTCTTTTTTAATTACAGAACGATACGATGCGCATTTTATACATGTACAGTGAACACGATCCGCCACACGGGTCTGTCAAACTTGGCAAATTGCCAGATCCAGTTTCGTCGTATCGACCATACCGACCGATGTTGTTAACGCAACGGCCCTACAGTCAGTATAGTCATCTGGACCATGTGCGAATCTTAGAATTGCGCAACGAAGACGTGGAACTGCCTGGAGCTGACGACACACTGATTTGGTGCAAGATGTTCAAGTTGGATGATATGAAGCATAAACACCATCTAATTAGGGTAAGCATCCAATGTGCCGTGCGATTCATTTCACAAGATTCCCACTATGAAATTTGCGTTTTCAATTACGCCGAAATCCTGCTGAGCCATTTGCTCATCAACGCTAATGCTGTGTCATAATTTCTCCGTTAGCGTTGCTATTTCGAGAATTTCATACGTTTTTCTTTGTTTCTCATTTCTATTTGCGATGGACACCAGTATGAACCGATTTACGACTCACCGTCCAGCGTGCATTACTTGCAGCACATAACACTCAGAGAATGCCATGGCATGCATCAGGAACTGGAGGAGATGGCACGCGAGCAGGGCAGACAATGCATGGGTGCTCGTGATATTCCATTAACATGCAATGCCATTGTTGCGTCATGGTCACGCGGATCTAATGTAAGTACACGTTTATGTTTCCATCATCATCACCATCATCATCATTATCTACGCGGAGAAATAATTCATTGAAAAATATTTGATTTTATGGAATTCACTAATACATTTGCACCACCACCTCCCCCACGTTCCACTTCCACGACGAAATTGCTTCCAGTGACTGTGTCCGTTGTCCGCGTGTATGCTGGGGCTTGCACGCTCATTCTGTTTTGTGAAATCACCATGACAAATGACTATCACGGTACAGACCGACAAATGCTTGCTGTCGGTTTTCTATTTTTGTTGTTAAGTCTCTGGATTTCTTGTATGGATTGCATGAAATAGAACGGTAAATGGCAGACGCAACGGAGATTGCAATGACATTTTTGCTAGTGCATCTTGTGGCAATTATGGTGAATATGACTATGTAGTGCAACGCATACGCACAGTCTGCATCCAATGAAATACCAGCAAATTATTCAGACCCAATTCAATTGCAACCAGAAAAATAAGACAGAAATTAATAAAATACACGTATATGTTAAAAATGGTTTAAATTTTGACAAGCGCCGGTAAAAAAGTACTGGAACTGGACTTGATTCCCGGAAAATGAAAAAGGAAAATAATTTATAAAATGTACTCTTCGTGTGTATCAGGGAGTGCAAATCTAGTCAAATTCTAGGGAATTTTAGCATTCAAAAATCGAGTAGATCAATGCGAGTACTCATTATTAATGGTAATAAAAACTTAAATGAAAAAAACATAAACTTTTTCGTCATATGGCGCTTCCAGAATTAATGCTGGTTTTTTGTGAGAAAAGCGGATTCGCTTGTTATAACCCAAAAACTAAAATTAATTACAGCAGTGATTGAAATC
The DNA here is from genome assembly GCA_958296145.1 of Hydrotaea cyrtoneurina. NCBI lineage: Eukaryota > Metazoa > Arthropoda > Insecta > Diptera > Muscidae > Hydrotaea > Hydrotaea cyrtoneurina. The sequence goes on from OY282515.1 coordinate 61,515,092, forward strand.
ATATATAATATATGTATAACGAATAGCTGGCTAAAAAATACTCACAGGAAGGGTGTTGCCTTAGTAATTGCGATTGAAATTAAGATACAATTAAATTTGTCGGTTAGTTGAGACACAAAAAACTGAAATCAATCACTTGCTAATTTAACTAAATAATACAGCAAATTGATTTTGAACAAAATCACGAATAATATACATTTACGCGCTAGTGTGTTTATCTGAATCTCATGTATTTTGAGGTTTCCTAGATACTATCAGAACTGTAATTGATTTGATTAGATGTGTAGGTGTATGAAAAAATTGCTAAATTTTTGTGAGTCGAGTTGATTAATCGATAAATGGACAAAATATGTATTCCTCCACCCTGTTGATGTTGATCAAATAACAATGGGCAACAATTTGAGAAAAATGGTTGTTCACTGGAACTTTTTCAAAGTTGCCCTCGATTCTCAAGATAATTTATTTTAAGTATATATATATTTTTTTTTGATTAATCTGAGGAATATTCCTGTTTACTAAAGAAAAATAGGGAAATTCAATTATAATTTTGAAAGCTATACTTATACGTGCACAAGCTTTTGATGTCAATGACATGTTAAAATGTTTAGTAACAACATAATTGTTCAGAATTGAACAACGATATCCTGCCCAGGCTTTTATCAATTACAGTATACAGTCCACGATAGAAAAAAACTATGAGAATAAGGAATTGCCGGCGGAATGTTCAAAGATGAACTCAGTTTCTGTGGTGTGTTTGGATTGTGTTGTTGGTGATCAAGCAAGACCAAACAGGCACACATCGATAAGGAGAAAAGGGCATGTGGTAGCTAGCAGCAGCGGCCTCCGAATGACCCCAAAGGGTCATCGATAACAACAACGGCGAGCAAATGCACACACGAATAAAATGCCACCTCAATAAAGTCCTCCATTTTACCACCCCTTCTCACCACAATTCAAAATAAAATATCTTGAATTGTTTTAATTGTGTAAAAACAATAATTCTGCAAAATTTTAATAGTTTAATAGTCTCAACAATGCCCAGTCTATTCAGATGAGAGGCTGTAAAATGTCAATATCCTGGTAGAGCAATAAAGACCGACAGTAATTGGGATACTTGCCTTAAGTTAAGCTGCGTTTAACTCGATTTTGTTTTAAAAGTAATACGCAAATTTGAATAAATGTCCTTATTCCTCATATAAAACATTTTGTAAGAGAACGAACAACCAGTATATGTACCTATGTATATTTACATATGACGGCATCGATGAGCATGAAGACATTTACCTCACTCGGGCACATATTTTGTAACGGAAGAGTATTTGGTGATATTTACTTTTTGCACATTTTCTATTTGCAGAGCTTTACATTCCCAGACGAAGCTGGTTATCCGATGGAGTCTCGCCAGGCTAAATATTATCTAATGGAGACACATTACAATAATTTACAGCCTGATTTAACACAATTACCAACTCGACAAATGGCAGACAATTCCGGCTTAAAAATCTATTTCACTCACATATTACGTCCGTACGATGCCGGAGTGCTTTCGATAGGTAAGCCATTTTCCATTAGATAATGAATTTGCCTAAAGGCAAAACAAACATACAATCCAAGTAGCAAAATAGGAATTGTGGTCGGAACGGACTAAAAAGTCAATTAATTAAATGATTAATTTTGCACATGTATCGTAATACAGGAGCATACAAGTGTAGACAAATCTCTACAGATTTCATTTTGGTAGAGCAACGATGTTGTTTTAATTTCATCCCAAAATATAACACCACATTTAGGGTGAGACGTTAAATGCAAACAGTATGAAATTTGCACATTATTTGTTTTATGCTGTAGAGAAATATCGACATGAGGCTTTTCATAATTATTAGCAGACTTTTGCAAAATAACCTTCTGAAAATATTTTTCCACAATCCAAATAAATTGCACTGTGCGACAGTAAAAAAGTCAAAAAGTCTGGAAAGTCAAACTGTCCGACGGGTATATGTCGGTTGGTGTGTCCCAAATATCCAGCAAACAACTTGTGTTCTTAGTTTCCGAACTATACAACATGTGCAATTTTTTAAATAGCACTTCTACAAAGGAGTAAAATGGATCGCTTGTAAGTGGCAACGTAAATCAAGATTATCGGGAGGTTTAGGAAATTTCAAAAATAGATTCTACAAGAAAAATAGGGATACCTGAACAATGACCCCAATGAAAAAGGGGCCACCGCCCAGCTGTTAAGTGTGTAGTTGATCCCCAATCCAAAGTGAAAAATACCTCAAAACAATTATAAAAATGAAATAAGGCAACAAATTACAAATAAGGCCCCAAAAACCAATAAGCAAAATCGCACCAAATTAGAATAGAAAATTACTCTAACTGACCCACATAATCTGGCCAGCGCACTCATAACATAAATCCCATTTCAGTCACGGATCGTTACGAGTTTCGATTTGCACGATATTGTAACTAATTCTAAATAAAATCCACCCAAAAACTCCGCCATTGAAAAGCGAGCTTTCCGATTTTGATGAGAATTGGCACTCCATATTCTACATTGTGTCTCAATGTAGCTTGGTTAAAATCTTACAGCATTTTAAAGTTGTCCTAGACGAGCGAAAACAAAGCTGCATTAGAGGTCACACATATTATAAAGGTCTTTCTTTTTTTATTGACTAAAACTGTGTTTGCGATAGGAAGGAAGGGTATTGGATGGGGGAAAGAGGGTGTAGTGTTTGTTGACGATGGCCTTGAATTTGATAATGTCATAGCAGGCAGGAAAAACACTTACAGGAAGATTATTCCACAAACGAACAGTCCGGCTGAAGAACGAATTTTCCCTACAGTGCGTCGTCCGATCAACCGGCCATTTGACAATGAACGGATGAGAGTCCCTGGAAAGCCGCATATTCCCGCTAAATGTTCTAACATCAGGGACCAGACGACGGATATCTTGTCAACAGATACCATTAACATATTTATAGAATAATGTAAAGATATTGCACGTCCTTATACAACATAACCCTTTTAAAAAAAATAAATGTTTTTGCTGGACAGCTGTTGATAACCAGCTATGTGACAGACGAAGGTATGTAAAACCGGGTTTCTAACCGGTTATCAAGGTTTTGGGGGTGTTTGGGAAATTTCACAGACCAATTGTTATTGTACTCGAGAGGACCTACAAGAAAAATAGTATGAATCCCTGAAATTGTTTACTGTTGCACAGTGTAATAAAAAATTATAAAAAATAAAATGGTTATATCTTTTGAACTAATGGCGAATCCACTGTAAAATTTTACTACTAGGTAACAATTTTTTCAACTTAAATTCGGCTAAGTACTCGAGCTAAGTTTTGTACTCGAAAAATTACTAACATTGAGAGGTGAAACCCCTGCTAAAAAATTGAATGAGAGAGGTGTAGTGAGGTTTGCGTTCGTGGTTTCCAGAACGACAACTCGCCTGATACTGTATTTTTTATTTACATGAGCGATACTGTATTTTTTATTTACATGAGCGATCATCGGTGCCACGCCTTTTGCTCAACCAGGACCCTTAATAGTCAAACACATTTTCAAAAATGGAAAACAAAATAGTACTATAATTGTCATCTTTCTAGGTAGGGCTATGTTTCTTAGCTCTTTGCTTTGCCAAAGCATCATAGATATCGATAGATATGCCCCCATGCGTTTTCGTATTGGGAAGCCCTAGGCGGTAAAGATCACACTGGCATATCTAATAATATTAAAACATTTGAGAGATGAAAAATCTGTCAGATTTTTCTCAGGTTTCCAGAATTGGCCCAACAAGGTGTCGCCACAAAGTTGTTAAAGTGAAAATACTTTATGATAGATTCACTTTCCGATCAATAAAAGAGTCTGATTTTCATCATATTAGAGATCTAGTCTTGTTGTAATTATAAAATTAGTTAAAATTGTGTAATTCTAGTCGGACTATTTACAAAGTTTATTTTGTGAATTTTCCTTTAATGGAATTAAACCACAGCATATTTAAGTAGCGTAGTCTGATACAACTTAAACTCGTTGCCATTGTAGAAAATATGAAAACGAAATTCTTACATCAACAAAATAAAATTGAATTAAAAAAAAAATGTTGTCAGATTTAAATCTGTGTAGTATTAGATTAATAACTATTTGTACTTGTTAATTGAGATTGTGTGGATGTACAAGTGCCATTAAGTATAACATTAACGAATAACAATCCTTTACTGTGATTTTTTATTTACACTACTACTGCCACATCCGAACCAGGCATGGATCCAAACTGGAGACACATAATACCTCCAGGACAAAACCAGGTCATATCAGAGGGACAGTGCATAGAGGATTGCACCGCATATGCATTCCCGCCGGAGGGCATTCGTATATTTGCGGTAATGATGCGCACCCACCTAATTGGGAAGGAAGTCAAACTTCGTCAGGTACGTATTCTTACACAGACTAAACATCACATAAAACATACAGTGGCGTCAAAAATAATAGTACAAATATATAGTAAATTGCTGTTGTAGTTTGATCTGATAATTTGTTTGTTTCTCAGACTCTTCGAGTTTTCTGAAGATATTTATTCGAAATTGAAAAATAATAATTTAACAGTGGGTAAAATGGGTTATTTCTAAGAGACATCATGAAAAACAAGTGATCAATTCGTCTACAGGTAAAAACTTTTTTAATTTCGTCCATACCGAATACAGGATGCACTTCACCATGTAATGAGTTCCAAAGTTGTATTGCTTGGTGTTAATTAATATGGATGGGTCTATTTTAGGACTGTTTATTTGTACTCGCTAGTAGGGAACACTACCTATGAATAGTACCGGTCATTCCGAAATACTGTGAACTTTTCAATGGTTTCGCTTAATTGCCGTCATGTTTTCTGGCAGAATGTGAGTTCTTATTGTCTGAACTCCATTTTCATTATATATTGGAATTCACGTGTATTTTCTATTAATACAATTACGAAGGAACAATTTGTTACAGGAACAAAATCGTCATGTGTTTCCAGAACAACAACTATTTTTTGACGCTCACTGTAGCCGTAGATACGACTTGTATGTGTGACAGCTTTGAATACGACATTTGTATAGGTGTGTACATATCAACAATGCCGGTTTATAATTCCAACCGATTGTCAGTTGTGCAGCATAGGGAACAATGCACACTGAAAGTTTCAGCGTGAGGGTTTGTTCGGGAAAAGGCAAACAAACAATGAATTGTAAATATGTGTCTGTACACACATACATACATATGCCGTACATACAGACAGACTCATTGAATATTCAGAGTTGGAAAACAGTTCTAATAAGTAGACCTAAATATTATAGATTCGCCAAACTGAGGAATTACCGCCAATCGCACACGACAGCAATATAGACGTCGCCTATCAGGACTTCCGACGACTGTCGACACCCGTCCAAGCCATGCCAGGCGACAGACTTGTAGCTGAATGCATTTATGATAGTTCGTCACGTAAAGCAATAACCTTAGGTAAGTACCACCTGCATACATTCATAGCCCCCTCCCGAATTGGAGTGTATGTGTGTGCGTGTATTGCAAGCAAATTCAAATCAAGTACTAAAGCTTCAACTGAATGACAGTAAAGTCTGTTGACAGTGTGGCGCTGTTGAGGAAAAATCAACTCCCACCGTGAGCATTTGCATAGCGGTCTTCACCGGCAGACAGACGACAGAAAGGATGGATGAGTGCTGGTGTGCACGAAGGATTCAAACATTTCAATCAATGATGTTGTACGTTCTGCTTGCCATTGCATTCATATATTCATTCGTTCATTTATTTCCACTGCTGCATAAAGCTCATTTTCAGTATGTACGTATGTATGTGTTTGTGGCTGTGTGTGTATGTTAACTGGTTTTCATTATAGTAACCTGGAAATTGCTGTGTATATTATGTCTCTCTCACTCTCTCGATCTCTCTCTATTTTTCCTCATTTCGCCACTGTTTGATTTATCCCCTTTGTCTGACTTCATTTCGTGTTGTAGGTGGTCTGACGATGAAGGAGGAAAGCTGCATTGTATTAACTCTCTACTATCCACGGCAGAATAAGTTAACCACCTGTCACTCCCTTCCGAGTCTGCCGACAGTCCTCCACTCGCTGGGCATCGAGCAGCTGGCAACGTAAGTATGAACGTCTAGCTTTCTTTTGTTTCGCGAATAAAAAAACGAAAAACCAAACACAGAAAATGTAACTGAAAGTAACAACAAAAACATAATAAGAAAAATGAGGATAATGGGTAAAATGTCGCTGTGTTTTCATTGCACAAGGAAAAATAGCTGTAATGAAAGTGTACATAGGGAAAATAAGTCCGACTTATACACATACAATCTCAAATATATGAAATGAAATTAAAGGCAAATAAGCGGCAACTTTATGGCTGATTCAAGCATTTTCCGCAAGATGTAGAATGCTGCGCACTCAAGAATAATATTGAGCTCAAGATGCTGCACTCTGTTCGTAGTGTTGTAGTGTATACTTTTTCACAGGAATTGGGACAAAACATCGCAACACACAACGACAGTCTGTTGATCAGACTATGCATTCATTATTCAGTAATGATGGGTACACTCGTAGTAGGAAATCAGATATCCAATTGGAACAAGAAGCCGACACCGGGCCTCCCTTGGCCCGTTTTTGCTGTCTTGCTTCTGGCAAAATGTGAGATTGACCACTCCTGCATTACCATATTCATCATATGGGTCTATAATTCGAAACTCTCAGATGGATTCTTCTAGAAAGATAAGTATATATAGAAAGAAGAAAAAGTACAACGGCATGTCAGAACTACTGCTGCATGAATGTCGTCATTTCTCTCCATTTGACAACAGCAAAAAACATGATTGTAATCAGGCGTAAACATACTCTTAACATAATATGATCATAACAAAAACCAAACAACTACATTGAAAGAATTCATATCTGGTTGACTGGAGGATGATCTTACCTCATGTATTTTTACTAATTTTACTTTCACTAAAGTAGTACTCTCACCAGTTAGAAGAACACGCTCGACTTTAAATATACAGAGCAAGCAGAGCCACTAGATCATTCGGTTTATCGATATGTTAACAAACATCCTGCTCAGGCCTTATCTCAAATAGTTTATTAATACCTCCGAGTTTATGGGAGTTCTGTTGCCAGAACAGCAAAAATAAAAGAGACTTTATTTATTTTATATAAATATTATATATTTATTATATAAACTGCCAAGCAGTAAACATCGGGTCGACCGACGAAAAGTCGATTAATCGACTTTTTCCACAGAAAAAATAGTGAAAAATTAAGTCGACTTTTGATTACGAAAAACTCGACTTTTTGTTGTCGACTTTTTAGTTTAAATGAAAATATTGAAAAATGTTCGATACAAATGCATTAACATAAATATGCTACTACACACTAATTTTATTGCTTCCCTGCTTGAGAACATTTCGGTCAACACCGAATTTTACGCCGCCACCATTGCCATTGGCTCAAATCGGCGGAAATTTAGCCACCTTTGACTGTTTTGAATTTCAAAAGGGAATTAAATACTTTGCCTAATAATAAAGTAACTATATTAATAATTAGTAACAACCTTCAACGCAGAACTCACCTCAATATCGAATTTAAAATTCAGTACCTAAAGTGCATCTACAATTCTTTTTTAGAAAGTATTTATCAAAATTCTGGACTGAATTTCATTACATCATTAAATAAAAAATCTGTACTTTTATGTAACTAAACATCGAAAATATACTGGTTTCTTCGATCAATTGAACTGGATATCGAGCCGTAAGCGCCAAAAAGAAAATTTTACAGGAGAGGGGTTTGTCAAACAAAAAGTCGTGTAGCGCTTACAATAGAATTTAATTTGATATATATTATAAAATGTACCTTTTTAATACTTTGCATTAAGAGCATTGGACAATTTTTTTTTCGCGGTAGGACTCTTTGTTTTCGAGAAAATTATTGAATTGGTTTCATTTTAACTTTTTTGTTGAGTTTTAAATTTATTTTGTCCATTAATACATAGCAATTATTTTGTTTTTATTTTCAAATAAAAAGTCGAAAAGACGACTTTAATCGACTTGTAAATCCAAAACAGGCGAAAAATCGACTGTTTAAATTTATGGAAAAATCGAAAAGGTCAAAAAGTCGACCTTTGCTTGTAACTTACGTCCACCTATGAAATCGTATGATAAACTTTAACAAAATGGTAAACTTATAGAAAAATTATTTCGCAAATTATTCTTTTTATACCAACTCATTATTTGATACGACCCAAAAAGTGTAATACAAATCACTTTAGACCAAATTCGATTTATGACATCTTAAGTCCGGCTGGTACTCCCGATAACTTTCGAAAGAGTTAAAACAATTGTTCTGAAAATTGGTATGGGTTAGTATTTTCACAAAACTACTTTTGAGATTGCATAAGGGCAATACGCCCAGCGTGATCTAGCCGTTTTGGAGAAATAATTGGAAATCTGGTAATAATATTAATATGCCCAACGCAATTTTTAGGTATCTCCCATACAATTATATGGTCTCCACCTGGTTGTATTGTACGACCTGTCGGTCCAAACCCGGTTGAAGGAGGAGGGTTAGAGCGTAGGTCTTGCAAGCCACCTTCGTAAAACCCTTGAATTACAATGACAAGAAAAAAAGGGCCCCGGTAGGCGAGTTGGTAGCGTGCTTGCCTATCAGCGTGGGGGTTGTGGGTTCGATTCCCACCAGAGGCTTTGGTCTGTCGCTGCAAAAATCTAAAACATATGGTCTTTGTCACCCGGTTTACCCTTGGACCCAAAATTAGAATATAAATTTACTTTGTATAGTAATTAATAATAAATAAATAAAAAAAAAAAAAATGACAAGAAAAATAAATGATAAAAAACGGACTTTCACTAATGTTGACGACCACCGCAAAGGTTTAAAGGACCACGATTTACGGATATGCACTTGGAATGTAAGAACACTCCAAAGACCACCTGGCTCTATCCAACTGGCTGATGTCCTCGAAAAATACAAGGCAGATATCAGGAAATACGATGGAAGTAACACGGCGTGACGAAAATGAAAGATTGCGACATTTTTTACAGCTGCCATGAAAGCAAGCACCAATTCGGATGTGGATTTGTCGTGAATAAGCGAATATGACACCTTGTCGCTGGTTTCACGCCATTAGATGAAAGGCTGGCCACAAACCGCAACAAGGACAACTTTTTTACATTAGCTTAATTTGTGCTCTCGCCCCGACGGAGGAAAAAGTCGATGAGACTAAAGACTCCTTCTAAAGGGTGTTTTTTATTGAGGTATAGAACTTCGAATTGAAATAAAACACAAGAAAATCGTTTTAATGTCCATCAATTTGGCTTTATTGGAAGGATAATTTTATGCCATTAATGTTTAAATATGATTTCGGGCATGTGGCCGCCGCGGCTGGCTTGAATAAAGCCAATTCTACAGGTCCAATTTTCAAACACTTGTTGGAACCACAACTCATCCACATTCATGCCATCCAATTCGGGAACAAAATAGTCGGTTATCATGGCTCTATACCGGTCTCCATTAACGGTAACTGACTCTCCATCATTATTTCGGAAGAAGTATGGCCCAATGACTCCACCAGCCCATAGAGCACACCAAACAGTCAGGTTTTGTGGATGTAATGGCATAAAATGGACGGAGCTTGCGGTGAACTTCGCGAACTGAACCATTACTTTCGAAATAAATTTGCACGATTTGCAAGCGTTGTTCTTTTGTCAACCTGTTCATGATGAAATGGCAAACCAAACTAAATATTAATCACTTGACAGCTGACAAAATGGCCGCCAGTTAAAAAAGTGATGCCAACTTAAAGTTCTATACCCCAATAAAAAAACACCCTATAGAAAAGACTGAATTCTTAATTTAATTTTAGTTTTCTCCTAAAAACGATTATTCAATTCCATTAGAGTTACAACAATTGAAGTACATTTTGATTAATTTTGGAAATTTTTGGTAGACAAAAAATAGTTGTAGTTGCAACGCTGTTCACAAGCTACCGCGTAAGTCGTAAAATCAAATTTTCAGGAGAACCAAAATACATAATTTTCAGCATTTTTGGAGCTATTCAATTTTTTTTGTTAATGAACATGTAGAACACAGCCACACAAACAAAATATCTGATTTTTGGGTTACAATTTTTTAGTATAGAATGTTAGTGATATATTAAAAAACAGATGGTGCAAATAGTGTAGGCAAAATAACAGCGTATCTCCACTTAAGATGTTTTTTGTGAAAATAAATATTGTCATTGAGAACACACATGATGACTTATGTTGTTTTTCTCATCAAAAAAGAAGCAAACAATTCATTTCAATATCGTACGAAAAAAACATTGTGGACAATTAACGTAGAAAAACCCGGGAAGAAGCTTTCATTGTGGTGCTGGACATTTTGTTACTTGGAGACATACATTCCGTTATTTTGCCAAAAAGAGATATGAAACTCTTTTACAACCGTTCTAATGAACAATCAATTCGATTGCTAATTTTCATCTTCAGTAAGACAATGGACAGCCTCAGCACAAGTTACTGTAAACTCCATTCGTGCACTTTACAAAGAAAATTATGTTAAATTCATATACGCCATTCTGATAAATGGAATATCTGACACAAAAGATGATAAACCATGCAAATATCACTGAAGCGTAGAAGTCTTGCCACATATCCAAGAATAGATGAATCTAAATACAAAAGTCTGCAAACAAAAACATGTATTCTACGATAATCTTAACCACGAATTTTGTTTCTGTTTTCTTAAATAATTACTGTTTATTTTTTTGTTTCTCCCAAGTATTATAAACACAAACGGTTATGTGTATGAAACAATAAATATTCCAGGGACCGTAAATAACAGTTATCCAGAAAATTTTAACTCAAAAACTCTTCATGTTAGAGTCAACGGAGACCTATACTGTCATATACCAATAGATTCATCTCGGAAAGCTCTTTCAGAATCTATGGTGATATTAAAAAAACGCTCCCAATTCCAAAGTTAAGGGTTTTTTTTCAACGTAAAAATAAAAGGTCGGATGAAACTCTTGAAAAGGGAGTTTTATATATCCGTCATAAATAAAACTCTTTTTAGGAGTTTTATTTTTTCCTTCAGAAAATAAAACTCTTTTTAGGAGTTTTATTTTTTCCTACAGAAAATAAAACTCATTTTTCAAAGTTCGCCGCTGATCTGATCATTACAATTTGTATAGCAGTGTAATCAATTGTCGTTGGTGACCAACTATATACATACATGCATACATACATACATATATATGTATATATACAGGGTGTTCCAAAAACTTTCCGAAAAAATTAAACGCGCGATAGCTTGGATCAATATGAATATTTTTTGTTCTAGCACCACTGTGAATCGAAATATTTTTCGGAAAGGTTTTGGAACACCCTGTATATATACATATATACATATGTATGTATGTATGCATGTATGTATATAATTGGTCACCAACGACAATTGATTACACTGCTATACAAATTGTAATGATCAGATCAGCGGCGAACTTTGAAAAATAAGTTTTATTTTCTGTAGGAAAAAATAAAACTCCTAAAAAGAGTTTTATTTTCTGAAGGAAAAAATAAAACTCCTAAAAAGAGTTTTATTTATGACGGATAAATAAAACTCTCTTTTTAAGAGTTTCATCCGACCTTTTATTTTACGTTGAAAAATAACTGTTTTCCATGAGTTTTTTTTTTAAGTCACAAAATAACTATTAAAAAATAACTTTTTCGATAGCACTTATAACCGTTACGGTCCCTGAAATATCCTGATTTGAAATGCTCTAACAATATCGGTTACGTGTTGTTAACCTTAATAACTTCGCAGTGGCTATTAAAAAAACTCCGAAAGAACCAAATAACACAGTTTTATAGTGTTCAGTTCGCACAACTATAACGTTTCTCGACCGTGTTATCTCTCGAAGAGGTGATCACAATTGGCCACCGAGATCTTGTGATTTAACACCTTGCGACTACTTTTTTGGAGCCACGTGAAACATTAGGTCTACACCAACAGCCCAGCGTCTATTCAAGTCTATTTCGACTGATGTTGTTTTTCATTATTAACCTCTTTATTGGGAAATAAATACATTTATCTCAATAAATGTAAATTTTTTTTGAAAATAATAATTTATATAAATAGCACAAATTAAGTGAAACATATCGACATAGTTTCTTTGTTAGAGCATATTCAACATATACTATAGACATTTCTTCGGAGGTGACAAACAGATAAATAAGTATTTAATAAATTGTCTACACTTATGTATGAACACACATTCATATTCTCCACCTCGATCTCTATTCTTTGCAGTGATTCGAATCCAGTTCTTATAGCAGCACCCCCGGAATTGGCCGGTATGACATTGGAGACCAGACTCTTGTCATACGATTGGCAAAATCAGTTCAACGAATTCCAGGATGCCACCAGGAGAGGGTCATTTAAGCCTCTATGTTGGGGAGCTCGGAATCGTGTGGTGCCGGTGAGTATTTCAAAAACAATCAAACATTGCTAAACTATTAATGCAACAAAAACTTGCTTAGTCCAAAATTTCACTACTATTTGAATGTGGTCATACAATTTGACGTGAGATTTATGCTTGGACTTGTCATAACCGAAGGTTTTTTTTTTGATTTCTGGGAAAAAAAATTGATATAATTTTATCGAATTCCCTTTCTTCTGATGGTTTTTATACTACACCGATCGAATTCCGACCGGAGGACTGAACACAGGTTGTACTGTCACTCATTAACGATATTTATTATTCGTGAAGAGCCGCCAGTTGGCAGCCTACAGACTCTCCATTTTTTTCATTCCACATTCATCAGTTTCGGGAACAAGAAACAGTTACAGCGATGAATTTTCGTGGCACATAATCTAGAAGGTCACAATTCTGGTATTTTATGGATGAAAATCTCTTAAATACTCCATTAATTTTGTTTATTCACCTTTTGTTGAATTAGAAGAAATTCCGAGTGACCAACATTGATATGATTTCTAAATTTTTGGCTCATTTGTGTTGCACCACTTTGCAGGAATGTTTGCATGTCATATGCTGTGATGATTTTTAGAAATATGAAATATGTGTGAGATATCAGATAAACCGCTTTTTGTATATATATTGCATTAAGAGCACTGCAGGTGTTATGGCCTTGTTCTCAAGTGTTAATATCAGTTTTTTTACACAAATGATTTGCTCAGTTAAATAGGCAAACAGACTGGATGGGCGAATATTGTTCCTTTATTTGAGAGGAAATTTCTAGATCATTAATAAAAAACATGTCGTCCACTAAATAATGCAATAACACAATGTTGACACAATGTATGTATTTCCTTACACATGAATTTCCTTCAGTAAAAACTTAAAAACATATGAATACTTCTACTGAGGTCGATAAACTTTTCGCAATTTTCTTACGATGTTTAAGAATTTGTCAGGATGTATGCGTCAGTTCTGCGAACACCCAGTCCTCGAAAGATTTATCCACACCTGATAGTAGTCAGAGTACATCTGCATGAGTCTTAGGCGCTGAGTCTCTATCTATGGTTTTGTGTTATATCGCAAAAAGTTGTACAACTAAAACATCACCACGAAACCCACATGCAAGCCAGCACTCTGGCTAGCTACCTACGTTACTATTAGCGGCATACTGGCAAGGGATGTAACGATTGTGTTGTTCGCAACTGCGACTACAAACAAATCATTTTGTAAATGAAAAAGCAAAAGCTAAAAACATTCAAGTGTATTTCGTGAATGTTTACGAATAAAGCGAACAGTTCGCATTCGTTCATGCGAACATTCGATACAACCCCAACGCAGACAGACACACCTGCGAGCTATAAATGTCTACTCGTACAGCAATTTGCCAAGCAGCGAATAAAACTAGAATCTTCATGAAAATTAATTACTTACATGTATTACAATATTTTTTTTTTATTTTGTTTTGTTTGTGTTATTATCCACTTTAAAGCACTACTCTAGCAGATGAGATACAATCACGACAGACTTGTATACATACGTACATATGTACATATACAGATTATGCTGGAGAGAATCACCTGAAAAGACAGTATAAATATACATAGACAGACTTCAAGTTACGTATCCACCGAAAATAATGTACAACTCTAAATTTTACAAAACTTATAAAATGAATATATTTCAGCTAACTTTCTTTTAATAAATGTATAAAATATACAATATTCTAAAATATTGTAAAATGATATATACAATCCCACCTGTAGGATGATGGTATAATAATAAAAGTCCTTTCAAGAAACGAACTTAGAATGTTCTTATAAGTATTTCTTATCTAAACTCATTGATTTTTTCATTTCTGTGTATAGTTTCAATTAATGAAATATTCTTATTCTTAAATACATATTTGACATTTATAATATTTGGGGTATTTATTGTGATTAGTTTTATAAGACGACTGCGATTCAATTCATAAAATCGACCAACGTATATGGGATTTGGTCACTCCTTAAGGGTTAAAACGTTTAAATTTGACGATCTTCCTCATTTCACATCACTAACAATTAATGGTGTACACAACTTTCCAACTCTTTCCACCTCCATTTGCAGTGCTGTGAGTGTTTTTTCCCCATTTTTTTTTTTGTTAATTTCGACGTGTCACTTTTTCGTGTGACACACTTCGTTCCATAAAAAAAAAGGATGCACGGATACAACGCAAAGATGTTTCACAAATAGCCGTCATTTCTTTGTGACATTCCTCTATTTACGATACGGTTTCCTTCTGGCGCAAGTGATAAAAATGTCAGAGTCATTCACCGTCCCTTTGTTGCAGTCAATATGACCGATGCATGTGCTAATAATTCTCAACTCAAGCTTATCGTTTAGAGGTGGCCAAGGATGCCATGGACGTAGAGAACGAAACAACGAAAAAACTATATTCTATCCATTTAATTTAACATTAAATTTGTGTTCATTTTGCTCTTTCTTTTCCACTTCTCCTACGAACAGAGTACGGAATACCTGGAGGGATTCAACATTAACGTCACGAAAACCTACAGAAAGCAGAAACACTGCAAACACAAGAGACTGTTTGTGACGGAAGAAACAGTGCCTGACATCAATTTCCCTGTTCTCCATGAAGTCGACAACAACAACATCATCGAAGGTGCTGCTCGGAGCAGTCGTAGCTCTGCCACAGATGGATTATGTACAGCTCGAGGATATATCCGAACGATTACAACGGCACTGTCATCTATGACGACACATCTAATGGTGCAGCCAACTTTGTTCAGGTGGCAGCGGTCCTGGTGGCAGTGGCGGTGGTGGTTTCAAACGTCGTAGAAGATTTAAAATGTCACACATTTACCACACAATTGTGTGCTGAAGAACATATGTACGTACGATTCCACAGACGGAGAAAGATGAAAGAAATATTACGGAAATTTATATGCAGATATACACATTTCTTGCGTTGTACTCTTTATCTTAATTTCCGTTCGTGTTTTTTTTTTTTGCTTTTTTTTGTAAATAACAAATTGTAGCCATTAATTTTAGATATGTTCCAAAAAGCAGGAATGAAACTTGTATATTTTTTAAGGGTTTCCTTTCCTTTTTGGTTTTTTTTTTTTTTGATTTCATGTATATCCAGATGGCAACTTTTTTGATGTCTTCTTTTTTTCTTTTGTTCTGCTGTGAATCCAACAGAGACAAATGTACAATATTGTATGTAAGTATTGCTGGTACATGCATACACGAACACGCGAATGTACGTAGATGTATACTTTAGTTTAGAATAGAATGTAGTACAGTTATAGTGTACTCTATGAAATTAGTTAACACCGGTCCAATGTCGTCGTGGTCACTGCCACGCCGTATGGAAGGATGCCGATTGCCGCCACCATTGGACAGTTTACTTCCGCGTACTGCTGAAGCGTAGCACCGAAAGGTTGATATTTGATATAAGAACTGATTTAAAGGTAACTCATTTATATTTGGTTCCTTGTTTTATTATTTCGAAACCAAAAAGTTGTTTAAGAATTCAAGCATAGCTGATCTTAACCGTTAAGTACTTACGCCCCTTTTGGATTGACACTCATACTTTTGTTGTAGTTGTCAAAAAAAAACCCCCAAAACAAAAAATAATAGTAGTAAATAAGAAAAATAAAAACACATGTCTTAGGTGTAGTGATAAAAATGGAAAACAAAAACCAAAATGTAAAAGGCAAAATGCAAAAGAAACCCCATATGAAATGTGATTGTTTTTATACATAATCCACGTGTTTGTAGTTTCAATGTTTGTCCCATTGTAGTGTGAACTTAATTACTCCTAATACATGCATACATACATAAATATGTATTCCTATCTGCAATCTGAAAGTAAACCAACAAAAGGAAATATTCGAGGGCGGTATGATAAATAACGGCTGATGTTTGTGATTGTTAGTGACTTCATCGTTTATTCGGTACCATCCACCAAATGCCAGGTATGGATATGTCAGAGAGATCTTTGGAGTATTCGGCAACGGTGAAACACGAGACTTTGTTGCAGATTGAATATCGAACGGACACTTGGTCCTCAGACCCTTAATGCGACTATTCTACTAGAAATTTAGTAAATGCATCAACATTGCCGATAAATATGAAATCCAGGAAATTTCCTTCGTATATGCGGTCAAGAGTTTCTGAATTTTATTGGAAACCTATTCGCTGAAAAATATGTCCATTTTAACAAATTTCAGCAAACAAATTCGCATCAAAAATATATACAGTAAAAGCTCGATTTTTGCAACCCTCGATTATTGCAACTCCCCGATTAGCGCAACCGCTATTTTTTAATATTACGGTCTTTATAAGTGCAACTTTCGAAGAAAAAGGTCGTGATAAGTGCAACTTTTTTCTGATGCACTGAAATCAGGAACTTTGTTTGGAGGTCACGGTTAAACCAAATGCTCCCTATTCAACATTATTCTCTGTTCGACTCTGTCCACTGTGAACGAGCGTACTATAACTGTTATTTTACCGTTGCCTTCCAGTTATTTTTCATCCCATATTCTTCGATTTCAATATTTAAACTTATATATTTGGGGCTCGGTAAGTGCAACAATCTCAGTTAATGCAACAGGCTTGATTTCCTATCGGTTGCGCAAATCGAGCTCTTACTGTATATATATATATATATTTTCATACCACAAACAATAACTTGTTTGTAGGTGATAAATATCAAATATATATGTATACATTTTTGTCTTACTTTTTATTTTTTTTTCAATTTGTGAATTTCTATATAACAATTCATCTTCTTCTCTCGGTTATTGCATTTAAGATCGTAGATGCAAAAAAAAAATACGAAAACAGCTGCAAATACACACTTATTCGCACTCAAATGATGTAATTTGTTGAATTTAATAAGTTCGTTGTCTGTATTTCCCAAACACGCTATTGCTTATACACAAATATGTAATACTAATAGCAAACGAGTTATATTTACATCCAAATTGGTTTTGTGTAGAAAGAAATAAGCTTTACTTGCATCAAAGTCCAAAAACGCGCTTTACTTGTGTGTTAACATTTAAAAAAGACGTATTTTTCAGCGTGTATTTGCTTCACAGATGTCATTGTTCTGTGAAGACCCACTCCTTGGTCGTGGATGTTACCTGTAGAATTGCAATGTAAGGTTGAATAAAACATCTGAGATTTGTTAGATGGTAGAATGGACTTTCATTCAAAGTTCCAGCACTTTTAATCACTTATGCCTCACTTATCATGTCGTTGTCAAATCAACCTCTGCTTGAAGTGCGCCACACAGTTATATTACCTCCTTATGCAATTGACGAAAAATCGAAAATAATCCTTGTATACAATTCCCCCCCTACTGTGCTCGCGGACTTTATGCAGATGGCAATTTGAAATATTTTAAAGAACAAGAAACGTGAGGTGCCCTCCTCATCTCCTTGGTAAAAGTAAAGCAATGAAATAAAAAACAATCAAAACTATTAGCAACTTTAGTCTTTAATACATAATTTATCCCGGCATACACAGACACAAAAACACTGAGAACAGACACGGAGAAATAAACAAACAAAAAAACCTAAAAACTTTTTACATAAATTCATAGGTACTTGCCACGTTAACGATCTATGATAAATAATGGTTTAAGTGTGGAATTGTTGAAATAGTTAAGATACTTACGCTCGTCCTGCGAGGACAACGCAAACGAAACAAACTCTAAAATGCCAGTTGGAAATGCTTTATATACCTGCAAAATAAACTATTCTCCCTGAAAAGAAATAAAGAAAACGGAAACTTACCTACTACTCATTCCCCTACACTTCTTTCGCATTCTCGACATTTGAGTTGTCCTCTGGCATAGTTAGATGCATAGTGTTGTTGTAGCTTTAAGATTTTTGTTAGGACTTTTCAAGTTTAATTTCACTTACGGATGATGACGATGATGTATGTAAATCTCAGTTGAATGTTTGATTGAAGGCGTTTTAGGAGGAAATAGAGAAAATATTAAAAAAAGGTTATCTATTTACAGAGAACAAAATCTATATTTATAATAATACGAATACAACAACAACAGCATAATTCACAACCACAATCACATACACACACACGTACACATACCAACGCCACTATTCAGAACCTATGGTTACGATTGAATTTCATCAGTTGCAACTGAAAAATACCAAAATAAATAAATGAACATATTTTTATAAAACTATTGATAGAGAAAACAAAACAAAAACCGAAAATGCAAAAAAGACAAGCCCGCAACAAAAAACTAAAAACCAAACAAAACAAAAAAAAAACTACTTTGTAAACTTTGTTATCACACGAATATTGTTGATGGTGTATTTGGCGCGAAGGAACAGAATAGAAAGGAAAATGGACGAAAAATATGTCACAATGCAAAGCATTGAAACGAAACTATGGCGATTGTTGACAGCTGTAAAATTCCAGCAACGATTTTAATTCAGTTTTTCCTTTTCCCCCTGTGTTGAAACTCAATTATGAAATAGAAAAAATTCAAAATAATACATGCAACAAAAGAGCAATGAGCACTGCATGACACATATATTTTTTGTTCAAATTGTTGGCATACCCAACTAACCGAAAAATTTTAAACCATAAAGCCTTCGAAATTCAGAGAACTCTTATTTATATTATTCAAGTTCGATATCCGTTTTTTCTGTCTTTAACAGGAAGAGAAATAATTTAAAAAAAAAAAATTGCGAGCAATATTTGGATGTAACATCGTCTAAATGTACTGTCGTCAGGAGTGGAGTAAATATTTACGACACTAGATGGAGTGAAGTATTTATTGCACCACTTTAAAAAGCCTAAACACTGGAATGTTTCATTCAACACTTCAAATATATGGCTAGCCCAGCGGACATCACCCTGTATCATTATGCCCAGAACATCAAGATTGTCATCGATATCCACACCACCCATAGAGATTGACGACGATGCTGGATTAGTGGAACGTATGAGTGACAACAATCAGCACAGGGTCTTAATTTATCTGTTCATCTGACCCCACTCACAAACCTGAGCCAAATTTCGGTTGAGTAAGTCATTCATCGTTCTTCTTTTGTCCCCGATCTCGAGGGGACTTGACCGATGGCTAAATGAGTTGGAATGATAGATTTTGCTGTCGTCAGCAATAGAGTAAATTGGATCGCAGTCTGACCAAACTGATCTTCACTGAAAACAAGAAATAGAGATGGAGATGGAGAGAGAACAGAACCTTGCTGCACTGCTGCGGTCTACATATCGCACACATTTACCAAAGAGGCACAACTCAAAACTTGCCATTTTCCACTTTACCTATTAAAG
This sequence comes from Hydrotaea cyrtoneurina, assembly GCA_958296145.1. NCBI lineage: Eukaryota > Metazoa > Arthropoda > Insecta > Diptera > Muscidae > Hydrotaea > Hydrotaea cyrtoneurina. Next base: position 61,534,974 of record OY282515.1, read on the forward strand.
AGGTTCATCATACCCACATCTGCTGTACTCCGTTATCAAAAACAGTTATGTCTCTGTTCATGTTGCGTTGGTCACCACGAGCTGAATAACAGTTTTTGGAGTTTTCTAAATATTGTAAACTTTTGAGTTGTGCCTCTTAACTAGAATGTGTGCTATGTAGTCATTGTAAGATATTCCATCTATAAAGGATGTTATCTGTTCTGCTGCATTTTGCTCATACAAGTGCGAATTGTACCCAGTCGTTAATGTACTGGTGGGACAACATGGCTGTCATATTGTAATTCCTTCCCTCATTCAAACTGGTGCTTGGTGTCACACAGTTTTTCCGTCCATCGCAGTCCTTGGATGAGCGTATTGAGTAATTGAACTCAGACTTTAAATTACCCTACGGAAGACATGTAGCCGTCACCAGAGCATGATGTCCGACATATCATTTTGACCGTTTGCCAGTTTTTGAAATTCGCCCTTAGTATGATTGTGATATGTTGTTCAAATCGTGAATACCATTAATTTGCGAGTTGTATTGATTTTGATTTAAACTGGGATTATGCATGTATGGAGAACGATTAATATGGCGGATTAACAAGTCACTCAACATTTAACAGACGATCAGTGGTTGTCAGATTATTGCACGGAAAACTGTGTGGCCTCATTAAATGTGCTGGGTTTCCGAAGTAATTGAGAAATTTATAAAAGGAATTATTATTTAATTTTTCAATGTGTGTCGAGCGGTTTTATGAAATTTGATTTTGTTTTGCCGGTCAACATAACGGCAACACTAAAGCAGGTATAATATAATTTTGAATGGAATTTAAGCATTAATAGAGTTTCTACTATACTATTTTTAAAACTATCTATAGGAAAAGAAAACTAACCATGAAATTGATAAACGGAAAATGAAGTGTTTAATTTACAAATTTAGGTTTTCGAACTACCAAAATACCTACTATTTTAGTAAGTACCTTACATTTTTATAACGAATCCCAAATAAATACTACCAAATGAAAAAATTTAAATGAAAATCAAACAAATCCATAATAGTTATATTCACAGATATATATACATACATATATATTTAAAGTAGTTAAATATATACATCCGTACTAGAATTCAAAAGTAAAATAATAAAATGGAACATGTATATATATGAATATATATATACCTACATACACATATATATATTTATACAGAGAAACAAAATAGCAGAACTAATCAAATAGGCTACTCCCCGGCTAAAGGGGAGACGGTAAATATGATTTGGATTGAAATGGCACAGACATAGCAGTACATGCATATATAAACAACTATGTACATGAACACTTACACACACACACATACACGTATAAAAACAAAAGCAAATATATCAAGCCATTGATTGAAGTTTACTTACGTAAATTTTATGAAAACATAAGCAATAACACAACTGATATCGTTATGTAGTACATACAAACATATACACCATTACATACTAACTACTAAATAGTACATAGCATTAGTTATACCGACACACACACACACACACAAACATACATACCAGCAGGCCAACTTACATACATCAAGTCCAGCCACGTATGCTGCAGGATCATTTGTATATTCAGCGATACATACATGTATAAGAGTGCATTTGTAAATGTACATAACTACTTAGGTACTTACATGCCCACACACACATTCTCAAATAAGCAATATGATGTTAGAAACTAAACAAAGCAAAACCAAAAAAGAAAAAAAAACGTAACAACAACCACAGAAACTAAATACAAGCAAACTTTAAATCAAGTACTTAAATCATAAATACCAAGTAAAATGAATGAAATCATTAACAACTAACTATATACATACATACATACATACATAAGTACATAAAAAAAAGAAGAAAAACAGAAAATCTCTGATAAATACCTACTAGAAAAGAAGTAGCAATAATTAAATTGTCGTTATCCAGCGTTGTAGTCCGAAGTAGAAACGTCATTAGCGAAGCAAACATACACCCTACCCCTCTTTCCAACACAAACACACACTAGCATTTTAATAACAATGATAGTAACCCATAATTAAATATTAGGACACAAATTCTGGATCTGTTACTAGTTAACACTAAAAGTTGGACAATTCCGCCGTTGTTATTGTGGCCGGCTGATGTACTAAAATTTTAAAACCTGGCTTGGTAATTGGAAGCTCTTACCTGTAAGAACTTATTTTTATTGGAGTAAACTTTATTTTTTTTGTAGTGAATTATAGTTAAATACTATTGGATACTTGGGCCGAACAATTGGAATAAGGTGTATTGCAGCGGATAGGTTAGGCTTTCGTAGGCGTGTCACACTGTGGTTAGTGAATTTTGACCATTTGTTTGCTCTTTCTGTACGAATAGGATATGTATCTAATGCTTTAATATTTCAAAGAGGCTCCAAATGTTGAAATATATGGGCCGTGCCATAATCCAATCATGACCTGATCTGATAATTTCCTGCCCCAACACAGTATCCTGTGAACATTTTCATTATTGTCGGAATATAATCGATAAAATGATTTTTATTGTCGTACATCTCAAACTACGTATATAGCTCAACTTGAGCATCAACCCACCAATTTGAATTAAAAACAAGTGGACAAATAGTAAGTTCGGCCGGGCCGAATCTTATATACCCTCCATCATGGATCCTTAAAAAGTCAATAAATGAGAAAACTAACTGAGTTTTTGGGCCGCTCGTGACCCGATAGTCCCAGGAACCCGATAACAAATTTTATCCAAATCATGAAAATAAATGCATATTTGGGTTCGCGAGAAAATTTCGTTGCATTTCGATACCCATATGTCCATGTTTGTCAAGGGACGGTTTTTGGGCCGCTGGTGACCCGATAGTCCCAGAAACCGGATCAAAAAATTTAGGCAAATCATGAAAATAAAGGCATATTTGGGTTCGTGAGTAAATTTCGTTGCACTTCGATACCCATATGCGCATGTTTATCATGGGCCCTTTTTTGGGCCCCAAGGGTCCACGGAACCCATGAGCACGCCCATTTTTGGGATTTTTTTCCCATCTATAAATTATATAAATTTAGAACTTAGATGTAGTGAAAAAAAATATTTGAAAAATTTGATTATGGCCGGAATATATTTAGTCCCGTAAAGGGGAACTTTTTCCCCTTTGGTCCGATATGGCCCATTCTCGAACTTAACCTGCTTATGGGCAAAAAACATCTTCCTACAATTTCAGCTTTTTAGCGTGGGTCGTTCGCACACTATCGTGATTTCAACAATATCGCTAGCGATATTATTTGTAATTTTTCTACTAAAAATTTAGATTGGAATTCTGTTACAATGTCATGTCATCAACGTTGTTATGATCTGAATTGGATGCTATTGACAACGATGATTTGAGGTTTCCAACACAACTATGTCGAAAAAGTGAAGTTGTGCCTCGAAGACTATATGTTGCAAATAACATAAGTTATTCTAAAGGGTCAACTAGTGCTTATTTCGTTGAACGAATTTTTGTTTACAAAAATTTAAGAGGAGGATATTGGCAACATTTGGTTTCAACAGGACGGCGCTACGTGACACACAGCCGAAGCTGCACTCGATGTTTTGCGATCTGTTTTTGATGATCGCATTATTAGCCACAGAGCTGATGTCGTTAGGCTACTGCATGGCAATCCGAGGCAGCCATTTGAATGAAATTATTTTCCATTATTAACCGGAAGGATTGCACTTTCAAATAAAAAAAGAAATTTGAGAAAATATTTTTTTTAGAATTTTCCAAAAAAAAAAGTTTTTTGGCGGACCCTGTATAAGCTTAAGCTGTATGAATAACATGAAATGAAATACGAAATTTATTTGAAAAATATGCTTCTTTCTTATTAGTCATTCTTTAGTATCGCTAATGTCGAATCGTTTAGGAATTAAATGGAATACAAGTTATGAAAGGAAGAGTTTTGTTCGGAAGTTTTGAAAGAAATAACTAACTATAAACTCGACTTAAAAAAAAAAACGGCCACAATTATTAGTTTCTACCAACTGTGTTTTTTTTTTATAGTAAATACATTATTTGTTTTTGAATATGAGCCACCAAGTTCACTTTCGGATTTCGTGCCATCTACACAATTGCCATAATTGTTTACAACTTTTAGTTTTTATGGCATACAGTTCAGAAATTGCGTCCTGCATCAACAAATGAACGTAGTCCTATTCCACATGTAACTACAGTCTCACATCAGTGTCAGTGAAGTCATTTTGAATAAACAAATGAACACACACACGTAACATGTAGCATTAACAAATTTTTTAGATTATAGACGAGTCATTAATGAAACACCCGCCTCCTCACAACAAGAACAAGAACAACAACCAACAAAACCAAAGATTATATATATACATACATACGTACATACATAGATAACTTACATAGTACATAGATACTTACACACCAACAGACAATGTAGATGAGATAGTTTGTCGGTCTCGACTCAATCCCATGTTAAGGCCCTAAGATAATCAATATGCAGTAAATATCCATTCCGACATACCTACATCCTACACCCAATCAGTCAGACCTACATACATACATATATAGATGCTCACTCCTAGACCTAAAACATACATCCATACGCAGCAACAGCAATTAGAAGTTTATGCGATTTTGTTTTCTTTTTTTTTTTTTGTTCCTGTTCAGTTATTTTTCTTTCGTTCAATTTGTACTACAGAGTTGAAGCAGAATCAGAATTATAATCAGAATCAGATAACAAGGACGGTACAAAAAGTACGTTCACAGCCATAATTGCGAGCAACTGAAACGGAAACGGAAATGAAATAACGAAGGAACAAACACGAGAACAAGATTGTCTGTTGCCCTCGCATCACTGATAGAAATGATAAGCAAAAGCCCCAACTCATATTAACATTTGAAGACAATTGCATACTATTAATTATTTCCTCTTGTTTTATAAATTCAAATCTACAAATAAATATTTACATATACAAATACAAAAATACATGCATTGCATTGCTACAAACGTTGTGCTATTTATTAATGGACAAAGTTGATTGTTCTGTCCTGTGCTTTGAAAGGTCGAACAAAGGTAAGTAACTTGATTAGTTATATTTCTATTAAACACCACTTGGTCTTCGTGAATATGTTTATAACATCCAAATGTTTATGCGATGGCACTTTATTCCAGCTGACGCTGAAGGAAGACATGTTAATTTAAACTAATCATAGTCCGGGCCTAACGTCGACTTTTGCTTATTTGTCGCTAAGAATGACGTAGTTTGTATGCTCACTGACCAGGTCGTACTGCTTAATGACTTTTCGAGAAATTTAATATGACTTACACTTTTCGAATTGTAAATTTGAAAAAAATTAAATTAGCGGTGCCACGACACTTTACATATATTTAGACACCATACATTTTTAACAGAATGAATATTATGATTGGACAAAATGACATAGACCGGCCATACAACTCATACTTCTTAAATATTACTATTACCATTTACTGAATCTCAAGCCGTCTCACAGACCGCAACATGTGAGCCGTTTACCGTCATTATGGAATCTGTCAGCGGCGAAATCAACCTTATGTTAAGGAATCGTGTAACTCACTCAGGGAAGCCACAGTGTATTGGAAGCATGAGAAAAGTAATAAAATGGATTCTCCCTAATGTGGACGATTACGGTGAATTAAGGACTACGACTGAAGCATATGCACTTGAAATATACGATGCTTTAAGAAGTCGGTATTCGGTATTCCTATTGATATAGCTTGGCTGGTGCAAATACCATACAGAGGGCACACGTCCCAAGTCACAGCACAATAATTTGGTAACTTCTGGTGGAAGTACAAAGCGAATGCATTAGTGTGCATGGGTACTTAACCGTAATGATGAAACTAGTAGATCAGAAGCTCCAAGGGCTCGAACGAAGACCGAATAATTATCAATGCGATTAGTTTGGCGTACATGATGTAATCTGTCACTTTTGTATATTTTGTTTGGAGCCTCAGTCGCATCTTCCCCAAAATAACCAACAGGAAGTGCGATGTTCTCCATTATATGTTTGAAGTATATAAGAATCTTAATTAACGACGGTGTCATAGGTAACGATATCTATTCTAGTTTTTGTTGGTAGAGTGCAAATATTCTACATTTTACAAATTTTTTTTTAAAAATGTTTGTCTAGCGCGAAAGACGTGAAATAGATATTAATAATTATTTTTAGACCGAATATTAATTCTTGGTCAACTTGTGTAATTTCCGAAAATATTGTTCCGCAAAAGCCCATTTCAGACCCTTTCTTTCTAAAACTATTTTTTTGTTATCTTCACAATTTTGTAATATCTATACATTCAAAGCTTATTTAAAAAAGTGCCCTCTTGCTTCTCGTGGAACGTCGTGCCAATTCACACTGGTGGAAAGTCCGTTGAAGGATTAAAGCAACATCCATGGGAAATATTAGGTAGTCCAACAAGATAACGAAAATGCATGTCGCAAGTTCATCTCAATCACAAGAGGCATGAGCAGAACAAAATCCAGAACGACAATTGGAACAGAAACAAGTTCGCGGGTTCGCATTTACACCCGCTTCGTTCCTTCGTCTCGCATTCGAGTACGAGCCAGATGAATATTCCTCTTATCCGAAAGTGCTGATTGTCCCCAAAGCCATGAGCTTAAATTCAAAGATGAGTCAGCCGGTAAAAGTATTGCTACTAGAAATTAAGACAACAAGAGAACCATTGAATGGCTTGCTCATCGGCACGATCCACATTCAAACCTGATCCTGAATAAAACTTCCTCTTCTGACAGGACAGCAGTATGCAAGGGAAATCTTTGAAAATATTAATTGGCTTTTAAAGTAGGAATATCTTCCTCTGATAGACCAGTGAGCTTATTTATGTCCTTCCTTAAATAGTTTAACTTATCCTCAAAATGACACTTTAATTTATTTAAGGACAGTTGTCCATGATCCACATCGATATAGAAATTCGTCGGAAGTCTGTCCTTTGAATTGTCAATTTCAAAAAATAGATATTATTTTCGACATACAAATTTATTACTTTTCTTTACATTTTCAAAACAAAACCCTTGGGGAGTACGTCACAACATCTTTTATACATATATGTAAGTATATACATATATATATGTATATTTGCATCATATTGATGCACGATTCTTACAAGATATTGTCAGATGGTTTTTAGTCGTCATTGTGACACATTTTTCTCTAGCGAAGCGAGAACATCATGTAGTTTGGTTCACGATCAGATAAAAAAGATACGGTTCGGTTCGAATCCGTTTCGATATCTGTCCACTGTCCTTTCGTCTGGTGTCCAAGTAAAAAATTTCAAAAACTGTACATGTGAGAGTGGCAGATTTCGAAACGGATCCGTATACCTTACCTGCAATAAAAGCAAACACAATTTTTGAACCTTTATAAAAACACTTCTATTTTGCAAAAATATAAATTACTTACTTACTTATTTCCCTTAACATTTTACACGGTTAGAGATTTCTCTCTTACTCGTAAAGTCACCAGCATTTACCATAAGGAAAACAGACGCAGAAATTGTTTTTGAAAAAAATTACCGGGTGTTGAACCTGGGTGTACTTGTGTGATACTCGCACACAATACCTACCACACCACGGCGGTTCACAAAATAAAATAGAAATTAATCAATCAAAAATCTCGAACAGAAAAAATAAACTGTATATATTAGTATATCCTTAAAATTTGTAAGTCCTTTAAAAATCTGAAAAGATAAAATAATGTAAAAAATTAGTACACGGCTATTCTATGTATGATGATGTAGTTTCACGTGTCAACCGTCTTGTTTAAGTTCAAAGAGTTTATGAGGTATGGTGGTTCCAAATCGAAGGTATATGGTCTGTGACACAACCCTTCTTCAGATTATGGCCTAACCCTTACCTAAATCCTTAACATTTCATTTTGCAAAAAATAAAAGTTATTAAATTTGATAAAAAATTATGTTTCAAGGTTTTCGAATTATATCTATTTTACAATTTGCAATATATAAGTATTCTTTAGAAAATTTCACAGGTTAAAAAACCTTTCAAAACTTTATATGTATGTATCTCGAAAAGTGTTAGTATACATTAAAGAAACTTTATTTGCCAGAAAAACTTATTTACTTTTTTTCGAATTGAAAAAAAAGGAATGAAAGAAATTGATTTTGGGCTAAAGTAATTACAATCTGTCCGGAAAGTTTTTGCACGCAAATTTCCAAAAATTACGATTTTTATATTCAGCCTTAATATACTGATTGAAGGAGCACTTGCCACAAAAAAAAGTAACTACCCTAGTGCACATGTAGATTGTTTCGAAGACAATATGTATACTAGGGTGACGAATTTTTGATTTTTTTTCTCAAAAAATATTTCCAGTTGCACGAGTTAATGAACTTTTGCATATTAATAACTACAATAACGTTTATTCCATTTCAATATTGAAAAAGGTCACGCACAAACTACTGTAAAAAGCTAATAAATAAAAATTTTAAATTCATTTTGTGCGTGATGTTTTTTTTAACGAATCACCTTATGTGTAAGATTTTATCTAATCTTAAATAAAAACTCATCAAATTATGATACAGGGAAATGAGGTTGTATAAAAGTCATGACCCTTATAAAGCGTTATACATTTCGCTTTTTAAAAGTAAACGTCAATAAAACACATATAAAATACATTGTTTCATGATTTTTCTTTGTTATTGTATAGTTTAAACGTTGACATTATGTGGGAAACACTACATCATTTAAATGACCACCACGCGAAGTGTTGAAAGCATTGATTCTTTTGAGGTCATTTTGGACCACTTTTTGGCACGTATTGGGCACTGTGGGTTCTTAAGTGCTCAAGAGTTAAAGGTTTACCTGCATAAACGCGGTCTTTCACGTAGCCCCACACAAAAAAATCGAATGGTGTCGCATGATCTTGGTGGCCAGTTGATGTCGCCACGAGGATAAATTACGCGGCCAGGAAATGTCTCTTGCAATAAAGCCAACAGTGACTTTTTGTGGGTGTAATTGCCTCTCTTCAATTCCTTGAGGACTCTCAGAGTGAGAAATATGCTTCATAACCATAAACCATAATCTCCTCTTAAAACACGATATGTGGCTGTGCCAGAATCACCATTTTTGTAGTAGGTTTTAATAATTTTTACGCGTTGTGTGATAGTTCACCGATCCATTTTCGTCAATGTCAGACTTCCAACTGAAAAGAAAAAAATTGGTTTAACATCGCAGTTTGACAGATGTCGAATCCTTTGGGCTACATCAGCAATGTTCTCAGTTGTTCTTTAGCGACGTGCACGGGTTTTATTCTTCACATCACTAACTTGTCCCAACAGCTCGAATTTGTCCACCAATTTCTATATTGCGGTCCGACAAGTTTCTTCACGACGACCCAGAAATGCTTTTGTTTTGCGAACTGTGAAAGTACGATTTTGTAGTGAATTTTAATCATTTCAATGCGTGTATCGTTCCATTTTTAGTAATTGCGTTTCTACTTGTCAAATGTCAAAGAATAAAAACTTAAAAAGTGGCAGCTACCGAAATACCATGTGATTCAAAATAACAGCTCTTGCTGGAAAACCCTTTATTACCCATTAACCGTTTATTACTACGCCAAACACAATATTAAGCAAAATATGTATTTAGTAAATCTGTAAATGTATAACGTTACCAAGAAGAATTTGGACACTTCTGGTACCTCTCATACAAAAACTTCCATAAGTCGAACTTCTACAAGTCGAATTTTCTTTAAGTCACGAGTCACTTCTAGTGGCAGTTAAAGAGACAATTTTATAAGTACAGTGCTGTCTGGGTAGAGTGAACTAATTTTTGCCGGGCGATTTCATAATACCCAGGTTGTTCACTAAATTAAGGTTGATTTTTTTGTATTTAAAACGATTTTTTTTTATTTATTTTAAATGCATTTCTTATTATACATTGTATTTATTTCGATAAAATACTGATGTTTAAATTTAAGACTGAAAAAAAAATGTGTAATAGTTGTTTGTTTCTTCGGTTTGTTTAACGATATTTGCACTGCTCGATCGCGAAGGCAATGTAGAGCTTGATTATTCGCGAAATTTGTAGTATTAGCCTCAGCCCATTCGATACCCTTATCAAAAACCTTAATGGCTTCATCAGCTGATATCCGATTTCTGTATTCTGATGTTTCGCCATTGTCCTCATCATTCTCTACCAACACAAACGTCAATGAGCGCAACTCCTATATTATTAAAATAGCCAAATTATTTACATGGCACACTATCGACGCAATTTTTCCAAAAATACGACATTTTAATATGTGCATTGATCGAATTAATGCCCTAACACCACTCAAGATATTTTTTCTTAGTTACTGCAGCTCCACGGTTTCTGCAACTTTCTCCATTTCTATCAGTTGTATTGATCGAGGGTATACTGTATTTGTGCGAGCAAATCGTTATTTTACCGTTATCTTATGTTAACTTTAATTTTTGTACTCTTTTTTTTATTATTTCTCTCTTTCTGCAAACCTAAAAACTTACTATAAAGTATGTTCACTCTATTCAGGTCCATGACTGTTCACTCTACAGAGTAGTCAATGTAAAAATTCTGGTGTTCACTCTAACGCGGTGTTCATTGCATAGGGTGTTCACTCTACCCAGACAGCACTGTAATTCCATAACTTAAAGTCTCCATAAGTCGAACTTTTCTACGGTATAATTGTGGTTCGAGTTATGGAAGTTTGGAACCAAAAATCAACTTTTCTACCTTTTATTTGAAAATAACAACAAAATAATTACTTTGTACTTATGGACAAAATACAAAACAATTTTAAGTTTTGAACTTTAGTTTTTGAATTCGATATTGAGAACATCTTCTGTTTTTTTTATTTAATTCTGTGTTGAAGGTAGTTGTCTACTAATTATATAATATATTATATATTAAAATTAATTGGCAAAGGAATTACTTTCCTTTTAGAAATTTTGAAAAACAGTCGTTGTTGGCTGGTTTTCATCCGAATTGAGTCAATGGTAATGGCTCAACAATGGAATCAAAATCATTTGTTTGCCTTCTTCCGATGGTTGACTTATATGAGGCCGAAATAACATATCCGTTAAGTGTAAATTAAACTTATTTTTTAATTCATGACTCTAAGCACTTCGAATATGTTTGCTAAAAATACATATGTATTTGACATTAAAAACCTGTAAATCAGAAGGCAGATGTAAAGAAACAAATACAAAGGTTTTTGCTCGCTTAGAGCATATTTACCGAATGGAACGAGGAAGAAACTTCCCCGTACCGGCAAGTCATTTTGTCTTTTAATTCGCAATTGTCGAAGTGAGTAGTTCACAGAATTGCCTGTATGTAAACACAAATGGCAAGTTCAAAAGAGAATCATTAATAATTTCGAATGTAAATCCAGACTTATGTTGGGACATCCTTATAATTTGTTTCATTCAATTTGCATGCCAATCCGGAAACAAATCCAGTTGTTGCATGTTGCCTTTTTTATAAACAACTTGAACTGTTGTTGTGTATTGGTAGCCTGCTCTCTCCGAAAGCATTACCCACATTCTCCCTGAAATGAATACTTTGTGGGTTGAAAATCATTTCGTGAGGTTATTTTTGACCCCGGATAGGAATGAGCTAATACAGAGATAAAAAAAACCCGCTCATTAGAGATTAATTATATTATTGGTTTGCCAAACTATTCGTTTTAAAATATGAAATTCATAATTTTTCCTTATTAATGTGTGTGTATGAGTGTGTTTATTTTGTTTACAATGAACTATACTCACATACAAAGTGTGTCACAGTGTGTAAAAAATTCCCGCATGTGAACAACAGTCCCTGAGGTCAAATCATTTGTTCACTTATTTTATCAACAAATAAATTGTACTACATACATGTTAAAAAAAATTAATTTAATTACGAAAAATGATAACTAATTTGTTACGTACACGTGCAAAAATGTTCGAACTATGTGTGTCTGTCTATGCAATATAAAGCATATATGGACATTATTTGCATTATTACACTAATTTACAGTGAAATTAAATATGAATATGCAATGAAATTAAATATGTATTTTCTAAATCAAAAATATTTTGTAAATAATATAAGGAAAGGTGGACGACCGTGGTGTAGTACGTAGCGCGCGCGATTAGCACATAGTAAACCCTGGTGAGATCAGCACATTGCTCACTCGGTGGGTATGTTAATAAACAAAATTGTCGTATTTGGTGTTCTACGAACGATGTGTTTCGGAGATACTTTGAAGGGTGATTTCCCAATAACCTATCCCTTCACTGCTCGGTGGATGACACAACGCTGATTGATTTTATAATTAGAATGTCCGAGGATATAAATCTCAATAAACTTGTGATCAGCATCCACTGGGGTGAATTTGTACAATGGTGAATTACTAAGTTGATTTAAAACCCCGTGCTTCTACAATATTCGCTCCAAATGACGTCATTCGGAACATTGTACTTCTGAATATTCTCCACGAAATGCTTAAATTGAGGATCTCATCCAAAACGTAATAATGTCAATATCTCTGGTGGCAGTGGAAATTATGGCAATATGACCTTTCCAACCGTACAGCATAGTCCTGACATGAGGTGTCGAAATTTTAAGGCATTGTACTGTGGATTTTTCTACATTTATGTATATCATAACACAAACGCCACAAAATACATACACAATTGTCGCATGTCCAAACACACATAAATTTAAATTTGGAAACAACTCATCCTCAGTGCCACCTACCGGGTCCACTGACACATAATATATCTTCTCATTACCAAACAACCATACATTCTGAAATTTAATTATATTGGTCAATACATTTAAATGTTCGATATAAATACGCTACTGTCATGCGAACTTCAAATTTTCCACGACGTTTATTCGCCATTTGTTAAATTGATTTCTTTTCAGAATTTTCTAAGTTTTCCACTCCGATTTTGCCATTTTTCGCCTTGAAATGTCATTTAGTAATGAAATTCAATAAAAAAAATAACATAAAAATTCATCATTTGAATTTTTTTTTTGATTTGTCGCGCTTATCCGATTGGGTTTGTAAAAATTGTATTTCATACAAACCTTGTCCTGAAAATTGCTAATACAACAGAAAATATATTAGCCAAATCGGTCCAGCCGTTCTCAAGTGATGAATGCGTCAATTCATTTGTATTTATATAGAAGATATAGATAGATAGATTTTGTAGAAGCTGAATTTCTGTCCATTCAGTAAGAAAAGTAATAACAAATTCTTGGAAAACAGCAACCACCCCAGTACATAAGCAGCAGTTGTAAATTATGTGCAAATTAAACATTTGGACAATTTTTTGCATATATCTAACATCTGTGGTTTTTAAACCATTTGCACAAATCCCTCTTTTAGGAACACAAAAAAAACCGGCAGGTAAACAAAAAGTATGACAAATAAAGTGAATTTGGCGAAAAGACATCCGATATCGTCTGCTTTGATGTAAGCTAAAGACATCGTTATCCAAGTGGTGTTACCACATAGATGTACAAATATGAAATTACACTCTGGAAAACAATGTGTTCGGCAAATTTAACTGATCATAGTCTTATATGTGAGCCGATAGCCTCAGCTGCTAGTACTCTTAACTATTTTAATCTTGGAAATAGTTTCTTAAGATTAAAACAAATAAATAACACCCGCACATAATGATGTAATCTTTGGGATAATAAAAAAATAAATTAAACTGAAAAATGAATGCCCAACGAAATGTGTATGTAGAATAACACGATTTAATTGGAAGTTATCTTCACTTACAAAGAGCGGTCATGGACATTCTAGAATTTATCGCAATCCTACGACCAGAGCTAATGGTGATAAAAACCTTACATATAACGATTTTTGTGCTAGCTATTTAATTATGCAAATCTCACGGTAATTTAAATATATTTCGAAATATTAAAAACTTCTGGTTTCTGTTTTTCAAGATTGTGGTGTCAATCACGTACTGAATAGTTCTGTATAGTTTGTAACCTAGTGTTATTTTGCTTCTCCGTAGCAACACAATTTTAAACAAACAATTTAGAATTTGCATTTTAAACAAGTATTTTTTTCTGTGGTAAATAATTTTTGTAAATATGTACTGCAATAAAAATGAAATTCAATTTCGAATAATTATAAAAATCTGTATATACTATGGAATGTATATACACACGTACGTGCATCTACATACTCATATATGTGTTGGTTTATTGTTTTGAAACAGATGTCTGTATATATGTGCACATAATATATACAAATGGCTATATTCAAGCGCGGGAATGCTTATTGAAGCAGGCATTATATACATATATGGCTTTTCAGGCGTATTACTTCACTGATAAACTCTAAATCTTTCTTCTTTTTGTCTTCTTATAAAGAAAATTTGTTCGTCAGCTGAACTGTTCGTATTTGGAATGCTCTTCCAGCAAAGTTTTTTTCTTGCCAGCTATTACACCCTCAGATTCAAGTCAAACGTCTACAAACACTACTGCCTCTTTCCTTCCTCCAATACCCTTACTTCCAATCGCTAACTCAGTGCATTGCATTCATAGGGGTGCAAATACTAAGCACTGTTAGTCAAATAAAGGGTCTTTCCCAAATACTACTGTCCAGTATTTTTCAACCGTGTTTCCATTTCCAGTGATCGCCATCATTCATTTGGCCGTGGAGTGATAGGTAGTGTGTGGAAGACCATTTTTCAACTCGTAAATGTAAATTCTGGTGACTTCACGAGTAAGAGAGTAATCTCTAAGACATTTAAAACTTCTCTAGAAAAGCCTTGGCCGTTCGAATAGCCGGCTTTAAACATTAGGTCATTTGAGAGAGATTTGAGGTAAGTTCTTCGTTTGTTGCTTCATGGAATATTAAGGGTAATAAGTAAGTAAGTAATAATCAGATAGGAACTCAGCTAATGTCCGATTTTTTGGGAGTAAATCTGCTATTTAGAATTTTCTTATCCGATTTGATAGAAAGTGCACAGACCTGGCTGAAGTGTATCGAGCTTATGTTGGATGGATTGAAGAGGGACCCAGTGGTGGAAACCTTGGTTCTGCAAAAAATAAAACGTACGCGTTTTTGGAATTTGACCCGAGTTCAGTTTATTTCCGGTAACAAAACTTTTAGAAGTCCAATTTCAGTCGATAACCCGATAAACAAATCTGTTTTTTCGAACCAATTTTATACTGCGCTCCCACAATCAATGAAACAAGTTTTCGGAATAATAAAATAAATACCAAAGAAATTCAAGCTTCTAGAAAATTATTAATTATTATTAATTCATTAAAACAAAACAAATAGGTAAAGAAAAGCAGAGTGGCATTATTTATAGAATGATTAAGGCTTGACAGACAGTGTACTCTCTCATAAGAGGAAACCTAAGGGACTGAAAATGTTGTCCACTTATGAGAGGAATCCGCTTATTAGAGAAGTGCAGTACTAAAGCGGATTGGTACAGTTTATGAGAGGTGTCAGCAAGGAGAGAGTACACTGTATTCTATTAATTATTCAAACTAAATAAAAATCTACTTGTGTACAATTCATGACAACATCAAACCATTATCTTTAATAAGGAAAATATGAAGAAAAAAAAATGATGATATGATATTCTGTTTCCGTGAACATGTTAGAAATGTGAACAAAATGCAACGAAATGTTTGTTAATTGACATACTGCATTCATAAGGCTCTTATCTGTATTGTTTTTCGCAGTACTGTACTGTTTTCGACATCAAAAACTGTGTACTGCTTTTCTCCCTCAATATACTGTTTTTCGATACATAATACTTTTATTTACTTCAAAAATAAGCTTTCGTGACAAAATTATGCAATGGAGAGAAGGCAATGTTTCGATTGTGGATCGGTGGGTGGAGATATTTATTCATCTCAATAAAGCCGAAAAAGAATTCAAAGAAATGGCCACGATCGTTCAATATACAGGTACCGCCAAATAACTCTTTTTTTTTTTTTTTTTTTGAAAATTCTATAAAAAAAAAATCACTGAATATTTTCACAAATTTCTGTTTTTTATTTGAAAGTGCAATCCTTCCGGTTAATAATGGAAAATAATTTCATTCAAATGGCTGACCATGCAGTAGCCTAACGACATCAGCTCTGCTGCTGATAATGCGATCTTCAAAAACAGGGCGCAAAACATCGAGTGCAGCTTCGGCTGTGCGGCACGTACCGCCGTCCTGTTGAAATCAAATGTTGCCAATATACTCCTCTTCAATTTTTGTAAACAAGAATTCGTTCAACATGGCTCAATAACGAAATCGAAATAAGCACTAGTTGAAAAAAAAAACGTTTATTTTATTTTATGTTTGCCAGGCACTTCAGCATCAGTGGAACGAATCTTCTCTGCAGTGAACAAAACATGGACGTCAGACAAAACCCGATTAGATGTGCAAGGCAGTGAAGGCGATTCTGACCGTCAAATGTAATGTGAAGTACAAATGCGTTGATTTCTACACATACCTCAAAACGAAGCCGGAATTGCTTCGTCAAATCCCCAAAATTAAGATGAGATTTAGAAAATTTGATGTAGTTTTCACATTTACGGGGGGAACCCGAACTGAAAAGTTAAAATGTTTAAGATGAAATACTCATAACATAATCGGTCTATATTTTGGATTTTTTTTTACTTTTCGATTCGAGAAATTGTGACCCAAAATGGGAATTTGCTTAAAAAAAGGTAATTATGTTGCAGAAAATGCAAATCTTTCTACATATGTCCAAAAAATCGTTTTATTCAAATTTTCAAAATGGTAGTAGGAAACAAAATCAGAACACTTTGATTTGTTTCATAAACTGTCAGAGTCGATGTCACGCTTACACAATGTTTCACTAATACCATGGTAAAACTGTTCGTACATTTTGACCGTGTAAAGGACGCTTTACATCTTCACTTTCTCTTGTAATTATATACGGACGCATGCATATAAATGGAATCGTAGATTCGAATTTGTTTAGATTTTATCGCATATATTAAATGGACATTTTGTGAATTCTATCTCATTACTAATTTACTTAATTCATTTTTTTAATTTCATTTGAAAGGACATGCATACATATGGCGTCCAGAATGATATCGCTGAAAGCATTATTTAATTAAAATGCCACATCATCGCTTCGGCCAAATGAGAGCATAAATATTTAACGGCAAATTTGAATCCGTGGATGTTTACAATTTAAACAATTCATTACGGTCACTTTTTTATACAACACAATTAATAATATTCACTAATGCACACGCATACACTTTCGACGCACATAGATTTAAAACATATACATACATATAAATAGACAGGATGCACCCGCCACACAGACGCTAATGCCAGGCAGAAGAACCCGAAGTATGGTGGAAATAATTTAAGCCAAATCGTTTCTGTGCATGATGTGGCAATGTGTTTGTGTGGACATCTGCGCTCACATGCATCTGTGTATACGACGGTAATTTGACAACGCCGTGACTTTTAAAATAAAATATATAAAAAACACACAATGTTTCCCTTTACACAAAATCTCTTACTACCAAGCAACTTATTTTGGTTTTGGGAATAGAAAAGAGTGGCAAAATTCAGAGAATATGATTATGAGGTAGCCATCTTTATGAATTGTTGCCATGTTTTTCGCTAAATGTGCCGCTGTTGATTTAAATCAATGTCGAACCTGTCCAACAGCTGTGAAAAGTATTAGCCAGTGTTCGTTTCAGCATGTATTTCAAAAACTGTTGACTTTACTTTATTGGTCAACAGACCAACTGGGCTCACACGGCGAAGTTTTAACTGCGGTCTCTGCTGTGTTGTGCTGGATGTCTATTTTGTTAAAGGTCGCGAAGGGAGCAAAGCTCCTTCCGTTGAATATCTTTGAAGTGGTCACACAGTTGCATTTACGATCGACTGTGATCTATCACGCGGATAATTTGTTCATATTCATACATTTAAGTAAAATGTAATGTACCCGCTCAACTGAGATGTCTACAACCCCAGCCCCATCACGAACTACTATTCTACGATTGTTCACCATCGTTCCACGGATTTAAAGGTCATTTCTGATATGACGATTTTTTTTACGTTGATGCAACAATTGTTACGTTTATACCACAATACGGTTTTTTCGTAGTTTCGTTTATGCAACAACTCAGCGTACTTTAATGCAACAAACATTTTTTTTTTTAAATAAGAGCAATAAGGAAAAAATATCATTTTATATCTTTAAATGCTTTACATTTTTTTCTCGAATACAATTTTTATACATTTGTTTATATCTTGTTGTTTTATACAACATTTAAAGTTAACGAAACACATACGGTGATGCAACCACCGATTCGTATATGTGGCTACTCATTCATATATCAACCGAAATAATTTGTTTATGATTTAATCTAATGTTTAGCTAGGAAACCCCTTGAAAAATATTGTACACGACTTTTTGTCTACATTTACGGTATCACTAACCAAAACTCGTTTTAGTATTTAATTATTAGCTGATTTTTCAAACACTTATAGTTAACTACATGCATACGTTGATGCTACAACGCAATCGTACATGCAACAACCCATTCGTTCATTCAACGATGTCATTTATTTGATAAGATTGGCCATTACACACAACATAAAGGTTTTCAATGCATGTGTTTGCTTTGTTTGTTTTACTGCTACATATTTTTGGGGATTTGCGCTACTAAACAGTAGTTCTCATTCACTTGCGAGAACTATGCGCATATTAGACCAGTAATTTGCAGTAGAAATCATTGCAAATGGGTACCGATGAAGAAGTGTGGCAGCTTCCGAAACGGATCTGTATACCTTGCCTGCAATCAAAGCAAACACAATGCTCAAAACATTTTTTTAACATTTGAAAACTATATTTTAGAAAAAGCTGAAAATTATACTGTTTTTAACATTGCTTCCAGCGCACAATTTGTTCGTATCAACGAAACAAGATTATTGTATCAACGAACCAAGGTTGTTGTATCAACGAAACAAGGTTGTTGTACTTTTTTACTTCAACGATACTTTTTTCGTCGCATCAACGAAGCCCAACGTTGGTTGACTTTAACGACAGATTTCGTTGATACAACGTACAAATTCGTTCATGCTACTTAGCTTTTTCTTTCAGTGTAAATCATTTTCTTTTCGATGGCACGATATGTTGTCTATAAGTTGCATAACCTTTTTTGGAAGGCCTTTAGACTGTAGAAAATCTGAAACCTAATCGAGATTGAATTAAAACATAATAAAATAAAGCATTCCTACCAAATCTTGCTCTATACGAGTACAATACACACAT
Organism: Hydrotaea cyrtoneurina; assembly: GCA_958296145.1. NCBI lineage: Eukaryota > Metazoa > Arthropoda > Insecta > Diptera > Muscidae > Hydrotaea > Hydrotaea cyrtoneurina. The sequence goes on from OY282515.1 coordinate 61,554,313, forward strand.
CAGGAACAAACAAATTTCAGAAGCATTACTCAAAAATTAAGTCGTCATCCAGGCGCTCCTGTTTCGCCTATAGTTTCCTGACTTATTGATAAAGTTCTTAAAAGCACGAGGACTTTCCGATTTTCCAATGACTATCAGTTTAAATTTCACTTTCATTCAGTTTAAATTTCAATTTCATTCACATATTTTAAGCCTATGTATTCCATGGCGCTTTTTAATTTTTTTTTATCCATCCGAGGCTAGCATTGAAGCTACCAGTTTTCTTTTTAATGTTAGCATGTAAAGATAGTGCCGTTGTTTTTAACAATTCATCTGAAATTGACACATTAAGGGTTCTTTGTTTTAAAAACCAGTTAAACAATTTCTTTTCCGTTTCTGGAAATTCAACTGTTTTCAGAGTTATTCGTTTTCTAGGTCAGGACTCTGTATCAGAATAAATGTTTGTATAGCAGCTTCATTCATTTTTAATCTGCAAACCGTGGATTTATTAACATTATAAGCTAAGCAAATAATTTTGACTGATTTTCCATTCTTCAATATTTCATTTTTTTTGTTTAAAGGCCCAATTAGTCTAGACGGTTGACGGTAGACGATCAGCTGTTTGACTTGGGGTTGCATTTTGCATGTGTTAGAGAGAGACAACTAAAATTGACGGTAGATGACGGTAGAGTTCTGCAGGTTGCAGAATCAACCGTCAACCGTCAAGACTGATCAGCTGTTTATTGTTATTGATTTCACTTCGACATTTTGCGCGCGGTAATTATTTATAAGTTGTAAATTAAATTTTATAGTTTAAAGTTATGAGTAATGTATTTATAAACGAAGTCAAGTTATATTTTGTACAAATGCTCTTAAATTAGCTGTTTTTGTTTTGTTTTGTCTTACCGTCGTCTACCGAGATCCCATCGAGGACGCATAGGTTGTACACTCTGCTAAATACACAGTATGACAAGAAGATCAACCATCAGGAAAGATATCAAGGAATGCTGTAGCTAAAAGAAAAAGGAAATTAAAAAAAAATATACAGTGCTGTCTGGGTAGAGTGAACACCCGATGCAATGAACACCGCGTTCGAGTGAACACCAGCATGTTTACATTGACTACTCTGTAGAGTGAACAGTCATGGACCTCAATAGAGCGAACATACTTTATAGTAAGTTTTTAGGTTTGCCGAAAGAGAGAAATAATAAAAAAGAGTACACAAATTAAAGAGAACATAAAATAACGATTTGCTCGCAAAAATACAGTATACCCTCGATACATCTGATAGAAATCAAGAAAGTTGCAGAAACCGTGGAAGGGTGTTTTTTATTGGGGTATAGAACTTTAAGTTGGCATCACTTTTTTAACTGGCGGCCATTTTGTCAGCTGTCAAGTGATTAATATTTAGTTTGGTTTGCCATTTCATCATGAACAGGTTGACAAAAGAACAACGCTTGCAAATCGTGCAAATTTATTTCGAAAGTAATGGTTCAGTTCGCGAAGTTCACCGCAAGCTCCGTCCATTTTTTGCCATTACATCCACAAAAACTGACTGTTTGGTGTGCTCTATGGGCTGGTGGAGTCATTGGGCCATACTTCTTCCAAAATAATGCTGGAGAGTCAGTTACCGTTAATGGAGACCGGTATAGAGCCATGATAACCGACTATTTTGTTCCCGAATTGGATGGCATGAATGTGGATGAGCCGCGGCGGCCACATGCCCGAAATCATATTTAAACATTAATGGCATAAAATTATCCCTCCAATAAAGCCAAATTGATGGACATTAAAACGATTTTCTTGTGTTTTATTTCAATTCGAAGTTCTATACCTCAATAAAAAACACCCTTTACTGTACTCGTATGTACATATTCTATGAAGTGTGAATTTAGTTAAGTCTACGCGTATCTTCCATTGATGTCGCATCTCAAAGTTAGTTTTTGAATTGCAATTGGTGTTATAATTGTTGCGAATATACAAGCTCTACATTGCCTTCGCGATCAAGCAGTGAAAATATTGTTAAACAAACCGAAGAAACAAACAACTATTACACATTTTTTTCAGTCTTAAATTTAAACATCAGTATTTTATCGAAATAAATAAAATGTATAATATATAAATGCATTTAAAATAAATAAAAAATTCGTTTTAAATACAAAAAAAATCAACCTTGATTTAGTGAACAACCTGGGTATTATGAAATCGCCCGGCAAAAATTAGTTCACTCTACCCAGACAGCACTGTATATCAGACGTCAAAAGAAAACAAAAATAAAATGCCTATTGAACATTTCTATATTTAAGCAGCATTGTTATAACAATAACGATTTGCCACTTAATCGACAAATTGACTTAGGCCAGTTCTTCCCAAGACTTTATTGAGGGGTTGGCGTTCAGAAAATTGATATATTACTATTACAGTATGGTTCGTTTTCAATTAACTTCGAGGGAAGTTCAAAAGTCACAAAAGGAGTCGAACTGCCCTCGTACGTGGGAATGTGTTTGCGTATATGGGCAGATAGATGTGTGGCCTGACGTGGAATGAATTTTAAATCTGTTTAAATCGTTTTCATCGGTTTGAAATTAAGTTTAAATTATTAATTTACATTAAATTGTTCAATTTATAATAATTTTATAACGATTATTGAGTTAAAACAATTCAGATCATAGAAACAAATATAATTAATATAACTCAACACTCACCAAACAACACCAATAACGATAATAATACCATCAACAAAGTCCTTACAATGCAATGACAAAATATATAAATAAATAATCCGAAAAAATAACAGAAGCTCCAGCATATTTGCCCGGGCATTGTTTTAATGATGAAATCGATTTATATGTCATCAATTGTTTGTACGAAGCAGTAAATGAGAGACGATTCTCCTGCTGATAAATATTATCATTGGGTGGTGAAAAAAGCTCGTCTGGCGAAGGAAAAAGTGTGCATTTTAATAAATATCTGAGCCCACAATATTACCTGCCTTTATTGCAGCTACAATATTACCTGCCAGTGCCATTGAGTGTTTTTTTAAGGTTTGTATAATTTATGTTGATCGAAAACTATGGATTATCTCTTTTAACAAAAATATTCGAATCTCTGTGATGTTTGTTTGGCCGTTTTTTTAACACATTCTGAAACGTTACAAAAATGTTCGAATCAATTAAGAAGTAAGAATTTGCCCCCATACAGATTAATGTATTGTTTAGAATATCAATAGCGAATTGATTAAATAATTTGCGACATTTCAATATTTGATTGTCCTCGCAAACAAATTCATATAGATGACATTTGAAACTAACCTAAAAAGTTTGGGTACAACCCGTGCTTTGACTACTGTTGTCATTCTGAATATTCTCCAAGAAATGCTTACATTGAGAATCTTGTCCAGAAAGCAATAATGTCAATAGCTCTGGTAGTGGTGGACATTGTGACATTACGACTTTTCCACCCGCACAGCACAGCAGGAGCATTTGGTGTCGACATTTTAAGGCATTGCTCTGCGTATTCTTTGTTCTGGAGTCATAGTGGATTGCAATGGAAAAATCGTCAGTCTCATTTGCTTTCCGATTATAACGTTGGATTGCTATGCGTGTACGCCGACCAATATTTTACACCTCAATAGTCAAATTATATTGATCAAAAAAATAATCAATGTAAATACGCTTCTGTCGAACTTTTCCACGATGTTTATTCGCCAGTTGTCAAACTTAATTTCTCTTCAGAATTTTCTAGGTTACTATCTCCTATTATCCCGTTTTTTTTTTTTGATATGTTGCGCATATCCGATGGGTTTTTGTCACAATTGTAAAAACCCTGGATAGCCGTGTATTCCGACTAAATGTTGTAACTTCAGGGACCAGCCGACGGATATCTGACGAACAGATACCGTTAAAATATCTATAGAATAGCGATACACAACCCACATTACGGCGATGCTGAAGGGAGACAATAGAGCTGGATACCCTACCATCCCCTATCATCACCACCGCTCTCCTCTGTACACGGTCCAGAAGCTGCAAAGATGCCATTGGAGCCCCTGCCCATATATGGGAGTTGTATTCCATTTTAGGCTGGATGTAAGTGGTATAAATATTTACGAGATCAGATGGAGTGAAGTATTTCTTGCACCGCTTCAAAAAGCCTAAACACTTGAATGCTTCTTTCGACACTTGGAATATATGGCTAGCCCAGCGAGCATCACCCTGTATCTTCATGCCCAGAACATCGAGAGTGTCTGATTCGTCGATATCCACACCATCATAGAAATTGACGACAAAGCTGGATCTGGTGAACGTTTGTGTGACAACAAATAGCACTGGGTCTTTTGCGCATTAAAATCTACTCTATTCATTTGGCCCCACTCACAAATCGTCGCCAAATCGCGGTTAAGTGAGTCATTCATCATTCGCCTTCTGTCCTCGACCTCCTGAGGACCTGGCCGATGATCAAATGAGTATGAATGACATAGGTTACTGTCATCCGCAAAGGAGTAGATCGGGTTCACAGTCTGACCCAACAGGTCGTCAATGAAAATAAGAAATAGAGAGGGAGAGAGGACAGAGCCTTGTGGCACTCCTGTGGTCAACCTATGCTCGTTGGATGAGACCCCATCTATAACAACTCGTACAGAGCGATCCCTGAGAAAACTCGATATGAATCGAGAAAAGGTATTACCGACACCAAATGCAATAAGTTTTGATATGAGTGCTCCGTGCCAGACCCTATCGAACGCCTTGGAAATATCCAGAGCCACGACCTTACTTTCACCAAGGGCGTGAATAGATAGACTCCATCGCTCCGAAAGGAACGCCATCAGGTCTCCAGTAGATCGATTTCTACGGAAGCCATACTGTCGATCATTTAGAAGGCCATTAGACTCTAAATATTTGACAAGATGGTGGTTAACCATGCTCTCCATAACCTTTGAGTACTGACTCACTCCGATGACAACACATGTAAAAACTGAATAGGATTTAACATGGGAAATGAGTTAGCTTTTGAGTCAACTGTAACTCAACTTTAACTAACCATTTATTAGCTAAAAGTTAACTCACTTCCAAATATTGTTGTTTTACTAACAAACATATGGTGTTGCTCATCAGATATTAAATACCGCACATACCGCCAATATGTTAGTGTCTTCGGCTTTTCGTATATTGTTGAGGAATATACCATTAAATTCTATATATTTTCGGACGGTGCTGATAGACTCTTGAAGTATTATTTCAGATTAAATGTTTCATAACAACGGGAACGGTATGCAACTAGGCCTAAAACCTCTGTATATAGCGATACTTTTTTTCAGGTCGTTGACGTCGACTTGTGCTGTTTGCTGTCAATACGGGCTGTTAATACATCGGATTTCCTTGTGGTCTGTACCGACAGCCGTAGCGAGTCAAAAGTATTGTAAATATGGTTTTCCTTAAGTTAAAAGCTTGACTTAAGTAAGGATTTTTGTAGCTCGGAATTCTTAATTTTATCCATAGTCGAGCCTAACTGGGCTTGGATAGATTTAAGCTCATAATAGGATAGAACTGAGTTCGAAATGTAGACCGCTTGAATTAATTTAAGCTCTAATAAATACTTGAAATTATAGGAATCTGGGATTGATTTAAGGAAAATGTAGATACAATTTAAGGTATTTTTTTTTCTAAGAATATTAAATTCATAATTGGATGAGTTCGAAATGGATTTAAGGAGTGTACTTTTTTATCCGGTCTCAGTTTTATTTGTCAAAAATAGTTCGACGAATTTTTCTCTTACCTCACTTCAAATTGGACTGACTTTTCATAATAAATATTTTACTAAACATAAATACATCAGCACCCATTTTCAATGATTTCTTCTCCCATCATTAGTTTATTATGTGAACATCACATAAAATGGTTCGAAAAGGGAAGGCTCAATATGCCAAAGAACTGATAAATACCGCAGACTTGATAGACCAACGGAATTGGACGCTTGCACAAACGTAGCGAATTTCCAAACACAATGTTCTCCTATGTGTTCTAAAAATGATCGTGTTTATATAACTGAACTTTACATAACAGAATTTAAGCCAGTGAACGGCCATCCGAATTAATTTTGATCTCAAGTTTAAGCGCCCCGGTAGGCGAGTTGGTAGCGTGCTTGCCTATCAGCGTGGGGGTTGTGGGTTCGATTCCCACCAGAGGCTTTGGTCTGTCGCTGCAAAAATCAAGCCAAATGGTCTTTGTCACCCGGTTTACCCTTGGACACAAAATTATAATATAAATTTACTTTGTATTGTAATTAATAAATAAATAAATAAATAAATTGATCTCAAGTAATGGTATGGCAAGCTGTGACCACCGCTGTCCAATCGTTCCATCGAGACTGGTATATAATTTAATGCGAATTATTATCGGAAAAAATTTTCGGAAGCTGCTTTAGAGCCATAATAATAAATTCGTGTTACCCGTTCGGTGTAAGATTTATGACATATGTTGAACTCTTGGTAGTGGATACAGATACAAGCTCACTGTTTAGGGATGTATTTTAGAGAACACACATTCATTATGGAAATATCGAGCAAATGTTGCCGAGTGTCTGTTCTGCCGGGTAACATTCCACTGATCCAGTGAAGAAACCCAGCAGAATAGAACACACACTCATCGATATGAATCAAGGAAAAACACAGATTAAATCATATTAAGTTATTTGTCGATTGAATTGTTGTTATCAAATTAGACAAAGCATATATATTATATGTGTATGTACATATGTTTATGTCACCCAATGGATTTGATTGTTTTATCGAAATGTCCCATTTAAATTTGTGGCAGATTTATGTATTATAATGTGCCTGCTTTTTGACATGGCAAAAATCCAAACCATGTTTTCATTCCATAAAATGATTTCGGAATGCTCGGGCTGTTGTTCAAAATACTTTGCATACTCGCAGCCATGGAATCGTGCCAAGGACACCTAATTTAATATAATCACAATTGAAGTCATTGTGGTCCACAGAGTTGCATCTGATGACATACTTAATAAAACTTAATGGGCTGTACAAGGCATTCCGCATCCACACCACGGCACACTAATATATATGAATGAAATTTAGTGCAAATACGTACGTATGAGAGAATATCGTCGGTGTGCGAGCAAATTGTACAACTCCTATTTTCTGAAAAATGCCTTTTGAACTTTGACATTATTTTGATGATAATTTTCATGGTTATCCAATATAGAGGTGTAGAGAAATTTAAAATCAACAATATTTTATATTGATTTAATGTGTCATCGTGTTTTTCAATACGTTATTTAGAACAATTCACTAAAGCCAAATTTGACTACTGCAATTGAAGAAATTTTAAAAGAATAAATACTTAAGATGTTATGGGAAGAAATTACGTGGTGTACTTGAAAAAGGCTTGAAAATTTTTTGGGTTGGCCGAATCTCATATGCAAAATAAAAATCGTATTACTATTAGATAATCTCGATTACTAATACTGAGTACCCTAAGCACTCTTCTCTAGAAGATAGCCCTATCCAAGTATAAACTAAAATTCATAGTTTTTTCCACACAAATATTCCATCAATTAATCTGTCTCAATGATAGTTAGGAAAATCCTTATAGGAGAAACTCGATGACAGAAACTTGGAACCTAACTACGCTGAGGTGTCATGATAATAAAGGGACCGCCATCTAGCTTTTTTTCAACTAGGGCTTTTTTCGTTATCGGGCCATGTTGAACGAATTTTTGTATACAAAAATTGACGATGAGGATATTGGCAACATTTGGTTTCAACAGGACGGCGCTACGTGTTTTTCAATATCGCAGAGCTGATGTCGTGAGGCTACTGCATGACCAGCCGAGGCAGCCATTTAAATGAAATTATTTTCCATTATTAAGCGGAAATAAAAAAAGAAATTTGAGAAAATATGCAGTAGTTTTTTTTATAGAATTTTCCAAAAAAAAAAGTTATTTGGCGGACCCTGTATTAACAGTGTAAATTAAGGCTTTTCACACGCGAAAGAAGTGGGAGGTCGGGTGAACCGACTTAGATATTCTCTCATCCTTATACTGTTTATTTAACATAATTGTCCACAGAAGTGAAGTGCGACATTTGTGTGAGTGATCTCAGAAAGGGAGAGCCTATTATTTAATACTTTAAATGATAAATGATAATACTTCATTAATCTATATATTAATACCCTTCCGAACAACATGTTTTTACAAAACGGAAAAATTTATTTTCTTCGATTTTGTTTCATGGCAGAGGATTCTGAAACACTGTGTACTATTTGTACTTTTCACTAGATTATATTAATGAATTAAAATGTAAAAGGTTTTGGTAAATTTATCAAAATCCAAATACTCTTAAGTTAGGTTGTAAGGGATACCCGCCAGTTGAACAACTGACTAGTTCACTTGGGACCCAATTTCTTTAGCACGACTCACATTAATGGCTGACCAAATAGATCGAGGTACCCTGCAGTCCTGTACTCTTTCCCGCCTTCACCTGGTTGATGCTGCTTCTAGCTCGGTGATAAGGGTTTTAAGTAACATAAACGGAATTTGCACGTCCAAGATCTTGACTTCTGCTTGTCTGATAATTCATCGCGTATGTTGTACGATGCTATGTCCTGTTACCAGCAGAGCATAATTTCGTGCTTCTGGGGTAAGGATAAAAGGGAGTCCATAGTACAACGTGATTCGATGGTTCATGAGTCCAAAGCCTTGAGATCTGTCCTACTGTCGACGTAGATCTTGAATTTTGCTGGAGGTAAATCCTGTTCCAAAATCTGTTTTGCGGCCATGGCATAGATATCTGTCTGGAAGATCGTCCATTCATCTTGGAGTCTAGCGGAGATTTATGGGTTCGGAGTATATTCCGAATCCCGTACCCGTCTCCATTTTTGACCCGTCTGTAGAGATTGAGATTTCATTTGCTTTTATGATGCCCAATCTTCTCGGCTACACTAAACCAAAAAATTGTAAGAAACCACCGTAAAATTGATAATTATACGCTACAAAATACGTCCAACAAGAAAATGATCAATTTTGATATTGAAGCAATATCAATTTGATATTTGATATTTGGATTGATACGAAAACATGTAAAATTGATAATTTTAATGTGAAATGTAAAATGTAATATTAATAAGATTAATGTTAATTTTATATGAATAAAATATCATTTTGATATGAATAAAATATCAAAATGATATGATTTAATGTAGAATTGACGTTATTTTAATGTTCATTTGATATGTGAAAATATCATTTTGATACCGTAATAATCTCGTCCTTAGGAAACTAGATTACATTCTTAAAACAAATTTAGTATTGTTCGATAATAACATTAACAATTTTACATTCTTTAATTTCCAAATAGATATCTTTTCCCTCAGCTCTGCCTTCAAACCAATATTGTAAGTTCAGGAAAACCCGCATTCAAATCGTCCTTATTAATGTATCTAAGACATTCACACATTTCCGTATTAAGAGCAGCATGATGAGACAATTATTTTTAATATTGCTATTAACAATATTTTAATAAAAATAATTAAATATTATATTACTTACCATTAAGAGCATCAAATGCGTTCTTTAAATTGAACTCCTCGAGTAAATCCATTAATTTTCTGTTACCCTCATTGGCCACAGTTTCTGGGTCGACATCGCCCGATAATGTGAAAATTGTTTCTTCACTTTGCTGATTTAATAAATCAGCCACTTGTTTTTCGGATATATATATAACTTCTTGTGTATTTTCCATTTTTTTTTTTAATTTAACACTTTAAAATTAATATTAATATTTTTTTATTATGCGCGATTCACAACACCGTTTGTTTTATGTGATTTTCACAGTTTGTTTTAAGATGCTACTCAGTTTTTTCGATGAACTTGAAATTGACAGGTTCTCTTAGAGTAAATAGAGCAACACATTTCGGAGAAATATAAAACGGTGTAATGTTTTCATATCACATTATAAAGAATTAATATCAATTTCACATTTTTCTTATGAATTTCGATGTGAAATTAATCAATTACATTTTTAAATGTAAAATTGATATATGTTCTTGTAGAAGTGATATTGACATTAATTTGATATTACGAATTGATATGCCAATGTAAAACATTATAATATCAATTTGATATTTTAACTATCAATCTAACGTTAAAAATATCAATTTAACATTAAATTTAACGTTTTTCACATTAGATTCATATTTTTCTTATCAAATTTCAAATATTTTCACTAAATGTGGATTTGATAAGAAACAAATTTCAAATTGATATCCGTTTTTTTTTTTTGGGTGTAGGTATTATTATTTTAACATTTTTGTCGCTAATTGGCCTGCTCATTTTTTCTGTTGTGGATTAAGTCATGTTGAGTGTGGAAGGGCATTACCGATCTTCGGTTTTCGTTTAAACTGAAGTTAAAGTTCAAATTCATTTGTTCAGTCAAAGTTTAAACGGTGTTTAATCGTTTAATATTAATTTAATACTGTCGATTCTTCTTCTTTCGTTGAGTGCTGTCACAATCATATGGCTATTAATTCAATTTAAACGAAAAACAAAGATCAACCTGGACTTATTAATTGGCCCTAAATGGTATCACCAGGTCTGTGCTGACCTACATAAGCTTTGTCGGAAATAGAATAAAGTTTAAGTTGAACATAAAATGTATCTTAAATCGTTGTGTTAACGGATTTGATAGTAAATTATATCCAATGCAGATTGTTGAAAAGCGGAGTTGGGCGGTTTATGCTGATCACCGTACATATGCCCATATACTTTTATATTTATATTCGAATGAGCAATTACAAGTATGAGATGGCCCCCTTCAATCCCATCTACGATACGAATATGTACATCAAGAAGTTGTTTATCAATTATGAATCATAACAAATTCCTTCCATTCAAGATTCAGCAATCAACAGCCAACAATCTACAAATTGCAATATTTGCTGAATGTTTAGGATTTGCCTTCGATGTTGGTTGGAGCAAATGCATGAATGTCGAAGTCAATACTTGGATCCAAATCCAGATAGCCAAAAATTAATTAAATACAATTTATAAAATAGACAGAATTTAGACTTTTTAATTAAAAATTCCAATAGTTTTATAATAAAATCCGGTACCGGTACATGCAACACACAAACACATACGACATTCTTCGAATTGGTATGAGAGACTGTCATTTCATTTCAATACTCTTGCCAAATTTTAGTTACTCGAGCTGAATTTTTGTACTTGTATCTTTGGCGTTTAAAAGCAATTTTACCGCAGGTAGAACCCAAGAACAAAGTATCTGAAAGTTTTATTTTACTTGTACGTACGTCTGTATTTATTTTCCTCTGCTTTTTACTAGCATTTAGTATTTCAATATACGAAACAGTTTATATACATATATATATATATATATGTAGCGAGGGGTGTCCCAAAAATCGCAATCGCCAAATGGGAGAACATCTATTTTTACATCCATACTGGACAGCGTAGATGTAGTCGCTCTCATTTGTAAAAGTAGCCACCCACAAAAAAAATTCATAAATATTCATATTTATTTCCATTGTTGCAATGTGGAGCTACGGCCAGCACTAATAAATTAGATTCATGTCTGATTTTGTCATTACGGGTGTGGATTCGTCTTCAGCTATCTTGTGAGTTCCACTCAACTTCGACACGTGCAACGTCACCCCGTTGTTTTCGCAACGTGTGCCCAATGTAGTTCCATGCGATTGTTTTGTGGTAGATGATTGAGATTCTTGCTGACCAGAAAGCATAGACAATTTTAGCATCTGTTGGTGGAAAAAATTTTAAAAGTAGATTTTTCGAGTTTTTGTGAATTTGAGTCGACTTACACAACCCTAGTATAGAGAGAATTTACAACTTGGTAATCGATTTAACGTTGGAATTGAAAATGTAAATATTCGCCTAGAGATTTCTGTGGAGTTTCAGACAGAGCTCAGCATTAGCGCTAGATCCCTCTTTATGCATTTGACGTTTTCTATTGGCGAATCGTTTATTTTTTTTGGAAATGGCATTCAAGAGCATCGATTTGGCTTTTCCGTAATTGATTTTCAAACCATCTTTTAATGCCGTTACCTCTAGCAGTTTAGGTAGGCTGATGTCGTCGTGCAGTCCACGCTATTGCGGATTGGCTGATTTATGTAGAATAATTGAATTTTAACTCAAAATTTCGATAAACCACAATTTTTAGCATTATAAAAATATCGTCATATTATCTTTGTCTGTAATTTTTAAATATCTGACTCCTCATCTCATTCAGTTTTATAACAATTAAGCAGATTTTGGTTAGACGAACAGGTTCCGGGCCCGTCCGAATCTTTTTAAATTCGGCTCATTGGGAGGAACAAAGACATTTTTGCTACTGGCAGGCCGACTGCCAATGAAAAATTACTTGGAAGCGAAATGTTGACACTCGCAGCAAGAAATGTCAAAAATGTATAATAGTGTTTTTTGTTCATTGCTGTAAATAAATAATTCTTCACCCATGTTTGAAGTACAAAAAAGAGTATTTATGCAAACGAATATGCTTGTCCATACTTTTTCCCAAATATCTGAATTGGGAACAAAAGCTGAATTGACGGTACAAAAGCTGTTGAGAGATCAGCGTTGCATGACAAAATTCACGATAAACCGCCTTTTCGCAAATGCATCACTGCACTACATGTGATTAGTTGACGATGCTGATGCCGATCAGCTGATGGTTGTAAAAACGAACGCTAAATTTTTTTCCGGCCACAAACTTCTTCTCCTTGTCGCATCCTAATAATCAATTATCCACGATCCTGAAAATACATTTGAAAAATTAAAATATTTAGTATTTTTCTTTTTGTATCTGACATGTTTATACTGCGTATTTGCCGTTTGATTGCGCATCGTCTGTTTTGTTGTTGCCTTTTAGAACACAGGCTTTTTGCAGTGTTGCCATATGCACCATTTTTGAACACGCTACGCATCGTATGCAGCAGTGATGCATTTACGAAAAGACCCAAAGGTTCAAAAAGCCGCAAATTTATTTAATAACATAGTTTTATACACACTTCGGGCTTTAATTTGACATTATTACATTTTGACGCAAGTTGGTAGAGTGTTAGTTTTCCTATTTTATTTCGACACACACAAATTAAAACCTTTTTTAATTCACACTTTCTTTAAGATTTTAATTTGTATTCTTAAAAATGTAAACGTTTTGTCTATATCCAACGACACAAATTCTTAAAATTAATCGAGTCGAATTTAGCAGTTCACATTTATACATTTTTACATATGGCTACATTTGTGATATGAAGAGATAGTTCTCTATATATGCGACATTTTATTAAGGATTAGACGGGGAATTACTCTCAAATCCAATAGATGTCCACGATATAGTTTGTGCATTTTGTTATTACGTTTTATTATTATTATCAAAATGTCAAATGGAGAGAAATTATAGACACGCGAAGATACACTATACACAACCACAGGTCAATACCGACCTGCCGTTGCACTTTTCAGAGCGGAACAACGGTAATTCGTACTCTAATCATATTGGACTATAGCTTAGCCCGAATAAAAACGACCTACACTGAACGCAAAGTCGGTGTTGGACCGAGGAAACTTTGTTAGCTTGGCCGATGAAAAAGTTGTATTTTACGTAAATTGTTGGACCTGATTGAGAATGTGTTATTGTAGTAAATGATACCAAATACCAAAGAATGTATTTCTCTAAAAGACAGAACCGATGTTAACTACGACCCAGGTTGAGATTTCTACCTTAAGGGCAAATTTTACAATAGTAAAACTTATAGTAATTAAAACTTGAAAATTAGAATGGTACAACCTATAGTTTTCTAGACAATAGAATCTGAATTCGTCTTTCTGCGGTTGAATTGGCATGCGACAAGTTGTCGGAAGATGTGCTATAACAATTAAGTTTTATGTTTGGCAATAAGTTGACAGAAACCACAAATACATTTTGTGTAAATGATACGGGAGTCCAACAGGTCCCGCAACTTTTAGAATCCAATACAGTACTGACAAAACTAAATATATACGAAATTTAGAAAAACAAAACAAATAATTTTGAACATATATTAATTAGGGGAACTATCTTTGAGTTCAATAGAACGATCCGTATACATTTAGAGTATCAATTGCAAAAATAGCCAAAAAAAAATCAACAGGAGCCGACATGTCATATCGGAATTCTTGAGTAATAAGTCTGAGTATGCTAAAAATATGAAAGGCCGCAGGTGTAGTGTGCTCACCGAATCGGAGAGACGCCTCATATTAAGAAAAACATTAAATTCTCATGACTCTGTGGCGAAAATTCGTGAAAAATGTAATATAAATGCTAGTTTATCCACTGTCCATCGCGTTATTTCGAAGGCTAAACACATAAAATAAAAAAGTTAAAGCCTCCCCTTAACCCGTCAAGAAAAGCACAACGCCTCAATTTTTTTCGCGAGCAAAATTTTAATTTACAAATTTAATTTCCATGATCTCCGCAATGAACCCCATCATTTGGACCGTCTGCATAGCCGAGCTGGAGGTGTTATGGTTTTGGGGGCCATTTCCTTCAATGGCGCCTGCAAACTAAAATTTATGTCATCAACGATGAATGCGTTGGGCTACAAAAAAGTATTAAAATAGGCGTTTCCATATTTTCACAACCGTTTTGGGCCTTTGCCATTGATTTATCAACACGATAATGCTCCGATACATACAGCTCGGCTTGTAAAATCGTATATACAGAGGTATAATGTGGACCATTTAAGCTGGCCTCCCTACTCACCCGATTTAAATATAATAGAAAATGTTTGGGGATGGCTGACGCATGAAATATATGGCTCAGGAAAGCAATATTTGACTGTACCCGAATTAGTTAAAGCAATCGAATTACCTTTGGACTCGATTTCATTAAATTACTTCGCTAGATTGTATTATTACCTTCCAAAACGGATGACTGAAGTTTTGGAACAACAAGGTGGCTCGTCGCATTATTACATTAATTTTTTATGTTAAAAAAAATCTGAGATCTCAGAAATGTTTTTTTTGAAGAATTCCAGCCGGTTAAGGCAAAGCAATTAAATGCTCTTTAATTTAAAAAAATCAAGTCTCTATTATCAATAGTTTGGGATCAGTGGGTGATTGAAAACACCCATTCATTCAAGTGAAAAGGAGTGTACACATGTACAGGATTACCCATATCGACATTCTTATCAATGCTGATGTGGATGCTGCTGGACTGAACACGCTACATATTTACATACATATGTATGTATGTATGCCGTGATAAAAAACGTAATTTTTGATCTAAGTATCTAGTGGCAAACTCCGATTTGAAAGATCAGGTCAAAATAAGTTTATATTGCATTTCTATGTTTCTCTCCGACGGATTTCTGTTTTATTTTTTATTTCCAATCGACCAAAAGAATTCAGCCAGAAAGAAACTGACAAAATCCAATATCTCTTTATTGAATAAATATTTTTGTATGTAAATGAAATAATTTCATAATACAAAAAAGGCACATTTTCAGAGCACAAAAGTATTGGCACATCTAAATTATATGTTATGACAATAGAAAGTATATGCGAATTAATATTTTGTTGGAAATCCTTCGGTTTAATGACAGCATCCAGTCGTTCTGGCATGGAATGAACCAATCTAATCGTCGTTTCTTCCCCGATTCTTCGAATTAAGCGGTTCGCAGCAAAGTTTTATTTGAAATAGCACGTGTTTTTTCCCGTCTGTCCTGTTCTTCCTTTAAATACTCAATTGGATTGAGGTCTGGAGACTCTGGTGGGCGTGACAGGACGTGTACGGTGTTGTATGCCAGCCACATTCGAACAATATGAGACCTATGCTTAGGGTCATTATCATTCTAAAAGGTTAATAAAAATGGTAAGTTCAGCGTTTCGGCACTTTTCTTCTTATTTTTTAACTTCTTTGCTTACTCTAAACGTTTTATTTGGTTGGTGGGGGAAATGAGTGGTTGACGTCAGCAACTCGCGCATTGTAGTCAGCCTCCTGCAGCACTCGCCTTATCGTCATGGCATGCACGTTGTTTGACTTTTCCAACAATTTGCTTGCATTCGCGATCACTTAAAATTCGGAGCCGTCCAGAACGCTTTACACTTCCCAAATTATGTGATACATGATGCTCCGAATGGTAAATCGGCTTCTATCCATCATTTCTCCAATCTCGGCATATGATTTACCTTGATTGTGTAATTGAATAATACTTTTACACTGGGATTCTATGGTTCCTTTAAGTTTGCCATCTATATTCGCTTGATATATTAGTTTCAAACAGTAGTTTTCACAACTATTTATATTTCTGGAAAAAAAATCAGAATGATTGTTTATAACGGTAAATAGCCGTTCATATTTTCGGCAAATACGTTGCCAGACTACATATTATTTGTATATTTGCCACATAGCAATACATGTTGGTATTCAAAGATAAATGACATTTTTTGAGATAAACAAATCGCAAAGTGGCTGCCATATGTCCTCGATAGCCTCACGAATTCTATCTTTGAGGTCTGGGCTGTTAGCGTACACCTTATCTTTCACGTGGCCCCAAAGAAAGAAGTCGCAAGGGGTTAAATCACAAGATCTCGGTGGTCAATTGTAATCACCTCTTCAAGAGATAACACCTCTTCAGGAGATAAACAAAGATTACGTCATCCCGCGCAGAAACTAGAAATGTTCTGCGCATGTTGAGTCGGTGACGTCATGCGAACTGTGTTCCTACTGGCTAACAGTCAAAGTAGATTCAATTCCAGCGTTGCCAACAATAGTTCTTACACTGTATTCCAATCTGAAATACAGATACAGATAATGGTACCAACTGTACCTGAGTGAAATGCAGTATATTTTGTATTAGAACTCCTAAAAATCACGTAGAATGCAGTATCTACACACAAAAATGCGGTATTTAATGCAGTAAATTTATTTGTGAAAAATTTAATGCTTTTTGAAAAAGTGATTGAATTCCGAATCATCAAATTGAACTGACATGGGACTATCATGAATTTGCTTCGTTTTTTTTAAATCATATTTGTCTTCTGAGAAGATTTTTCGCAGCAAATCTGGACGAATTTTGAATAATTTGAAGAAATCGATACAAGCCCAATCCATGTTGAATTTGACTTGCAAAAGTGCACAAAGAAAACCAACTTGGAGATTGAAAGAAATTGAACTTAATCATAAGCGAAGTGCGAACGAATAAAATCTTTTTCTGACAGCTGTCAATGTGCCTCATTAGTGTTGAAAAGAGGATCAAGTCGATGCAAAAAAGCCGGCGGCAGCTCTAAGCCGGCTTGAGCCGAAGATTTTTCTTACACAAATTTTATTGTTTTCTTTAATAGTTCATTTACTCCAGTGTCTGAATCGGCATGGACCTCTGCGCAGCACATACAAATAAACGAAAAAATGCTTGAAAAATAAAATTCATGCATTCACCCGCAAATTTCGAAAATGCAGTCTCTTCGCAGTATCTTGAGCTCAAATCAAGTATTATCCTTGAAAATCCAGTACAGTTGTCACCATTATAGATACACATAGAGTTGATTATCCTGATAAGGGAACAAATACGTCATTTAACGATAAATCGTGCGCATGTCGTAATCTTTATTTCTATCATTCTTGGTATGTAGATCTTTGAATACCGAATTAAATTGGTATCAATTTCGTTTCGGTTGTTACTTTGTTTAATATTTCGATTTGACGTAAATTTCATCTTTTGCATTTAGGATTGTCAAAATCCAGTCGTAAAACAGTTTACAAAGGACTCGACAATTTTTGAAACCCGTTTAGAACTGAGTTTTAGTTTTTCTTACTACCCTTTTGGTCGTGATAACAAATCCGGATAAGAACAGCAGACATTTTCAGCGGCCGTCTTCACCTTTACGAGTAAGAGAGTAATCTCTTAGAAAATGCAACAGCGGTTCTAAGCCACCTTTAAACAGTAGTTCTTAGTCGTTCTCAGCTTCCTGAAAAGTAGTTTTACAAATTCAATTTAAATTAGCATTTTCAAAAAAATTTTGTAAACTTTTGTAACGCACCTTCTGGTGTCTCGTATACAAATGTACCACATCGCTGACTTGGAAAATCATGCA
Source organism: Hydrotaea cyrtoneurina (assembly GCA_958296145.1). Taxonomy (NCBI): domain Eukaryota; kingdom Metazoa; phylum Arthropoda; class Insecta; order Diptera; family Muscidae; genus Hydrotaea; species Hydrotaea cyrtoneurina. Next base: position 61,572,418 of record OY282515.1, read on the forward strand.
ATAACATTTCTACCATCAAAACAATCTTACCCAAATTGTGGATTTAGCTAAGCTTTGACTAGATATAGTTTTCGAGAAAACCTTTAATTCCAGCCGCTCTATTTTTGGTACCTCCCATACAAGACGCCCACTTTATAAACATGCAATTTAATTTTTTTTTTGTAAATTTTGGTAATTTGTCTAGTCAAATTTAAAGTTTAGAATTGGTGGCAACGCTCACTTACGGATTTAGAGTACTTTGGAATATAATTCAGGTATGTTTTTTACTGACGGTGAGGGTATATGTAAGTCAGTTTACCCGACTTACACTATCCCACTTGTTTTTATAAAATTGGATGGTAATAAATAATATTTAAACCAAAAACTACATCTTCCTACTTATTCATTTTCAAAGGCATCATTGAAAGAATTTCTGTGAGGCTCCTCGTAAATTTGTACTATCTTTTCAGAAACTGCATACAGCTCAATAACCCTTAAAACCAACACTTGAATATACGACAATCTTGACTGTACATAGCAAATATAAATGTATGTATATATTTACAATCATATGGATGAACTTACATGCATTCAATATTAGGGTGAATCGACCAAATAACCTCGATATTTGGATGTTAATATAACTCAATTGTTTTTAATATTACATACACTGAAAAAAAATAAAAAATAACACAAAAATGTCTATATATTTGATATTTATAATCACAAACAAGTGAATGTTTGTGGTATGGAAAAATATATTAATGTTTGATGCTAATTTCTTTGGTGAAATTTGTTTAATATGGCCATTTTTTTCAGCATGTGTATAATACTACTTAGTAACTAGACACAGTTTATTGTTATAGTTGTAAATTCAAAAACTTTTTACAAAATCCAGTTTATACATCATTGTCATTCTGATAATATGAAAGACAGTTTAATTAAGATAATTGTGCAAGCTAAAAAGTTATCATTTCCCCAAATTTATGAAACACAATTAAGCAGTATATGGTTTTCCCGAACCACAACTATTAATTTATTTATGGGTTATAAATATATGTTTGTTTCTTGAGAAATGAACATATACTTACGTGTTTAGGCTTTTTAAAGCGGTCCAAGAAATACTTCACCCCATCTGATCTCTAGGCCACTAACATCCGGCCTAAAATGGAATATAACTCGCATATATGGGCAGGAATGTAGGTTGTTTATCGGTGTTCTATAGATACTTTAAAGGTATCTGTTCACAAGAATCTGTCGGCCAGTCCCTGACGGTAGAACATTCATCCGCGATACGCGGTTATCCGGATCCAATAGCGATGCAGTTACAAGTATTTTCATATTTTAAAGCAAACTGGAAATTGTGTAATGGCATATGAGTATATTTGAAAAACTTCTTCAAATGCAGCGATCGTTTCTTTTATTATTTTTCCATAATAAATAATAACTAAATGTAAGGAAGTGTATTTCCGACCTTGTTAACATTTTGTGGCAGACTCGAACGTTTCCAAAAAATGCAAAACACCTTTTATAGCGTGGTCAGAGCATTTTCCTCTCTATTTGCTTCAATTACAGCCATATTAATAATGTTTTTATTTTGAATAAGACATCTATACTTGAGGCAAAGTGTGTTCCATCTGGTGTAGTTAGAATTATACTTCCCATTCTACAATAATTTCGTCAAATGCCAATAGTTTTTGGTTTTCTTCTTCAGTCTCCTCAACTAATTTGGTAATTTAATTAAAAGTTTCCTCATCTTCATACGCATTTTGCAATGAATTTATACGTTCTGTTTTGAAAGTTAATGTCTTAAAAATGGATTTAATTTTTTTTTTATATTTTACTTCGAAATACAATAAAGTCTTTATTTTCTAAGATGTCAGCCGGTGAAGACCGTGGATACAGCAGCCAAATGTTTTCTTCTTCAATAATCTCAATGCTGCTTAAACGGCAAAGGACCTAATATAGTATCCTTTGCCGTTTAATCCAAAATAGTCAATTATTTCGGTTATTTTTTGGGCTATGTTGACTTGATTATGAAGATGTGGAAACTGTTCGGTTTTTAAAGATATCCAAATTGGATCGAAAATATCATTGTAATGAGCTCTTATGTTTCATAGCTCCTCGTTTTGAAGGAGTGAGTCCACATATCTAGTACTATGGCAGTTGGAGTACACTTTGTTTTTTTGTGGGCGATTTAAAATTTGTTGATGAAGTTTCGATGTTGTGTGGTTGAATCGGAAATGGTTTGCTAAATTTGCTTTAGATGTTGTCTTCGCCTATCTGGGAGTGAACAATTATTTTTATTAAATTTTAGTAGTCACTAGAATCTGAGTATGCCAATTGGCCAAAAACACATACACGGAGAAAAAATATGTTAAAAATATGATTGCATGCAATCATATATATTTTTGGGAACATCGATACTAACCCAAATATAATATGTTTGGGACATGCTGCAAACATATATATGTTGCCTGCAAAATATGTTTGGAACAACATGTTACAGAGGCCGTTTTTTTCCTCCATGTAAGAACTTGTTGCGGTCATATTCCCGAATTCAATTTTTATTTCTTTGTAAAATTCAATTTTTTTTCTCAATAACTGCTCATATATTGCATTTCACATATATCACCTTGAACAGAAGCTTGTCTAGAACGTTTACAAAATTTGTAATATTCGATGATTTGCAGTTCTTTTCTTCACTTTATGAGTAGAAAAAAGTGTAGATATACCAGATATACAGTGTACTTCCTCAAAAGCGTTCACCTAAGGGACTGCGAATTTTGTTCACCTATGAGAGAAGTACACGAAACGTCTGAAGCGGATTGGTACTGAAAAAGTGTCCGTTTATGAGAGGTGTCCGCAAGGAGAGAGTGCACAAAGTGGGCGGAGTATAGAGTAGATTTCCACATTTGTTTTCTCGAATACTATATCTAGTTAGCGCTTTAATATTATTACATTATTTTTAAATTATTTTTGTTCCAGTTCGTCTTGAGGTCATATAAAAACGATGTTGTGGTTTTCCATGTATTTTAACTGCATTATTTCTTTTTCCCAATATTTCGGTTGTCTTTTTATGGGAGGTACCGGAATTGAAGTTGCCAATTTTTTCTCCCACGCAATGTTGGGTAGTACTAACATTAATAAACGGGGACAATCCCTAGTAGAATTTTTGAATACTAACAACCTAATAACTCTTAGCATAGGTAACACGACTACCTTTATTAACCAAATTAGGGAAGAATATGTTCAGAAAATCTAATAGGTCTCCAGAGAACATCTTTCGGAATAAGGCTAAAACTAAATGGACAAAATTCACGAAGTTAATTAGAGAAAGACTAGGGCTTGCAGATAGTGTTTGCCTAAGTGTTGAAGACATTGATACCAGTCTTTCGAAGATAGCTGTCCGCTTCGAGAAAGAAAGTCAGCTCAAAAAAAGCCCTGGATGCCCGGGGAGATTCGCAATATTGGGAAAGATGTCCGCAGACTTTACAAGAGGCCTTTATCCCACCACCTAAGGCTTATATTCCTTAACCTATAGTTTATATCCCAATAAGCGTAACAGGTCTGTGGATACCGACCTACACGACGCAGTGCAAAATTTACAGACCGAAACACTTATTCAACCCTCAGACCAGTTTCAGGTGGACCTGAACTGGACTAACGACATACAAATAAGAGACAGATTAGGCCAGGGAACACCACAGTCTCTTGAGGTTCCTAACGGACGAAGGAATTAAACCACTCTGACGACGTTATAATACTTCGACGGTACAGAATCCATCCAACTTTGTGGAAGGGTCGAAAGGGCTCTAAAACTTGCATATGACGGTCTAGCCGAGAGTTCTAAATGTAAACCCAGACAAATCTGAAATGTGTCTGTTTACAAGGAATTCGAAGATTGGTCAATATATAGACCCACTTTTCCTTAACAAAACAGTTTCAATGTCCGACAAGGACTCTTTGACTCTAGAAATGGCACAATTCGCATCATCTTATATATTTACACCACCTACATCCGGCCTAAAATGGAATATAACTTCCCTATATGGGTAGGGGCTCCAAATACATCTTGGCAGCTTTGTCTCCCTTCATCATCGCCGGAGTGTGGGTTGTGTATCGCTACTCTATTGTTCGTCAGATATCCGTCGTCTGGTTTCAGACGTTAGAACATTTAGCCGGAATACTCGGCTATCCAGGGAATCTCATCCGTTTATTGTCAAATAACCGGTTAACCGGACGACGCATTATACAGAAAATTCATTCTTCAGCCGGACTTCCTTCCAGCAAGTGTGTTTCTGCCTGCTAAGACATTCTCAAATTCAAGATAAACTTCATCAAAAACTAATCTGCCATTGCCCGGCGTTCGCAAACCAAGATTCTGTTTCTTGGGAAAAAAATCTATAAAAGACTTGACCCAACTCAGGGGTCAACAGTGCAGGCTTCCTAAAATAACTTCTCGAGACCAATTCATGGAACAGTTAGAGCGCACAACAAGCCGAATACTGGCTTATGCGTATGTCCTAGGTCATTAGGCTACCTAATTTATAGAGAGTAAGACAAAATATTATTGCTAATAACAAGAAGAGTTCTGCGTAGAAATATTATAATCCATTGAACATGAATGAAAGTATGAACTGTGATTATCGCCGTTCATGCTCGAATTTTAGGCATGGGTTGTTTAATAATCTATCTTATGACTCCGAATTCTAAAAAAGAGAAGTCGACTTAGAGACTAAAAAATACGAAAAATTTCTGGTTAAAAGCTAATACAGCTAGATGGGTTTTTGAATATGTTGCAATTACATCAGTAGAACGGTCTAAGTCCCCTCAAAAGATTGGAAATTGAGTCAAGAATATGTTCGGCACTGTAGTGCCAAAGTGGTCGACAAGCTGAAATAATGCCCATTTTAAAAAATTTCAGTAAACAAATTACCATCAAAAAAAAAATATATATATGTATATACTAATAATAATAGCAAATGAGTAATATTTGCAGCCAATTAAACTGGATAAGTATGGATAGTTTCAAACCAAAATAAAAGAAATCAGCAAAATGTATAAACATAATATTTGATTTTCGATTATCTCGGAAGAAGAATAATCTGGGATTTCAGTCTCATCAGTTTTGAAAGCTTCAAATACATACGAATCAAGAGCACGCAAGATTTCTTCAGATCCTCTGATCACATCACTTCGTTGTGTTCCAAAATTATGAAAAAAATTAATAACCCGTTCAAAATTTACTGATTTACTGCCAAAAATTGCATTCTGCGTTGTGGGAATATTAAGATACCAAAAAGTGGACACAGAATGATTCAATCGTCACAACTTAAAAAAAAATCTTCATACAGTCAAAAAGACGTATTCCTGTTTAAAACAAGAAAGCAATGTAATTTTTTTTTAACAATAGTAGATTAAATTTAAAGGTTGTACAACAAATGCAATAAAAAGTAAAATTAATCATACAAATGTTTGTGTTTTTTATACGAGTATGAATACCTCAAAAAATTGTCAAAACTTCATATAAGGACACGGGTAGAGTTGGGTATTTCCCAAAAAAATCCCAATCTCGAGATTCGGGATTTTCCGAAATAACGAAAATTTCAATTCCCGAAATATTGAAAATTTCAATTCCCGAGAATTCTCGAAATATCGGGAAAATTCAAAAAGTCTTAAAAAAATCAAAAATCAATGTAAAAGCAATGAATTTCATAAAATATTCTTTTTATTTAAGTATAAATAATATAAAAAAAGATTTGAAAAAATTACTATTTCAATAATTTCACAAAAAAAAAATGTTTAACAAAAATAATTACAAAAAAAGCAAAACAAAAACAATTCAAATGATAATTATTAAAATAGGGGAAACAAGTGATTGAAAACATTATTTATCAAAATGGTGTTTTAAAAAACATAGACTGTTAATAGCTTATATTAAGGTTTGGGTACTAACAAACAAAAAAATATTTTTTAAACATTTTCGCATAAGGGGGGTTTTAAAAAGTGGTCAAAAAATTACCTTTTTTAAGATAATCATATTATACCTCGAAAAAATTAAAAGTATATGTATTGGCGTCTGTTGCCAACTGTCCGAACATAAATATTTTCTTTACTTGTCAGAAAATTGTATTTAAATAAAATAAGACGTTCCTAAACTGTCATCAATGTTCATTCAAATTAATGGATCAATCGGTTTTTATCATTTGCATGCCAATGTACTTGTGAGATTTAGATTGATAATGGAAAACTGTAAAAGCATTCTAAATGAAAAATCGTCAAACATCATTATGCTAAATTCTTTCAAAAAAATCGTTAAAAGTTCATCACGTCTGGCATCACTGTGCCGCATACAGTGGGGCTATTATGGGTCTGACATTCTTTACCTTTTTCCGGGTTACAATAGCATACTCAGAATCTAAATGGGGTTGTTTTCATCAGTAGTCATTTTTAGAATATAAGTACGTCATCTAAACTAATGAAAGTTATAGAACATTTGAAAAACCATCGAATTGTCCACGGCTAACGACGCCACACAGAGGTCCAGAATCCATTTCCATCAGCCAAACTTCGATCTAGTAAACATTTTTAAGTTCTGTAAAAAAACTGGGTGTAAGCAAGGAGTGATCGGACAATTGTATAAACTTTAGAAATAGCTCCAAGATTGACTACTTTTCGTTTTTTGGGGGGAAATGGTTTTTCTATTTTTTGTTGTTAGTTTTTTTTACACATTTTCAAAAGTTAATTAGCAAAAAAAAATTAATTCACGTTTTCCGACCACATAATTTGACCTTTTCACTAAATTTACCCTGTCTTCGAAGTGTACAATAACAGGCGGGCAAAAGTTACCCGCTAAAAATAATAAGCCTTTCCACCTCTGCAAATCAGTATTGCTTTCTTTAACATCTCTTAACTGTGACATTTTTTTTAAAGCGAAAGTTCTAAAATTGTTGCTACAACAAATCTGTATTAGGTAGAAACAAAATGTATACGTCATAATTAAGAAAAGAAACCCCACTTTACAATAAAAAAATTACAAATAATGGCTATTCAAATGTATGACATACAGTTCGACAAAGTCCGAAAAAGGTTAAACTTTAATATGAAAAAAACTAAATTTTTTCAATTTCGAATTACCCTTTGGATATGTATATCCCATATCCCCAAAAAAGAATGAGCATGACTATAACATTCTTCACATCCATTCAAACAACATTTATTTACGGTGCAGGGTATGCAAATAAATTATTAATAAAAACAGCCACACACATACATATTAATTATTCATAAAAATTTAGTTTATCTCATTCCTATCTCCAGGCCACTAGCCGATGTTTTGCACACTCACCAAACAGCGAAATTGACATTGATTATCAAAGACACTAAAGCCAGACGCATTACTCTGCGATGCCATCCATGTATGTTTATTGCAGAATAGATGTTAAAAAATCAGGTCCATGATAAAAGTAATGCAGATAACACCGCCAAGAAATGCTGAGGAAGAAATAACAAGACAAACAACATTACTTTCTGATTGAACTATTATTGTATGCTTCAGACTGGTAGTAGTCCATTACTCACTACTCCAAGGTAATGTATGGCCGAACAATCGATTACCCCTATGACATGCAATGTTAAGTGTAATGCGTTTTTTGTGTGAGATGTTAATCCTGGCAGTACTCCCCATTACTTTGGAATCTGATACGAATCGATTGAGAATTAATTGCATTCGCTACTAGGAAGTTCTTTAATCGAGTTATCGATGTGAAGGACCGATATTACGTAAGCAATTAATTCACGATGCAGGCCCTTAAGGCGAATACAGGGCAATTCGTGAGATAGACCCAGAAACCGTCAACAAGTTCTCGAAAATTTTAGTCGAGAGGATACACTACTGCGAAGCCATAACTAACTGTTATCTCTTTCCAATAATCTAATAATTTGCAGAACATATATTCTTGCCATATTTTTTCCTAATTTACAAAAAAATAACTTTTTGATTTGACAGTGTTACTACATTATTTCCGTGACTAATAGTGTTTTCTCAAATCAGTGACAATTGACATTATTGATTTGATAATAACAATTTTCAAATTGCTACTCTAGTTTTAAAAAGGATCTTTCAACCACAACAAAGGTTGACCATAGCTGGCATGAATGATAGTTCTGATGAATTCAGGAATTTCACTGAAAATGTTCAATGTTATGTCTCCTCTCTAAGTGAAAGAATTTTACTCTGTCCGCTGTCTTCCGCGATGTGGTTAACGTTTCATTCTGCACTAATCATGTAGGATATTTTCGAATGACACTTTCTGGTAGCATTATTTTTTTCTATTGGATCAGTGGTATGGCAGTTGATCAAAATATATTCCGATCGATATGCGATCATAACGGACCATGTTTGGATATTCCTTACTTATGTTGGCATATAACTTACAGCACAACACAATACATATTCAGTTTGATTCATGGCTTGTTTTTTAAAGTAAGTACACGCTGAAAAAAATTGTCATTTTAACAAATTTTAGCAAACAAATTCGCATCAAACATTTATATATATATATAGGGTCCGCCATTTAATGTTTTTTTTTTTAAATAGTGCTTATTTCGTGAAAGGTAACACTTAGCTCATGTCTGATTTGACAGATAATTAGTTTTAACCTTCCGCTGAACGAATATCGTTGTGTATACGCTTGAACAACGCTGGGAAATATTGCGACATTACTTTGAAAATCATGGTAATGTTGCAGAATGTGTGCGAAAATTGCGTACGGATTTTGGAAGAATAGAAGCACCGTCAGCTCCGTATTGAACATTTCGGAGACATCATTGAGACGAATTTTGCATAAAGACCTTGGTATGACGCCATACAAAGTCTAATTGGTTCAGGAGTTGAAGCCAACTGACCATCCAATGCGTATTCGCTTCGCTCAGTGGGCCTGCGATCAACGTACAGAAGATGCCGATTTTGCCCAAAAAATCTTCTTTTCAGATGAAGCTAATTTTGATCTTGGCGGGTATGTAAACAAGCAAAATTTTAGCATTTGGGGCACAGAAAACCCGAACGCATACATTGAAAAGCCGATGTACCCAAAACGAGTCACTGTTTGGTGCGGATTTTAATCCAGAGGCATAATTGGGCCATTTTTCTTCGAAAATGAGCAAGGAGTGGCCGCTACAGTCAATGGCGATCGTTATCGGGCCATGTTGTTTACAAAAATTGAAGCAGAGGATATTGGCAACATTTGGTTTCAACAGGACGGCGCTACGTGCCACACAGCCGAAGCTACACTCGATGTTTTTCAAAAAAAAAGCTTTTTTGGCGGACCCTGTATTTCCATACCATAAACATTGACTTGTTTGTAGGTTATTAATATCAAATATATATGTATACATTTTTGTGTTACTTTTTATTTTTGTTTTCAGTTTGTGAATCTCTATATATCAATTCATTTTATTCTGTCGGTTATTGTTTTAATTTTAAAGAGAGAGGCAAAAACGAAAACAGCTTTAAATACACACTTATGCGCACTCGAATGTTACACTTTGTTGAATGTAATAAGTTTATTTTCTGTTTTTCTCAAACATGCTATTGCTTATACACAAATACTTAATATTAATAGCATTATTTATATTTACATCCAAATAAGTTTTGTGTAGAAGTAAATAAGCTTTACTTGCTACAAAGTCCACACACGCGTTTTACTTGTGTGTAAACATTTAAAAATACAGATTTTTCAGCGTGTACATACTTCAATTGATATTTTGAATAGTTTAGCAGACTTTTGTCATTACACAGTGCTACAAAGAAGAATTAAGCTGACTTTTCTAGGAAGTCATACTATGTTTCGTGTAGGTATTTTCAAGTACAACCAGAATCTGTTTATGCCGAGTCAGCTAGTACAGAATGTTATTCATTCAGGACACCCTAGGCCACAGGTATGTAACGTTGTGTGCATAATGGTGAGTCTGTGTGAAAGTGTCTTTCATAGTAACAATTTGTAACATATTTGTCCTGCACTTGTTTCTCACCCTCCGCCGAAATTAAAGTACCCGTACTATCGTATTCGAACTTAGTTATTTGTACTATGGACGAGAACATGCACTTGTATTAGTACCTGAAACATACATATGTATATATATGTATGGAAGAACCTACACAAGAACAGATCTCGTGATGTGGGTAAGTGGAGACGGATAGTTGTTGTTTATGCTTTGTTTGTGTCGTTGCTGTATTTTATTTTGGCAGTATTTACTTAATTCTCCAGTTAGTGCGAAATTAAGTTTGCAAGTTGTCGTTCCCAACATTCAACACTGTGGCAGAAGGGATGCCTGAGAATAAATGTTATTTTATGCAGATTTCAACCTACTACGGCTACAGCATGTTGGGATTCGAAACTTGTGTTGGTTCAGCAGATTGTCTAGGTTCTTAATACCTTAAAAATTACTATCACAGCAAAGGCTAGTATCTTCACATGTACATATAACAGTGCTTTCTTTTTTCGTTTCACTCTATCCACACAAATTTTAAGCCATTTAAAACTTTTTAAAATGCATTTCTGATGTTTATGGGCAATTGCTGTCATAGTGTCCCTGATAAGTAACAAATTTACATATATTGCTGACTTGTGTTTGATATTACAGAAATAAACTACGAGTATGGTAAAATTCTAGTTACTCAGCAATGAGTGCAGTCAGCGGTTCTGAAAAAGTCCAAATAATAACTCAATTTTAATAAGTTCGACCGTGCAGAATCATGGAGAGTGTGCCGAATATGACTTCAAAACATAATTGAGTGCTGTCCGCACGGTGTCATGTTCTTTACATTGTATGGAAATATCTACTGTCGTCAATAGGGTTTTTAAGTAGCGTTCGCCCACACATTTCCTTCAATACATGTTAAATAATGTTCCAAATATTAACTTTGTGGCTTTGTGACGATGGCTACATTAAATTGGCCTATTGTGGCATTTATTATGTAAATAACATACATAGTAAATGCTACACGCTGAAAAATACGTCTGTTTTTGTTTACACACAAGTAAAACGCGTGTTTGGTGTTTGTAGCAAGTAAAGCTTATTTCCTTCTACACAAAGCTTATTTGGATGTTAATATAACTCGTTTGCTATTAGTATTACGTATTTGTGTATAAGCAATAGCGTGTTTGGGAAAAACAGACAACGAACTTGTTAAATTCAACAAAGTACAACATTTGGGTGGGAATAAGTGTGTATTTGCAATTGTTTTCGTAATTTTTTTTCTGCATTTACGCTCTTTAAAATAAAAGCAATACCTAGAGAATGAGATGGATTATTATATAGAAATTCACAAATTGAAAAAAAAATAAAAAGTACGTCAAAAATGCATACATATACATTTGATATTTATCACCTACAAACAAGTTTATATTTGTGGTAAGGAAAAATATATATGCGAACTTGTTTGCTGAAATTTGTTAAAATGCCCATTTTTTCTCAGCGTGTATATGTAATTATACCTTCTCTAGAATGTTGTGCTAGGAAATTTCTGTTCAATAGAAATTGTTGTGCCGTTAACGAAAAAAATCTAGAAAATGTTCAGTTCTGAGATAATCGCCAATTTGACACTTTATTCGATGTAAAAAATCAAAAACACACAATTTTTCAAAGGTAAATTCTAAGCCATATAAAATTGTCTAATTAATTAGCCGGTTTTATCACATACAATTATAGTGGTCGTTGCACCGCCCACACACCCCAACATTTGAATGAACATATCTTACAGACAGTGAGGTTTAGTAAATATTGGGTTATCCATTTCGTGGTTTCAAAAGTATAGGGCTGTTAAACCAATTTTTTTCTTTTCAGTTGGAAGTCTGACATTGACGAAAATGGATCGCTTAACTATCACACAACGCGTACAAATTATTAAAACCTACTACAAAAATGGTGATTCTGGCACAGCCACATATTGTGCTTTAAGAGGTGATTATGGTTTATGGTTATGAAGCACATTTCACACTAGGTGGGTATGTTAATAAACAAAACTGTCGTATTTGGGGTTCTGAGAATCCTCAAGGAATTGAAGAGAGGCAATTACATCCACAAAAAGTCACTGTTTGGTGCGCTCTTTGGTCCGAAGGTGTGATTACACCTTACTTCTTCGAAAACGACGAGGGAACGACTGTCACCGTCAATTCAGAGCATTATGGTTGTATGATAACCGACTTTTTTTGTCTGCTATTGATGAATACGAATAGAAAAAATATGTGGTTTCAACAAGACGTTGCCACATGCCACACAACTCGAGCGAATATGGCTTTATTGTAAGAGACATTTCCTGAGCGCGTAATTTCTCGTCGTGGCGAAATCAACTGGCCACCAAGATCATGCGATTTGACAGCATTAGACGTTTTTTTTGTGAGGCTACGCGAAAGACCGTGTTTATGCAGATAAACCTTTAACTCATGAGCACTTAAGAACCAACATTCGTCAAGTTATGGCTGAGATACCGCCCAATATGTGCCAAAAAGTGGTCCAAAATTACCTCAAAAGAATCAATGCTTGCAACACTTCGCGTGTTGGTCATTTAAATGATGTAGTGTTTCACACATTATGTCAACGTTCAAACTTTATAATAAAAAAGAAATATCATGAATACAAATATTTTATATGTTTTATTTACGTTTACTTTTAAAAAGCAAAATGGATAATCCTTTATATAACACTGATATGAAACAAAATATATGTTTTAGAAAAGGAACCAATTCCTTTAAAATGTAACTGGATGTTATTGCTGATAGGCGGGTGGAGACAAATGGGCGAGCCACCACGCAATTAACCCTTATTTTGTATTTACAACATACTTCAATAATGTCACACGATTTTTTCAAGAGAGCCGTTTAAAATTTTAAGTGGAGATTTATTGCTTTTTCTTGAGCAACAAAATAAAAAGTTAGTTTTGAATTACCGATATGGTATTGACACTGAAATTTGTACGGAAAAAAAGTAGGTGGTGCAAAGCCGCTTAATAAAAAAAAAACGCTTTACGGCAGTAATTATGTAACGAAGTTTTATAGTTGGTTGCTGTAAACATATACTCTCTGGCTCTCACACTTAGAGTGACCATAGTCTGTTTTATGTTAAATTCAGTTTTTTTTCTATGGCACGACTCTTGCAAAAAAATATATGATCAGCCTAAATCCAAAAAAATATAAAGTATATTACCGTCAGTTTTCAGTGGCTTTGAATGTGAAAAGGTGTGATTTAAAAGAAAATAATACAAATTAAGTAGAAGTCGGAATAAATTAATTGCTACAGTATTTCCCGCTTATATGCACGCCGCTTATAAGCATTTCTCGCTTATTGGCAGCCGAACTTGAACATTTTCCCCCCGCTATTTAAAATCTTCAGTCTTTTTTCTGGTATATGCATTACGTTTATATGCATTCCCCGCTTAAGTGCATCACAATTAAAAAAAAATCTTTAAAAAAAACATGTAAAAACATTCGCATATATGCATGTACAAATTTGCACAATTAGAGAAAGTTGAGTACAAAATTTGCACATTCTTAGTTTCATCACTGCTGACATTTTATATTATATAGACACTGTCAATCGGATTTTAAAAAACGAAAACTCAATTATCCACAGCAGCAAATCATGTGCTAATTTATCTAGAATTTATTTTATCTATTGGCATCTGCAACAGGTGTTGTTTGGTGATGATGTCTGTATGAATTTACTTTTATATGCACCACTGATGCTTATAACCGAGATGTTTTTACATGCACCCTTGATGCATGTATCCGATTTTTTACATAAGCATTTCTCGCTTATAAGCATTAGAAGCCCAACAATTTTGGGCATGTATATAAGCGGGTAATACTGTATATGATGAATTTCATGTAAAAATCGAGATGCATTGAACCCGACCCCCTCAGATATCGGTGAAATTTTGTTCATAGCTAAATTTGATCAATACAAACTCTCATTTTTAGAAATGACTGTTTTGGGATTTTTTGGGCCTGGCACAGTGGGAAAGTTTTGGAAAAAACGCGAAAATGGTCGAAAAGAGCTCCATTTAAACGACAATAACTCAGAATGGGCTGAACCGATTTGCATGATCTTGATATCATTATAAAGATATTTTAAAAGGTTTCCCTTTACGGGACTAAATATATCCCGGCCATAATCAAATTTTTAAAATATTTTTTTTCACTACTTCTGATTTTTTTTTGCTAAAATTGTTCTAAGTTTATATAATTTATAGATGGGGAAAAAATCCCAAAAATGGGCGTGCTCATGGGTTCCGTGGACCCTTGGGGCCCAAAAAAGGGCCCATGATAAACATGCGCATATGGGTATCGAAGTGCAACGAAATTTACTCACGAACCCAAATATGCCTTTATTTTCATGATTTGCCTAAATTTGTTGATCCGGTTTCTGGGACTATCGGGTCACCAGCGGCCCAAAAACCGTCCCTTGACAAACATGGACATATGGGTATCGAAATGCAACGAAATTTTCTCACGAATCCGAATATGCGCCCATTTTCATGATTTGGATAAAATTTGGGATCGGGTTCCTGGGACCATCGGGTCACCTGCGGCCCAAAAAGCGGCCCCTGACAAACATGGACATATGGGTATCGAAATGCAACGAAATTTTCTCACGAATCCAAATATGCGGCTATTTTCATGATTTGGATAAAATTTGTGATCGGATTCCTGGGACCATAGGGTCACCAGCGGCCCAAAAACCGGCCCCTGACAACACTTTCAAAGCACTTACTTTCTTCATAGTTTTCTTATTTATTGACTTTTTAAGGATCCAGATTCGGCCCGGCCGAACTTACTATTTGTCCACTTGTTTTGTGTTACTTTTTATTTTTTTCAATTTGTGAATCTCTATATATCTTGTTCCCTCGATTATTATTTTATATTTTATATTAATATAAAAGAGCGTAGAGGAAAAAAAATTACGAAAACAGCAGCAAATAAAGGGTGTTTTTTATTGAGGTATAGAACTTCGAGTTGAAATAGAAGAAAGAACACAAGAACACAAGAAAATCGTTTTAATGTCCATCAATTTGGCTTTATTGGAAGGCTAATTTTATGCCATTAATGTTTAAATATGATTTCGGGCATGTGGCCGCCGCGGCTGGCTCGAATAAAGCCAATTCTACAGGTCCAATTTTCAACCACTTGTTGGAACCACAACTCATCCACATTCATGCCATCCAATTCGGAAACAAAATAGTCGGTTATCAAGGCTCTATACCGGTCTCCATTAACGGTAGCTGACTCTCCAGCATTATTTCGGAAGAAGTATGGCCCAATGACTCCACCAGCCCATAGAGCACACCAAACAGTCAGTTTTTGTGGATGTAATGGCATAAAATGGACGGAGCTTGCGGTGAACATCGCGAACTGAACCATTACTTTCGAAATAAATTTGCACGATTTGCAAGCGTTGTTCTTTTGTCAACCTGTTCGTGATGAAATGGCAAACCAAACTAAATATTAATCACTTGACAGCTGACAAAATGGCCGCCAGTTAAAAAAGTGATGCCAACTTAAAGTTCTATACCCCAATAAAAAACACCCTTTACATACTTACTCGCACTCAAATGTTGTACTTTTTTGAATTTAATAAGTTTTGTTGTTCTGTTCAAACACGCTATTCCCTATTCACATAATATTAACACATAATATTAATAGCAAATTAGTTGCATTTACATCCAAAGAAGCTTTGTGTAGAAGGAAATAAGATTAACTTGCTACAAAGACCAAACATGCGTTTTACTTGTGTGTAAACATTTTAAAAAAAGACGTATTTTTCACAGTTTGTGCAGTTCCGCTCATAAGTATTAAAAATAAATTTATAGGATATTGAATTGATTGTGAAATATTCCAAAATTACATTAACTGATTTTTCATACTTATTTTTTAGATAAATAAAAACATGTCCAAATAATATATGTATGTACATACACGCTGAAAATAAAATGGTAATTTTAACAAATTTCAGCAAACAATTTCGCATCAAACATATATATATTTTTCCATACCACAAATATAAACTTGTTTGTAGGTGATAAATATCAAATTTATATGTATGCATTTTTGACTCACTTTTTATTTTTTTTTTAATTTATGAATTTCTATATAACAATCCATCTCATTCTATCGGTATAGCTTGTATTTTAAAGAGCGTAAATGCAGAAAAAAAAATACGAAAACAATTGCAAATACGCACTTATTCGCACCCAAATGTTGTCTTTTCTTGAATTTAATAAGTTCGTTGTCTGTTTTTCCCAAACACGCTATTGCTTATACATAAATATGTCATACTAATAGCAAACGAGTTATATTTACATCCAAATAAGCTTTGTGTAGAAGGAAATAAGCATTAGTTGCTACAAACACCAAACACGCTTTTTACTTGTGTGTAAACAAAAAAAGAAAGGTTTTTTTCAGCGTGTAGGTCTAGTATTTTGAAATTGCCTTCTTGTCATTTATTGTACTACTCACAAAGAAATGATGTTAGTTTTCACAGAATTCATTCTTTTCGTATTGTAATAGTGAAATTCTACGAAAGAACAATGTGCTAATTAAGTTTCAAGTTTAAGTATAAGTAAAGACTTTGATATTCTAGTTTAAGAAAAGTATCGACTCTTGTATGAGCAGTATTTCATCACAATTAGAGTTGGGCATCGGGAATTCCCCGACGGGAATTCTCAGGAAATTTTCCCATCCCGAATCTCGAGAATTGAAATTTTTAATATTTCGGGAAATACCAAATCTCGAGAACATCTCAAGATTTCTCGAGAAATCCATTTTCTTTTAAAAGTTGCTTTTGTTGACCAATATTACTAGAAAATAACAATTCTTTCAAAAGTAAGAGAATCTTAAGTTTGTAATTAGGAGAATACACATATGATTAATCCCTGGAAACACCAAACTGTAACGGTCATTCTGTTACACAGAATCGCACACTTCACGACATAGCAACAACCCGCCAGGAAACGGTACTAGTACGGAGCCTGTAACACCACTAGTCCCGCAGTAAACACCTCTAGTTCCAGCTTGGATTACTTTCTTTGTATTTAAGCTGTTTACTTACTCTGTTTGCTGTCACACAAACGTTCACCAGATCCAGCATCGTCGTCAATTTCTATGGGTGGTGTGGATATCGACGAATCAGACGCTCTTGATGTTCTGGGCATGAAGATACAGGGTGATGATCGCTGGGCTAGCCATATATTCGAAGTGTCGAAAGAAGCATTCAAGTGTTTAGGCTTTTTGAAGCGGTGCAAGAAATACTTCACTCCATCTGATCTCGTAAATATTTACACCACCTACATCCGGCCTCAAATGGAATATAACTCCCATGTATGGGCAGGAGCTCCAAAGACATCTTTGCAGCTTCTGGACCGTGTACAGAGGAGAGCGGTGGTGATGATTGGGGATGGTAGGGTATCCAGCTCTATTGTCTCCCTTCAGCATCGCCGTAATGTGGGTTGTGTATCGCTGTTCTATAGATATTTTAACGGTATCTGTTTGTCAGATATCCGTCGTCTGGTCCCTGAAGTTAGAACATTTTGTCGGAATACACGGCTATCCAGGGTATCTCATCCGTTCATTGTGAAATGGCCGGTTGAACGGACGACGCACTATAGAGAAAATTCGTTCTTTAGCCGAACCGTTCGTATGTGGAATAATCTTCCAGCAAATGTGTTGACATTCAGAAATTCAAAACAAATGTCAACAAACAATACTCCCTCTTTCCTCCTTCCGATACCCTCATTACCTTCCGCTAACACAATGTGAGTGTTGGCCATCAAAAAAAAAAAAAAAACATGGGCTAGTCATTGGAGGTAAACAATTCACTCCCCTCAGCATTACCTTCAACCACCTACTGCACTAGTTCCAACATACCAACTGCGTATCTAGTACAGCAATAGTTCGAACGAACCAACTACGTAGTTCACTATTTACTTTAGTAGTTCCCAAATTCTAGTTATAATTTCGGAATGAATTGAAAACTGTTTTAATAGTTTGATAATTTTTTTAATTAAAAAAATAATAAATTCAATAAAACATAAAATAATAAACTAATTCAATAAAAACAAAAAATAATAAATTAATTCAATAAAAATAATAAATTAATTCAATACATTTTTTTTTTTTTTTTTACTAACACTCAGGGGATGCCCCCTATGAATGCAATGCACTGTGTTAGCTATAAGAAATAAGGGTATTGGAGGGAGGAAAGAGGGAGTAGTGTTTGTTGATGTTTGCCTTGAATTTGATAATGTCATAGCAGGCAGAAAAAACACTTGCAGGAAGATTATTCCACATGCGAACAGTACGGCTGAAGAACGAATTTTCTCTATAGTGCGTCGTCCGGTCAACCGGCCATTTGACAATGAACGGATGAGAGACCCTGGATAGCCGCGTATTCCGGCTAAATGTTCTAACGTCAGGGACCAGGCGACGGATATCTTGTGAACAGATACCATTATAATATCTATATAATCTTAGATATTTTTTTTTTGAGGCCTTTAAAATGCAGACCTTTGCAATTGAAATGCCTTACGCAACTGCATTTCTCCTGTTTCCTCTTCTACCACTGGAATTGATTCTGAAAAAAGATAATACTATATTGTATATACATATATATGTTATGAAATCAATATTTGTGTTACCTAATAGGACGTCATAAAAATTTTTAAATTCCTTTAGAGACTTTTTGCCGTGAATCCCGTCGATATTGAAATCTATGACGATTTCATCACTTAAAATGGCTTTTAAGTTTATAATATCTTGAAACTCAATAACTCTGGCAATCTTTTCCAATTGATATTTGATTCCAATATGGAGATGTGATCCTCCAGCAATGTGCTCTATTTCAGGCTTTATTTTGGAAACGTATTTGGAGAACATGGTGGCATGTAAATTGTCCTCTCTCAAAATATGTACCAGATCTACAACACATTGTCGTGTCGGCCTATGTTTCAAGTACCACCCCCTTAGTTTATCATTAAGGTCTACGTGTTCACATTCCATTATATCAACTTCTTCCACAATATTTTGATTTAAGTTAAGATTTTCTCCCATATTTGCATGTTCTTCTGGTTTATTTAGTACTAATTCACCTTCTATATTTTTCCTATCAGTACCTATCGCCATAAATCTTTCCATAAACCTGATCTTTTCCCTTTTAACAATCCTTTTTAAATTCCCCTTGCTGCTCATTCTTACCTTTAGTCACACTCACAATACCGCTTTTTAACTAAACCACTCTTATGAAACTTTGTAGCACGACTGAAGAATGTGTGCAAAAACCAAAAATCCACTGCCAAATGATCTTTTTTTTCTCAGAATAACGGGACAGTTTTTTTTGTTTTGCTTTAACTCTTGTGTTGTATTATTGGAATTTTTGGTAAAAAACACACAACAATTATAACAACACAAACTGTACCGTCCTCGCATTACATGGAACTAGTGCAGTAGTTAGTACACATAGTTCGAATAGACCAATAGTTGCAGGTGGTTATGGACTTCCAAGAGACGACTACCACATTAGTTCTTAGTGGCAGTCAATTACATAAAAACTGGCGGGAAGCTAAAACGACCATTCTGTTACGCAGAATCACATACCAATTCACACCAGTGTTGCTATTGCGAGAAGCGACAACAGTATACCTTTTCCATTTGTACGCGATTGTCGGACGAAGCCATTAACAGTCTATTTTTTTTAAAACACCATTTAGGTAAATAATTTTTTCAATGAATTTTTTCCCCTATTTAAATAAATATAATTTTGAATTATTTTTGTTTTCCTTTTTTTTTTATTATTTTTGTTATACTATTTTTTTTTGGAAATTATTGAAGTAGTAATATTTTCAAATATTTTTTTATATTATTTTTTCAATGATTTTAGATTTTCCCGATATTTTGAGAATTGAAATTTTCGTTATTTCGGGAAATACAGCATTTCGAGAATTGACATTTTCTTTATTTCGGGAAATCCCGAATCTCGAGATTGGGATTTTTCGGGAAATACCCAACTCTAATCACATTTTTGTGATGCCGCGTTGTACAACAAATCTGGTGCTAATAGAGCCAATGTAAAGTTTTTTGAGGTAATGTTCGTATTAGTTTTATTTTCTTGACTCCTTTCATAGAACTAAAACAATCAATAGGCGTGTTTTCGTTACAAGCTAGCTATTATCGATTGCTTAGTTGTAAAGAAAACGCCGAACTAGCGATATTGTCATTTGACACAAACTAGGCAGCATTCTGAGAATGCTGTGAAAAAAAGTCAGTACATGAAAATCTAAAAAATAGTCATGATGAGTAGGTGTTGTGGACAAACATTACAAATTCAATTATTAATGAACAATTCTACTACCATTCGTCCGTCATTTTTGAAAGAATTTTGTATTTATTATCTTCTTCTTCTGTATTAGTTCACAATGAATGATATCTTTGTACACTTGCCACCATTTAACATTGGCATTTTGTTATTTTTTTTTGCTGGCAATACCGTACCAACATCAGACACAAACTTAAGCTGTAATTTCTATCCGCGCTTAATATCGCTTAGCTCTCTATACAAATTAAGCGATTATCTAAGCTAGTAGTGTAACGAAAACACGCCTAATGTCAAGTTTAACCTAAAACAGCTTTATACATGTAATTCTACTCTAATTGTTCGCAGATGTAATTATAAGAATGTTTTGTAAAGCCTTCTAGCAATTTTCTAAAAACGCGAAATATTGAATGTTTTTCCTCCAACTCAATGGACTACAAATTCTGCTATAAAGCACAAGTGCTACACTCTAACAACTACTCGAAAACAAATGTTGGCCATTTAAAATAGTGCAAGTTTAAAATACCTAATAATATACCAAAACATCAGTAAATGTATGAAATATACTATACCTCACTAAATGCTATCTGTTAGTCATAGGGATTCAAATATATTTGGTTTTATTCAAACATTTTTTTTTTTTTCAAACAAATCCAAATACCATGCTGTCATTTACGTTATCGCAATGTTAGTGGTATTTATCGAACTACAGCGAAGAATCCATGTCTAACGAGATGTAATCGTGACTTTTGATTCTCATCATGTTCGGTACACTAAGGTTGTAATATTTGAAAAAAAAAAATGGAAGAATGTGTGGAAAAAGTGATTGATTTTGTTGATGAATATAAAAATATGCCTCAGTTGTGGAATTCAAAGTATAAAAACCATATAATTGAAACAAAAAATATTGTCTAGGAATACAACATTTTAACTGACTGGTATTTGTTTTTCACACCCCGCCATACTATTAACGGGTTTGGAATTGATTTTCGAACAACTGATCAAGTTTTTATATCGTATCGAAATACCTCCATCATTGGTTGTACTAAACCGTGCTCAGTTTGTTTTAGTTTAGTCATATTTGACATGATGACATTGCCAACGCTTTCACACTAGCCATTTTATTTTGGACATATTTTCTATATTTCTCCCAATTGAGGACTTCCAAATCGTAGCACATATTTCTAGTGGTAGCATTCTCAATTTCCGTCTCGAAATTCCATCATTGGAATACATTTGCTGAGTTAATTTTTTTTCGGTGTAAAACGTTTCAAAATGTCTTACTCAATTTAATCTCCTGTAAGCATATTCTTTAGAATGTGAACTTTTTTCAGAACCAACTTCGGGAATATCCCTGATTACCATTTCGTAATAGTTACACCGGTTCAACAGTTCATTTACCGCTGATTGCCTTTTGCCGACCCTTGAGTTATTTAGTAGGCCCCTAACTGGTTCTAAAAACCGAACGATATTTTAAAGTGCAGGGGAATGCAGCCTCAATATTGGCTGCTTACTCATTACAAGAATTCTCTTCATCAGACTCATCTGGCAGCTGTAGAAACCTATTCCCAGCAGCAGTTTCTGGGATACTTTATTTCGATTTTGTAAATGGTGTGCCCGAAGTATGAATTGCGCTTACATTGCCGTAGTAAATTTAATGTGTTTTAACATATTCAAGTTATTGCAAATCCATCATAAATATCGCAATATTTTCAATTAAAAATGTTCACTTAATTTTTCAGTATTATACAACCTTACCATGAAACCGTATAAGGGTAACAAATTAATGTCTCGCATTCTCTTCTAGAGACACCAAGCATACTCGAGCAATTCTTGAAGTGGTCTACACATTCAATGTCCGTGGTGCTGTAGGTAAATATGAAAATATCTCTGCATGAAATCCCGTGATACTGAACTTGTCGTGCCGCAGATTCTACAGTCGTTTAAGGGACATATTCAAATTGATCCAAGTAGATTCCAACTCATCCCATCTGAGCAATTTTGAGCCGCCAAAAAAAAAATATGGGATTGTATCCCCATCGTCACAAAACCGGAATCGAAAAAGGCTCAGGTGTTCTAGTCAACCGTTTTTTTACTCGAGGTTTGATGTAGTCCATATTCCCTATATTTCCATGCTTTTACAGAAAACAGTGTCTTACATAGGGACGTCCTCATTATTCGCTGGAACTTGCGATTCTTCTACTCCAGTGCCAACCACCAGACCGTAGATCCATAGAACAGAATCGGTTTGACGACATAGTCTCATATCCAGGATACACTTTTGGAATTCGTGCCCAAGTTGAATCCGGTAAATGGTCATATTGATGAGCCAAAATCGTCAAAATTAAAAACTGTTTATTCCTATGCATTTGAACTTATACAAATTCGAATATCAAAACATACAAAATGATCTGGGTACTGGCAGTTCTATTATTTTTACAAAACGAAGCGACGAATCACATGTCTAACAGAAGTGGGGTATTTAAAAAAAAAAAATTTTTAATATTATAAAATGTCTGAGGAACGTTAAGTTTTCATATACAAAATGGGGAAATATAGCCAAGTAATTCTTTCGTTCCTTCTTATTTATAATTTTTTAAGTAAATGTCGGAATTTAACATCAAATCGTTTTCAATTACCATACATCAACAGAATTAGATTTATTGAATCTCTATATAAATAAAAATGAATTGACGCATATATGTATGTTCTTTCATCACTTGAGAATGGCTGGACCGATTTGGCTAATACATTTTCTGTTGTATTAGCAATTTTCAGGACAACGTTTGTATGAAATGCAATTTTTACAAACCCCATCGGATAAGCGCGACAAATCAAAAAAAAAACAAATGAAGATTTTTTAAGTTATTTTTGTATTGAATTTCATTTCTGAATGACATTTCAAGGAGAAAAATGGGAAAATCAGAGTGGAAAACTTAGAAAATTCTGAAAAGAAATCAATTTAACAAATGGCGAATAAATGTCGTAGAAAATTGGAAGTTCGCATGACAGTAGCGTAAATGTAGAAAAATCCAATGATAACATTACGAATAACAATTGTTTAACATACAAATTATTGAGAAATAATATAATTAATCAGGTAGCAACAAAATTTTGTTAATCTATTACTGGTCCGATCCTTCTGAAATGTTCACAGTTTATCATTGTCGACCAGGCAGCTGTCTGATCATAACCCGACAAGCGGCGTGGTACCGTCCATACACTTTAACATTTGAACCACTATGCTGTACGGGTGGAAAGGTCATATTGCCACAATTTGCACTGTCACCATAGATATTGACATTATTACTTTCTGGACGAGATCCTCAATTTAAGCATTTCGTGGAGAATATTCAGAAGTACAATGTTCCAAATGACGTCATTATTGTCGAGGCACGGGGTTTCAAACCAACATAGTAATTCACCATAGTACAAACTCACCCCAGTGGGTGCTGATCACAAGTTTATTGAGAGTTATATACTCGGCCATTCTGATGATAAAATCAATCAGCGTTGTGTCATCCACCGAGCAGTGAAGGGATAGGTTATTGGGAAATCACTCTTCAAAGTATCTCCGAAACACATCGTTCGTAGGATGCATTGCAATCGCTGCTATTTTGCAGAGGAGTGGATGAAGATCAATGTCTAATTAAAATAAGTAGTCCATTGACCGGTACCGTATTTCTTTTCGATTCAATAATTACATAAAGATCAAGAAACTAACAAAAAGGTCATCTATTTCATGATTCGTCAAATTGAAATGTCGCACATTATTTCATTAATTTGCTATTGATATGTATTTAAGAATCAGGAAAAATTGCGTTCTGAGCAATACAATATCTCCAATGCCGAAGGAAATGCAAACAATGTCGTTCGACTTAACATTTTGCCAGCATCTATAAGACATTGACAATGGGGAAACTCCAGTTGACGCTTCCACTGGTCTTATTTCGTTTCCTCCTATTTTTTTTTGACAATTCACAACGTCAAAAGAGAATTTAATAGACAGATTTCCCGTGTTTTTAAGCAAATTATAAGAAAATATCAATTCAAATCGGAGGTCTATTGAATTTATTTCAGTCGATCGATTCTATTACAGATCCAAATAAAGTCGACAACTATCCAACTGAATTCTTAACTCACGGTGTTTTCCAGAAATGCCATCGCACAATTTGCAGTTCAAATTAGGATCGGTTTCAATGTACATCTACACGAGGATCAGTAACGCGAGTTGGGTCAGCTAAGTCATCATTTTTTCTAAGTAGGACGAAGTCTACCGGGTCAGCTAGTTTTAAATAATTTTTTGGATAAGGAAATTCACTTCATAGATTCTCTAGCCAATCGATTTCCATATTTGAGGGGGTTAGAAGCAAAGGGGTGTAAGTGACATTTTGACAAAAATTGAGATAAGTGTGCAGTAGACCGGTCGTTAAAAATAAATTTTGTAGTGCCGGGCAGATTCTGTTTCCTTTTGGTCTAAAACCATTAAATTTAAAATTTGGGGCTGATCGGATAATATTTAGTGGCCGCGCCATCAACCAAAAATTTAAATACATGAAATATATGGAAAAAATATATGAATGAAAATAAAGAATAAAGACTCAAAATACATATATTTTGTGTACTGAGCTATTCGCAACGGTACTTTTTTGTTTTGCTTTGCAACAGCAAGAGAAATATTTCAAAACGATATATATAGCCTTTTCATAAGTGTTTAAAATAAATAATTATGTTACTTGCTTCAACTTTCTTATTAACCAATTTTGGAAATTGATGACTTATTAGAAAGATAATTTCATTGCTAATCGTAATCAATTAGATTTTGTAGAAAATATTCTCTTTTGTGCACTTAATTTGAAGAATATTGGGTAAATATAAATTTTTTCCATATATTTCATGTATTTAAGTTTTTGGTTGATGGGCGCGGCCACTAAATATTATCCGATCAGCCCCAAATTTTAAATTTAATGGTTTTAGACCAAAAGGAAATAAAATCTGCCCGGCACTTCAAAATCAGAAACTTTTTTGGAAAATAACGACCGGTCTAGTTTGCAGTTGTGTTCCTTGACACCATCTCTGTCTACTAGCATGAGATGAGATCAATTTTTATTACCAGTGGTGATATATAGCGGAAACAAAAACTAAAGTAACTCAAGTAATAACTGAATTTGCAATTGAAGTTTAACTTTGAAGGCGAATATCTCGAAATTAACTTTCTGTCACTTACACCCCTTTGCTTCTGACCCCCTCATTTAGTCTTATTTAAATTAATTAATCTATTAATTAATCTAACTAATTTTATACTAGCTGACAAATGAGGTCAAATTAAATTTTATTTAGTAAATTAACTTAATTAATTCTACTAGAATATGCACATTTTATTTCACAAAATTCTAATAAACAAATTTAGCTATCCCTAATAATTCTACAAATTAAAATGTTTCCCAGTATAAACAGTTGTCTTTGATTGGGCATCAACAATCGTTGATTGCTATATGCCAAAAATCACCATTTTTGAATTTTGGGCCCAAAAATCGTCAATGTGACGATAAACCGTCATAACTGACAATACTAGACGTGGCATCACGTCCGATTTCGGGTTGATGCTGTTAAAAGCGCCTTCTGTATCTACACGCTGAAAACAAAATGGTCATTTTAACCAATTTCAGCAAACAAATTCGCATCAAACATATATCTATTTTTCCACACCACAAACATTAACTTGTTTGTAGGTGATAAATATCAAATGCATATGTATACATTGTTGTGTTCTTTTTATTTTTTTCAATTTGTGAATTTCTATATAACAGTTCATCTTATTCTCTCGGTTATTCCTTTTATTTTCAAGAGCGTAGATGCAAAAAAAAGTTACCAAAACAGCTGCAAATACACACTTATTCTCATTTAAATATTGTACTTTGTTGTACCAAATACGTTATTGCTTATACACAAATACGTAATATTAATAGCAAATGAGTTATATTTACATCCAAATAAGCTTTGTGTAGAAAGAAATACGCTTTACTTGCTACAAACACGCGTTTTACTTGTGTGTAACCATTTAAAAAAGACGTATTTTTCAGCGTGCCCCCAACGCATATTATTTATAGTGCAGGGACCTTGTTATACGGCCAACCAGGGAGAGAAACGCCTTTCGTGTAGGCGTGGTGTGTCTCCAACAGAGTGCATGGTCCAAGGGATGACATGCTAATTCGTCCAGCTGATCGCTTATTTGCACACGAATTAATGATCGCCCCACTAAGATCAAGGAAGACCATCTTCCAGTTGACTGTTGAAATGGTGCTGGTTTTGTAGAACTTCTGTTGTTGCTATCAATAATCGACGTTCTCACCTTTGGCCATGCAGGTGTGTTTTTGGGATGTTTCGGCCCTACCGATGCTGCAGTAGTTCGGTCTACGGAGATTATAAAGCCCTTTACCGTATATGCTGGGCGTGATTTTTCTTCAGAAATTTTCAATGGGTTTGCATTTTATACGTTCTACCTTCTGTGGTAAGACTCTCGCTGCACAAGAGTCGGTCGCAGAACTACAAACCGCACAATATGAGGACAGACGCTGTAGATTTGTGATGAACCGAAGGGGAGGGAGGGGCCACTGAGGACCATCGATAACTATTCTCTTGTAAAGACTTTAATCTACCAGGCGCTCCAACTATGATAAACAGACTCTGATAGATGGGGTGGGCTCTTCTTGGTTCGTGAATTCCAATCATCCCAAGCCCTCGTATTTCGGCAAGTTGAAATTTAATATTTTAAATTTGACAACATCATTCTCCGTATGCCCTCGAGAGGGCAACTTTTTGGAATATGCTGCACACATAGCTAATTATGTTTATGAGTTATCTCATCCAAGACAAGAGCTATTGCTTATAAAACAAATAGATGTAGAGAGACCTATGCAAGTTTCACTTCATTATAATTTACATCCATTAAGCAATTTACTGAGTATTTCTTGGTTCCGCTAACTGAGCGCTCTCGTCTATGAATTCTTCGTAATCTAATCATCGACTCAACCTCATTCATCCAACCGAATCAACTTGTATAATAACGCATTACCCTATGCATTGTTTTTTGCCAACAAATGGTGTAGGTAAAGTTTAGCAAGAACAAAAACTCATAAGGAAGTGTCTGGTCCACCCAATTATCTGACATTTCTGTGAATATAATAATTGAGATAAAAAAGTGACTCCTATGTAATATGAAATACTGCTGCGCTCACAATCAACACGCCCATGCTATCAATTTCGTAGCAAAAGTTAAATATTCACCCTTGAGGCGGCATAATCTACCACATTGGTGTAAAAGATATTTTCTTAAGTAAGAAATTGGATATCTCTTAGTTATAAGTTTCAAAAGTATCTTTTCTTAACTTGTGGAATTCATAATATTTATCTCACGTTTCAAATGTTATACAGTTTTGCTAGAGCGTAATATCAATTACTTAATGTGGATGAATAACAATTTATCAGTATTTATTAATTAGTTTGAAATTCAATAAAAGTTATAATTAAAAAAATTCAGTTCTTATAACGTTTGTTATTAAATACTTAGCCACAATGTAAAATAGTCTTCTCATTATAAATCGTGGTAACTTATTTCAACGTACGTACGTATTTCCATTAATATTCCCTGAAGAAACAGTTGAACAACTTCTCTAAAATCTACTTTAAAAACCGACTTCGAACTGTATGGAGATGTTTTTCATGGTTTAGAGGTCATAGCTACCGAACGGATTTATAAAGTCTTGTTCCTGTATTCTGCGTATTCTATGATATTTGTTCTCAATTTTGATTACCGGACGAATAAGGACAGTTTTACATCCGACGTTTATAATTATCTATTTTATTAACTCGGAACAAGGGCGATTAACCTAGGACAATGCATATAGATTCAAGAGGTGTAGGAGTGAACACAATGCAGGCTTGAGGTAATTCTGTCGGTATACATAAGACCGATTCTCGTCAATGGAGTTGACAGTGACGAAGAAGTAACTATCGGAAAACTCCTGGAAACACTCAAAGATCAGCATGTATTGGTATATCGGCAGCAATCCGCACATGCCATACGGAGGCCATGAATGCAATGCTATACCCGATTCTAAATGACTTGTGGAATGACGACACATAAGGTCACATGCGCAGTCTGGACACAATCCAGCTTAATTTAATTTACCTTCAGACTACAGGACCCGCTCAACTCAGCTTCGGCCGACTCTACAATGTTAGACTTCCATCCAGAGCGAAATCGAAGCGAGGTGGCCTTCTCTCTGTCGTCGACGTGAAAGTCTCCACGGATAGCTCTAAAACGAATTGCGGAGTGGTTGGGGGAATATTTTCATGTGAAGCCAGCCTCAAGAATGTCTCCAGCGTATTCTTCTTCTTGAAATTCCTTGGAATATTTTCACAACAAAATCAAAAAAATGTTTAATATAAAATTAATACGAATTTTCTGCGGATGCCCTGAACTAGTGAACCGACTGTTTAAGACACTTCTCTCATGGTTTCTGGATGATATCAGCGACTTATCAAATAGCTAACTTTTTGTAAGCAGTTTATGCAGAAAAATGTCTGTATTCGACTGGAGGAACGTCGCAAAGAAATAAATCGACCACGAATATGTACAGTATGTCTCAAAAGTATTTTGCTTCCACTTTTTGCCGTAATAATTTGGAATTTTCGTTAAAATTTTGCTGATTTTTTTTAATATTACTATATATTCTTAAATAACAGCATAAATAATATGCAAGCGCCCCGGTAGGCGAGTTGGTAGCGTGCTTGCCTATCAGCGTGGGGGTTGTGGGTTCGATTCCCACCAGAGGCTTTGGTCTGTCGCTGCAAAAAAATCAAGCCAAATAGTCTTTGTCACTCGGTTTATCCTTGGACCCAAAATTAGAATATAAATTTACTTTGTATTGTAATTAAATAAAATAAATAAAAAATAATATGCTTCCGAATACAAATACAAGAAAATGTAAAAAAAAAATGTAAATCTGATAAGTTTTTGGGTCATTGAAAACGTGTTGCCAACGAAATTAGTACTCACAAAAGTATTTTGCTTTTTTAAAAATACTGGTAGTAGTCCTTGATATTATTGTCACTGATTTTTCGTGTTCAACTTTTTTGCTTTGTTTACACGACTTATGTGTATTTCCATTCAAATTGTTCACAATTCGGTAATTTTTATTGTTGTTTGTTGCGTTTTAATTCATTAAAATGCCAAAAGGAACCGAATTAAATGTTTCTCAAAGGAAAATCATCTTATACCTTTATAAACAAGGTAAACCTATTGCTTATATATCACAAATGTTTGAAAGATGTCGTCAAACGATCGAAAATGTGATAAAGCGAGCAAATGAGCGCGGAAATATAGAAAATATAGCTCGTACAGGACGTCCGAAATCGTTGTCAAACAGAAATGAGAGGAAAATACTGAAAGAAATTCGGGAGAATCCACATTTATCGGCTCCAAAACTGAATGATAAATTAAGAGGAACCCTACGCAACAATGTAAGCAACGAAACAGTACGCAGAGTACTCAGATCCCACAATATTCATGGACGAGTAGTAAGAAAAAAACCTTTCATTTCTGAAATAAATCGTCACAAGAGATTATCATTCGCAAATCTCCACAAAAACAAAGGTTTGGAATTATGGCAGTCAGTAATATTTAGCGATGAGAGTAAATATAATATTTTCGGCTCTGATGGACGACGCATGGTGTGGAGAAAGCTAAACGAAGCGCTTAATATTAAAAATCTCAAACCAACAGTAAAACACGGAGGTGGTTCTATAATGGTATGGGGCTGTATGTCGGCCCTAGGAGTTGGAAACTTAGTATTTATCGATGGAATTATGGACAAGCATATGTATTTGTCCATTCTTAAACAAAATCTGAATGCTAGCTGTGACAAGATGGGGCTTCCAAGAAACTGTTATTATTTCCAACATGATAACGATCCCAAACACACAGCTTTGGACGTTAAATTATGGATGTTGTATAACACAAAACACTTGCCAACACCTCCTCAAAGCCCGGACATAAATCCAATATAAAATTTGTGGGCGTATCTGGAGGAAAAAGTGCGGCAACACCAAATTTCTTCGAAAACTACATTAAAACAAGTTTCACAAGAAGAATGAGACAAAATACCCATAGAAAGGTGTCGAAATTTGGTGGAGTCTATGCCACGACGATTAGAAGCTGTGATTCATAACAATGGATATGCCACAAAATATTGATTTCCACTTTTCAACTTCAGTATGACGGAAATACCATATTATAATTTAAAAGCAAAATACTTTTGTGATCTTGAAAAAAACTAACAAGTTTATAAAATCTCCCATATCTCCCATAATAACGAAGTTATTTTGAGTATTTTTTTATGAATTCAATCTTTAAGTTTCCCTTATTACGTTATAAATAAATAATTTTTGTTTTTGAAAATATTAATCAATCTCTACAGTGTATTTCTAAAAAAAAACATAATATTCAATGAAGGCAAAATACTTTTGGGACTCACTGTATGTATGTACAATATGGTGGTTACATGGTATAAGGGCTTCCTATGAGAAATCTCAACCTCCTAAAATGTTACAATGGATTTAAAAATGTAATTGGGATAGTTTAGATTAATCAGAAAACAATCGGCCCAATTACGGTTGTCGCCGATGGCCGGCAAAGAGTAAGTTTTGTTTTATAATTGTTATAATCTGTTATAAAATGTTTATGAAATCCTTATAGTTTTGGAAGGATTTAAAATTAAGATGAAACTCGTGCACAATAATTGCAAAGCCAATAGCACTGGATGAGACATATTCAGGCAAAAAACTCTGTCTCCATTGGAAGAGGCCGCTGCAAATTTGCTGCAGATCGAAAAGTTGCTTAACCTACAGGGTGGTTGCCTTGGACTCGAAATCACACGCGGTATACCGAACTTCGTAAAAAAATGTTCCTTTGCCTCATTCATCTCTTCTTCCGTCATGGACGCTTACGGCAGATTGTTGCTTCACAAGCATCTAATACTTCCATCAATACTATGCTAACAGTGGGTTGGGCTAGTGAAATATTGAAGTCGTTTCCGACACTGGTCTGGTAAGATCCTTGCTCAAAAAACCGCAGTTGAGTGGCCACATGTCGGAAGCAATTCTTACTGAGAATGAAGTAGTTCAAAAATCTAAAGAAACGATATAGTTTTTGTTTTTCTTTGATCAAATGAATTAAAATACTAGGCAATTCAAATATGTTTCTTTGTTGCCTAAACACTCTTCGCTGCTCTACTAATACCTTGTCCTCTTCATCCTCGCTTGAACTAAGTACACGCTGAAAAAAAATGGCCATTTTAACAAATTTCAGCAAACAAGTTCGCATCAAACATATATATATTTTTCCATACCACAAACATTAACTTGTTTGTAGGTGATAAATATCGAATATATATGTATGCAGTTTTGAGTCATTTTTTATTTTTTTTTTTTCAATTTGTGAATTTCTATATAACAATCCATCTCATTCTCTCGGTATTGATATTATTTTAATGAGCGTAAATGCAAAAATTACGAAACCAGTTGCAAATACACATTTATTCACACCCAAATGTTGTGCTTTGTTGAATTTAATAACTTCGTTGTCTGTTTTTCCCAAACACGCTATTGCGTATACACAAATACGTAATATTAATAGCAAATGAATTATATTTATATCCAAATAAGCTTTGTGTAGATGGAAATAAGCTTTACTTGCTACAAACACGCGTTTTACTTGTGTATTTTTTAGCGTGTAGTAATAGCACATATCGCGTTGTTCATCATAAATTTAACAAAGTTTTACTTTTTTTCAAAAAAAGTATTTTTTGTTTGTATTGCGCGGACTACAAAATTAAACCAATTTTCTGACATTTATAAGACAATAACAAAAGAGTGTTGCCAACTTATTTCCTAAACTGTCGCAATACCATTTTAGAATCGAGGCGACGACGAGGGCGACAAGCACATACTATCGATATCGACAACCGTAATCGGCCCGATTTACATGTGTTGCATTGAGGGTCAGGTGTGAAAAAGGTAAATTTTTCCAAAAATCTTAGTTTATTGACTAACAGTAGTTTTTCGATTTAACGAACTAAATATTGTCAGCCCTGCTCGTTATATCGAAAAATTCGCTAAACCGAGTACTATTTATCCGAGTTCAAACATAAACACACACTGAATGAAAAGCTCGTACATAAATGTAAAAAAACACAGCTCAAAGCAACAGACACACATTTTTATTTTCGTATCAATTATGTGTTTTCAAATTTTGGACAATACCGATCACACACATGATTGTGTTTTGTTATAATATTTGGTTGCATACTCGAACATGTATTGTTCTCGGCTTGTTCGATCGGTACACATTTCAACAGAACACCGGTTCGTGTGTGGTTTTATTTTAAGTTCGCGAACTTGTACGTGTACTGCCTTCAAATAATGATCTTGTGCAATAGTGGAGAAACGATGTTTCAAAAAAAATTAAATTAATTTATAATGTGTATGTAAAAGGATTGTTTAACCATAAATTGGTTTTACTTTCTTCATTGAATTATTACTGTGTTATATTTTTTTAGTTGATGTTTCTTTTTGTTGAAAGAAACGATTTTTTTTTGTAAAAAGTATTTTAATGCTTAATAATAAGTAAATATTTCTCAGTTTGTATGGTATTTGAAATTATTTGCTGTCTTTAATCTTAAAATCTGTACACATAGGATAATTTTGGTGTCCCAGGATTCCATGTGTGCAAATGTCAAGTTTAGGCCGATACTGGAAATAAATACACACGTCTTTAAATACACACGTATTGTTTAAAGCTCGATGACAAAATTAGGTTCACCATCAAATGGTTGAAAAACACTATAGCGGGAAACATTTGAGTTGAATTATTAAATAACTCATAGTTTTCGAAGTACAGTTGCTCAAATTATTCAAAATACGAATGACGTTTTTATGTCCCAACATTGCTAAATATGCTTCCAGTTTAATCTAAAGGTCAAATCTGAACTTATTTCGAGTTAAATCGACCCCGTAGTTCGGACATGAACTTTTACATATTCCGCCATCTGATCGAAATTAATCCTGTTTGGAACAAGGCGAAAGGTCTTGTGGACAATCACGGTTGTTATCCACCAGTAAACGAGTGTACGACCACTTGGCAAGAATTAAAGTTGACATTGTCGACAACTA
Organism: Hydrotaea cyrtoneurina; assembly: GCA_958296145.1. Taxonomy (NCBI): domain Eukaryota; kingdom Metazoa; phylum Arthropoda; class Insecta; order Diptera; family Muscidae; genus Hydrotaea; species Hydrotaea cyrtoneurina. Next base: position 61,605,994 of record OY282515.1, read on the forward strand.
GAAAACAACAAGCACATCTTGTTTAAACTAATTTTTTAATTACAAAATCCACAGAGTTGTTCTTCTTTTCTTACTCTTTGTGAGTATTCTTCTATTCCATTTTTGCTTGTCTACTTCGTAATGCATTTGCCATCCGGAGCAATTCCATTTCACTTCAAGTTGACCAACTTGACATGCAAACTTGTGCTCCTACACTAACTTTCTGTGAGTACGTTGATGGTGCCTGCATGTTCTTGTGTTTGCTAGAGATGTCGATTCAACATCCTGGGATTTTCAAATCCAATAGTCTACAATTGTGTAACAATGGGACTTATAAAAGGGGTTTTTAGAGTTACAAAACTTTCAAATCAAAATAAAGCAAAGGAAAAAATTTTAATTTCTGGTAGACTGGCATTATTGGATAGAGAATTGTATACCGTTTATTTTGAAATATGATTAGGGCCATGAGACCGCCACGGCTGGTGAAGGGTTGTATACGTGAAAATTTAAATGATATGTTTATACACATTAATTTTATAACATCCAGTACATGTTGCTCTGTAGGCAATAGCCCAGCTTGATAAAATTTCATCAGGAGGCCCCGCTCTAAAACAAATGTCGTTTTTGCCATGTTACGCTGCCAGCATTGCCATTGTCTCAAATACCCTGAAAATCAGCAGCCGTCGACAGTTTTGAATTTCTAAAAGGAATTACTGCCTGTTTCCATTAAACGATTTTGTTCGTTCGTTACAAATTGTCAAAATTGAAGGTTCAATAAAATGTATTCTTGCCAGTAATCAGAGCTTATTCTTTAGGACTTGTTTCTCGATATCTATCACATATTTAAAAACCAGAATTGAAAAATGTCTGAAACCCATTTTACAACGCTTCCAATATTGAGTATTTGTAACGAACGCACAAATTCGTTTTATGAAAACAGACAGTTATGTAACTATGTACGTATATAATTAGTAGACAACAACCTTCAACACATAATTAAATAAAAAAACAGAATATGGACTCGAATTAAATTTTTTTTCTAAAAAGTATTTATCAAAATCTGGACTAAAATATTAAGATATTTCCTTACTGGCTATACAAAAAACTATATAAAAACTATGAAACTAAACATAGCAAATATGGTAGTTTCGTCGAAGGATGAGCAGGATCTGTACGAAAAGTAGTAAACTCTTTTTATTTTGTATACCATAGAAGGTATTGAATTGATCTCATGTTACCTTTTTTTACAGTTTTCCACTTACAATTGTATTGTATTTTGTCCAAAGAAATAGTTTATTTTTATTTGTATTTATGCGCTGTCAGTATAGTCGTTTTGTAGTTGCGATTTTCTTCAATTGCGATTTTTCTTAAATTGCATTATGTCTGGCTATCGCGATCAACAGAAACTGTTTAAAAAGTCAGCAACCCAAAAAAAAATACCAAATTTTGTCCAACAATGGGAAAATCCCAAAATGATGAAAACGATTCTTTACCAGCTGAAAAACGGAGAAAATCGCGACAGTGATAACATTTAATTCTAAACATGTTTTCAGATTACTTTCTGTTTTTGTAGCGCGAATGAGATATTTTAATTTGGTATATTTTAAATGTTTGTCAATACAATCCGAATAATGCTTTTTTATTATGCTTTTTTGGGGGGGTTATTTGATAATTTGAAGATATTGGAAAAGCTTGTGGTTTATCTTCACTTCATTCAACCAGAAATGAGCTTCGTTTAAAGTCGGCTAATGCCTTACATGGCTCGTAATCGTGAAGTTGCCAGCAGTAACGAGGTGGAAGCAGGTTGCGAAGCTGGGTTTACTGTATTTAAGTCGCAAACAGTACCTATTACACCGTGGTCGTCCTTAGATTCTTCATATTATTTGAATTTCAGCGCAGCCAAATGTAGATTGTGTATTTTTCGACCAGAATGGCTTTGTTTTCAATATGTTATCTTTAAATAACCCTATTTTCTGAACTTATAGAGGTATGAAGATGTGAGTTGGTATATTAAAAATTGTGTCATACTAATCAAATTGGCTATGCCACACGCCTTTGATCCTAGTTCCTTTTAAATTTAGTTTAATTGTACATGTATGAACAACGAAAATTATCGGTGTTAAACCGGTTGTCAATTCAAAATTGTGAACCTGTAAACCTTAACTTTTGATCTTCTTCATACGTTTCCCAAGACTTATATTTTCATTAGTTTTTACTAATTAAGAGTTAACAGATGTATAACAATAAAATAATCACCTACATTTAATTTAATTATATCTCATTTATTTATAGATATAGATAAAAATAGAATCAGGTAAAGCCATAGATAAAGTAGCTTTTAAAGAGTCCGGAAAAGGTTTCCTGCATTCGGATACAACTTGTAAAAAAAAACTTGTATTACAGTCTTGTATTCTCCTTGTATACTCCTCTCCGTTTACTATAGTTTTTACTTTTTTCTAGAGCAAAAAAATGGATTGTGATACTATTCAAGTAAATGAGCAATATGTATATCTTTAATACCATTTTTCTGTAATCCAGTTAGGGAAGAATGCTCTTTGAAAATATCGAGCTGCTGGTAGCCCGATATTTTTTTTCGATTGAAAGTATCCTGAATATGTCAGACAAAGTAAAATCAATTCTTTATAGACAAATGGAAATTTGGTCTGCATATATTATTTTATTTCTAATATCTTCATCTGCTAAAACTCAACCACTCATCCAGGAATATCCGAAAAATATTTGGCAGAGAAGGTAAAGGCATTTTGCGACATGTTAAGAATTTCTTTTTCCAACAATTGTTTCCTGTTAAGTGTAGAAACAGAACACTGCGGCTGCGGCAGCGGTTGTCAAATTCGTATGGAAAATTGAGAGGCAAAACGGCACTAAAAAACCGCAATGAATTAAATCTATTTTTAATTTCTCTGCGGATTTTCTTACGCTCTGAATTTTTGATACTGCCTCTCTCTTTGTGTTGCCATATTTTCCTGTTTTTTGTAAACACAAAACATATGGTCTACTAGTTATTTGTACATATTTTCAGTAAGAAGAAGGAAAAAATACAATTTGATAATTATTTGTGAGAAAGAAAATTTTCTCCGTGATGTGGAATTATATTCCATTGCCATATACATTCATGTTGAACGTTGTTTCTACCACATTAACAATTTTCTGGAGAGCCTCGATTTTGTTACTAGACATATTAAAAATTCAAAATAATTCTTTTGTTTCAGTTGAAATCAAATAATAATAACGAACATCTGTGAAATGACAACAAAAACCGCTACCTCAACCGTCGTCATTTAATTCATTTGCTCTCGCCGCACCGGTTTCCGCAGCCGCAGCCGCAGAAAACGCCTTTTTTGTTTTATATTCTGTTCATAACTTGGAATGGGGTGACAACGGGTACAGAAATTGTATAATTTTTCCCAAAATTGTTGAGACAGAAAACAATTTTTTTTGTAGTCAAATGGATGTATCTTGTTATTTATTACCTACAAACAAGTTAATGTTTATGGTATGGAAAAACATATACATATGAATTTAGGCGAAGTGTGGACTTAGCGACTTTTTACTATCGCAAGTTTTTAAATACATTACATTATATGATATTTCTTTTTTATTATAAAGTTTGAACGTTGCCATTATGTATGAAACACTACATCATTTAAATGACCACCACGCGAAGTCTTGCAACACTTGATTGTTTCGAGGTAATTTTGGACCACTTTTTGTGCACATATTGGGCGGTATCTCTGCCATAACTTGGCGAATGTTGGTTCTTAAGTTCTCAAGAGATAAAGGTTTATCTGCATAAACGCGGTCTTTCGCGTAGCCCCTCAAAGAAAAAACGTCTAATGGTGTCAAATCGCATGATCTTGGTGGCCAGTTGATGTCGCCAAGACGAGAAATTACGCGGCCAGAAAATGTTCGCTCGAGTTGTGTGGCATGTGCCACCGTCTTGTTGAAACCACATATTCTTCAATAGCAGGCAACAAAATTTCGGTTATCATACGACCATAACGCTCCGAATTGACGGTGACACTCGTTCCCTCGTCGTTTTCGAAGAAGTGAGGTCCAATCACACTTTTGGGGCAAAGAGCGTAAGTTTTTGTGGATGTAATGGCCTCTCTTCAATTACTTGAGGATACTCAGAACCCCAAATAGAAAATTTGGTTCGAAAAATCGCCGTCCAATGCCTGTTGTTGAAGCACCCATTCCACGTATCTACGACATTATGAATGGTCAGCTGGCTTCAGTTGTTGTGTGAGCTGGACTTTATATGGATGTAGGTGTAGATCCAAATGCAAAATACCCCATAATGTGCCGTAAGACCGTCCTAATTCCTGAGAAACAAGTTCAGATCGGAAAGCCAATACCCCTTATAATGCTTAATTATAAATTAAAAAATAAAGTATTTGGTTATTATTTGAAACCTTGTGGTCGAGAACTCGACCGCTGGTACAGAATGGGTTAAGCATATTTCCTGTCCACTTGGTAATGATTTGGTGTGAGCCTATGCTGTCAAGTGCGTTAAGTATGAATGCTTTTTTCACACCTGCCACGTCTAGGAACGCTGCTGTGGTTCAATTTTCCCGCTTTATCTCGTCATCCACATTGGATATTGGAGTGTCCGAATTTAGGAGGTTGAGACGATGGAAAATGTGTCCCCTACTGGGCATGTACAAATTCTATCTCGACCGACTTCCCTTGTGGCGACGGCAGAACAAATGCAGCCAGCAAACAAGTAAAGCACTTCACTCACTAACTTCTCGCTGGAATTTGATACGAAGAAAATGTTAACTATTGTCCGTACTCCTGCTTGTGTTCGTATTTACAACAACAATATTTCTATTTTAATTACGGCTCCCTTTTTATTTGCAATTTACGTGCTGTTTACAAAACATGCCCCTCGGGTCCAGCACAATCAAGATGTACTATTTGAGGCATTCATTCATTTGCTCGCAACTTACTCGTACAATCAGCGACGGAACGAACCTATAGATGAATTGTCGGACGGACTCACTCACTCCGGTGTCAGATAAATAAAATACTCGTGCTCTTTCATTATTTCTTACGTTTAGTGGATGTGGCGAAGCCTGTTACTTGGCCTGTGTTTAGTCCAGATCAGAGAACACTATCAAAATATTTGAATAGGTTCTCATTGTAGTACTTCGATGTTGGTACTTGTACTTGGTTGTGAAGGCAGGCGTAGTTGGTAGTGAGTAGTCATCATGAGAAGCGTGGCACTGGCAGTGGTAGTGGAACAAGTCCAAAAGATATCATCAAGTCCTTGAGACTTTAAATCTACAAATCCCAAACATTCTCACATTTAATTTTATTGTTATTGTATTTTCATTGAGGGGGTTCCTTTTTTAAATCATTGGCAATTGGTGAGGGCTATGAAGTGGAAAGGCGGCGAAAGTGGAGTGTGACTGCTCCTGGCCTTTTCCTTGCTTGCCATTGTTTGAACGAAGCCATAAATAGAGAACGTAAGCAAAAACAAAACACAAAAAAAAAAAACACGCCAGCACAACCAGAAAGGAAAAGGAAAACACAGCAAATCTAAACACACACACGCACACATGAAGGGGAAAACAAACCCATAAACGACGAGAGAAAGCAAACAAACTACTTTGGAGAAGCTTCAAGTTTATTTTTATTGGAATTTCTGTTGGGGTGGACCCCGGTCCTTATCGTGGAAGTGTGTGTGTGCGCGTGAATGTGTGTTTTTGTTAATAAAGACGAACGAAACATGTTTTTCTTGTAAACTTTAAAATGGAATTTGATGATGGTGCTCTTCACTTTGTAATTTCTGATATTGCTGCCCTACCACTGTTGCCATTATTGATGTTCTGCTGTGGCGTGCTGAGCTGATCTGGGCTGTGCTGTGCTGAGTTCTTTGTGGCGCTCATCCTGTTCCTGTTCATGTTTGTTTGCATACTCAAACAGAATGAGCTTCAAGGACTTGTAGCAAAATTGTTACAAAATCTAATAAAAACCATTGTGAGGTCATTGCATAGCAAAGAGATGTGTTTAGATAATTGTTTGTTGTTCTTGTTTTCCTTTCTGTTCTGCTGTTCTTCCTCAACCTAATTTTCAATTTCTAACATTAACAAGGTAAACTTTGAATACATTTCACTTCATTTCATTGAGAGTTTCACCCCAAGCAATCTATTAATGGTTGATGCCTATGGAAATTCCAAGTTGAAAAGTCAACAATACAATGGATAATTACAGGTAATAGTAATATGCCAACTCGGAACACAGTGGTATACATCTATCTAGGGAACATTTATGAGAACCGCTATATGTCGTCAACTAAAATGCTTCCATTTCCAATATGTATGTAAAGTTAAAAAAAAAAAAAAACACTACATTTTCAGGATATTTAAAGTCGAATGGTGTCTTGAGTTCTTAGGAAGAGGATAAAAACTTTGCATTAAAATGTGTGCGAAAATAAAATTATAAAAAAATTGTAAAATAAAAAGACAATTTCTTACGACTATAAATCCCTAAGAACTACACACGTACTTGGTTACTTTCCTCTTTCCCTTAACATTCCATCAAGGTGAACTTTTCTCGAATCAGTGAGCTGTGCGAGATAAAATTTGTATACTCACTTACATTTTAATGCTTTTCTAGAGAAGTTTTGCGAGATTACTCTATTAATTGTAACGTCGCCAGCATTTACGAGGTGGAAAATATCAGCTGAAAATTTTTGATTGTCTTACCGGGTTTCAAACCTGGTCTGTCCACCACATGCTCTGATGTGTTATCAAATACGTTCCTGTTTTTTTTTTGAAGAAAAACTCCTATTTACAAGCTCAATTACAAACGAAATAGAATTAAATCTAAAACCAAACATATTTTTGAGTTTACAAAGTAATTGTATGTTTCAAAAAATTTAAAGTTGTTTTGCTATTGAAATCATTGAATGGAATAATCTTTGAAAATATTTAAACCAATACAGGAAAATTCTTTGGGGTCTTTTAGTTTTAATGGACATTCAAGCAAAAGTATTGATTTTAACAAAACGACCAATTCCAACGAAATGTTCGCCACATGACTGAAAGGAGTTTGTAAACTGAATATATATGTAAACAACTTATATTTTACAGAAGCGTACTCCATTATTTATTGACTTACTTAAGGAGAGTATATAGAGAGAGTTGTTGGGATTCGCCTGCATTATAAATTATTTACCAGCATTTTGGTCTTGAGAGTGGGCCTTTTCCCCTTCGTGTTACCAAGGATTTGCATGTCTTCACCCACTTGGTTCATCCACCCTAATCTCGGTCTTCCCTAGCATTATAAATTTTATTTATTTATATTCTTTATAAATAATTAATACTGTCGGAATTCATTACCGCTTGCTTTCAGTGTACAATTATTGCCCAATAATGGTCTACTATCAGAATTTTCATATCTAATATTTTTATTAAAAGGCATGGCTCAGCCCTGTAACCAAATACGTATTACTTCATTGTCTTCTTTGTAGTCTCGTATGTACCAAATCTAATCACGACACCTCTAAGATTTAATGGTCATTCCCTTCTGGCTGACTACGATCTAACATAGCTTTCTACAATTTTCAGAGGGATAACACAATTCTGATGGCCGACTCTGTACCCTACCAACAGTAAACCAACCACAAAACATCTTCATATCTCTAACAGTTCAAACTATATTGTCCTTCGCAGATATGATTTTTCCATTATAGGGTTGATCTAATTTTCTGATTGCAAAACTCCATATTTTTAAAATATATTACTATCGCTGTATTAGTTATTCCGATACAGTTTCATCATGGATCCAGTAGATATAGTTTGGGTTATGAAATGCATACTTTTTTAAAAAGTCGTTTAGTCAAAAATGTTGAGAAAATATATAAAGTGAAAACTAAATTTTTCCGATCGTCATTTTTCTATCAAAGAGTAAGCAGTCATAGGCTATAGAAGTTCATTATCGGACGAAGAGCCTGGCCCCGGGCAGTCACTTCAAATTTAGATCCACAATGTCTCCTGATCTAGCTGAGATGTGACGACGAAATTTGGAAAGTTTGCGGTGCCACGTAACGATTCTGATAGACTATATGAGGTCATAATGATACGAAGGGCATGGAGTCTCCAATAAACATTAAACGTATGAAGATGAGATTTGACACATGTGTCATTGGTACAGAAACTAATAGGGCATAAACATATATTTGTTTATTTATACAATTTGTATATCCCTAAAAAACTTTAAAGAACTATTACAAACCTTTTTAAAAATTACCAAATCGGTTCCGCAGTTCTCATGTTCCGATTATCAACGAATATAATTTCATTTCATACATCGATAGAAAGAGGATAGATATGTAAGTCACAATTACATTAAATTAAATAATTGTTTGTAATTGAAACAATGTAAGAACACTAAAAGGAGCGCACGCAATTCTTCTTTTAACAGCTCAAAAATATTTCTGATTTGATGGTACGCTGTCTAAAGACAAATTGTTGCTTATCGATATGTCTAACATTGTTTTGTTGCTCAAGAGTGTTTACTATTAAACTGTAACGCGAATCTAACGACGAATGTGTGAAAGTTATGTCTTGTACTGGAAAAAACTTGTCTGCCTGTGAAATGGTAGAGTTATTAATACTCAGTGTTACTGTTCATTGCTATTCGTTTTTCCTAGGAAGATTAATATATGTAGACGGAAGAAAATGTACAACAACAGGTAGGTTCTACTACAGCACTAAGGTATTGATATGTCGACTAACCAACGACGAAACGACTTTAGCTATGGTTGTGTATAGGGTATCTTCACTCACCCATAATTTCTCGCCATTTGATAATATTAGCATGCATTCCAGTACCAAAATACTCTTAAACAAAAAGGAAAAATTCAATGTTTGCCAATGTTTAAACGTAATCGCATTGATTCGTAACCCTAAATGATAAATACATCAAACACCTCACTCATGAAACAAAAGAATAGTCGATGCAATTGCTTGAAGATGATGTGCTCTGATGAAGTTTGCAAGTTAAATGGGAAACTACAGCGTATTTTAAAGGATTTTTTTATGTAATTGGAGTAGGTTAGGTTAGGTTGAGAAGAGGAGGCGGTTTTTCTCCGCCTCATGTCCTTAGACATACACCTAAGCCAGTATTCGGCTTGTTGTGCGCTCTAAACTGTGCACTCTGTACTATTGACATAATCTTTAATTGTTTTCCAGTCTGCGCTCCTGAGATGGGTCATGTCTGTTACAGTGTCATTTCCCAAGAAACGGGATCTATTGTTTGCGAACGCTGGGCAGTGACAGAGGAAATGCTCCAAAGTTTCGTCATCCTCCCCGCATGCCCTACATACGCTATTGTCTACAACTCCTATTTTGTGTAGATGCGATTGTAAGCCTATGTGCCCTGTTAGAATGCCCATGATCTTACTAGTTTCTGTTTTGCTCATTTTCAGCAATTTACTCCATTTTAATTGGAGTAAAGTTATTCCAGTAATTGGTGAAATCTATGTTGGGAATATAATGAAATTTGGGAGACAAAAATACTGTTCAGAGTTTGCAAAAATTTTCAGTGAGGCTTTCATTTATTTTGTAGAAAATGATTTGATTTTGGCATAATTCAAAAGCAAAGGAATGTGGTTTAGGAAACCACAGAAATATCAGCAAAAGTCAATAAAACCTTTCTAATTTTTTGTAGACCCAAAATTATCGTAAGATCGAAAATCTATCTTACTTACTTACTTAGGTTGGCTCTACAACCTGTTGTTGGTCTTGTCCTGATTAATAAGTGATTTCCAAGCACTTCGGTCTTCTGCTTAGTTTCTCCAGTTCGTGATACCAAGCATATTCATGTCTTGTTCCAGTTGGTCCATCCACCGGCGTCTACGAATGACTATGAATAAATCATAAACATTACAATAACTGATTGTATTACCAATAAATGAATTTACCTGTCAAAGGAAATTTTCTGAAAAATTCAGTTTCTCTGTAACCATTTCCCACGAAATAAATTCGTAAAATTGTACTTTACAGATAACGTATTGCCCAGTGTGCGAATGAGTGTTGGTAATTCAAATGTATAAATTACTCATACTTTCGGCCGATTGAGTTCTTGTGTTGACTGAACTTTATAAACATTAAGAAACAAGTCTTTACACAAAATACGGTGTAATGACGTTTGTGGAACGAGGAATGGACAAACCTGGGTTTTCATCAACACTTTGGGCTACAGCAGCAATATTTTCAGTTGTCACTTCTCCCAACAGCTCGAATTTGTCCACCAAGTTCTGTATTGCGGTCCGACAAAGGACTTCAAAAATGCTTTAGTTTTGTGACTGCAAGATTGTAGTGAATTTGGTGTAGTCTCTTGTCATATGTCAAAGAATAAAAGCTTCAAAAGTGACAGGTGCCGAAATACCGGGTGATTCAAAATAGCACCTCTTGTTCGAGAACCCTGTAAAAGTCGACTCACAAAAGGGCACACCATTGCTGCAACTCCTTCTGCGGGTAATAATATTGTTCGCTTCTTCAAAGAACTCAAAGATCCACAAATAGAAATGACCGATAAACAGCGACTTTGACACCTTTATACTGAAAAGTTTGTAACTCTTAGCATATATATTCCGCTGATAGAACTTAAACTGTAATATTTAATTCATTTTACAGACGCTATTCAAATATATGCAGCAGCAAGAGTTTTGGACTTTCGATTAAAAAACCGCGCATTCAAAAATTGCGGAATGCATCTAGCGCAATTTGTCATGTCGGTAGGCAATGAATATAGAAACGCGTATTTGAACTAGAAAAGAAAGATATTAAAACATCTGCTCAAAATGAAGTGACGTACGTGTAACCGGCGGCAATATCACAAGATAAAGATAACATTTATTGTTTTCTGGACAGCAAACTGAACAACAGGTGATTTTGTACAACCATCGATGATGGCGTTGTTTCCATACAAAACTCGACCAGTTTGTCAAAAATCAAAACCCATACCCTTTATAGTATGGCGGGTATGGAAAACAAATACCACTCATTTCATAGGGTGGTAAAAAATTCGATCGATTTCTAGCCACCTCTCTCCCGCCTGAGAAACCTTAAGTGAACAAAATTTACAAAAATGTTATAAGCAATTCATACATACGAAAAATTAAAATGTTTATAAATCTGAATTCTTTGTTTAATCTTAATAAAAATTATAATTTAATTAAGTTCTTTTCTTCTAAAATATTTTCAGAGGATGTGTGGACGGCCGTTGTGTGGTAGGTAGTGTGCGGAACTACCACATAGCAGATTCCTTCTTCGAAACCTAGTAAGACCATCAAACATTTTTCAGTGGCTGTTTTCCACCTCGTAAATGCTGGCGACTTTACGAGTAATCTGTAAGGCATGAAAACTGTTGTAGAAGCCTTTAGCCGTTCGGAGTATACACAATTTATCATGGACAGCTCATTGATTCGAGAGAGGTTCTCCATCTCTACCTTCATCGAAAGTTAAGGTAAATAATTAAGCAACGATTTTTTTAAACCGGATATGTGGTTCAAATCTCTGGTTTTATATACCATAAAATGGTACAGAATTGATTTCTTGTTTTTTTTACAAGTTTGTTACGTTTTGAACTTGAATTAACACAAATTTTAATAAAATGCTGGTATTTTTAATTAAAAAGTCGACTTGTATTTCACAAAAACATGAAAAGTCGAAAAATCTACTTTTTACATTTTTGAAAAGTCTAAACTCGATAAGTCGACTTTTTGTTGAGACTATATAACCCTAGAGCACATTAGACTTCTCTTTCTTTAATAACGTTGAATTGTGACCTAATTCTTACACAAATTCAGGTTTATAAATATGTATGTACTTAAAAATGGCATTTGTTTCACCATCGAAACGGAATTGTGTTTATGACAGATCCCATCTTACCTACCTAATGTATGTAGTTTGTGAAGATTTATACACTGCACTGAAGTTTAGATGAACTCAACGATGAACGAATGTAAAATAACATGACAAGAAAAATAAAAAAACTGCAACAGTTTTTAAATAGTCATTTTGAATTGTATTTAAAATTAAGAACTACGTTCATTCCGCTTGTACCATATGAAAATAATAATTTGGGATAATTTTGTACGGATAAGAATACCACACCATGTTTGTACAGATTTGTGATGTTAAAAAACGGACAGGCGAAATCTTAATGTTCAACAATCGTTTCACCCATTCTGTAAAACTATATAACAAACAAAAGAAGATAAAAACATGTTTTTTTATAGAAGTTGGTGGAAACAGCTGCTTAAAATGTTGTTGAAGATACCATGATGTGAACCTGGGTTTGCTGAGTGAGTCTTCATCGGAAATGATGAACAACCTGCAACCTGCTCATAATTATAGATACACCTTATCGGTTAGCATTAAAGTGTATTTAAATCTGAGTCTTCACCACCTGAATTTTCATCAATTTTTTCTTCTAATTGTGATCTGACAAAGCCATTTTAAAACCCGGAACAGCATAGTTACTAGCGACGGTGGATATGTAACGGTGGGGGTACATTGCCGTAAAATAAAACTGTTCCACAATCGATTATTTTACTAATAATCTAATTATAAACATACTTATTTCCACATAATATTGAATTAACATATTGTAAAAATAAAAAAATCTTTTTACCCCTTTAGCCTTTAAAGTGATTATTGGAAATTCTAATCAAAATATTTTACAGATAAATTCCCATTAAATTAATTGTATAAGCTTAAGCTGTTTGTTGTTATCAGGATGAATAAAGGAAACTAAAACATAAAATTGATAAAGGTGTAATTTTTTTTTTTACCAAAGAGAGGCGGAACGTTGGCAATTTTGCCTCTGAGCTCGTCTCAAGTTGTTGGCTTATTGGCATTGACCAAAGACTTCATAAAAATACATCCAATGGCGTTAAATCGCATGAACGAGGTGGTCATTCGACCAGATCATTTCGCGAGGTAACATGTTAAGCGAATATGCCTTTCAGTAAATCGATTGTAACACGTGCTGTGGCACCGTCTTGTTGAAGCCACATATCAGCAATGTCAAGCTCATCCAAATCTGGCCAAATGTTCTTACACGGCACGATTGCACGCACTGCCTGCCGGGTGAGACCATTATTGGCGTGCGTTGATATAAAAATACGAAATTATTATTCGAAATACCGGTATAAATGTAAGTTGTCCTGTGATCGTCATTTTATAACTCGATAACTACTCAACATATTTGCAAACCAGTACATGAGTTGGAAAGCTGTTCTTTCACTGGTGGTTTTTTAAAAACATCGAAAAATGTGTTGAGATGTTGTATTTTTCATTCGTTGGTTTATTTACTAGACCAGTAGACACTCGAAAAGTAGGGTCAAACTTGAAAGGGCCATATCTGATACCCTATTAGCTTGGTTCAGAAACAATACGTTCTGGACAAAAGTTGATAGTGCCACAATCTTAATAAAAAAATGTTGAATCGCAGTGAATTACTGCCCAACAAGAAATAACAGATGCTGCATAACATCATATCTCACTAACTGTTTCAGGTATAACTATGGGCGGTATATATGAAAAGAACCGGTATGTTTTACACGGCTTTGCCATTAAAGGGAGTCAATTGACACTGCTCAGATACCATGGGACATATCACGGGACTGATCAAAAAGGACACGTACCGTACGTGTCATCTTAGTACACATCATAGAATACGTCTCAGTTGTATCTATCACAGAACCCATCAACCAGTGTTACCAACTCCGGGGTAGCAAAACACGCAGGCAACTTATTAAAAAGGGCTAAAACGCGCTAAATTTCAAAATAAATTAATCAATCACTGACCAGTTAGTTTAAACTATTTATTTGGAATATGAGATCAACACATCGTTTTTTATATTAATATAGTTGAATACTTAAGTAAAGTAAAATGTTATAGTTATACATATTTCAATTGATATATAAACTAAATAACATAGTTACAAAAACTTTCAACAACATTTAAAATTGGTTGTTTGTAAATAAAAATGGTATGTTTTCTTCGTCTTCAGGCCATCAATTACTCTCTATATAATATTTCTACCTTTTATAAGTATCGTCAAGCGCCCCGGTAGGCGAGTTGGTAGCGTGCTTGCCTATCAGAGTGGGGGTTGTTGGTTCGATTCCCACCAGATGCTTTGGTCTGTCGCTGCAAAAATCAAGCCAAATGGTCTTTGTCACCCGGTTGATTGTTTTATATTTTGCGTATTCCGAAGGGTTTCGGAGACACATTTTTCTTGTTTTCCCCATTTATATCCCCTTCCAATCCGAAGTTCTTAGCGGTTGGCTGCATACTCCCCAAATTGTATGATTCTAGCTTCATCTGTTTGGTCAGTACAGTGCATGAAACAGTCATTCAGTCACGCAAGAGTTTTATATATACAGATAGATTACATTTCCATTTGTCAATATCAATAAAGAATTATATAAAAAAACTAGCTGACCCGGCAAACGTTGTTTTGCCTTCAAATTTTATTTATGTAGCTAGCGGACCCCGGCGTGCTTCGCTACGCATGAATATTAACTTTGAATCAAATTCGTTGGGGGTTTTTTATTTATTTTTTATTTGGAAGTAATGAAAAAAACTAAATCAATTTAATACAATAGGGTATACAATATTTTTTGTTTGATTGTGTGATAACGCGATCTTCTTTTGATGGCATAATTGTGCAAAAGTTGTTTGGTAACGTGATAAAGCCATTTAAATCACTTGCAATTTTGCCATCGCCAATCTGCAGCAGATGTTTCGAAAACTCACGTGCTAATGGATTATTTTGAAGATGCACGCATATTTATGTTAAGCGATAACTTCTGTACATTTCCCCAAAGAAACGAACTTTTCAAACATGCATTAATTTCATCAGCTGGAGTCGATCTGGGAATGACGGGCAACGTTTGTCGAAAATCACCAGATAGCAATATTAATGCACCTCCGAACAACTGTTGATTTCCACGTAGATCCTGTAATGTTCGATTCAATGCTTCCAAAGATTTTTTATGGGCCATCGGACATTCATCCCATAAAATAATTGCTGCTTGTTGCAAAACTTTAGAATTTCTTGAAATATTACACGTTGGAATCTCAACTGTTTGCATATTTAATGGCA
Organism: Hydrotaea cyrtoneurina; assembly: GCA_958296145.1. Taxonomy (NCBI): domain Eukaryota; kingdom Metazoa; phylum Arthropoda; class Insecta; order Diptera; family Muscidae; genus Hydrotaea; species Hydrotaea cyrtoneurina. The sequence goes on from OY282515.1 coordinate 61,621,121, forward strand.
ATTTCAAGGCGGAATGTGCTGTTCGGCCACCATCCAACAATGTAGCTGCAATACCAGAAGAAGCAAGTGCCAATCCAATTTTTCGTTCGAATCGAATCGCTGATAAGATTAATGAAATGATAAACGTTTTTCCAGTGCCACCAGGAGCGTCCAAAAAATATAATCCACCAGTGTTCTTAATGATAGCTTGCATGATTTTATCGTATACATTCTTTTGCTGAACATTTAATTGTGGAATGTATGTTTGGACAAACGCACGCAATTCATCACAATCGAATTGCTGTTCGCGTTGCAACTCTCGCTGAAATAAATCATGCATTGGACGATTAGGTGCGATCATGCCTAGTTGTCCTAATGCTTTATTAGCAATCATAAGGCAAATATCTTCAATCAATATCAAAGCTTCATTATACATTTCTAATGTATGTACCAATTCGGGATCCATCGAACGATGTCGAATAAAAATGTCTTCAGCCATGAAATCTTTATATTTATTCCACAATTCAAGTGGGTTTGATGGATAACATGTTGCTATTATTATTGCGAATAACATACGCATTTGACTTGGGAGAGCTGAAACTGATGCATCATGAAGCGTAGCACACCAATGCGTATCATCTTCAAGCAAACGCATGAAAAGTCATAACTCGCGAACGCGTTGACCGATTTCGTGCAAACTTACATATAAACCATCTGCACGACCATACGAAAAAACACTTAAAATTTAAGCGAATTCGGTTCGACCGTTCTTGAGTTATAAAGTCACAACGCACTTGCAACAATTTTTTATATATATAGATACATCGTAATTGAATATTAAATGTATAGTGGATATACGTGAATTTCGGAGAAAAAAAATAATTGCGGGTTTTCAGCTCATAATCACTTATGTGCCATACAAAAAAATATTTCCAAAAGGTGGCGTATACAACAAAATGTGAAAATTTGTTTGGAAATAAAAGTAGCTCTATCTCGAAATATTGTATCCAAGCCTGTATATATTTTTACACTAATCGATGTAGAATTACAAGCACTTCGTCTGACAAAATATTGGATCACTTTTTTATATTAAGCGATGACAATTTAAAGTCGATTTCCCAATAACAAAATTTATGGGTATACGTGAGTCTTTGCTGCTCGTTTTAAAATCGTATGTTAGTAAGTCATCATTTAAAATTATTGTTCCTGAAGATGTTTTAGAAACCGTTTTGAATCCTGATTTTTGGCATCCTAAAGCTATAATCCATAAGTATATTTAAAGAGATAATACTCCCTCAAACAATTGTATGGGGTAAATACCAGATATATAAAGGTTAAAGGTCTAACTAGGGTAAATTTTGTAGTACTACCCCGCCAACAATAAGTTCGTACGCCCGTCCGTTATCCAATATTTTCCATTTCTGCTTTTATGTTTATTTAAAAATCTATGTTTTTGAGACAAAGTTTATTGTCTCCGTAAAGCTATAATTTTTATTTCTTAGAACTAATAGCAGAACTAACAAAAAATACAAAAACAGCAACTTAAATTACATTTTCAAAAATGTTCAAGGGTACGAACTAATTTGGTTAACTCTATACCATTTGAAGAAAATTGGACGATGGTAACATCGTATTCTTGGAGGTCAAAGTTCACATATGGGGATGTATAATATTTTCAACCAAAAAACGATAATTTTTTTAGTTTATACTAGGCCTATAAGGCCGAGATGTTAACAAAACAGTTGCAAGCTCTTCAATACCTCTTCAGAAAACGGAGTTATGACCAAAGCGGTGACTATAGCTGATTTTATTCACTTAAGCAATAATAACGTGCTCCATTTAAAAAAAACGTGCTCCATTTTAAAATGCAAATCAGTTTTGGAAAGATGCACGTTCGGCCTTTCCAACTGAGTATAACAGTTCACCGAATCATACATGCAAAATTATTTTTAAAATAAGAAAAATAGAATACATTTATTTGAACAAAAAAAATTATAATTTATATTTTATACATAATATGTTGTTATTTTTGTTTGTTTATTTTTTGTAATTTTGACTGATATTTCCAAATCATTTATTTTTGCAAATACATCTGGATTACTTATGTTTGCTTCAAAGCACCGCTGTAGGGTTTTCAAAGCATTCAATGTTTAGTACTTTTTCTCAAAATTTGTCTGGCAGCACTGGTTGTAGCTTAACTTGACACCAATAATTAACTTGACACCAATAATTAATACCAAAAATCACAACATTCACATCTTGCTTCAGTTACAAAACAAGTCTCGTTAACATCAAAGAGCACTTTACGATCATACAAATGCGCGAAATATGATTGCAAAAAAATTTCCAACACCTGCATGATCTATTTGCTATTGACGTCTAAATTCTAAATGTATTTTAAATAAAGCAGTTATGAAGCTTAAACATACAGGGTGGCTGATGAATATTGCTACAGTTGTATTGTTACGGTCAATAGAAATTTGTGATGACAGAATTGCAGCGAAAATTGTCCAGTAAAGAAACTCGCCATTGTGTTGGCTCCAAGGCGATTATTGCAAAAGGAAGTTTACTAAACAAACCCATAGAATTTGAATGATTTAAAGCAATGTATTCGAACAACAATTCAGACAATTCCCGCTGCAACTCTCCAGGGTGAATGCATTTTATTTACCAAGTAGTATTAGAAAAAAAAACATTTAAAAGATTTAATCGCCCATGTGCTGCATTTCGAGTTTGCTCGAATGTGAAACATTTTCCCACATTTTGTGTGCTCCATTCCGAATACCCAAAAAAATATTGGGAATATAATTCGAGCACATATAGCCTTGTGGATCGAAAAAGAAATGAGATTGTACGTGTTCTTCTGAGCACATACAAGTTAAAAAAGAACGCAGAGTTAATATTTAACTAGTTTTTACAACATTTAATTAAAAAAGACAGTATTCAGATTAGCTTTTCTAGTAAAATTAAAGAAAATAAAAAGGCTCCTTTTATCAAGAACAACTTTTGACGAAATTTACCCAGAGTGTTCTACTTGTTGAAAAGGTTTCTTCAAATAAACATAAATTTTATACATTGGTGGACATATTCATTAAGAAATTAACAACACGAATGATGATTACACCAGTTAATCAATCTGGCAACTCGTTTAACACGTTCCAGTATCATTAGTCTTCTTCTAGTAGAAACCAGGGCAATTAACAAGCCAGCACGCATTTTTTCTTAATTTTGTTGTTAAATTTGCAAATAAAACATATGTTTTTTGTTGATAGTTATTGAACACAGTTCGTAACATATTGAACAAAGCTATTCTTTCGAACCACTCTTTCGCTCGGAATTGAGCACACCATTTTGGAAAAAATGGGAATCTAAAAAAGTATGGGAATTCAAAAACTCTCGGAACATGGCACATGGGCGAATAACTATGTATTAGTTTTTAAATGAACAAAGTTCAAATAATTTATATGAGTTAAAAAAAAAGTTGTTTGAGTTTCTTAATGTACATAAATTCATCAGCCACCCTATATGTCATTTATCTTCATCTTTTTTCAGTCGCGTATGTCTTTAGTCATCAAAAGACTCAGTTCGATGATTTTTGACAAACCAATATTCCAATTGCTTGCTGGGTGTGAAAATGAACTCTTCAGTATACTGTTTAATTATGTTAATCAATACAAACATAGTCGTAAAAATATTACACTCACGGTGCCACATGTTTATAGCATCTTAAGGTGAATTCAGACATTTAATATCCGTTCATGCTGATAAAAACACACAAATTATATTATAAGCTTTAATGTCGTATTTAATTTGCATGATGAAAAGGTTTGCAAGCCCATCGTAAAATTAGAAAATTATGTTAAAATCTTTAGGAGGACAGTTGTTAACGTACGGTAAAAATGGGTGAAGAGGTCGCCAATTACGTTTTCTCTTCATTCGATGATACAAGTTTTTATTTGATTATACACGGATCCAGGTGCCACTAACAACATCAGTGTCAGTTTATCTACCATCAAAATGGAAAATTAAAACTAATCTAAACGTACAGAGAACACACATAAAAGAAGGCGCCTTCTTTTCCTAATATCTCTTGTCAGTTGAACCTACTCAAGCGTTCCGAATACTACGAATACGAATAAGGATATTTATGTACGTACACACACGCACATCCTCACAAATATATGTGTACATGTATGTCGGTATGTTTAGCATGGCAAATATACAAGACAACAAAATACATGCACAGGAGTTATTTATGTGTGCTGTTCTTGCTGTGTTCGTTTTGACTTGTTTCCCGTTTAAAGGAGATATCCTTTAAACGAGAAATCTACATATTGTTAGTGTTACAAAGTCTGAGGTATACATATTGTACACACACACACACACACGCAGACAAGCGCAAAAATCGAGGAAAACACGTTACATATACAATACCCACAGCCACAGGGTTTTGAAGTACAACTCAATGTTGCATAAAATCAATATCTATCTACGGGGATCTCGATCGTATTTTGCGGTGTAAGAGTTACATACATATATGATAGAAATCGAGTTTAAAAGGAGGACATTTGATAATAAAATCCCAGTGTTTTAAGTAATGAGTAAACTGACTTACGTTAGAAAGCTTCTTTTTGCCTTTTGTCCCGGACATACCTTAACCCTCCGGCGGGTGAGAAGGTCCCTGGGGACCTTCTTCATTTTCAAACTCAAATTACTCCTTGATGTCGTTGGAAGTATATCCGACCCCCACAAGTATTCCAAGGAAATTTTATCTAGAATCGTTTTAAAAAGAATTTCAAAGCGATCAGACCAATAGTTTAGTTTCTATTGAGATTTAAATGTGTTTAGTACGGGAACGTGTGAAACGGCCGCAGGGACCTTGTACTGAAATTTCAAGAAATCGTTAATAAATACGTATTCCGCTCGCTCATCACCGAAGACATGGCGTATATCAAAATACGCGAATCTAATCGGAAAGGCGGGGAAGTCGACACTGCATGGAATTTGGCATATCCAACTAACACAAACGAATGGATACCAATCACTTTGAAAGAGTTCGATGTTTTTTTGGCTATTATTTTGTAGGCTGGACTCACTAAATCGAATAGTGAACCGCTTGAGGGGTTATGGGGCCCAACGAGCTATCCAATATATAAAGCTGCATTATCATTAGATCGTATAAAGTGCATAAAACAATGCCTTTGATTCGACAATGGAAATACGCGACAGCCGCGACTAATCAACAGCAAAACTGCGGCTATTGATGATATTTGGCAAATGTTGCAGTCTAACTTGGCAGCAGCTTACACTCCGCATGATACATTAATGCTCAGTTATTCCCATACTGAGGCCGCACCCGCTTCACACAACACATTCCATCGAAGTCTGCCAAGTACGGTATAAAGATATGGTGGTTGTGCGACTCAAAATCATTTTATCCCGTCAAAGGAATGATTTACTCTGGGAAATTGCCTGACCAGGCACGAGAGGTGAATCAAGGGCAGATTGTTGTTCTATAACTTCCGGATATTTCAACTTTGGATATGGCGCGTACTTTGATCAGGAAGAAAACAGCATATGTTGGAACAGTGCGCTCGAATAAGACATGTGTGCCTCGGGAATTCCAAAAAAAATCATACGCGCCCTTTCAACAGCACATTGTTCGGCTTCAACGAAGGCGATAAAGCACTATGTTCATATGAGCCCAAGAAGAACAAAGCGGTAATTTTGCTGTCGACACAACATTATACTTGCGGTGTGGACATGCAGAATGAAAAGAAGAAGCTATTTCGGATTACAACGCCAACAAATCGGGCAGATGCTTGGCATATATACATGCAAGCGCTCAACAAACCGCTGGACATTGGCCATGTTTTTTAATATGGTGGACATTGCTGCATTTATTTCATACAACGAGATGAAGACAATAAAAAGAAGTGACAGACGACGGTCATTCCTACTGATGCTGACAAAACAATTGGCACTACCAAACATAGAGGAACGAGCGCTGAACAACCGCATATCCAAGGATACGGAACGCAATGGAAGCATTTGATGTAAAGGTAAGAAAAAACAATTCTAATGTTCAAAAGCAGAATAACTACATAGTTTTGTTCTTTTTAGATTATATCAAGACCTGCAGAAGGAGCTGCACCGTCGTTTGCGTCTAGAACGAACAGACCGTCATGTCGGCTATGAGTACGGACGGCAGCGGAAAACAAGGGCCTATTGCCCTTCCTGTAACAATCCAGTTTGTGCAGAGCATTCAACACTTATGCATCGATGCTCACCTGCACAGAAAATATGTTGGACGAGGGGCAATCTACACAACAATAGTTTTTTAGGCTTTTTTCATATAAAACTCATAAAAAATTAATAATGTTATACATATACACATTTTGTTTTTTTTTCTAACATTCCTTATACATGTATAATTAGTAAATAATAATAAATCAAAACAAAAAAATTTAAACAAAAATGCGTTTTCATATAAAATTCCATACAAATAGAAATAGGTCCCTGTGGACCTTATACTTCGTATAAGGGCAACGGATGACTCAACGGTCGGAGGGTTAAAAGCATAAACAGGTGAAACTAGATACCATACGTAGTATTAATTTTCAAAGGTTATACTATCTGAAACAATTTACTATGTTTACAAATCCCACTTTAGCGATGTGGTTATCATATGATAGAGAAGAATCTCGGCTGTTTGATAAAATGTCTTTTCTTTTTGTTTATCAGGACGAAAAGTTGATTTCCAACGAAATTTTTTTGAGAAAAAATAATATTTAAGCCATTATAATATTTTTAAATTTCATGCTTCTTGCTGTATTAGTTTAGAATCAGCAGATATTCCACGTAGCTTCCCGTCAACAAACACCCAATTTATTCTTCTCACGCACAAATCTATGAAACTAGGGACCATACGGAGTACAAAAACTATGTGACGAAATATTGGCATGCCCGATGTTGCCTATAGGCAACATTGCAAGTATATGCTTCTAAGACCCGATATTTGGATTGTTCTATTGTAATCTGCACACATGTTCGTTCAATAGCCGTTCTCAGTTGCTGATCTCAGTGAAGTGAACTTGTCAAAATCGTTTCGCGAAAAAAGTGTTTACACAAAAAGTATTAAAACGTATTAAAATAATTGTTTTATAGTAAAATCCATTGATATGCTCCAGATATGCTTGTGTGAAATTCCAATCCAATCGGACGAAGCAATTGCAAGTGACAGATGTGGTTTGACATTTTTTCAAATTCTCCTGGCTGCACAGAACAATTATTTTCTGAAAAGGGATTAATGAATAATAGATTAACGCCCTCATTTTGTAAAACGATAACGTAGATTTCGTTTCTGTTCAAAACACAACGTTATTTACATTTCAATGAATTCTATATCGTAACGTTTATTTTATGATTCTGACAGTTTTTGCATTGGAAAACGTTTCTTATTGTTTTATAGAATGTGCTGTTGCTTGGATGAAACGCAAATTCCGTTTTCAAACGAAATATCAAATGTTGAACCCGATGCTTCAAATAATGATCTTGTGGAATAATACGTTAAAAAAATTTAAGAAATACATAAATTTGTATCCGTTATTACAATGGTCAGCATGATTTTAAGTTCAAATTGCTTATAAACAATATGCTCTTATACAAAACATAGTAAATGTAAACTAGCTAATTTGCGCAGATTCTGCGATCTCCCTTTTTATGGACAATTTCGTTTTTGTTTCTCTCTTTTATTTTTCACAAATTTTGATTGAAATCGGAGTAATTCCCTACTCTTTTGTCAGATTGGCTACAAATCGGGTGTCACATTCCTCTGGAAAGTAAATCGAACCCTTATTACTTAAAGAACGATGCATATTGAAGACCATAAAGAGTTACCTCATCAGAACCTGAGGGTAGACAACATTATGAAACATTTTATATAATAAATGTTTTGAAAATGGTGTCGAGAAGACACTCCTGTTTGTAAATTGCAATGTATCAATGGGGAAAATATATTTAGTAACTTTCTTTAAACACAATTTGTTTAAATTATAGATACTAGTTTAAGATATATGTATATGGGAACTACATAACGCGGACAAAAGTTGACCCATTCAAATACAATTTAAGCAGAGTTTGATTGAAAGAAATGCAATGAGACAGAAATTGTTTTTGCTTCGAACTTGTTTTGACATTCATCCCTTCAGATATTAGTAGTGGTTACGGGAGGACGTTAACAATGAAATCTTACTTTATTTGACAATTTCTTATGAATAATTGTTTGTCGATGAACACTGATGACTCAAAAACATAGAAAATGCTTTTAATTCACTAACATGTCCTGGATTTACGAAAAGCTCCGAAAATCTCACTATCGCAAAAAACAGTTTTTCCAAAATATCTCAAAAATAGTTTACATCTAATGAGATAGGGGCACTATTCGGTACATTGTCCATTATATTTTGTCTTCGGACAAAACGCAAATTATTATTTTGGCGATAAGACCAAAACTAAATATTCAGGAAATTTTATAGGAGTAGTGGAAAAAGAAATCCACTTACGACCCTATGATTTTGCAGAAAATGTGTACCATCGTAATTCAATAGCCAGACACTGTTCACATCTCCTTATTTTCTACGTCTTGGGCTCCTTCAGACAAGCAATGAACGAGCATTCATTCGTACAAATCGATGGTTACTGCTGGCTGCAAAGCCAGAATGCTTGCTTTCCTGGATTGTCGGATGGTTGCTTGAATGGTTGGATGGCTGAATGCCTGGCAAATATAAACACAAAGAAAATCAAACAAAAATTTATTTCTTCATGAGAAATCAAAGTTGTTTTTTCGTTTCGACTCGTTTCATTCCTTTTCCTTTTTTTTTTTTTGACTTACCCCTTCGTTCACTTCCCGGTTCCAAGCTTCCATTCGTTTGAGTAAATCGAAGTTTTTAATGCAGCATCAGCTGGCTGCTGTTATTTTGCATATTCAACATTATTTAAGAAAGGATATTCAGTTTATATCTCCAAGGAATATTATTATTATTATAATACACATTTAACAGTTTGATAACCCTACACCCGCACCGGAGGTATGTATGTGCTCCTGTGCACTGTGTCGTTATTTATGACCTGTTCGGTAATCATGATGATGATTGTTATTGCCTTTGGGCCAGAAGTGTATTCGAGTTGTCGATACGATCGAATGTTCAGGATTGACTTGAGTTTTTTATTGCATCAAATAATCAATTTATTCGTTTTTGTTTTTGTTTCCATTCCATTCAATCGTTTGTTCGTTCGTTCGTTCATTCATTTTTATTTTATTGTTAGCTTTTGTCTAATGCAAACTCATCAAAATAAAGGCATCTGAACTCCTCCACCATCGCAGCAGGCAGGCAGGCAGGCAGACGGGCATCCATCCACTGAACGTAGCATCGAGTCATCTCTGCATCCACAATGTTATTTATTTATACAATAACTGACGATAAACAAATAGTTGAATTTTTTATGTAAATTTTGCTAACGAGAAAAATGCAAAGGAAGAAAACAACCGAAAAGCAAGAAAACGCAGAAAAACTTTTTAATTAAGTAGAAATGCTAAATTACAACGAAATACACAAAATGTATGCAAACGATTCATTAAATCGAGGAAACAATGTCCTTTTCATGTTCCATCAACAATATTAAATTAATAATTCCGAAAACCTAGAATACAATGCGACCGAACCAAAAAAGAAAAGAAAAACTTTGCAAATGGCCTAAAACCCAAATCCATGCAGAAATCGTATCTGTTTTTCAATTTAACACACTTTGCCCACAACACACAGACACACACATACTCGTACATATCAATGAATGTTTTAACAAAATCAAACAAAAACAAGCCATAATACTTTTAGTACTTAAACGCAAAAACAACAACAACACAAACAAACACTAGCAACAACAAAACCAGGACTCGTCACTCGACACTTAGACGTAACAAAACATGGGGTTAGTTCCGTTGGTTACCCTGACACACAACTCTGCATTTCGTTCAATTTGCGCAGTAAATGTGGACACACGTTCATGTGGAAGTGAATGTCCATGAGGACACCCAGTGAGAAATTCCTGATGAGGTCGAGTGCCAGACGGAATCTGAAATACCCTCTATCAAGAAGTGAGTTACAATATAGGAAATGAATATTTGTAAATATTTATAAGGAAATCTTATTTAATTTGGATTACAATATAATCTTTTTTTTGCGACGAATTTGTGAGTGACTTTGCTAATAGGTTCCGTAGAGAACCCTAAATAAAATAAATATTAGTGAAAAAGTTTAATTTTATTTCATTAATCCTAAGTGATCGCGAAGACATATTGACCTGTAGGCTCGTTTAGTTTTTAAATATTCCAGTTCCTTAAAGGGACATTTTTACTTGTTGTCAATTCAGTTTGAAGTACGAGAAACTGCTAGCTCTTCGTTTAGACTCTATAGTGCTGTTAAAATGACTTACGGGAATAGCTAACATTTTCGAATTTATATCCATATTTTTCAGTGTTACAAACGGAATGGCCAACATAACATTCACCTGTCGGCAGACATCTATATTAAAGCATATTTATACACCGAGCGAAAAATAGCAATATCATATTGATATTTTGAAATATTGATTTGATATTGCACAAAATGATATTTTTTGACGCTGGCGTAACCACTTTTTTCATATGTTGTTGTTAATTTTATTTTTGATGCGACGTAAGCGTCGTGTTTGATATTTATAATATCAATTTGATATTTATAATATCAATTTGATATTGATCAATATCAAAGCGCTCGGTCACCAAGTATAACAATTAAATCTTTGTTGTGATTGTAGGCAATTTTTTCGTATGGTTGTAGTAAAATTTCATTTTGAAAATTCATAATATCAATTTGATATTGATCAATATCAAATGGCTCGGTTGACTTTCAAGAAAAAAGTTTATTATAAGTTATTTATTCCAAGAGAAAATAGCGACCGAGACATTTGATATTGAACGATATCATATTGATATTTTTCCCACTTAGCCCCATTTTGTTAACGTTTAATATCAATTCGTTAACGAAAATATCAATTTGATATTGTTTTTTCGCTCGGTGTAACAGTTTAGTTCTCGTACGATTTAGGCCAATGGAGCAAACATTCGTGGCTTTGCTTTTGAATATCGGTAAATCCTGCACAAAAGTCAACATAATCGATTTTGGACTATCGTTTTATTGTCCAAAGGTGAGGTCAAGTACTATTTGGACACGTGATAAAAGTCCGATATATTTATGTTTTCTGATTCAAATGGAAGTTCCTGACTTTTATTTACTTAGTCCACCATTCGACTTTGTGTGGTCTAACTGACCTGACCAGAGAATACTATTATATTTGAATGAAACATGGTTTTCCAAGTGTTTTTTGCAAATAGAAAATGAAAATGTATCGATTCTGTCTGTGTTATATCTATTAGGGGGATATATAAACACATTTCGAAAGTATATTGTTTGTGATATTGTTTTTTATACAGATAATAATTTGACATATTTTCTCAGACTTAAATACATAAGGTTACTTTCGCAGTTGGTCTCACCAATTTCGGCTATAATCGAAATTCTTAATTTTTGTTTACTTTTTAACACAGTTATGCAATTGATACATCTCAAATAGTTCGACCAGTAGCATTTTTCCTACTCCTTATACGTATACAAATGTTTATATTTTTAGTTGCGATTTTTTTTTGTACCATACCAATAAAATACTAAACGATGTATTTGGAGTAAAGAATAGTGCAATTTTTGTTGTTGATTTAATGCAATAGAATATATAACAAATATCATATTAAGTTCAATCATGTTTCAGAATTTAACTCCTTCTATTGGTAGCGGATAGAAGTTGGAGCTTTAGTTTTGTCCGACACTGTATGTGTTTAGTGGGGTTTTCATTCCATTGTAGATATATGTATTACCTTAAATGTATAATATTATTATATCTGCAATGGTTTTATTTAAGGTCTCAGTTGATCTATCGTTTGTCGCTGGAATAACAACTTTGGATTTGAATCGCCAATGTCTTCCCAATAAATCTGAAATTATTCCGGCCAATCATGGACTGTATTTCATTTTCTCAATATATATAACTCCGTGTTGAAGTGCTGGACCAACACTTTGCCGTTTGTTTTTTTCTGGTTGGGTAGCGAAACATAGATACGTGTATGGGGGAAGACAAGTGTATTGTTCGTATGTATGTGTGATTATGGCATGTGGGAGTAGACAAGACAAGAGTGTAAAATGCTTTTGTTATTACGGAATTGGCGGTAGCAGTGTGGCATAGTTGTCGGTAAACATTATCCTCTGTCTACTGAATTAATTTGGCTTAGACGCGACATTTCTTATCGCAGACGGGAATCAAAAACCAAAAAGTCAATATCTTACAATGAAAGTGGCCAATAAAACTACACACATACGCTAACGCGTAATCCTACTATGGAGCAAACATACGAATAAATGTTTTGGAGTTCCTCAATCATCCGAAGCTATCAGGAAAAAAATATTTTCTTCGGACTTTGAGAACCGTAAAATATTTTAATCAAACTCAGCATATTTATAAACTTTTGTTATTCATCCTCAGCCAAACATTAACTGGTCATATGTGGGGGTACTTATTAGTAAATAACATAAATTATTTTATAGGTTACGAGAATTTATTGAAATGTATGCGTTTGTTACTTTCTGGCATATTGTCAAATAGTAGTTAGTCCGCTATCCACAAGATTTCAATAACAAAAAGAATACCCGAGAATGTTTTGGCCAAAGAAATCTCACGTGGAACCATAGTGCAATGGCTGAAGCGAGAATCATGAAATTTGGTATGAACGGATTTTTTGAAATTCGGATACCATAAAACCATAAAAACGGGAAAAATGTATCCCAAAAACCTTCGAAACTGTAACTACGCTTTGCAACAACTGCTGGAAAATAGTTTCACAACGTACCCAAACGGGATAAAAAGGGGGAAAAACGGCTGAAACTAATTTTTGAGAACAACAGGTGAAAATGAGTTAGACATCAGCGAAATAAGATTCAAAACGTACCAATATGGGATAAAAAAAAAAGAAAAATTAAAAGTAGACGAAACCAAATTTTGGCAACAACAAGTGGATTATATTATAATAATAAATGATAAATATAATAAAAAGCGGAACAAAAGTTTTGGCAAAAAGTGGATAATATTTAGGCAAGGGACGAAAAATTGGTATTCACGTATCTAAACGGGAAGAAAGGTACAAAGGCAGAAAAACAAAAATGTGTGAAAAAAAATTGGTACATTTGTTTGTAGTGTTGCCAGTTGTCCTGGATTCGCCTGAGTATTTCAGTTTTTTTTTATCTTGTCTAGGTTTCAGAAAATTTTTTATTTGTTTAGGAAACACATGTAAGTTGACTAATCCAAAAAATATTGGGCACCAATATGTACTTTACAAATCATATAAAAAACTCCAAATATATGTCCAACTAAAGAAAAGACTGCATTTTAAAGATTTTGTTTGTTAGTTTTTAAATTGAAATACATAAATTAACAAATAAAAAATTTAATTGATGTTGTATTTTTGTTTTAAATGCAGGATATTTTTGGTGAGTGTCCAGTAATTTTTACTTTCTCAGCTGGCAACCATTTTGTATGGGAGGTACCAGAAGAGGCTTGGCCAGACTTCCAAGTTTTATCCGAAACTTTGTCCAGTTATAGCTTTACTATAACTGGCGTGTTTGCCTATCAGGGTGGGGGTTGTGGGTTCGATTCCCACCGGAGGCTTTGGTCTGTCGCTGCAAAAATCTAGTCATATCGTCTTTGTCACCCGGTTTACACTTGGACCCAAAATTAGAATATAAATTTAGTTTGTATTGTAAGTAATAAATAAATAACCATGGTTTTGATACACATGTTTATGCGTTCAGAGTAGAACTAAAATAAACATTTTCACTATATCTATACTGTCATTGATTTTTAAATGTCCATCGTATTCATGTAGAAATAATGAACAAATCCAAATACGAGTTTGGGAACATTGCTAGTCCAAACATAATATGCTCCAAACATATATATATATTTTTCCCCCCGTGTATTTCTGCGGCACACAGTGGCCGCAATAACCCATGTAGTGGCGCTGTAGCGAAATTTTAAACATCACAATTTTATACTTTTTTTTTTAAATTGAAACCCCTATGGATTTTTTTTCTGTTTTCTTTTTTGTTTTATTTCTAATATTGATAGGAAAAAATTAAATAGTTACTTTATTAATAAAGTTTCGCCCAAAAACTTCATCGATAGTTAATATTTATATTTTATTATAGTTGAATGGAATTTGAAATTGACATGGACATATAGCTAATCTCATAAAGTACCTATGTGTTTTTTGTTTGTTTGACTAAATTCTTCTTGGATTAACGTTTCTTGTTTAATTGTATGTAATTGTCTATCGGTTGTTTTTAAAATGGGCTTTGATATCGAAATGGTGGAAGCTCTACTACAAAAATTACAACAAGGCAACAACAACAGTCATTTTGCTTTGTGTGTGTTAAAAACAGCCAACATGTACAACTAAACATTAAATCAGTTGTTCTTACCACTACGACCACTAGCATTTTGTGAAATTTTTGATTACATTCGATTTATTTAAGACTCCCCTGTGCGATGAAAACATGCATAAATGAGATCATAAAAGACTGCATTGTCGCGAGGAAATTGTGTCCTACGCGCGACTCTTCTTGGAGAGTCTTTTTCGAGTCATATTTCTAATAATTTAAGACTCTTTTTCTAGTCATTTATTAGTCGTATTTGTAATCATTTCCGCGTAAAAAATTAAACCTTTAATACAATTTAAAACATTCAATTAAATTTATTTAAAATATTAACATAGAAATCTATTTGTACATAAAAAAATAGAAATAAAGAAAATTCATAGAAACGAGTATATATGTATGGTTTTGTTTTTTGATTGGTTTTGTTCCACATCCTCCAGATTAATTATTTGTTTATAATTTAGAGATAATAGATTCTCCGCATCTTTTTCATTATTATTTAAATTTGTACACCTTATTTGAATTTAATGCTAGGCTCTATCCGCTTCACTTTACGATTCAACTAATAATAAACGAAACTTCACAACATTTCTCTACTGGACTCTTGCTTCAATGCCAAAGCAAAATCTCCAGTTATAAACAAAAATAAAACACCATAACGATTTTTACGATCATCCAGATGCTCGAAATATGATTACAAAATATATCACAAAACAATCAGATTTTAAACACCTGAATGATATTTTTGTGATTGTTGTATATTTTGTTGTTGTATAGTATACAAAAAAGACGTGCACAGTTCCATCTTAACATACCAGTTTCTGTGCGATAACAGGAGTGAGTACAATATATTTGTGTGCCTATAATTTGCTCAAACAAATAAGACAGTTACTGGTGGGAATACCATAAGTACTTATTGTTATTCTGCCGAACATCTGTATAGAAATGTATTGCTTGCTTTTATAATCTCCATTCACAATAAAATGAATCGTTAAGGCGAGGTATGCAATTTTGGAATAATTTTCTGACCATAGGTCACACGTAAGAGCATATCCAATTTTTCGTATTGATGAAATATCAGATTTAAGCTTCGCAAAGTGCGTAGCATAACTATTCTCAGCGTTTCTGTACAGTGTTGTTGGATGTGGAAGTAGAGAATCTACGTTAAGATTGGCACCAAACTTACTTCCGAGGGATAACATCATTTTCGAATAGGCTTTTAATCCCTTGTCCTTTACTAATGAGTAAGGTCGAATGTCTCCGAGAACCCATTCTGTCATAACTTCAGTGCAGGCTTTTTTAGCGTCATTGTTGGGCTCAATTAATTGACCATCTTTTTCACTTTGTACTATAGAATAACATTTATGTTTGTTTAAATTTGAAAGGGAATTTTTATTGTATTTATATACATTGTTACAACATTTGCATGCTACAAAATTTTCTATTTCCACATCATTTTCATTTTTAATAATTCCAAAACAATTCCATATTTTGCTTCGTCCTCTTTGTCACTTATTTTGTATTCACCCGATACAATTTTTTCTTTGATATCCAAATTATTCATTTTTGATATTGTTTTCACTTTAATACAATTAATTTCTTTAAAGCGCTCGTGTCATAATTGATACACTTGATTCGCCGCTTGTCTCACTTGATCAGTGTTGCCAAGTATTTTTCATTAAATACCGCCAAATCTGACTAAAAAACCTCTAGAAACCGCTAAATTTTTAATTTAGCGGGATTTTCTTCAAAAATACCGCTAAACCATTGGAAATAATTGAAATTTGTTGAAAATTTTGACTTCAATCTTTTTTAATTTCAAGTAAAACCCTTTTCTTTCATTAAATACATTTTTATTGCAATTTTTTCATATAAAATACGTAAATCTATTACTTTTTAATTACATTTATTTATAAGAAGACAAAATATAGATACCGACTTTTTTTTTCTTCTTTATATGTTTGCACTTTAATATGGATGCAAAAGTAATTTATTTAGTCAAAAATGTGTGACCAGTCTTCCGCAGCCTTAAGGTTATATGCTGAAAGAGTTCCTACTTCTCTTAGTACGGCTACAGGAACTTCATATTCGTAGCAGCATTTGTTACTAAGAACTTTTTTTTTTAGAACTTTTAGATTATACTGTAGCCTCGTGCTTTACCGTGTGTTGATTGTTTTCTTTTTATTTTTCAGTGAACCGTTATTCGACACTAGAGCACAAACAAATTGATATTTCTTTTCAAAATGCTACTAAATGCCATTTAATACTATAAAATACAAATCTCCCAAAGAAAAAATGTTACCTCCAAACGCTGGTGAAAAAGCGCTAAAATTCCCGCTAACCTCTAAATCACATTTTTTCCCGCGATGGCAATTTAAAAAGCTCTAGATTTAGCGGGAAATCCGCCAAATTGGCAACACTGCACTTGATTATCGTTTCACCACCAATATTGCGAAAATATTTGTTGTACAACAAATATTTGAGAGTACAAACAAATAAATCAAAGCAAAATGAAAAATAACTCTTTGGAACTGTTTCTCTTTTGAAGGGTAGAGTGAGTGCGTTAAAGCAGAGGCATAACAGAACTGTTATACTCATTCTCTCATTTATACCAATAATAACAGATAAGTATTTGGTGTATTTGTTTTTGCAATACTTTCAGCTATACGTTTGCACGTCTTTATTGTATACCCTATGAATCATTTTTAAAGCATAAACATGAGTAATTTTCGAGAATTTTTTCACTCGCGGCAGTGATTAATCACATTTTGATCATAAAAAGTACTCGAAAAAGACTCAGTTAGATGATTTTTGACTAAATAATCTTCCAATTGCTTGCTGGGTATATACAGTGCACTTCGATAACCTGAACTAATTTCATTTTTCAAGCCCGGAGAATGTAATATTCACACATTTCAAAATCCGTTTAATTATTGCTAAACCTGTCACACTCGATCTTTCTGAACATGATTTTAGAAAAAGTAATCAAGTGAAGAAGATTCAGTTGGGTAAACCGACTTTCATGTACCGTCACCCTCAGTAAAAACAGACAATTTCCGTATTCTATACATCTGGCAATAGAAAATCTGGTAATAGAAAAATAGAAAATTATTTTGTAAGATTACGAAATAGTACATAAATATTTGTACAATGAACGAAATATTTTGTTTTATTACGAATTTGTATCTACTCTAATAGTTTTATAATAATAATATTATTATTATCTATTCTAATATTTTTATAATAATATTATAATATTATCGGATAATATTCTTTTTTGAGATAAGACGATCAAAGCTTATAGGTAATAGTTAGTTTCTCTCCGGAGAATTCCCGGGAATCTCGGCCATTTTCCATTCCCGGTTTCCCAGGAAATTCTTCCGGTATTCCCGGTACATTATTTTTTCTCTATCTGTATTTATGACATCAGTTAAAGGTTTAGTCAGTGGAATTGATATCGTAGCGAATGACCAGAATATTCAGTATGTATGTATTTCGTGACCTGCGACTCCCTTTTCACTTATTGAGAGTTAATACTTATAGAGATTTTAGCGAGATCTTCATTTGATAATTAATAACTAACAACCATAGAGTGATTTGGCATCCTTCTCCTGTCATTGTCTTGTTATTCAACAGCTGATCGTTTGATGACATTTGTGTTTTGATTTTTATGTATACTTATACTTATAATTTTTATTTATACTTTTTTGTTATGTTATTGTTTTGTTTTTGTATATTTGACCTCACGTATTTAAATAAATAACTATATTTATATACAGTATGTCACAAAAGTATTTTGCATACTCTTAAATATAACAATTTCTTTATGTCTCCTTAAAAAAATCGTAGAATCGTCGAAAAATTTAATGTAAGCTTTTTGGTACTAATTAAAATATTTGCTTCCCAATTCAAATTCCAAAAAAAAACAACAACAAAATGCAACATGGTTCTGTTTTTCTTGATTTGAAATTATTATGGTACCAATCTAGAACTCTCAGAAGTATTTTGCTTTTTTAAAAATTCCGTTTACACTTGTAGTTTTTGCGTTGCTTTTTTTTTGTTTTCTATTCCATTTGCTTTTGTTACACTTGTCGCGTGTGCTTCTGCCGAAAATAGTCGATATTACAGTATTGTTGTGTGTATTTCTGTTTTTTTTTCTATTTAATATGCCGAAGGGAAAAGAATTAAACTTTTCTGAAAGAAAAATAATTTTATACCTGTACAACCAGGGCAAACCAATAAAATACATATGCGGTATGTTTGAACGTTGTCGACAAACAATACAAAATGTTATTAAGAGTGCAAATGAACGAGGTACTATTGAAAATAATGCACGAGGTGGGCGTCCAAAATTGTTGTCGGAGAGAAATGAAAGGAAAATTCTAAAGGAAAACAAGGAAAATCCGCATTTATCGGCACCAAAAATTAATGATAAACTAAGAGGAAGCCTTCGCACCGACGTAAGCAATGAAACGGTCTGAAGAGTACTCAGATCCAACAACATCAATGGAAGAGTGGCAAGAAAAAAACCCCTTATTTCGGAAATAAATCGAAAAAAGCGAATTTCCTTCGTTGAGCTTCACAAAAACAAAGATTTTGAGTTTTGGAAAACAGTAATCTTTAGTGACGAAAGCAAATTCAACATTTTCGGCTCTGATGGACGGCGAATGGTGTGGCGTAAGCCCAATGAAGCCCTTAATGCCAAAAACTTGAAAGCCATTGTTAAACATGGAGGGGGTTCTATAATGGTATGGGGATGTATGTTTGCCTTAGGAGTCGGCAATCTCGTGTTTATTGATGGCAAGCACATATATTTGTCGATTTTAAAAGAAAACCTCCATGCCAGTGCAGAAAAAATGGGCATTCCAAGCAATCGGTTTTTTTTTTCAACATGATAACGACCCAAAACATACAGCTATGGACGTTAAATTGTGGATACTGTACAACACCAAACATTTGCCAACCCCGCCTCAAAGTCCGGACTTGAACCCGATTGAAAATCTGTGGTCCTTCTTGGAAGAAAAAATAAGAGGACACCATATTTCATCCAAAGACTCATTAAAAAGAGCATTGCAAGAATAATGGGGCAAAATATCGGTCGAAACGTGCAGTAATTTAGTGGAGTCAATGCCAATGCGCTTAGAAGCTGTTCTAGCTAACAATGGCTATCCAACAAAATATTAAATATAATATAATGTAAATATGAAAATAAAAATACTTCTTAAAACTAAAAAAGCAAAATACTTTTGTGACGTAAAAAAAAAGATTTTAGATTAAAAATCCCTAAAAATCTCATAAATTAACTTAGTTTTTAAATTTTTTTTTTTACTTCAATGTTAGTTTTTAATCCCTTTTAGTGTATACC
This sequence comes from Hydrotaea cyrtoneurina, assembly GCA_958296145.1. NCBI lineage: Eukaryota > Metazoa > Arthropoda > Insecta > Diptera > Muscidae > Hydrotaea > Hydrotaea cyrtoneurina. Next base: position 61,641,044 of record OY282515.1, read on the forward strand.
AAATAAAATATGAATTATTTTTTGTTTAAACTAATTTTATGGGACTTTTGTTTTTAAAAATATGAAATTTTTCGAAGGCAAAATACTTTTGAGACTCACTGTATATATAAACACATACTGCAAAATAAACTTTGTTCGTCTTATTTTTCGGTTGAGCGACACTTCCGGGGATTTTCCGGGATTCCCGGGAAATGCTAGTATTTTTCCCGGTTTCCCGGGAAATGAAATAGTCCGGGAAAAGAGAAACTCTAGTAATAGTTCCTGCCCGAAAATAAGTGCATATCTTATCGGAAAATAGATCAGTATTTGCATAAGTATGGGAAAAAAATATGAAATGTCTTTTTAAAGCACTCTTTGACCACAATTATTGTATGTGCAGTAAAACCACTACTACTTGTTTTATGCATTAGGAAAAAACAATGTAAGTTTCAGTGAACCGCTTCGCTTGTTAGTTTGTAAGTAAAGTACATAGGTTTTTGTTGAAGCGGTTACGATGATGGCGGATGCCATTCAGCAAAACCGTGCTTAAAATATGACTCAAGATGGAAACCCTTAAAATAATTGAACGAAAGATTTCGCCTATGTACACCAATACCTCGCTTTGCGACGATAATTGGTTCCCAAAAAATTCGTCGCAATCAAAACGTCGCAATTCGAGAAAACCTTTTGTATGAAATTGCACTGAAATATTAAAGATACGTTCCAATTCTAAATCAAATCCATTATTTTACCAAAAACAAAGTAATTTGTAGTTTTTATAAAATTATTTAATATTATAAAAAATGAAGACTTAAAAATTAAAGGAATTATTAAAATAAAAATTTACTTATTTCAATAGTTTTATTTTTAATTAAAGAAAACAAATTCATTAAAATTAAAAAACATAGCAATTCAAACAAACAAAAATTCATTAAAACTAAAAAAATTGAAAATTCAGTACTGTTATAATCTAGATTTTTAATGATTATGAAGAATCGGAATCTAGCGTTATTGGAGTATCGGATGATGCAACAGTTGTTGGATGTGTAGATGTAGATGCTAATGGCTGCAAATATTTTTCCAAAGTTTGCTGGATCGTTTTCTTTTTTTGTTGCAAGTAAATCTCCTTGTAGGAACTTACGCAATCAGTTAAGGATCGTGCCACTTTTGAACTTCTTTCTTCGTCAGGGTCATTTTGTATAAAAATAGAAGCTGCTTCGTCAAGTAGGGCCATAGCTTTGCTAATTTGTTTTAATGTTCGAATTTTTGGTTCAGGAGTTTCAATTAAATTTTCTGTTGGATTCTCTTTATACGCCAATTCAATATCCAAATCTATTAAATCACTATTGCTGATATCTTCATTCTGTGCTGTAATAATCTCTTTCACACCATCTTCGTCCATTCCCTCAAATTCATTTTGCTTTGCCAGATTTACAATTTCAGTACAAACTGCAGATGTTTCAACACGACTATGACTAGAGTCAAGGTTTTTATGAATACATTCGGGCCATATTTTCCGCCATACACCATTCATACAAGAGGGTGTAACTTCATTCCACGATTCTGAAATGTGGTTGATTGCATCCAGTACATTAAATGTTTTCCAAAATTCTGGAATAGTAGTGCTATTTTTTTCAGAATCATCAATAAAGATTATAAGCTGTTTGAATGTTCTTCTAAGATAGTAGCTTTTAAACACTGAAATTACCCCTTGATCCATTGGTTGGATGAGTGGAGTGGTGTTTGGTGGCATAAATAAAAATTTCAAATTGTCTGACAAATCATCAATGTAAATAGGATGACTGGGGGCATTATCAACGATGATCAAAGCCTTAAAATCCAAGTTTTTTTTAGAGCAATAGGATTTTATTTCAGGAATAGCACATTCACAAATCCACGTCATCCACGCTTTCTTGTTTGATGTACGGGTAGATTTTTTTTATTAACGCCTTTCATTGCTCTAGGATTTTCTGCAGTATGAATAAGAAATGGTTTGAATTTGAAATCTCCTTCAGCGTTCCCGCCCAGCAGAAGAGTGAGCCTATTTTTATTGGCTTACATCCTGGAACAGAATTTTCTGCTTTAGAAATATAAGTTCTCCTCGGGAGCCTTTTCCAAAACAATCCCGTCTCGTCAACGTTGAAAACTTGCTGAGAAGTAAGTCCTTCGCTATGGATAATGGCTTTTAAAACATCTGGGAATTTTGCAGCTGCAACACTAGCTGCTTCACCTTTTAGTTTTACATTATGAAGGTTGTACCGTGCTTTAAATCTTTCAAACCAGCCTTGACTCGCTAAAAACTTTGGTTGCCTTTCATCAGCGATGTCGTGTTCCAAATTATTAGAGCATGATTTTTTTTCAATATCTTCATACAATTTTTTAGCTTTTTCTTGAATTATGCTCTTAGTTAGTGGAACTTGGTCATGGTTTTGTTTTTCAATCCATATAGAAAGTAAGGATTCCATTTTCACTAACAGAAAGTCTCTTGCGCGTGTTATTTTTTTCGCATCTGAGACAGAAGCAGCTGCTCCGATTTCTTTAATTTTACTGCCATCACGATCTCTTATTGTTTTTACGGTTGATTCTGCTAGTCCAAATGCTTTAGCTATATTAACAGGTCGCTCTCCTGCTTCAAAACGCCTTAAAATGTTTAATTTAGTTTCCAGCGTTATTGCCTTTCTTGGTTTCTTTTTTTCAACTTTTCCACTCATGATTACTATCCTACCGAATAAAAAAAATTAAGATGACCAGTTGAAGCTACAAAAAATAATTTCAACTTACGCAAACAGATTCCAAAATAAAAAATTTGCTTATGTTATAAATTTTATTTTTCACTACCTACAAAAATAACACTTGTCGTTTCAAGAACTTTCATCAAACTGAAAACAAAACGTAAATTTCTCACATTGAATTGTTAACGAAGATCATAATATGGGATTCCCCTTTTTATAACCGTTCGTTGTGCGAAGCAAACCAACTCTTTCATTTTTAGTGGTTGCTCGAAAGTTTCGCCATTTTCGAACATCAACCATATCGAACTCATACCGCTCTCGACATAGATATCAAACGTTTTTTGTATGTATGTACATACATAGATGTTAGTGTGGGTAACAACAAACAAAACGACATATTCAACCATTGGTTCTTTGTACATATTTTTTTCCAAAAGTTCCGTTAAGCGTCGTTTTTCTTTATACGTCGCAATGTGAAATTTTTTACGTCGCAAGCTGAAATGATGCAAAATTTTTTTTCGACGCAACGCGAAATGTCTCAAAATGAAACGTCGCAAAGCGAGGTATTGGTGTAATTGGGATTCTATAGAGTTTCCATCTGAGACGAAAATATACATAAAGACGGGAAATTAATTCTTATTTGGGAATTCATTTACTTATTCTATCTTAACTTAATGTTGTTGAACACTGTTCAACATGTCGCCGCCTCTTGCAGTAATTCAACATTAAAATTAGCACGCTCCGGAGATAGTCCATCCGAAGACAGTGCTTTGTGCGATGGGCATGGAGGAGGGCATTTGTATGAGCCCAGCTCTCAAAATTTTCGGCAGTTGATCCTTTCGATCATGATTTCAATGTTGGCCGGCTGGGAAAGGTGCGGGTCAGCGAGGTCGGTCAGGTTACCATAGATTTTTTCCAAATTGCGTTCTGCAGGAGCTTTTGGTAGTGCTGTAATCGCTGCGCTCGGACTGCACCAATGACCAGGATTTTGGTCGAGCGTTCGTTTAAGATTTACGGTGCAAAACTCTCTGTTGTCTCGCTTGGCCGTTTTTAACTTCAATCTATGGTAGAGGGTTTTCAGGATCACCGTCTGTGCGCCTCCTGAATTGAGCATCAACCTCGTTTTGTGAGGGCCTTCTGGGTCCTTCGCGTGCCAGTGCCGTAGAAAGAAACACGTGGGTTCTAGACCGTTCGCTCAGACGCTCACTTACGTATGATTTTGGACGGTGACCACTCGTAGAAGAGCGACTTGCGGCCAACGTTGAACGAGCCAGGGTGTCTTTTTGCGGACTGATGGTTTTTGTTCATGGTCATCAATGTGCAGCATTGTGTGGTAATTGAGTTGGCAAACGAGACACTTGTATCGGGAAGAATACCAGTTCCGAGAATGGGACGAGCAAAGACAATTGAAGCAGTATCCTTTCTCCTTAACGATATCCCGTCGTTCCGAGACCATCATGTGCTGAAACTCGTGGCACGACCGCAGATGATGCCTCTCATGTCAGACCCGGCATTTAGGAACTCCCTCATATATGGATAAAATAAGAAAAATTGTGAGAAAGTGTTTAAGAGCCTGTACCTCGCTTTAAAGATCCTCTCATAGCGATTATATGAGATATGTATCAAACAAGAAACTATACGAATCTGCAGGCGGAAATCGAATAGACAATTTTATGATGAAACTCATAAGAAATCACATTTGAAAATGTACAGAATGTTATGACAATTGATACTAGCATGTCTGATCTAGATTATAAAGATCGAAATTTAAATAAATATTTGTGGATTCCAAACTAATCCTTGTTTTTTTTTTGTTTTAAGATATTTATGTTATTTATATTTACAAAAATTGTAAATAAGTAATGTTTTTTCTTCATATTTTCATACAAATTCCTGATGATATATTTGTATAACAACATTAGCTTTAATATAGAATATGCTAGTGTTCGATTTCGGATGTGTGTGAACTTCAATTAGTTAACTATTTAAAATTTATTTTGAACTTGTAGTGCAAAAATTCCGATAAGATTTGTAGCAATGTGAGATTCACCTGGAATCCACAAACTTTCCTTCCATAAAACTATCAAATCTATCACTTTTCCACATACTAATTTCAAAACAGACGGAACGACGGGATATGGACAATACTGCTTCAATTGTCTTTGCTCATAACATTGTCGGAACTATTGCTCTGCCCGAAACAAGTTTGCCAACTCAATTACCACACAATGCTGCACATCGACGACCACTCCGGCCCAGGGAACATCCCAGCCGCAGTCGTACTCAGCGCCAACCAGCCAGACTTCGCAGCCCGCCACCACAGCGCAACCCAAAGAGGACGAGCAACAAGAGGTCTCGTCGTATTGTTGACCGTGTTAAACCAAAGTCTCGTTCAACGTCGGACGCACCGTCCAAAATCATACATGAGTGAGCGTCTGAGGGAACGGTCTAGCACGCGATCTAGCCCAAGAAGACCCTCACAAAACGAGGTTGGTGCTCAATTCAGGAGGCGCACAGACGGTGATCCTGAAATCCCTGGTAGAGCGTTGAAGTTAAAAAGGAACCAGCGAGACAACAGAGAGTTTTGCACCGTAAATCTTGAATCGTACAACGACCACTCGAACAAAATCCAGGTCATTGATGCAGTCCGAGCGCAGCTGAATGCCGCACTACCAAAAGCTCCTGCAGAACCCAAGTTGGAAAAAATCTAAGGTAACCTGACCGACCTCGCTGGCCCGCACTTTTGCCAGCCGACCAACATTGAAATCATGATCGAAAGGATCAACTGCCGAACATTTTTAGAGCTGGGCTCATACAAATGCCCTCCTCCATGCCCATCGCACAAAGCACTGTCTTCAGATGGACTATCTCCGGAGCATGCTAATTTTAATGTTACATTACTGCAGGAAGCGGCGGCACTACATTAACACTAGGATAGACTACTTGGTCTGGCCAGACTAAATTTGACTTTGAGCGCTTATAATTTTTTTTAAAGGCAAAAATTAAAAAATTGAGGGTGTTGATATCTATAAGGGAAGTATGCTGAATCGGACGAATTCAATTTTGACTCGAAAATTGCAAGCTAATGGGGAGAAATTCCCGTTGGAAAAAAATTACCACTAAACTAACCTCTTGGTCTGAGTAGACCACAGCTATGAGTTTACTCATGAAACCCTCATGAAAGGTAGAAGTTTGGTTTTGTTTTTGCTTTTGTCTTTGTTTTTCTCTTTATTTTTGATTTTGTTTTGATTTGATTTAATACTTATGTTAAGAACTTAAATTTACTTCTTGAAAAATAAACATGAAATTTGATTTTATCAAAAAAGAGGATGTTTTACCTTTTTTGTATATTATTTTTTGTGACCTTTTTACCTTATTTTGGAAGTATGTAGATACAGTTTCGCTTTAAATGACTATGTATAACACATATCAACAATTTCCATATGAATTAAAACCCCATGATTAGGTATACAGTATGTTTATAGCCAAAAATCTGTCTATTATAGTCATGTGGTCTGGCCAGACCAAGAGGTCAATTTAGTGATCGAAAGCTTATCGCCTATCCTAGGGTTAAGTTTACATAGAATAAGTAAATAAATTCCCAAATAAGAATTGTTTTTCCTTCTTTATGTATATTTTCGTCTCAGATGGAAACTCTATAGAATCCCAATTACATAGGCGAAAGCTTCCGTTCAATTATCTAAAGGGTTTCAAATTTTAAGTACGGTTTTGCTGAAGGGCATCCGCCATCATCGTTACCACTTCAACAAAAACCTTTGTACTTTACTTACAAACCGAAGCTGTCACAACCTACATTCCTAAATAAAGAAACCTTTATAACGATCACTGATATTCACACTGTTTTTTCCTCTTTTTTATAAAAATTGGAAACTGCCGTTAACGTTACAATTCTGGGAGTTTTCACCTCTAAAACTACTGTCTGCTTCCAGCAAAACAACCACAGAATGGTACAATGCCACTGACTAGCGGTTGTTAAGGAGTTTCCAACAGGAGGTATTGACTTACCCGCTATTGCCATTTTCAAATTCTCAGGTGTTGAGTGGATATTTCAGAAAAGGTGGCAAATTTCATAATACGGTTTGAGTTAATATGAAGTTCCTGAATCTTAGAAAAATCATGCTACTCACACAAAGCGAAAAAATATTTTTTTCGGCCAGATTAACCCGCAATTTATTTTGCTATGTAACCATATGTCGAGTCTAACAGATACAAATGTTGTTAACACTAAGAAGATGAAAATATGTATAACAGAGCATTTGACAACGCCAATTCAGTACCTTCGTAATGTCCAGCCTGAACATACATTCATTCTTATTTCCTTAAATCTTAACATAAATATTAATTTGTATGCTAACTCTGTATTTGGTTGTACGGTTCGTATATATTTCACAGCAAAATAAAAATATTGAAATGTCAATTTGCCATTTGTCATCATGGCTCTCAACCGTATGGGCGATTGATAAGGATACACTATAAATTATACATTCCGTACGTCAGCATTATATTCAAGACACGATGATATTTGTAATCATATCATCATCGGTTCTGTTATCATGTTTGCAATTTGGGTCTGATTAAGAGGAACCTGGGACAGTAATCGGTCATTTTTGGCCATGTCACCCGAAGATTAAGAAAATACATACATATATGGCTTCAGGATATGGTTATTCTGTTTAATTTGTGTTTGTGTTCTTTGCATATGTCGAAAAATCTACATTTTCTCATTCACTGAATGAGATGTACATTAGTAAGGGTCGCACCCTAAAGGTAAAGAAAAACTTTATGCGGGCACTCTCTTTTCCAAAGACGATTCCAGAACACAACACAACAACATTTGTTGATCCGTGTACCTTACAACCTCCCTATATAGTATTTATTGTGATGTTTCGTTATTTGTCGATAGCCCGTTCATGTTGTCCATGGTTGATTTGACATTTTTGACTTCGTTCTCAAATTTTTTTCGCTTATATACCCTTATTATGCTTATATCCGATGACAACTGTAAAGGTTTAAAAAAATGGGAAACATTCGTTTTTGAAGTATTTATTTTTATTCATAAGGGATTTTAAAAATCAACAGGTCTCACTCTAGACATCATCAACTAGTTTGTGATTTGTTTTTACGAAGTTCGATCAAAACATTGTGGACGGCCGTGGTGTGGTATGTAGTGTGTGCGACGAAGAACCCAAGTTCGAAACCGGGTAAAACCATCAAACATTTATCAGCGCCTGCTTCTTCCTCGTAAATGCTGGCGACTTTACGAGTAAGAGAGTAATCTCTAAGCCATGTAAAACTCTTCTGGAAAAGCATTAGCTGTTCGGAGTAGGTCCCGGTCCCAGTGAGTACACATCTCAATAAGTCGAGAGAAGTTTCCCGTTTGTCCGCATCTTATTTTTTTTGTGACCCTATCTAATGCACATGTTAATAAAAAATGCGAACAGGAGCAAATCCTGTAGAGAGACTGCAACACATTTGAATGAACGAATTTGAATGACTTATATTTATTGGCCAACCTTAATCTGGTTATTGTAGTTTAAATAGTGTTTTATAATTAGGGATTTCACTTTAGTAGATCTTCATAAATATCTCAAGTTCTGGAATCGTGGGCCCTTCCTGGGTTTTTCACTACAACGTTTCCTATGAGTAGCATGTAATCTGAAGTCATATGTACTTTTACAGAATATATGGGTGTTCGAGAAAAAAAAGATCTTAGGAAAAACAAAACACAAACAGATGTTGTGATACAATATGCAATACACGGGTATGACGTAGTATATTATACCAGGAGTGTACACTAGAAAAAAGTTTATGCTTATCCACAGACGATTTCAGAACACCAAAACTTTTTTTAATACGTGCACCCTACGACCCCCCCGAAATAGTGTGTACTACGCTGTGTGATCATGCCGATCGAAGTGATACGCATATCGTCGTTCACGGTTCATCAAGAGTTTTCAGCCACTATCCATTTTCGAAGTCAATTTAGATTTTTATTTTTTGTTTCTTCCCTTCATGCACCTGTAAGATACCTATTTTAGTAAAATATTAAACTTTGGCTTTGGATGTATTTATTTTTATTCATAAACAAAAAAGGTCAGTAGGTGACCCTACTCTCCCCAAAACATTTTCTTGTTCTCTGTTTTCATTTGATATCCGATCGAAACAATACGCACATTATTTTTCATTATTATTCATCTAATTCATAATTATACTGTTTTAGCATCAGTCTACCAGTAAATCATTTTATGGCAAATCCTAGCAAGAATTCAGTTTTGTTCTTATTTTAATACAAATTTGTATGCAACTCATTTAAATGTAAAGTGGATTAATGATACCCAATATTTTTATTTTTTAAAGGCCCTAACATTTAACGTCATGTGACATGACGTGATGTGTCAAATACCTACTATATTTTGATATTAGGATATTGTTCACATATTTTTAATATCGAAAAACATTTGGTGAATGCCAGGAATATTCGAAAAAGACTTCCATTTTACTATTAACCCTGCGTTACTATCGTATATGTCATTTACTTCTTTAGTATCGTTGGATGTAATCCACTCATACCTTATTAGCATCTTCCTTTTTTATGTGTTGAATAAATCTGTGGTCACAACCCTTAACAGCCTAACTCGAGTTAGGACACAATTGAGTTATTAGCACCATCGTATTCAGCGTATCTAACTTTATTAATTAATCCTAAAAAACCTAATAGCTTAAGTTATTTTTCTAAATTACTGTTTTGGAATAACTGCCTAAGTCAATTTAGGATTACAACAAATATAAACATTATTTTTTCATTATTGCCTAAGTCGTTAATCCAAAAAAAAACAAAGAAACAATTTTATTTTCCTAACTTGAGTTAAGCTCTTATTCCGAATTACAATTTCGTTTTTTGATAAACATAAATTGAGTTAAGGTCTTTCTCCAAACAAAAAGTTTTTTATTTAATCTGGAATAATAGCCTAACTCAACTTGAACTTTTTGACTTTCTTTCGTTCAACAATTAATAAGAGCCTAAATGTCTTTTTCGATAATATCTTTTGACTGCGAGAATAAACAACTATTTTTTGTTAACAACTAAGTAAAGAAATTCGTTTCCTTGGAATCTGTAGCAAAATTTTCCAAAAAACACCTTCTCCTGATTTTCAGTGAAGATTCAAAACTTTAAACTCCTGTACTGAAAATATTGAAAAACAGACTTAGGCTGTTATGGGTTGTGACCACAGAAATATCCCATTTTTTCAAAAATTAACATGACAATAGGAAACAAATTTAATTTTAAAAATATTTCTATGAATTTATTTTATTTCGTTAATGAACATTGCAATTAAAAGAAAAACGAAAGAAAAAATATAAACGGGTTCTGCAAAACTAGCTCAAACTTCTAGAGTTTCTATTTATCTGGAATGCTGATGACTGTGGTCACGTCGTCATAGTTTTGCAGCATTTTTAAATAGCTCGACTCCGACTTCTGAGTAGCAAAATTTTATTGTAGTTCATATAACCGAAAATATTTCAACTTTTAAAAAATATTAACAGATTAACTTGTTCTCAATTTCATGGGAAATGTAAGTAAATAAAACTCGGAGTCGAGCAAATTTTTCAACTCCAGATTCTGACTCCGAACAAATTTGTCAGAGTCCGACTCCACAGCCCTAATATTCACATTTGCAGCAGAATTGTTTTTTAATATTTTTGTCCACAACTTCCAATGCTTGTGAATTACAATTTTTAAATAATTCAAAATATGGCACCAAATAAAAAGTCCAATTACACAATATGTGCTAAAAAAAAGTGGTTTTCGTTTACTTATGGAAGACTATAGCACAACAATGATCTGTTAAGAAATCATTGAAATGGGTGCCGATGTATTTTAATATTTATTAGGAATAAAAATGCACTCTCTTTAAATCCATTTCGAACTCATCCTATTATGAATTTAATATTCTTAGAACAAAAATATTGTGATATCAATTTAACCTAAATTGTCCTTAAATCAATCCCAATTTCCGATAACTTCAGGTATTTATTAATTTCGAACCTTTTTCTTTCCTATTATGAACTTAAATCTTTCTTAAAAATTAAGCTCATTCGAGCTCAATTATTAATAAAATTAAGAATTCCGAGCTACAACAATCCGTACTTTTTTAACTTCTCAAATATTGTACTTCCTTGAATTTATTAAGTTTATTGCGTATTTTTTTTTTTCAAAAACGCAAATAAGTTATATTTCCAGCCAAATAAACTTCGTTTAGAAAACACAGATTTAAGAGCGTGTACGCATTTCTTTGCACTATTGTGCAACTGCTACCTCACACATATTCTTATGCTCTTTCGATGAGACTTCGACAAGTGTACATTAGGGTGATGACTTCTATACAACCTCGTTTCCCTGTACCATATTTCGATGAGTTTTTATTTAAGATTAGATAAAATCTTACGATAAGAAAAACCTCACACACAAAGTGATTTTAAAATTTTTCTTTATCAGCATTTTCAAAGTGGTTTGTGTGTGACCTTTTTCAATATTTAAATTAAATAAACGTTATTTTAGTCATTAGTAGGCAAAAGTTCATTCATTCGTGCAACAGATAATACTTTTTGAGAAAAAAAAAGAAAAAGTCATTCATGTGTCTAATCAAAGGTACCAACAGAAATTAATCCCTAATTGAAAGTGCCAGTTGAATCATGTTCACTATATACTTTGCATATACCTAGGGTTTTCAACCCGGGAATTCCCGGGTAACTTTCCGATTTTTGACTTCCCGATTCCCGGAGTTAAAACACTTCAAAAATAACACTATGTACGGTATTACGCAATTTTTAACACGGTGACTGTGGAAATTATACGATTTTTAACTTCTTAAAACATTCCTGGACAAGTTGAATTTATTATATTTAAATTGTACAGAATTGTTTTTAAATATCAACTGTCTAGGATTTTTAATTGAAGTTTAGTTAATCATTTCAAGTTTTTAATATACATAAATTATTTGTTTGTTTAAGTTATTGTTAAAAACATAACAATTTAGTTTTTTTTTTGTTTTTGAAAAAATCGATTTTTTCATTTTGGGAATTCACATGGTGTCTTAAAGTTGTAAAGTAAAGTCATTTAAAAAAAATAGCACCATGTTGTATATGCTGTATAATAAGTTATTAAAACTGGCTAAACAGCTAAACAGTTTACTAGAAAAGCAGACACGCCGACGTCGGAAAATTATAAACCTCACATATATAATATCCGAGATTTGCATTTTCATTTACTGCAATTAGCATGTTTAAAAGAAACACATACACAAAATCACGGCAATAACCACTTAATTATTAATATGATTTGAGTACCTACATAGAACACATTTAATCAATTAATTTTTTTTAAATTTGAAATGTTGCATGTTTACCTCGCTCTTGTCCGCCACAGCTGAGCCTGCATGTGTTGTATGTACTAGAGCCACCCATCCGACATCCAATACGACGAATGGTTTTTTCTTTATTGATAAATATTCAATGGCGTATGTTTTTGAATATGAACACATGAACTCTGTTGCATTGCACTGAAATCACTAAAAGATTCAAGTATTTTACCGTACTTGTCTGAAGTATCAATTGAAACTGATTTGTATTAACTTCTATGAATGCAGCAATTGTTTGCTTATGAGGATTGCGGAAGGGAAGTTGGATTTAAAATACATTGGAATTTAAGATATTTTAATGAAAACGTTGGTATTGCAAAAACTATAGATAGTTATTAAGAATGTCATTCTTCGACACTGTGAAATAGTAACAAAATCCATAAGCGTGGCATGTATATATAGAATGGAACAAAAGTTATCACAAATTCAATAATACCTGAATATTTGGAATGACCACTCCCACAAGCAGATGGGTACATTAACAAACAGGAGAATATGACAACTGATATTCATTAAAACAAAAATACTCAATGCAAGTGCATTTGTACATATGAGGTATAAATAATTCCCAGCTTTAGCCAATTGCACTAGCTCAGAAATTGTATGTACTTAAAATATGTAAGTGATTTTCCTCAAATATTTTTTTTGTAATATGAATAAAATTGTACTTATAATTTGAAATGCGTTGAATGTACGATTACAACAGAATACATCCAACGCTTGAATGTACAGGTGTATGAATCTCACGGAGAATCCACAATACGACTTCAGTAGTGTTCCGATTTAATCGATGTTAATTCTAAAAGCGAATCAAACGAATAAAGTTCTCCGAAAAGGCTGCGTTAAAGCGATGTCGTGGCGAAATAATTTAAACTGGTAAGTTAATAAATAATGTACAAAAAATGATTAGCAAACGAGACATCAGGGTGGAATTTACAGCTGTTCTGAAGGCCGAAGATTTTGGCGAAGACGGTGATGAATGCCGCTTATTTAAAGCTCTACTAAATACAGAATTTGGTTGTGTATACTGTATCTTTGCTGACCCATCATTTCTCTGCATTTGACAACAACATATTAGCTTGCATTCGAGTCGCAACATGCTTTTAATTTAAAGTTTGAGCATCTGAATAATAATTCTTATTATCCGTTTTATTACATAGTTAGCTGAAAGGTTCGATAATTTGTATTCGATTGTTGAATTCAATAAATATACGAAAGTCTTAACCAGCAGTAAAAGGATTGGAAAAGTTAAGCCTCAAGTACATTCTCTTATTGTTGGTGAGTTTTAGAACTTTTAATTTAAATTTATTTAAGGAAAACATCTGCAAACATCCAAATTGAGATCGAGGAAATACGTTCGTCAAAATATAAAACAGTAAAAAAAAAACCTAAAAACAAAACGTAGTCAATTTTGAAAAGGCATGTTTTTATAAACCCGTTTTTTGCTGATTACGTTTTACTCGATTCTCTCAAACGCCAAATAAGCCGAATCTTGAGTATTTTAATTTAGTCGTTTACAAATTTATTCGCGGTTATTCATCATTTCTGAAATATTTCCGATTTTGAATGTGGACTCCTTTAAATAATTTCTCAGAGTTGATATGAAACGTTATCCGAATTGTGTAATTATTTTTATTCAGACTTTAATTTCGAGCAAGTTTAGAAGATTGAGCACCAATACATATTTTTGTTGCTAATAATGCCAACGGTTTCGATCACGTGAGTTGTGATTCGTTCACAGAGATGGACATCCCAGAATTCGAAATTTAGACCCCACTGTACTTTGACGAACGAAGAGCAGGTAGGGCCATAACGCATTTGCACTGACAAGTAGTATGTGCGGATCCTTGTTCAAGTGTATACCATGTACATACATACGTGCATTGGTTTAGGAGACTATGTTTACAAGTACGAACATATGTATGTAAGGACGTATACGTAGGACGCATTGTATGGGTATGTAGACTGCTTGTGGCATGTTCGGAGGGATGAACATTGTGTATGTGCATGCAGTGGTTTTGAGAGGATTAATTAAACATTTGAACATTTTGTAAATTACACACTTAATTAGTGTGTCCAGAGTTAATATGCCCATTTGGCAACAAGTGTTGCAACTGCCACCGGCTACCAATGACGACTTTAAACTCTGCTGATGACTGACTGACCAACCGAATCTAAAATACAATCACCGATGCCAGACATGTCCAACGATGATGTTGCCACTCGGCCATGAATGAAATGGTAGTGATATCAGTCGAATACAACAACAACATGCATTCACGTACATACATCCATTACATTCCCACGTAAAGAATTGTGTGTATATGTTGCCACACAGACACTGGTATGTACATCCAGGTCGCCGGTAAAACTCTTGTTTATTTAAACCACAATTTTTAATCCGTCAAGTACATGGCTTATTAAACGAAATTTAAATGTGTGGCAACACCAATAGCGTTTGCTCTGTGCTGCAGCCATTTAAATGTTAATTTATGAAAGAAATAGCGATGCAACATTTAAACATAAAATACTTTGTGTGTGTCGAGGAATTGACCTTTTGCGATAACAATAACAAATGCCCACTGGTACATGCGTTCATACACGTGGCTACTCATCCATTCAGCTGCAAGCCAATGACATTCACCATGCCTATACATACATATAAACACCGACAAAAATAACACAGACAATTATAAAAATTCCGAGACAAAATTAACCATGTAAAACCATTTCGCCATTCTAAAAATGTTTTACATTAAATCATTTTAAATGCAGAAAGTTTTGTCGATCCGAATTAAAAAAAAACCGATCGAATTTACGACCAAACCATGTCTGCCACATACAAAAGTGTAACGTCATATCAAATCCAACCCAATAAGAATTTGTAACAACAAACTTGAGAGGAATGGGTGTAAGTGTATAACACGTCCAGAATATCAGTAAAAACACTTGCTGGAAGATTGTTTCACATACGAGCAGTTCGGATGAAGAACGACATATCACTAATGCATCACAATTAACGCAGATGAGAGTATCTGTATAGCCGGGATATCTGCGGAACAGATACCGTTAAAACGTCTATATAGAACAGTGATACACACCCCACATTCCGGCGACTCTGTAGGGAGCCAATAGAGTTGGATACCCTCCTCTGTACACGCTCCAATGAATGAGAGAGGTTGCTGTCATCTGCAAACGATCAGGTTCACAGTCTGACCCAACAGGTCGTCAATGAAAATATGAAATAGAGATGGAGAAAGGACAGAACCTTGTGGCACTCCTGCTGTCAACCTATGCTCGTTGGATGAGACCCCATCTATAACAACTCGTATAAAGCGATCTCTGAGAAAAGTCGATATGAATCGAGAGAAGGTATTACGGACACCAAATGCAAAAGGACAAATCCGGGCCCGAAGATTTTTTTACATTGAGATCTGCAAGAAGCCTGAGACATTGAACTTGATACGTTTTCGACCACGCTATAAAGTTGCCAATGTAGCATCGATTGACCAGTAAAATCCTAGCATTAAGTTCGATTCTGAGATCAGTCCTGCTCGTAAAGGCAGACGTGAATAAATTCGTGTCCTACCTCTCACTTGCAGATCTTGTGTCTCGAGATTTCTGTTGCCTTTTGTATTGTCCTCGTTCATATTTCCCGATTTCTTCTCGATTCTACAGTCACATCTAACTAACTGATTTAATGGTATTACAATTTTCAAACTATTGTGAACCTCCTATACAAATTTACCATTTCACCCACTTAAGAAATCATGCAATAATATCAATATGGCCAATGCGATCTTCCCCAAATTATTTATTTAATAACTCTAGCCACACCCCTTGTGATATCTTATACAAATGTATACTCTGCCCACTTTGTAAAACGTGTAATACATTTTTTTCTCTAAAAGTTGGTTATTATATCATCTTTGGCTATTATAACATCTTTAAATCCAATGGAGCTGGCCACACTTTTGACATTCGGGTACTTTAAAATATGTTTTTTCGGAGACGGTTTACTCGGTTGAAACATTCTTACTTGTTTTTTTTACATACAACCAAACTTGTACAGAGAAGGAAACGTCGTTTTCGATTTCAGATTTCTTAAAAAAGGTTGTTATCCGAATATTAAGTTTACATTTCAAAATTGTCGATTACATATGAAAAACCCATACGAATATGTCCATGTTTATGAGGAGACTTTTTTGGAAACCTAGGACAACATATCGCCAAAATCTTAATATGAGAAACCGCAAACCAACAAAAGAATTCGACCTTATTTTACCCAACGCATAAATGACTACTAACACCCAATTAGGCTTGCAACACATAGATTAACTGCCTGTTTCCATAAAACGAATTTGTTCGTTTGTAACAAATTGTTTAAAATGAAGGCACAATAAAATGGATTTGTATTAGTAATGACAGTTGTAAGGGGACAAGTCTCCTTAATTATTATTAAAATATTATTAAATTATGCCGGGACGGAATAAGGCAGATGTCGCCAGTATTCGTCGTCGGTTTTGCTAGCCACAATAGTCCTTTACGGTCTTCTTGCGTCTTAGCAAAGTATTGGTTATTATGTATTCCTTTACAAAAATGAAACCAGATAAGGTTTTCCGCTTTACGTCTTTATTGGTTGACAGTTCGAACAGGAAAAGAAATAATCCAAATGATGGATGCTTAATATAGGCTCTAAGTGATAATGGTGAACAAGGAAAGAGTGAAAGCGCACTTTGAGAAGATCTATCACAAGAACTTAACGTAAAACTAATAAAGAGAGGTTGAGTGAAAGTTCCCTTTTAACGAAAGTCTTATGTTAACAGTGATTAACATATAACATAGTTTCATAACATTGACATTAGTTTAACATTACAACATTATTATTTTAACATTACATTGATATTGTTTTAACATTACATTGATATTATCTTAACTTTAAAAGAATGTTATATTAATAAGCTACACTGCTACACAGTTTATTATTTTGTGATTGTATTCCATACGTCGATATCTAATATATATCTGAAAACCAGAATTGAATAACGTCTGAAACCCATTTTACAACGCTTCCAATACTAATGATTGGTAACGAACGAATCAATTCGTTTTATGGAAACAGGCAGCAAGTATGCTGGAACTTGGGTGCCTTATGAAATTGTCTATGGAAATATATTCACAATAATTCTTTGTAGATGTCAAATTGGTGCAGCAGCAAGTTTAGCGGGCTTGTAGAAAAGTAATGTTACTAAGGTAATGTCAAATAAAACGATTTTTAGCTTTATAGCCAATAGTTCTGTGATGGAATTATATCGTAAAAATTATGCACATATTTTTTTCCGTGTATATATTAATATTGAAAGAATTTTCGAAAGTGTCCGGTCTTCAAATTGAAAAGTTGTCCCATTTTGCTGACAAAAAACATTTTAATTCTAAGCGTTATTTAATTTAGTTAACTTAGTTAAAATTGGATATTCCGACGCATTATCTGTATGATTCTTCCACTCAACTTGTAAGTTACACACCGCAAAATTATAAAGGGAAATTCTAACAACAAAAATTTTGATAATTACCACATAACCTTTTATAAACCTTTCGTTTTTTTTCAAAGAAATAATATCGAATTTTGAAAGATATACTAGGGCGAATGCAAAACTAACTGGCCTGGCGCATTTTCTGTTTTACTAGCAACTTTTTTTTTTGTTTTTTAAAAGCAATCTTTTATAAGCTATCTGTCAAAATTTCCGAAATATTTAATGATTATTTTCTTTGTTACAGGTGATTGAAGTAAACAAGTTTTGTAATTTTTGAAAAATGGAAAATAAAGAGTTTCGTGCGGTAATTAAACACTTTTATATGAAAGGTTATACGCCACAATTAATCAAAGATGAATTGAATTCTGTTCATGGTGATAATGCACCACCGTGAAATCCTGGGTTCAACAATTTAAAATGGGTCGTTCAAGTACGGAAGATGAACAACGCTCTGGAAGACCGAAAACTGCTACTACTATTGAAAACATTAGAAAAATATTTAATGAAGTGACTAAAGATAGACGAATAAAGCTCAGAGAACTTGCTGATATTGTTAAAATACACGAAAAACAAGTTTGGAGTATTTTACATGATGAACTCCACATGAAAAAGCTATCTGCAAGATGGGTGCCGCGTTTGTTGACTTTGCCCGTTGGACCAATTCCGAGGAGCTTTTAGCGATTTATCAGCGTAATCCAATAGAGTTCTTCACCGATTCATAACTGTTGGTGAAACATGGATCCATCACTACATCCCAGAATGCAAAGAACAGTCAAAACAATGGATAGAAGCTGGTAAAAGTGGTCCCAAGAAGGCGAATACTGTTAAGTCACCAGGAAAAGTAACAGCCACAGTATTTTGGGATGCAAGGGGTATAATATTTATTGATTATCTTGAGAAAGGAAAAACTATAAATAGTGAATATTATTGTGCATTATTGGATCGGTTGAGTGAAGAAATCAAGATAAAACGACCGCATTTAAAAAAAAAAGTTATTTTTCATTAAGATAATGCTCCTTCACACACTGCATTTTTAACTCAACAAAAACTGGCCGAATTACGATTTGAAATTGCTCCGAATCCACCATATAGTGCAGATTTAGCTCCTACCGATTATTTCTTGTTTCCAAATTGAAAAAAATTTCTCGGTGGCAACAAATTTTCGTCCAATAGCGAGGTTATTGCTGCAACTGGGGCATATTTTGAAGGTCTTGAAAAATCTTTTTTTTCGGATGGAATTAAAAAACTTGAAAAACGTTTGATGATGTGTATTGAGTTGGAAGGAGATTATGTTGGAAAATAAATAATAATAATTCCAAAAAAAAACGGTTCATTTTATATTAGGCCAGTTACTTTTGCGGTCGCCCTCGTACATATACAAACACTTCAGAATTCATCATCTATTATGATTCATTATGTTTTCATCGAAATCTAGATCTTCCCCCTTTGCGAGACCCCACAAAGTCTCCAGCAAGAATTTATAGATGCCCACATACAGATCCCTAATAATATGTGTTCGATATTCGCCGTTTGTGCATTTGGGTCTGAATATTTTTTGGCGTATTGTTTGCTCGAATATTTACGACACAGCCAGTACACATTTTTTAATGCCAGGAATATTCACTAAATAATATAATACAATATTTGTGTAGACACATTTGGTAATATTGTTCATAATTCTATTTTGATGATGACATCAATAGTTTTCTGTATCCGAATCCGGGGTGTACGAATCTATCCTGCACATAGATTTATGCAATGACTTCGTTTACCTGAGTGATATCAGTAAATTATGTTAAGAAGTTTTGAATATCTTAACCATTTCTCTATCCATAATTACCAGAATTCATAAACAAAAACCATTTCATCAAAATGTAAAGGAATGATGTAAATACTCTCGTTGAGTTCAGTCAAACAAGTTTTATTTATTTATTTATATCTATTAGAATTAAAATTATAATAAACTTAAAAGAAAATTAGCACTATCGGCTTACATAAGATCTATATATAGTACATAGAAGATATGTTTGAGTTGGGAAGATACAAATCATATTTTATTATAAATCTTTAAAGGAAAATATAAATATTACTAATGTTATCTTCTAATGGATATCTAAGTAAGTCGAATGCATCGTGTGAGTTGAATATTTGAATTTTTCTGGCTCGTTTGTTGGATGGCTGGACAATCACATAGTAGGTGGGCTACTGATACATTACAGTTGTTGCAGAAATCGCATATGGGATGAGGCTCTTTGGTCAATTATTTTCTACTTTCATGTTAGCATTTGTGAATGCTAATTTAATAGTATTATGTTTGAAGGATGGACTGAAGAGGAATGTATGGTAGCGATGTAAAACTTCTTTGGCTAGCATGTCAGCGGTGTCATTCCCCGGGATACCAACCTGACTTGGAACCCACATGACATTGCGGGCCGCACAAGACATTGGAAGGTTCCGTGACCGCGCATTTTATGTTTAGAAATGGTTCGGTATTTAGCAATATGTTCAGTTTGTTTCCAAATTTGTCTGTAGTGTATTCTAGGACAGGTTGTGCATGCAACGCTTCCTGAGGGAAAGCGTTTCTTGAAAAAAGTGAATATTTGAATTTCAGAACAGTTTTTCTAGATATTAGAGAATATCTGTGACATTAGGCCTAATCACTTTTTAAACTTTTATCTAATATCAAAATACTCTTCATACACCATGTAGAGAATAAGAAAATATTTAAATTTGTGCTTTTAAAGATTCCTGAAAAAAATTTTTTTTCATGATTTTAGACTTTGACAAAAAACATTTTTCAATATTTTATTTTTTTTTATATCAAATTTGATCACGAATCTGCAATTTAATTGAAAATATGCATTATGGTTTTCGAAATATATGATTTCATAATCGTATAAACGGATGCTATCATTTTGTTTTTGTAGGTTTTAAAATTGAAAATTGCCAAAATATGTAGTTTTCGACTTCATTGCGAGTCGGGAAAGATAAAACTACGGTCTATTATGGTAGAATCCCATATCTACACGCTGAAAAATACGTCTTTTTTTTGTTTACACACAAGTAAAAAGCGTGTTTGGCGTTTGTAGCAAGTAAAGCTTATTTCCTTCTACACAAAGCTTATTTGGATGTAAATATAACTCGTTTGCTATTAATATTACATATTTGTGTATAAGCAATAGCGTGTTTGGGAAAAACAGACAACGAACTTATTAAATTCAACAAAGTACAACATATATATTTGATATTTATCACCTACAAACAAGTTAATGTTTGTGGTATGGAAAAATATATATATGTTTGATGCGAACTTGTTTGCTGAAATTTGTTAAAATTACCATTTTTTCGGCGTGTATGCATGTGAATAGTTGCATTACCAAACGTAACATTCATTTAAAAAGAAAATATTGAAATCGATGTTCCTATCATTGAAAGACTAATACCTCAGTAACTAACTTCAAACGGTGTGAGTGGGCGTTATTTATATATACAGTAAGAGCTCAATTTCCGATAGAAAATCAAGCCGAGAAACCGATACCAAAATATATACGTTAAAATGTTGAAATCGAAGAATATGGGATGAAAAATAACAAGAAAACAACGGTAAAATAACAGTTATAATACGCTCGGTCACAGTGGACGGAGTCGTACAGAGAATAGTGTTGAAAAGGGAGCATTTGGTTTAACCATGACCTCCAAACAAAATACCTAATTTCAGTGCGTCAGAGAAAAGATGCACTTATCACGACATTTTTTCTTCGAAAGTTGCACTTATAAAGACCGTAATATAAAAAAATGCCGGTTGCGCTTATCGGGGAGTTGCAATAATCGGGGGTTGCGGAAATCGAGCTGTTACTGTATATATGTATATATTTATATGCCGTAGTTGGAGGCACTTTTATATTTGCACGGCAACTTTTTGGTATGTCGGAGCAATTAAATGGCAATTGTTATCACATCTTGGAGTTGGACAACTTTTAATATTGACACTACTGGAATTTGGCTATGTTCGTATGTATTTATGATATGTTTTTGTGTGTGTATTTGTTTTTGTATTTTATAATTGTACTCGATTCAATTGCAATCAATATTTTAAGGACACCGCAAATAAATGGTAGGTATGTATGTATTACCAGCGATAGCCAACAACCAACAATAACCACAGTCCGTATTATGGTTTTTAAACCTATAAGCCTTTGCCGTTCGAAAAGCGGAGGAAAGTCCGGGAATAATAAAACCATCATGAAATATATTCATCAGCAGAAAACTAATGGTGGCCTAGAACAACAATTGAATTAAAACAAAAATTACAAATCGAAATAAAATATTAAATTGGTATTGATGATATGCGGACCTTAATTAAAAATTACATAAATGACAGGTCATGCTGTTGTGTTGCGTATCTGCGAAAACTCACAATCCATAACAAACAGTTAGTAGTCATATCGAAAGTGGTGTATTGCGTGCCCCCCTCGATTACATTGTTAGAGGGACAACGTATCCCATCCAACGAAATCGATATGGTTTACACCGATGAACTCGGTATATAGCTTACTTTTCATTCGTGAATTTAGAATAATCTCGAACAATTTTTCTCTCGACAAATCCTGGCACTGCTTTGTATGCTTTCACAAGTAGGGTTGCATATCTTAACGTAAATAAAACTCCGGGCCCGGATGGTATTTCAGCACTTGTCCTTTTTAAGTGCTCTTCGACGCTAGCTCGTCCATTGCGCAATCTTTTCAACATGTCGTACCATGCTGGTATTTACCCTTCACGTTGGAAAGTTGCCAATGTACAGCCGATCCCCAAGAAAGGTGAAGCTACAAATCCTGCGAACTACCGTCCAATTGCAATATGTTCTGCGCTCTCGAATGTCATGGAGAGCATGGTAAACCATCATCTTGTTAAGTAGTTAATGATCGACAGGATGGTTTCCGTAGAAATCGATCTACTGGAGACCTGATGGCGTTCTTTTCGGAGCGATGGAGTCGATCCATTCACCGCCTTGGTGAAAGCGAGGTCGTGGCTCTGGATATTTCCAAGGCGTTCGATAGGGTCTGGCACGGAGCACTCATATCAAAACTTATTGCATTTGGTGTCGGTAATACCTTCTCTCGATTCATATCGGGGTTTCTCAGGGATCGCTCTATACGAGTTGTTATAGATGGGGTCTGCCACATGGCTCTGTCCTCTCTACTTCTCTATTTCTTATTTTCATTGACGACCTGTTGGGGCAGACTGTGAACCCAATGCGGATGATAGCAACCTCTGTCATTCGTACTCATTTGATCATCGGCCAAGTCCCTCGGAGATAGAGGACAAAAGGCGAACGATCAATAACTCACTTAACCGCATTTTGGCGATGATTTGTGTGTGGGGCCAAATGAATAGAGTAAATTTTAATGCACAAAGGGCCCAGTGCTGTTTGTTGTCACACAAACGTTCCACTGATCCAGCACCGTCGTCAATATCTATGGGTGGTGTGGATATCGACGTATCAGATACTCTTGATGTTCTGGGCATGAAGATACAGGGTGATGCTCGCTGGGCTAGCCATATATTCCAAGTGTCGAAAGAAGCGTCATCGCCGGAATGTGGGTTGTATATCGCTGTTCTATAGATATTTCAACGGTGTCTGTTCGTCAGATATCCGTCGTCTGGTCCCTGAAGCTAGAATATTTAGCCGGAATACACGGCTATCCAGGGAGTCTCATCCGTTCATTGTCAAATGGCCGGTTGACCGGACGATGCACTATAGAGAAAATTCGTTCTTCAGCCGGACTGTTCGTATGTGGAATAATCTTCTTACAAGTGTTTTTCCTGCCTGCTATGACATTATCAAATTCAAGGCCAACGTCAACTAGCACTACTCCCTCTTTCCCCCCTCCAATAACCTTACTTCCTATCGCTAACACAGTGCATTGCATTTATAGAGGGCATCCCCTGAGTGTTAGTAAGAAGAAAAAAATTGGACCACAAGACATTCCCACCGCTAACACATGCCATTTTTGACCGATTTTTGATATTTTTAATCTCGACCTTTTCGAGTTCAAGTATGTTTATATTATATCGACTATTTGTGGGATGACCAAGATGTGCCCAAATTCTTCGCTTATTACTGCCTTAATATTAGGTCCACCCATCGACAAAACTGATAAAATATTAGGGTCCGTTGTAAATTTAATGTGTATTGACATATTCTTGTTAATGCAAATCATCATAATATCATAAATAAATATCTACTTAGGGTTGTACCCTATGCGCAAGTGGGTACTTGTGCCATGAATAAACTCAGGTATATAGAGCTAGTGGTAGGCCGTGGTGTGGTAGGTAGTGTGTGCGACTATCACACAGAAGAACCCGAGTTCGAAACCGGGTAAGACCATCAAACATTTTTTCAGCGGCTGTTTCCACCTCGACTTTACGAGTAAGCCATGTGAAACTTCTCTAGAAAAGCATTAGCCGTTCGGAGCCGGCTTTAAACAGTAGGTCCCGGTCAGTGAGTATACAAATTAAATCGTAAACTAAAAACATGACAATATGAGATGAGATTTTAAGAATTTATATTATAAAGAATATTAATACCTTTCATCCTTCATAGATAGCTTTGTGAGAAGTAGTTTCTTTCGACATTGTATTTTGGTCATTAAATATGAAACTATGATTTGCAAATACTTCACAATAGCTACCGCCTTCTTCTGCGACACTGTCTAATAAAGGAATCAAGGAACCTTGAACACTTTGAGTAACCTCTTCGGGATTTCCCATTCATTATTTTTTTTTCTGAACGCTTGCCGCATTGTTTATATTTTTGGATTCACTTAGAATTTGCATGTACACAAAACGAATTACACGCACTGCAATTGTTAACTGTCGAACAGTCTGCACACACAAAATTGAAAATTCCCTCAGAATATTAAATCTCAAATCGTTAAGATTTCTTGCCGACATTTCTGCACAACCAATTTATATAAATTCCAGACATTTCGTCGCGAATTCCGAACAAAATCTTTTAGATGTCTCGGAAGACATCAGATATTGTGCAGAATTGTCTGATATCAGACTAAGTCGGATATTTGTGCTTGCTGGGGTACGACAAATTGGTTTGGTTTTCTGTGTTATGTGAAAAGACCTCCGTTGTTGTTTAATTGGTTTACGTCGAAGTGTTTGGAAATAGTAGCCCGACTACACCGTTTATACAGATTCCTCAGATTGGTCGACTTTGAGCATTATATATGTCTTTTTAATCGGCATGATCGCAATGTAAAACTTCAATCTACTTCCCTGAAAATTAGTACTAAGCAAATTTTTTCCGGTCAGACGTTCGATACAAATAATGTTTATGTACCACAACTTTTGGAAACCATGAGAATTAATTGACTATACCTGGAACACCTCATGTAATCGCATTCTTATTACAGTGTACTCTCTCCTTGCGGACACCTCTGATAAACAGACACTTTTTTCAGTACCAATCCGCTTTAGTCCTATTGTGTACTTCACCTCTCATAAGTGGCCACAATTCTCAGTCCCTTGGGTGTCCGCTTATGAGAGAGTACACTGTATCTATCTGTCATCAAAATACGAAGAAGATAGGATCATGGAAGCCCATCCATGTCAATGAAGTCATGCGTGTGAAAGACCTCACATGCATCCGATTGAAATTTTTATCCGTTCTGATTGGAAGAACTGAATTGAATGCCGTTCTTTTCAATTATAATTTACTTATTTTTATTGTTATACATTTTTTGTTGTTTGCTTTCTTCCACAAGTCAATAAAGTATCAATTTATGTAAATCCGTTCCTGTGTGTTCCATGGGTTGCAAAGAGCCTTTTTCATTTTTATTTTGTTTCTAATATAAAAAATTTATTAAAAATAACAAAACACTTTAATCCGACCACCATTCATGGTACGATGCCAAATGCCATTGATCGAAACCAATATAAAGAAGAAAAAACACAAATCGAAGCACAATAAGCATTGTTCTAAAACTCCTATTATCCGTAAACAAAAAATAAAAAAAAAATAAATTGAAATACTCACTTCGATGACTGTCGGTCGGTCGGTATGTACGGATGAATGTAGATACATATGTACATATGTCCGTCCCTGTGTATGATGGGCTTCGGTATATGTTTGTGTTTTATTTTATGAAATATTATTTAAATTTGATTAAGTTAAACCATTAAGACTGTTACAATAGAAAACACATATCACTATGTATGTATGTACATATACATGTGTATGTGTGTGTACTTTCGTAGTTTTCCACACCATCGGAAAAACAATAGAGACACATTTATCCCAAGAATTTATTTCACATACAATAAATAACCGACTCCATTCCATTCGCCATGTAGCGAACAATAACAATTCGAACATGTATTAAAAACCAAACCAAATCTAACCGAACAAAACACAACAAAACAAAACAACAAAAAGGAATTGAAAGAAATACGACATAAAAAAGTTTAAATAAACTTAGGCGAATGTTACAATTGTGAATACATTGGTTTAGGAAAGACACTGCTGGAATGGAGACTGCGACAGAAACGGAAAAGGGCAGGGAGAAGTAAGGGAGTCAGTCGCAAGAGTCGGAATAAATTACTGCAATTTATTGTTACAGAACCCACGTCAGGAACAGAACGACAGGCAGGAAGCACTCGACTATGTACCATGAAATAAGTGAACATGAATGGCACAGATCTCGGATCTCCTCCAGAAGAAACCTTTCGGTAGCTAAGCACGCACTGTGATGCGAAGATGTTAATATTTCGACACATACATACGTAAGATACATGTGTGTGTGTGTGTGTCTTAAATAAGAATAACAGAACATCACTTACAACACAATTTATAATCATCAAAATGAGTTTGAAAGTTCCTCTTGAATGTGTCAGATTGAGAATGCATATTTTGTATGATACATCATACACACACACACACACACCCACCACCGTACTTATTCATATGCATGTACATTAGGTCGTATCGGTTTTGTTCATTTGCCTTGGAACATAACAACACACGTTGGAGACAAACATTACTGTACCAAAACGAAAAACAACTAAAGTTAAATAGTCAAGTCCCACAAATTCTTTAAAATAAGTATCAGATTATAATTATAGGCGTTTTTGAGTTTGGACACAATAATTTAAAGACACTACGTTTTTTAGTCTATTATTGCAAAAGCGTATTATTCGTTCAACCTTTCCATGATTTTTATAGTTTTTTTTCCTATAGTAGTGATAGTATTAATAACAAAAGAATGGCATTGAAGTATATTCAGATACTAGCAATTTATATGATTTTCGTGGATTATGCTCTGTTGAAAACATTGTATTCTTTGAATGTTTATAAAGTTTAAATCTCTACTTGGACAATAGAAAATAATTTTGTATGCATATTATTGTATTAACTCTCCACTTAAACTCCAATGAATGAACTGAAGACGACAGTGTCTTTGGACTTTACTACATTGCACTATAGGTCAAACGACAACTTATTCTGTGCAAAATTAATAACGACTACAAAATCATTACATTGAAAACAAAATCTGTAAGAACTCATAATTAATAATAGGTCTTTTAAAAAAATATGAAATTTAAACAACCAACAATTAAAATTAACCCCAGTAATGCAACCATAATACATTATATTCATATACTTTAATTACAGAAAACATTTATTAGTTGGTAAGTCTAATTCATTTTCCAAATTTTAATCAAAATTAGCATGTTCACTAGAGTGGAGTGAAAACATGCTTTTTTTTTAATTTGAAAAAGTTAACCTCGGAAAGAGATGTAGTCTGGGGTCCTAATGAGGGGAAAAATAAAGAAAAAAATGTTAAAAAATTTTTAGGGGTCGCGCCACTCCCTCGAAATTTGGAAATTATCGCTATTTTGGCGTTGATTTTAGAAAAATCCTAAAAATTAACGACTTAACTTATTCGAAATTTGAGCTTGTTCAGTGCCCAAACAAAAGTATTTGAGGCAAATGTGAGGATAATCGACTAATATTTGTAGCTTTGGTGGCGATTTCATTGTTCAGTCAATTTTCTGAAGAAGGGACGATTTGACTTATTTTACTTTTTGAAATTTTTGAACAATGAGAAAATTTTTTTTAAATTTTTGCATGCCCTTATTTCATTGTTTACGCTATTGCAAACATTTATTGACATAAAACTTTTTAGGATTTTTCTAAAATCAACGCCAAAATAGCGATAATTTCAAAATTTCGAGGGAGTGGCGCGACCCCTAAAAATTTTTTAAAATTTTTTTCTTTATTTTTCCCCTCATTAGGACCCCAGACTACATCTCTTTCCGAGGTTAACTTTTTTTTTTTGAATTTCACTCCACCCTAATGTTCACTTTCATTAATGGCGCAATTCTTCAAAGGGTTCACTGCAAAATAGTAATTCAACTGGAAAATGTCCGCTATTGTAATCGTTTTTGTTTTTAAATTCTGTGGAAATCGATGGATCTGAAGAATCTACAGCCCTATTAAATATGTCTAACAGGGTATTACTGCGATTGTTTCTGGGGGGCGTAACTTTGTATATTTTATGCCGAGATTCAACAGCTAGGTCTCCAAAAAAATCCATTGAAGAGCAGTATTTTGTATTACTTCCTTTCAGTGAATACTTTGTGAACCGTACAGTAGGGTGGAGTGAAAACATGCTTTTTTTTTAATTTGAAAAAGTTAACCTCGGAAAGAGATGTAGTCTGGGGTCCTAATGATGGGAAAAATAAAGAAAAAAATTAAAAAAAATTTTTAGGGGTCGCGCCACTCCATTGGAATTTGGAAATTATCGCTATTTTGGCGTTGATTTTAGAAAAATCCTAAAAATTAACGACTTAACTTATTCGAAATTTAAAAGTTTGAGCTTGTTCAGTGCCCAAACAAAAGTATTTGAGGCAAATATGAGGATAATCGACTAATATTTGTAGCTTTGGTGGCGATTTCATTGTTCAGTCAATTTTCTGAAGAAGGGACGATTTGACTTATTTTACTTTTTGAAATTTTTGAACAATGAGAAAAATTTTTTTAAATTTGTTCATGCCCTTATTTCATTGTTTACGCTATTGCAAACATTTATTGACATAAAACTTTTTAGGATTTTTCTAAAATCAACGCCAAAATAGCGATAATTTCCAAATTTCGAGGGAGTGGCGCGACCCTAAAAATTTTTTAAAATTTTTTTCTTTATTTTTCCCCTCATTAGGACCCCAGACTACATCTCTTTCCGAGGTTAACTTTTTTTTTTTGAAT
Source organism: Hydrotaea cyrtoneurina (assembly GCA_958296145.1). Taxonomy (NCBI): domain Eukaryota; kingdom Metazoa; phylum Arthropoda; class Insecta; order Diptera; family Muscidae; genus Hydrotaea; species Hydrotaea cyrtoneurina. The sequence goes on from OY282515.1 coordinate 61,670,004, forward strand.
TTCACTCCACCCTACCGTACAGGTCATTGGCAATCAAATTTGCTTTCATTTATTTCAAACTGGCAAGATAAGCACATTAAATTGATTTTGAATCGAAATATAATATCTTTGTTACATCATCGTTAATTTTCTTTTCTTGTGTCCTCTTTTCGGCATATTTCAAACATATGGTGTTTTTTTTATATTCATGTTACCTAGGAAAAAAGTGGTATTACACGTAGAACTCAAAATCGCAAATCGCAATAAATTATTAATTATTCATTTACTATTACTTTATTTGTTTTCGTAATTTGGAAGATGTCAAATGGGGTCAAATTTTCTTAGGGCTTGTAGAAAGTAAGGTTTTTAAATGAGTTTTAAACTAAAAAAAATTATACTAACTTGCTTAATTAGTTCCCATTTTACACTAATGAGTTGTCCACGCCTATAACCACTCAAAATTTACCAATTACTACCGAACTCACAAACAAATATGTAGATAAAATTACATCGACTGACTTTGACGCAAAGATGTGTAGCAGTGCTTTATATTTAGCACAAGCAAAAATCACATGTATTTATTTTGAAGTATTTCCAATTTAAAAACAACAACAACAGTAGTAAAATCACGCTATGATTTTTATGACTTTTGCCCAGAAAAGCCTGTCATTTGAACTAATGTGCATTGGTACTTACGTTTTTTACTTTTAAAGAACTATTAAAATACATGTTGTCTTTTTTATATATATCCTTGCGGGAATTCGATTATTTTCTTTCTTTACAATAATATTGTCCAATTAGATTTTGGTTTGGTATTTGTGTTCTACGAACACAAATTAGATTGGGCGTATGATACACCCTATTATACATCAGCATTCACCCTTGCACTCACACACATAGATGAACCTTTCAAAACATTGCCATAAATATGTATCCTTACATCAGCATATATGTATGTACATAAACGTATGGATTTGTGCGGCAATGTACTCTTTGAAGGTTTGCACATCCAGCAAACACACCGACGAGTCCTACTAAATCAGTCACCTTAACACCAAACGCTGCTGTGGCTTTGGTCACATCAATGATTTGGTATGTAGACTAATGTTGACTCTTGCATCAAGACAACTCGGTAATTGCCGGTGACGACTCCAGTGTCACTGTGAAAAATATTGTCCCAACCGTATAAACAATGTAGGGGATCGAAAACATATTTCTTGTTTACAACTTAACAACAGCTCTCGCATGATGGCATATCATCGAGCCTGATAACTATTTTCCATAAAGTCATTGCCACTTCAACATCTTCAGAGATACTTAAAATCTTCAAGACAACATTTAGCCTTATGTTTTATTCTGGTTAATAATATCAGAAACAACGTTTTGTCGACATCCTGAATCACTTATATACCACATATAGTTAAAAACACATATTTTTAAAAATCTGTTTTTGGGTTGAAAATCTGATTTGCACCATTGAGCGCTGCAAAAAAGTAAAAACTGCATATATGTTTCCATATATAACCCATCTAAATAATATTGCAAATTCGAAATTGGACGAAGATGGGCAAGTTATTTTGGAGTAAGTTACAATAAACAATACGGAGAACCCAAAGCAACTGTTTCGATTTGGGCTCTGATAAGATTACGATTACAGAATCCACATAGCATAGCCGTAGATCCGTGATATTGCTTTAAGCGCCATCATTCAGTTTTATTCAAAGACTGGTCACAGTATGGAACATCTATTATTAATCAAAGTGACTGCTTCGCCCCCAACCGATAAGTACGCTGGGTTACTGTTCGCCGCTCATGTTGTGTATGGATTTGTTTGTATGTATTTTGGTTTCGCCATCATCATTTAACCCCTTTTTTCTGCCTGGCTGCAATCAGATAAATGTGTTGATGATATATTAGAGGGTGTTTAAGAACAAAGATATACAACATCCCATAAAACTAACAACACTTTGCAGTGAACGATCTAAGCTTTCGTAAGAGTACAAACACGCTCTCTCACACCAACAACTCAGCTACTACCATACACTTGCCCAGACAAAATCCAATAAGAGCCATTTACACAACTATACAATACACACACACACTTCAGCAGAATGCCAGTAAGACATTACACAGCTGATGCTAGGATTATAATAAATTGAAAAAGTTATTTTTTCCTACTGTATAAATCAGATAAATTACTTACTGTCTTTTAGACGATTTCATAATCCGAAAGTTTTATCTAAGCTCTCAGTTTGCCCCTGCGCCAAGATACCACCACTACAACCACTTACTTGCAGTTATTCACTATTTGCTAAGTCATGGTCACATGATGCGATACAATTGTATCTGTGATTTGCGGGTTTCCGTACATTTCTAATGTGTGTATGTCCTTTGAACATATTTACCGATGTCTTTAACATTGTTTCAATTGCCAAAGAAAGAGCTGGTAGGGATAGCATAGTTCATACAAAGAGGGAACCAAAATCATTCACAAATAGTTTCACATACTATTGGCCGGATGATGCTCACAATTTGGTCTTATCACATTGAAAATACATGAGATGACCTGATGACAAGAGAAAATCCATTGGTCACACTTATGTTCATGCGTCAACTCGCATGGAATTCTATTCAATTTGAAAGTAAATTTGTTTATATTTTGAGTGCGAACTCGGCCCTTATGAACATGGTCATATTGGTACGCAAATTCAGTATTTTAATATTTTAAAAATAGACTTTCGTAAAAAAATAGGAGTGTTTTCGTTATACTACGTTAGATAATCGCTTAATTAGTACGGAGAAAATCGTTAGTTTGGCGTTTCCTTTACAATTAACAAAGCGATAATAGCGAGCTTGTAACGAAAACACGCCTATTGCCTCCATTTATTAAAGGGTTATCCATTTTGCGTTTTCAAAAGTAAGCGTAAATAAAACACATATAAAATATTTTTTTTTCATGATATTTCTTTTTTATTATAAAGTTTGAACGTTGACATTATGTGTGAAACACTACATCATTTAAGTGACCACCACGCGAAGTGTTGCAAGCATTGATTCTTTTGAGGTAATTTTGGACCACTTTTTGTCACATATTGGGCGGTATCTCATCCATAACTTGACGAATGTTGGTTCTCAAGTGCTCAAGAGTTAAATGTTTATCTGCAAAAAACACAGTCTTTCGCGTAGCCCCACAAAAAAAGTCTAATGGTGTCAAATCGTCACGGTGTGCAAATACAAATGACATATCTTACACAATTCCTTTTTGAATCTGGAAAAATCGCCTTGCTGGAGCTCGCATAATATGGTTACCCACAGTTGTGTGTGCGATCTCCTCACTGACAAGACCAAAGCAAATGAAATTGAATCGTTGAACCAATCCCTAGAAAGAAAACGTCGGCAATATTTGTACTCAGGGGACAACAGTAAATCAGAATTCATTAGAAACACTTTTGATTTTTTTGTTGCATAGTGTAACATAGAGTTCCAGACTGAAAATTCACGTTCAAGTACTTGTATTCGAATTGAACTTAAAACGAACTTGTGATTCGATTTTATTATTAGTTATTTTCTGAATACAATTGCTTCAATTAAAAATAGTTTAACTTTCCAATTTTTTACTTGATTTCACTTCCAATCAGTTCTACAGTTGCAGCACATAAGTCAACTCAATACTATCAATATGCAAGGAGCTTGTACATGCGACTACGTATGGTCAGCCAAAACGGACATAAAGAATTAAAGTTACATTGCTATACAAACTAATTGTTTTTAAAGTTTTTTTTTTCAACTAGAACTAGTTCTTATTTGGTTTTCGCTATTTTCGTTATCGGGCCATGTTGAACGAATTTTTGTTAACAAAAATTGAAGAGGAGGATATTGGCAACATTTGGTTTCAAAAGGACGGCGATACGTGCGCCCTGTTTTTGAAGATCACAATTTCAGCCGCAGAGCTGATGTCGTTAGGCTACTGCATGGCCAGCCGAGGCAGCCATTTGAATGGAATTATTTTCCATTATTAACCGGAAGGATTGTACTTTCAAATAAAAAAAGAATTTTGAAAAAATATCCAGTAGTTTTTTTTATAGAATTTTCCAAAAAAAAAAAAGTTATTTGGCGGAACCTGTATAAATTTTTCTGATCTCAATAACCTCAAAAGATAACACTGAATTAAACTACAGGGTTTTTTTTTTGAAACACCTGGTATTTCGGTATTTCATTTTGGAAGCATTTTTTTGATATTTGACAATTTGAAACTACGCCATTACTAAAAATTGAACGATACACGATTCAACAACGTATTGAAATTATTAAAATTCACTACAAAAATGGTGAAAATCAAAACTAAAAAGTTTCAGAACCGTGTTATCTCTCGAAGAGGTGATCATAATTGGCCACCGAGAACTTGGAACACCTTGCAACTTTTTTTTTGTCTTACACTCAGGGGATGCCCCCTATAAATGCAATGCACTGTGTTAGTGATAGGAAGTAAGGTTATTGGAGGGGGGAAAGAGGGAGTAGTGTTTATTGACGTTGATCTTGAATTTGATAATGTCATAGCAGGAAGGAAAAACACTTGTAGGAAGATTATACCACATACGAACAGTCCGGCTGAAGAACGAATTTTCTCTATAGTGAGTCGTCCGGTCAACCGGCCATTTGACAATGAACGGATGAGACTCCCTGGATAGCCGTGTATTCCGGCTAAATTTTCTAGCTTCAGGGACCAGACAACGGATATCTGACGAACAGATACCGTTGAAATATCTATAGAACAGCGATATACAACCCACATTCCGGCGATGATGTAGGGATACAATAGAGTTGGTTACCCTACCATCTCCTATCATCACCACCGCTCTCCTCTGTACACGGTCCAGAAGCTGCAACGATGTCATTGGAGCCCCTGCCCATATATGGGAGTTGTATTCCATTTTAGGTCGGATGTAGGTGGTGTAAATATTTACGAGATCAGATGGGGTAAAGTATTTCTTGTACCGCTTTAAAAAGCCTAAACACTTGAATGCTTCTTTCGACACTTCGAATATATGGCTAGCCCAACGAGCATCACCCTGTATCTTCATTCCCAGAACATCAAGAGTATCTGACACGTCTATATCCACACCACCCATAGATATTGACGACGGTGCTGGATCAGTGGAACGTTTGTGTGACAACAAACAGCACTGGGTCTTTTGTGCATTAAAATCTACTCTGTTAATTTGGCCCCACTCACAAATCGTCGCCAAATCGCAGTTAAGTGAATTATTCATCGTTCGCCTTTTGTCCTCTATCTCCGAGGGACTTGGCCGATGATCAAATGAGTACGAATGACAGAGGTTGCTATCATCCGCAAAGGAGTAGATTGGGTTCACAGTCTTCGCCAACAGGTCGTCACTGAAAATAAGAAATAGAGAAGGAGAGAGGACAGAGCCATTTGGCAGACCCCATCTATAACAACTCGTAAAGAGCGATCCCTGAGAAAACTCGATATGAATCGAGAGAAGGTATTACCGACACCAAATGCAATAAGTTTTGATATGAGTGCTCCGTGCCAGACCCTATCGAACGCCTTGGAAATATCCAGAGCTACGACCTTACTTTCACCAAGCGATAGATCGACTCCATCGCTCCGAAAGGAACCCCATCAGGTCTCCAGTAGATCGATTTCTACGGAAACCATACTGTCGATCATTTAATACTTAACAAGATGATGGTTAACCATGCTCTCCATGACATTCGAGAGCGCAGAACATATTGCAATTGGACGGTAGTTCGCAGGATTTGTAGCTTCACCTTTCTTGGGGATCGGCTGTACATTGGCAACTTTCCAACGTGAAGGGTAAATACCAGCACGGTACGACATGTTGAAAAGATTGCGCAATGGACGAGCTAGCGTCGAAAAGCACTTACAAAGAACAAGTGCTGAAATACCACCCGGGCCCGGAGTTTTATTTACGTTAAGATCTGCAAAGATAGAATTCGTGAGGCTATCCAGGTAACCACTTTGCGATTTGAGAATGGAAAATGTCATGAAAATGATATGGTCCCGTATTGTGGTTTTGTGCGACAACAAGCACGACAGAAACCCATATTAACTTCTGTATTTTGAAATATCAATTACTGTTATTACTGAAGATATAGTGCCCGTTTGTTGAACTTTTGTGCCACTTTTCGAGTTTTAGATTAATCTTCTTGTTTATATTATTTTGACAAAACTGATGATTTGAAATCGCAAAGAACATTTTCGGGCTCATTGTGTGAAATTCCAAGGCAGGGTGAAAGTACCCTAAGGGTTTGGCGTTCACAGGCCAATTTGTTCTTTATGGCTTTTTAAATTTTTCCTTATCTTGACGTTTCTTCCCTTAGTTTTATTTGTTTGCCAACAAATTTGTTTTGCATAACTCGAGAAGGACTTGTTCGAAATAAAATTAGAAAAATTTAAAATTACCTTTCCTTTCCTCTATTCATATATTCTTTCTCTATACAATCAACAGTTTTGTAGTTATAAATAATTCTATGAAGAAAAAAAAATTAAATTAAAAAATTAATCACATGAACAAAGTCTTGAATCGCTTTATGAAATTTACTTTTTTTGTTAACTCTTTGTTTTCTTGCTGTTTTTTTTTTAAACTAAAATCAAAAAATTGCGCCATTTTCTGTGCCACTTTTTTAAAAATATTGTTCCACTTTTTTTTTAAGAATTACCCTTTTTGTGATACTTTCTGAAAATACTCGGCGGTAACACTGTCCAGGACTAGCAAATAAAATCTAAATTGACGTCGTAAGTGTAGCCAATGTGTACGCGGGAATAACGATCAGTGTTACCGAAGGGAATTTTAAAAAAGTCACACGAAAAAGTAAAAAAAAACTTCGCACATATTTTCTAACGTTTTTGCCTAGACAAAAGAAGTTGTAAAAAATTAATCAAACAATTTAAAAAAAATTGCCAAGTATTTATGGATAAACCATCTTTTATTTTTTTGAAACTTCGGTTCTGCACTTTTCCACAAGATAATTATTTAATAACGTTGTAAGGGAAATTATTTCGACAACTGTTTTTTTTTTAAATTATCATAAAACCGAAATTCATCATAAAAAAGTCGAATATTGCAACTTTAGTCGCACAACGGTAAAACTGCTAGGGATAAAACGAAGTTCGCTTTCACATATTCATATCGTTTTGAACATTCACATTCTCAAAAATATATTTAAGTACTAGTTAACACCAGACACCTTCTTAGTTGCCAAAGGTGTTGCAAAACAACAATGTAAAAGAGAATATAAATAAAAGATATTTAATGCTGACGATATGTCTACAGTATTAAACGATGGAACTTCTGTTCCCACGAAACAGCAAATTCATCTGCAACGGATTCCCGGAATTAAATGAGGTGATCGTTGGCAAGTGCATAGTTTTTAAGTTTCATTGTAATATTTTAAAGTTCAGTTCTACTTTTGAAGTTGATTAATAAAGACGGAGTTCACTCCAATAAAAAAGAATAAATCTTTTTTTTATCAACTCGAGAAAAGTTAATTTACTAGCGGATACGGTAGACTTCGTCCTACCTAGACAAATTTTGACTTAGCTAACCCGGTCCGCGTTTCTGATCCTCGTGAAGCTGTACATTTAAAACTGTAGCTGTGGATATATCCTTATAACAGGTGGCGCAAAAGTAATCCTTCTATCAGAAAATGCTATAAATTTTGCGATTGGCCCGTAATGTTACCATCAACTGTGGCGGCGGCCATTTACATGACATCATATTCTCGACTTGATGTAAAAAAAATAAAAGACCAAATAAAAATAATCCACAAGAAGAATTAAAGTTTTTCACTTTATTTTTAATTACAAAAAAAACATCGGAAGTTTACTTTTGCGCCACCTAATACATGTTTACATACGAAAAATAGTTACCTGAAAAACAGGAAAAATCGAGGTTTATTCCACAGACTTGCGATTTATTAGTCGTCATTGCGAATTCAAGGCGAACGGTTGAATTGGACGTCAAGTCATTTGAAATCAGGTGCTTTATCAGACTTTTTCAGCTAGTATTGTTCCATTACAAATTCTATAACCAATCCTACAAATTGTCCGTTAAGGAATTTAGTTGGATTGTTGACGACTTCATTTGGATCTGTAATAGAATCGATCGACTGAAATAAATACAATTGGCCACCGATTTGAATTGATATTTTTTTTATAGTTTGCTTTAGTACACTGGAAATCTCGCTATTAAATATTATTTTGACGTTGTGAATTGACAAAAAGTAGGTGGTAGCGAAATGAGACAGTTGCTTCGAAAACACATACCATAAACATTATCTTGTTTGTAGGTGATAAATATCGAATATATATGTGTGCAGTTTTGTGTCATTTTTATTTTTTTTTTCAATTTGTGAATGTCTATATAACAATCCATCTCATTCTCTCGGTATTGTTTTTATTTTAAACAGCGAAAATGCAAAAAAAAATTTCGAAAACAGTTGTAAATACACACTTATTCTCACTCAAATGTTGTACTTTGTTGAATTTAATAAGTTCGTTGTCTGTTTTTCCCAAACACGTTATTGCTTATACACAAATACGTAATATTAATAGCAATGGAGTTATATTTATATCCAAATAAGCTTTGTGTAGATGGAAATAAGCTTTACTTGCTACAATGACAAAACGCGCGTTTTACCTGTGTGTAAACAAAAAAAAGACGTATTTTTTAGCGTGTAGGATAATTTTTTAGACTTTCCGTTTCGATTTTTAAATATACCAATATCGAAATGATTTGCGACACTTCAATATTTTATTGTCCTTGCTTTGACGAAACATGAATCATATACACATTGATGATGACACTGACTGGTTGTATCATTAAAGTTTTCAAGGAAAGAAATCTCTAGAAACCTCTGATCAGCATTCCCTGGTGGCAGCAATGTTCCTGCACGATGGTGAATTTATCCTTGAAGCTGTAAATTTAATAACTCATTCCCGAACAATATCTTCGAATGTAGATATTATTTCTAACCGGTGAAACGTTATGAATCACTAATGTGTATGTGTACGAGTTGTTTGTGATGTGTGTGGGAGTAGCAGAAATATGATACCTTAAAAGTTGGGTTAAAACCCCCTGCTTCGACAATATTCGCTCCAAATGACGTCATTTGGAAGGAAATATTCTCTACGAAATGGTTAATGTTCAACGACTCAAATTATTGTGATGGAAATTTTTCAAAAATCGCATAAAGTTTACAACTTTTATTAAGGTTTGTTAAACTTCATTGTCTGAGTATTTCACTACGATTTTGTCATTTTTCACTTTGAAACGTCATTCGAAGTTTTTTGAATTATCGCGCTTTTCCGATGGGGTTTGTCAAAATTATATTTCATACAAACCTTGTCCTGGAAACTACGAATAAACAGTAAAGAAATTAGTCAAATCGGTCTCCACTGCTGGTACCTTCCATACAAATGTACCATCTCGATCTTGCCCAAATTTTGTATTTAGTAAATCTGGACAAAGTTTTGGACAAAAACTTGAAAGTCTGGCAACTCCCCTTCTGGTACCTCTTATACAAATGTACCACTCCACCCACTTTAGAAATTGTGTAATTATATAAATATAAAAAACTCTGCTTTATATTTCGTCCTTTTTGTAAAAACGTGTAATACAATATTTTTCTATAACATTCGGTATTTTGAGGTTGCTATTATGTCATTCCATCAGATGTTACATCCAATGATGGTAGCCACGTACACTTTTGACTTTCCGATACTTTGGAATATGAGACTTGTATGTTTTTACTGAGGGTGAGGGTATGTATAAGTCGGTTTACCCGACTGCAACTTTTTCACTGGTTTTTATTTATATAAAGATAGATTCGATTTCTAATTCGGAAAAAATAAAATTGCTTTAATAAAACTTTAAGGTTGGTTACATGTTTAACAAAATAATAAATTTTAGCAATCTCATAACGTTTGGAAATAATATAAACTAGGAATGCCACGTTTTTTTATTATTGCCATTATTTGCATTATTTTGGGATATTCGCTTTCTCAAAAAATTATATTTTGTTTTTTTTTTGCTCATGTTATATGCTTCAACCCTAAAAAAGTACAACAAATGGGCGAAAAATCTCGTAACTCATTGAAAATTCACATGTGTTGAATCAAGTTCCTTTTCTGAGTCTACATGAGAAACAATTATACATTCGAATTGCTGACGGATTTATTGTTTACATTGGAGAAGAAAAGTGGAATTGTCCTTGTGAATGAATTGGAGATATACTGAAACTGTCAAATCAGTTATGTAATCACGTTTAATGTAACTATAGAATAAGTTTATATTACAATTAAATATGCGGATCTGTTGAAATCTTTAGTGAATAAATTTCACAGGTTCAGGGGAAAATGATGAAATAGTTACAAACACAGTTCACTATCCCAACACTCCGTGAATCTTTCAAATCCTTCATACGATGTAGAATAACTGAATATTCGTTTATTTAAATTTTAGTTGCATTCTCGGGTACAAAAATATAAAATCCGCAATAAAAGAATGCTGCGAAGAGCTAACGACCATAAATATAGCAACAGATGTACGAATAATTACAATGTTTTAATATTTATTGTTAACACACGTAAATGAAACTGCGTGGTACAGCGTAAATGAACCTTCATTATTTTTGAACAAAAAAAAAAGTATATATATGTATATTCATAAATGAGTTTCCGTTCTTACCTTTCGTTCTGTCGTTAGAGCGCCGTCTGTTTTCTTTGAAGTTAATGAGGGCGGTCCAACATCTGTATTAAACCATTACAACAAAGTTCGTCGGCTAGTGCTCTGCTACTAAGCCTTTTGGAGGGCTTCCTTTTGTTCAAACCAATTAGTTTAGTCATAAAAAAGGTAAACCCCTCTGTCAACAATGCTTTATTTCTCAATGTGTATCTCCATAAGGCTTTGTATCTAAATAAATATATGTATATACCTGTCTTGTTTAGTGTGACATTGGGAAATTTCGTTTCGACGTGTTCCATATACAGTTGATATCAACCATTGCTTGGCAATTTTTTTTGTTTACATATGTCACATCATATAATTATTTTCCAGGAATAAATAATGTTTTCAAACTCCTTAAATTCATAAGTTTTCGGGTTTTTCATGGTCAGACGTCCTAGCAAATCGAATGTCCTAATTTTGTAGAACGTAACGTATAAAACGTTTCCAAAAACGTCAGATTTAACATTTTATATTTCGTTTCCAATGCAAAGACTGTCATAATCAATAAATAAACGTTACGATATCAGAATTCAATGAAATTTACGTTTATGTTTTACAAAATGAGGGCAATAGTCACTTTGGCTCAACTGCAGTTTAGCAACATAGCTCAGATTTTGTTCAAATTTAGACTAATGGTTGATGTTGTTATTCTGAAGCCCATACCTTCAGAATTACGGCCTTCCAAAGCTTTGACATATAGTCAGTTATATCTTTCATTTTCACCATTCGATCTGGACCAAATGGGTGTTGCTTATGAAGTATAAATTGTAGACATCCATTAACACATTGGGCGTCAGTTACAAATTCTGTAGCAGACACTTTTGGCTTCAAACCCTGTAAACTCCTTAAACACCAGAGATATGCTTGAATACGATAATGACAATTGTGGTACATATAAAGGTTGTCGTGATTATAATTGAACGTATTGTTGTAGTTGTTACTTCTAGTTTGGCGACGCAGGTGTCGGTTTGGATGTTCAAATCTCTTTGCTTTCCGAAACATAGGATTTTGGTTGTGGTGCTTGCGGAGATATTGGTGCTTGGTAACGGGGGAATGTGGATTTGATCCCAGAAGGCATCAGAGTCACCGTGTTATGCCATTTGTTGTGACAACACAGTTTTTGTAAATGTACTAAAGCAGGTCCTTTTACCGTAATGGTTTTGGCACTGCAAGTAGAATTTATTAGTGTTTCTGGCGAATTAATAAGAAGAATGAACTTTGGTTCCGCCTGTGAGATTTTTCCCACGTCGTTAAAAGGACAGAAGTCCTGAAATAATATTAAGTTTGGATAGAACTACTGCCTCGGCTATGTTTGATAGGTGTTTTGTTAGTAAGTCGATATTGAAGTTAATTTGGTTGAGGTATTGTGTGTTAATAAAAATGTATCTTTCTATTGTGTAATGTCTTTCAATCTTTCTATCATTTTGAAAGTATACCCGTGACATTGTTAAGATTTGTGTAAGCATCTTCTATTTGTTTCTTAAATGGTTTAGCGCCATTGTCGTCCATGTTTGCCGTTATTACCTTTATTACGGAACCTAATCCGTTTAATAGTCCTCGTTTTTCTCTTTGAATAGGTTATAGCGTTAAGAATTTGTTTTTTAATTCACCGAGTTTTAGTTTGGTTACTTTGATAATGTCGGCCTCAAACATGTATTTTTAAAAAAGATTAAGGGCGTTCGCTATATCGTCAATGTTAATTTTGTAGTCTTCAAAAATAATAATGTGTATACAGTTGATAGCTGGACCCAGTCGTAGTGGTATGATATGTGGATGTGTTCCTAGGTTGCGTACATTATTATTATTAACCCTTCAGTGCGCCGTGATGCATATTTGAATCAACCACTTGTTTTCCATGTTACTCTTTTATTAGACATTACAGTGATTAAGTTTCAGCTGATTCTAACACGAATGCATGACATTTGTTGTTGTAAAACCATAGATGATTTGTAACGGATGTTTTGACAACAATTTGGTCAGTTGTCATTGCGATTTTTGCATTATAGTGGAGTTTTGCGATTTATAACTATTTTAAATTAAAATAATTCGCGATTGGTGATCAAGGTAAGTTTTATAAATTTTATTTTTATTCTGTAGTGTGTGTGCGTGACATTAGTGGAAAATAAAATGCAAAATGTGTAAATTCTCAAGTTGTAGATCGGAAAACTTGGTTGATTCAAATATGAATCATCACGCATTTTTTTATAAAAAATAAATGTAAAAATAAATAAAATAATTTTTTTGTTATTTTTTTCTAGTTTTAGAATACCTGTAGAATTCAAAAATATTTTTTAAAACAAAAAATAAAAAATCGCGCATTGAAGGGTTAATTAACGAGTAATTATTAATGGACGAGTAATGTGACATGCGAATAATCTGCGAGTCTTCCTGGCGATCATTGGAAGATTAATAGCGAGTGCAGCAGAATTTGCGATGCAACTGCGATAATTGAAAAGTTAGTGGCTTGAGTAGAAGAATGCGCAATGCATTCGTGATTATTCTTATCCTGATCGCTTGGGCAGAAGAATAAACGATGAACCCACGATTCTATTTCGATTAATAACAATGCAAACATTTTTAAGAATAGAACAAACAAACAAGTTGTCAGTTTCGTTTTAGATGTTATAAAAGTTGGTTCGTATAGTGTATCTATGTATGTTAAATAAATAAAAAGTAAAAACTAAAAATACAGTTACAAAAAGAGGTAAAGATAAACTTTTTTTTTTATATTAAACTTGCAAAGATGAACTATACCAATCGTCTAAACATTATTCTCAAATATACAATTCGCCAATTACTCGTCTGCCCCAATCATTTAGGCGAATCTCTTTTCACCGAGATATGCGCATGAATCGCGAATGATGATCGCCGATATTCAAATAATTGTCCAGACGATTTGCCGATGATTCATCCGGAATCATTTTTTAATCGATTGGTGAAGTAAAATCGTAGTTTGCTCTTTCAAACGAAGCTCTTGCGGGTCGTAGCGACGGTGGGAGCGTTGCCACTGCAAAAAATGTTTGCCTACCCAAAATTTCCAAAAAAAAAAAAACTTAAAATTAAACCTCTTGTAGCCGACCAAAATATTAAAATAAATCAAAATGGACTTTAATGTTCTTGTAAAGTTAATTGTTACGTTTTTTTAGGACAGAACAAAAATTATATCAAGAATTCAGTCTTTTAAATTACTAAAATATCTACTATTTAAAAACACATATTTTAATATTAATAATAAAATAAGCGCCCCGGTAGGCGAGTTGGTAGCATTCTTGCCTATCAGCGTGGGGGTTGTGGGTTCGATTCACACCAGAGGCTTTGGTCTGTCGCTGCAAAAATCAAGCCAAATGGTCTTTGTCACCCGGTTTACCCTTGGAAGAAAAATGTTCCATGCAACAATGTTCTTTGAGGTGTGTTTACAAATGTTGCTTTAGGCCGAATGCAATTAAAAGTAATTGTATTTATTGTAACAAATTATTAATAGATTTTCGTATGCGAAAGAAAATTCATTAGCGAATACCGCAAATTGAAATAAATATCGACACATACACATATTCTCTGTTCTCCGATTTTCATGTTTATATTTTGAGTAGTGTGAATAAAATAAAACACAAACAATTTTAAATAGTCTTAATTTTTATACATTTTCTATTGAATATTGGAAGGATGGAGGGGAATGAATTCATTCATTTTAATTGTTAGTACTGCTGTACTTTTTTTTAAAACTGCTATTAAATAAACGAGTTTGATTTCAAAAGCGGATTACATTGTTGGTTAAATTCTTTAAATTATTTTTTAATGTGGTTGGACGGACTTTCGTTTGCAGTTGAGCAGTTGAAATTTCCTAGAAATAAACAGGTGGTGTACCTGCAGATGTCGTTCATTATCACTGTTCATGTGGAGCGAGTCGATAATGGAGCTTAATGCATCAAAGGTACTTCGACGGTCATTATTACATTCAGGGATACTATGGCAATTAAATTTAAAAGTTGTGATGGTAATGAATGCTTTCCGTATTCACTTTTGGTTTGCTGCCCGTCAGAGTGTCTCTCATTTCTCTCCGTTGATGCTTGAGTTTTAAGAGTGTGGGAGCCCCACATTACACTGGCTAAATGCTGTGGCATTCAGTTAACAAATAAAAAACGGTAACACTTGAATGTAATTACGTTTTCAAATCCACACCAACTCACACTTGAATAGCGTGTGTAATTTCAACACAATAGACAATGAATGATTTTAATTCCCCAACGAATGTTAAAAAGCAATGCAAATTAAATGGTTATGCTCTACAGCTCGATGGCGGAATGTTGCGGTAGCACCTTCTTTTGCATGGAATAATTTCCAATGCAGTCCAAAACCCGAAACGATTCAATTCGGCGAGTGATAAATGATGAAACATCATATCTAATGACCAATATACTTTGGCAAAACCACACACATTTTGCACTAGAAGTCTCTCGACGCAGCTGCTACATTCCATTTGGATCTGCGATCTATAATAGAACTATTCGACTGTTACGATATGCTGTCGACATATTACTTTGAGGTTCAATCGTCAGGCATGATTGTATCTGCTCAGATTGTGTAAACTAGCTAAGGAACGTACTTTGTCAGCTCGCTCCTCCGGTCTTATACAGCTCTGCTGGTATTCCGTCGGCATTTGACTCGATAGCAAAGAATCCATAGTGCAATGCCTCAAAATTTCGACACCAACTGATAGGACTATACTGTGCGGGTGGAGAGATCGGATTGCGTAGGTCCACCGCCACCAGAGCTATTGACATTATTTCATTCTGGACGAGATCCTCGATTTAAGCATTTCGTGGAGAATGTTGTCATTCATAACGTTTCACCGCAACAAAATAATGTCTACCTTAGAGGACATTGTTGGGGAATTTGTTATTAAATTTACGTATTCAAGGACAAATTCACCATAGTGCAGGCACATTGCTGCAGCCAGTGAATATTGATCACAAGTTTCTTGAGAGTTATTTTCTTGGATATTCTAATGATAATCATCAATCGATGAGTGAAGCGAGAGATTATTGCACAACCTATTCGACAGCGTGATGGTGATAACCTTCAGAGTATCTCCAAAACCCATGGTTCGCTGTCTTTTATTTCGATTCCTACGAAAAGTTCAATATTTTCGTAAAAGTCAAGAAACTAACAAAAAGGTCATCTGAATTGAAATGTCGATGCCCAATTGTATGTATTTCAGTCGATCAAACTCTATTCCTTATCTCACACAAATCGGTTATCGTCATGTTACGCAACCTGAATCCACCAAGAATTTGTAGTGAAAGAAGCACCGGATTTCAAGGATATCAATGATTTCAACCGACTTAAAGTTCCAATTCCAGCATATCCAGTTTACAGTTCACCTTGAATTCGCAATGACGACTTATAAATCGCAAGACCAATCATTGCAAAGTGTGGAATAAACCCAGAATTTACATGCTCGACAGTCGGTAAATCTTCGGAGCTTTTTTTACTTCCGCTCCTACAGGAAAGACAAAAAGGGTTTTCAGCACACCGCAAAGTTGGCTGACAAACCTTTTTGTCTTTCCTGTAGGTAGTGCATTTAAATCACAAGCAATTTTTTTCCCCAAAATACCAGTTTTCAATTTGTTTCCTTCCAAGAAATTTATTATCGAATAAATGCACATACAGTGGACGTCCAATAGTACGAATTATATAATGTCAGGCCTTTTCGTAATGTTGGAAAATTCGTATTATTGGACGACAGGTTTTTCCATTTTTAATTGAAATAAAACACATGCAGATATTTTTAATTTAAATTAGTTTTTTATTTAAAGCAAAAAATACAAAAAACTTAAAAAATATTAAAATTCAGGTCAAACTAATAGGTAATAATTCATGTTTTTGTGGATATGTATGCACTTAAGATACTAAAGTATACAACTTGTTTGTTAAAAAAAAATCAGTCATTAAACATTGGCGTGTTTTGTTTTGTAGTTGCATTTCTACCGCTTTTTCATGAATAGATCTCAATAAAAGTGTCTTGGAAGTTTCAATATTGTTCTCCACAGCCCATTGAATGCATGTGTCAAAACATTTTATTGCATCTTCATGTTTAACCTTTGGGAATGGGTTCACAGGAACCAACATTTGGTCATCATCGCTATCAGTATCCTGATCAATTTCTTCATTTGGATCATCAATATTCCAATCATGCAAATCCTCATAACTAAAACTAGAATTTGCAAAATTTGCATTAAGTAAGTTTAAGCAATGATTTATTGTGCGTAGTTCTTCGCCATCTCGTAAGGATGAAAGGGGAAGATCATCTTCATCATCAAAACCGCTGTCACCTAAAATATTTTTCCAGCATTTTTTTAGCGAAACAGTAGAGAGTTTTTCCCATGACATTGCAACTAAAGATATTGCTTCAAATAAATCTGTCTTTTTGAGAGATGTTGCAAAATCTTCTGATGAGGCCGTAATTTTCGATAGCAGGCTACTACGATAATTTAGCTTTAAAAGTCTAATCGCATTTTGATCCATGGGTTGTATTAATGGGGTGACATTAGGCGGCATATACATAACCCAAATTTTTCCGTCTTTAGTTAAATGCACAAATTTTTCTGCAGGAGGATGACTTGGAGCATTATCGAGCAAAAGAAGCGCTCTTATGGGAAGAATTTCAATTTAATAACAACTCACCTCTGGAACAAAAATTTTAAAAAACCAATGTTTAAAAAGGGTAGCAGTCATCCAAGCAGATTTTGAGTTTCCATAAGCAATAGGCAAGTGTTTGTTCCGAAAACATCTTGGCTTTTGAGCTTTTCCAATCACAAAAGGTGTAATCTTCTTTGTTCCCTCAGCATTCGCACAAATTAAAAACGTTATTCTCTCCTTTGAGAGTTTTCTGCCAGGTGCAGAATTTTCACCTTGATGTACATACGTTTTGTTCGGTAACATTTTCCAATAAAGTCCGGACTCGTCTCCATTAAAAACTGCTTCATGTGTAAGGTCGTGTTCCTTAATAACAGCAGCTAATTTATTGATAAATGGAGCTACCAGTTCTTTAGAAGACGATAGCTTTTCACCAGATTCTTTAAGTAATCTAATACCATAGCGTTTTTTGTATTTGGTGAGCCAACCATCACTGGCAAAAAAGCTGCCTGCATAAAACTTCTTATGAAATTCCAGAGCCTTGCATTTTAACTGCGTAGCCCCTACCGGAATATGAGATTTTCTTTGGCATAAAAACCACTCATATAGCGCATCTTCCATTTTTTTAAATTCTCCAGTTGCTATTCTGTAGCGGGATTTTAGTGCACCTGTTGCAGCTAAAAGTTGCGCCTTCTGCTTTCTTATAGTGCAAATGGTTGATTTAGATAATCCATACTTGTTACAAAGTTCATAAAGAGATTTTCCACTCTCACTGTCTTCTATAATTTTCAACTTATTTTCTAAAGATATTTGCTTCTTTTTCACTTCTTTTACTTTAAACATTTTGTATGTATCAAATATAGAACACACGACACATGGTACTTGTTATCACTATAAAATTTGTTACCAACTGAATATTTCGCAGTTGACAGCAGTAAAAAACTTCAAAGTTAATCTTTTTTCTTACAAAAAATACAGTTATTCGTATTATCGAATAGCAAACATTTTTATATTCGTACTATAGAACTGCCAATGCAAAAAATTTACCATTCGTACTATTGGAAATTCGTGGAAACGAAAGTACGTACTATTGGACGTCCACTGTAATACATTTAAAAATGAATAAGGATATCGCGAGTATCAGCAACGTCGGCCGGGTCAGCTAAGTCAGCATTTTTCAAGGTAGGGCTAAGTCTACCAGGTCAGCTAGTTAAAAATAAATAGATAAATATATTATCTAAAATTTTTGGGTATGGAAAATGTCCCAATTTTGTATGAGATCGTTTTTAAAATTGAAATCATAAAGTGGTTGTGTCTTATGCGTATTGGAATGTTCGTGGAGATCGTAAGTTTCTAAGAGGTGTTATTTTGAATCACCCGGTATTTCGGTGGATGCCACTTTTGAAGCTTTTATTCGTTGACATTTGACAACTAGAAACTACGCCATTACTAAAAATATAACGATACACGCTTCAATATGCATTGAAATTATTAAAATTCACTACAAAAATGGTAAAAATCTTGCAGTCATAGTTCGCAAAAAATCATCTTTACTGATGAGGCCCATTTCCAACTCGGTGGATACGTCAACGGAAAAAAAAGAGTTATTTTTAGAAAATGAGATTGGATCAACAGTTACGGTGAATGGATTACGCTATCGAGAGATGATTAATGATTTTTTATGCTCGGAGTTGGATGATATTGATCTGTACAGCGTTTACTATAAACAAGACGGCGTTACGTGCCACACAAGCCACGAAACCATTGCTCTTTTACGGGAAAAGTTTCCGGACCGTGTTATCTTTCGAAGAGGTTATCACAATTGGCCAAAGAGATCTTGTGATTTAACACCTTGCGACTTCATACTTTGGGGCCACATGAAAGTCAAGGTCTACGGCAACAGCCCAGCGATGATTCAAGACCTCAAATATAGAATTCGTGTGGGTATCGAGGACATGCTGCATATCATTATGTTGAACATATTCTGACAGTTTGTATTTCAAAATTGGCAGTTCTAAGGCAAAGAAACACCTTTGCAACCACAGTAATAGTTAATGTCGGTCTAGTCGTCGTCGAAATTTGTCGATAAGCCTTCAATAGAGTACTAGAGCTTTTCGTGTAAAGACATTGTTGATACAAAAGCCTAGTAAGCCTGAATCTGAAATTTCATCGTACAGTCCATTCAGATTACTGTCAACGTTCTCTAAATTATTTGAACGTTTGTTTATCTAGAGGATGTTGCCTCTCCTCGAAGAAAATCGAATAGTTCCAGGCTTTCGCCATAAACATGGAACTCCGAAGAAGTGTCATCGTATTGTAAAGGGTCCGCCATCTAACTTTTTTTCAACTAGTGCTTATTTCGTTATTTTCGTTATCGGACTATGTTGAACGAAGCTACAATCGATGTTTTGCGTCCTGTTTTTGAAGATCGCATTATCAGCCGCATAGCTGATGTCGTTAGGCTACTGCATGGCCAGCCTAGGCAACCATTTGAATGAAATTATTTTCCATTATTAACCATAGGATTGTACTTTCAAATAAAAAAAGAAATTTGAGAAGAAATCCAGTAGTGTTTTTTTATAGAATTTTCAACAAAAAAAAGTTATTGGGCGGGCCCTGTAGAATATATGACCGAAAGCTTAGAGTGAAAAAAATACTATTCTGCTGTATTCGTAGACGTGCAGCAAGCGTTCAATGTTGTCTGGCACTCATATTTACCGGATAGATTGTTTTATGTTAAACATCAGAGAATGTTTAGTGGTCACATCAGCACAGCGTTAATGTGCATTAACAGACTTAATGAAAAATTACCCTCGCGAAGGGGTAACCATCTGGACGCGATGCGAGGGCCTACGTGTCAGACGAGCTGGCCATGCTGACGGGAGTCCTCCTCCAGAAATGGATAATCCTTTACGGAAACTCCCTCAGGTCCAACCATGTCAGACGGGCGCTCGACACTAACTAAGAGTTCCCCACCCCCGACTTTCAAGTCAATAAATCCATCCAGCGTCTGTTTCTTCCCATATTGGGCGGCTGGATGGTCTGCGTCTGTCTCCATAGGAGCGGCAGAATTTACCACACCTGGCCGTAGGTATAAAAGGCAACCCCCCCCCCCCCAAACCAAGATGAGCCAATTATTAAATAACTCTGCAGGTGGTACCCAGGTAGAACCTGGAAATCCACACGAAGAATCTCCCTCGGGGGATTCTTCGGCCGGGGCAGAATATCTGCAGGCCCCAAACTCATCAGCCCCTACAACAAACACGGAAACGGATACGAATACGAACAAAAATACGAATACGACGAACAAAGCAGTGGGAGACTTGGCTGCCTTGTTCGAAGACGCAGCAAGAATACATACACCAGATGAATTGGCAAGCGAAGGGAGTCATAGACTAACTCCAGGAGCCGAGGAATCTGACTCCTCCGGAGACGGAAACGTCACAATACTTGCAGGCCCATTAGCGGCTAGCAAAGACCGGAAGGATGAAGCAGGCAATAGCCTAGCTAAAAAGAAAAAGTTGTCAGGAGCTCAGAGGAAAATGCTCCGAAGAATGCGACTGGCAACTGAAAAAGCAACTCTGCAGCAGACTCCCCAAGATACAACGGAGCCTACACCTGCACGCGCAGGTAAAAGAATCCGTTCTCCACAGGAGGAATCTGCCGAAGCTGCAACAAAAAAGAGAAAGAGCTTCCTGACATCAGGTAGGACAACATCTTCCAATCTGAAAACAAAAGAAGTCTCTATGCAGAATTCTGGCGTTAGTAAGAAGGAAGGTCGAAATCCTACCACGACGTCAGACAACTTGCCTTCCACCTCAAGGAAAGGCGACCTACCAAAGGAACGCCCGTCACTGAAGAGGAAGGCAAAAGTTGAAACTGGTAAGAAGCCGCCATCTTACGCCAAAGTAGCGAAACGCCAAAAATGGGGCGAGTTATGCTTTGGCGTTATCGACACAAAAAGTGCCACGGGAAAAATCCCGGAAGAGCATAGGTCAGCGGTAGAAGAGCTGATCAATATCAAAATCTTGGAGCACGTCCTCGGGAAGGGAGACGATTGCGACAAGATCGAGATCCTGAGCTGCTCCTACGCCAAGGGCATCTTGATGATGCAACTCGCATCAAACAAATGCGTAAACACCTTGGCACGCCTAGTGAAGGATGTTCCTACCCCTTGGGAGGGCGGCAAGCTCGACCTCATAAGGAAAAGGGACATTCCCGAACTTACGAAGGCGTCCTTCTTCCTGAAGGGTTGGGGCAGCAAACTCCCACCCGGGAAAGTCCTCGACGTCCTGGGCAAACAGAACAAGGGTCTGGAGACGGGCAAATGGGAGATTTTCCACAGGGAAGAGAGCCAAGACGGTACCCTCTTCGTTGTGGGAATCGACCAGGGCTCCCTCGCACGGCTCAAAGAGATGAAGGGGAGAGCCTTCTTCGTCTCAACAGCCGTGTACATCAAAATCGGCAAAGTACCCATTGGCAGGACGGCTGCCGACGAGGAACCAACAAAAGAGAGCAATGATGCAGCAGCAGAACCGCAAAATGCAGAAGAGGAGGCTGGGGACCACATAACCAGCTCCCAAGAAGACCGACTTCTGGCATGACCGGTATAAAGGTCATCCAGATAAATCTCCATCGGAGCGAAACGGCAACTACCGCGCTGATGGAAAACATAAACAAGGGTAAGGTTCATATAGCTTTAATCCAAGAACCATGGACACACAAAAACAAGGTTATTGGTTTAAACAACCCGCTTTACCAACTATTCTACGCAAGATCAAGGGGACGACCCAGAACTTGCATACTCACACATAAAAACTTAAGCTTCTTTTTCTTCCCAGAGTTGTCAACTGCGGATGCGACGGTGCTGAGACTTGGGGACGGTAGCCTGTACCTTGCGTCGATGTACCTTCCATTTGACTCGCCGACACTTCCACCAACGGCTGAGCTACAACATCTGGTGAGAGAAGCCAAGACTAAAGGTAAGAAATTACTAGTAGGCTGCGACGCGAACGCACACCACATCTCCTGGGGTAGTTCGAATTGCAACAAAAGAGGAATAGCCTTATTAGAATTCCTTAATAAGCACGATCTTATCACAATAAATACGGGCAACAAAGCCACCTTCATAAATCGAATCAGAGAGGAGGTATTAGATATCACTTTCGGTTCTGAAGAGATAGTAGAAGAGATCCAAGGATGGCATGTCTCCGACAAGCACTCCTTCTCAGATCACCGATACATAATTTTTAGTTTAATGAAACCACCACCAGAACCGCTTATAGACCCATAAGCCTTACATCATTCTTATTAAAAACCAATGAGAGATTAATAGACTCTATGGTTAAAAGACAGATACCGAGTGATCAACTAAAATTTCAACAACACGCCTATGTCAAGGGAAGATCAGTAGAGACAGCCCTGCATGAGGTAGTACATCTCATAGAAAGCTCTTTCGACGATAAAATATACACACTTGGTGTTTTTATCGACATAGAAGGGGCCTTCAATAACGTGAGCACGCAGACATTAATCCACTCCTTAGACCAGTTTGGAGTGAACAGGTCGATAATCGACTGGGTCAGCTATATGCTAAGGCATAGATGGATTAATTGCGGATCCCACGGCATAAATATAAGGGAGAGAGTACACAGAGGGACACCACAGGGAGGTATTTTATCACCACTCCTGTGGGTGACTACAATAAACGATCTCCTAAGGATGCTGACAGATGAAGGATTCAAGCCAGTCTGCTATGCAGACGACGTTGCGATACTTTTGAAGGGAAAAGATCCGAACAAATTATGCAGAGAAGCCGAAAAAGTGCTAACTCTGGCATACAACTGGGCGAAGCCTAGGGGACTAAACGTCAACCCGGACAAAACAGAACTATGTCTGTTCACAAGGAAGACAAAAATTGCACAATACGTCAAACCTTGCTTCAGGAACAAGAACATAGAAATAAACACGAACGTTAAATATCTGGGAGTAATTCTGGACAGGAAACTAAACTAGAAAGATCACATCAACAGCAGAGCCGAAAAAGCCCTCAGATGCTGGTCAATATGCCGTAGAGCAATTGGCTCCACATGGGGCATCCGCCCAAGCATGTCGCACTGGCTATACAAAAGCGTAATAAGGCCGATTATAACTTATTCGTCAATAGTATGGTGGACGGCAATGACAAAGAAATGTAACGTGAAGATACTACAAGGGATTCAAAGAATTTGCTGCGTAGGAATATGCGGAGCAATGAGGACCGCGCCGACGAGCGCCCTCGAAATTCTGCTATACATCCACCCAATAGATATCCAAATCAAATCTGAGGCAGCGATCTCAGAAAGGAGACTAAGGGCATTGAATGAGTGGATTGAGGATGCACCTCAAACACAACATCAGAGAATATTGGAACATCTAGGAGGGTTCCTGACAACAGACTGTCAGACAGACCGCATCTCAGAAACACACGTGGTTGCGAACTGCACGACAAGAATAGAAGATAGACGCGGACAAGAACACGACACATACACCCAAGATGGGGGAATAGTGGAGTGTTACACAGACGCATCCAAATCCGAGTTAGGAGTAGGCATAGGGATCTACATCCACAATCCGAGGACTGAATTAGTATACCAATTACCTAAGTACTCAACGATTCTACAAGCAGAGATCAAGGCGATCACAGAATGCCTAGAATGGCTGCGGAGCAGAATCACAGGAAAAACTATCTGTATTTTCACAGACAGTCAAAACGCAATTAGATCCCTCAGAGATGATAATGTCAAATCAAGGACACTCATGTACTGTAAGAAAACAATAAATGACGTATCGAGAAATAACGACATAGTTATAAACTGGATACCAGGCCACAAAGGGTTTCCAGGCAATGTCAAGGCTGACGAACTGGCTAAAATAGGAAGGGAATCCGACCAAAATACTCTGCAACTGTCTAAACCTTTTCTTGAGACAAAAAAGGAGTTGAGGGAATGGATGAAGACGACCCATGCCTTAAGGTTGCTAGAGGAACAGGTGGGAAGAACCACAAAAGAAACCTGGGGAAACCTCGATTACAATAAAACAAAGAGAATACTCGGGTTTAACAAAAATGAACTAAGTAAGCTAGTTGGGGTCATCACAGGGCACACTAGTCTAAGGGCACACCTATTTAGAATAGGATGTTCCCAGAGCGACGAATGCAGGGCATGTGGAGAAGACGCCGAGACGGCGGAACACTTCCTGTGCCATTGCCCTGCTTTCTCGCAGGTCAGGAAAGTCCAATTAGGAGAGGACACTTTAGATGACCTATCGGCCGTCAAAGCAATAGACATAAGGAATTTAAGTAACTTTATAGAGGGGACCAAATTCCTAACGTAGGATAAGGGGGAAGGAAATTCGTAGAAATTCGTAGACGAAATCAGGAGCGCACAACAGGCCGAATTGCTGGCCTACGTGTATGTCAATGACATGAGACGGTCATGGTGCATGACCAATCCTCCATTCAACCTAACCTAACCTAACCTAATGAAAAATTAACACAGTCATAATCATTCACAATCTGATGTTATAATCACAAGAAACGGCTGTTGTCAAATTGTTTCCTTTGTGTCAAAATAAAATCGAATAAAGTCTGCAAAGATGACTCGATTTATTAATTTCAGCTTTCTTTCAAATAAATAGTGATTTTTCATCAAATTCATCTAATCTTACTATCTTCCTTCTAATAATTTTATATCGATGAATAGGAAAAATGTTGTGTAGAAACAGCTGTTTACTAAATGCAGAAAAATGTCGTCTGTCAGGGTAAAATTTTAATTTGCATTAACGCTGTCGTCATTGTAGGCTATTACTGATAAAGATTTACAGTTCAAACTTGCTTAGAACAACTAATGAATTTATACAGAGGTTTTTAAATGGCTCAGAGTGGCGACCACTTACCGCGAAAGGAAACATACATCGTTATCTTTACTCTTCCAAGAAAAATTTAAAAACTTTAAATGATTTTGAGGCATTTCAGGAAAAATAGCAAAACTCCAATAAAATCTGTTATTTTTACATGGATATTCCAAGATATTCGGACAGAGCACAGTTTATAATAATTTAATTAATATATTCGTATTATAAAAAAGACTCTTTCAAAGAATTGATCAAATGCAAAAGAAAAAGATGAAATATTCACCAGCAATGTTTTATTCTATTCAGTTCGTAACGTCAAAAGGAAAAATCCCAAATGCAAACATAAATAACGTACAAATCTCGCATGCATTTTATGCTTCTATCCATGAATGATATTTCCATGGGTTTGATATTTACCAAATGTACTCGTACCTGTGACCAGATAGATATGGTTTTACGGGGGATTAGATTTGTTCGAAAACAAAAGTGTATCCACAAATTATGGTTTATTTGTAATGAGAGGATTCACTAAAATTCGATTCATACATTTATTTTGTTAATGCAGGGATGGGACGTCACCATTTTAACTTTGCAGAAGCGGTCAGACGGAATGATCAATAGGGAACACGAAAAATTGTCTTTTGTTACAGGGCCAGTCCAAACTATGGTTAATAACAAATTATCATTACAATCCGAATAACAATCAACTTCAACTGTACCTGGTGTTTAATTGTAACTGACGTTATGTGTAAGAGCACTCAGATTTAAATCAAATTTGATGCAAAAATTTTTTTTTTGGTAGATGTGGTCATGCTCTCGAATGAGATATATTCATGGCTGATACATACTACATATCCCTGATATCAATCTATATATTTTCACCAGAAATCCAACGACCTGAGAAGCATTTTCGAAGTTGTATAGGAGAATCAAAACACTTTTTAAAATCTAATCACTGTTGTTGTTATGTCGTTCTGGAATTTCCCCTACGAGGCATAATAAATCATTTTTTGTGTCTTTACTTACAGCATGATGGCACAAAGCCTTCATCACGAGAATAATCCATTAACGTTTCGAGCCCTAGAGACAAATATCCGCAGCCATCGACTCGTTAGATAGAGGTATAAACTCAGGTATTTTTAAGATCAAAGAGTAGCAAAGAAAGTGCTGTTTGTTAACATTCCCATCCCTGAGATTGGTTTTATTCAATTTTTATTAGAAATATGTATTTGGAAACACACACAAATGTATGTGTATGTGGTTGTGTGTATCATTGCCATGTGGGGTTCGTTTTGTATCTGTTTAGATACGGATGTGCAATCCCAAATGCCATTTGATGTATTCCTGTCATTTTCACAAAGTCTGAGGATTAGTGCAGTTATGGATAACAATGTTACACAGTTGAAATTTTAAATTTTCAATTCAATTTCACAATGCATTTTATTGCAGATAATTGCAAAGCTGTATGTGTTGGAAAATTAAATTGTGGAGTAATTTCAGAAAACTGTTTTTCTTTTACAAAATTAGCGACAGTGGAAGACATTAAGACAGTGCCCAAGACATTAATCCTTCTAATGAAAATGCCTTCTAGAAGACATAACAAAAACATGAACATCTATCATACATTTAAAGTTTTATAAGCTTATTGTAACATATTCAAATCATGCGAATAATGTATTTTCGCTTAAAACTAAATTTTGATGCAATACACTAAATATTAAATATTATAGAATTATTCGAAACATAATTAGCCTAAACGTCATAATTTATTTTTAAAGAACTCAAAACTGTTTACTGGATCAAAAGAACTGAATCAAAAGTTGCGGATAGGTATTCCCTGTGTAAAAATGTGGAATAATTTTAGTTTTCAACTAGTTTGAAAATATCGATGGCACATCAACATTTTGAACGATACCTACTGAATCCAAAAGGCATCAATAAGAACAAACAAACTGACATGAAAACCCTTCATGTTTATCAATTCTGAGTCATATTCTTAATTGATAATCGCACTATGCATCCACCGGGTCAACTTTTATGATAGGGAATTAATATGTTAACTTGTATGCAAAATTGAAAAATTATGGAGACTTTTTTTGTTGAAACTCACAGTTATTTAGCGCAAAAACAAACAAATCTTTTTGAATTCTAGAGGACATTTTAGCTTATTGATATGGATATGGATCGTCATCTGAATTGCAAAAGGCCGAAACATACAGAAACATATCACAAAAACGTTTTGTTCCAAAAGTTTAAAAATCGTATAAATAGCTGCTTAACTTTTTTTGTCATTTTTATTTTCTAGCGAATATAAATATATGGTCCGAAAAAGCATCACCTAATCACCCGTTTCTTTCTAAGATTTTCCAAAAATTCGGACTCCTCTAATATCACGAGCCAATGACAATGTAATTGTGAAACCAACTCCATGGTTGTCCCTGATCTATTGCTGTAGCATTTCTTTGTGCGGTCAATAAATACGGATTATGTAAATACTGAACAGAAGCTGTCAGATCTAAAGAGGAAGCGGTTAGAAATTGGCGATTAAATAAAAATGGCACCACTGAGCTGCTACGAAACATATCGTACAGTGCTGGTATTTAGCCTTCACGTTGGAAAGTTGGCAACCTCTGTCATTCATACTCATTTGATTTGATATTCGAAGTGTCGAAAGAAGTATTCAAGTGTTTAGACTTTTTAAAGCGTGCAAGAAATACTTCACTCCATCTGATCTCGTAAATATGTACACCACGTACATCCGGCCTAAAATGGAATAAAACGCCCATATATGGGCAGGAGCTCCAAAGACATCTTTGCAGCTTCTGGACCTTGTACAGGGGAGAGCGGTGGGGATGGTAGGGTATCCAACTCTATTGTCTCCCTACAGCATCGCCGGAATGTAAGTTGTGTATCGGTATTCTATAGATATATTAACAGTATCTGTTCATCAGATATCCGTCGTCTGGTCCCTGAAGTTAGAACATTTAGCCGGAATACACGGCTATCCAGGGAGTCTCATCCGTTCATTTTCAAATGACCGGTTGACCGGACGACGCACTATAGAGAAAATTCGTTCTTCGGCCGAACTGTTCGTATGTGAAATAATCTTCCAGCAAGTGTTTTCCTGCCTGCTATGACATCGTCAAATTCAAGGTAAACATCAACAAACACAACTCCCTCTTTCCTCTCTATCGGGTATTGGTGGGAGTGTGCAGTGCATTGCATTTATAGGCCGCATCCCCTGAGTGTTAGTACAAAAAAAAAACTTTGATAACATTCACAACAGATATATGGTCAGAGCCTAGTGAAAATATTTTTCTTTTCAACTTTAGCACTGTGTTAAGTCCGTAACACATTTTAATCACTCCGAATTTGGCAAGCTAGGTGATTAAATTAAATTTACTACGTTTTTGGAGATATTATTTATTTATTTTGTACTTACTGTATGAAAGAGCATCTACTAAAAATCAATTAAAAAAAAGGACATACTATAATGAGGTCTGAATATCTGCCAAACATTGGAAAATAATTGAAGAGTTAACAGAAATACTCAAACCGTTTGCGGAATGTAGTCGTTAAACAATTAATGGAAAAAAACGTCATCAGCTATTAAGAAAGTTATATAAAAACTTATCCTAGAAATAAACGTACGATTTAGTGAGATACAGGTGTATTCCATGCCAACATACCTGTATCCCCACTACAAATTAAAAACTTTCGATGGTGTCATTTAAGTGAAGTAAACCAATATGATCCACCACAAAATAAAATACTGCAAGTGCAACATAAATCGTCGCAGATCAAGGACTCCATAGAAATATTTTTAAATGAAAATAATTATGATACTGATGATGACATGCAAGACATCATGTTGTCAGTGGCTAATGCTATAAATTGTTGGGTTAGTACAACAAACGAACTAGCACAAAAAAAAACTCTGAGACTTTGGACTCTAACGGACAAAGGACTTCCATTATAACACTTCTGAGGGGACAGAATCCAAACCAACATGTAGAAGGAACAGTTCTGAAAATTAAATATGACTGGGCTCGACCGAGATGTCTAAATGTTAACCCAGACAAAACTACATATTGACCCCTTTTCCTTAACATAACAATTTCATTATTCGACAAGGTTAAATTCCTAGGAGTAATCTTGGACAGAAAACTGAATTGTAAGTACCACATAGAAATGGGGCCTCAATCCAAGGAAGACAACTTGCTCTATAAAATGTAATTAGACTTGTTCTAACTTATGGATCAGTGGATGGAAAAAAGTGCAACATACAAATATTACTGAACCACATTTAATAGGGTATTAGCGATATTTTTAAATGGTTAGCGCTAAAAATTCAGAGCTATGCATTCCAATTTAAAAGAAATGGGCGATACATGCCCATATCACGCAATGGAATAGTGAAACCATTGGAAAACGACAAGACCAAACGATGATAAAACCAAAACCTTGCTGAAACTGAGCAAAAAAGAAACTACGAAGATCATAGGTATCCTCACAGGGCACATAGCCTTACAATCGCATGTACACAAAATAGGAGTAGTAGACAATAGCGTATGTAGGGCATGCGGTGAGGATGACGAAACATTGGGGCATTTCCGCTGCCATTTTCCAGCGTTCGCAAAGAATAGATCACGTCTTGGGAAATGATTGTTTGACAGACTTGACCCAACTCAGGGGAGCAAAATTGAAAACAATTAAGGATTTTGTCAATAGTATTAGCTACATCGCCGGGAAGTGTTCCAAGCGAACAATTATTTAGTGGAGCCGGGCTTATTTATGATCCACCACGAACTAAATTGAGTAGTGAAAAGGCTGCGAAGCCTTTTTTATATTAAATATACATTTAATATTTAATACTATAAAGTTTTCGAAATAATTTTGTAGGTAAATTACCTTAGACCACTTTTCTGTGAATTCTATTTTAAGTATTTTTGTTTTCGCTTTTGTTCAACGCTTAAATAAATATATTTTTTAATTAGTAGAGCTTATTGGACTTTTTTATTTTCATTTTATTTAATGTGTTTTTAATTTAGAAAAAAGGCAGTAGGAAAGTGTCAAAATCATCCACTATATTCATCAATTTTTCAATTCGAAATAGTATCCGCAAAAACCAATAACTATTATTCGCATTCGCATTCGCCAGAAATATAATTCAATATTCGCTTTCGCTAAACCCACATTTGTTACATCCCTATTCAAATTTTACCAGATCGCATTTAGTTACATGCAAAGCGCAAATGTACTGCAAATAAACGTTTAATACCATTTTTACGGCATCATTTATTGTCAATGGTCGGATTCCCTTACAATGTCTAATAAAATGCGACTGAAAATAGATAGACACCTCCTGTTAATTATAATCCTCCTCGTCTCGTATCGTCTGTCGTGAAGTCATTTGATTAAATTATAATTTGTATGGCATTTATTTCCATTGCCATGATAAATATACAAGTGATAAAATAAATTCATTTTGTAAATGTTTTTAATGTTTAAATAAATAAAAAATGTGTAAAAGAAAGCAATTCCATGGATGAAAAAGCATAATCAATATAATTTTATCATCATATAATAAGTCGGTAAGCAATGCCTGCATTATGGCCAACGTTGCACTGCTGTTAGGAAATCAACATATGTTGTTCAACCACTGTGCCATGCCGTGTTATGGTCACAGTATTATCCTTACCATGATGCCTGAACATATCTGGTAATTGTCACTGTCAACCACTATTCGACAAGAAGTACCATATACTTCGGCTTAATGAAGT
This sequence comes from Hydrotaea cyrtoneurina, assembly GCA_958296145.1. Lineage (NCBI taxonomy): Eukaryota > Metazoa > Arthropoda > Insecta > Diptera > Muscidae > Hydrotaea > Hydrotaea cyrtoneurina. The sequence goes on from OY282515.1 coordinate 61,701,067, forward strand.
AGCAGAATGGCTGAGATATAACGGATTACAGAGTCTAAGTGAGTCTGTTTATAAAGACTGTCACTCGATCAGACTTTACCACTTTGTGGTAAAGCCGAATGTTGTAACTGCATCAAAAAAACTTATCAACAAAACATAGTATATTTTCGCAAAACACATAAGAAATCTTGCAAAAAGTTGCCAGCGATTGTTATGGGATTACAGAATTGTTGTTACTAGAGTCGTCTTAATTTTCCACCCCCGTTATCGGTCGGATAACGTGCAAACATGAACGCCTGCCGATCAACATTACCGTTGTGCGACTAGTGCTCCAAGTTGCCACTTCTTAACGACCTGCGACTTTTTTGTTTACCAAAAATTATGTGACGAAAATTTTGTCAAGGATAAACTTGGGGGATTAAAAACGTCCAAAACATGCCCAAAACTGGTATATAAATAAGAAATAATCTACATACGCCAATGGCTGAAGTTGGAACCAAGCTATGAACGAATTTATAGAAATTCGGATAGGAAGGGAATAAAAATGGTAACAGGGGGAAAATGTGTGCCCAAAAACCCTTCGAACTTCCCAAAAATACATACAAAGCTAATATTGTGTTTTTTGTTAGAAATACTCTTTGCAACAACTGCTGGAAAATAGTTAGATATAGGACGTAAAAGGGTGCAAAACGGGATAAAAAAAGGGGAATATAGAAAAATATGTGAAACAAATTTTTGGCAACAACAAGTGGATAATAACACTAAAATGGGATAAAAGGGGAAAAAATAAAAAAGGTGAAAAAATTTTTTTGGCAACAAGTAGATAATAATTAGGCAAGGGACAAAAAGGGAACCAGACGTACCAAAACGGGATAAAAAATGTACGACAAGGAACGAATGGAAAAAGGGAACACAAAAGTTGAAAAAGGACCCAAAATGGGAAAATGTATTTATAATTTATATCTACCGCCAAAAATTTTAAAAAAGCGATAAAGATTCTGAGTCGGTGTAAAGCTTTTATTTTGTAAATAAGTGCAATTAAACAAATATAAATATTTTGTGTTTTACTGGGAAGAAACATTCACGCTTTGCAAGAATCAGGAATATATTTTCGTACGGTGAATTTTCGGGAAATTGTTTTTTGTTTTTAAATCACCTTTCCTTCTCAGTGGTATTGTGGCATTTCCTAAATACATGTAATTTTTTTTAGATAGATGTCGCAATAGTTGAATTTCAGGCAACAACGGGACTATACTTTTAACTGTTTTTATGTCAAGTTAAAAAAAAAAAATATTTAAAAAACGGTGAAAAATATTCGAAAACGTCACAAAATTCTGATAAATCATCAGAAAATGAGTGGTTTTCCCGTTATTTTTACGAAAAGTGTCCGAGAATGTTAAATATATTACATATCCCTCGATTTTCACTATACTTTTTAAAACGATTTCTCTTTTACACGACTTTTTTGGGTTTTGTGAAAATTGCGATTTTTTAAGAGTTTTATTTTACTTACTTACATTTTTGCCTCCAATAACTCATTTAAGCAAATAATGTGTTATAACATTAACTTTTGAACTAGATGAATAACTATTATTCTTCTGGAAAGATCTGCACTCATCGAGGACATCCGCCAGTTGGGAATAGGCACCTTGTCTGAGGAGTGTTTGTACATTCCAAGTGTATATCCCTTAATCGGTGTCCTTTAAACGTTTACTCATCATTGTGGGGAGTCCGTATTTTTTCTTATATTTGCTATCATTGTAGGTTTTTTTTGAGAAGCGGATAGCAATCCCAAATCCGACCTCTTAAACTGAAGGAAGGTTCGCCGCTCACACGTTAGCCGTCGCTTAGGCGGATGCCAAAACGCCATTGACCAGTAGTTACCACGTGGAGATCTGTGAGACGACTTGTGATGCAGTGGCTTTGCCTTATAACATACACCCCCGTGAACTTCCAAAAACTACACCCCCATGAATATGAATTTATAAAAAAAAATGTTATCAAGGTTAAGTCCATATTTTTGGGGGTGTCTGAAAAATTTGATAATACGATTCTTGTTCTAATCTATTAGAATTACCAAAAAATTCTGTATAACTTCCAAAGTATAGCTACTTTATTGTTTTTTTGTCACACAAAGATATTAAAATATAAGGAAGTTAACAGGAGATGCATTTACTTAAAAATTTTTTAAAAAAAAAATAAAAAAAAACCATTTTAGTTTTTAGATATGTTATATATATTAAATAGACCTATCTAAAAAAATTTTGGTAAAAAAAACTTGATCTTTAAAGTGTTTTCCAAGTTTAAACTTTTATTTTTGGCATAAAAATTTTTTCAGTGTAATATAAAATTTGTACAGTGTATGTTTTCGAAAGCTGACTTATATACCTTTCTAATGGCACCAAGATCATTCAAATCGGTTGAGTCATTCCATAGTAATCGCATCTTAAAAGTACCCATTACCGTCATTTTTCAAATATTTCGATACCTTGCCACGCCCACATATTTTCAAAAATGCAATTTCAAAAAATGAGGTTGTGTTTCTATACATAAAATCTAGCTGTATGCAAAATTTCATTAAAATCTGAGAGGGTCGGGTTCAATGCATATCGGTTTTGATATGAAATTCATCATCTGTGAAGCATTGTTTAAAAAAATACTTTTAGTGATTTTAAAATCCGATTAGACAGTGTCTGTTTTCCAATAATATTAGAAACGCGTCTAATGACATGCTGGAATTGTTCAACGACAAATTGAATGCATTTGAAAAATATCTAACAACTTCAAAATATACTCCAAGTGACGTTAATAAGGATAATCATTTGATTGGGCTACTTTTTGGCATGGAAATAAATATTTTCCATTATATAACCGAACCATTCTCTTGAAACGAAATAATCAACTATGGAAAGTAGAATTAAAACATCTTTGAAGAAGTGCTGCAGGGAATCATATAGTCTCATATTGAATATAAAAATTGTTCACAGTTCTATTTCCATACAAACAACTACGTATCCTTATCGAATTTCATGCCGCATCGATTTTTTCCTTTCCTGTGTAATCACAATCACTGGAACTTTTGCATTTTAGGAGTCGACATGTTTGTACGGATATATGACAGTCAGTTCTCTCATAGAAGCATATTGAATATCAAGTCAAATGTAGTGTCAGATTGCAGCGGATGTTAACGGTGAACTGTTAACGGAAATGACATAGATCCTTTTAGTGAAACCATCGATGGTTGTCACGGTAGCGACGTTTGCATTTGGACGAGATTCAAATCAAATTTTCGCTATTTGACTCCAATGATACGCATCCATTCGAAACAAGTAAACATAAACAATCCTTCCTCTCAATCCGGGGAATAGTAAAAAACACACTATTTCCAGGTAAACTAAAGTTTGTCGTCCTAAATATAGCCAACGTCGCTTTTGTTGTGTTTTCTTTTCTTGAGATCATTAAAAGTAACAGTGTCATTAATAGTTTAAAGAGTATAACTTGTATCCAAAAGCAGTTAAGTACAGTTAAACTATTCATTGAAGGTGGTCACACGACGGATATCTGACCAACAGATACCGTTAAAACATCTATAGAATAGCGATACATAACCCACATTCCGGCGATGCTAAAGTGAGACAATAGTGTTGAATACCCTACCATCCCCTATCATCACCACCGCTCTCCTCTGTGGACATTGAAATCCCCAGCAAATACAATGTCCGGATAATCTTCTAAGACTTTTGAAATAGAGTCGAAAAGGGCTTCGATTATCATTCGAACTTTGAACTTCAATAAAGAAACTCGAAGTGCGATCGAATTCTGAACTTAACCCAAAGGGAATTAAATTCTGGATCTTGTGAATCCATCTGTTGCTGACTCTGGAACGCAACACTATTACGTATAAATTCCACAAGGCCTCTGTGTGAAAAGAAACAGGATAGAGTGTGATAGCCATACTACAGTTAGCATAAAAAAGTGATCACGCTAGCTTATATCTTACATATTTTATAGAATTAAATTTGTATAGGCTAGGTGTACCAGTAGTCGGCTTTTTAACAGTTTTTGTTTTTTATAACTAGTGTCCTAAAGTACGTGAATATGCAAATGAGACTGACGATGAGTGTAGTCACCGTTTGGAGGAAAATCGCATCCAAATGTTTCCTCCTAGATCCATTATGACTCCAGAACAAATAATCCACAGTCCAATGCTTTAAAATTTCGACACCAAATACTCCTGCTGTGCTGTCCGGGTGGAAAGGTCGCATTGCCACAATTTCCATTGCCAAAAAATCTATAGAAATTATAACTTTCATTTTCAAATACAATTCTAAAACACACGTGAAAAGCACACGTGAAAGTTGAAATAAATTTGGCGTTTTACAAATCGTATGCGATTTGACAAACCCTTGATTGCCATCACATAGACAAATGTTCTCCCGGCCCGAAGTTTCTTTCCTAGTTTTTTCAAACAATTTCAATTATCTTTTATCGCATAGTTCTCGCAAGTGAATGGGTAACGCATATCCCCAAAAAAGTCTAGCAGTAAACCAAACAAAGCAGCTTCCGAAACGGATCCGTATATCTTGCCTGCAATGAAAACACAATGCTTGACGAAACAAAACTGTAGTAAACAAATATTCTGAAAAAATACAGACTTATATTTTGCAAACTTTAAAATAGATATATCTTGAAACCCTGGGGCATATTTTTAATCAATTTGCCGATTTGTGATCCGCGTATCAAATTAAATAAAAAAAAAAGTTTTTGCTAATTAGCGCAAAAAGATGAGTTTTAGTTCATATACAACTGATTTGATGTAAAATAATTTTTGAAGAAATCGTTACAACAGCCAAATTAGTCTGACCGACATAAAATTTGAACTGTATGTTACAGTTGTCCTAAAGTTGTCCCCGCACACAAATCCGATATTTAAAACAATCATATTCAATTCGCCCACATTTTGAAATTATCATATCACTGCGCTACTGGTGCCTTAACATTCCATGAGGGAATTGATAGGGAACTTCTCTCGAGATTACTCTGTTAGTAGTAAAGCCGCCAGAAATTGATGGTTGTACCAGGTTTCGAACCTAGACTCTGTTGCGTCGCACGCCTCCTATTTGAAAAAAGCTATAAATTCCTTAATAAATTAACGATCTCATGGAATTTTTAGAATAAATTACTGCCACCCTTCGAATTGTCATATATTAGGTCATGGTCTGACGTATGGGAGTGGCACTGTCCATGCACCATAATGTATTGATCAACCATTTTTCATGAACTATTTGCAAGACCCAATCATTATTTTTAAGCCGAAAAAGGAAAAATCTTTGAACTATTTATAATGTTTTAACTACTTAATTGTAAAAGTTGAAATATTATGAAAAATAAAACTTACTTTTTAATTGAACGTGACCCACTTTAACGTTCATACGTTTATTCGATTATAAGTAGGAATATTGCTGTTAATTTACTCTCGTCCATTTTAACAGTGTCTATGTTATTCTTTCATCGTGACGTAGTTAGCTTATTTGAAATCTCTCTAACATTTGAATTCTTTGGAACAATTATTACTTTGTCTAATGTACAATTACTTTAGGCACTTCAAAAACTTTTTAATTCGTGTGTCCTCAGTCAATAGGAAAAAATGTCCTTGGTTGCGAGCCAAGTAGTTTCGAAAACGTGCTCTACCCAGTGGATGAAGTAGATAATGGTAAAAATCCAATGTTTGTAAAATAAACCCTCAGAGGAGTTCGGTGTTGCATGCTGCATGGGGATGATGAACACTGGAATATTATCAAATACACACACACATTAGCAGAATCACTGATGTTATATTGGAATTGTCGCCGGAGACAAGTTTATAACATGAAATTAATAGCATAAACTTAAAATTCAATTATATTTCCTGATCTATTACCAACGTCAATCTTGTAAAGCATCAGTTATTATTCATAATCCGATTAAATTCAACGTCGTTTTAATCTGACAACGACTAAGGAGCTTAATTTTTACATTTATTGATTTGACAACGCACAGGTACGACTAAGCCAACATACAGCACCGGTACCTGTGAAGGCATGAGCAAACGAACACTGTACACGGTGAATAAAATAACCGCTTAATCATATTGCCACAAATGCATTCCATTAGAACCAAATATATTTGGATGTGCTCCATTCAAATATCCTTGAGTTTTATATCAAATATTTGTGTTTTATATTGAAATTGTGGACATTCAAGTTAAAATTATCCTTGACATGAACCAAATTTAATAATATAATTATATACATAATAACAAAAAATTATATAGCGTGTTTAGCTATTATACGCATTCGACGGTTGACATCGGTTAATGCGACACAGTAATTTCTGGCTTAAAGCAGATTGTAGTCTGATTATTGACTAAACTACGTATATGAAAAGCTAAGTCAATGCAGCCAAATAAACGTTCAATTACAATAAAACCAAATATTTTGTAGCATTGCCGCGATGATAAATAAAGTCTAGAAGATCCATGCTGAAGATAATTTCTACGGATCGAGCAAATTATCCAAGATGTACGAGGATCGATCATTGAACCGGTATGTCAAAGAAATGCATTTCTGCAATGGTCTATTGTTATCTAATAATTAATTTGAGTGTTCCATATAAATATTTGTGATTCGCTAATAAAAATTGTTGAAATACAAGCGGTAAGTAGACATTAGTCAAATAATGTTTTTTTCCGTGTACATTTGTACGAACTACATCCATATCCATCTCACCGATAGACACTCTGCCGTATAATTCAGGCTTTAGATGGCGTTTAGACTACACACTCGAACACGGAGCGTAAACAAACTTTTCTGCTTCACCACTGACAACGGATGGGACGGATGAACATCGAATCGCATATAGTCTGAGGGCAGAGAAAGCGAAACTATAGATTGTCAGCGTAATCGCTTCGCACCTATGAAGGTTGGCCTGAAACGGGCAAGACGACGGACGGATTGTTGTGTAACTCGAAGGGGTTAGGTACGCCACTGCCTCTGGCACATATTCATTGTCGCCGTTCGGCCAACTCCCATTATCCTTTATTTGTTGATTCTCCACTTGAATGTCATGTACATTAAACTTAAATGTCATCCTATCGTACACTTCGTGCCTATGTGTTGGCTGGTGGTGGTCTCCAACTGCCATAACTCGCTCGGTATAAAAGTCTTACCCAACAGCCGTAGCAGCAAAAAAGACTTTGCAAAGCAATTAAATACTTAGAAACAACGTGAGAGGCACATTATTTGCGTCTCCACCGATCCACAAAGGTGTGACGTACATACATAATTAAGTCATTATAAAATCGACTATGGGAGACCAAAAGTTCAAGCCTGTCACGCATACATATTAGAACCGACTTACTTTCCGCACACTCACACAAACAAAATTCAAATATTACAGTACACACACGCCCTTTCATATGTAGGATACACCTAGATATGTACATATGTATCTGCATTTGTGTGTGTATGCACCTGTTTATTATGTTTGGTTGTACGTTTGTGTATGTAGAAATTTGCGTTGGTGAGAGGGGGAGTTCCCCGAAACGTTCTTTGGACGAAAGTCAGTCTGTTCATGGTTCGTTACATTTGGTAGTGTTGATGAAGGCAAGGACGACAAGCGTTTTGTGACATGCTCACACAGGAACAGAGAAGAAAGTTCACAATTTATGACAGCTTATGCAACATTTCGAGAATATTGCAAAATTATGCGTCATCTTCTGCATAATTACCTTTTAGCGGGCATGATAAGAAGAACCACAGCCACCAAAAGATGTCTTCCAAAGCGATTCCGCTTGGCATACAGTGGTTCATCCAAAATATATTGTGGTGATGAAGTATACGCCTGCATGGATGAAAATTAAAACTGAGTACAGAAGCATCGAATGAAATACTAGAGAGCAGTTTACCAACATACGAAGGGAGGAGAATGTAAATTACAGGCGATGATCGGCATACAGTTCTTATACTCTGCTCGAAATGGCTTATATTTATATGTACAAAATAAAATAAGTTGCCAACATTTACGAGCTTAAATCAGCAGCTGAAAAATGTGTCTTATCAGGTTTCGAAACTGGTTTAACATCTACCACACCTTTACATCTTTATTTCTTCCAAAAACAAATGCAAGATGGCTGATAATAGTAATAAAGTAATTTTGGAGACATTAGCCACATTATTTGAAAAGTAGTACTCCGTAACATTCTATGAAAAATTTGGTTTTGAACATTGCATTTCACTCTCAAACACATCCGTTTATGCCCCCAGTGGTATTGATTCGACCGTGCTGAACATAACATAGCTTTAACTGATGAATTTCCAGCTTGAAATTAGCATAACTTGGAAAGCTGGCTAACCTTTTGACAACAATATTTACAAAAAACCGTCTTTGTTTTTTTTTTACAGATACATTTACCCACTTTAAAGAATACATAATTAGTGAATGTACACGATATTTTGCATTCATATAAATTCGCCCATACTGAATTAATTTAGTTCAATATATATTTTATAACCTAATCCATAGCAAATGTAAAATACCTAAACAATCATTAAATACATATTCACTTACATAACATCTATTCAGCTGTGACGAAAACTAAAAAGATGCTATTCATTTATATCCCAAAAAAGACATTTCAACTAACGATAAATTATACAGTCAAATTAAACGACACGATTGATTTAAATCTGAATGATTAATTGTTTGTTCCTTACAACATTTGATTCAATTCTTCATTATGTATAAAAACTAAGAACTTGATAAATGTATTTATGTTGTAATGGCTCGTAGTCAAGGATTCTAAATGTATCTCACTGAAAATATATAGAAATTATGTGGGAATATTTTCAAAATCTGCAAAAAAAAATTAATTTATGCTTTTGGGTTGTCTATGCTGACAGTGACTTTAATTCAGTTTTGCATTGTCGCCTTCATTCAGTGCGATTTCGTTTATTAGTCTGATAACCTCTTAGAGGTTAATTTTCCACGACTTTATTGGAATTCCTTATCTGAGGGGATTCTGTCATATCCAATAGAGTTGGTAATTATCTGGGTTATAGTTTTTTTGTTTTCCGCCCGGATTTCAGTCTAAGGCAGCCCTAGTTACATTAATATATCTATTTGCAAAGACATTCTGGGTGTAAAACATTGTTGTAGGTGTAACTAAGAACTATGCAAAAAATACAATGTAGAGGAAAACCATCAACAATTGAAGTGACCAGTATACAATTTTATATAAATAAGCAAGCTGACATATCGCTCATTTAATTCAAATTCCCTTTTTATTTTTCTGCTCAAGAAATAGCTGTAAACCTCTTTTTTGTGTTGACTTTTGTTCTTCGCGTATTATATAGGGTTATCCATTAGGGTGGAGTGAAATTCAAAAAAAAAAAGTTAACCTCGGAAAGAGATGTAGTCTGGGGTCCTAATGAGGGGAAAAATAAAGAAAAAAATTTTAAAAAATTTTTAGGGGTCGCGCCACTCCCTCGAAATATGGAAATTATCGCTATTTTGGCGTTGATTTTAGAAAAATCCTAAAAAGTTTTATGTCAATAAATGTTTGCAATAGCGTAAACAATGAAATAAGGGCATGAAAAAATTTAAAAATTTTTTTCTCATTGTTCAAAAATTTCAAAAAGTAAAATAAGTCAAATCGTCCCTTCTTCAGAAAATTTACTGAACAATGAAATCGCCACCAAAGCTACAAATATTAGTCGATTATCCTCATATTTGCCTCAAATACTTTGGTTTGGGCACTGAACAAGCTCAAACTTTTAAATTTCGAATAAGTTAAGTCGTTAATTTTTAGGATTTTTCTAAAATCAACGCCAAAATAGCGATAATTTCCATATTTCGAGGGAGTGGCGCGACCCCTAAACATTTTTTAAAAGTTTTTTCTTTATTTTTCCCCTTATTAGGACCCCAGACTACATCTCTTTCCGAGGTTAACTTTTTCAAATTAAAAAAAAGCATGTTTTCACTCCACCCTATTATCCATTTCGTGGTTTCAAGTATAGGGCTGGAATTCGACATCTGTCAAACTATGTTGGAATTCTGACATTGACGAAAAGAGATCGCTTAACGCGTAAAAATTATTAAAACCTGCTACATAAAATGGTGATTCCGGCACAGCCGCATATCGTGCTTTAAGAGGAGATTTTGGTTTATGGTTATGAAGCACATTTCTCACTCGGTGGGTATGTTAATAAACAAAATTGTCGTATTTGGGGTTCTGAAATCCTCAAGTAATTGAAGAGAGGCCATTACATCCACAAAAAGTCACTGTTTGGTGCGCTCTTTGGTCGGAAGGTGTGATTGGACCTTACTTCTTCGAAACCGAGGAGAGAACGACTGTCACCGTCAATTCGGAGCGTTATGGTAGTATGATAACCGATTTTTTTTGCCTGCTATTGAAGAATACGACTTGGAGAATATGCGGGTTCAACAAGGCGGTGCCACATGCCACACAACTCGAGTGGTGCTACGCGAAAGACCGTGTTATGCAGATAAACCTTCAAGTTTTGAGCACTTAAGAACTTAAGAACATTCGAACCAATATGTGCCAAAAAGTGGTCCAAAATTACCTCAAAAGAATCAATGCTTGCAACACTTCGCGTGGTGGTCATTTTCACACATAATGGCAAAGTTCAAACTTTATAATAAAAAAGAAATATCATGAAAAAAAATATTTTATATGTGTTTTATTTACGTTTACTTTTAAAAAGCAAAATGGATAACACTTTACATTTATATGTCAGGGCTCTACTTTATTCGGTAAACCTATAAGTTTACCCGAAGTTAAACTTCAAATTTATTTTTTCAGGATTATTTTGACTGACCACTCAAAAACGTATTTGAAGTTTAATCTTAGTTTTATTGGAAACTGAGTTTTACATAATAGTGGTTTAACTACGATCTCATTTATTGGCCCCAAGTAGTGCGGTTCTGTAAATGGATAAAAATGATCCCTCAATAGGAATTTTTGAAGTAGATTCCGGTTGAAAGACCACAACGAAGATGATCAAATGAATCTCTGAGTTTCCAACTGGTTATGCGCAGACGACCGAAGCGTATTTAGGTATATAAGTAAGTACGTGTATATACATATGTCACTTGGTCGGGCCTATTTTAGACCCAGTTGCAATCGAGGGGACATGTGTAATCCAAAGTAGACGGTTTATGTAACTATTTCAAATAAGTAGGATTACCTTGCGGCCTACTAACCACTGTAGTTATAATGTACTGCGCTGCCAAACCCTGGTCGTCGCCAGTCCCCGTCTCATCAGAGAACACTTTTTATCTATCTATTAATGTATGTGCACAACCTACCAAGTTTCATAAGTACTCGTATGTGTGTGTGTGCTAGAGTCGAGAAATTGATGTTTATGCTGAAGATTCACTCATGTTTTCCTTTATTCGTACTTTGACTTACAGTCAACAAGCGGCAACAGCAGTAACAGCAGCAGTATAGGATTTTTAATTTCCGTTTCCTGTTTGCAATGCTTATTTCCTTTATTCAATGTGCTGCTTGTTCCACACACACACACACACACACGAATGTACGAACGCAGATAAAAACATGAAATTTAAATAAATGGAGGAGGAAACACAAGGATACACAGTTCAAGAACACTAATTATCAAAACAGGATATTTCTGTGGGTACGAGAACTGTTCAACACAAACACATTTCGACTTTCTCCACCCTCGAGTGTGAGTTTTTTGTTGTAAATTCGACTTTAAAAGCTTTTTCTTTTAGTTAATGTTCATATGTTTGCATGTGTTAGAGGAAGTTTGTAAATCTTTTCTATTTGGAAATTCAATTATACACACACACATACATGTATATATATACATAAGTATATGTGTGTATATGTTTGTTTTGTATGGAAATGCTGTCGGACTCACAAGGGTCAGTGAAAGGACAAAGTAAGAGGAATGAATCGAATTTTTGCATGTTCAAACTCAAACACCTTTTTTGGCCAAATGAGGGGTATTTCCTTTTGGGCACATTGGATTTTGTTAATGAATGCAATTTACTTAATTGGCAAACACGAAATAGGAAATTGAAGAACGGCCCATGATTGAAAGCTAAACATGTCCAACCATGTGATACGTTTTTGTCCACCAATTCAATTGACTCGTTCGTTCACATAATATTGTATTTACATATTTACAAATTGTTTGCGTTACTTACAGACTGGCGGCGGCGGTGCAAGAGGCAGTTTGTGCGACCATCACACAGCCAGCCTAGGTCAGTTTTCTAGTAAGAATATCGAAATATTTTCATTGACTTTATGAGTAAGCGAGAAGTCCCTCAGCCATCTAAAACTTCTCTAGAAAAAGCATTAGCCTATCGAAACTGGCTTTAAAACTTAGGTCACCACGATTGAATGCCCAGACTAGACCAAAATTCGCATAATTGGTGTCCCGTCTAACGTAGCAAAGTGATTTTTTGAACCTTTAAACTTAAGGTAACGTCCATAACTCTAAAACTAATGTGGTTAGCATCATGCAGTTCTGTTAATTGTATATGTTAATAAGTAATTTAGAATAACTTTAACAAGAGTTTTGTTTTACTCGTTGGTAGAATTTGCTGTCATCATTTCTATAGCTCCAACACAGCTCGCAGTGCCATCGACGCGAGTGTGGACATACACCCCCATGTCCATGACGCTACCGGAACTAATATTGTGAGACATGATTAGATTAAGCTGGATTTTTGCTGCAATGCTAACTTTATCGTCCCCGGCAGGTCCGAAAAGGATATAATATGTACTTGGCACTAAGTCCATGATCCAGAGATGTCTAAATCAGACTTCGCCTCTAATCTATCTTCATAGGCAGTACCGCTATCCCGAATCCACGGCCTGCTCCTGAACTACTTTGCTGTTTTCAGAGTCATATGGAAGAACCTCTCTAGGCATGGCAGGTCTCATTTGTGACTACGATTCGGCTGAATCTGGATAAGCCCTCTCCATTGTATGACCACGATGATGTATCATGGTGATATCATGTTCACCATCAGAGGGCGAAGCAATCTCTTCCAGCATGAGTTCTAAGAGCTCTTCCAACTCGACTAACTCTGTCCTTATCCGTATGTCCGGTTCGAATAGGTGTTTCTGTATGTCTTTAAGTTGTTTGACCAGTCCTGTCCTGGCTTCACTAACGCCAGCGCTGCCTCCTATGTTCGGCTTTATGTAAAGTGTTTGTATGTGTTCCATTTTTTGTTTGTATTTGTTTTTAGGTTTAGGTTTATGTTTGTTTTTGTATTTGTTTTGTATAAGTTTGTTTGCCATGTATATCCCTCGAGTATGCTAGTAAAGGGAAGGACCATCGCACGCACTTACTAACCATACGGGCCTTTGACACTGCTACCCACCATCTTGGCCTTAAAAGTGCATAAAAGTTTTCCTTGTTTTTGCTTGTCATGCCGAAATTCAATACTACATTCAGGAAAACGGTGACGAATTATAAATGCGCGCATGGGGAAACAGCCATCGATGTTTCAGAGCATTCAAAATTATGGGCATCATCTGCTTTTTCAAATTGTTTGGAATTCTTAAAAAAGTTTTACGGTTTAAATCTAAAATATAAATTTACTTATTTGGTTGGTATTTGAAAATGAAATATGGGATTTTCGCAAGAAAAGTTATACGCCAAATAATAGTTTCGGTAAAGCGACATACATATGGGGCTTTCACTGGATAATGAAATAGTTCTTGAAATAGTGTAAAAATTTCGGCAAGAAATAAAACCTAATCTGATACAGAATACTTGGGAACGGTATCAGAATAGAGGAATAAACCGATAAACCGAGTATACATTTAATGGTTTCTAGGGTGCTTAGTTCAGTATCACAAAAATTTACTTTACTTAAAATTTGATTTGTATAATAACGGAAGGTACATTATAGCAGTTATAACGAAATTTTAAATGGTTCTGTTAAATTTCAAAAATGTTATAAAATCCATCCATGAGCAGATTTGCTAGGCTACTTTAATGTTATTAAACCCACTCCCACTCCATATCCCAATGACATCAGCCAACACTTGCAACACATATACAAACAATGATAAAAACACGCTGAAGCAGAACAGGTACACTAATGGCAAACAATGCAAGTCGAATTATTTTCCCATATTTTTGTAAGGTGTTTTCTTTATTTATTTTAGAAAATTTTAAAATTTTTACGCTTGTAAAAAGCATTCATATAAATAAATATTTTTTTATAGTTATTTGTTTCAACAACAAGCGATAAAACAAAACTAAGCCAATTCATACATGTAAAAAATCAACATAAAAACCCACGATTCTTACAATTTACATGTTTGTTTTAATGTAATTTGTTTTCGCTTTTGACTCATTTTTATCCAAATTAGAAAACCAAAACAATTTTTTTACAATGAAAAATGTAACGCGCCATATAAATATTCGCCTCCAAATATGCTATTTTTATAAATTTTTTATTTTAATTTTGATCTTAATTTTGCTCTAGAAAGACATTCGTTACATTCATAATTTCCAATTTGTTTTGAGAAATAGATCATAGTGTGTTATAGTGTTTTGTTGAAACTTATGAAGAGTTCACATAAGTTAAAAGTGGCATTTGAAGATCTAAAATATAAAAGTGTACGATACAAAAATGTGAATAGCCAATTAATTTGTTTAGCAACTGAAAAACAATTACAGAATCTAAAATGTAATGCATTATACGCATGTATGTTACTTAATAACTCGAGACCGGCTGGACCTATTTGGCTAAATCAAGAGAGAGAAAAATCAAGTTTAACACATGGGGATAAAAGTCATAGAAAATTTGAAGTTGGACTGATATATGGAAAATATACACGTATTGGCCAATATAACTAAATTTCAGAATGTAAGGGGCGTGACACAGCCCATCTACTTTAACAATTGAACCATATCTCATGAACTATTAGAAGTAGAAAGATACGTGCTGAAAAACACAGCCATAATAAAACAGTCCTTAATAAAAAAAATGCCATAACTGCCGCAATAATGTTACGACCGTTATGGAATATTAACAATATTTTTAACCTTTGAATAGTCTCAACACCTTAAAATGTTCAACTTCCAAATCTCATGTACGGAAAAAATATGTACTGAAAAAAGTTGACGGAGCCTAACACATGATATAACGCAATATCTGCCGCCATAAAAGATTATGATTCGACATTGGAATAATAAACGGCAGACATCAGAATATCTAAAAATTAATTGTAGCATCCATGTTACTTCATAACTTGAGAACAGGTTCACTGATGTGGCTAATTTTTTGTTGTATTCGTAATTATCAGGACAAGGTTTGTGTGAAATATAACATTTCAAAAAACTATCGGATAAAGGCGAAAATTTGAAATGAAGCTTTTCTAAAGGTTATCCATTTTGCGTTTTCAAAAGTAAACGTAAAAACACACAAAGTTTGAACATTGACATTATGTGTGAAACACTGCATCATTTAAATGAACACCACGCGAAGTGTTGCAAGCATTAATTCTTTTGACCACTTTTTGGCAGGTATTGGTCGGTATCTCAGCCATAACTTGACGAATGTTGATTCTTAAGTGCTCAAGAGTTAAAGGTTAATCTGCATAAACACGGTCAAAAAAAGTCGAATGGTGTCAAATCGCATGACCTTGGTGACCAGTTGATGTCGCCACGACGAGAAATGACGCGGCCAGGAAATCTCTTGCAATAATGCCATATTCGCACGAGTTGTGGGGCATGTGGCTCCGACCATAACGTTCCGAATTTACGGTGACAGTCGTTCCCTCGTCGTTTTCGAAGAAGTAAGGCCCTATCCCACCTTCGCACCAAACAGTGACTTTTTGTGGATGTAATGGCCTCTCTTCAATTACTTGAGGATTCTCAGAACCCCAAATAAGACAATTTTGTTTATTAACATACACCGAGTGAGAAATGTGGTTTAAACCATAATCTCCTCATAATGCACGATATGTGGCTGTGCCAGAATCATCATTTTTGTTGAAGGTTTTAGAAATTTTTACGCGTTTTGTGATAGTTAATCGATCCATTTTCCTCAATGTCAGACTTCCAACTGAAAAGAAAAAAAAAATGGTTTAACAACCTAGTTTGACAGATGTCGAATTCCATCCCTATACTTTTAAAACCACGAAATGGATAACCCTATATGTTATTTTTGTATAAAATGTTCATTTCTAAATGATGCTTCAATGAGAATAATAGGAAAATCGTAGTGCAAAACTATAATGACTTTAGATGATGTTCTTGATATGATGTTGATGAAAAAACAGTAAAATTGGTCTCTTTGAGACAAAAACATCGATGTGTCACACTTTCAGATATGATTGTAAATACAGAAGATATGAAGAAAAGTGTAAAAACATTTTTTGTCGAAACTACCTTGCAATATTACTTTATATTCGAACGTGTACGGCGAACTTTTGTTTACGGTTAAGGTGGTACGCTCTATTGTACATGTCTCAACTAGCAATTCTCCATTCTCTGTCAGCCGGCCCAATCCATGCTTTCCCATTGTGCTCTCTGCACTGGTATTGTCTAATCCAACTTGAGCGTTAAAATCCCCCATCATTATTAAAATGTCGCCTCGATGTACTGATGTTAATACGCTATTGCCAAGGTCTTAGAAGGATTCTTCATGTTAGATTGTGCGCTGTCTTGCAGTAATAATTCGATCTTCAATTATGGTTCGTCACTTGTCTTCCCGGAATAGAGTGTGATAAGACCATCAGCAGTTGTAAAGTCAACTGAATCATACCATCGTGTTTCGCACAGTCCGAACAGACCTGTGCCAAACGAAATATTACCGAAAGCGTCCTAACATTCCGTGTTTCAATTCGTGTCATTGTTTTCGTGCCAAAATTCGTCGTCTTGTATCGTGTTTACTAGCAAGTACAAAATAACACATTGATAGGATCTGTATTATTTTATTTGAAGAAAAAAAATTTATAACAATCTGCATGCAAATTAACAGCGGAATCCAATGTTTTTGGATTTTGTTTTTTACTACGATCTGATATGGAATGAAAAAAATCTCAAAACGTGCTATTGCGTATACTCAAATATGTGATAGTAATAGCGTATGAGTTATATTTACATGCAAATAAACATTGTCTAGAAGGAAATAAGCTTAACACGTCGGTACCCAATTGCACTGATTTCTGCTCCTATATGGAAAGTCCCATACAACTGTATCGCCATAAAATGAAAGTTGTAAAATACGTTTACATGGATGTACACACCGTCGTACTACACATATGAACATTAGGGTTACTTTTTGGAAATGATCTCAAATTGGAAAGCAATTGTTTCATACAGAGAGAATTTGCGTTAAAAACTAGGTATATGTTTAAATATACAACATTTTAATTACATACTTCAATAGATGATATGGAAGTTGTGACAAATTAAAAAATACCAAATGTCCTTGTTATGAGGAAATTCGCCTAAGGTATTTTCAAAACGGTTCCAAACATCAAAGACTTACCCTAATAACATACATCCGAGTTGGATGGCATACATACAAAACCTGTGCAAGACGTTTTCTGCGAGTGTTCATTGTGGCAATGACAACGTTTTCACCACACGATCTGGACGATTTCAACTTAAGCAATTTCCCCCAATTTCCACATCCATCTAAAAACACGATGGATGGATGGATGCATTACTGACGACGCCGCTGGAAGAGAAAACACACACACACACACAGAAACACAAGAAAAACGCCAAGACAAATTTTATGGTTTCAAACAATTTTTCCTTTTGGACCTGCATTTTTTACTATTCTTTTTCCTTTTAGCTGATAGCAGCAATTTGGACGATTACAGCGATGACTTTTCTGTGCAAGGATTTTATATGGCTCATTTGAGAGTTGCTGGCCTGGCTATTTGTGGCAAGGCACAGTGAACGATACTACCAATCGGTGGAATTTTGCTATTAGCTTAGAAAGTTGGAAATTAGTTTTGTTAATGTTAAGAGAACTTAATTTTTGCGTTTAATGTCGATGGTGTAAAACATTCCGTAGTACTGCAACAATTTTCAAGTTGTCATTATCCCTATTAATAATTTAAAGGAATCTTGTTATCATGTTTGTTTGTATTTGTGATGTGACCAGAACCGTTGTCTAGTAAATGTTATGAAATAGGTTTCGGTTAAAAAATTATCGAAATTATCATGATTTTATAGGCAATCCAGGCAGAAAGTAGTGTGGCGTTCTAAACTTGAAAATTTGTGTCTCTATTGGAAGGAATTCCGCCGGCACCCTCCAAGAACATATCTCAAATATCACATGTTTTATTTTAGAACTAAGAATTTAATGTGCATCATTGTAAAACATGCTGACGATAGGTACAAAAGTGATAAATACATTACGTGGACACTGACCAAACAAACATTTCCTTTTCGTATGGAATTCTGGGAACAGATATATCCTGTATGCTGGGGATCTGGAAACAATATATCCCTAACTAATTAGGGATTAACCGAAAATCCGGCTGAAGGTGGTTTTTCCACGGTAACATATCTGTTAACGAAGAGAATAGGCGTCAGATAAACCAGCTTAGGCATGTGCGCCGAACGAATGGATGACATGGATCTAAAATCAAAAAACCAAAGCTCGAATACAGAGCCTAAGTGCCATTAAGAACATGGTAAGATGCAGGTAGTGGTGGATGAAGAAACATCCTTCTTATTAAATGTGCCAATGCTAATGCGCACCATACAGCCTTTTCTGATCACATGTACATCGAGTTCGATTTTTCATTCGAAGCGGATTCTGAAACTTAATAGACGCAAGACCAATTGGCCGACTTTGCTGAGGTACTGTCGGACGAATATATATAGATGACAAGTCTAACCAATATTCCACAGTACATATTCTGTCAATTTTTTTAAATTAAAAAACTGTATTTAGACCACACATTACCGACAGTTAAAAAATCGTTATTCATATGAACATTAAAGGGACATATTACAATGCACTATGACAATACTATGCTTGTGCCCCTATGTCTAACTTACTTTATTTAGATTGGGACAATAATTTAAGCTATACCATTTGTATCTCTGTAGCCCTAAGTAAGTATAGCACTCACATTCCACCCACAAGCCGAAAATTCAAAACCAATTGAATTCTTCACGATCTGTGTTATCTGTCCTGGGTGGACGAAACTCACTTCTGACACGCCCTCTTCACCCATTATTGCTTAACCCACCTACCTATTTACAGTAATGACATAATGATCGTCTTGGAATTGCTACAGTATTGGACAAAGGCCCTGGAAACTGTCGTATGCTGTTATAATCCGACGAAGGGGATTGACCCATTTTGACCCTCCATATCTCTTGAGCTGTAAGTGGTATGAAAATGATATTTCTTAGATATGCTATTGACAGAGAAAACATACAAAAATGCTATATATGCCGTAATGATGTAACTGCACTCATTGAGTTTTCAGTTTATTACTATCGTGAAATTCACACAGACTTTTAGGTTATGATCGAAAAAGCTATTGGGAAGGTGTAAAAAAAAAGATTTTTAAGTGATGCGGTGTTGCGATTACAAACGAACTTCATTTCATTTATATATGTATCTATACATCGATGGATCCAAATTATGTCTAAAATTAAGTTAATATTTTTGTAGGTATTTTTGCTTAATCCCCGTTTCCGATTAATTCAAGTATTTATTCGGCCTAAAATTAATCCAAGCCGTCTACATATAAGTTCATTTCGCACTTATTTCTATCCTGTTATGAACTTAAATCTATCCTGAATTGTCTTAAAATAAGATTTGTTTCAGCTAAAAACCAAGCACATTTGAGCTCAGTATTAAGAATTCCGAGCTTCAAAAATCCATACTTCAACTTTGTGTAAGGAAAACCGTTCCTACCATAACGAATGATTTTAATGTTCATTCATACATACTACGAACGGTACATTAAATTTTAATGAAAATATTCATTGGGTCAATTTAGTATTTGTTCATTGGGACATGAATATCGGTTAATAAACGTCATTAAATGATATTATGAAAAACTTTTTTTTAGTTTACTTTTGACATCGCTGCGGCTTATTTTAAGTACAGATTATTTAATTTTGTTTTTCAGTGTAGGCGGAAATCGGACGGGTCAGCTAGTATTTGTATATATTTCATATAATACATACGAAATCTTTAAAAATCACACTCACGGAATTGACGAAATCGTACACTGTGCTTAGGTCCGACATTCGGTCGGTGGTCGGTTCTTCCGTTACTCGAATGCGCATTGTGCGACTTTGAATGTAGTCATATTTAGCTCTGTTCGTATTCCCAAATGCTTTTATATTTCAACTTGTCCTGTGATGTGAAGTAAATACTTGTGTGTATTAAGGTGGACCTTGAAATGAAATTTTTGCGATATTTTGGTAGATGAGGGCTCTATTCCGTGCCATTTTGAAAAAAAATGACAATGCGGAAAAAAAAAATTAAAAAAAAAAAAAATTAGGGGTTGCGCACGAGCCGAGAAAAAGGTCCACTTTGCCAAAATTAGGGGGGAAATTGCCATAGGTCATCAGGGGTCACCCGTAGGGGGGAAGAATGTATGGCCGACCCCCATTAACTTTTTACCGCCAACATTTTCCCCCAAGACACCCACCCCCTATCTCCTCCCCTTAGGGGGGTCACCATACAAAAATGGAGGTTGCTCAGTATTTTCGAAAAACACCATTGGTCATCAGGGGTCACCCCTAGGGGGGCAAAATATATGACCGACCCCCATTAACTTTTCATCCCCAACATCTTTTCCGAACAAACTTACCCTCTATCTCCACTCCTTGAGGGACTCCCCATACAAAAATAAAAGAAGCTGTAATTGAGTAGTACTACTAAGCACTTTTAATATAATATAGTCAAATTAACATATTTTTGTTCGCTGATGGGTATTTCTTGCGGTAAGAATCGATAACATGTAGTAAATACTGTTTCTCTTCTTCGCCTTGACACAGTATTCTATTATAATCTTGTATCATTTTTACTCCTCTTTCGGCAGTGTCGTTTACAACGCGCAAGTTATTTACAATTCTACGACCTTCTTGATAGTCTGCGCGAGATTTCCAGGTTGCTGGATTTGCAAGAATGAAATCTTGCGATATTCCAAATCGTACAAATAAATTTTTGGTATTATGAGAGACGAAGTTGCTCAAGTCTTTAGCCAAGAATTCCTCATTCACATCTTTGAATTTCACCTCGATTTTTTTAACGCTGGTGCTTTTGATTACGACGCGAGGAGCTGGGGGAACCGGGTCGTCTTCTTCATCTTCTTCACCTTCTTCGTCTTCTTCATCTTCTTCACCTTCGTCATTCTCATTTTCTAGCAATGCTTGGGCCATTTTGGCCTTCAACTCATTTGAAACCTTGTCATCGAAAAAGGCAAGGGCTATGTGCTCATCGGCGAGATACCATAGGTGACCGATAAATTTCTTTATCATTACCCGAGATAAATCCTGGTCAACGGACTTGTACTCGACGATGTCCTTCAAAAACTTCCAATCTTGATTCGGCGCCTCAGCTGCTCGAGAAGAACCAAACCATGCCTTGACGTAAAGTCGCACCACAAAAATACAAACGTGTCGAATACCATTCAATTCACATACAGATAAGTGAAAAGTTCTCCGAAACAAAAACATCTTGAGGCTGTAAATGGCTTTTGCCATCCATCGAGCATGGGAAACGGGTCCTGGAGGTCGGAAATGGTAATTCTCAAGTTTTTCACCCAGAAACAAAAGAATTAATTGTAGCATTTCTTTGTAGTCATCGCGAGGGTGTTTCTCCTTCAATTGATCTAAGCAAAACTCCTTTATGCCGACTTGCATTGCCACAGGAATTTTTCTGACGACTTGATCGTCTATCAAGCCAGAATGGAATGGTTTAACCTTTACAGCGTCCCATTCCTGTTTGAAACGGTCAAAGCAAGGAACGCCTGGTGCACTGGTCTTTCCCATTTTTGTCTCAAAAACTTCCCTTAGCACCAGTTCGTATACGTGGTGTCTGCAAGGTAAATATAAGATTTCTCTCTCCAACAGCCGCTCAAGAGCAACTGCGGCTCCGGAGAATGGGCCACTGTTCGTTGATGTCGTGTCGAAAGAAAGTCCTTGTATTCGATGTGTCATATGCCAAGATGCCAACAGTTGATAAACGGCATGTGCTATTCTCCGGCCTTTTCCTTTCCCATCTTCTACTTTGGGAACTCCAAGAAGTTGTTCTTTTTCTCGGTACGAGACAATTACCGGTAGACGGTCCACATAGATTTTCAGTATTTTTGTATGGGGAGTCCCTCAAGGAGTGGAGATAGAGGGTAAGTTTGTTCGGAAAAGATGTTGGGGATGAAAAGTTAATGGGGGTCGGTCATATATTTTGCCCCCCTAGGGGTGACCCCTGATGACCTATGGTGTTTTTCGAAAATACTGTGCAACCTCCATTTTTGTATGGTGACCCCCCTAAGGGGAGGAGATAGGGGGTGGGTGTCTTGGGGGAAAATGTTGGCGGTAAAAAGTTAATGGGGGTCGGCCATGCATTCTTCCCCCCTACGGGTGACCCCTGATGACCTATGGCAATTTCCCCCCTAATTTTGGCAAAGTTGACCTTTTTCTCGGCTCGTGCGCAACCCCTAATTTTTTTTTTTTTTAATTTTTTTTTTCCGCATTGTCATTTTTTTTCAAAAAGGCACGGAATAGAGCCCTCATCTACCAAAATATCGACACAAGGTCCACCCTAGTGTGTATGTGTGTGAGCAAAGAATAGTTTTTTTTTTGTGGTGTGATATGAATCCCCTACATACAGGCACACAAGTTCAATAGAGGAGAGTAATGCCCGAGGGAAACGTGGCGGGAACACGGGCAAGCACACGTTCTAATGTGAATTCGTTAGCAGTTTGGAGCAGTGGAAAGGCACTTAAAGCTGTGCGTTGCTGTAACAACTGAACTCCATTGTGTTTAGTTGAAAGTCCACTCAGGGATTTCAAATTTCCGATTATATTTCTCACGTTTCGTCATTTTTCTTTTCAAATTGAAATGAAAACAAATAAAACCGTTTCCATTGCTATCACATGCACACTAAAATGTAAAATGGCTATAATTTCAAACAATTCCGTTCGTTCTCTCTTTCCTTGCCTGCCTACGTTCTATTCGTTGTTTTTGCCGGCATAAAAACTCGACAAAAAATTATATGTTTTTTGTTGCATTATGGCACGAAAAGGGAGCCACTGATGTTGTTGCTGTTGTTGTTGTTTTTTTTAATGTTTAAAACAAATAGTCTACATAATCACTCGACTGTGTGGAAACGAACGGGTGTATATTGGGTCATACTTTGTCTCCTCTGCGATGAAAGAGGCCACACACAGGCTGTCAGAAATTATGGTTCCATACATACTTGCAACAGGATACACAGTCCAAGTACACAACTAGAACTAGTTAGTACGACTCACACACACACACACAGACCCACATTCATATATACATTGTGTGTCTTAAGCACACTTTCTACTTTCTTCATGGATGGATGTTTCATAACCACAAATTGCAGACGGTCGTGGGGTGGTGTGGGTTGGTGTGTCGGTGGGTGCCAGGGGTGATGCGCCTGGTATGTGGCAATGTTGGTGTCGTGGCTGTGTAAGTAATACTCGTATATAATAATAATAATACATGAAATAAGTAACTAAGAAGTTTCCTCTTGAAATTAATTAATTTGTGAGGTTCCGTTCTATAGCGTCTGCAATCCTTCAAAAGCCACAAACAAATCTCTTTTAATTAATTCATTATTCCATTAAAATATCGTACAGCAAGATGGAGGACAACAACAACGAAATCTACCCATACAACGGTGTGGCACATTTGGCGCTTTATTTCGCATGTATACTGTCATTTCTTTATCATATTCCTCAAACATGAATTTCATCAACGCAATAGTCTTACAACATAAATTATATCAGTATTACTTTAATCAAATATCTTTATTATTTCACTGCCCCCACACAAAACTGTGTTTTGTTCCAGCATGTGAGTACGAAAGCGAATTCGGAGGATTTTTTGTTGTTACATTCTTTTGTGGTCTTGTTTTTTATTTGGTATATTGCTGATTGTTTTCTGTTTATTAGTTATCGAACAGCATTCGTGGTGATAATTAATATTTGCAGTGAAATTTTTTTAATTCGTTTTTTAAAGTGAGAATAAAAGGTAATCTAAACATGTCACGGCAAAATTTTCCTGGTCAAATGTTAACATGAATATTGGCGGGAAAGACTTTCATTTAATACAAATTCTTAAAGGTACGCATACTGATATTTGTGCGGTAACTTTGTATAATATGTTTTATTTCAACAGATCTAGCTGTAGAATGTATTCCACATACAACGCATTCGACGCAAATTATGCAATTTGGGAAAAGATAGACTTAATAAATCTTTCAAAAAAAAAAAAAACGAGAAATAGATAGTTAATAAGTCCAATGTAAATATTTCAATTTTATTTTATTGTTTAAAGAAATTGAAAGAAATTACATTTTTATTTTCAATAAAAAAAGTCTGGCCACTTCAGAATTCGGTCTGAATTCTGAACTACGAGTCGGCAAACACATCAGAATTCCGTAAGAAACCACTTCAGAATTCTGAACGACATATTGAATTTCCCTTCAGAATTTCCCATGATATTTATTCTGAGTTCGGTCCGAAGTCTGTACGACGTGTAAAAACATCAGATTTCCCTCCGACGGTTCGGTCAGAGAACACGTCAACCTCTCCATACAATTTCTGACTGAACTGTAACAGTTTGGTTCTTTGGCTCTTGCTATGGTAAATGTAGAACAGCTGTTGTGTCATTTTGTTTACTACATCCAAAAGATTGGGTTGATGAAACGGTATGCGCGGTATCGCTTTTAACACTGGCAGACAACCGATTTTTTTCAAGACAGCATTGTCCAAACACGTTAATGTATGTGGAAGCGTTCTATATGATATTAAAGACAAGTCAACATTACGTATGAATCTCACAGCAATTAACTACTAATAACCTCAACATATGCCAGATTTCTGAGCCAACTCAATGTTGTGATAATACTAAATACGCTCACTAACTTTCATCACAATCGGAAATCCTCCGAGCATTAGTGAAATGTGGTGTAGATTTTTTTATTTTTAAAGCGCCCTTTCATCCGCTTTTCATTGTATTCGATTGACACCACCGACATCGCTACACACAAAAGGCGGAATAAGAAAAAGCTTACCCAAACCAAAGGGTGGCGTAGAGCCCTTCTCTTAACAAACGAGTCAGTGAATTGAGTGGTGGAAGGGATAAAATGAAAAAACCGCTTCAGAATAACAAATCATAAACGATGTTTGTGGTTACACCAACAAATTGAAAATTTAAGCTAATTTCTCATTTCTCCAGCAAATCTGAAATGTACAATAATCACGAGTGCGAACATTTTTTAATGACTTCTTTGGAATTTATTTTCAGTTATGTTTTGCCCTTTTCCACTTAAATTATTGAATGCCATCGCAACAAACAGAAAAATGGTCGGTACTACTAGTAACCATAAGTCGCTTATGGTTCTACCTGTGTTTGTGGTGCATTCGAGTAATAACGTTCTCTTAAGAAAATGTAAAAATATTTTAAATTTAGCTGTTCCAAAAGGAAACCAAAGTCATTTGTATTTCTGGTGTCGGACGATATTTGAAGAAGTAAAAATGTTAGTGTTCCCGAAATATCTCCTAACTAAGCATTTGAAGGCAGATTTGACTATTGCAATTTGAGAAGGCCTAATCGATGTATTCACCACTCAGATTAGCAATTATTCCTATAACTGGTGCCGGAGAAGCTCTTTACATTATACGACGACACTAAAAACGATGTCTATTCTATGGCTAGTAAAAGGTAGTGGCTAGCGATGGACACAACTTTGAAGAAAACAGAGGTACGGTTCTTTTACAAGAAATTCATAATTTGTTTAACGTTACCGTATAAAATGCAAAAATGAATTACATCAATTTATTAAATTCCTTAGAGGTATATAAAGGATGGCCCAAATGTCCTCAGTGATCATGTCCATAGTTTGCCAGTCAATTCATCTAGTTCAAAGCACAAATTAGCATGTGGCCGCAAGTAAGGTAAGAAGCTCCAGAAAAATTTCTTATCTTTCTCAAAGAAATATGGGCCGATGAATTTGTGCACAGTTTGTGTATAGTTTGGCTTATTAACTTATCCACATAAATGGAAAGGCGCTTCATCTAGTGATGACAAAAAAAAAATCGGTTATCATAAGATTAACTGCAATTATTAATTTCAGTTATGTAATTATTATTAATCGGTATTAACTGATTAATCGGTATCTTGAAGATGAGTTGCGTCTTTCTCCTTTTTCGTCGTTTGTACCAAAAAGACTTATTTATGGTGAGCCCAAAAATCTAATTCAACATCACCATTATAACAAATAACAACTAAAATCAATTGATATGTTTTGTGTAATTTGTATTTCTTTTCCGGGCGCACTAAAAACTTCTTGTCACTCTTCGCTTTTTCCCATATTCTTCGTTCTTTTTTTCCCTCTCTACTTTCGAAAGGTTATTCTGGAAGTCATCGATTAATTTGTCAAAAAATCGAAGGGTAATTTATGTTGCAATTAAATAAATATAAATTTATGTTGCAAATTAAAATAAACGATTATTACTAACTTTTCTGTTAAAAGTGCCATTACAAACTTCATCCGACATCAGAACAATTGAAAGCTTACTGCAGATACGTGATATTAAAACACTAAATTTTAAAAGTTACTTATTCATCCTTCTGGAGTTTTGGGATCAAAAGAACCCAATTTTTGAAAACACAAAAAAACAACACGTACTCTTGAAGAAAATTTTTTGGTTTTTCCTCCAATAAACAGGCCATTCGACCTCTTGCTTTACTTTCGTCCGAATTTACTTTTACATGAAGAGCTGACAGTGAAAGAATTTATTTACTGGCTGAACCGCCGGATTTCCTCCTACCTCAAAAATATTGACTTAAATATCGATCTAACTTCTATGTATCTTTCGATGTATATAACTAAAAACGTAATTATGTTCGTTGGCAATCGAAACGCCGTTCTTAAAGCTAAACCGATTTGGCTACATTTTTTTATAACTGGACACGCATCACATAAAAATAAATCTGTTTTACTTTATTTACACTTCCCAATAGCTGTACTCTCATTACGGTAGATATGTTTTTTATAACTTACTCTTTTCGGATGTACCAAACATAAAACCGGGTTGAGTGGGAAACGCCCTATTCCTTAGTCAAGTATTCACCTAATATAACTATTAACCATTTGTCTATCAGCATTCACTTCCAGTTAAAATTTAGGCGAATCGGCCTTAATATCGTCCATAATATCATGTTTTTAAAATATGGGTGGTCCTCTAGATTAAACAATTAGTCATTCGGTGTATTCAATATTTCTATTATACTTACATTTTGTCCAGCAACCCATCTCTACTAGAGATGTTGAATCCAATACCTTTTTATAAATCGATTAATTTCCAGATAGGTATTCGGTATTCGAAAATATATTTTTTTATATTTCATTATTTGTATGAACTCAGATAATTGAATTTAACCAATTAAAAACAAAATCCACATATAGCTTATTCTAATTCCTCATTATTAAGCAGCACTATCCTGACCATGCCACAAGTGTATACGCTAAAAAATCTGTCGTTTTTAAATGTTTGTTAAGAAAACGAGTGCTTGGAGCTTGTAGCAAGTAAAGCTACTCAATCGTCAAACTTTAGAAAAAGAAGAAGCACTTTTGCACTATTGACCTAACGAAAACATTAACATTTTAATAAAAAAATAATTAGAAAAATATATTTTTTCTGATCAAGTAGAGAGAAAACAGTTAAAATTGTAGTAGTGCATCGTTTTTTTTTTTGGCGTTTTTATAATAAATTCGAAGCAAAAATATAAATTCACCAGGTAGAATGCATGCGATTGACAATCGCCAAATATCATGCGATTGCGATCTCTGTGACACCAATTTTGCGATTATATCTCACAATCGCAAATTGGAACAAAATGCCAGGACATCGGTGCTTGACTTATCGTTGTGACACGGGTGAACAGCCTTTTTCTATAATAACAGGTTATTATTTATTTATAAGGTTCTAAGTATTCTTCGAATAAGTATTTTCGAATAAGTATATTTGCGATGTTGGTTTCAATCAACGATCGACATCTTCTAAACCTGAGGCCTAATCACTGCAATGGTTACCGACAGTTTTCGATCGTTAACTTCGGTTTTTCAATCATAGTTGCTATACGACGTAAAATGATAACAAACTATGAAAAATTTTGATCCAAAGAAGTCAAATGATCTACAATTATGTCGACACGAATATGTTGTCAATAACGGAAGTCGTAATTAGGCCCTGGAAACAAGGAATGGATATAAAGTTTGACTTATGCCCATTAGACTAAACAACATAGTCATTGAAATGAGAAGTAAAAAGGTATGGATAGTTGTGCGTTCGATTAATTTTAATGGGTTTGTAATAACACATATACTATCTATATACTAGCTGAACCGGCAGACATCGTCCTATCTCTACTTCATGCCCTACGTTCCACGCAAATATTTACTTACGTTTTAGTTTGCTGATTAAATTTAATTGCTGATTAAATCTTAAAAGTTTATAAGCACCATATTTTTGCAGTATAACTGTTAGAACACGATTAGGCAACTTGTTGAATGACAAGCTGATGCCTTACATGTTTTTTCATTAAACTTAATCATCTACCTGTCAGATTCTTCAAAAGATATGAATATAAAATCCAAATTTTAGATCATGTCATGTTAAGTCGAATGCTTTTCGAGATATAACAGTGCTATATCTGCGCTTTGTTTATTTTTTAATTACTTTTTAGAATCATGATAGGTATGTTAAACTAATCCCCTTTAGTAGAAAATGTTATTTCCTTAATTTCGTGGCAGAATGAGTTCTTCTGTCATTGATTGCTTTTATTATTTTCCAGAACATTTTGGATCAGACAGGATTTATGGATAATTAGTTAATCAGATGTTATTGCTAATGATATATGAGATTTTTTTGCTTTTTTATAAGTCGTTTAGTACACCAACCCTATTTATGAATAATATTTTCATGTGTAATGAATTATGGCGCAATTAATACTGCACCTTTGTGTATCTAAAAGTCTTCCAACAATCCACCCTTTATATACCCGATAAGTATATAGGGAGCGAAATACAAAAATTTTAATTTGATATCGGCGTCAATTGAAGAAATGTATCGGACTTCAAATGGCTACACAGAATATTGAATAATATTTCGTGGGGATGTAAGGTACACGAATCAAAAAAAGTGTTATGAAATCGTCTTTCATCATCATCGTTTTTCGTGAACCTTTTTCAGATTTCTTAATTTTTATGTTAGATTTAAGTTCATAATTGGATAGAAATGAGTTTGAAATTGACTAATGTGTAGACCGCTTGGATTAATTTAAGCCCGAATATATACTTGAAATTAACGGAAACTGAGATTGATTTAAGGAAAATTTAGATTAAATTGATATCACAATATTCCTGTTCTAAGAAAATTAAATTCATAATATGATGAGTTCGAAATGGATTTAAAGTGAGGACATTTGTATCCGGTCTCAGTTTTCTCTCTCAAGAATAGTTGTACCAAATTTTTTCTCTTACCTCACTTCAAGTTGGACTTACTTTTCCTAATAAATACTTGACTACACTTAAATACTCCGGCACCCATTTTCAATGATTTCTTCTCGAATTATTGGTTTATTATGTGCTATAGTCTTCTGTAATTAAACGAGAACTACTGTTTACTAGCGCATAGTCCGAAAAACGACAAGCAGTAAAGCAAACAAATCTTTGTTTAAATGTCAAGTATTATATTCTTATTATAAGAATTTTCGAACTTGATTTTAAAACTATCGTACTTATTTATTTAAGTACGATTCTAGTTCAAATTAATAATATTCGGCTTGAATTAAGAATGTATTTTTTCTTTCTGTGTGTAACCATGATAAATATTGTTGTTTGTTATGTTAAAATCAATCAGATCGTTGTTTGGTTTCCAAGGCGCCACCCATCTCAATCGCTTATAAATTATAAAATCTTGATTTATGTATTTGTTGATAAGGCGTTGTTACATATTTAAACCGTTAAAAAAAACCGTTTTTAATTCAATGGAGGGCATTCTTTGCGGAAATATGTCGAATGCATTTTACACAAATCTTCTATTTCACGTAAAAAATGTTCAATTAAACGGTTTGGAATTATTCAGATTCGACTGTACTCACAATAAATGTGTAATATAAATTACAATACGAACAATTATTGCATATAATTCACACACTCGTTTACATACAACACACACGTATGTATGGCCACACAAATGGGTCCGAGTGTGTTATTTAATTTATTTATTTATCTTATGGATATTGCGGTAAAGTGATTCGGATTAAGTTATTCATGGCAAGATATGAACATTAAATTAATGGCGAAATGATTTAAGTATTTATTAATACGGAGATCCATAGTTCTGGATAACAATTGTAACACAGTCACAGACAAAACAAATTAAAGCTCAACAAATATTGAATGCGTATTAGGAGCCTAGAAATCGGCTTAACATACACCCAAGGTTTATGACAAATGGTGGTGAAATTGGGCGAAGAGTATCTCTCACATACGACGAACTTTGACAAAACATGTAATATGACACATCAAATATTTGGGAACCAAACTGTCGATAAGTTCAGCATTCATTAGTATACCCGGTCGCACAGTGGTCCGGAATCAAATTCCATAGGTCACAAATCTTCTAATATGGTACACATTTTTGAGATCTGTATATTGTGTGGAATAGATACATTCTTAGCATATTTACGAAAAATATTATCAAATGTTGAAAGAAATTTGATAAATTGAATTGATAAAAAATTTTATATTTTTTATGATTTGTATTTTGGTTATCTAATTTAAAAAAAAAATTTAATATTACATAAATTTTTTCGTAAATATGATAAGCAATTTACAAACTTTCTTCATCAAAGATATTTTTGATAAACAGTATACGAATATTTTCTTTAAGTTGACAAATTGTTTTATCACAGGATTTTTAATGAATTTTTTGTTAGAATTCGTGAATATTTTCATTGAATCGAAAAATTATTTTTTTCTGTGTACAAGCAGAAGAGCACGACAATGATTTGTAGGCAATGGGGATAACGTCATGTAGTGGCCCGCACAGTCGCCAAACCAAAAACAAATTGATAATCTTTGGGCTGACGTTAAGTAATACGTGTCTGATGCAAAACCAACAAATAATACACAATTTTGGGCTGTTGTTATGGAGTCGTGGCAAAAAATTTCCAAAAACCGATGTGAAGACCTGGTCAACTCAATGCCATGACGTTGCGCCGCCGTTATAAAAGACATACAACAAAATATTAGGGATTTTTCATATATTGTTTCATGTTTTAG
Source organism: Hydrotaea cyrtoneurina (assembly GCA_958296145.1). Lineage (NCBI taxonomy): Eukaryota > Metazoa > Arthropoda > Insecta > Diptera > Muscidae > Hydrotaea > Hydrotaea cyrtoneurina. Next base: position 61,732,642 of record OY282515.1, read on the forward strand.
TTAAAAACTAAACTTTTGTGCACTAATTTCTTTATCTTAGTATCATTTTTGGATCATAGTGCTATTTTTCTTACCAGCTAAATTTTGAATATTTTGGATATATTTTGTTTTAATCTCAATAAATAAAGCTGATTTAATTAAAAGCTGAAACTTTTAGCTGAAATTTTAATTAATTTGCTTGGGATCGTTTCGTGAATAGCTATTTTGAAATAAAGTAAAAAAGAGAAAACAAAACAAATTTTTTGAGTAGGAATAGTATGAATTAATTTTGTTTCTTTTTACAGATTTTATTCAGGTTTTTTTTAAAGTGGGTGCTGCTGTTGGTATTTTCCTAAAAACCTTACACGAACTATTACGAACATTTTAAAAAATTGCCGTTCTTAATTTGCGATTAATACGAACTTATATAAATGAAATACATCGACAGATAGAGGATAGATATCTAATTCAAAACGTTTGTAGTTAGGTCAAAATCTGCCAGGTCAGCTAACTAAAATTATAAACAAATCTGAAAAGTATATGAAAACAATAAATTGTATTGAAGTTATATTTAATTTAGCTTTACATTACTACTTTCGGATTTTTCAGTGATTTTTTTCATTGTCATCATTCAAAACGAAACTATTTTCGGTAAACGACATAATTTTTTGTAAATACAGGCAAATTTGAATAAATGAAAAAATCGCTTAATTGAAAATAAATATTATTAACAATTGTCCTGGATGATTTTCCATGCACTCTACTTAAATCGCTTAAACGAAAATCCGATTGATTGAAAATCGTTTATGTGAAACACATTTTTAATGCGAAGACACAAACTTATATGATACGAACTCCGCTTAATAGAAATATGCTTCATGCCACTCATTAAAGTACCTACACAATAATAGAGGAGAATTGTCAGACCAACAGATAATGGAGGAGGTGACGCATATGCCATATGTAGTAGGTTTAGTAGCATTTTCTGTGTGATCATCATAATTAATTCTGTTAAACATACTACGAAGGAGACATTAGAGTCAATTTATGCTATGAAAACATTTTTTGGAGACAAAACTGAAGCCGTGAACAAAACAAATGATCTCCACCACATTTTCAGACAAATGAAAATAAGTGACTATTTTCATCCAAGCTCATTAATATTGAATTTAAATTTGACATACATGTATTTTAGTAGTTGTGCCACAAGTTTCCATCTTCGTTTCATGGACAATTACAAAAGTACCATCTCAATTCATTTAAATAAAGAAGGTTCAATTATCCGAATTACTTTTTATTGAAAATCCGGCATAAATGAAAACATTTATTTTTTATTTCCGCTTAACCGAATTCGACTGTATATAAATTTCTTTATCACTTCACTATATGTGAATTTCTTTATCGCCTTTAATCTATTCTTTTTTTTTTTTTTGATCTTTGGTGAACTTAGCTATGTACATATAATGTTTTTATGCGTCACGACTCATGACCAACCAAGGCATTAGCGATAGCCCGTACTGTATAAGCAACACAAATCTTTCGGTTAAATTACTCTCAGTTTCTCTGAAACATTAACGCAAAGTGCGTTGAGAGCTCTTCAAATTCAAGTGAGCCATAATTTAGCACTATGTCGTGTTTGCATTAAATTCCTTATGAGTTTGACTTTTCTGTAGTATTTGCATTATACTTGTCTATTTTAATATGGGTCGTGATCTCGAGAAACCTTTCTGTCCAAAATATAAACATATTTCCACGAAACATAAGTACCTTGCTAAGTATTTGTGCGTTCATTCTTACATGGTTTCAGAACGTTGGAAATTCAATCATGTTCAGATGATATGGGATGAGGGTGGTGCTTGACTGTAAAATGTTTTGTAACACTTTATTGTTGCTGTAGCGTATGTGTGTTAGCCGATGTTGAATGATGGGGTTTGGTGCAAAAACAAATCGTTTCGATTTTTCACACATAAAGGCCATTGTAATCCCTTAAAAACATCTTCATCAATGTTCACTCAATACAGTCGATCCTCATAGCTTCCTATGTTACGGTTTTAATATACTTGAGTGGTGTGTTTTGGATGGATGACTGAATGAATGGATGGCGTGTGGGAAGGCAAAGGCAATCGAATCAAAAATGCACTTAAAAATTAAATCACAATAGCATTTGCTTGAAGGTTAACTTATGGAACACACAAAACATAACATACTTAAACCGACTCATGCACACACTCACACACAGATAGAGGATTTTAGTCATAAATAACAAAGAATACGAAGAGTAACAAATGATTTGGGCAACCCTTTTAACTTCTCAACAAGTGTTACACTTTAATTCCGCAAAGAACGGCGAAACAAAAACAACAGTTTTGTTTGTTTTAAAATTACAAATTTCGAATTACAACAAGGATGCGAGAGCGTTACATTTTTTAACGAACAGACACACAAACGCGCACGTAAAAACCATATTCATTCCATCTGATTTTATACAAACAAGCTTGAGTAAGGGTCTATGTGTGTGTGGGCACAACATAAACACACCACAAAAGTCCCTTTGAAGAATCTACACACACACACACACACACAAGAATACAGAAGAACGGAGAAACGGAAAAAACAGTCAAATGATGTGTGTGTGTGTTGTGCTTGTGATGTAAACATTTAAAAACCCTTTTGGAAGTACGTAAAACACATTTAGGCAAGCATCGGGGTTGCATTATGATAACCTTTTTATCAACAACCTATCACACAATTCAATTACAGAGTTCTCTTTTTGCCGCCGAGCCCCATAATGCTCCGTGGGACGAACTCGGGCCAACTTAAGACACACAACGACACGCAGAGGAGAGACAGCGAAAGTGAATTGGTTGCCTTAATGGGTTCTAATATTGACGTTTTTGACACTTGCAAAGTCTCCATCATGATTTTGAAAGAAACACAACACAAGAAATGCGAGCAAAACACATAATTCGTAAAACGCTTTAAACAAAGTAAACACAATTCCATCAACAACCTCCTCCGCATCACCGTAACTCCACCGACCCACCCCATGCACACAAACCACCACCCACCCACCTATGATACATACACGCACACCGTCGCGAGCACAGTGGAAGCCACTTGTGAAGGGTAAACTGATATTCAAATGGGGTTTCTTTAATGTTATAATGCTTTTATATCATACTCGTAATTCTAATGTACGGACGGCGGACGGGCGAGCTGGCTGGCTGGCTGGCTGGCCGGATGGCTGGCGGTTGGGTGGATACTACTTTGCTCTGTGTGCAAACTTATCGCTTGTACCGCCATAGGTTGGAATTGTATCCGTGGGGAATATTCGTGTAAATGTACGTGTTTAGCCCTTAAACGTACTGCTGTCGCTCGTATCTCAAAACAATAAAGGAGAAAAAAAAGCCAAGTGAAACAAAAAAAAAAACAAGTGAAGTGAAATCGCTTAAGGTTCCCCTTTGGGTTGCAATCACTTTTTTGCGTTTTGTACAAAATATCAAATATGCGTGCAGGGGATGATGAACCAAGGGGGGAGTAAGTATTAATGGGTTTCCAATGCATTGATGTAATCAAAATGATTATGAGGGAATTGTTGTTGGATTGCAATACGGAAAACGTATTGTTACGTCAATATTGTAATTGGAGCAAATGGACAAATTCAATTGAAAATGAAAGTAAATCCCAGTCACTCAAAATCCATGCAATGTTTCCTCTGCCTTTTTCATATGTTCACATTGACGTTCGTCACTGCGGAAGTCAGCTTCCGTAGCGTGAAATTCCCATAGGGACATGTGGCAATTCAAGTCGATTTATTCCTCAATGACATTAAGAACAATGAGGTATCATTGAATATTATTATGATACGGTATTATTTTTAACGTTTTGTTTATCAAGGAAAGCACGAGAACAGGTATGCCAGCTGGTTCATATGAAACCTTATGTCACTCGTATACCAGTGGTTGGCTATTCCAGTCGAGATAGCAAATTGTAATGTAACCCGGTGCAAATAAAATGATATTAAAATGGATTTCTTAATTCAGTGTTTAATTTATTAATACAACACATAATGTACATGCAATGACAAGGGTTTAGTCCTCATGGGTAGCGAACAATAGTAATGGGATAAAGCAATGTTAGTATCCTGGTAAGGATAAATTCTTCAGCGACCAGACTTTTGGCCCGATTTAGTCTGTGTTACATAAATATTAAAAAATTTGGGAAATTAGGTGAGATAATTTGCTAAAAATGTAATACTTTTTGAAAATACACAAACTACAACTAATACATCGATACTAAATCCTTATATGAATAACGTCAGATATTTGGCTCATGGTGATAACATTTTCATATATAGGTAATTTCCATAAACTGTACATTGAAATATTCATCCTTCAGATTTTAATGAAATTCTGGAAACACATTCTACTAGTTCTAGCGTTTATTAAAATGATTACTTGAGTTCGAAGTTGTACGTGGTTTGCGTGTTATAAAGTTCCAAACTCGGTTATCTCGGCCATTTTTTGAAGCGTTAGCTTCTTTCAAGGTGAAATAACTTTAGAACGCGAATTCAGATTGAAATAATCCTGAATATGAAGGAAAATAGGTTTCCTTTAATAGAAGAAAAAAATTAGGAAAAATAAAGATGCGCTTTTCAAGCTACAATTTCTGAAACCGTCGTCAACCCATTCCAAATTTAATATATCTTAGACAGAAAATATTGGGTTGTAATACAAAAAAGAATTAGAAAAAAAGATGAGTTTTCAAGATATCAAAGGATCAAGGAGATTTTTAATTTCTGGAGTCCTTGCACCTCAGTGGAATGATATTTTCCATTCATATTCGTAAAGAGGATGTCATGAAATTTCAGACGACACCAATATTTTTTCAATCTGAATTTGTCGTTCCAAAGTTATTCCGTTTAAAGCAAGCTATCTCTATGTTACCTGCTGGAAATAGCAGAATGCATTCGCTAAATTTGACATATGTGGACGAATTTTAATATTTTTTTATTCATATTTATTAGATAATTAATTTGGGATATTTTTGAATTTTACAGCCGGTACAAATGACTTACCCAGACGTGCTGGCTATGGCTGTGTAAATTTGCTACATTTAAGAAACAATCATCCACTGACTTCCTCTGTCCTACATTATTTGGGTTTAAATTGTTAAGTTCTTACCAGTCACGCATAATTCGAGTCATTTAAGTGAACAATTTTCAGTTTTTTTCGCTTATTCACCACGAATATTCATAGGCTTACACGCTTGTAAACCATTGAGTTTTATTTTTAAAATTCGTTGTCTGAAGGGCACTTACACAAAATCTAAAGAGTTTAGCTGCAGTAATACTGTACATAATACATTTCCAAATGTACTGGCCAGCTTTAACATGATTGGCATTTTTTAAAGTCGAGTCGTGAGGTTGCAATTGAGATTTAAACAGACAATTAATTACACACAACAACAACAGACCTTTTAGGACCATAGTACATAAAATAGTACGTGGTTATTCATTTCAATTTTTGTTGTGCATATTGTGGACGGCCATGGTGGTAGGTAGAGGGTACACAAATTAGATCGTGCATAGTTCACTGCTTCGAGAGAAGTTCCCCGTCTGTTCCTTCATGGCATGTTAATTGATAGTCTTCTAGATTCTGTAAAAGTGTCAAGAACATCGGCCCAGCCGTTTTCAGGTCTAACATATTAATCTGTGAACTCATTAATCATTTTGGTAACACGTAGGCGTATTGAAGCATCGATCGGCATCGATACATCGATCGATTGAATTCTGATTGAATTATTTTTTAACCATTTTCTTCTATCATAAAAGACTTATACTTATTATTAAGCGAATAGGCACTTGCTTCCCTGCAGTTACAGCAATACAAAATACATGCAATTTAAAAGCACAAATGTAAGCCATGAACTTTTCTGGCACACAACGCTGCTGCAAGGCGTAGTTGCGATATGTCTTAATCTGATGATGCTGAGAAACCTGTTCCTTCCAATCAGTTCCGTTATGAGTGATGTCACCACGCAGTCTAAACTAACATACGGTGGGCCCAATTATGATCTCTTTTCTGAGTTTGCCTGGACAGCGGTCGTTTTTCTCTTCTTGAAAACAAACAAGGTTTTCAACTCGAAAAAAATTAACGGATATCGCTAAAACATACTTTCGGACAATGTCGTGTACATAAATCTTATCAAAATACCCTTCACAAATCTCCGATAATCCCCACAACATGGGGGGGGGGGGAACAATTGGGAGTGGAAGTAACATCTCAACCCAATTTGTTATCCTGCAGTGCTGCTCTCGGAAATGTGACCCCATAATTGGAAAATCCCATTTGAATAGTCAAAAGGAAATATCGTAGGCAGTATGTTTTTCTGTTGTATTTTTAAATTTGTGGATTGATATATCTATCGACGACAACAACAACAACAACAATGAGAAAAGGGTTGAGTGGCTCGATGGCTAAATCCACAAATACCGTTCGTACTGTTGGTATTCGATGACAATGGGTGGCTTGTTGGCCGGCGGAATACAACGATTTGTCGTAAAGTATTCATTTAAAGGATGATAATCTATTCATCAATTCTTCGTTTTCATGCTACTTTCGATTAACTGTTATTTTCTATTCCCCAGTGGATTCACATCAAAGGCTATTATTCTCGTACGAGCTAAACGAACGGAACGGAATTCAACGTATGGCGAAAATGGAAGTTGTCTTTCAAGCGCTGGCATCAGCAACCCCTTTTCGGTATTTATTTATTTATAGCTGACAATGAGTATAATATTGATAAAGCCAACGTATAGATGCATGGGCATCAGATGCGAATAAAGGGAAGCGTTTCCAACAAAAGCCATTATTTACAGGTGCTGCCCAGTGAAAGTGACAATCGAACAGGTTTACTTTGATTAATGAATTAATGAGGTGAACTTTTCACCTGAATGAATGTTACATGTGAACATCCCTAAACACATACACACGTTCACAACGTACAACACCAACACATGCTCCCGCAGACACATTTCTAACAATGCCAAAATAAGCCGACCCACTTGTTCGGTTTGGCGTCGTTGGTGGTGATGGTGGTGGTGGTGGCCACCTTTATGCAGAGGTTCAAATTTACACATTTTCTGTTTTATGCGTCGGTTCAAAGGCTGCCACTGCCAGACTCTCTTGAATAAAATTCATAAACAGACACACACACACAGACGAAGCAAGGTACGAGTACGAAGGAGAAAAAACTTCAATAACTCGAAGCATAAATTTTCCTAAAAATATTCTCAGACATTTTCCAATAATAGACACACACACACACAAACAGTCATACATATACGTATGTGTACCATGTATGGTTACATTTCAAAAAAGAAGGTATTGATGGTTTCCCCAAAATCTATAGAAGATGTAAGTACATCTACATACATACACACATGTATGTCCTCTATGGAAGTGTGTGACATAAATATGGTGATACCAAACTCAGGTCCCTATCAGGACACAGTACTTCAATTGCAATCTTTAACCAGGAATTTAATAAGGCAGACTGCAGTTCCTCGAATGCGTTTTATATTTAAACCTACGGAAATCCAGCTAAGTAGAAAAAAGGCAGCCCACGAACCATTTGGTCTCTATGATGACATGGGCAATTATTAAGCAGTTCCTAGCAACTGTAGCAGAAAAAAATATTAGAGGGCTGAAGTACTAAAATGTTGTTACCTCACTCAAACTAATTTTCAGCCAAACATGAATTTGCATAAGATATATGAAATATTTTATAAGAAATTATAAATTATTAGCGATGTTGTTATTGACACAAACTAGGCAGCACTCACTAATAATTCCTAAGCATCTGATAAATAAAAAAATATTAAAAATACAATTGTAAATGAACCATATTCTTACGTATGAATGGTAAGAATACAGTGCGTTTATAATTATATTAGTAATTCTATTCACAACATTTTTCAGAGCATTCTCAGAATGCTGCCTAGTTTGTGTCAAACATCGCAGGTTGGCTTTTTCTTTAAAATTAAGCAAGTGATAATCGCTAACAAATGAAAACACGCTAAGTGCATTTAGTTATTTTGTGCCTCAGACAAGAACAAAAGAGAAAACTTCAAATGTCACTTAATATCGCTTAGCTCTCCATACAAAATAAGCGAAGATTTATCCTAGCGGTGTAATGAAAACGCTTAATAAATCGCATAGTTTTCGAATCATTTAACTTTTTTAACGGGAACTGACCAGCCTAAATGGGGATGACATATACGCTTTTTCAGACAGCCAGAGTAGTTTTTCTCCCAGAAAACAAAAGAACTAATGCTTCTGTTGAAGATATCTACATCTTTGCTGACAACAGCAATTTGTGTGACCCTTAATTCCTGCTATCGCCATTGCAGTTTTTTTTTTGCTGTCTATGGGCGCTTGGCTTAATGACGATCCTGTAGCGACATCTATGTGAGGTCGACTGAATACATTTAGATTTACCGTATGAAGGACTTAGTGGTGTTACTTGCCTCACAGGAGTTTTATAAATGCCTTTGTTTAGATTTCCAAACCAAGCTCGCCTAAAACAGATTACTCTTACCTCTATGGAGCTATCATCTGGCTTTGCAACAGCATGAAGGAACGGGCAAGTCTTGGTTTTGAAAATTCACCGATTCACTAAACAAACTGATCATGGAAACGATACATACCGACAATTGTCACTTTTAGTATGCGACGAGGATATGACAAAACACAACATTTAATGTTCCAGGATTTTTGGTATCTACCACGATTACAATACACGGTAACTACACGCTGAAAAAAATGGTAATTTTAACAAATTTCAGCAAACAAATTCGCATCATATATTTTTCCATACCACAAACATTAACTTGTTGGTACCGTTCATCTTATTCTCTCGGTTATTCCTTTTATTTTAAAGTGCGTAGATGCAAAAAAAATACAAAAACTGCTGCAAATACACACTTATTCGCACTCAAATGTTGTACTTTGTTCAATTTAATAAGTTCGTTTACATCCAAAGTTCTATTTACATCCAAATAAGCTTTGTGTAGAAGGAAATAAGCTTTACTTGCTACAAACACCAAACACGCGTTTTGCTTGTGTGTAAACATTAAAAAAAGACGTATTTTTTAGCGTGTACGCTAACTGATCATATGACAGGTTCAGACGTCATGGAAATGAACTATCATCTTGAGATATGCTACGCTACCCTTATGATATCAGTTGGACTGACTATACCTTATCTACTCCGCAAATCACGACCGCTGAAGACGAAGCCATACGTCAGCAATCCCTGGCCGACATCCACCATCAACATACATTGAACCCTGAGTTTTTAACATGGGGGAGAATGTTTACATTTAAACACAATTAATGTCAATTCATAGTATGTGGATTAGGGATATTCCGAATTTCGCTTTCGCATATCCGAATGTGAATTATCAACATTTGCAAAAAACATTTTTGGAATATTCGTATTCGCTTCCTCAAAAAAACTTTTCAGTATTCGCTTTCTCATTCAAAAAAATAAGACTGCATATGTACGAATTTTCGCTTTGGTATATGCGAATTATTCGCATCATTTTCAGTATTCGCTTTCGCAAAAGCGCTGCGTTCAACTGTTCTATCCATAATATAATGGGGAAATCAAGTGATCAAAGACATCAAATCTCATTCCAGAGATAAATATTTTTACCTGTACCAAAAGGTACACGCAGATCCTCATTGTTTAACCATACACTCAAAAACAAACTTAGTACTAAATTTAGTTCCAAAAACCTTCTCAAATCTAGGCCAGAAAATGTAATTAACACAAACACATTTAGTTAATAATACTCAGCTGTAGTAACTTCTACTAGATTTGAGTACACAGAAAAAACATATTTTTTAAATAAATTACGAAGTTTGTATGGAATTCGTCAATTCAATTACTTTTTTAATTGATTTTCTTCCAATTACAAAAGTTGTGAATTCAATTACTCAAATTTTAAATAGGTTAGGTTAGGTTAGGTTACTATTTTTTACATGGATTTCACCAAGAATTTCTAAGTTCAATTACAACATTAATTGACTTCCAAGCTTAATTGTAATTGAACATTTTTGGCCCGTATTTTTTTCTGTGTATGCTCGGAACAATAAATATTTTTAATACGAATAACATACATAACCCAGTCTGTATGTGGATTTTTTAATATTATCTGATCGACTACAGAATGTTTTTAATGCATTTGGGTCATGATTGGCCAAATTGACGTTACACCGCCCACTCATAACTTTCTAAATGTCACGAACTATGTACGTATTTACTAGTGTAGTATAAATAATGTCTTGATCGCCTAGCATATGTGTTAGCTACTTTTAGCAATTTTAGTGAATATATCAGGCATTAGTCGTTCAATCAAAGTCTATACTTTGCTATGCCTGGCTATGTGTATAACTATTTTAGTATAGTGATGTTATAAATAAAATCAAACATGAAACCTTCATAATAACTACACGTGCGAGGGTGTATGTTTTTGGGTTCAGCTGTAGTCGATGTTGATTAATTAATCAGGCTCTGTAGTTTACAGCACGGAAGTTGAATTGTTAGCAAAATGAGCCAAACACTTTATGCAAATAGTGAGGTTTAACCAAACACTTAGTTTCCCATTCTCTCGACTGTGCTTAGAATGATCTAGGTTCAATTTACCTCCGACTGTTTCCGGACAATTCTCCATCTGCTCGCACCCGCATTTCGACCCAGAGCCTTGTCCATCGTCCTTGTCATCTGTGAAAAATAACAACCAATTAAACGAGATTATAATTTTGTTTTTGTTTGTTCGTCTACAAACAGCAGCACCTGTACCAGCACCAGCACCGACACACACGACAATTCCTTTTTTTTCTTGTTCAGATGAGCATTTTCACTATGTGCGTGTTTCTTCCATTTCAGAGTGGACATTAAAGCACTGTGCTAAATACACACACACCATGGCATATACATATGTACATATCTTCTGGATCCTGGAGATACTGACATACATACACACATTCACACACACATTCATACACAACATTTCCAAAAAGTTTTGTACTCGTAAATTTAAAGTATGAATGTGTTTAGGCGTTGGTATGGGTGTACACGTGAGTGTGCCTTTAAATTTGGCAATGTTTTTTTTGTTGTTGTTGACTACAGATGTCTGACGACAGGAGAAGGTGGTGCCGACTGGCTGACGAGGTGAGGGCAGTCATGAGTGCGGGGTTGAGGATGTCGAAGCCAATGTTGTTAGATGGAATTTGTGTTGTGCTACTGTATTCCTGCCATTGCTGGTGCTACTGCCTGGCACTGACGGGATTTCCAGATGAGAGCTGTGATTGTAAATGTAGCGCCATTATCGTTTCATTGTGTATTTTTGGCCTTTGGGAATAAATTAAATTCGACAGCACACAGAGAGAACTACTTCTCTTGTACATGTTATTACAACACTGTACACACAAACTTTGGTCTCTCCAACTAACAATGTATGTGTGAGGTGTCGTTGTGTTTCTATGTGCTCATAGTAATGCTCCTGTCGATGTCGATGCCTTTTCCCCCCGACATATTGACAATGAATGGAAAAACTTTCAGCACAAGAATTTATGTATTTTTATGATGGTTGGTATTGCATAAATACGCCTTTGTTGTGTTGTTTAGAATGTTGTTGTGTTGTTTGTTTTTCTTTCTCCTGTTGGCGATTTCTTGCCATTCTTATTCTAATGCGTTGCTGTTGACTTTCTTGTCTTCTTTTTTGGTCCCTTTTTCTTATCAAACTATTGCCCATCAGCACAGTACGACTGTGCGGAACTGGGAACCAGCAGCAGCAGAAGGACCCTACATATCGTACCACACTTCAGTAGGTGTAATAGGATGTCAAACACTTTAACTAAATCTTTGATGGTCATGTTGAACGAAATTATAATAACGCCTCCGACTCAATGTTTTTGAAGTTATATTGCAGAACGACTTTAATTCGAATAATTAGTGAAATTATTAGCTGGTTTGTTTTATATTGCGGTCTGAACGGTTAATCACGATGTGACGGCTTTAGCATTGTGCTCGTATTTCGGGTGCGACATTATGCAAACTGACTCATGTCAAAATAAAATTAAACTTTCCGGCTTTTATAGATGATATACCAGAGTTTTGAAAACTTGGATGGCATTCATTGATACACAGAGCCGAAAATACAATGATTTGTTAACCATGTGTCTGGTTAAATTTTTCATGGTAAATGTTTGATTTCGAAGACAAAATAAAGTTATCTAAGGTCAAATGTTGATGAATAAAAAAATAGTTGAGTTAGCATTATGTAATGCTGGTTTTTTCGATGGCGAGGAAAAAAAATTTGCGAAATAAACAACAATTAAAAGATCATTCGGTTCTGTGGGGTCGAATTTTTGGACTGCTTTGTGTTAGACGAAGTTGAGTATTATGTGACACGAAGTTGCGGTTGTCTCCCCCTCCCCCAACTCTTTTTCCAGTCTTCCTTTTCTCTCAACATGTGAGCACTTTATCTTGCTCTTTAAAAAAAAGCACCACTAAATGCTATCTTCACTGCTTATTGAGCTGTTGCTAAATTTGTATAATAGACTTCGTTGTATAAAAATCTTCATTCACATTTAAATGTCTAGAACGAATGTGAAGTCTTGAACAGGAAGCGGAGACAGTGTACAAATACTTGCTAGGTGAAAGCATCCGATCTAACAGCATGAGACAACAGCTTATATCTAAAGAAATAAGCAGCTATCACCAACCCAATACGTTTTTTGAAAAAATTAATATCATTACAGCAAAACAAAAAAAAACGTATTGGGACGATAAGCCTGAGCTAAATCATCGATGTCCTAACTCAATACTCAACACTATAGGCAGAGATATTTCGATTTAAAGGTGCAAACTCAAAAAGGTGAAGATCAACATCAAAAGGATTGACCTATTTCTGGTGGATTATTTCCCGAGTTAGGAATCATCAGAGATGCAAAATCTTTAAACTTGTTTAGGTAAGTAAGGGAGATAATTGTACTAGCTAGTTCAGCTAATAGGAATGGAAACTTATAAATACGTGAACTTATTGGGTTAATTTTCGATGCAGTTTTTTTTTGATCTATTACAACATACTGCTCAAGATCTCTAAAAAACGGGAAATATATCAAAACATACTTGGTACGATCTTATTCTAATCGGAGTTGTTATTAAAATAATAACTGACGAATTTCTTAAGAATGCAGGTGACGCCGCGAAGAAAAAATAACATGAAAAACTGAATTACTTTCTGATTGATGTCATCTGGAACCATTCAGAATAATACAGAATTTTAACCAATTTTCACTACCACATCTCACTACACCAAGGTAATGCATGGAAGAACAATCCATTATACCCTGCAACTGGGGTAATGGACCACTTGAAGTGGGTACAGAAACTGACTTCTGTAATTATGTTATGCAGCGTCTAAGATTACGATACATTTCGATGCTGGACAAGTGCTTGGGATTCAACGAAATGTGGAAATTACAGGATTGGCTATACGTTTCAATATCTTGTTTCAACCACACATTGTTAAAATGAATTATCTTTCGATTCTGTAAGGCCGTTAGTTACTGTGTAAAGAGGATCCGGTTCGAAGGACCAAATGTAAAGAGGGTCAGATCGACGGCTCAAATGTAAAGACCTAATAACAGAAATAAAACTCTTGACGCGTTGAGTGCTTGTAAGACACTGATTTTATTCTTCAAAACGAAACACTCACTTAAATAAAATAGAATCTGAAAATACATCTAGTATATGCCACTGGCAGCATATATTCAACATATGTACATCGATTGCGCCATACGAAGAATCAATAACCTATATACATTAATACAAATCCACTACAGACTAATAAAGATTCCAAAAATACATAAACATGTAACAGACGCCAACATGTGTTACAGCGCAATGCCACCCCGTGCAGTATTAGAGTATCCAGAATATCCATTCGACTGCATGTGTGTGTGGCTTAAGCTGTTGATAGTGAGCCACATGAAGGGTTCGATCGTCGATTTCCAACTGCATGCATACGCGAGTACAGCTCAGGCTGCTGATAGTGACATACTTGAAGTGTACGTCTGTACATACAAAAGAAATGAGAAAAAGACTCGTGTTCAATTCTGAACAACTGAAAGTGGATTTAAAATTTAGTAAAAAGTTATAAAACTTAAATAATTTAAGTGAAATGATTCTTTGTAAATAATTAGGGAATTCACAAGGTGTACTAATGTTGTAAGTTGTAACAAAGTACGAGACCTACAATAGTACGTATGTGAACAACCTGTCGTATGTGTATGTACTGACATCTAAGAAACGTACATTTTCAAACGTCAAATGTAAAAATAATAAATAATACAAAATAATTAAATACCAAATAATTTCAATTGTACCAAAAATTATACAAATGTACCATTTCTTCCATCTCTGTCCCTTAGTACGATTTCAAAACATATATCCAAACGTTGTACTGTCGTACAGTTCTTTTATATGAAAAATATCAACAAAAAATATACAACAGTTGTACAGCTTTAGTACGTACGACACTTACAACACTTAGTACACCCTTGTGAACAACCTAAATATTTGTTTGTAGACGGCCGTGGTGTGGTAAGTAGTGTGTGCGACTATCACACAAGTAAACCAGGTTCAAAACCGGGTAGGATCATCAATCAAGCGACATTATAAGTAATAGAGTAATCTCTAAGCCATGTAAAACTTCTCTAGAAAAGTCAAGTTCAAGTTTATTCTAATTTGATTAATTCATATAAGGGGATTTCGAAATTCTTTTAATAATTCGGGTGAATTATAATGTTAAATGAAATATCTAAATTCATTACGAATGAAAAAGTTCTCCTAAAATGGAGATTAAAATAAGGGCAACTAGAATGACTGATTTATATTAGGATTATTCCCCACACACAAAATAAGAAGGAAACAAACATCAAACTTCTTTTACCTTTCGTTTTTTCTCTTTCTTATTACATATTTAAAGAGATCGCGGTTACTCAAACCATGTGGTGCTCGATGATTATATGACGCTGATGTTTGTCGATCTGTTAGTGATGTTAAAGAGATATTAAATGGTGTTTCTCTTCTCTTGTGCAATATTCAAAATCAATGATCATTAACATTGCATTCACTTTATGATTTTTGCTTTTACCACCAGTTGGTGTTAATGATCATTGAAACTTACTCAGTGTGATAATGATAATTGACTTTTTGATACTTTGTTTAATTGTATATGTGTGTTGACTTAGTATGTAATTATATTTCATTTTTTATGTAATTATCATATTTGAGACTGTGATTTTGATGATGGTAACTTTCTCTATAATACAAGGTGGATTTAAAGAAATGTGGTTGTGCCGGAGAAGTTCCTCGTCTGATCCGTCATGGAATTGTAAGGGAAATACGTGTGTTGTGGTCTTAGGGATTATGTTTGTGACATTTGTTTGTAGTTTTGGTAGATGAAAGTTGTCCACAGCCCAAGACTGTTATCCACAGCCCCGATGTTGATGACGTATGCAGGGTTTCGTTGTCTCTGATAGAAGACTGACATTGAGAGGATTCCAGATGCTTCTTGTTTTGTTGCGGGCATGAAGACATCTGTCCGATCTGGACCAGATCTTTGCCTTATAAGACGTAGCATATAGAGATCCGCACAAATATTGTAGAGTTGTTGGGTGTTTGGAAGGTAATTCACTCCAAGGTATGGAAAGTGATCAAATATGCAAACACTATGAAAATAGGTTTTTGTTTAAATTAATGAAAAACAAAGAAAATCTTGCGAATATTGTTACCTTTACCTTTCACTAATGCTAACATAATTTATTTCAATTCAGAACTAATCCAAGTTTTTTGGATTTAATCAGATTTATTTTCTGTTTAAAACGCACATTAATCTCTACTTTACCACTTGATGAATTGATGAAAAAGGAAGTCAACTTCTTCTCCAAAGTCTGTCAAGGGCGTAGAGCGATAGTGAAACATGGGTTTCGATCATATGATCTTATGTTTTTGTATGGTATGATTAAGCATATGGTGGCATTGTTCATTAAGGTATTGCCATTATTCATTCAATCATTTAATGAAGTAGCCGTTGCATCTGTCTAGCCAAGACACATTTGTAAATTAAAATTTTTTCAAACTTATGAAGAAGTTTTAGATCGACCATTACAACTGAGCGACAAAACTTTTTTTATCAATTAAACTAAAAACAAAAAGTTGACTTCTTTTTCACCATTTTTGTAGCAAAAAGTCGATTAACAGACTTTTCGTGAGTCCACTTATAAAATCCTACCTTTTAAGCCACCTTAGTTAAACTCAAATTACTATGAAAACCAAAAAACCACCGTAAACGTTTAAAAGACCACAGTTTGGAATTTAAGAATAAATCAGCAATCGACAAAATCTTCTCAGTACGACAAATCCAGTTTCATTCATGGAATGTTAGGAGCGGCATCCTCAACGTATGGGTGATATTAGTCGTCAACCAACCAATAACACTCATACGCACCCGAGACCTTTGTCACACTGCAGTGACAATCCATTTGCAAACATCTAATTTTTGTATGGGCCGATGATTTTTTTATTTTATTACAATTTCGTAGCAAATATATAAGTAAAAATAGGATCATCAGTAATTTAACGAATTTTGTGATGAAATATCTTCAGCAAAATTACATCAACCGGCAGTCTCAGCAACCGGTGTCTCAGCAAGAATACACTTTTTTGATTTTATAATAAAACCACGTATTTTTTGAGATAGTTATGATTTTTTATTGGATTGTGAAGAAGACAAGTTTCGAGGTAGTATGGAATAACATATGCGTCAAATCGCCCCCAAAGACTCTGATTACAGGACATTAATCTTTTTCATGAAATTGTCTGTTCGAAGATGTGCTGTTGGTGTGTCAACATTTCGCAGTGTGTGCAATCAAATGACTCTCTCGCCGATAACAAACACTCGAGCAAACAGATACAGATCGATAAGCAGAAAAGGACATGAGGTAATTGCAGCTGCCGCAGAACGCACCCATATTAAGAAAAGGAACTGCGATAAGACCAACGGAGCGAAAACAAAGAAATATTAATAGAATGTACAATGTTAAAATACATCATCATTTCTTTATTTATTATTTGACCCAATCGAACCGAATAAAATAATAAAACCAAAGAGTTTTCCCCATCTCTTTAGTTTTATTAGAGATTCTAATTGAATTATTTAAAAAAAAACAGAGAGTTTTTCCCAACCAGAGGTAAGAGACTCGGAGTTAATACAAAAACAAAGAGTTTCTCCCACCAGCGGTAAGAGACTCTGAGTTAATAAACACAACAGAAATGTTTGGCGCCAGAGCTAAACTTTAGTTTTTTTACCGCCAGATGTAATTTAAAAAATGGAATTATAGTGGCTGAGCTAATTCTTTTAAAAAAAAGCATAAACCAAAGCTTTAATATGGGTTTTAAAAGTGTTACCGCCTGAGGTACCAAAAAGAATTTCAGCGCCTGAGGTAAATCAAAATAAATATAACAACAAAATCTTAGCACCTGAGCTAAAATCTGTGTCTCTACCAACTAGGGTAGAACTGTTACCGCCTGAGATACATTCATATATAAAAAACGAGGTAAAAGTGGTTCCGTCTGAGATTAAATAAAAAAAGAGAATTTTAGCGCCTGAGATAATTCCTTGAAAAAAATGCTAAACCAAGAAGAGTTTTTGTCCACCTGATATATTATAATTATAATTATTCCAAAGTTGCTACAAAAGCAACATAAACAACAAAAATAAATTGAAAAAGATCATGAACAGAACTCGGGAACAGGACACGTTCATAGAATGGCTGGAAAGGTTGAAAAGAAATTTACAGAAGCCAATTTTTATTGACAACCAATGCAAGTCCATATAAATTGGAATTAAGAATAAGGAGCCTACAAGGTGGTGGGAAAAACTGAATGACGTGGAAAAACTGAATGGAAGATATCGGTAATGAAGTAAAAAACCGCTACATACAGATGTCACGATCAGTCATTTTTGGTATAAGTGTGATGTTGCTTCATAGTAATAGTAACGTCTAATAATGGAATTTTTCCAAATTTTGATCGAAACTTCGTCAATTTAACATAACCTTTCTACGAAAAAGACTTTATAAATAACTCTGGGAACGTTTCTCCTTTGAAAAATCGACGTGTAGCGTAACAAAGAGTTATATTTGAATTTTCCCTAACCTATTATTTAATCCCACAGCGACAGTTTCGTCGATTAGGAATTTTTAAATTAGGAATTTGAATTTTTGTCTACAGCATTCCACTAAACTTTGTAACGACAAGTTTACTTCCGGTTGCTTGGGTTAAGCTCACGGCGAAAATAGGGTTTGTCACAGATATTTATTTGATTCGTGAAGAGTAACAATACATATGATTTAGCGGGGGTTTATTTCGCACTTTATTGACTGAATGGTAACGTCGAGACTACTTAATCTACCTATGTAATTTAACAGTTAACTCCAGGCCGGAGACACATCTGGGGTTCAGGTGGCAACCTGGTGTCTGGTAGCGGCTGAGGTTGGAGATGGACGTTAGACTTGCGACAGCATCCCACGATTGACCTCAGAAAATAAGTTGGCAACCCTACTATCGATTTGGTTGTCAGTAACTCCCGTGGTACACGGTGGTTTGTCGGATAGCCTAAGCGCCCCTGGAAAACTGAGTCAGAATTCTACCACATATCCCGGTGTCTACGTTAGCAACCCTAGTGTCGGTTTGGTCCAAGAACGAGTACGCAACTGTGTCGGATGTGATAGAAATTCAATTATAATTCAATTTTGTCACCAGCGACTCTCAGCGTGACAACTTGTTAGTGAACCGACTATGTGACATTTCTGGCATACTATTTGGGATCGGAAAATCCTCATAGAGCAACCCGAAATATTTTTCCACCATACCAATTTTGAATCTGGGCATCATCACAAAAACACGTGATACCTGCAAACATCCAAAATAAATCAGTACAAGTGCTATTATTATACTATTTATAAAGTGGGCAGAATGATACATTTATATGGGAGGTACCAGAAGGGGCGTGGCCACAAAAATTCAACAGATGATTTTTTATATTATTTTTGTATTTCATTTCATTTCTGAATGACGTTTCAAGGAGAAAAACGGGTAAATTGGAATGTAAAACTCAGACAATTCAAAACACGAATCATGTTTAACTAATGCGAATAAACTTCGTAAACTTTATGCGGTTTGTGAAAAATGTCCATTACAAAAATTTTAGTCTTGACTTGAAGTTAGACAGTTTGGAATAAAAACACAACATTTTGTCCGAAATAATTGTTTTAAACGCGATATTTTTCTAAGTACGTGACTTTAGTTCGTGTGTTTTTATTTGTAAAAATATCATCAGGGAGGCGTCGAAATATTGGTCGGCGTACACGTTCAGCAATTTAACGAAGCAATTCGGAAAGCAAATGAGATTAACGATGAGCTTAGGCAGCTTTTGGAGTAAAATCACATGCGAATTTTTCCAGCGCGATTCATAATGAATACAGAACAAAGAATCCACAGAGCACTGCCTTAAAATTGTGACACCAAATGTTCCTGCTGTGCTGTGCTGATTGAAAGGTCGTATTGCCACAATTTCCAATGCCACCAGAGCTATTGGAACTTTCCGGACGTTATTCTCGATTTATGAATTTCTTGGACAATATTCAGAAGTACAACAGTTGTCGAAGCACTGGGTTATTTTCTTAGATATTCTGATAATAAATCAATTAGAGATGTGCCATCAATCGAGCAGTGAAGCGAGAAATTATTGCTCATGGTGACTGTGTGATGGTGATAACCTTCAGACTATCTCCGAAATCCATCGTTCGTATGATGCATTACAATACCCGCAG
This sequence comes from Hydrotaea cyrtoneurina, assembly GCA_958296145.1. Classification (NCBI taxonomy): domain Eukaryota; kingdom Metazoa; phylum Arthropoda; class Insecta; order Diptera; family Muscidae; genus Hydrotaea; species Hydrotaea cyrtoneurina. The sequence continues at coordinate 61,752,594 of OY282515.1, forward strand.
CCATTTTGCAGAGGAGAGGATGGATATTAATGTCTAATTAAAATGATTAATCCATTGACCGGTACCGTCTTTCATTTCGATTCCTAAGCAATGTTCAATATTTACATAAAGGTGAAGAAACTAACAACAAGTTCATCTGAATGAATTTGTGTGCCTATCGTTTGACGATTCGTCAAAATTAGGACAATCACAGATTGAAATGTCGCAAATGATTTCATCAATTCGCTATTGACATGTATTTAAAAATCGACAAGGAACATTTAAAATACATGCTTTTATATCGGCCGTCTTAACATTTTCCCAGATACGTTGGAAGCCCTGAACGATTTGCACCGTAATCTGAACACTGATTAGAGGTAGAGAAATTTTAATAGCACTACCACAAATATTTAATTTTTAGTGCACTAAAACTCTAGTGCAATATGCCCATCTCTGATATATACGAATATTGTACCTATTTCCATCTTAAATGTAATGTAAAAACTCCACAGGCTATTTTGAATAAAGTTTGGAAAAGAGGGAGAGTCCCCGGTCACCCACTCCAATATTTAAAAGGACACTATCATATAGAAGGTAAGAGGTGAGGTTTAGTACATATGAAACAAAATATTTGTTTACAAAAAATCGTTGTAACAGCCATAATAATAGTCGGGTCATTCTGAAATGTTCACAGTATGTTAAAAGGAGACATGTCCCTAAACACAATATATATTAAAAACATATAACGTATCAGTGGTGTTATTGGGATTAATTTGCTTATAATGTAACTGGAAGTTACTGCAGACATGTGGATGGTTCCTGGATATGGAGATGAATAAATATCTGCACTTCAAATGTTTTTTTTTGAACTAAATAAAAGTATTTTTATTATGTATCGAAAAACAGTATATTGACAGAGAAAAGCAGTACGCAGTTTTTGATGTCGAAAAACAGTATAGTACTGCGAAAAACTGTACAGATACGAGCCTTGTATATTTATTAAAACAAAGATCTCATGGAATTTTACAGTAAATTATGGAATTGTGATAGGCTTTATTAGATCACGATCTGATGAAGGTTTTTATACGCAAAATCCTTCAAACTATTTGAGGTATGGAGATGAGATTTGGTCCTAACAAATTAATTAATTAATTATGTCACTATGGAATTTCCACGGTATTTTACTGTGGCCCTGGAAATTTTCATAGACTGTATAAGATTGTAACCGGACAAAGGGACATGATACCGCCCTACTACTTTTACTTAAGTAAAAATTAAATTTTTAAAAGAAATAAAGTACCAGAACGCGAAGTGTTGCAAACATTGATTCTTTTAAGATAATTTTGGACCACTTTTTGGCACATATTGGGCGGTATCTCAGCCATAACTTGACGAATGTTGTTTCTTAAGTGCACCAGAGTTAAAGGTTAATCTGCAAAAACACGGTCTTTAGCGTAGCCCCACAAAAAAAGTCGAATGGTGTCAAATCGCATGACCTTGGTGACCAGTTGATGTCGCCCAGAGAACGACAAAATTATCAGTTTGTGTACATTTTAATTATCGATGCCCAAACGTGCATGTACATTTAATGTACACATCTACTTTTATACCGTACACTACATTGCATGTCAATCGATGGTGTGTGCCACACACATTCATCATTTCACGAAGCACACATTGTTGAGTGTTGAATTACGAAAAATATATGAGATGTATATGGTGTACACCGTATACAAAATGTGTACAATGTGTACACATGGAATATGTTCGTGTGAAGCAATGTGTGCTTCGTGAAATGAAGAATGCGTGCTATGATATGAAAAATAATTGTGGTACATTAAGTACATGTGTATACACTGTGTATATACAGTGTATATGCAAGTAATGTGTGTAGACATATAATGTGCATGGACATTGTCGCGATGCGAATGTGTGTGGAATGTATTCTCGGCGATGTGAGAATGTGATACACATGCATGGAAAATAGATGTAAATACACGTGTATAATTTTGTTGTGTGTACATGATTTCGGTCTCTGATGTCGCCACGACGAGAAATTACGCGGCCAGAAAATGTCTCTTGCAATAAAGTCATATTCGCTCGAGTTGTGTGGTATGTGGCACCGTCTTGTTGACTAAAGAGCGCACCAAACACTGACTTTTTGTGGATGTAATGTTCTCTCTTCAATTACTTGAGGATTCTCAGAACCCCAAATACGACAATTTTGTTTATTAACATACCCACCAAGTGAGAAAAATCGCCCTGCATTTTTGTAGTATGTTTTAATAATTTGTACGCGTTGTGTGATAGTCAAAAGGTCAGACTTCCAGACTTAGTTAGACAGATGTCGAATTCCAGTCCTATACTTTTGAAACCACGAAATGGATAACCCCATATAAATACTATTTCAACCATTGACATTTTTTATTATTAATTCCACAGACCACAGAAGACCCAATAATCTGTTTTTTAGAAATCCTCGAAATCTTTGCACAATGTAGATTTAAAAATAAAAATGCCCAAAAAGCGGTAAGGTGGAACTTTGAGGATAATTTAGGCTGGACACGAACTCAGAAAGCGGGACCGTCCCGCCAAACGAGTGTCAGTATGATTGTTGTCTAACAAAAGCGGTCCACGAACAACACTAGAAAACTCAAAACTATTTTCTGCATTAGCAACTTGTTTATTTACACCAACAAATGCACTATTCACATTATTTATTTTTGTTCTTTACACATATTCTCCGGGTTTTTTTGACAGGTCATCGAACTCCGGTTTCACCTCTTTAACATCATTATTAAAGACGCAAACATTCAGCCATATTGCGGTAGTCAATGTCGACACAATATACGTCGTCTGGTGTCGACTATCGAGTTTTCCCAATGCGGTTTTCAATATTGAGGATTATCGATTACTTTATGCATTTTTTTCACTCTAAGTGGAATCAGAATTAGAAAAACAATGTATAAAATAAATAAACAGACTAAATAAAGTAGAGATGAAAATGTGTTTATGCAAATTATAGATAATCAGTTTCATTCTTTTCTTTTTATTCTCAAGATAACGAAGTAATGGTTCTTGTGATTATGATGCTTTATAATCACCTAATCCATTACTCTGGTTCGAGATCATTTTTTTTTTGTAAAATAGAAAATAAATTTTAAAACAAGCTTCTTGCCATTTATTTACTTTGAGTATACGGATATGGAAGCTGCTACGCTTCTTTTTCGGTATCCATTTGCAAATTATGACTGCCCTGACTGCTCTCAAAAAAATGTCTCGAAACAAAAATTCTGTAAAAGAGAAAGACCGATTGTGTAAAACAAAAACTAGAAGAAAAACACTAACTATGTTAGCTAATACGATCAGTGTTTGGTTTGATCACCGTTCAAATGTGGTCGGATATCTTGCACAGCACACATATTTGATACAAGTTCCCTGTCTGATCTGTCCGTGGTTTGTTTTGTAAATGGGTTTTAGTTCTCGAACTAACGTATATAGAAGTAAATGCCATAAGAAAGCGGTTGGGCCACTGTTGATATACACCCATGTTCTATATCATAAACAAAACATTTTATACTAGGGTAACGTCGACTTGTCATTTGAAAGAGATTACAAGTTATTTTGTACATATGCAAATTCTCATAGTACAGTCGTCACTTTCATATCCATTCACGTTCAATCAGTGTCAGTTACGTTGCACAGATGCCAATTTTCGCATTGTATGCCTGGAGTCGTCACTTTCAAATTTAAACTAAATTAAATCCATTCACGTTCAATCAGTGCCAATTTTCAGGAATGATCTACCAAATTAATTGATCCATGCAAAAGAAAGGAACATCTTGCACAACTAACTTGTACTTGTACTTCAGAAGTGCGTCTTATGCTAAATCTTGCAAACTTTCATATTACGAGTATTCCTATTAAACTTAAAGTTTGCGTTGTTGTATCAACTTCAATTTTAATCTTACACCAGCCATGTACGTACCCAGTTTACGTGGTTTGAACTATGACGAGACAAAAGCCCTTTCAATGTAAACTTTGTTAAATGTTTGAATACAAGTTATAATGTTTGGTTGTTGCCGTTTCCTTGCACCCACCCCTCCAACCATCGCACCCTACACTGCACTCGAGGGCATTGTTAGTTTTTGAGCATTCCAAGCAATCGCTCACATTTCGCAGATACTCTTCTGTCAGTAACGTAAACATAACCTAAGTAGCAGGAACCGATGTCGCTAACCATCCCGTTCGGGTGCGAGTGATATTCTAATTTTTTTATTTCCCTTTTCGGTGGCAAACTATTGGCTGCTTTTTATTCAGTTTCGGTTTTTTTTTTTTTGTTGTGATTAAAAAAACTTGTTTGGAAATTCTGCAGATACTTTATTTTGTGGTTACAAACTGTGCACCGAGCGAGAGCAGACAGAAACAACGTTTCCATCACACTTAATGAAAACACTTGAACAAAAGGTTCCCTCACACACATTCACCCGGCCATGTACATTAGGGTGGAGTGAAAACATGCTTTTTTTTAATTTGAAAAAGTTAACCTCGGAAAGAGATGTAGTCTGGGGTCCTAATGAGGGGAAAAATAAAGAAAACAAATTTAGGGGTCGCGCCACTCCCTCGAAATTTGGAAATTATCGCTATTTTGGCGTTGATTTTAGAAAAATCCTAAAAAGTTTTATGTCAATAAATGTTTGCAATAGCGTAAACAATGAAATAAGGGCATGAAAAAATTTAAAAAATTTTTTCTCATTGTTCAAAAATTTCAAAAAGTAAAATAAGTCAAATCGTCCCTTCTTCAGAAAATTGACTGAACAATGAAATCGCCACCAAAGCTACAAATATTAGTCGATTATCCTCATATTTGCCTCAAATACTTTTGTTTGGGCACTGAACAAGCTCAAACTTTTAAATTTCGAATAAGTTAAGTCGTTAATTTTTAGGATTTTTCTAAAATCAACGCAAAAATAGCGATAATTTCCAAATTTCGAGGGAGTGGCGCGACCCCTAAAAATTTTTTAAAATTTTTTTCTTTATTTTTCCCCTCATTAGGACCCCAGACTACATCTCTTTCCGAGGTTAACTTTTTTTTTTGAATTTCACTCCACCCTAATGTACATGTACACGTACACCACACACTCATAAAAACCATTACACATTTGGGAAGTTTTACATTTTCGTTATATTACATATACACGTCTATTAAAGTGGGTCGCAAAGTAAAAATTATTTTCTTTTATAATTCTTTCCAAAATCATTCATCATTAAATTCATCGTTGGTGATCTAGGCCGTTTTAGTAAAATGTCTGACAACAGTGTTTACACCCTACACCACTCGGTGCAAGTTAGGACTCATGATCGACATATGATCATAATTAAGCTAAAATTTATTGTGACTATAACGTATTATTAAAAAAACAAGGACATTGGAAAGTTGACAAACTTGATTCGATTTTTTCAATATTCACGATCATAATGAAAATATCATTGGTGTTGCAAGTACTAGAAGATACGAAAAAATACATTATGAAATTGTGTATTTACAATAGAATTGTGTGAGTGTTTTACAACCATCACCGATTTTTGAATAGACGTCTTATTGTATTTTCTTCTTATAGAACTTTAAGTTGGTCGGAATGTAAGAAATTGATACTTCAACAATTGGGGACATGTTTACTAAAAATACATTGAGTGGAAGGTATGAATCGTAAAACAACTCACATTAGTTTGGAATCCCTTTTTACTGACCAAAACTCTGTAATTTTTGAACCGATAGAGATTTTTATTCGACATTATTATTTTATTATTATACATACATACATAGTCATATGAACAGGTAAAAAAAGAAAAAAAACTATGTTTTCCCGAGTAATTTCATTACAAAAGTGTTCTACATACGGGTCATGTAGTTACAAAAGTATATATCGGCTTAAGAGGACACCGTGGCACATCGAGGCCAAGGGCAGTTGTTGTACCACCCGTCGCGCCGCTAATCTAGAAGGACATTCCAGCTAATCCAATGTCGCAAGATCGCAAAATGTTTTGCAGATGATTGCAGAACTGATGCCCTGCCATGAAATTATAATAGACGAATAATAATGCGGCACCGTCAGGTTACAGTTACAGCGCAATCAAGATAGTTATACACGAGATGATATGTTGTTCTGTTCTGTATTTTACAAACATTTTCTAGATTGCTGATGAAATTCAGAAAGTGTTTCGTAAATTTATGTATTAAGGTACTAAATATTGTCTTAAAATTATCATTGAATGGTTTGTGTAGAATCGGTTCACATTTACAAAGGTTGCCCGTTTTTGACCAATTTGGAAAAAGTATATTTGTTCCAGAATGGTCTGTATTTGTAGCCCATAATATTTGTATTTGCATGATTATGGGTGATACATAACATAACATAACAGTTAGCATACATACAAAAAGTCCAGCGTTCTTAAAATACGAACGCCCGTTCTTGCACAAGTGGCCCATGATTGAACGGTACTGCATTCCATTTGAGTTTCTGATGTGTTTAAAGTTTAAAGTTCACACGTTTAAACTTTAAACGTGTGAAGAGTAAAATTGAAAATGGATCACAGCGATAATACAAATTATAGTGCGATTTCAAATCTTATTACTTATAACTTTGATAGTGAAAATAATATAACAATTCTTGGAAATAGTATTAGCTTAAATGGAAACTGAAAAGTATTTGCCTACATAAAGGTGTTCATGACCATAATTCACGACTTGACGATGAATAACTGCAAACTTTTTGCAAAGCAGAGATATGGAATCGGTTTTCGATTACCTGAAAGGTAAGTTTTTGCCATTAACAAATTAAAAAATTGCTTAAAAATTTAGAAGCTTGCAGTACATAAAAAATGAAGACCTTAAAGAAGCAATTCCAGCTTTATGACTTCGAGTGGAGTTTCGCGTGAGTTTCAAAAAACCTTTGCTCTGGAAGAAGAGAGAGGTAAATCCTGCAAATATAGACATGTTCGGTTTACAGGATGAAACTCTTTCGATGCCGTCTAAAGTGGCAGATTGGCTGAAACTCCAAGTGATTGCTTGTCGCCAACAATTAGTTATATTAGAGACAGTGCAATATTAGGTGTCGCATTCCTGAGCCCTAGAATTAGTTATATTGTGTAGTTTGTGAAGAAAAATATTTTGAAGGAACTCGGTGTAAATGTAACTATTATATGACTAACGGTAACATTTATTTGAGAATGAAGTGTGTTTACGTTATTGTTTTTTCTTCATTGTCTTAGTTAATAATAATAGTTAATAATAAAAAATTACATTGATTAACTTGCATTTTTATTTGAGTTTAATACAAAATGTTTTTTAGAATAGTCCGAATGGTCTTAGAGGGACAACAGTATGTTCGAAACGTTATCAAAGCAAACAAGAAAAACACATCTACTCCTTAAAAAAACGTTCTTAAAATAAGACAATTTTTTCATTTTTAGAAAAAGCGTACCTACGCTACTTTTGTCAAAGGATGTGTTTGATTTTGGACACTTTGTTTTTAAATTTTCATTGCTTTTTGGTCATCTCGAGATTGTTCATGTGCCGTCCCTCTCCCAATTGCAACGTTTAGAAATATTGACTTACAGTAAATCTAAGTATTCATCTTAAAAACTCATATGGCATTATTTGAGATGTACCGTCAATTAAATATTTCCTTCACCGAACTAAATGCTATCAGCATAAAATATGCAAAACTACGAAGTGATTTCCAGAAATTACAGTTTTAAAGAAATGTTTCGTATACAGGCAATTCGTTTAACGCGGTTGATTCGTTCCTCAAGAATGCCGTGTAAAGTGATACCGCGTTAATCGAAATTATCTTTTTATGTGTAAAAAGTAAACAAACAAACAAATTCGAGAGCATTCGCAAAACAGGATCAAACAAGACACCAAAAGAGAAACCAAAAGTATCTCGCAAAAACAAAAACGGAAAAATATTGAAACCGGGTTATAACGAAATCGCGCTAAGCGGACATTGCCTGTATTCTGTATTTTTGATCAATAACGCTTTCAAATGTTTTCCCGATTGAAACGTTTTAGGAATAAAATATGATCTATATTGGGCAATTTTTCATTGTTAAAATGTTGGGTTATACATATTATCTAAAAATTATGAAAAATACGGCCTTTATGAACTATGGCTACAGTGAAAAATAGCCCCGACGCACCAATTTAGCCAGAAAAAAATCATAACTGGATTTTGAGAAGACGTACTGAGATGAAACTCTGCATGCTGAAAGTTTTTATTACAATAGAGGTTCACTCCAAAAATAGCTAGGCCAAAAAATTAAGTTTTATATAACGTTATCTCTTATTTAGAAGCACAAACGAGCACATGTTTAATATAAGTTTGAACAATAATAGGTTCGATTACTTAAATCAGAATCTTCTTTACTTTCAGGAATATACGATAGAATCACACACGAAAAACGTCCCGAAAAAAAAAACAATGTATAATCTATTTCACTATCTCCTTTTGTCTTTAGATCCACTTATATCGTATTTTTCAACAAAGCCCTCTGCAGAGCCTTTAGCTGATCAAGTAATATTAATGCTTTCAGATACGTCTGATGAGGGAATTCTCCGGTTAAAAACCCTACATGTAATACTACGAATACAATTTATATAGCTTTGCTGTTACCCTCGCATACGATCGAAATGCTTCCACAGGACATAGTGGTTAAAATCACTACAAACCTCTTTATCAAATCTTCATCTTAATAATAACTGACGTCTCCTGCAGTTTAAGCCTAACCTGAGAGAAAACATAAGTAAAAAGAGCATTTTTTTTGCTGTTTTTCATTGTATCAAAAGTGGCTATTATACAGGCATACATAAATGCCTGTAATCCATCTAAAAAAAGTAAAAAATTCATTTATTTATTTATTTATTTACAATTTAAGTAATTGAATTCACAATTTTTGTAATTGGAAGAAAATCATTAAAAAAATAAACTGAATTCCATACAAACTTCGTAATTGATTTCAAAAATATGTTTTTTCTGTGAAGCGAAAAGTTGTAGCGGCTATTGTTAATTTTTAATTGTTTGTTGTGGTGCAAATCTGATTTAATCTGCAACAACTGTGGTAAGCCTTTATATTCTTCTGTAAACCATTCCCAGAAACTCACGTTATTAAAAGACGACATTGTTTTCACAAATACATTTATTTTCCGTAATTACACGATACGCGCACAGCAACGTCACAAAGCCAACTGTATTTTGTTGTATTAAGTATGACAGACACGCTATTAGTGTGCGACAGACGTCCGAAAATCAAAAAATTTTGAAAACCAACATACATGTCTATCGTACACGACATACATGCTGTTAGATAGTGATTTTTGGTCTTCAGACATTTAGGCCTGTGTAATAGCCACTAAACATTGTACAGTTTGTTTAGGCAAAAACTGGTGGCTGATTTAGCAAAACATTGACACGCTGACATCACACACTTTACAAAGACCCATAAACAAAAGCATAAGTCGGGTAAAGTCCTAATACAATTTGAACATTGAACAAATTTGCACGCACTGGGCCCTTATATATTTCCAGTAATATTTATTTATATCTTACCTTATTACACTTTATCAACAAAAATATTATTAAAACATTTTTTATTTGTTTTACAATCATTTCAATTGTGTAATTAGAAATCGAGTATGCTGTCAATAATATAGCGCCAAAGCAATCACCTGTTTTTAAACAATAAAACGAAACTACAGTCACGAATTGAACCAAAACAAATATAACGCGGTGTGTTGCATAAAGAACAACGGCCCTAAATTTTTCATTTAGCCGTTGGGCTATTTTTCACCGGGCCACAGTTCTTACTTATTTCCCTCAACATTGTATGAAGGAACAGACGGGGAACTTCTCTCGAATCAGTGAGCTGTGTACGATATAATTTGTATACTCACTGACCGGGACCTACTGTTTAAAGCCGGCCGAACGGCTAATGCGTTTCTAGAGACGTTTTACATGGCTTAGATATTGCTCTCGTAAAGTCGAGGTGGAAACAGCCGCTGAAAAATGTTTGATGGTCTTATCCGGTTTCGAACTCGGGTTCTTCTGTGTGATAGTCGCACACACTACCTACCACACCACGGCGGGCCACAGTTCACAGAGCCAAAAAACCCCCACCTTGTATGGGATTTTTTGGGCCATCTTTCGTTTTTATTTTTAAAGTATTTTTCAGAGAACCTAAGAAAATGGAGTCCAAAAGTTAAATTATATTTTTTCCAAGGTGAAATAGTTGTGTGATTGAACAATTACGAAAGTGACAATGACTGCAAAAAAAAGTTTGCAACCCAGTCTATTGTAGATTTGTGTGTGTTATTGTGTGCTATTCTAAGGTGAAACGAACAGCATTCATTCACCTGTTCAATAAGTTGAGACGAGTTGAGTTGGTGGCAAAAGTTTTCACCATGCAGGGACTGGGGACCGGCTGATGACTCCGGCATGACGTGTGCGGCAGTTTGTGCGAGACTGTTTGTTCTTTCGTTCTTCATGTATGGCAGTAGTAGTCGTGATTTAATTCTTCCGTACTTCCGTACATCCGAGTGCAGTACATTAAAATTTGGGCGCAAAACATGCACATCGACACCTATTTACACACATCCATACATACAACAATGTGTATACATACAACATACACTGCGAATCATTTGATTAAGACCATAAAACACAGAATGATGCAGTGGATACCTCAAGGAAGGCGTAATACGCCGTATGGCACAGGACAGTTCCAGCTGGAAAATCTTTGTAGAGTTAAATAATGAATTGTTTCACTATGCAACAAAAAAAAACAATAGTGTTTGTAATGAATAATAACTCTATAATTTTGATGTACTGTAGTCTTCTGAGTACAAAAATTACCGAAAATTTATTTTCTATTGATAGGTTTTTCTTTTTTAAAATATTAGTTTTTCGGGACATAATTTGTAATAACATGAATACAAATTGTCCAATTTCTTTGAAACAAAATGTATGATACAATTTTTTTATATCTTAGTTTTTAGTTATTAACAAAGTTAAGCTGAAAAAATTTAGAAGTTTATAATATCTTACAATTAAAATAAGGTATACATCATTAAAATCAGAATTTAGTGAAGGGTCCTTTTGCTGAGGAATTTTTGCAATTATTTAATATACATGATCGTTATTATTAAATTGGAATTGCCGATAATAATGATTATTGTATAAAGTATAATGCACCAGATATGCGTGAGTTTTAGGCTGACCAGTCCGCTTTTATAAATATTCTGTTTCTTTAGATTTTTTGGTTTCTAATATAACGAAAAAAATTATCAATTGTGCATTAGTAGTTAAAAGAAAACAAGAAACAATTCGTTTGAAAAATTACAAAAACATTATTGAAGAAAATATTTCCATTATTTATGCATTGACTGGCATCGACCTGTCTACCCAATTTTCTAAGACCTTGGCAAAGGTTTCCTGCTTTATCTCAAATATGACTTGCACGATATTCACCCTAAGGCGCTAAACCGCTAATGGAAAAAAGTGTAAGGGCATCGAATCGCAGCTGCGTGTTGACCAATTGGCATAGCGAAAACGTCTGATAACATGATTACCGAACTTTTTGCGCAAAAAGTCGATTGTGGCGTGTGCTTTGTGGCTTAATGCTGCCATTGGAATAACTAAAATAACAAATTTGAATGCATACATAAGTGCTCCGGAGTGTGTCCAACTACACCTATGTAACATACTGTATGAAGTACCCAGAGTCAGAATGCGAGACATAGAAGGCCTGGAATCAGCTGTCTTTTGGAGTTGGGAGACGTGCAATTCCCGGCGTAACTTCATATTTTTATCACTCTATCTCTTCTCTTGCAGATCTCCCAAGAGGAGAAGTAGAGATAATCCATACCATGGACACCTTTTTACTAAATCAGATTTTAGTAAACAATGTTAGTACCTCAAAAACCCATGTTTTTATTTAACCATTAAGACCGTCTACAGACGATCGTCACTAACATCCATTTCTAATGGTTAAAGACATTGATATCAATGGTTAAAGGGTTAAATTAAACGAGGAATTAATAATTATAAACACTTTAATTTTTAATTAAGAATGAATTAGGGCTTTTTTCTTTCAAAAAATGTGTGTGTGAGTTTTTGTTTATAAGGTTTTTATTTTCCAATTTGTATCTTAAGGTAACGATATGTACAGGCCAGAAAATGTAGAATTTCTTTGAGAAACCATTGAAGTGAGTGTGATTCGCATCCATACTATAAACCGGTTTGATTTTCAACAAAATGGTTTTTATATTGTATGGAAACATCGATTTCATGGGTGGTTGCTCAGTTGTTTGTTCAGAAAACACTAAATGTCATCTTCCTCTTGATGACATTACCGGCGCTTGCACATCAGCTATTTCAATTTGGACCTTATCGAGTTCAAATATGTGTATATAACACGACTATTTGTAAGATGACCATCATTAAAATTTTATTTGATCCATAACTAGCAATACTTCCAGATTGGTAGTATTCTCCATTTCGTTGTCGTTTGGCGCTTAGTTCCATTTTTAGTTAGGACGGCGTTCTTACAAATATATTTCTATTCATTGCCTATTCATAACAAATTGAGCTAGCGTATCACGGCTATTTCACATACGTGGATTCTAAAACAAATATCCAAAATAGTTGCTGCTGCATATATTTTTACAGCTTCTGTGAATTTCGTGTAAGATCTCATATTTTTCTTGGGTAAAAAAACATGATTAAAATATTACCAGTTTAAATTCAAATACTTATCATCGGAATACTTATACTATTATTTTCAATATAAAAGGTTTAAAAATGTCTTTTACTCAATTTCATCTCCTGTAAGCATATCTGGTGCTTTAGATCGTAAACTTGTATCATTACGCATTTGGAGGAGAACCCTGGTTAACTCGACTTTTCGAGAGTCGACTAATACATCCCTAATCCCGATGTTCACCTTCCGTCATACCTTCAAGGGGGTGTTCTATCATCCCTGCCCTTAGGAGGCATTTTCTATTCCGCCGCTGTGCAGTTCAGTGTTTTTATGTATGTTTGCAATTGTGTGAATGTGTGGGTGAATGAATTGTTTTATTTGGCAACAAATGTGCGAGTTTATCGCAGCATTGAATTTAACAAAGAAATATGTATGTGTGTACATAGTTTTACTCTTTCTATTGTAAATTAGAATAGAATGGAAACAAAACCGAACTTCAAAAATGGACATGCATATACGGATGTACGAGTATATGGGAGAATTTACATACATGTACGCAAGTACGAGTTTGTCCTCAAACTAGCACTTTAACTCCAATTTGGTCGAACTATATGTAAGAGAAGTTTGCATATTGAAAGAGGTATTGCGATATATCAAGTTTCATGACAAAAAATTCAGCAGTTTGATTATTTCCCGGTTTTATCAAAATCGGGGAACACAAATAACCACATTTGATTCGGTACAGCCTATTTTATTTAAAAAACATATACTACGAGACGGTTAAAGTCGGATACGACCAAGTATTTGAATCATACCGATTTCAAAAACCACAATAACAATTGTTTAACGATTTGACAGTGTAGGATAGTGTTTAGTCAGAATCGGAAGGGATATTAGTATGAAAGTAATATCAAAGCACAGTAAGGTTGAACCACAGGGTTGTTACCTGTCCTATCCATAATAATCTGTGCATCGAACTTCCCATGTGGCATCTCGAACGATTCCAGAATGTTGAACATTTTATTTTTATATTTTGAGGCTTTAATACAAAATCTTGCTGTTGACTACATAATATATACATATACATAATATATGTATATATTATGTAGTCAAATATTAATTTATAATTTACAATATATAAAATAATTATAGGACGATTTATGCGCATACGTCTAACAGATTCAAAACAGTAATTCGATTTTTGGGTCCCCCATAATTGTAGCATTTGAACGTACATTTTTTATAACAGTCGGGTAAACCGACATACAAGTCTCAAATTCCAAAGATTTGGAAAGTCAAAAGTGAGCGTGGCTATCACCACTGGGTGTAATATCTGATCTGTCTGACACGTCCATGTTTTTATCCGAAACTTTCTCCAGTTATAGCTTTACTAAGTACAGAATTTGGGCAAAATCGCGCAGGGCGTATTGGTATTATTACACGATTTAAAAAGTAGGCGGAATGAACATTTATGTAAGAGGTACCCGAAGGGGTGTGGTCATGTAGCCCATATGCAATCTCATAAGTAGTTTTGCGAACAGATGGAGAGACGGTCATGGCTCAAGCGACTTAAAAAGTCATAAATCGTATTTATCACATCTACCACATTTGGCAGAATATTTTTCAGAAAATTCTTAAATCATTGCTTAAAATGTATGAATGCGGTGCAAGGACTCACATATCCTTAAATTTCCTTTCAAAGAAATGGTCGACTTTTCGAATTTTTTAAACATGAATTACAAGTCGATTTAAGTCGACTTTTCGACCTTTTAATTGAAAATAATACAATTTTATTCAAGTTTGGAACGTAACAAATGATAAAAAAAAACAAGACTCGACTTATTCGTAATCAAAAGTCGACTTAATTTTTCACCATTTTTGTTGCAAAAAGTCGAGTTATATACACCCTATTTCAAACATATTATTTTTTCTCCAAAATTGTGCCCATGATATTTGGAACAGCAGTAAAATGTAGCATAGTCTACTTATTTTCATATCATTCAACCGCTTTTGCAAATGACTTTCGGAAAAAAATTTCAAACTTCTTAGAATGTCTGGCCTTGTACATTTTTTATATCTAGCCACAAATGGTATTATTTTCAATGATGTTGACACTGAAAAATGTTTATTAAAGATAAGTCCACACCTCTCCGCAGCTGGAGTTAGTATATTCAGGAACTACTTACTTTTAGCTTATAATACCGGAGAATTTTGAGTTTCAACGATTTTCAACATTTTTTTCAGAGTTCTATTATGACGACGATATTAAAAAACATGTAATTCTTACTTTCAGACCCCATATCTCCGAAACGGAATAATGTATCGAAAAATATTTTAAAGCCTTCAAACTGTTGCTGTCAATTCGTGATGTGTTTTGGAATCATTTCTGACATCGAGATCAAGCGCTCGCGACTCTGTGCGACGTATTTTCCACCTTATGTTTCCTCACAGTCAAGCAGGTTAACAACACAAATATTATTTTATTTGAGGGCGTTAGTTTCTTCCACTCAAATATGCATCCTTCCCCCCTGACGGTCACACCAAAACAAGACCGGCTACTTACATTGTCACTACTTTTATACTGTTTACGTGGATGATGAGCGTTACCCCATTCCGGCTGATAGGGTGTTGCCAAATCGCTGTACTGAGATCACTCGTTCCGTTATATTTTAAATAACATTTAATTTAGATAATTCAATTACATCTCCAATTACATTTTAATTACTGAATTAAAATTTATGAAAAAAATAGAAAAAATTTAAAAAATAGAAAAATGCATATGTTGGCATTGGAATTAGAAGCGGATGAAAGCGAAGAAACTCACCATGATTATCTTTAGGTATATGTTTGTTATTTTCATACTATGTATTTTGTTATTTTGATATTAATCCATAAATATTCACAACTTTTTTAAAATTATAAATTTATAAATAAAAAAATAAATGCATTTTTTGGTAGCATTCAATATTCAATAGGGGCGTGGCCCGCCCATTTTTTCTCAAATCCTTTTTTTATCATTAGAAGTCTACACACCAAATTTGGTGAAGCTAGCTTGTCGGGAAGCATTTTTTGCCGCTAAAATCGCGATTTCGGCCATAGTGCAGTGTTTGAATTGCTATGCAAGAAGCGACTTTCCATTTGTACCCGATTGTCAGACGAAGCCATTAACAGTCTATGCTTTTTAAAACACTATTTTGGTAAATAATGTTTTCAATCACTTTTTTCCCCTATTTTAAAAGGTATAATTTTGAATTATTTTTGTTTGGCTTTTTTTTTTGTAATAATTTTTGTTAAACTATTTTTTTGAAATTATGGAAATAGTAATTTTTTTAAATATTTTTTTATATTATTTATACAGTACATGTAGTCTCAGTCCCGTGGCGTGTCCAAAACCGACGCAGCAACATAAACCGTACTTATTATGTATGTAAATATTAAAAATCTGTAATTGCATTCAAATGAATTTATGCACTATCACTTCAAGTCACATATACTCTTTTTTTGATTTAATTAAATTAATTTTAAGAAATTATAAAAATCATTGACTTTTGTCCGGAACATTTTCTCTCAGTCCCGTGCCTGGTGTGGTTTTCTGCTTAAAAAAAAGGTAACGTTCAATTTGTAGTGTTTCTCTCGCGCTGAAGTATTGTTCTCTTCGAAGGTTCTCGAAGAAACTCTACTTCTATTTTAGTTTGCGAATTATTTTCGTCGGAGTGGTCGGAGACTGTCCCCTTTTTCGCAAAGAAAAGGAGTCATTTCAGATTATTCACCCATATATATTTTTCCATACCACAAACATTAATTTGTTTGGACGTTAAACATATCAAATATATATGTATACATTTTTGTGTTATTATTTTTTCAATTTGTGACTCTCTTTATATCGATTCATCTTATTCTCTGGGTTATTCTTCTTATTCTCTGGGTTATTCTTCTCTTGGTTATTCAAAACCAGTTTTTTTGAGTTATAACGTTGTTTGAGTAAATGAGCGATATGTACTGAAAAAGGAAATTTAACATTCCGAAAAGAATTCGATACTATCGATATCAAAGGGTCTGGTTTCGTGTGGAACTCGAGGCTTAGATATCAAATCAGCATGACAGCTATGACCATTCTCATAAATGATATTTACATCGTTAATGATACTCGATCATGTACACCGATGTCGTCGGGTTGTCATTGCTCGCGAGCGCGGTGGATACCAGAGTTCCACAGTGAGCCACACAGTACCATGACCAACGAGTTTCTACATGCCGTTTTTTATTATGCATCATGTCGATAACTGAGGAGGTACTTTTCAAAACATGATTATTCCACTTTTTGTGTTTTTGCACAAATTGAGAAAATAGTTTCTTCGGTATGCCCCTATATATTTAACCCGAAATTTTGGTGCATTATTAAAGGCGTAAAGATTAGTCATTGTTTTGTGTAGGATTTAAAAAGTTGGCACTTCTATATTTGGAATAAATGCATGATTTAAAATGGAATAATCTTGTTTTGATGCGGCTGGTTGGAATAATCATGTTTTGATTCAAACCACTGTGGATTAATCTTGTTTTGCTGAAACTAATTAGGTATCAGATATATTAAGTTGAAATAAAACAACATTAGATTCATTTTAAGCTAAAGAAATTAAAAAAATAAGAAGCTAAAGAAGATAACTTCTGAGTGTAAAATGTAGGGATAAAACATGTTTTGTTACAATTTAGACTTAAATAGTTATTAACTTCTGGATTAATCACATTTTGTTCCAAAAATGTATATTTGAAATGGATAATGTCATTCTGAAGTGGAATAATCTACTTTTGATGAAATCATGCATTTTTCAATTATTTTTCTGGTGTAATTATTGACATTTTGAAACATTTTATTTTCGCAGAGTATTCAATTCAATGATACCATACAAAAAAAAATAAAAAAAAAATTTTTTCCAAAAGTGGAATAATCATGTTTTGAAAAGTACCTCCTCAACTATGGTTTGACAGCTGATAATGTCAAACTGTGTTGACATTCATCATGAAGCGTTTTAAGAAACGCTTCCAAATTGTGGAAATTTACTTTCAAAAAAATAAATCTGTTCGCGATGTTCATAGGGCACTTCGTCTATTTTACGGTCGACATAATCGGCATAGTGAGCAAGCCAGATACGTCAATAAGCAAAATTGCCGTATTTTGAGCGATAGTTTGACAACTCTACACTGAGTTCAGTTTTAATTAAAGAAAGTGACGAAAACGTACGTTCTGCAGCTGCAGAACTGAACACTCCACAAAACAGTTTTCATTTAAACTACTTTTAATTCAAGAAATTAAATGAGAGATCACAACATTTTTGAATAAGTTGCAAAATGGATAAATCTTCACTGATTTGATCCAAAAGTTCGACATAAAAATTTAAAAAATTAGTTTTTTATTTTGTTTATTTTATTTTAATAAATTCCGAATATAAGAAGTTACTCGTGGTGCCATTTTTTTTAAATACCACTAAATGGATAGTGGTAGTGCAATTTAATGTTTCACTACCACTAACCAAGTGAAACATTAAATTGCACTAACACTAAGTGAATACTGGTAGTGAAATTGTTAGTGCACTAAATATATAGTGCATTATGCCCATCTCTGTGTGTAATACGGTTTTCGACAAATAATTAACGAATATTAGGAAATTTTTTTCTTTCTTCGGAAACAAAAACTTCCCTTTCGTTGGTTGCACAATTATACCGGGTAATACGAAAACGAAAGTAAATTAATAAAAACTCACCAATAATTCGTGTAGTTTTATCTCCTCTCTGCAAATTGTCAATTAAATATTTTCTTTCTACCTACATGTGAGTTGTGGCTAGCTCCACCAAAACGTCCATTGACAGCCATTATGAACATTTTATGGTCACATATCTAAATTTAAAAAATCAAATTCTTAAATAATCTTTTGTACATAAACGTTGTACTTACAACCATAGCATTGATGCTATGCTTCAACTTTCGATTGAAGTATAAATGTTCGTCTGCTGTTGGTGTTATTAACTGAACCAACGGCACCAATTATTCCAGAAATTACACATTTATTAAAAAAAAAGTATGTTTGCTTCTCTTTTCTCAAAGGAAATGTGTTTGGGACAAAGTACTTTGTTTATAGATTTATAAACTTCCGTAATGCAACTTCAAATTGACTGTTGAGAAATTCCTAGAAATCGATCCTGTTCAATTTGGTGCTGGTATCAGCCATGAGCTAGGAATTTCAACGTTGCTGATAATTTTAACATAGTTGGTTCTTTTTTTGTTCACTGTTTTGCGTCTTTTTCACTTTTTATGTCTATTTTGACAACAAGCCATCAGGTTTTTCTCTAGGGTAGTTAATGAATGTAGGCAGGCGCTAAGCCTACTTCTAAGGGACTACAGCGTAGGCTTATGCTGGGTGCCAGGGCACTGTTGGATTGAAGGGAATGAAATCGCGGATGAGCTGGCTCGAAAGGGCAGACTAAATATCTAGTGGATAGATTTTTGGCTGAACGAGGGGACATATCGAAGACAAGTGTTGAAAACCTAATTAGTTTTATAAGGGGGCTTAGATGGATGAACGACAGGGGATGCGGGTACCCAACAGATTGAACAGACTGTATACTTAACACAAAACAGTACTCCAGTGACTCTCACATACTTTTTCAACTTTTAGTCTTTAATCTTCAATCTACTTTTTACAGCTCTAATTTCGTTAACAATATGGAAGGGATTCAAAATGAATACTATGTGTCTCCATGTGGAGGTACATCTTAGGATGTACTACCCTTCCTAACGTAACCTAACCTAGTGTTGTTTTTATTCGACGAGGGGGCTCTATTCATGAAAAGTTTCCTTAACCCGAAATAGCATCTACTTGCCAGCACGACCCTTCGCTTTATTTCACGACCATTCGCATGCAGCCGTTGCATGCATATATTGTGGTTTGTTCGCGTTCACCATCAGACCCATCTTCGCCGGTTCCTTAGCGATTATAGAAAAACCACCATTTACACCTCGCTCTATCCCATCGGCGATGTGAATGTAGTCAGCAACACTTGCGAGGCGACTGTAACCCTTGGTGGTGAGAGTGCCGATTTTATTTACACATTCTAATATCTTCTCCACCATTATTAATTAGTTAACCCTTTCATGCCCGATGTTGCCTATATGCAACATTGCACTTATATGCTTCTAAGTCCCGCTTTTTTAATTTGTTTCACCTACACATACATAAACCTTAATACGTGAAACAATATATTAGTTTCAGATCAAATGTGTTTTTATTTGTGATTGCAACCCAACAAAAAGAAGTAAGTAACAGTAAATACTCATCTTAATATCATATTTTAATATTGCTCACCATTCCATATAAAAGACGTCCACGAAAATATTGCAATAACAACAAAACAAACAATAATTACCATTGGGAATATAACCTGCAGAAACTAAAACAAAACGATTGAGAAAATTAATTACATAACAATTCAACCACTGTATTCATTACGATCTACATTTCCTTGTAAGGAAGACTTTTTAAGATTCGCATTGACAAGTTGTGCGACACGAGATGTGGATGAGCTTAGAGCACTTTGAGAAAATATGAATATCCGAATTAGTATATAACATATTTTAACAAACTATAACTTTTAGTTAGCTCTAACCGAACTTGTTGAAACGAGGCGTTAAGACATTCATTTAAAAGGAATAAAATAAACAACCAAATATTTTAAATTTGTATACAATTTGAAAAACTTGGTCGCCTTTAAAAATAAAGCTATTTCACTTTGATATCGTACGAATAATGTTCACGAATAGAGAACAATATTTATTCACAATAGTGTGAAGAAATATTTGGTTTTAGCTGGATACCATGTTGAAGAACTCAATCGCACTAAATGAAGCATAAGACTTTGATGTATTTAGTAAAATATAAATTATATATATTTGTATTATGTAAAACTATGTATGTATTTATGTTCTACATTGTATACTTTTTGCTTTTTATGATGTTGTAATAATCAGGTTAACCTATGTATAATTGATTTAATTCCTATTTTATAGACTATAATTTAAAATCGTTGTATAATTTAAAATACGCACAATGTGCGTCGCACATACATAAACCTTATTACGTGATAATATATTGTTTCAGATCAAATGTGTTTTTATTTGTGATTGCAACCCAACAAAAAGAAGTAAGTAACAGTAAATACTCATCTTAATATCATATTTTAATATTGCTCACGATTCCATATAAAACGACCTCCACGAAAATATTGCAATAACAACAAAACAAACAATAATTACAATTGGGAATATAACCTGCAGAAACTAAAACAAAACGATTGAGAAAATTAATTACATAACAATACAACCACTGGATTCATTACGATCTACATTTCCTTGTAAGGAAGCATTTTTAAGATTCGCATTGTGAAGTTGTGTGACACGAGATGTGGAGGAGCTTAGAGCACTTTCCGAGCTTAATTGACGAGACAGAATATTGCGTTTGTCTTCTGCGCTGTATTTTTCATAGGACCAATTGCCATTAATACCATCGTTGGATGGAATATGACTGCTCTGCAGAGAATCTACCTGATGATCTCCTAATTTTGAAACTTCGTTGGGATCACTATTCTCCGAACTTCGATTGGTGTTTATATTGCCTTGAGCATTGGCCATCGAGGCGGATGGCGGCGTCAGTGATGATGACGACGATTGGATAAATTGATCTAAAAGGTATATGTGAGGCTGCAACGAAATCATAAACGATCGATAGACACACTCCATGTCAAATGACCACAATGCCACCCGCTTCAGAGAATTCTGTATACGGTTACATGTCGCCAGAGACTCTGATCGTGTGAGAACGTTGATAATGCGTCCAATAGAGGACGCATCTTGCAGTAAGATCGACAAGACCAAAGCGAAGTCAATACAATTTGCTTCAATGAATAACTGAAGCAGATAACGTATCTTGATGGCCAGTTTCTCTGGTAGAATCTTCTGGTCTATTTCCCCACATTGCAGACCAAGTGTTAAGGAGGAGGACGACATATCATCGTTGACTAAATACATACGTCTATACAGTGTGTGATCGAGTGATATTTGTGAGTTTGAACGTGATTTGCTGAATTCTCCACCTGCATGTTGAGAATGTTGTTGCACTGATGCTGAAGTAGGCAATGATGAGTATTGTAATTCCTCATTTTCCTTAATGGACGGAATGTTGGTATGTACAGCGGTATTTCCGTTATTCGTACTAGTGGGCGTATCCATTAGAGCTAAACTAAAATATCCAGATTCTGAAGTATGACTGGAAGGGTGTGGCAAGTGTAATTGTTTGTCCAATAGAAACCTTTTTTGTAGTTGGTTGTAGTCTTGTTCATAATCCTCTGAAGGTGACTGCAGAGAAACTGGTGTCGGTAACTTTAACTCTTCGTGTAAGAGGGTTATTGCAGTAACATAATCGTCCAAACGTGCGGCTTTCTCGGCTTCCTGAGAAAGCCACGTGACAAGATGAAAGTCCAAGAACGCACTCATATATCCAAGATCGATTAGTTTGCAGTTTTGTAACAATTTTCGGGCATGCTTTTGCAAAATGGTTTCGATACAAAAGGTTTCTCGTTTTTCATTCTTAGCAAAGCTACTTCGTTCGGATTTTCGACGAACCACGACTATAGCTCCACTATTGGCCGAAGCTCCCGTATCATTAGCTGCTGTTGGTGGCGCATTCGTAGCAATTTTATCTTTCTTTTCTTTCGTTGCATTGGATGCTAAGACTGTGGTGGAAAAACTACGTTCTCTGCCAATGGGACCGAGCACTAAGTTGAATGCGTCCGGATTTTGATTAGCTTGTGACTGTGATTGGGTGGGTGGCGCTATCTTCAGATTGACTATCATTGATGAACGCGGTGAGTCTATTTCATTGGGATCAATGGCTTTCAGAAATCGTATCAGATCCTTGGCCAATTCCCAATTTCGGTGCTTTAACGCAATTTCCAAAAGAAGTGTTGCGTACTGTTTACTGATCATGGAAGGCTCCAAATTTTGCAAAATAATCAAATAACTTGCTGCTGTTACCAGCTCTTCTGATTCCAAGCACTGTTGGAACAAATCCTTCGGTTTACCGGCCATCGAAAATAGATACGGCCATAATGCAATTTCTGTTTTACGGGCACACTGTACAATTGTCTGTAAGTATACAGGGAATTCTCTTATAAAATCCAGTATACTAGGTAGTAAAGCATCAGGAATAGGCTCCTTGCTTGTAGCCTCCTCTTCCAAAACCTCGTGTAATAACAGCTCCAGCGAATGTGGAAAGTATGGTAGACGGCGACATGATTGCGCAATTTCCCAAGCACTATATCCTAAGTTTCGTTTAATTAGTTGCCTCAGTATCTTGTGCAAATATACCTGGGATTTGCGCTCTAATTGGGTGAACGGCAAAGAAAAATGTGATTTCGATTCATTCGTATATAGTGTGGTTTCATTCTCCACGCCCAACACAATAACGTTGTCAAATAATATGACCAGCGGATACAGCTTTAAAGGAAATGATAGCATAATTCGCTTCGACATAAATGTGTGCAACCGATGCGATGAGTCTCTCCTTTGCTCTGTAGATGGCGGTAATATGGGAAGCCAAACTCTCATTCCGTGTATACCAGAAAATAACCACAAACAATCTCGCATCGGACTGCCTACTTGAGTTGAATTAGATAGCCAGAAACACTCTACACATGAAGCCAAACAAGATGCCATCAAGGAATTTACAACGGCATTATTGTTATCTCTCTGTATCATCAGTATGCGCCCGCAAACATTGACAATAATTGTTTCTGCATCACCATTTCCAGGGGACACCAGAACTTTAGTGGTGAGGTCATTGCGTAGATTGGTTACTGTCAGAGAAACTATACACGCTGGGTGAATGCAAATACTTTTGACATCAACTTCGTAGACGCAATCGGCCTTCAACGTATATGCGTCACATTTGCGTAAAGCAAAAAGCGTTACAATGCCGTCTGCGGTAAGGGCAATCAATTGGTCGCGGAACATGTTCAACGAAATTACTGGTGCCCTCACTTGTATGCGATTGCCAAATTGATTGTCCAGTTTACATTCCTCGGGATAACAACGTATTTCGTCAGTGCGATCAAGTAGGGAATAACAGCCGCACACAATGAATCCTTTCCACCACAACAAACCACCAGACACAACGAAATCCTTTTCTTGTGATTCATTTCCAAAGAGTTTCCACTTTTTACTAAGCATCGAATAATGTGCTAAACCTGTTCGACCAGCCACAGCTAAATGTATACCATCACTATCTATGGCCGAATAGCGGATGGGCCAGTTAGTAGCAACATACGTTTGTGGTAACTGTAAGACAGTCCAGTATTTACTTTCCGCTAATATACTCGATATATCAACGGAGTTCTTAATTTCCAAACAGTCATCCGCCTGCTTAACGTCCGGAGACTGTGAGTGTGTCTCTGTTTTATTATTTGGAAAAACGAATTTGCCACCAAAATAGATTTTCTCCAAATTATCGCCTTGGTTCAAATATAAGGTATCATCGCCTGAAATGAAAAATTTTCAAACAATTTCAGAGAAGAGATAATGAGAATAAATGTTTATGTTTGGCGTGACTTAATTTTTGGAAAATCATAAGAAGCAAATCAAAATTTTACCATTAATCGATATTGATGCTTCTTTCGCATTTTGGATTATAATGAAATTGTACAATTACGCTAGAAATTAAAATTGTAATGAAAAGGTGCATTGAGAAATAAACCAAATCTGAACTCTGTACATCTATAACTCGCCATTGCATCTAAGAAAAGCTGTCATCCTTTTAATTTAATTAATTTTAAATATTATCCGTGAATACTAGAAATAAGAAAAATTTATTAACTAATTTTAACTTTTCGGTATTGGGGGCCCTTTCTCAAGAAAGGGAGCCGGCTACTGTATACAAAATACTCGAGTCCGTAAGACTGATAGGAGAAATATTCAGCCCTATTCTGAATACTCCCGGGGAAATAATTCCCGGGGAATTTACATTTTTCTGAGATTAAAATCCTCCCATTCTGAACAAACCGAGCGAATAATAATAAGGGACATACAATTTCGATTATTCGGAGTCAGATGATTTGTTTGTTTCCGGGTTTGTTTACAATAGAAGGATTTTATTCTCAGAAAAATGTTAATTCCCCGGGAATTATCTCCCCGGGAGTATTCAGAATAGGGCTAATTGACAAAGAGGACCGATCTCAGCGGCCGTTTTCAGTCGTTGAAAGTGTGGATATTGTGATCGAATTTTGACTCACATGAAAAGTATGGTAAAACGCATATAAACTTAGGGCGGAACATCGAAAAATACGACGATACTTTCTGATAAAACAGAAACTATTGTTTATACCTCTATCAGTATTCGAAATATAAAAACACTATAAGTTCGGAATCGAGTCAGCGAAAATGAGCTTGAGATTATACTGGAGAACTATATGAGATATCGAACTCATTTTCAAGAATTTTATAAAAAAAATTTTCATCTAACGACAGAGATGGTGCAACAGAAAAAAATGTAGTGTGAATCAAATTTTACTTACCCTGCAAGAGGATGTGAGGATGTGCTGTCATACACGGATTCATGGTTAGTGCACTTTTCACAAAGCTTAATTGATATACGTTGCTATAGGGTTCCTCAACATGCTTATCGTCCGGTTTCTTTGGCTTGCAAGTTAAAAACAACTGATATCCCTCGGTGGACCATTCCATTTTAGTAACACACAATGGATTGTCATGGACCAGATCGACATGTATACCAAAATCCCAAGAAAACGATGACATTAGCAGTGCTCCAAATGTGCTCCATAAAGCAACACCGCCATTTTCCCATGATACAGCCAATACACAACCATCCGGGCTCCATTTGAGCTCGTTCACGGCCCCCAGAGAACCCGGCATTACAGTTGAATTCAGCGACAGGCGATGCGAAAACTCTAATCCTCCTGTAGTGTCTTCAATAGCATAAACTGAGACATCCGAATTTGCTCTACCATAGGATAAAAGCCGAAATTTGTGATTCACACTGCAGACAGTAGCGTCCTCAACCTCTGGTATCCAAAATCCGTGCATATTCGCTGCTTCAAACCTCAGATGATTCGCGATTAGGAACGCAGCCCTCTTATCGCTAAATACTGCCGCACATCCTCCAATAAATGGAGAATATTCCAGTGCTGCCACATACGAATCTGGACTAACCGGAGGTATCGATTTCAGGTTACACTGTTGATGTACATAAAATTGTATTAAACGCAAATTTATAGCGTTCGACATGGATGTCGTATTTCCAAATTCGTCCGACTCTAGGTCAGACCATTGTAGGCGCAGAAGTTCGCATCGCTCCGTGGCAACCAAAAGTTCCGTTAAACTAATGCAACAAACAGTTGTCACAGTCGAACTAAGCTGTACCATACACATTTCTTTCAGACTAAGCTTAGGTATATTCTCTTTAATGAACAATTCAGCAGAGTCTCGCTTTAAACTATATTGCGGCGAATCCATCTGCAGGAATATTCCATTCCCATTGGCATCAAAGTCCACTTGGTACAGTATTATTACACCACCCGTGGTAAGTACTATCA
The DNA here is from genome assembly GCA_958296145.1 of Hydrotaea cyrtoneurina. Taxonomy (NCBI): domain Eukaryota; kingdom Metazoa; phylum Arthropoda; class Insecta; order Diptera; family Muscidae; genus Hydrotaea; species Hydrotaea cyrtoneurina. The sequence goes on from OY282515.1 coordinate 61,778,982, forward strand.
ACTGTCGCGAGTCAGGTTTCCACACGACCAGTTTGTTTTGGCCATAACTAACCACGGACTCTACACTACGCCGATAGTAGACAATGGGCACTAATGGATTCGCATACCAGATGCCAAGGAAATCGGAACCCACAGCAGCCAAGAGAATTTTAACAGCATCAAAGCAAATATGTTTAATATTGTTACTTTCGCCTGGAAGGGCTAAGTTGGCAGACTTCGGCCAACCAATTGAGAAGTACATGGTCTTTTTCTGAAATAATTAGAAATTGTAATTGAATTTAGGTATGGTCTCCTTGCAAACAATTCTGTCATTTCACCTTATTTATCTCTTCTAGCTATGGATAACACAGATGTACATTTTCTATTTAATTAAATTATTACTTTTTGCATCGACTTAACTACTAAAACTTATCAGGAAAGAGAATGGAGGCGATACTACTTTACCGACGGCGCATAATATTTCACGTTTGATAGATGCTGACGACTAAGCTGTTCCAAATATATACAACGTTTACGTTGGAATTTGTAACTGCAATTATATTATTGATTTGGACAGTTTTTGTTGGATGACACTCGAGAAATTGCTTTATATTGCTTTTCACTGCTACAAAATCCACATTGATCGGATTTCATCCGTCAATTTTCATAATACATAGTTCAGTTTTTAACTTCGTCTCATTATAAATAATATTAAGAAACAAATTAAACCAACTACAGTCTTTGTTTGTTTCATAGCACAAAAAACATTGTAGATAAATCCATTTTTTGAAGAAAAAAAAAAATTCGTATTATTGCAACTATTTTTTTAACCAATGATGTTTTATTTCTGTTTTAATAAATGAACCCAAATCCGGTCGCTCATGCCCGCCCCTATTGGCCGAGATTCATGCAAAAACCATAGGGATGACGTCCACATTATGGCTCGATCCATAATGGCGATCGATACATATCAATATCAACGTCCTACAGGTTAAAGGAAAATAATGGAATGTTACTGATAGGAATTATAGCCAGAGTTAGTATAAATAGGAATATTTAAATACGTACATCGCACTTTTACTTAAAAAACTTTTATTTATGGAATATCAAAACCTATACATGGTTTATTAAGAATTATTTATTGGCATTAAATAAGTGTACAAACTAAGCATTAGGCTATTAACATTAGCCAAGGTTCTCACAGGTACGGCTTTCGTTATGTCCGTATTACATTACAAATTCTAATTATGATGTGGGTGTTGAGATTTAATATATTTCTCTCACTTAGGCCCATTATCTCAATGTACGATTAAAGTGCCGGTTAATTAACCGGCACATTAATTTATCGACGCGATATACTGCCGGTTAAACATTTTCATTTTCTCATGTATTCGTTAAATTAACTGGCTGACAAATGGTAAGTACGGCAACTCTACCGTGTGGATGTTTATAAATGATAAAAATAATTGGCATAGCTGTGTATTCTTAGCTGTGCAGTATATTATTAAATTTTTATTTAATTAAATTTTAAATATTGTTGTGAAAAAAAAACAAAAAGAATGACAGAAAAGGAGTGGAGTCATCACATCAGCTGTTCATGGTTTTCGTTATGATAAACGACTAACCGGCAGACAAGTGCCGGTTACCATTTATCGATCCGATAAACGCTAAGTAGATATTGAGAAAAGTAAATTGTGCTAACCGGTAGTATATCGTTACGATAAATTTTAATCGGACAATGAGATAATGGGCCTTAAAATGTTGAATATTTTTATGCTACCTCTGTATGTGTCTGTTGTAAACAAATAGTTTGTAACTAAAATACAGTAATCTTGCATTGATCAAGATTTGTTTGATTAAAAAAAGTAGTTTTTTTTATTGTTGATCGCGAGTTAACCTAGTTATAAAAAATGTTTCTTCGGTTCAATACCATGAAAACCAGCACTTCAATGTGAGACAAATTTTCATTTTCGTTTTAATGTAAATATTTTTTTAAATATCTTTCCCAAAAAAATCCACTTGGAAAGAGTTTTGACAAAACCACTACTCTTCTGTCAATGTCGTTCAAACGACAAATCCAAGTGCCAATGGTTACCATGTCATAATTGGCCATATATAATTAAAGTTGGTAACTCTACGTGTTGCTGACGAATATGGTAACTTTGTATTTTATAGCAGTGTTGCTGACAGGACAGCGCAAAGAGGAATCCACAAAAACGACAGGGTTGCCAAGATCATCAGCGCATATCAAAACGTAGATCAATAAAAAACAACGATATTTTATTCCACTACAGTACAACGACGTTTTATAACCACTTAAATAATAAATATTCGATGTTATAGTTGGATTAAGAAAACAATGGCTACAGCATTGGCACTATAGCTTTTCCCACAATCACTGCAAAACAAACACACCAACTACCAGCAATCAATAGCCAACAGAACGCAGTCGAGTACACAGCCACGATAATATTAAGTCGTCATTACGTCTCACAGAACACAATGTTTGTTAAAACTGAAGATAATGAGGAGCAATTGAAGATTATCCGACAACTAAAAGAACGTTTCTTTACGACACCCGAGTGGCAATTACGTCAATTATGTATATCAAATGACTGGGACTGTACGTATGCAGTGAATATCCCACAACAGCTTCCTATGTTTACTGTATACTTATGATGTGTCTTTTTTGTTTTACAGTGGAGTTGTGCGTGAATCAATTGATGAATATTGCGCCCAGAACACCGGCTGGTGTGGAACGAAAATCTGAACAAATCAATCAGCAAAATTACACCACAATGAAATATTACCAAAAAGAAGTTGTGTCACAATCCGAACAGGAAAAACAAATTGGAGATTTGATACGGAAAGGATATCGAGTGATGGTGCTGATGCGAGGACTTCCAGGTGTTGGCAAGACACATTCCGCTAGAGCAATTGTAAAAAACTTTGTTGACTTGCAACCACCGATGCAAGTAGGAGATTTTGTCTTCAGCAGTGATGATTATTTTTACAATGCCAGAGGTATCTATAAGTACAATGTTAAATTCCTTACCAACGCACACGATTACAACCAAAACAGAGTGCGGAAGAAGGCGATCAGCGGCTTTAGTCCAATTATTGTCGATAACACAAACTTACAATTGTGGGAGATGGTGCCGTACATTAAGTATGCTGTACAAAATGGATACTTGATTGAAATTGTGGAACCGAAGCCGTCGTGGAGCAAGTGTGCCTATAAGCTATCTCAACGTAATATACATGGTGTGCCAGCTGACAAGATACGGAATATGATGGACAAATACGAGAAAGGAAACGTGTCTGACCTGCTGAAGGTAAGGCATGTTCACTTTAAAACAGTAACCCCCCATTTTCACACTTAGAGCTTATGTCAAGTTTGTATGGAATTTGAAATGTACAACTGATTAACTCTGACCGGAAATGGTGAATATGAGCATAAATGCAAATTGGACAGGTCGTGGACATTCAGATCTTCCAAAAGCATCTGATTTAGCGTAGGACCTTAAACCATCTCGCTGTCTGGTTTAACGAGTTCATTTGACCGTGTTTTTTGAAACGAATGATTGGGATTTGTGACACGAAAAAATACAGATTGAAAAATGTTTCAATGCCTTGTCAGTTGAATTCGTGACATTATCGTTCATCTCAGACTAATTCGTTTTGTATGACGTGGACTAGAGTTGTATACATATTTTCTGAACTCATGTTTAAGGTTATCAGGTTCAAACCCGGGTAAAAACATTGTTTTTTTTTTTTGAAGCGGTACAACTTTATACATATTTTCTTGTGAAATGATAGTAATGGAAGTTATTCCTCTGGGAAGTTAGAGGGTTTTTTTTTATTGTTTACAAACAAGAGCAGTGAATGTTGTATTTATAAGAAAAATAATTCACTACGACTTTATAACAATTTTGTTTATCACTACCTAAACAGCAAAGGCCAAACAATCAAAATCGTACGATAAAAAATTACTATTTAATAAGGAAATTTAAAGTAAAGTAAAGAAACAGTGATGACTGGCACTTTATTTTGTCAGTATTGGATTACCCCAATCTACTCATATATGGTTAGGCTTCAACTCCTACTTTTCAAAAAAAGCTGTACATTTTCCTAGTTACGGCCTGCCAAATTTCGCAGACATAATTTGACCTTCTGTGTTGTGCAAAACAAAAGCAATTATTAAAAAACTACACACTTCCGTTAGAAAAATGATCCGTCCTTATTACTACAACTTTTTATATTAATGGGATAAAATAGACCATGAAAGTAAAATGTTATTTCATTTGATAATAGTTTTAAAGAAACTGTTAACAAAATTTCAAAGAGCCAACTACAGTTATCTAATGATTTAATAGTGATCTACGTATGATAAAGAGACAAGATAATAAAATATCAAATAGCGACAATAGAAAAACAAATCAAGAATGGTCAAACTACAAAACGATAAGAAATGAATGTGAAGTAAAAATAGAAAACGAAAAGAATAAATATATAAATATCACAATTATCAATGCAAGCAGTCAAAAACAAATGTGGAGAGAGATCAAAAATCTGGGCATTAAAAAGTGTCAAAATGTGATAACAACTGTGATATTTAACCAAGTAGAATATAAGGATCAGACAGAAATGTCCAATCTCACTGTCGCTGCCTACTCCTTTCCGATATACACCCTCAGTTTTACAATTGGCGGAATACCACTTAGAGAAAAACAACCTATAACATTAATAATCACATGAATTTCAGTTACACATACTGTGACTCCGGCAAATCCAAAGGATTCCGTACAGTTCATCTGATACATTTCATTTGTTATTTCTTTTATTCTCTCCATATTCGTGTAGGTATAGACTAACTCCAATTCAAAACATGGACGGCCGTGGTGTGGTGGGTATTTTCACTGTCAGTTTTCTATCTCGTGACTTTACCAGTAAGAGAGTAATCTCTGTAGGTTCGGCACACATGTTTCTCTAAAACCATAAGATATGGATTTCAGATTGGGTAAAGGCAGGTTAAAAGGCCAAAATTTAAATTGTTAAAAATCCATGTTGCTTAAATTTTTTGAAGTGGTCTTTCTTAATATATTAAAACGTTCGTGTACATGTTTGTTCGAGCATCAGATATTATATGTAGGGTAGATTTATATCGAAAATGTTAACGTATGAACCAATTTAACTAAAATTTTGTTTGGTCATGACAAAAAAAAGTATGTCTAAATGGACCCGATATGTGGAGCTGATGTGGAGTTATTGCGAAAATTTATAATTACGGTCCGATTTTACTCATATTCAAAGAGTATGTGTGATAGGAGATATCGCGTCGATAGACAGGAGATAGAAATCTTAGTTCACATTTTTGTAGGTAGGACGAAATTTACTCGTTCTGCAGCAAAATTTGCTATCAATTATGCGCATGTCAATTATGTTATTGAAACAAAACTTTGAATACATTTGGAAAAACATATTGAAAACACTCTAAAACATAGTATTTCATTTATTTGCACAGATTTTGTAATTAAAAGTACTTATGTATTAAAAAAATAAAATAAGATCTAGAAAATGAAACCATCAAATATTTTTAGTTCCCAATAATAAAAAAAAAATATCTATAAAATTACGTCGAAATTAAAGAACATTTTTTAAAAATCGTTATCCTATATGTATTGATAGACATTAAAAATACTTTCAATGTATTGGGTAGCGAATTAAACAGCGTTGCTATTCTTACTCGAAATGCCCTTTTTAAATATCCATCTGCTCTAGAAATTATTAGTTGGTACACGAGCCAGCTATTAAAGTCGGAGTTTCATATTTGTAAATTTTGTAAAATAAGAAAAGATTAATACAAAATTTAATTTTTATTAAAAGTTTTATTTGTAGTCCCACAAAATATGTCCATGTAGTACAAAATATTAGGCATAACTAATGTACTAGTTTAATCTTTATAAGGCGAGATATGACTGAATTATTTGTGTACAGTTGACGAAGACATAAAATTGTATGGGTAACAACGTTATATAAATATGCAATTCAAAGGACAACGTATCATCCCATACTACTCCGAGACATATAATGTTGTGAACACATTTAATTGCATCACAATTGTACGTTTGACCGAAAGCAAAAACGACACAGTTGAAAGTATCAAAATGAAATCGTAGATATTGCAGGATGTTGTATACCAGCGACATTTGACTTTAATGTTGAAACGACACGTGGAATAATGAAATATCAAAGCGATGTATATTTACGTTTCGGGTTTTTCTTGTCGTCCAACCAAAGTGTTCGTCTGTTGTGTTCCATTGATCATATGCAGAACTATTAATACACAAAGATGTCCTAACCTCTTCTTAATATGACTACAGGTAAGTTGTGGTTGATTATAAAAGTTAAGGTTAATGAAACAGGTGAAAATGTCAATGGTGAATTTTAAACATCTGCTAAACTTTAACATTAACCCAATTCAAGGTCAAACTGAGAATTTAACAAACAGTATAACATTTGTATAAACACCTTTTTTCAAAAACGTAAATATTGGTCTTTAACCCCTGTTCATGGACTCGAATCAAATGCACTCCACCAAAGGGCAAGTTTATTTTAATGAAAACAAGTTCTGTAAATATCAAATCAATTTGGAAATTGACAGGTTTCGTAGGGTCTATTGCACTTGATCATTTACGGTGAACAGCTGGGGATGCGCATAGAATAGACATAACGCCCTTATATTATAAACGTTTTCAATTGCAGTTATTATTATTAATAGAACTTTATTTAATTTATTTTCAGATGTTGAAAAGTACTAAATATACAGGGAGTTTACCCCGATTACGTGCACTTCCGCCCATTATCGTCGAACCCAGCTCCCCTCTGGAATTAAATAGCAAAAAAGTCGAATATAATAACATAGATGTACCTGTTACTGATTTTACCGAACCTCCAATAGATCAAGATACAAGTAGTTGGGGTAGCTATAATACAAGCGCACCTAAGGGTCAGCGAAAGAAATTCAAGTCAGGTTCATTACCTTCGAAAAACACAACAGAAATACTACAAAACGAAGAGGTTCGACAGATTCACAACGAACAACCACAATCGGATCGTAATCAATCACCTGAGAAGTCACCGTCAGATAGAGATGTCTATAGATTACTTGAGCAAAAGTTGTCGAACGTTTGGAAGCCCTATGAAGCAGAATCAATAGATTTTTGGGGCACAGATCAACCAAACCCGCAACCACTACCCACATTTCCTGCTGATGACAGCATTGCAAAGAAACCAACTGGAGAAATGTCATTACTTGATCTACTCCGTGAAGATCCAAATGACAACCAAATGATTGGAGAAACGAGTAACAAAAAGGATAATGAACAAGAGATCTGTCCCACTGTTTCTTTCGACCGTCACAGCATTGGTTGCATAAATGAGAATGTCGCTTTTGTTACTCTGCGACAAATCTATCCAAATAAACAGGTGTCGGGTTTGTGGGATCTCTTCTTGAAGTGTAACGGCGATATTGATTGGGCTGTTGATATTTTACTTAAAGAGGATGAATTGTCCAAGCTTCGAAGCGATACCGACTTTTATGCAATAGGTAACGAAATTGATTCTTTCGTATGTTCGTGCAACATCCAACCAAATACATATACAAGCGAAGACATTTCTGCGCATAAAAAAGTCAACACGGAGAAATTTGATAACAATGCGGATACTTTAAATACCAACGAAATTAGGTTACCACAGCGACATCAACGACAAAGGCACTCTCGCTCCAACCAAGTATTCGATCCTACACTTCTGGAAGTAAAAGAGAATATTGAAAACTGTTTTGTGCTAGGCGATGACCATTATTCCAAACATTTATTGAAAATTCGAAATTTTCGCAGTGGCTTAGCATCTGGTGCGGCACCTTCATCTGTTACAACTACTGCAGACAGTGGGGACAATGCGGAAAATCAAACTGAAAACCAGGATGATGATGAGGATGATGATGACATGGGAGAAGATATGCTGGAATTGTCTTTGGGCGAACATTTGGTCCAACAATTGTTAGAAAATTTCCGTAATGAATCATCACTGGAAGAAAGAATTCCCCCCTCGTTGCCGCTTAATCTAAACGTTTTTATGCCTCGGTCTTTAGCAAAACAATTGTACATGTTGTGGATGGAATCTGCCTATAATCATCTGGAGGAGGAACGTCAAAAAATGGTTCGCGAAGATGAGGAATTTGCTCGTCTTCTAAAGCATCCAAAATACTCCGAATACAAGGAGTCGCCAAGCAATTTTGGATGCAATTTACGTGAAATGTTAGATATCGAATATGCCTGGACATTGTACAAACGGGATAAGGAGGAATTAGATCAAGAAAGGAGCGAAATGGATAAAATTTCGGAGCCACGCGATTTGGCGGCACACTTAACGCAGATGAAGCTATGCGAAACATTTCCCGACATTCCGCGTGATACACTTCTTGATATTTTGGCAACAACAGACAATAACTACAACGAAACTGTATCAATTTTACGCAGCACGATGGAAATAAATGACACTGCTACAATGGAGCCCCAGGTAGAAGAAGGGGTAGGTGTTTTAATGTTTTTTATATTATCGAGGTCTTTATGGTATTATTGTTTTAGCTTCATCAACAATCACGTAATAAGTATCTCCAACGAAGACAAATGATCGGCAATAACGCTTGGAATGATAAAGAAAATAATGATGATGTATCTTGGTCTCCGGAAGAAGCGAAACGTTTGGCTCTGCGAGAGTTTGAGGATGCGCGTAATTTCGCTGCCCATCATTGTCAATTAAGAGCTGAATGCTATCAAAAGGCCAAGGAGGCCATACAGGCAGGAAATGGTGGTGCAGGTATTTACTACTCGCAAATTGCAAACTTGCATAAACAGAAAATCGATATGTATAATCACCAAGCCGCAAACTGCATTATGGATGCCCACAAATACACGCAGAATAATCCTGACCATTTAGATCTGCATTATCTGCATTTGCTAGAAGCAATGGGATGTTTGGACATATTTTTAGATTGCCACATTACCGCTTTACGTGCAGCCTCCCGTAACTATAAACTTGTCTTTATAATTACGGGACGCGGTAAACATAGTGCGGGTGGTGTATCCGTAATAAAGAGTAAAGTCAAGGCTAGACTGGAAGAACGATCTCTTAAGTAAGTTTGTATACATACACTTATTAAACATCTCCTGAAACACATTTACTAATATTTCCGACAGATGGAGTGAGGTCAATCCTGGTCTACTGAAAGTAAAGGTTTTTTCCAGTTCGCGGCATTCGCAGAATTTCTGATTAAGCCAGGTATAATAGATTTCTGTAAATTAGCTACACCGGGCAGCAAACAAGTTGTATATACTTTTACCTGTGGCACAGCTGACGTACCCTTTTATGAATTTACAGCAGCGCCCAAAATTAATAATGTACAAAGTTATGTTAAGATTTTTACCAATAGATTTTAAATGTTTGTGAAACATTTGTCCTTGTTTTGAATTTTGTATATACATGCACACATAAATACTTACAATAGTGCAGAAGTGCAGGCAATATTTACCTGGCTTGGTTTTATGGATTCGTTGTTATTTTTAGTTTACTCTGTATGACATTTCCTTGTATTCCGCCAAGCATATTACTTAATTTAGAAGTACGTATGTATGTAAAAACTCTTTAAATTAGCTATTTTTGTACCTTAATAAAGTAATAATCAATTAAAAATTGTTTCGTTATCAAATCACTTCGAATGTGTTACCGATCGATTACGATTATCTGGTTGTTCGCTAAAATAACTTGTAATAGCAGATTTGTCTTCAAAACTGTTACTTGACATTTGGACAATCAATTTACAAATAAACGAACGATTGGCTCGGATAACGGATTTGAATTCGCGCCAATTTTGTGATGCTGTTAAAAGAAAGATTAGGTTATAAGGTCTTGCAGCCATACCAGCACAATATTGCTGCATCCACTCGGTTACATAGAATAGTACATGTCAGTTCTTTTAAAAAATATCGACTATAATAATAAATATTTGATCCTAGATGGATAAGATTAAGTTTGACTCTTCAAATTATCGAAGTTAATAGGTCTAATTTACAGTCTATAATAGTAATTTATTCAAATTCACAACGCTTGAATCAAATCTAAGACACATTGTGAGGAAAATAGACCGAAGTACAGCGTGTTATCTCAAGTGTGTTCAAAGCAGTCATTCACACACTAAGCTACGTAGAATTATGGAAATTAAGCAGTAAAAGGCAAATCACTATTCAATTTACCATATGCTATTTTAAACAAAAATAATTAGAAATTGAATTCTGTTGAAATACTTGGGACAGTCGTTAATGCATAACGTTTTTATCTGTTCAACAAATTGACTTAACGGGGAAATCCTGTTTCCCTTCATAAAATGTACAATTTTGGGAGTTTCATAATATCTGTTTCTAAATTTTAATAATTAGATTTAAGTTTGCTAACGGCGAATACAATCCAATCTATTATTGTTGTGGAGCTGTTCAAACACATCCAAACGACATTATGTCGACTCAATAAACAAAGATAGTATTTGTTTTTAAAACATGACTTTACAGCATTTATTGATAATATACAAAAACGAATACATAGTTGTTCATAACGAATGATAAAAAAGACACACACAAGTCTCTTGTGAACGTGAACACAAGGCCTGGATTCATCGAATACGTTTATATGGCAGATTTTAAGATAATTATAGAGAAAATAAACTACTCAACATACAAAATATACTTTATACACCATGCTAAGAGTGTAAGGACAACTGTAGGATAACAGCCTTAAATAAAAAATGTTAAGTCAATACTACTATAATGAAGTCGACGTTGAACGACATCTGAACCGATGCCATTCAAACATGTTTTCCTTCTACGAGAAACCGTGTTCGATGTCAGAGTTGGAACTAAAATCTAATGAAATGCTACGTCGTGGTGCTGTCTCAGATTTTGACAACGGCGATTGGTTCTCCTTTCCAGCTTGCAGGCGATTTAATGCGACTTTCTCTAGCAGACTCGAGCGACATCGACTGTGACGTTGATAGTGTATGTTGGCATGCTGGCGTGGCGGTGTATTCAGAAATACACCTTCAAATATTGTCTCCAGGCTGCTGGTACGACTAAGACTCATCTCATCCTCCGCTTGGTCGCTATGGTCACTGGGCGGACTTATTTGAGCATTGATATCATGAAGAGCCACATAATCAGGATGATTCCGACTTGGACTAGGAGTTAGTCTTATTTTTGGTGGTGGCCTGGTTGGTGTTGCCATATCCTCGCTGTCAATGGGTGAAGGCGTTCGTCCCAATGGTGAAATTAAACGTACTTCAAACGCCGGTAGTTCATCGCCATCAATAGGGTTCGTGAGGGATTCCATTTCTCTGTCTAGACATAGAGACAGTGACGACAATTCACTATCGTTGGATATTGTAGAACAGTAGGATGTTTGCAAACGATAAGATGTATTGATCATTTCCCCGGAATTGTCCAAGAGGTTGTTGGAGGAGCATTTCTCTTCAGCATTTTCATCGCAGGCTTGTGCACTCATTGTTCTCTAGATAATTTTGTTGGTGATTACGGACTTCTCCACTTCTTTTTAACAAGTAGAAAAATTAAAATATTCAAGAATGAAAACGTTCGCGGCTATAGCTGTTTGAAGAATGAAAACATTTTCCCAAAAAAATCAAAACAAAAGCACCTACCGCCAACAGAGAATGAAGCCGCCAAAAAAACGGCTACGGCGGCGACGAAAGTCTAAGCCGATTAAAGACCATCGCTTGGCTCAATGGTCGACGACAGGTACAAACATTGGCGCAATTCAACTTGAAAATACATTTTTCAAATTTACAAAAATAATGTGTTTCCAACATCAAAATATTCATTTCGTCTCGTTCAAGTATAGCATCCTTGTGGCCAAAAAGGTCTATTACACTAAAGGATAAAATATTGGGCGCCATTTTCGTATCCAGCCAAATATCTCTGATGAATGTTTTGGCAGAACATTGCAATGGCAAGAAAAGTCGAAAGGCATGGACAATTTAATATTTTTGAATGTCTGTCGTGTATTATGGGAAGTTTCACAATGAAAAAGGCTCCCAATTGAGTCTCCGAGTTAGATTAGGATTGGAAGGGTGGCACATTCGAAAAGGCACCTCCACTCGGAGTCCATTGTGAATCCCTTGTCAGCCACCTAGAGCAGTTATCTGAATTATCTATAACGTTTATTTGAAATATATATATATTTATAGAAATATAATATATATATAGAAATATAATATAAACATATATAGAAATATACATTAAATCCGGCTAGTGTAGGGTATGCTGAGGAATAATTTTTCATATCGTGTTTGGGATATTCATGGACGGTCGTATATTGTTGGAAATTCTAAAATTTAAATGCCACTTCGGTTTATCCATTACCACACATAAATTCACTTACAACAACCAAAAATATCGTCCAACTTCAAACCGACGTCAACGGCGGCGACATCGACAGCTTAGTTGATTCAATGTAAAACGAGTTTGAAGCCGATTCTCTTAAATTGGCGTGCTAACATACTCCGAAAAATCTGCAGTACGTGAGGTGCCAGACGTTAAGATTTTTCGTCATTTGGACGATTTTTTTTTGCATGAATTCACCACAATTACTTTAGAATTCCTTTACATCAAGGTTGGTAACCGAAACGAATAACCTTCTGTATAACGGATATCGGTATGATTTATTTTTTTATTTCGGTATCGGTGGCGGTATTTCAGATCGTATCGTTAAAGGTATACCGGAAAACAACAATACCGGTACGTACCGGCATTTCAGACTAAAAAGAAAAATACTTAAAAAAAAACTGAAGACACAATTATTCAATACAATTTTTTTTTATAACTGAGATCCGATCCGATTGTATGAGCAAATAAGGCATTACAAATGTTTCCTACATATTATGTGCTGTACGTATTTTGATAAAAAATAAATCATAATTGTACATATTAAACGGCTATAACACAGAGGCGTACATTTCTGTAGATATGTATGATGGCATACTTTTCGTGTTGCTATCACACTGTCGGACGCTGACGGCATACTTCAGTACGCAACCACAACTGTGGTAAGTTTTTATATTCTTCTCTAAACTCTTCCCAGAAACTCACGTTATTAAAAGACGCCATCGTTTTTACAAATATTTTCCGTAATTACACGATACTCTCACATAAACATCACAAAGCGAATATGAAGTATGACAGATACGCTATTGGACGAGTATATTAGTATGCGACAGACATAAGAAAATCAAAAAATTTTGAAAACCAACATACATGTCTATCGTTCACGACATACATGCTATTAGACAGTAATTTTTGGTATGCCTTCATATATATCTACAGACCTGTACGTCTGTGTAATAACCGCTTTAACAAGAGGTTAAAAAAGAACACGACCCTGGCAACAACAATTCTGTACTCCCATAAACAATCGCTGGATTTTTTTTTTGCAAGTTTTCTTTTTGTATTTTCTCACCTACCAGCGAATTGCTCTCATTAATAAATTCCCATATGTACGCGGAGAATGCTGTAAATACAAAGGCATTGCCGTTGACATAACTTCCAATAATTTTGAGAGAGTTCGAGGAAAGACGGGCATATACGATTAACCGGTTTCAGACGATTAGCGAGTACCTCCATATTTACAACAAAGGCGAGTACGAACCCGATAATCCACATAGGTTATTTAATGTAAGGCCAATGGTGAATTCTCTCAACGGTCGATTCCCATGCTGCTTCGTTTATAGATAGAGATGCATACGTGTTCCACAAAAGTAGGACATTATATGAAACAGTATTTCCCAAATATACCAATTGCTCCTTTCCAAGACTCCTCTCCCGATGACATCTCCGCTCAGTGGAAACATATACAAGACTCCATCGCAAAAGACGCCGAAGAAGAAATTGGTTACCGATAGCGGCCACAAAGGAACCAATGGTACGATGATGAATGTATAGTCGCCACTGAAGCTAAGAATGCAGCATACAAGGCGACACTCCATCCTGTGGCAACGCGAGCTGTGTTGGAGCGATACCGGGAGTTGAGGAGACTCGTCTATTACAAAAAAAGAAGAGAGAGATAGATAGACGACAGTGTGAGAGATTGAGGTCTATGAGAATGGGAATCTGGTTACTGATCCGCCAAGTATGCTGAGACTCTGGAAGCAACATTTCTCCAGACTACTGGCGGCCGAATCAGCGGAAATGCCATTGCCCACCGATGCAATCAAAGTCTTACATATTATAAGAGACACTATATGTCCGGGTAAAGCTCCGGGATTTGACCTTGTTACGCCAAAAATGATCCTTGAATTCCCTTTTATTGCTGTGAAATTTCTGGCATATTTATTTAACTCAATTACGAGATTAAATTACTTTCCTCAAACATGGAACATTTCTTTGATTTAAATGATTTTAAAGGCGGGAAAGGACAAATCAATACCTTCCTCATATAGACCCACTAGTCTGCTTCCTTGCTTGTCAAAACTATTCGATAAGGTTCTTCTATTAAAATTAAGATCGTTTCTCGTGTCGAAAAAAGTAATACCAGACCACCAGTTCGGATTCCAAGAAATCGAAAAATCTTTTGAACATTTGGAATATTGCTGCGCCGTCTTTCTAGACGTTGCCCCATCATTTGATAAAGTATGGTACGTTGGCTTGAATAGCAAAAATACTTGCCGGCAAATACACACCGCCTCCTCGAGTCATACCTAGAAAATCGCAGATTCAGAGTCAAAAGTGGAAGGTATATCACGGATGACCGTGAAATACTAGCCGGTGTTCCCCAGGGTAGTGTACTCAGTCCAACCCTCTGTCTTACATTTACAGGCCCCCACCAAAATCCGATGCTGTAACATGCCTAGGGATCCATCTGGATCGGAGACCAATCTGAAGTTGAAAACACTCCAGCTCCATTGGCTGTTCAATGCGAACTGGAAACTGAGTCTGGAATACAAGGTCCAGCTCTACAATAGTATAATCAAACCAATATGGTTATACGTCGCTCAGCTATGGGTCCAGTCGAAAACATTGCGTTTAATCACGAAAACATTCAAACAATTTGAATGTACCTCTAGTCAAGAATGAAATTCAAGACATCACAATTTTTTGAGCGTCATCAAAATATTTTGTCTAGACAAATATTTAGTATACCAAGCACTTCAAGACTCTACAGAAATGAACGGTCCCGCCTCTATTTCAAAGTGTGAACAT
The DNA here is from genome assembly GCA_958296145.1 of Hydrotaea cyrtoneurina. Lineage (NCBI taxonomy): Eukaryota > Metazoa > Arthropoda > Insecta > Diptera > Muscidae > Hydrotaea > Hydrotaea cyrtoneurina. Next base: position 61,794,281 of record OY282515.1, read on the forward strand.
TGTATTTTATTGTCTAAATAATTTAACGATCACTATCTGGCTGTGGAGGCCCCTGCCGCCACTTCGCGAGGTTCAAACCAAATTTGAAAATTTTCAATATATTCTATAACCCTCAACGACTACTAACAGGCTGTAGAGGTCCCTGCCTCCATTTCACGAGGTTTTAAACCAAATTTGGTTTACAATTTTTCTCGAATATATGAACATAACCTATACAATTTTGAAACTATTTTCCAATACCGCGATCATTATGTGATAAAAGTAACAGTAAACATCTCATTGAAAAACTACGCATGAAAACTGTACCAACAAAGTTTTGATACCTGCCGTGCCAACAAGATGCAGAGAACCGCTGAATAAAAAAATCCATACCCGGAATCACTACTAAATTAAATTTAAAATTCATACACTTATTGTTAGGCTCCTCAGGAGCAGATCCAATAATATCAATAAAGTACACATAAAAAATCTAGCGAAGATAGTAACCCGCGACCAATCGTAGACGATGGTGGATGAGGTAAAAACAGCAATATTTCGGCTTAAGAACAATAAAGCCGCAGGTGTCAACGGAATACCAGCAGAGCTGTATAAGACCAGAGGAGGCTAGCTGATAAAATGCATGCATCAGCTAGTTTGCACAATCTGGGTAGATGAAAGCATGTTTGACGATTGGAACCTCAGCGTACTACGTCCGATTCATAAAAAAGGAGACAAGACCGTTTGCGCAAACTATTGCGGTAGAAGTCTCTTACCCATCGCATATATACTTTCAAGTATATTGTGTAAAAGACTGAAGCCAAATCTCGACGAACTGATCCAGCCCAACAATTCAGGAACAGAGCCCTCTCTCGTGGAACTAAAATAACATTGTACAACACAGTTGTTCTACCCGTGCTTCTTTATGGCGCCAAAACATGGGAATTTGCTGGATGTATTTGAGAGAAAAATCCTTCGCAAAATCTATGGTGCTATCTGTGTTAACGAGGAGTGTAGGCGTCGAACGAACCGTGAGCTGTATGAGCTGTACCCCGACATGAACGTAGTTAAGCGCAACAAAATAAAGCGATTGCGCTGGCTGGGCCATGTCGACTGAATGAATCCAAACGCTCCAGTCAGAGACTCCGGTCGATGTGCCAAGTGGAAGAAGACATGAAGATGCTTGGTATCACGAACTGGAGAAGCCAAGCAGAAGACCGAAGTGCTTGGAAATAACTTATTAATCAGGCCAAGACCAACAACAGGTTGTAGAGCCAACCTAAGTAAGTATATAAACCCAGAAAAATATTTCGTAGATATGCTAAAAAATTCATCAAATGTTGGAATACAATTTAATGAATGGGACCAACAAAAAAGTGCATAAATTTGTTCTTTACGAAAATTGTATAATTCGAGCACTAATAAAAAAAATGTATTGTCTTATCTAGAGAAAAATATTGTGCAACAACGAAAGTCCACAAATACCAACAATGCCAATAACCATTACAGCCATTACACTGGGCAGTAATTGTTCGAAAAACTCAACACACTCACACTGTTTTACCAATTTACACACATTTTTGCTACTGGCCGGCCGACTGGCAACGAAAATTCAAGGGCAGTGAAAGTTTTGGCACATGCAGCAGAGACGAATGTTAGAGTTCCCCAACATATTTTTTGTGTCAATTTCTGGGATAATTTTATTGTGTAATTGTGTTTTGACAGTTTTGTCGTAATAAAACATTTACATTTTGTGAATTATTGTCAATAAAGAATTCTTCGGACGAGTTTGAATTACAAAAAACAAAATGCTCGTATATACTTTTCCCCAAATGTTTTGAAAATTTTTGGTGTGGGGCAACATTGTGTTTTTGTTTGCTGCTGCGGACGGCAACAACAACAAGAGAAGATACTTTTGCGGCAACATTGTGCCCGTGCACAATGTTTTTTCAGATGATTTTCGATATTTTTCTTCTGTTTCGAAGAGAATATGTGTACTCAACTGGCAACAAATTAGATGTAGGTGTAATGGCAGTGTTAACGAACGCAACATCGTTAGCAACACAACACACTTCAAAGCAATGGGCACAGAGGGGAAGTTGTAATATCTATTATTTCTCACTACAACTAAACATGTTATAGAGTAAAAGCTCGATTTCCGCAACCCCGATTAGCGCAACCGGCATTTTTTTATATTACGGTATTTGTAAGTGCAACTTTCGAAGAAAAAAGATCGTGATAAGTGCAACTTTTTTCTGATTCACTGAAATTAGGTTTTTTTTTTTTGGAGGTCATGGTTAAACCAAATGCTCCCTTTTCAACATTATTCTTTGTACGACTCTGTCCACTGTGAACGAGCGTATTATAAATGTTATTTTACCGTTGCTTTCTTGTTAATTTTCATGCCATATTCTTTGATTTCAATATTTAAACATATATTATTGGGGCTCGGTAAGTGCAACAATCTCAACAACAGGCTTGATTTCCTATCGGTTGCGCAAATCGATGTCATTTCCTATAGGGTTCATTTTAATTAATATTTATAATATACATATATTATTGCATTAAAATAATATATACCGCTCACTGCTAACATTTATAAATTCACAACACCCTTCCGTGGTAGTCTACTCTATTCAATCGCCGTTATTCATCTTTATTTATTCTTCGACGTATGAAAAAAAGAGTTGCCATGGAAAAGTTTGAAAACACTTTTTAGGTTTTCATAACATTTTTATGGAATTTTGTGTTAAATTAATTTATGCATCATATCTATTTTGGATTAAATATTTTGAAGTGATTATAACGTACAGGAAAAATACAACGTACATAGAAATGTATCATTCCGCACCCATTGTAATTACATTGTTGCTCTAAAAGTTGAAAGTGATGGCCACGTCTACCTTTGGATACTAGGGAATATGAAAATTGTATGTTTTTACTGAGGGTGAAGGTATGTACATATCGCACATTTACTTCAATATGATCTTTATCATTTTTTTCTGAAGAAAATCTTGTACATTTTTACGAATGGAATTTTGAAGATTTTAGGAGCTTCAATGTTTTGTTTGGTTTATTTCATAGTGTGATTTTAATAAATATTCTCGTCATCCCATGTCCCCAAACACAATATCCATAATTATAATACTCGGCAACTCTGTATAGTGATGCATGTCGACATGAAGCATTCTGCACATATTTTGGAACCTACACCATTTGTTCCCTCCGCAACAAAAGTTAATTACAGATCAACAGGGAGCAAAATGTAAAAAGAAGTGCACTATTTCGGATTCTCAAAGCTCTTTTGCCCTAGTAGCATGAGGAACTCAAGTTAAAGTAGGACCTTCTGAAACTACAGAACCGCAAAATTCAATATAATTTGTTGATTATTGGTGATGTAAACAATGTTAAAGAAATACAGTAGAAACCCGATTATCCGGATCAATTAAAACCAGGGGTATTCCGGATAAGCGAAAATCCGGATAATCGATTTCAAAGCAAATTAAAAAACAATACATATTTAAATTTTAATACATTTTTATTATGTACATAATGGACTTTACATGTGTCGTTTAGATAATACGATATACTACATATGTATATATATATATACAATATACATTTATATGAATTACATAATACTTATGTAATTTAAAATTTTGGTTGGAAATAACTTTTTATTGATCTTTGACGTAATGAATCACATCTTTTTATTGCGGCTATGTCCCTGATGCGCTTGAGTTGTAACAACTGCATGGGATCCGATTCGTCCTGTCTTTCAAACCACTTAAAAGCAACATCTAGAGCTTCAAAAGCTTCTGCGTGAGATGGTACTTGACATACATCCCCAGTTTCCGTCTCTTCATCTTCTTTCTCGTTACTGTTTACAGAGCCGCCAAAATAAAAGACAACCTGTCGGTGGCGGCAATTAGACAATTACAGCCGAGACAAATGAGTCCGGATAATCGGATATCCGGATAATCGGTGTCCGGATAATCGGGTTTCTACTGTATATATATTTTTAGACAATATAAAATTCTTATTTTTTGTATAAGTGTGAGAATTACGCTACTAAAAATATTACACGCAGAGTTGTATACTCGTACATATGTATACATACTAAAAATTAATTAGTAATACTACAAATATATTTTATTCTATTCTTATGTATGTATTATTTTACGAATTGACATGAATTTCAATAAAAAGTTTTGATTTTTTTAGTAAAACGTTGTTATTTTGTGGGGAAGAGGAAAATATTTTCGATAAACGGGTTACGAATTTTTTTTTGTAAATACATACAGTATACAGTAAGAGCTCGATTTGCGCAACCGATAGAAAATCAGGCCTGTTGCATTAACTGAGATTGTTGCACTTACCGAGCCCCAAATATATAAGGTTAAATATTGAAATCGAAGAATATGGGATGAAAAATAACTGGAAGGCAACGGTAAAATAACAGTTATAGTACGCTCGTTCACAGTGGACAGAGTCGAACAGAGAATAATGTTGAATAGGGAGCATTTGGTTTAACCGTGACCTCCAAACAAAGTTCCTGATTTCAGTGCATCAGAAAAATTTTGCACTTATCACGATCTTTTTCTTCGAAAGTTGCACTTATAAAGACCATAATATAAAAAAATGAAATGCAATAATCGGGGGTTGCAAAAATCGAGCTTTTACTGTAATTAGCTTAGCTGCACTGAATTTATCTGGACACATTTTTGTGCCCTTAAGGAAAAGGGGAACGTATCCCAAGTCTTTTACCTGCATACAAGAGGTGGTTATACGGATTTTTGTACCTTTATGTCTGAAGCAGCTACCCCAATTTGAATTGCCCTCAAGATTAATTCTTTTACGTTGTTTGCTCGGAGTCTATAATTTTTAATTTTTTTTTACACATTGACAAAGCCTGACATGTTTTACATTTTAATTTGTTTTAGTGATGTGATTTCATCGATTACTTACACAATAATAATTTCGATAAACACAAGCGAATTTTAATGTATGTGAGTTTCTTTATCACCTCAAATCGAAAACATTTTCGATAAATAGCCTACAAATAGTAAAATATTTTATCACAGAATTTCCAAACAATTTTTTGTTTGAATATTTGATTTTTTAATTGAATCGAAACAAGTTTTTTTCTGTGAATAAATAGACTTTTAATTCTATTGCTTAAAATTACATATGTAAATTAATAAAAAACATGTTCAATTCTGCATTTGTGGTACTAACTTACGGTTTCAATGTGCATTTAAAAAAAAACGAACACTCACATTGGTTTCACCGTATAATTAAATGTGAAGAAGATACACCCCAAAATATGGTGTAACCACACACGTGAAAAGATTCACTTCAACGTAGAAAGTAAAAAGCAACACATACCCAATTATCGATTCAATGAAATTTTTTTTGTACGTTCAAAATTTTTTTATTTGTTTATCATATCGAAAACTATTTAGGTTGCTAAAGGTGGGTTTACACGACATGTATTTTGCATATGTAATGTCACTTTTTTAACCCGTCTGTTTTTGGTATGTCTGTCAAAATTATGAAAAAACACGGCTTTTAATTTTTTGTGTTTAAACGTGCACATGTAAACTACATGGCATAGACCCACTTCCTCATATAGACCCACTAGTCTGCTTCCTTGCTTGTCAAAACTATTCGATAAGGTTCTTCTATTAAAATTAAGATCGTTTCTCGTGTCGAAAAAAGTAATACCAGACCACCAGTTCGGATTCCAAGAAATCGAAAAATCTTTTGAACATTTGGAATATTGCTGCGCCGTCTTTCTAGACGTTGCCCCATCATTTGATAAAGTATGGTACGTTGGCTTGAATAGCAAAAATACTTGCCGGCAAATACACACCGCCTCCTCGAGTCATACCTAGAAAATCGCAGATTCAGAGTCAAAAGTGGAAGGTATATCACGGATGACCGTGAAATACTAGCCGGTGTTCCCCAGGGTAGTGTACTCAGTCCAACCCTCTGTCTTACATTTACAGGCCCCCACCAAAATCCGATGCTGTAACATGCCTAGGGATCCATCTGGATCGGAGACCAATCTGAAGTTGAAAACACTCCAGCTCCATTGGCTGTTCAATGCGAACTGGAAACTGAGTCTGGAATACAAGGTCCAGCTCTACAATAGTATAATCAAACCAATATGGTTATACGTCGCTCAGCTATGGGTCCAGTCGAAAACATTGCGTTTAATCACGAAAACATTCAAACAATTTGAATGTACCTCTAGTCAAGAATGAAATTCAAGACATCACAATTTTTTGAGCGTCATCAAAATATTTTGTCTAGACAAATATTTAGTATACCAAGCACTTCAAGACTCTACAGAAATGAACGGTCCCGCCTCTATTTCAAAGTGTGAACATTGTATTTTATTGTCTAAATAATTTAACGATCACTATCTGGCTGTGGAGGCCCCTGCCGCCACTTCGCGAGGTTCAAACCAAATTTGAAAATTTTCAATATATTCTATAACCCTCAACGACTACTAACAGGCTGTAGAGGTCCCTGCCTCCATTTCACGAGGTTTTAAACCAAATTTGGTTTACAATTTTTCTCGAATATATGAACATAACCTATACAATTTTGAAACTATTTTCCAATACCGCGATCATTATGTGATAAAAGTAACAGTAAACATCTCATTGAAAAACTACGCATGAAAACTGTACCAACAAAGTTTTGATACCTGCCGTGCCAACAAGATGCAGAGAACCGCTGAATAAAAAAATCCATACCCGGAATCACTACTAAATTAAATTTAAAATTCATACACTTATTGTTAGGCTCCTCAGGAGCAGATCCAATAATATCAATAAAGTACACATAAAAAATCTAGCGAAGATAGTAACCCGCGACCAATCGTAGACGATGGTGGATGAGGTAAAAACAGCAATATTTCGGCTTAAGAACAATAAAGCCGCAGGTGTCAACGGAATACCAGCAGAGCTGTATAAGACCAGAGGAGGCTAGCTGATAAAATGCATGCATCAGCTAGTTTGCACAATCTGGGTAGATGAAAGCATGTTTGACGATTGGAACCTCAGCGTACTACGTCCGATTCATAAAAAAGGAGACAAGACCGTTTGCGCAAACTATTGCGGTAGAAGTCTCTTACCCATCGCATATATACTTTCAAGTATATTGTGTAAAAGACTGAAGCCAAATCTCGACGAACTGATCCAGCCCAACAATTCAGGAACAGAGCCCTCTCTCGTGGAACTAAAATAACATTGTACAACACAGTTGTTCTACCCGTGCTTCTTTATGGCGCCAAAACATGGGAATTTGCTGGATGTATTTGAGAGAAAAATCCTTCGCAAAATCTATGGTGCTATCTGTGTTAACGAGGAGTGTAGGCGTCGAACGAACCGTGAGCTGTATGAGCTGTACCCCGACATGAACGTAGTTAAGCGCAACAAAATAAAGCGATTGCGCTGGCTGGGCCATGTCGACTGAATGAATCCAAACGCTCCAGTCAGAGACTCCGGTCGATGTGCCAAGTGGAAGAAGACATGAAGATGCTTGGTATCACGAACTGGAGAAGCCAAGCAGAAGACCGAAGTGCTTGGAAATAACTTATTAATCAGGCCAAGACCAACAACAGGTTGTAGAGCCAACCTAAGTAAGTATATAAACCCAGAAAAATATTTCGTAGATATGCTAAAAAATTCATCAAATGTTGGAATACAATTTAATGAATGGGACCAACAAAAAAGTGCATAAATTTGTTCTTTACGAAAATTGTATAATTCGAGCACTAATAAAAAAAATGTATTGTCTTATCTAGAGAAAAATATTGTGCAACAACGAAAGTCCACAAATACCAACAATGCCAATAACCATTACAGCCATTACACTGGGCAGTAATTGTTCGAAAAACTCAACACACTCACACTGTTTTACCAATTTACACACATTTTTGCTACTGGCCGGCCGACTGGCAACGAAAATTCAAGGGCAGTGAAAGTTTTGGCACATGCAGCAGAGACGAATGTTAGAGTTCCCCAACATATTTTTTGTGTCAATTTCTGGGATAATTTTATTGTGTAATTGTGTTTTGACAGTTTTGTCGTAATAAAACATTTACATTTTGTGAATTATTGTCAATAAAGAATTCTTCGGACGAGTTTGAATTACAAAAAACAAAATGCTCGTATATACTTTTCCCCAAATGTTTTGAAAATTTTTGGTGTGGGGCAACATTGTGTTTTTGTTTGCTGCTGCGGACGGCAACAACAACAAGAGAAGATACTTTTGCGGCAACATTGTGCCCGTGCACAATGTTTTTTCAGATGATTTTCGATATTTTTCTTCTGTTTCGAAGAGAATATGTGTACTCAACTGGCAACAAATTAGATGTAGGTGTAATGGCAGTGTTAACGAACGCAACATCGTTAGCAACACAACACACTTCAAAGCAATGGGCACAGAGGGGAAGTTGTAATATCTATTATTTCTCACTACAACTAAACATGTTATAGAGTAAAAGCTCGATTTCCGCAACCCCGATTAGCGCAACCGGCATTTTTTTATATTACGGTATTTGTAAGTGCAACTTTCGAAGAAAAAAGATCGTGATAAGTGCAACTTTTTTCTGATTCACTGAAATTAGGTTTTTTTTTTTTGGAGGTCATGGTTAAACCAAATGCTCCCTTTTCAACATTATTCTTTGTACGACTCTGTCCACTGTGAACGAGCGTATTATAAATGTTATTTTACCGTTGCTTTCTTGTTAATTTTCATGCCATATTCTTTGATTTCAATATTTAAACATATATTATTGGGGCTCGGTAAGTGCAACAATCTCAACAACAGGCTTGATTTCCTATCGGTTGCGCAAATCGATGTCATTTCCTATAGGGTTCATTTTAATTAATATTTATAATATACATATATTATTGCATTAAAATAATATATACCGCTCACTGCTAACATTTATAAATTCACAACACCCTTCCGTGGTAGTCTACTCTATTCAATCGCCGTTATTCATCTTTATTTATTCTTCGACGTATGAAAAAAAGAGTTGCCATGGAAAAGTTTGAAAACACTTTTTAGGTTTTCATAACATTTTTATGGAATTTTGTGTTAAATTAATTTATGCATCATATCTATTTTGGATTAAATATTTTGAAGTGATTATAACGTACAGGAAAAATACAACGTACATAGAAATGTATCATTCCGCACCCATTGTAATTACATTGTTGCTCTAAAAGTTGAAAGTGATGGCCACGTCTACCTTTGGATACTAGGGAATATGAAAATTGTATGTTTTTACTGAGGGTGAAGGTATGTACATATCGCACATTTACTTCAATATGATCTTTATCATTTTTTTCTGAAGAAAATCTTGTACATTTTTACGAATGGAATTTTGAAGATTTTAGGAGCTTCAATGTTTTGTTTGGTTTATTTCATAGTGTGATTTTAATAAATATTCTCGTCATCCCATGTCCCCAAACACAATATCCATAATTATAATACTCGGCAACTCTGTATAGTGATGCATGTCGACATGAAGCATTCTGCACATATTTTGGAACCTACACCATTTGTTCCCTCCGCAACAAAAGTTAATTACAGATCAACAGGGAGCAAAATGTAAAAAGAAGTGCACTATTTCGGATTCTCAAAGCTCTTTTGCCCTAGTAGCATGAGGAACTCAAGTTAAAGTAGGACCTTCTGAAACTACAGAACCGCAAAATTCAATATAATTTGTTGATTATTGGTGATGTAAACAATGTTAAAGAAATACAGTAGAAACCCGATTATCCGGATCAATTAAAACCAGGGGTATTCCGGATAAGCGAAAATCCGGATAATCGATTTCAAAGCAAATTAAAAAACAATACATATTTAAATTTTAATACATTTTTATTATGTACATAATGGACTTTACATGTGTCGTTTAGATAATACGATATACTACATATGTATATATATATATACAATATACATTTATATGAATTACATAATACTTATGTAATTTAAAATTTTGGTTGGAAATAACTTTTTATTGATCTTTGACGTAATGAATCACATCTTTTTATTGCGGCTATGTCCCTGATGCGCTTGAGTTGTAACAACTGCATGGGATCCGATTCGTCCTGTCTTTCAAACCACTTAAAAGCAACATCTAGAGCTTCAAAAGCTTCTGCGTGAGATGGTACTTGACATACATCCCCAGTTTCCGTCTCTTCATCTTCTTTCTCGTTACTGTTTACAGAGCCGCCAAAATAAAAGACAACCTGTCGGTGGCGGCAATTAGACAATTACAGCCGAGACAAATGAGTCCGGATAATCGGATATCCGGATAATCGGTGTCCGGATAATCGGGTTTCTACTGTATATATATTTTTAGACAATATAAAATTCTTATTTTTTGTATAAGTGTGAGAATTACGCTACTAAAAATATTACACGCAGAGTTGTATACTCGTACATATGTATACATACTAAAAATTAATTAGTAATACTACAAATATATTTTATTCTATTCTTATGTATGTATTATTTTACGAATTGACATGAATTTCAATAAAAAGTTTTGATTTTTTTAGTAAAACGTTGTTATTTTGTGGGGAAGAGGAAAATATTTTCGATAAACGGGTTACGAATTTTTTTTTGTAAATACATACAGTATACAGTAAGAGCTCGATTTGCGCAACCGATAGAAAATCAGGCCTGTTGCATTAACTGAGATTGTTGCACTTACCGAGCCCCAAATATATAAGGTTAAATATTGAAATCGAAGAATATGGGATGAAAAATAACTGGAAGGCAACGGTAAAATAACAGTTATAGTACGCTCGTTCACAGTGGACAGAGTCGAACAGAGAATAATGTTGAATAGGGAGCATTTGGTTTAACCGTGACCTCCAAACAAAGTTCCTGATTTCAGTGCATCAGAAAAATTTTGCACTTATCACGATCTTTTTCTTCGAAAGTTGCACTTATAAAGACCATAATATAAAAAAATGAAATGCAATAATCGGGGGTTGCAAAAATCGAGCTTTTACTGTAATTAGCTTAGCTGCACTGAATTTATCTGGACACATTTTTGTGCCCTTAAGGAAAAGGGGAACGTATCCCAAGTCTTTTACCTGCATACAAGAGGTGGTTATACGGATTTTTGTACCTTTATGTCTGAAGCAGCTACCCCAATTTGAATTGCCCTCAAGATTAATTCTTTTACGTTGTTTGCTCGGAGTCTATAATTTTTAATTTTTTTTTACACATTGACAAAGCCTGACATGTTTTACATTTTAATTTGTTTTAGTGATGTGATTTCATCGATTACTTACACAATAATAATTTCGATAAACACAAGCGAATTTTAATGTATGTGAGTTTCTTTATCACCTCAAATCGAAAACATTTTCGATAAATAGCCTACAAATAGTAAAATATTTTATCACAGAATTTCCAAACAATTTTTTGTTTGAATATTTGATTTTTTAATTGAATCGAAACAAGTTTTTTTCTGTGAATAAATAGACTTTTAATTCTATTGCTTAAAATTACATATGTAAATTAATAAAAAACATGTTCAATTCTGCATTTGTGGTACTAACTTACGGTTTCAATGTGCATTTAAAAAAAAACGAACACTCACATTGGTTTCACCGTATAATTAAATGTGAAGAAGATACACCCCAAAATATGGTGTAACCACACACGTGAAAAGATTCACTTCAACGTAGAAAGTAAAAAGCAACACATACCCAATTATCGATTCAATGAAATTTTTTTTGTACGTTCAAAATTTTTTTATTTGTTTATCATATCGAAAACTATTTAGGTTGCTAAAGGTGGGTTTACACGACATGTATTTTGCATATGTAATGTCACTTTTTTAACCCGTCTGTTTTTGGTATGTCTGTCAAAATTATGAAAAAACACGGCTTTTAATTTTTTGTGTTTAAACGTGCACATGTAAACTACATGGCATAGACCCACTTCCTCATATAGACCCACTAGTCTGCTTCCTTGCTTGTCAAAACTATTCGATAAGGTTCTTCTATTAAAATTAAGATCGTTTCTCGTGTCGAAAAAAGTAATACCAGACCACCAGTTCGGATTCCAAGAAATCGAAAAATCTTTTGAACATTTGGAATATTGCTGCGCCGTCTTTCTAGACGTTGCCCCATCATTTGATAAAGTATGGTACGTTGGCTTGAATAGCAAAAATACTTGCCGGCAAATACACACCGCCTCCTCGAGTCATACCTAGAAAATTGCAGATTCAGAGTCAAAAGTGGAAGGTATATCACGGATGACCGTGAAATACTAGCCGGTGTTCCCCAGGGTAGTGTACTCAGTCCAACCCTCTGTCTTACATTTACAGGCCCCCACCAAAATCCGATGCTGTAACATGCCTAGGGATCCATCTGGATCGGAGACCAATCTGAAGTTGAAAACACTCCAGCTCCATTGGCTGTTCAATGCGAACTGGAAACTGAGTCTGGAATACAAGGTCCAGCTCTACAATAGTATAATCAAACCAATATGGTTATACGTCGCTCAGCTATGGGTCCAGTCGAAAACATTGCGTTTAATCACGAAAACATTCAAACAATTTGAATGTACCTCTAGTCAAGAATGAAATTCAAGACATCACAATTTTTTGAGCGTCATCAAAATATTTTGTCTAGACAAATATTTAGTATACCAAGCACTTCAAGACTCTACAGAAATGAACGGTCCCGCCTCTATTTCAAAGTGTGAACATTGTATTTTATTGTCTAAATAATTTAACGATCACTATCTGGCTGTGGAGGCCCCTGCCGCCACTTCGCGAGGTTCAAACCAAATTTGAAAATTTTCAATATATTCTATAACCCTCAACGACTACTAACAGGCTGTAGAGGTCCCTGCCTCCATTTCACGAGGTTTTAAACCAAATTTGGTTTACAATTTTTCTCGAATATATGAACATAACCTATACAATTTTGAAACTATTTTCCAATACCGCGATCATTATGTGATAAAAGTAACAGTAAACATCTCATTGAAAAACTACGCATGAAAACTGTACCAACAAAGTTTTGATACCTGCCGTGCCAACAAGATGCAGAGAACCGCTGAATAAAAAAATCCATACCCGGAATCACTACTAAATTAAATTTAAAATTCATACACTTATTGTTAGGCTCCTCAGGAGCAGATCCAATAATATCAATAAAGTACACATAAAAAATCTAGCGAAGATAGTAACCCGCGACCAATCGTAGACGATGGTGGATGAGGTAAAAACAGCAATATTTCGGCTTAAGAACAATAAAGCCGCAGGTGTCAACGGAATACCAGCAGAGCTGTATAAGATCAGAGGAGGCTAGCTGATAAAATGCATGCATCAGCTAGTTTGCACAATCTGGGTAGATGAAAGCATGTTTGACGATTGGAACCTCAGCGTACTACGTCCGATTCATAAAAAAGGAGACAAGACCGTTTGCGCAAACTATTGCGGTAGAAGTCTCTTACCCATCGCATATATACTTTCAAGTATATTGTGTAAAAGACTGAAGCCAAATCTCGACGAACTGATCCAGCCCAACAATTCAGGAACAGAGCCCTCTCTCGTGGAACTAAAATAACATTGTACAACACAGTTGTTCTACCCGTGCTTCTTTATGGCGCCAAAACATGGGAATTTGCTGGATGTATTTGAGAGAAAAATCCTTCGCAAAATCTATGGTGCTATCTGTGTTAACGAGGAGTGTAGGCGTCGAACGAACCGTGAGCTGTATGAGCTGTACCCCGACATGAACGTAGTTAAGCGCAACAAAATAAAGCGATTGCGCTGGCTGGGCCATGTCGACTGAATGAATCCAAACGCTCCAGTCAGAGACTCCGGTCGATGTGCCAAGTGGAAGAAGACATGAAGATGCTTGGTATCACGAACTGGAGAAGCCAAGCAGAAGACCGAAGTGCTTGGAAATAACTTATTAATCAGGCCAAGACCAACAACAGGTTGTAGAGCCAACCTAAGTAAGTATATAAACCCAGAAAAATATTTCGTAGATATGCTAAAAAATTCATCAAATGTTGGAATACAATTTAATGAATGGGACCAACAAAAAAGTGCATAAATTTGTTCTTTACGAAAATTGTATAATTCGAGCACTAATAAAAAAAATGTATTGTCTTATCTAGAGAAAAATATTGTGCAACAACGAAAGTCCACAAATACCAACAATGCCAATAACCATTACAGCCATTACACTGGGCAGTAATTGTTCGAAAAACTCAACACACTCACACTGTTTTACCAATTTACACACATTTTTGCTACTGGCCGGCCGACTGGCAACGAAAATTCAAGGGCAGTGAAAGTTTTGGCACATGCAGCAGAGACGAATGTTAGAGTTCCCCAACATATTTTTTGTGTCAATTTCTGGGATAATTTTATTGTGTAATTGTGTTTTGACAGTTTTGTCGTAATAAAACATTTACATTTTGTGAATTATTGTCAATAAAGAATTCTTCGGACGAGTTTGAATTACAAAAAACAAAATGCTCGTATATACTTTTCCCCAAATGTTTTGAAAATTTTTGGTGTGGGGCAACATTGTGTTTTTGTTTGCTGCTGCGGACGGCAACAACAACAAGAGAAGATACTTTTGCGGCAACATTGTGCCCGTGCACAATGTTTTTTCAGATGATTTTCGATATTTTTCTTCTGTTTCGAAGAGAATATGTGTACTCAACTGGCAACAAATTAGATGTAGGTGTAATGGCAGTGTTAACGAACGCAACATCGTTAGCAACACAACACACTTCAAAGCAATGGGCACAGAGGGGAAGTTGTAATATCTATTATTTCTCACTACAACTAAACATGTTATAGAGTAAAAGCTCGATTTCCGCAACCCCGATTAGCGCAACCGGCATTTTTTTATATTACGGTATTTGTAAGTGCAACTTTCGAAGAAAAAAGATCGTGATAAGTGCAACTTTTTTCTGATTCACTGAAATTAGGTTTTTTTTTTTTGGAGGTCATGGTTAAACCAAATGCTCCCTTTTCAACATTATTCTTTGTACGACTCTGTCCACTGTGAACGAGCGTATTATAAATGTTATTTTACCGTTGCTTTCTTGTTAATTTTCATGCCATATTCTTTGATTTCAATATTTAAACATATATTATTGGGGCTCGGTAAGTGCAACAATCTCAACAACAGGCTTGATTTCCTATCGGTTGCGCAAATCGATGTCATTTCCTATAGGGTTCATTTTAATTAATATTTATAATATACATATATTATTGCATTAAAATAATATATACCGCTCACTGCTAACATTTATAAATTCACAACACCCTTCCGTGGTAGTCTACTCTATTCAATCGCCGTTATTCATCTTTATTTATTCTTCGACGTATGAAAAAAAGAGTTGCCATGGAAAAGTTTGAAAACACTTTTTAGGTTTTCATAACATTTTTATGGAATTTTGTGTTAAATTAATTTATGCATCATATCTATTTTGGATTAAATATTTTGAAGTGATTATAACGTACAGGAAAAATACAACGTACATAGAAATGTATCATTCCGCACCCATTGTAATTACATTGTTGCTCTAAAAGTTGAAAGTGATGGCCACGTCTACCTTTGGATACTAGGGAATATGAAAATTGTATGTTTTTACTGAGGGTGAAGGTATGTACATATCGCACATTTACTTCAATATGATCTTTATCATTTTTTTCTGAAGAAAATCTTGTACATTTTTACGAATGGAATTTTGAAGATTTTAGGAGCTTCAATGTTTTGTTTGGTTTATTTCATAGTGTGATTTTAATAAATATTCTCGTCATCCCATGTCCCCAAACACAATATCCATAATTATAATACTCGGCAACTCTGTATAGTGATGCATGTCGACATGAAGCATTCTGCACATATTTTGGAACCTACACCATTTGTTCCCTCCGCAACAAAAGTTAATTACAGATCAACAGGGAGCAAAATGTAAAAAGAAGTGCACTATTTCGGATTCTCAAAGCTCTTTTGCCCTAGTAGCATGAGGAACTCAAGTTAAAGTAGGACCTTCTGAAACTACAGAACCGCAAAATTCAATATAATTTGTTGATTATTGGTGATGTAAACAATGTTAAAGAAATACAGTAGAAACCCGATTATCCGGATCAATTAAAACCAGGGGTATTCCGGATAAGCGAAAATCCGGATAATCGATTTCAAAGCAAATTAAAAAACAATACATATTTAAATTTTAATACATTTTTATTATGTACATAATGGACTTTACATGTGTCGTTTAGATAATACGATATACTACATATGTATATATATATATACAATATACATTTATATGAATTACATAATACTTATGTAATTTAAAATTTTGGTTGGAAATAACTTTTTATTGATCTTTGACGTAATGAATCACATCTTTTTATTGCGGCTATGTCCCTGATGC